>CM046961.1:79776703-81126948 GCA_025698475.1 Gossypium anomalum
CCATATTTGGGTTGTGACAAATATGCTGAAAAGATCTTAGAATTTACAATAATTTCTTGTTAGAAAGTGCTAAAAAAGTATATATATTTTCAAGTTTTAACATCCCCAAACTTAATTCATTACTTGTCCCGAGTAATCGTAACTTACAAGAGAATTTAATTTTGAAGAGATTCCTTTTGAAAAATCAGTTGATTCCATAGTTATGAATTTAGTGAAACTATGCTCAAAATTAGAAACTTTCCTACTATGCAACTTAAGTATATATATCATTCAATTATTTATAACTATTGACTAGCAAGTAAAAAGATGAACAAAATGCCTTCTCCTAATTAATTTGAATCTTTTTCTAATCAATTTATTTCCCTTAATTCAGCTAAGTAGCAATCCCTAGGTCTAAATGATGCATTCATATGTTGAATTCAATAATTTCTCTATACTAATATAGCAGACATAGCAATTCAAATTAATAGGTCTTTTGAAATGTTGTAATGGGGTAAGGTTTTAAGTTAGGAAAAAGAGATAGACATTTTGGGCTAAATAGCTTTAAACTCAACTTACCTCAGGCCTTCAAAACTACACAATCATCCCCTTGACTACCCAATTCCTTGTTTCTCAATTTTGGAACCATATTCTTATTTTTCTTGTTTGCTCAACAACTGAGAGATTTTTTTTTTTTTTTTAAAGCATCAATATAGTAAGGAAACTTTTTTTGAGCATGAAATCACCCTTTACACTTTAGGTTCTCAACACTCTTTTTGAACTCCCCAAACTTAAAGACAGAAAATATCCTAAAATAACTTGAGTCTAAAGTTTGGTGAGAAAAATCAAGATGAGTCATTTTTCAAATAAGGGATGGTTTGTTTTAATGTAAGGACTAAAAAGAATAGGTCATTTGGCTCAAAAGTGGGTTTCAATGCATAAATTTTAATAGGGTAAGCTCGAAAGGCTCAAATGGCCCAAACAAAAATTTGCCTAAATCATTTTTAAATTGTTATGCCTCCTAGGATTTCGCTTTATTGAATCAACTATAAAGGTTTAAACCTTCATGCATATCTAATTTACTAAATGGATAAAATTTCATGGTCTGATTTATATACATTTATTAAGATAAGCATTTTTGTCAAAATTAAGCTAACATAAAAATAATTGAAATAATGAAATTTTATATATACAAAAGCTAACATAATTAGACAAAATTTTAAATTTCTATGTAAAGTTTACTTAATAATAACTTGTTGGGAAAAATTAATTTTTTTTTTCAAAAATCTTAGACAGAATTGCAATTTCAACGAACTCAAAAAAAATAAGAAAAATCTCAGAAAAATCTCAAAAAATAAGAATTTTTAATTTATGGTTCCCCCCACTTAGGAAAAACAATGTCCTCATTGTGAAAAATGAAAGATAGAAGGAATAAAAACAAATAAGTTAATGGATACTGTCCACCAGATAGGATTCCAAGAAAGGGAGGTAAGACAAATTTGACTTCTTAAATACCAAGCTTTTCCTAGACAAATCCAGCTCAAGACACGTACGTATCCATTACCACACTTCTTATTTTTCAATAATTTTAATAAATAAAGCGCAGTTCGTTCAATTTTATTCATGATTTCAACTTAATGTTTATTATGCGAGAAATAAAAAAAAAACTATAAATAAATTAAAACTTAAAACTTAAAATATCCTAAAAGAAAACAAAAGTAAATACCCCATTCATTTATTTCCTGTTTTTCCTGCTTCTCTAGAATAGCATCTTCCACTAGTTTGACAATGTCCCAATCAATAATCATTTCTTGATTATACCTTGTCATATTAACATCTGAATGGATAACAACCTTCAAACATAATATTGTTATTATAGAGGGAAAATAAGTTGGACCAGAACGTCTCGTAACACAATCTCGAATTTCATTCAGAATGATTTTCTCCACATTAATAGTTATTGTTGTCATAATTGAGTATAAAAAAACCATCCGTTCCAAAGAAATTGTGGTACCATGTGAGATAGGCATTAGACTAAAATGTACGAAGCAAAACCATACCTTAGCTATAGGGGTCAAATTTTCTCTGTGGCAAGTATGACTCACGCATCTTGACATAGTCCATTTAGATCTAAGAATTGTAAGTTCTCATAGAATTTTTTGCAACATCTTCGTCTCAATATTTTCCAATATAGAAGAATAATCGTCATCTTCATAATCAGGTAAATCGTAAAAGTTGTTAATGAATTTTGAGTTTACAGGTACCTTAATTCCTTGGACAAAAACTTCCGTTGCATTAGTCGAGGTCATATTTGCATAAAATTCCTAAACTAACTCAGCATCCGGGATCGACCTTTCATGACAAAGCACTTCCCAATTTAATGCTACAACTATCTTCCGAAAGCTCACCATGAAGCCAGTGTGATCACTCACTCCCAAATTAAATCCTTTTTCCAAAAGCATTTGTTGTTTCTTGAAGATGCTTTCATATCTTGCTCTCGCTTCTTTAGAATGAAACTTGTTTTGTAATTCTTCAATTCGAACAGAGGATCGTGTTTTTTTTTAGACATGTTAGCAACACAACCTGAAACTTGACACAAGATGACAACAAGTAGTAATTTCCCAAAATTTAGTTAGAAATAATTCAATATTAACAATTCATGTTGAATCGAAAAGTTATACAAATTAAATTTAATTAAAATTTTTTGGAAAACAAAACTCTTACCATCTTTCTTACCAACCGACGAAAGCACAGAGAAACAACCTTAGGATACAACGCGATGGTGCAGTCGGGTTAGGGTTGTAAGGCGGTCAACGATGGCTAGGGTGAAGGTTTAAAAGGTACGACGATCGACGTTAAGTGTTGAAAAGTTGTGGCGGTAGTTGGGTTTCAAGGGAGGTGATCAGGGTGGTTCAAGGGGCTGGAGATTGCAATTTTAAGGTGTGTTGGAGGTGAAAATTTTGTGGGGTACAAGGTAAGGCTACTGATGGTTTAAGGGTGTAGAATTTACAGTTTTAAGGGACTTAAGGGCAGCTTTTGGGAGTTTAAGGGTGACGAATTGAAGGTTTATGGAGGTGCAATGATGGAGGGTTGCGGTTTTGAGGATTTTTAAGGGTGAACGACCGAAGGTAAGGGTGGTAGTCTTAAGGATGTTGAAGGTGCAACTACTGGTGGTCTAAGGTGCGATAGAAGTGGGACAACTTTAGGTTAAGGCGAAGGTGGAATGGTACGACAATGCAAGTGGTTTTCTAAGGAGACCAACGACTTTAGGAGATGGGAAGAGTGTAATGTGCGGCAATAGAGGGTTGAGATAGGGCTGACAGTGGGAAGAAAAAAGGAGGGAAAATGGTAGGGTTTAGGATTTTGTAATTAAGGGTCTACATGCAAAAAATTAAACTACTTAGAAAAAATAAAAACAAATAATATTAATCCTAATTCTACCAAAACTATAATAATAAATAATATATATAACTACAAATAAAATGTGTTTATATATTTTTTTTATTATGTTTGTTGGTTGCTAAAAATATTTACAAGTACACAACTATTTATTTCAAACAAATAACTAACGTACTTACATGTGAAAATTAAATAACAGGAAAAATGAAATTAGGTCAGAGTTGACCCTTTATTCAGCAAATTCAAATTTATTAAGTTACTTAGAAAATATTTTCTCGGAAATATATTTAAAAAGCAATTCATAGGAAAGATCGGAGGGTCACAAGTGGTCCCGCTTAAAATCCAACTTCCTAGACATAATTTCTTTTAATATAATGATCCAAAGAAAATTTTATCTAAGTCTTCTATTTTATTCAAATAAGAAAAAAACAACAGAAAATGTAAAGATAACTCCCTCAATGTTATTGTGGATAGTCACTGACCGAGACGATGTCAAAGGGTCATTTGTCATTCCAATCATACCTATCTAGAAAAGAATAACTAATCTTGCCTAGCAATTCTGTTCAGCTTTTAATCAAGGAAAAGAAACGGGAAATGATCTTCCCTGGTATCCTTATTTAACTTCTTGCTAACAATCCAACTTGTGTCCATTCTTGTCGGAATCAACTCATTGTCGTCATTTGTAATTGTAGTAATTTCATCCTTTTCCAGTCCACGTTCAACAGGACTTACCCAAGGACTGTAGGAATTGGAATAAATGACTCTTGCCTCTAACCATCAAAACTTGAGTTTTTCTAGTTCAAATACCCAGGATTGGGTCAATCCCCTCTATCCTTCATTAGACTCCTTTAATTTTGATTCATGTAGCTTTTCAAAAGATGCTTTTGGTTCCTTGAATCCCTGTGATGACAAATCTAATGAATCAAATCGAGCTTGAGAGATGATTTCTTTCGAATCTACTTCTAACAAAATCAAATATTCATTGTCTTCCTCATTATTCATCGGATCACATAATAACATACGTTCTAATTCTTGGGGGACTAGCGATTCGATCTTGGAAACAACAAATCATTCTTTAATCTCATCAGGGGATTTAATAGCATTGAAGGCATTAAAAGTTACTGTGTTATTGTGAACCTTCATGCTAAGTTCACCGCTTTGCACATCGATCAATGTTCTTCTGGTTTTCAAGAATGGTCTCCCTAGAATGATAGGAGCTTCTTATTTGCCTCAAAATCCAACACAACAAATTTGGTGAGAAAGATAAATTTATCGACAGGTACTAGAATATCCTTAATTTTTCCTTTACGATGTGCTAATGACCAATCCACCAATCGGAGTGTTACCGTCATTGGTCTAACCTCACCAGTCCTCAGTTGTCTAGATAAAGACATTGGCATCAAGTTGATACCTAATCCCTAATCACATAAAGCCCTTTGGTACCACTAGAAAAAACATAGGTTTTTCCCCTTACTTATTGGTTAAATTGTTCCCATTTAGTTATCCTTAGCATACATTTTAGCATTTTCAGTTTAGTAAATTGCATTTTATAACTCAATGAATCCTTGCCTATTTTATCCTTAGTTTTGCTATCTTTTTGCATTAATGTCGCTGCAAAAGTGAATTCCAGATTGCATCTAAAATTGTCGCTACACCTGACAACTATCCAGATAAGAATTAAAATTGCATGAGTTGTCCAGTCTGGTATAACCAACCTGTACGTACAAGGAAAGAATATTTTTGAGGCACCTGTACTATTGGAGAAAGACATAAAAGGTGGACGTGAGAAGAAAAAGAGGGGTTTTCGTTTTTCCAGATCAACATTTTCATCATCCGATCTTAAAGCTTGAGGCCATGGCAGGTTAAGCCTTTCACGAGTGAGCCAACATGAAAACCAGATGCATACTAGCTTCTGACAAGAAGACCTAAGTGCGAGATAAGAGGGAATAGAGAGATTCAATCGAGTTGTCTAGGAATAGTATTCTCCACTCCATTCTTTCTTATTTCTTTATGAATACTGATGATTATTCTCTATTTTCTATTTGTTTGGAAGTACAAATGAATTTTTGATTAAATGTTATCTTATTCAATCTTATTTTTATTGTTTAATCTTGGGATTTGAATGTATTTTAACACGGAGGTGTTATTGCAGTCACTGACACTGGAAAGTGTAGTGACAGTTTAAGCCAACAAGCATTACAACAGAAGTTGAGTAAGGATTAGAGGAATTTAGTCCACTTGTTCTCAATAATGTCATATTGCCATAATTGGAAGGTGAGGTTAGTATGCATGTTTAAGTCTCGGATTAAATAGAGGAGTGATGCTGAGTAAGATATACATTGAACTTTATTGCTTCGACAATCACCTATCCTTTTATACCTTATGAGCACTTAGTATTCTGTTGAAGATTCATGTTGGGAATCCCAGTTTGTCATTATCATATTTTATTTTATTGTTTTCAAATTATTGCATCGACAACTATTCTCACAATTTATCTCATTTCCATACGATAGACTCACATCTGTCTACTATACTTGCATCGACAGTGTATGCTTGCATATTATTGCTGTGACGCTAAACAACCAATCAAATTTCTGGCGTTGTTGTGGGGGATGGCGTTTGTTTGATGTTTATTTTTGTTTTTGTGTGTTTTTGCACTTTAATTTCCTTATATAATATTTAGTATTTACTAACTGGTTTTTTCTTTGTTGCTAATTCTTTAACTTCAATTTAGGTGTTTTATGACCTGAAACAAATCATATTTTCTTGCCAATTTTGATCCAAAAATTGAAAGAACTATTCAGAGTAGACTTCGAGAACAAAAAAATATGGCTTTACTAGGGAACAATGCAGCTATACCCTCGATGCAACAGCAAAATGTTAGTAACCCATTGTTGCCGCAATATGCTCGCATACAAAATAGGACTATACGAAGTTTTGTAGTACCTATTTTGGATGATTTACAACCAGGAGTTGTTAGGCCAACAATCCAAGCTGGGAATTTTGAACTCAAGCCAGTAATGATTCTAATGCTGGATTCTAATAGACAATATGCTGGACTGGCACATGAAGATGCGAGAGAACATCTTAACTCTTTTTTTATTGATCTACGCTTCCTTTAGTCAACAAGGCGTTCCTGATGATGCTTTGAAGATGCAATTATTTCCTTATTCCCTACAAGGAAGAGCACGTACTTGGTTTTTTGGGCAACCTGCCAAATAAGTTACTTCTTGGGATGCACTAGCAACACAGTTTGTTTTATGATTTAATCCGTAGACAATGAGTGCACGTCTTCGAAATGACATTACTGCTTATTATCAGTTGGATGATAAAAATCTTCACACCACATGGAAACGTTATAAATCTTTACTTCGACGTTGTCCCATGCACGACATTCAACCAGAAACACAAATTGAGATTTTTTATAATGGGCTAAATTCACATACAAGGAATCTTGTCGACGCATCAACCAATGGAACTCAGTTGGATTGTACTTATAATGATGTTGTGAGAATGCTTGAGAGAATTGCTCAGAATGATTATCAATACCCTATCTCCAAAGTTACACAAGCAAAAACTACTCTAGGAGTTATCGAATTGGATGTAACAACCGCACTAAGTGCTAAAATTTCTTCTCTCACAAACATGATTAAAAATATGCAATGGACTAGTGGAGTTGCACCTATACAAGTCGCTCAACAAGTTGACGTTCCTACTTTTTGTTGTGAAATTTGTAGTGACAACCATAGCTATGAAGATTGCCCACAACATGCAGAGAATGCATGCTATATTAGTAACATCCATAACAATTCTTATGGTAATTCTTACAATAATTTTGCACGCAACCAATAGTTTTGGGGAACTTAGAATGGTGGACAAAATGTTGCGACATTCAGATATAAGAATACATCTAATCAGGGAAATTATAATCCCAGACAAGGGAATTACAATCAACAATAGTAGAACTACAATCAACACACTCAGTTGCATCCACAACAAGGCTAGACACATCCACACCAAAATTTGATACAGCCACAACACTCTTTAATACCAAATCAGCATGTTCAAGGACATTGACAACAACCGTACACATAAGCTTCTACTTCTGACCCGTTAGCAAATCTTGAGGCATTAATGCGAGAGCATATTACTCACACAAAAGCTATCGTACAAACGAATTCATCTTCCATTCGAGTATTGGAGGCACAATTAGGACAACTTACTTTAAATCTGAATACTCGACCACCAGGCTCATTACCTAGTGACACAGAAAATCCTAGTCTGAGGGGGAAAGAACATTGTAAGGCTATCACTCTTAGGAGTGGTAAACAAACTGGTGAATAGTTTATCGACTCTACTGTAGCACCTCTAGATACAGATGGAGTTATCACTGGTGAGAAGGTTGAATCTGAAGAGTTTTTCAATGCAACAGACAAAGAAGTTCCACGAATTGTCACTCATATGCCTAATATGTGACCCTCAAAACTGTCATAATAATAAAAAATGTCAGTGCAAGCAGTATCAGTAGTTTTAAGACATAGTAATTAAAGATGTCATCGCAATCTCTACCTTTACCCTTCCCACAAAGATTCAAGAAGAATGAGCATGGTAAGCAGTATCAGCAGTTCGTGAACACACTGAAGCAACTGCAGATCAACATTCCTTTAGTAGATGTTCTAGTATAAATTCTGAGTTATGAGAAATTTATGAAAGACCTCTTGTCCAAGAAGAAGATTCTCACTGATATTAAAACTATTGCACTCACAGAAGGCTTTAATGCTATTTTGACAAACAAGTTGCCCCTAAAATTGAAAGATCTTGGGAGCTTTACCAACCCATGTTCAATTGGAAATCATTATTTGGATAAGGCTTTATGCGACTTGGGAGCTAGCATTAACCTAATGCCACTATCTACTTTCAAAAATTTAGGAATTGGTCACATGAAATCTACTGCAATGATATTACAACTAGCCGATTGATCATTGGTTCAACCTAAAGGGAAAATAAAAGACGTCTTAGTTCATGTGGATAAGTTCATTTTTCTGGCTGATTTTATCATACTTGACTACGAGGCAGACAAGGAGATTCTCATAATCTTGGGACGACCACTTTTAGCCACTGACCGAACTCTTATTGATGTTTACAAAGGTGAACTAACCATGCGAATTAATGATGAGCAAGTCACCTTTAGTGTTTTTGAATCTATTCAATGCAAGGACAAAGAAGAATGCCATACTTTTGATGTTCTAGATAATCTAATTGAGGAAGAGTTCAATGACCAAAGCACAGTACTTTCAGAAAAGTTTGTAGTGACATCTAATACCAAATCCTTAGACGATTGTGGCAGCAAGGTTGAAGCTAATAATCTTGAACTCAAGTATGGATGGTAGATTGAATCCTTAGACCTAGCCAATAGAACAACCCTAATTTTCAAACCATCTATTGAATAAGCTCCTACTCTGGGATTGAAACCACTACCTTCTCATCTTAAATATGTCTTTCTAAGTGACCACAATACTCTCCCAGTTATTGTCTCGCAACACTGGATGCAACTCAAGAAGAGAAATTAGTTTATATTCTCAAGCAACATAAACGAGCTATTGCTTGGTGTATTGCTAATATTCAAGGTATTAGTCCTTCTTTTTGCATGCACAAGATCAAGTTGGAAGATGAAGGCAATCAATTAATTGAACAGCAAAGAAGATTAAACGAGAAGATGAAAGAAGTTGTCAAGAAGGAAATCATAAAATGGCTTGATGCTAGAATTATTTATCTAATTTCTGATAGCAATTGGGTAAGTCTGGTGCAATGCGTGCCTAAAAAGAGTGGCATCACTGTGGCTCGTAAAGGTAAGGTTGAATTAATTCCTACACACATTCCCACGGTATGGTGAGTTTGTATGGATTATCACAAATTGAATGCAGCCACAAAGAAGGATCAGTTTGCGCTTCCTTTCATCGACCAAATGCTAGATCGACTTGCTAGAAAGGCCTATTATTGCTCTTTAGACGGCTATTCTGGGTACAATCAAATTGCTATTGCACTGGAGGATCAGGAGAAAATAACTTTCACGTGTCCCTATTGTACTTTCTCTTTTCACCATATACATTTCGGTCTTTGCAACGTACCAGCTACATTTTAAAGGTGCATGATGGCAATATTCTCAGATATGATCGAAGACTCTTTAGAAGTGTTTATGGATGATTTCTCAGTTTATGAGAATGATTTTGATCATTGCGTTGACAATTTCGATAAATTACTGAGGCGATGTGAGGACACACATCTTGTCGTGAATTAGGAAACCTGCCATTTCATGGCAACTAAAGGCATTGTGTTAGGACATCGTATCTCTTGTCAAGGCATTCAAGTAGGCAAAGCTAAGGTGGAAACCATTGAGAAATTACCTCCACCAACAAACATGAAAGGTATTCAAAATTTTCATAGACATGCGGGGTTTTACCGAAGGTTTATTGGAGATTTTTTAAAAATTACAAACTTCTTATGCTCATTTGTGGAACAAAATAAAAAATTCTTCTTTAACGATACATGAATGGATGCATTTATTCAGTAAAAAAAGAAGCTAGTGAATGCACGCATTGTCGTTGCACCAGATTGGTATGAACCTTTTAAAGTTATGTGCGATGCAAGTGACTTTGCTATGGGTGCAGTTCTAGGACAATGAAGGGGAAAAATATTTCACGCCATCTTTTTTGCTAGCAAACCTCTTACAGAGGCTCAACTCAATTATACAACTACAGAGAAATAATTGTTGGCTGTAGTCTTTGCTTTCGACAAGTTTCGTTCCTATCTTGTCGGCTCAAAGGTTACTGTATTCACTAATCATTTGGTGTTGAGATATCTCTTTGCGAAAAAGGAATCCTACTATTGCAAGAATTTGACATCAAGATAAAAGACTGTAAGGGTTCAAAGAATCAAGTTGTAAACCATCTGTCTCGATTGGAAGTTGGTAGCTAAGATGAAAACATACTTTAAATTGTCGACGCATTCCCAGATGAGAAGTTATTTACTATAGAACCAACTCCTTGGTATGCAGATTTTGTTAATTATCTTGTGTGTGAAAAACTCCCATTGGGTGTCACAGGCCATAAAAAAGAAAGATTTCTTCGTGAAGTAGTGAAGTATCATTGGAACGAGCTGTATTTATTCAATGTATGCAATGACAACATCATTTGACGTTGTGTTCTGAAAAAGGAGATACTTTCAATCCTGAGATGCTCCTTATGGTGGTCATTTCGGTGGTATGAGAACTACGGCTAAATTTCTCCAATCAGGATTCTACTGGCTGACATTATTCAAATATGCCCATAATTTTTTAAATCAATGTCATAGGTGTCAACGTACCGATTTTATATCCCGACGTAATGAAATGTTGTAACAGCCAATTATGAAGGTTGAATTATTTGATGTTTGGGGTATGGATTTCATGGGATTGTTTTCAAGCTTATTTGGAAATCTTTATATATTAGTACCTGTTGACTACGTCCTGGAGTGGGTGAAAGTTGTTGCAATCCCAAAGGATGATGCAAAGATAGTGCTAAAATTTTTTCACAAGCATATACTCACCCACTTTGGCACACCAAAGGCATTGATTAGTGATCAGGGTACACACTTTCATTGCAACCAAGTGGCAACCGCACTGAAGAGATATAGATTTAATCATAGAATAGCTACTACTTATCATCTGCAAACCAATGGACAAGCCGAAGTATTGAATTGACAAATTAAGAACATTCTTGAAAAGGTTGTAAACCCTTCGAGGAAAGATTAGTCTTTCCGATTAGATGACGCTTTATAGGCATTGCGGACAACATAAAAAACTTCATTAAGAATTTTGCTGTATCAATTGGTTTTTAGGAAAGCATGTCACTTCCTAGTTGAACTGAAACACAAAGTAATATGGGCAATTAAGCAAGTGAACATGGACTATCAAGCGGCTGGAAAGAAAAGTTTGTTGGATATCACTGAACTAGAGGAGATTAAGAGAAATGCTTATGAAAACGCTGCAATTTACAAGGAAAAGACCAAATGATGGCATGATAAGATTATTTTGCAGCGACAATTTATCTTGGGTCAATAAGTTTTATTATTCAATTCTCGACTCAAATTGCACCCTGGTAAATTACGTTCATGTTGGTCTAGACCTTTTGAAGTTGTTAACGTATTTCCTCATGGTGTAGTCACAATTCGAGATTTACGTGATGGACACCAGTTCAAAGTAAATGGACAGAGGCTGAAATAGTATTTTGGCAACAATGATCAAAAACAGGCAAAGACCATTAAATTGGTCAAAAAGTTTACTTTTTAATTAGTACTCCATGATTTTAGTTTACTTTATTTATTTTTTTTAAAGTTTGTTTTCATTCCTTTTTTCAGAATAAATTAGGTACCTTTGTTGACACATTAAGTCTGTACTACCATTTATATCTCATCAGAATTCAGGGAAATTCAAATTCCACTGTTGGATCAAAAACCACCCAGTCGTTTGATCATTCTGAGTGGGTACAATTTCTATTTGACACAACTCTTCTCGCCAGCCTTATATCTCTCCACAAAATAACACGCCTCTCCATCTTCCTCTTTTACTAACTATAAATCCTCTCCTACTATACTGACTGTCACGCATTCAAGCAACCATTTTTATTTCTTTCTCTTCTCAAGATCATATCTTTTTAACTTTAAACTATTTTCCCTCAACAAAAAATAACAAAAATAAGAGGCTCGATTAAGAAATCCACCAAATCCACTGGAGAACATGCGTCCTCTACGACCATTGTCCGTGAATCAGAATCCCTCGAGCCAGTGCAGACAAATAAGCCATTAATCTTTTTAAATAAAGCAGTAAAGGAATGATTTCACAACATGTTGAAGTGAAACTTCCATCCCGAACAGGGCATTTCCCTTTCGCTGCAACAAGACTTGGGTAAACAATTCAACAAGACCATCTCGAAGTTAAAGTGGGAAACTTTTTACACACATCCTAGAAGTTACTCAACTTCACTAGTACGGGGGTTTTATGCTAATCTCTACGATCATGAGTTAGAGTTCATTTTCTTTTGAGAAGGTTTAATATCATGGAACGTTGAAGAACCAACGAGCTGTACAACACCAAGTTCGATGTCGACGAACACTCTAAGTTTGTTAATGACATCACAGATGAAAAACTAGACTTGTTGGTGAGAGACTTGTGTGACAAAGGAGCAAGGTGGCCAGTTCCTATCAAAAGAATTTTATGATGCGCAGTCACTTCTTGACACTACAAGGTAAAATTTGGTTTCATTTTTTCAACTGTAAACTAAATCCCTTTACTCACAGGACCACAGTCACCCTCAACAAAATTTGTCTGATACATTCTATCATCAAGGGTAGAAAAATTGATGTAGGCGCAATACTTCACCAAGAAATTACTGACTGCGCCTCAAGGCAGACTGGGATCTTGGTTTTCCCATCATTTGTGATGTTATTGTGTCTGCAAAGAGGAATCGTGCCCCGTTTTGGTGATGAAGTCTTGGAAAATAAGAGCTCAATCAATGAATCTTTTGTAGAAAGAATGACTCGTGGCAAGGACATGCTGATATTGAAAAAGGCAAAAACCAATAAGACAAGAAAGGGCAAAACCAAAGTCGACAGTAAAGGAACAAACCTAAATGAAGAAACATCATTATGGCGCAAACTAAAGGATGTCAAAAAAATGATAAATTCCATCAACAACAGGCAGATCAGGCTTGTCGCTACAGTAGAAGATATGGAAAAATCTCAAAATTTGTTTTATGCTTATACCAGAGCCTAGACAAGTTCTATTGTAGCCACATTAGGCCGACTGTGCCCATCCCCACTACCATTCCATCAATCATTCAAAATTATAACCTCTTTACCTCAGATGACGACTTAAAAGACTGAGATAGATCGGTGGCATCCCCACCCATTATGCAGGCCTCTGATAATGAGAAAGAAGAGAAATCCAGGGACATTGAAGAATGCCTGTGAAAGATTGATAGCTTATTCAAGTATGGTATTTTTGCTGATCAAGAGGATACTGTTGTTGAGAGGGAAGTTGTTGTAGAAGAGGAAGTTGTTGCTAAAAGAAGAAGAAGTTACTGAAAATTAGAAAAAAATAACAAGAAGATTCTGTTGAGAAGACTGTCACCACACCTGAGTCTGTAGGTGCAAATATTGATAATTTGGAGTAAGCTGGAGTGAGGCCGGCGGAAGTTGCTGAGGTAACCAGTGAGGAGCAATGCAATTCATTGGCAATAGTGGTCTACACTGGACCACTCCAGGTGGCCTCTTATTCACAGGAAGCAACCGATAATGCCGGGGCAGAGCAGAAAACTGAGGAGCAATTTGAAGATAGTGCAAAGCCCAAAGAAAAGAAAAATGAAGTGCTCCAAGGATAAAAAATGAAAGAAGGACGAGAAAGAAACATCATGCAGTCGCATCGACGACTGCGGAGTTAGTTTATTTTTAGCTTTAGTTGTAGTATTCATCCATTGCATGTAGCTGTAAGTTTTATTTTGATAAGTATACATTGTCATTGCATTTTTTTTATTGTCATTACATTTTCATGTTAGTGCATTGGGGACAATACAAACTTTAAGTTTGGGGGGATGCACATAGGGCTTGGAAATTCACCCACATTTCAATTTTTTTCTTTCGGTAATGAAGCATGCAAGGTTTAATTATAGCAAATGAAAGTTGTTCAAAAATTTCTATTACATTTGATGCTTAATTCTTGAATCATGTGAATTATCAATTAATGAGTTGGATAAATTTGACAAAAAGTTGTAGCTTCAATTCTTTGATGACTGGATTAGGTCGCATTAGTAGTGGATGACTGCTATCGTTCCTTAAATCTTGAATGAATCTGCTTTTTACAGCTGCTTATATATAGTTATAAATTAGAGACACTCCAAAATAGGTGTAGTATGGAATGTTAAAAAGGGAACACTCCAATACAAGCGTTAGAAAACTCAATCTGGCCAAAGGCTGTCGCTACATGAATGTGTGTGGGCGCAATTACTACTCCCTGGGGTTTTGTTGCACCCCATCATTACTTCTCAGGAATAAGGGTACAGTAATGCAACGGTATCCCTTATTCCAAAAAAAGGTATATATATAATATATAAATACTTAGTATTGTACAATAAATGTTGTAATGGTAGATAGAACTTAGGGTTTGAAGCATGATGCTGGCATTGATGAAGTTGCAACCTTATTCATTCATGCTTATGAATTTTTGATACAATATTCTTTCATCTGAATGTGATTCCTCCATTGGGAATTTAGAAGATTCAAGTTGCTAGAATGATCATTTGCCTTAGTAAAATTTTTGTAGCCTTGCTAGTTTCTGTTTGACTTAAGGACAAGTAAAAACTCAACTTTGGGGCATGTGATAGCACTAAAAAGAACATAGCTTTTCCTCCTTACTGATTGGTTAAATTGTTCCCATTTAATTTTCCTTAGCATACATTTTAGCATTTTTAGTTTAGTAAATTGCATTTTATAACTTAGTGAATCCTAGCCTATTTTATCATTAATTCTGCTATCTTTTTGCATTAATGTTGCTGCATAAGTGAATTCCAGATTGCGTCCAAAATTGTCACCACACTGACAGCTGTCCGGATAAGAATTAAAATTGTGTGAGCTGTCCAGTCTGGTATAACCAACCTATACTTACAAAGACAGAATAATTTTGAGGAAAGGACACTTGTACTGTTGAAGAAGGACATAAAAAATAGACGTGAAAAGAAAAAGAGGGCTTTTCTTTTTTCCGGGTCATCATCTTCATCATCCGATCTTGAAACTTGTGGCCATGGCAGCTTAAGCCTCTCATGGGTGAGTGAACGTGAAAACCAAATACAGACTAGCTTCTAACGAGAAGACCTAAGTCCGAGACAAGAAGGAATAGAGAGATTTAGTTGAGTTGTCTAGGAATAGTATTCTCTACTTGATTCTTTCTTATTTATTTATGAATGCTGATGATTATTCTCTGTTTTCTATTTGTATGAAAATGCACATGGATTCTTTGATTAAATTTTATCTTATTCAATCTTGCTTTAATTTTTTAATCTTAGGGTTTGAATATTTTTTAACATGGAAATGCTTTTGCAGTCACTGACACTGGAAAGCGCGGTGATAGTTTGAGCCAACAAGCATTACAACTGAAGTTGGGTGAGGATTAGAGGAATTTAGTCCACTTGTTCTTAATAGTGTTATAGTGCCATCATCGAAAGGTGAGGTTAGTATGCATGTTTAAGTCTCGGATTAAATAGAGGAGTGACACTGAGTAAGATATACATTGAACTTTATTGCTTCGACAATCACCTATCTTTTTATACCTTATAAGCACTTAGTATTCTGCTGAAGGTTCATGTTAGGGATCTCAGTTTATCATTATCATATTTTATTTTATTGTTTTCAAGTTATTGCACTGACAACTATTCTCACAATTTATCTCGTTTCCATCTAGTTGTTGCACTGGCATTAATAGACAAAAGACTACCATCCCTGTGGGATCGATATCCGACAAACTCACATCTATCTACTATACTTACATCGACAGTGCACGCTTGCACATTATTGTTGTGACGTTAAACAGCCGATCACCCATCCATAGTAAGAATCTCCTATGCTGCATGGTACAGTAAAGCTCCATGGATCCTTCATTTTTAGGGGCAGCTTGTTTTGCAATAATGCACTGCACTCCTTCATTAGCACGACAATCACAAACTCTCCAAGTCTTCTATTTTTGGACAGGATGTCCTTCATAAATTTTATGTAGTTTAACATTTGCTTAAGAGCTTTTACTAACAGAATATTGATGTGAAGCTGTTTGAGTATGTCTAAAAACTTCTTGAATTGGACTTCTTGCTTTTGTTTTAGAATTCTTTGAGGTTAGGGTGGTGGAGGATTCTTAACTTGTGCTAGAAAATTTTTCTACGGCATTTGTGCTGCATCTGACATAGATTTTAGTTTATTAGAATTGACCAGTGTAGGGGTTACCTTGTTAGAGTTCACAGATTCTGGTTTTTGAAAAATCAGATTTCAACAGTTGGTTAAACTTCTTTTTTTTTCTTTAACATCAGCGGGTTCATCTTCAATCTCCACAAATTTAGGCTTTAGTGTTCTTCAACTCCACAAAGTGACCACTTTGCAATGCTCCTTGCTTGGATCTCTTGGGTTTTCCGTGTCACTGGGCAAAGTGCCTTGTGGTCTGTTTCATTGTTCACTAGCTAACTGACCTATTTGATTCTCCAAGTTCTTCAATGTTGCTACTTGGATTTGAATCATTGCGTCATTTCTCTCCGTTTATGCTTTCAACAAGTTTTCCAAACTATTGGAGGATTCACCTTGTGATGGTTTTTGAACTTGTTGATTAAATCATGTTGGCTAACTTGGCCTCGATTGCATGTAAGTGTTGCTAGGACCCATTCCTTGGTTACTCTATGAGAAATTCAGATGGTTTCTCCATGAAAGGTTATAAAAGTTTGATTGGGATCCTAGCCCACTTCGATTCTGATTCGGATTTCCCACGTAATAGATGAATTATGGGTTTGATAGGTAATTTTTGAACATGTGTCCATCTCCATAGAAAACATAAGAGGTGTTTTAAAATTTGCTAGGTTTTTGTCCTGTTAGATTATTATTGAAATCGTTAGTAGTAAGATTCTGAAGCATTAAGGACAAAGAAGATACCTAAGCTGTAAGAGATGTACGTGCATTAACTTTATGTACTCCTGCGACTCTACGTCTTGTGGCGGTTCGATTGGTTGGCCACTAGTAGTTATTACTAGTTATTCATTCAATAATTTCATAAGCCTCATTATAAGACTTAAAGAGAAGTGCCCCATTTGTGGAAGTGACTACTAGCATCCTTGTGTGTGCGTTGAGACCATAGTAGAAGGTCTCCAACTAGATGCAATATAGAATTTCATGATGAGGGCACTTTCGTAATAATTCTTTGAATCTCTCCCACACCTCATACAAGGATTCATCATCCATTTGTTGGAAGGTAGTGATCTCACTTTGCAACTTAGCATTCTTACTAGGTGGAAAGTACTTCAATAGGAAGTGTTCTGCCAATTGTTGCCATGTAGAAATTGAACCAGGTGACAATGAACTTTTACTCTGTCCTTTAGTGAGTATGGGAATAGTTTCAACCTTAATGGATCTTCAGTAACTCCGACTAGCTTAAAAGAGTCACTCACCTCCATAAACAATCAAAGGTGAAAGTAGGGATCCTTAATAGTCATCCCAGTGAATTGGCGCACTGTCTGAAGCATTTGGAACATAACGGGCTTCAACTCGAGTTGTAGTGCCTCGATCTCAAGTGTAATGATACCCGTATTAAGTTCATGGAAAAGTGGCATGACATATTGTCTTAAGGCTCGGTCTCTATCATCAGCAACAAGGGTCATATTTCGAGCATTTGTAACTCCATTTCCTTGATCTTGATTCTAATTTTCAAGATTCATTTCTCCAGTCTGTCTTTGAGCTACTTGTCTTCTCTTTTGTCTAAATATTCTTTTGTTTTAGGATCTACTAGGAGTAAGTCAATGATATGGTCAATACTCATAAACACCTAAAATAAACACAAAAATAATTATGTTCAAATTCAATAGAAAATTTAAACCAATTTGCCAAAATACTAATTTCACAAATAATGTCTTTAAAAATAGTCCCCGAAAACGACGCCAAAAACTTAGAACGATGAAAATCTGCAAGTGTACTCAGTTGTGGTAAGTAATAAAGTGATAAATATCGAGTATTGTCTCCACAGGGACTATAAAACAATTCTTTGTGAAAAATTATAACTTAAACAAATTGGTGATGGGAAAATAATATGGTTTAAAAATATGGTGCAAATAGATAAGAGTGGATTACCAACTAATTTAATTAACTAAAAATTATCTAAGTATGTAATTAAAAATAAACACAGAAAATGCAAGTCTTGAAGAGTTTATCACAATTAGCGAGTTTCTATTAGAACAACTGTCCTTCCTAGCTTAGAATTATTCACACTGTTAAAAGATGTTACGAGGATTTCGTGGCTAAATTGATAATTTATAATCAAACTGGGTTAGTTAATTAATTCATACATTTCTTCACATTAAACATGCATAAGAAACTTAATCATGGTTTTACTTGCATGAATAAATAGACCAAAAGCATAGAACACCTTTTAACACAATTGAAAAAAGAAAACTATGGAAATCAGATCACTCAAACAGAAATAAATTTAAGCAATCATGATTATATTGAAAATAAAATACTAAGTTGAAATCATGTTCGTGAATTGAACAAAAACAAAGATAAAAAGGGAAGAAGAAACTCTAGCTGATTCTGGATATTCCCGAGGCATAAACTACTTGCCCATTCCTTTGTTCATTTGTCTTGCCGTCAAAACAAAGCCAAAAACCCTCAATATAACAGAAATAAGGTTGCTCTCAAGGTTGTGCAAAACACTTTTTTAGCACCTTATTCATTAGTTTTTGAAGTTTACTAACTTGTTCAAATTCATTTCGGCCCCTAGGGCTCGATTTACTTTGATTTGAATACTCAATTGTGTAATTTCAACATTTATTTCGCATTTAAGTACAATTTATTCTAATGCTAAAAATTTATACTCAGATGGATACTCGAATCTTCCAACCAACAGATCGAACTGCACCAAAGTGCATTTTCATATAACTCGAAATAAAGGAAATTGACACGTGATGTGCATACTGGCACAAGAAGTGGTTCCTAGTGCATAAGCACATAAACCTAGATAAAATCCAATCCTATGACATACCAACTATATCTAAGTCTACCCAAACATTTAATAGGGTAACCAATTATTCAATTCATCATATAGCATAATTTACATTTCATCATTTCTAATTCATAATTCATTTCATCAATTTATCACATAACATATTTTAGCCTAATTCAAAGTCAATTTCATATTTTCATCAATTTACACTATTTTCTATTCTATTCAGTTTAGTAATTTATTCCAATAATTTATACCAATCTCAATCAAATCATGTCAGCCTATCAACATATACTCACCTTAACACTCTCATATGTAAAAAACATGAAAAATGCAATCAACAAAAAATAACCTTAAATTATAAATGTACAAACCAAGATTTTCGTGCATTACTCGTCGACAATTTTCAATTTTCCTTTCCCTCTCGACGATTCAATTTTTTAAGCTATGAATAATCATAAAATACATCACATTATCAAATTCCAATTGAAACAGAATCAAATACCAATTTTTACAAAAGTTACAAATTATTTAATTTAGTCCCTAAAATCGGGACAAGTATAATTTTCAATTTAAGGTTTTGGATTAAAATTCGATTTCACCAAAATTTTCTATCCTTACCAACAATTCATGACAATTTTTTATTTTATTCAATTTGGTCCCTAATGTATGAAACTAACAATTAAGCTTTACAATTTAGGCATTTCCATATATGAAGATTAATTTCTAACAATTTAACACCCAAATCATTCAATTCTCAAGCATGGAAACTTCCTAAAACTTTAACATTTTTACAAATTAGTTTAGCTATACCAAGCTCCCATGATTCAATTTCCATAAAAATCGAAGAAAAATAGCTAAGGACTAACCAGAAATTAAAGCCAAAAAGCTTAAAAACCCTAGCTGTGGCGTCAAGTGTTTCTCTCTTGCTTAGAATCAAGTGGAAAAGATGTGATTCTCTTTCTTTCCATCGAATTATCATATATATACTAGGATTAAATTGTAAATTAATTTAATTAATCATGTTTTTACTAAAAAGATATTAATTAACCTAAGTTAATGGATAATTAATCATATCGTCCATTAACATACAATTTAACGTGGCATAATTTTTTTTAAATCTTTGGTTAATTACAATTTAAGCCCCCAAGTCATTTACTAATTAAAAATCTATAGCGGTTGAACTTTACAATTTAGTCCATGGGCCCTAATTAACCACAATTTTGACTAAACTGGTTGTCAAAAATCCAATTCATCTATACTTTAACTCCATAAATATTCTTATTAAATATTTACGAGTTCAGTTTACGAAAATGGGGTCCCAAAACTACTTTTTTTTTACACCACCTGAAACCAGGTCGTTACAAGAAATAATAGAGATATGTATTGTAACAGCCCAAATTTGACCGGGCTTTAAAATAAATAGAGTGTTTATTTAAACAGTCCATTTAAACCTTTACAGGACCCAAATACCATGGCCCACTAACGTAGGCCCAAAAAATTAAATAAACCTAAACCCGGTTACAACCTAATACCCGTTACAGACCTAGACCTAAACTAGACCCAATTGACCCAAGCTCTCAGAGGCCCAGAACCTAACACCATCAGCTAGGGTTTCTAACCCTAGCTCTCTCTCTCCTGTGTGCCACATGAACAGCTTCTGGAAACTTCGGGGAGCGTCGATTCAACTCCCCAGATCGTGGCCATCAATGCATTGACGCGCCATCAATGCATTCGTCCCCCTTGCGACCGTCCAGCACCGCGATCTCAGGTCTCCCTTCTGGTTTTGGTACCACCGTTAAAGCCGAGATTGTCGGGGTACCTGCAAAACGAAAAGGAAACTTAGCAGATAATGACCAAAGATACAATAGACAAGAAATCAGAGATTTCTTTCCTTATGTAACAAATCAGTAGGCTATAAAAAGCCTTTGTAACCCTTGTAACGATTACGCAGACAGAAATAAAAAGAGAATACAAGCAGTTTCAAAGAAAAGGTGATTTAACTGTGTGTTTTTTATTTTAGAACATATGCATGTATATACATCATTTTAGCAAAAAAATAGTAACTTTTAAAAAGGGGAAGAGATTACCTGTGGAAGGACGAGGATTTTAACCCTCAGACCACCGTACAGGACGGCGCGTGACCGCGTGAGGAGACCCCTAGACGGAGGTTCAGCAGCTCCGGGATCGGCCCTCGAATCCTCTTCCAAAGGATTTTTTTTTCTTAAAAACGGATGTTAAAATGATTTTTAGGGGCAAAATTTGACTTATATAGACTATTTAAAACGGTGTCGTTTTACAACTATAGGATCCGCGCATTTTTGAGAATTGGGTTAATTACCCAATTGGTCCTCTCTCAATTTTTATACTTTTAATTTCATTTTATTTCTTTTTTAATTTGGTATTAATATTTTAATTCTATTTCAATTTGACCCTCCCAATGATTTACAATCGTATTAGGGAAAACGGTGACGTTTTGGGAATAGGGCTATTTGCCCAGTGGCCCCCTTTGATTTTGCGGGTGTTTCAAATAAGGCCTTAATTCAGTTTTAGCTTTTTAAATTTGCCCCGTAATTTTACAAAACTTTAAATTTAGTTCTAATTTTTTATTTCTATATATTTTTATATTAATATTTGATTTATTTTAATTTTACTTTTATACATTAAAATTATTAAAAGTGTTATTTTTATATATATTACTATTATATATTATTTTCCTCAAATTATATATTATTATATTTTCACATATATTATATATTTATTAATTATTTATATATATATTGTTTTACATGTTATTTTATATTATATCTATTATATTTATTATATATTTATATTACATTTTATTATATAATATTTTTATTGTTTTTTTTATATATATGTTATGTATATTATGTATCGCCAATTATATTATTTATGATTACATTATATATATTATTTTAAAAAATGTAAATTATTATTATTAAATCATATTTTTAACTCACACTATATACATATTTTTATTAATTAATTATTTATTTACTATATATTATTTCATTTTAAACTAATATTGTTATATTATGAAATCTCTTACATACTCCTAAACTAATATATTATCATATAATTATTATTCTTTTTTTCTTGTTATTATATTATCTATTAAATACTATTTTAAAATGGTTATGAAATGTCTTGTTTTTAATTGTATGTATATTTTGTTAGCAATCAATTACTTTTTTTTTATATTAGTTCTTCTATATGTTTTTATATTGTATGTATCATGTATGTGTTAAGTTTATTTTTATTATATTTATATGCAAATTGACACTATATTTCTTCTATTTGTATATCATACATTATTTGATTATGTTTTTTTTATATCATGCATCATTTAAATATTATTTCGTATGTTTATATACTTTGTTTATTCATTTTCAATACATGCTATATATATATATATATATATCTTTGTTTGCATTTTTTTTTTGCTTTATATGTATTATTCTTTTTATCATAGTATTCATTTTTTATCTACCTAGTACAATAATATATTATTATGATTTATAATGTAGTACAATTCTCCACACATCATCTTTAAAAATGAGACTCTAAAGTTTTCAGAAAATAAAAAGGCAATGCTTAGTGTTTGGAAACTTCGGGAAAAATAGTGCCCTAACTTATTGGATTGCAATTCTTCTCGTTGAGTTCGAATAGTCAAATACCCTTCTAAACTTTTAAAATTTTCAAGATACAAGCAACTATCTTGGAATTTGAAAGTGTTGTGTCCTAACTTACTAGATGTGGCGTTTAGTCGTTTCGAGATAGGAATTTTCAAAAAGGCTAACTTAGTGCCAAATATCCTAAAAATATGGTGTCCTAACTTATTGAACGAAATATTTTGATTTATTTGATATAAGTGAACCCTAATTTCCAAAACAAAAAAATTAAAAATATTAAAAGAGGATTGCATCTTAAAATTTCTAATTTCTGACCTTAAAGACATTTGATAATTAATTAGGTACCAATTATTGGGCAATACGAGGGTGCTAATCCTTTCTCGTACGTAACCGACTCCCGAACCCGTTCTTTTTATTTCGTAGACCAAAACTAATGATTTTAAAACAAAATGTTTTAAAGGTGATCCAATCAAACCTAAAAAGATTGGTGGCGACTCCCGTTTTCATTTTTCTTAAAGTCGATTCCCATTTTCTAAAACTCAATTTAAAAATGGTTTAAATGACTTAGCGACTCATTGGGATGTTTAAGAGAGTCAAGCCGTGTAATTGATTATCTCTTGTCTTAATGTCGGAAATTAAAAATTTTAAAATTTAATCCTCTTTGCATTACATGTGTTTGTATTATTGCATGTGTTGTTATATTCTAATACGCATTACATTTGCATGACCGTTGTGGTCACACCCTTAAGTGGAAGTGAGAAGCTATGCCTTCGTGAGGTTTTCGCCTCCGTGTGAGGATAGTGGATCACTTTTGGGATACATCCGTACCTATGGTTTCGTGAGATTTTCATCTCCGTGTAGCCATAGGGAAATGTATTCTCGAATCGAACTCGATTCAAATGAGCCTATAATGGGTGAGGATCGAGGAATCACTTTGGTTCAGTACCTCAAACTTTAGAACCAACCTCATATAGAAAAAAACCGTAAGAGCCCAACTTAGTTAGTGTTAAACTTTAGATATTACCCTTATAAATTATTGTTGAGATTTATTGATATCATGTGATCTCGACTATTTCTTTCTTTGTTTTGTGCATGACATTTTGCATTTACAAAGGTATCGATTCACGGTCAGTGTCTAAATTAGAGAGTTTTATTATGGAGAACGGACTTCTTGATAGAGTGGAGGGCAACGCCAACGTCCATAGATGGTTTGAGCAAACTCAGTTAGAAAAGGGAGATAGTATAGCTGCGGGATATATGTCGGAGTGTCGGGATATACTCGCATCGATTGTTCACGTAGAATAATCTCCAAGAGCTTAAGGAGATTTGGGATCAATGGGGCAACGAGACTAAAGCAGATTATTCTACTGTAATTACGGAGACTTACCTTACTTGCTCGATGTTCAAATAGATGAGCACTTGTTCCAAGCCCTCGCTCGATTTTGGAATCCAGTGTCTGATTGCTTTACTTTTGGGGAGGTAGACTTGGTGCCTACCGTAGAGGAGTACACTGCTTTGTTACATTGTCCCAGTGTTCAAAGTTGATAGAATCTATTCTCGAGTGTTAATGTCCCTACCTTTTGGAAGAAATTGATGGCTATTACGAGGATGAGTGAGCAAAGTGGATTCTTGCTGAATTAAAGAGAAAGGCGAGTGCAAGTGCATTTCATGGGATGCTTTGAAGGGTGCGATTTTGACACACCACGATGAAGCAAAGAAGGTAGATGTTTTTGCCCTTAAGTTTGTACGGATTGATGGTGTTCCCTAGGGCTTTGGGATATGTGGATGAGGCAACCACGGATCTTTCCATAGACTCGATGAAGAGGGTCATTGTCCCTGCAATTTTAGCGCAGAGATATTCGAGTCCTTAGGCACATGTAGGAAAGCCCAGTGCGAGCGCAGTTTGTTGGTTGTGCACAATTGCTTCTAGCTTGGTTCTATAGTAATTTTCGGTTGATAGATAAGGTCGTTTGTCAGGTTTTCTTCGAGGATTACTCACCGCTGAAGGACATAATCGCTTCAACTAGGAGAGTTGATATTCCAGAGGAGAATTGGATTGCACTACTTCAAAATCTTCAGTCGAAAGATGTTGAATGGAGAGCTCCGTGGATGATTCCTGGTGAGATTCTTTACCGTTGCAGCAGTTTCGATTGGGTCCCTTTATTGGGAATTTGGGGTGCCATTGGTTATGCCCCCTTGCTCGTGTTGAGGCAATTCGGCTTGAGGCAGTTCGTGCTAGCAACTCATGGGCTAACTCAAAGTGAGTTTGCATATAAAGGAGCCAATTACAAAAAAAAGTTCGGTGAGATCTCTAGCGCTTGGAACAAGACGTGTCGGTTGAAAGGAGTAGCTATTGGCCCTGCTATGACTCCAGAATATGTTGAATGGAGAGGTAGAAGGATTAATGATAATATTCCTGAGCCAAATATGGAAGGAGCTTGACCGATGGAGGAATATCTGCAAGTGATGCCCTCGGAGTTAGAAATTATGGAGCAAGAATTTGAGAGGAAAAATTTAGAGCTTGAGAAAAGGATAGCAAAGCTCGAAGAAGAAAAGATGTACTTAAGTTTAGATATTGATGTCCAGAAGATGGAGGTCGAAAAAGAAAGAAAGGAAAAGAGGAAAATTGAAGAGGATAGAGATGATTTGAAGGAATACTACAAAAAGGCATAGGTATCCTTGAGAAGAGCGAAAATAGGAGGGTCTTCAGATCAGTTGCTAGAAAGAGGTCCAAGAAGGAAAGGCTAGAGCTGAGTACTGGGAGAAGAAGTTTTAGGAGATGCAATCGCGGAATTTGGCATTAGAAGAAGAGAATAAAGGGTTGAAGTCTAAAATAACTGAGCTTAGAAGATCCGTTCGTTGGCATCACAACCATGATTCTACGGTCGAGATAAAAGAGCTAAAGAGTAAAGTTGAAGATTTGAAAGCAGCATTGCAGGAAGGTAAACTTCGGATCGAGCAACTCGAGACGCAAGGAGATTATCTAAAGGGAGAGCTTCATCAGTCTAGAGGGCAGGTTAGAGAAAGAGATCATGTCATGGGAGAAGCCATGCAGCTTGATTCGAGAGGTTCTTTGAATATGTGCAGGACTTGGCAATAACGGGGCAGATGTATTGAGTCTGATGTGTGGGTCGTCGTCAGACATAGGAAGAGAGTTAGCCCTTTTATTAGATAGAGTTAAAACTTTGGGCATTAGGGCGAAAGCGTACTTGTAATCCACTTATATGTAAAGATATTATTTTTCTAAATAAAGTTTTCTAAATGAGATTGAATCGAGATTGATGCCTTTGTTGCATTCATGCATTTGCATTACATCATATCATATGCATTCAAGGTTATAGAAAGACCCTAATTAGTTAAAGTTTCTTTATATAAAGGTAGAAAAGAAAAACTGGAAATCACACATCCTTACGGCACTCGCACTAAAACTAAGAACATGGATCAAAGGTTTGAGCAGTTGCAAAAGGATATGCAAGACCAGTTGCAAGAGTAGTTGGCTAAAATGCAGAATGAGATGAGGGAGCAAATGATGGAAGCTCAGAGGAATATGATGGCCGAAATGGCTCAGTTACTGAGGGCCACTGATAAAGTAAAGGCTCCTATGGCCATCACTGAAGAGGAAAATGAGGGTCCTCCTCTAGGTTTTACACCGCCGCATGCACCATTGCAAACTAAGGCACCTCCTAGAAGGCCATCTACTACTGTGAAGCCTCAGCACGGGCCAATTGATGCTGGTGTCCATGTGAATTTGCCGGTTGGTTCAGGGTTTAATATAGGTGACAATCTTACTAATCCTCTTGTTCTCGATCTAGATATGGTGGAAAAGGAGGATTTGAAGGCCGAAGCTGCAAGGCAATTAGATGAACGCTGCAGATGGTTAGAAAAAAAGTTCAAGGCTTTGGAAGGTACTGGCAATAATCATGGGATTGATGCAAAGGACTTAAGTCTGGTCCCAAACCTAGAGTTACCTCACAAATTCAAAATGCCAGAATTTGAAAAGTACAATGGCACTACTTGCCCAGAGGCCCACATCACAATGTTTTGCAGAAGGATGACGGGGTATGTAAACAACGATCAACTGTTAATCCATTGTTTTCAGGATAGTTTGATAGGAGCGGCAGCCAGATGGTACAATCAGTTGTGCCGGTCTAGAATAAGTTCATGGAGGGATCTTGCACAAGCCTTCATGCAACAGTACAATCATGTAACAGACATGACCCCTGACAGGATTACCCTGCAAAACATGGAGAAGAAGCCTAATGAGAATTTTAGGCAATATGCACAGAGATGGAGAGAGCTAGCGATGCAGGTTCAACCACCACTATTGGAGAAGGAGACCACTATGTTATTTATTAATACTCTAAAAGCCCCATTTATTACTCATATGATTGGAAGCACTACTAAAAGTTTTGCGGACATAGTTATGGCAGGAGAGATGATAGAGAATGCCATAAGAGGGGGAAGAATTGAGGGGGAAGTAGCCAAAAGATCAGCCCCAAGAAGAAAAGACAACGAGGTAAACAATACAAGTGGTTTTAATTCAAAAGCAGTCACAGTTAGCCAGCCCAAAGTAGCCACAGTTGGGCAACAAGGCTCTCAAAAGTAGGAATCCAACACTAGGCATGAGAGGATGCAATTTACGCCTATACCTGTGACGTATAGGGAGCTCTATCAAAATCCATATGATGCGCATGCTATAGCCTCTTTCCATTTAAAACCATTACAACCTCCGTATCCTAAATGGTATGATGCAAATGCCAGATGTGAGTATCATGCTGGAATATCGGGGCACTCAATCGAGAATTGTACTGGATTCAAGAAAGCCGTAGAGAGGTTGATCAAGAATGGGGTTTTGAAATTTAAGAGTACCTCAAATACCGAGAATCCTTTACCGAACCATGACAATTAGGGAGTAAATGCCATTGGTGAAGCCGGTGGAAAGAGGGAAAATGAAAACGTTGATGAGATAAGGATGCCTATGAGGATAATCTGGGAGGAGATGATGAAGAGAGGTATGTTGACCTCTAAAAATAAGAAAGAAAGAGCGTGGGACTACGGTGAGTTCCGTGAAGATTGCGAGGAATTTAAGGCCTTGGTGCAAGGCTTTATAGACAACAAATAGCTACAGGTTTATGAAGGTAGCTCTAGTGAAAAGTAAGTATGTGCGCTGGAAAATGAACAGCAAAGAACCAGCAAACCAAGGATTGTTATCTCCCTGACAGGGAATAATGAAGTGGGGACACCAGCAGCACCCAAAGTCATTATCCATGCACCTACTCCTTTCCCTTACAAGGATAGCAAGAAGGTACCATGGAGTTATGACTGTAGCGTGACAGTACCGGAGGAAGGAAATGTAGCCAGCACATCTGAAGATGTACAAATTAAAGGTTCCCATACGCGGAGTGGGAAACGTTATGATACGAGGAACGTTAGAGTGGAGCCCACAAAATCCAAAAGTGTAGAGGTAGAAGAAGAGAAAAAGAGCGAAGTACTTGTTAACGAGCCAGTGAGGGAGGAGGAGGCTAAGGAATTTCTAAAGTTCCTTAAGCATAGTGAGTACAGTGTGGTCGAGCAATTGCGTAAGCAACTAGCACGCATATCGGTTTTAGCCTTATTGTTAAGCTCTGAAGTACATCGGGAAGCGTTGATGAGGGTACTCAACGAGACATATGTCACTCACTATATATCTGTCAATAAGTTGGATGGGTTGATAAATAACATCAGTGCTGATAATTTCATCTACTTCAATGATGATGAAATTCCACCTGTGGGCATAGGGTCAACTAAGGCTTTGCACATCATCACTTGTTGCAAAGGATACACACTTCCAAGTGTACTTGTGGATAATGGTTCTGCTTTGAATGTCCTGCCGCTATCCACCTTGAATAGGTTGCCCATTGACAGTTTGCATATGAAGGCATGTCACAATGCGGTAAAAGCCTTTGACGGAACTGAAAGGAAAGTAATCGGATGAATTGACATCCCTCTGGAGATTGGACCAAATACGTATGAAGTTGACTTCCTGGTAATGGATATCAAGCCCTCCTATAATTGTTTGTTGGGGAGGCCATGGATACACTCGGCAGGAGCAGTGCCTTCTTCACTACACCAAAAATTGAAGTTGGTGACAGATGGACGCTTGATAACCATCAATGCAGAGGAGGACATCATAGCAGCTGTCACCAGTAAAGCCCCTTATGTGGAGACAAATGAGGAGGCTATCGAGTGTTCTTTTCGTTCCTTGGAAATTGTTAATGCTACCTTCATTTCAGAGGGAAGCGAGGTGCCGGTTCCCAGAATGTCTAGAGCAACAAGGATGGCCCTGCAAATAATGATGGGGAAAGGAGCATTGCCAGGAAAGGACTAGGAAAACAGTTGTAAGGAGGGATTCAAGTCCTAAAATTGATGGAGAAGAAGGATCGCTTTGGTTTGGGTTTTAAGCCAGACCATAAACAAAAGAGACAGGAGATGGAAAAGTGTCAAGCAAGAAGGAAGGCACATTTGAACGGAGGAGAAGTAGAGTGGGAACTGATGACATTCCCACCTATATCCAAAACCTTTAAGTCAAGAGGGTTGCTGGTAGAAGAGAGTCATCAAATCAATGTTGTACATAGTAAGTGGTTTGGACAGGAAAACCTTGAGGGTATTCGCCCTTACGAACCGGGGAGCTCTCTGAATAATTGGATCATGGAGGATCTTCCTATAGTCTTTAGAAATTTTTTGAGTAATTCTCGAAACATGTTTATTACTCTAGGGCCTAGGAGTAGTAAGATTACGTTTGTGAAAATAGGCTTATGTTCATCTGTTATTATTCAAATAAAACATAACTTTTATCAATTTAAAAGAGTATTGCTTCATTTTTATCAACCAATATTCCTTTAAATTCTAACAACTCTTATTTATTCATAGCACATAAACGATCATTCTTAAATTCATTCATTCTTTGTATATTCTTTCATACCCCTCACAGGTCTCTAGATATCAATGGTATGAGCGCTATATCGCCGCTCACGATTTCTCTTGTGAGCAAGACATGTGTTTAGAGGAGCCTCAGGATTTTGAAGATGATCAAGATTGTGACGTATCTCTCGATCTATTAAAAATGGTAAAACAGGAGGAGAAACAAATCATGCCACATGAAAAAGAGGAAATAGAGAATATAGCCCTAGAGGAAGGGAAGGAGGTGAAAATTGGAACACTGATCGCTAATGACACAAGGCGTAGCTTGATTGAGTTGCTTCAGGAATTCAAGGATATCTTTGCATGGTCTTATCAGGATATGCCCGGATTGAGTACTGACATTGTAGTACATCGTCTTTCGATAAGACAAGAATGTAAACCGGTCCAACAGAATTTGCGAAGGATGCGGCCAGACATTGTCCTGAAAATAAAAGATGAGGTTAAGAAGCAGTTTGATGCAGGATTTTTGCAGGAAGTGAAGTACTCTGAATGGGTAGCTAATATTGTACCTGTCCCTAAGAAAGACGGGAAGGTACGAATGTGCGTTGATTACAGAGATCTAAACAAAGCAAGCCCAAAGGATAATTTTCCTCTGCCACACATCGACACTTTAGTAGACAACACAGCGGGATATTTGTTGTTCTCCTTCATGGAAGGCTTCTCAGGATACAATCAGATAAAGATGCATCCAGAGGATATGGATAAAACTATTTTCATAACATTTGGGGCACCTTTTGTTATAAAGTAATGTCGTTTGGGTTGAAGAACGCAGGGGCAACATACCAACGAGCCATGGTAAACTTGTTTCACGACATGATGCATAAGGATATTGAGGTATACATTGATGATATGATTGCCAAATCGCAAACAGAAAAAGAACACATTGAGGTCTTGAGAAGATTGTTCTTAAGGTTGAGGAAATTCCAGTTGAAGCTCAATCCAGCAAAGTGCACTTTTGGAGCCAGATCAGGGAAGTTATTAGGCATTGTAGTTAGTGAAAAGGGAATTGAGGTTGACTCAGACAAGGTCAGAGCCATACGAGAGTTGCCTCTGCCACGTACTCAAAAAGAAGTTCGAGGATTCCTAGGAAGGTTGAATTACATTACTCGGTTCATTTCACAATTGACTGAGAAATGTGATCCTATCTTTCGTCTCCTCAGAAAGCACAATCAAGGTACTTGGGATGAAGAATGCCAGAATGCTTTTGAGAAAGTCAAGCAGTATTTGTTGAATGCTCCAGTGTTATCTCCACCTAGTCCAGATAAACCGTTAATACTATACTTGTCAGTGTTCAGCAATTCTATGGGATGTGTGCTTGGTCGGCATGACGAGTCGGGAAAAGGAAAAGGCAATTTATTATCTCGTAAGAAATTTCTTCGATCGTGAAATGAGATATTCGCCAATCGAAAAGTTGTCTTTGTGCGTTGATTTTGACCACACGGAGATTAAGACAAGACATGCTATACCATACTACTTGGCTCATCTCAAAATTAGATCCATTAAAATACATGATGGAATCAACGGCTCTAAATGGAAGAATGGCGAGATGGCAAATTTTGCTTTCAGAGTTCGATATAGTCTATGTAAGTCAGAAGGCTATCAAAGGAAGTGCGGTGGTAGACTTCTTGGCCAGCAGATCTTTGGAGGATTACGAGCCATTGAATTTTGATTTTCCAAATGAGGAGCTAATGTGTATAGCAGCAACTGAAGATTCTCCATGGAAGCTAAATTTTGATGGGGCTTCTAATGCAATCAGAAATGGAATTGGGGCAGTCTTTGTATCCCCAAATGGCAACCATTACCCGTTCACGTGCAAGTTGGATTTTGACTGTACAAATAATATGGCTGAATACGAAGCATGCATCATGGGGCTCCAAGCAGCCATAGAAAGAGGCATAAAAACCCTACAAGTATATAGAGATTCCGCGTTGGTAATCTATCAGCTAAGAGGTGAATGGGAGACAAGAGACCCTAAATTGATCAATTATCGAATGGTAGTTTTGGGGTTACTAAGAGAGTTCGATGACATCACCTTCAACTATCTCCCACGAGATGAGAATCAGATGGTAGATGCTTTAGCAACCTTGGCTTCAATGATTAAGGCAAACAAAGAGGAAGAGATGAGACCAATTCAAATGAGTGTCTATGAATTTCCAGCTAGCTGTTGTAACCTTGAAGAGAAAGAAAAGGATGACAATCCTTGGTATCAGGATATATTGCGATATGTAAGAGATCGTAAATATCTAGCACAGGCATCCGAAAATGACAAACGAACCCTGAGAAGGTTAGCTTGTGACTATGTTTTGGATAAGGATGTTCTGTACAAGAGAAGGAAAGACCAAGTACTTTTGAAATGTGTCGATGCTGTGGAAGCCAAGCTAATTCTAGAAGAGGTTCATGAAGGTGTAAGTGGTACGCATGCAAATGGGTTCACGATGGCAAGACAAATCATGAGGTTTGGCTATTACTAGGCCATTATGGAAGGAGACTATATCAACTATGCCAAAAAATGCCATAAGTGTCAGATTTATGGGGACAAAATTCATGTAGCACCCTCACCTTTACATGTCATGACGTCTCCATGGCCATTTTCCATGTGGGGCATGGATGTCATCAGACCAATATCGCTGAAAGCTTCGAATGGACATCGGTTTATTTTCGTAGTGATTGACTACTTTACAAAATGGGTAGAGGCTGCTTCTTACGAAAATGTTACTAAGTCAGCTGTAAGTTGATTTTTGAAGAAGGAAATCATTTGTCGGTATGGAATGCCTGAGAGGATCATATCCGACAATGCATTGAATTTGAACAACAAAACGATGGCAGAGGTTTGCGACCAGTTCAGAATCAAGCATCACAACTCTTCACCCTATCGTCCAAAGATGAATGGGGCAGTGGAGGCTGCCAATAAGAACATTAAGAAAATAGTGGGAAAGATGACTGAGACTTATAGGGATTGGCATGAAAAGCTACCATCTGCACTCTTGGCCTATCGAACATCTGTTAGAACTTCTACTGGGGCAACTCCGTTCTCGTTAGTTTACGGGATGGAAGCAGTTTTACCTATTGAAGTGGAAATACCTTCTCTCCGAATTTTACTTGAGAGATAAGGTTAGATGAAGTGAATGGGTTCGATCTCGATATGACCCAGCTAAACTTGATTGAGGAAAAGAGGCTGAAAGCTATCCGACATAGTCAGATGTACCAGAAGCGTATGATGCGAGCTTATGATAAAAAGGTTCGTCCAAGAGAATTTCATGAGGGGATCTTGTGCTAAAGAAAATCCTTCCCATTCAGAAGGACTTTAGAGGAAAATGGATGCCAAATTGGGAGGGTCATACGTCGTGAAGAAGGCTTTTTCTGGTGATGCATTGATTTTGATAGAAATGGATGGAAAGAGCCTACCAATCCGGTGAACTCAGACTCAGTCAAAAAGTACTTTGTCTAAAAGAGAAAAGAATCCAAGGTGAAAACCCGTAAAGGCGCCTTGAATTTAAAAAAATGGAGAGGCCAAGGTGAAAACCCACAAAGGGCACCTTGTGACCAAAGGATTTTGAGTTGAAAACCGAAAGAAGTGACTCAAATTTTGAAGGGCACACAACAACCTTGCTATATTTGACTGGCCGAGAGTGAGGCACTGATGTACATTGGGGCATCAACAAAGTACTTTGGATCTTTTAAACACATGTCGAACTCAAGAAAGGCTTTGGGAACTAATGTATAGACGCTCAAGCGGCGATATTTAAACATCTAATTTTTATCTGTTTGCTATCTTTAGATTCTATTTCTTCTTAAAGATATGCTATCAGACTTATTTCCTTTGTACTGTTAACAATTCGAATCCAATTATTCTCAAAGATTTACTCATCTTCCGATATTTTTAAAGTATGTTGCATTGAAATAATGATAGATGAACTAAAATATTTTCACAAACAAAGTTTTGCACATTACTTTGGAATTTCTAGATAATGCAAGAAACTAAAACAAGACAATTGTTCGAGAAATTCACGTAAGTGAGGGATGAAAGAACTCGAGGGATTTCTTTTTTCCAGTCCAAAAGGAAATAGATGATTCAATTCTTACAGACATCCTCAGTAGATCATAGCATTGGAGGAAGGCCTACAAGCTGAGTAAGAATAAAATTTTGAGAGAAGAAAGACAAATGAAGGAATGAATGATGACACTTGAGATAGGGGTCATATTCACAGCACTTTGCATCATAACATGTTAAGGACATCCGACTCATTTCAATCATAGCATACTTAGGCATAGGCACATACTCATTCTACAGGTTATCAAAGACGGCGTAATAGGCCGCAGTATAGCAGATCTAAACTTCAGAAGTTTATGCTGAAGCAGATCCAAGATGATTTGGTATTCTTGTGTTTACAAGAAACAAATCGAGGATATAGTAGATTTGACTCTCAGATGTTCTCAGATATAGTAGATCTAGACTTCAGATGTTTATGCTGAAGTAGATCCAAGATGATTTGGTATTCTTGTGTTTACAAGGAACAAATCGAGGACATAGCAGATTTGACTTTCAGACGTTCTCAAATATAGCAGATCTAGCCTTTAGATGTTTATACTGAAGCAGATCTAAGATGATATAGTATTCTTGTGTTTACAAGAAACAAATCGAGGACATAGTAGATATTACTCTCAAATGTTCTCAAACAAACTCAAGATGGTTTGGCATCCTTGTGCTTACAAGGAACAAATTGAGGACATTGCAGATATGACTTTCAAATGTTCTCAAATAGATCAAAGATGGTTTGGCATCCTTGTGCTTACAAGGGACAAATCGAGGACATAGTAGATATGACTCTCAAATGTTCTCAAACAAACTCAAGATGGTTTGGCATCCTTGTGCTTACAAGGAACAAATCGAGGACATTGCAGATTTGACTCTCAAATGTTCTCAAATAGATCAAAGATGGTTTGGCATCCTTGTGCTTACAAGGGAAAAATCGAGGACATGGCAGATATAACTATCAAACATTCTCAAACTGATTCAAGTTGATTCGGCATCCCTACAAATTGAAGAGGCAGATTCGACATCTCTATGTTCGGCAATGAGCAGATCAAAGATATCAACATGGCAGTCATAAAAAAGGGTTGAATACCATAAGGCCGGTCAAATTTGGTTTTTTCTATAAGTCTTTGCTCGATTCCTATTACATAGCAATGAGCAAAGAGGGGCAGCTGTAACAGCCCAAATTTGACCGGGCTTTAAAATAAATAGAGTGTTTATTTAAACAGTCCATTTAAACCTTTACAGGACCCAAATACCATGACCCACTAACCTGTAGGCCCAAAAAATTAAATAAACCTAAACCCAGTTTACAACCCAATACAATTCTGCACCTAGACCTAAACTAGACCCAATTGACCCAAGCTCTCAGAGGCCCAGAACCTAACACCATCAGCTAGGGTTTCTAGCCCTAGCGCCGCAACAGCTTCTGGAAACTTCAGGGAGCGTCGGTTCAACTCCCCAGATTGTGGCCATCAATGCATTGACGCGCCATCAATGCGTTCGTCCCCCTTGCGACCGTCCAGCACTGCGAACTCAGGTCTCCCTTCTGGTTTTGGTACCACCGTTAACGTCGAGATTGTTGGGGTACCTGCAAAACGAAAAGGAAACTTAGCAGATAATGGCCAAAGATACAATAGACAAGAAATCAGAGATTTCTTTCCTTATGTAACAAATCAGTAGGCTATAAAAATCCTTTGTAACCCTTGTAACGATTACGCAGACAGAAATAAAAAGAGAATACAAGCAGTTTCAAAGAAAAGGTGATTTAACTGTGTGTTTTTTATTTTAGAACATATGCATGTATATACATCATTTTAGCAAAAAAAAATAGTAACTTTTAAAAAGGGGAAGAGATTACCTGTGGAAGGACGAGGATTTTAACCCTCAGACCACCGTACAAGACGGCGCGTGAGCGCGTGAGGAGACCCCTGGACGGAGGCTCAACAGCTCCGGGATCGGCCCCCGAATCCTTTTCCAGAGGATTTTTCTTTGTTTTTTCTTAAAAACGGATGCTAAAATGATTTTTAGGGGCGAAGTTTGACTTATATAGTCTATTTAAAATGGTGTCGTTTTACAACTATAGGATCCGCGCGTTGACCCGATTACCCGGGGGGGATCCGCGCATTTTTGAGAATTGGGTTAGTTACCCAATTGGTCCTCTCGCAATTTTTATACTTTTAATTTCATTTTATTTATTTTTTAATTTGGTATTAATATTTTAATTCTATTTCAATTCGACCCTCCCAATGATTTACAATCGTATTAGGGGAAACGGTGACGTTTTGGGAATAGGGCTATTTGCCCAGTGACCCCCTTTGATTTTGCAGGTGTTTCAAATCGGGCCTTAATCCTGTTTTAGCTTTTTAAATTTGCCCCGTAATTTTACAAAACTTTAAATTTAGTCCTAATTTTTTATTTCTATATATTTTTATATTAATATTTGATTTATTTTAATTTTACTTTTATACATTAAAATTATTAAAAGTGTTATTTTTATATATATTACTATTATATTTTATTTTCCTCAAATTATTATTATTTTTATATATTATTATATTTTCACATATATTATATATTTATTAATTATATATATATTGTTTTACATGTTATTTTATATTATATCTATTATATTTCTTATATATTTATATTACATTTTATTATATAATATTTTTTATTGTTTTTTTATATATATGTTATGTATATCATGTATCGCTAATTATATTATTTATGATTACATTATATATATTATTTTAAAAATGTAAATTATTATTATTAAATCATATTTTTAACTCACACTATATACATATTTTTATTAATTAATTATTTATTTACTATATATTATTTCATTTTAAACTAATATTGTTATATTATGAAATCTCTTACATACTCCTAAACCAATATATTATCATATAATTATTATTCTTTTATTCTTGTTATTATATTATCTATTAAATACTATTTTAAAATGGTTATGAAATGTCTTGTTTTTAATTGTATGTATATTTTGTTAGCAATCAATTACTTTTTTTTTATATCAGTTCTTCTATATGTTTTATATTTTATGTATCATGTATGTGTTAAGTTTATTTTTATTATAATTATATGCAAATTGACACTATATTTCTTCTATTTGTATATCATACATTATTTGATTATGTTTTTTTTATATCATGCATCATTTAAATATTATTTCGTATGTTTATATACTTTGTTTATTCATTTTCAATACATGCTATATATATATCTTTGTTTGCATTTTTTTTTGCTTTATATGTATTATTCTTTTTATCGTAGTATTCATTTTTTATCTACCTAGTACAATAATATATTATTATGATTTATAATGTAGTACAATTCTCCACACATCATCTTAAAAAATGAGACTCTAAAGTTTTCAAAAAATAAAAAGGCAATGCTTGGTGTTTGGAAACTTCGGGAAAAATAGTGCCCTAACTTATTGGGTTGCAATTTTTCTCGTTGAGTTCGAATAGTCAAATACCCTTCTAAACTTTTAAAATTTTAAAGATACAAGCAACAATCTTGGAATTTCAAAGTGTTGTGTCCTAACTTACTGGATGTGGCGTTTTGTCGTTTTGAGATAGGAATTTTCAAAAAGGCTAACTTAGTGCCAAATATCCTAAAAATATGGTGTCCTAACTTATTGAACGAAATATTTTGATTTATTTGATATAAGTGAACCCTAATTTTCAAAACAAAAAAATCAAAAATATTAAAAGAGGATTGCATCTTAAAATTTCTAATTTCCGACCTTAAAGACATTTGATAATTAATTAGGTACCAATTATTGGGCGATACGAGGTGCTAATCCTTCCTCAAATGCGTAATCGACTCTCGAACCCGCTTCTTTTATTTCGTAGACCAAAACTAATGATTTTAAAACAAAATGTTTTAAAGGTGATCCAATCACACCTAAAAAGATTGGTGGCGACTCCCGTTTTCGTTTTTCTTAAAGTCGATTCCCATTTTCTTAAACTCGATTTAAAAATGGTTTCGACATGTATATTATGTAATCATACTATTCACTAGTTTACAAATATACATACTTTTCCAAAGTATTATTAGTTCAAACTGACAAAAAATAAGCAAACTTTATCAATCTATCAACTATCACCCAAATTGAATTCTTTTTTCTTGGTGTAAGTGGCAACCCTACCACAAAATCTATAGTAATTTTATCGCATTTCCATTCAGGTATTGCAATAGGATGAAGCAAACCTGAAAAAACTTGGTATTTTAACTCACCTATTGATATGTCAAACACTTCGATACAAACTTTGTAATGTCTTGTTTCATCATTGGCCACCACTAATGAACTTTGAGATCATGATACATTTTAGTACTTCTAGGGTGCATTGCATAAGAAATACTAGGAACTCCTTGAAGGATATCTTTCTTCAACTCATTAACACTAGGCACACAAACTCTTCATATGAAACATAAACAATCATTAGCATTTAACAGTCTTTTGATTCTCCATTATCAACTTGTTTTTCACATATTCATTATTTATCATCTTTCAATTGAACCTCTTTTAGTTGTTGACGTAATACCGGTCTAATTCTCAATTTATCCAACAAAGCACCATCACTCATCATCTCTACTCGAGCATTCATAGCTTTTTATGCTACAAGTTAAACAAGATGCAATTAAGATTATTTATTAACTAATAATATCTAATTATAAATTTCAATTAACTATATAATTTTATTAGTTGTAAAGGTCTTTCTGCTCAATGCATCTACTACTACATTTGCTTACAAAGTTGGTAGTCTATAATAAAATCATAATCTTTGAGAAGCTCTATCTACCTTCGTTGTTTCAAATTAAATTCCTTTTGAGATAACAGATACTTGAGACTCTTTTGGTCTGCATAAATGTAGCATTCTCCCCATATAGATAATGTCAACATATCTTGAAAGCTAAGACAATAGCAACTAGTACTAAATCATTTTTTGGGTGATTCTTTTCATGTTGTTTCAACTGTTTCGAGGCATAAACTACCACTTTCCCATCTTGCATCAAAACACAACCGAATTCGTTGTGTGATGCATCACTATAAATAATATAGTTCTTACCCAATTCAAGTTGGTTTAAAATTGGAGCTTCAGTAAGAATTTCTTTGAGTTTCTCAATGATCTCTTTTTTATTTATAATTTAATTCAAATGAGACATTTTTTTGAAGTATTTTGGTCATTGGTGAAGCAATAATTGAAAATCCTTTTATGCACCTTTGATAATATCCAACCAAACCTAAGAAACTTCGAATTTCTAAAATATTCTTAAGTGTTTTTATGGTTTTAATATTTTTCAAAGCAACTCACATCCCATAGCCGTTATAATATGGTCTAAAAAATGCAACCTCATGAAGCCAAAAATAGCTAAACTTTACATATAATTTTTGTCTTTAAGAGCTTGTAACATAATGCTCAAGTTTTGATAATGATCTTCTTCAGTTTTGGAATACATAAGGATATCATTAATGATGACCACTCAAATTGATCCAAGTACAGTTGAAAGATTTGGTTCATCAAAAGCATGAAAGTTGCTGGTGTGTTAGTGAGTCTAAATGGCATAACCAAAAACTCATAATGTCAATATCGTGTTCTGAATGTTGTTTTAGGACCATCAGACTCCTTTACCTTTAACTGGTAATACCTTTATCGAAGATAAATCTTTAACAACATTGTATCTCATCTTAACTTATCAAACAAATCATCGATCCTCGGTAGTGGAAACTTATTCTTTACGGTTACCTTATTCAGTTGTCGATAATCAATACAAAGTCTCAAAGAACTATCCTTCTTCTTAATAAACAACACTGGTGCTCTCTAAGGTGATATGCTAGGGCATATAAAATCCTAGTCTAACAAGTCTTGTAGTTGTGCTTTGAACTCCTTTAATTCAATTGGTGTAATGGACACCGGTGTTGTACTAAGAAATACTTCAATTAGGGGCTTAAATGATTTTTTTCTGATAGTTTACAAAGGCATTTTTAACATTTAAGCCTTTTAAAAAAAATTATGTAGTAAATGAGTATGCAAACATTTACTAATCACCTCAGACTAAAATAATGGTCTGTAAATACAAAAGAAAATTCCTAAATTGAGCAAATAGCAGTTGTTACTATTTGGATTGAATTTTTTATTGTACAATTTTATCATCCAATTGTACCAACTACCTAGCTTATGTTTGGATAAATATTGTAATAGGCCCATTTTGCCCGGGCCCGTTTGAATAAAAAACAGAATATAAAAACCAAAATAAAAAAACAATAAACGGCCCAAAATTACTCAAAGTCCAAAGTCCATTTACAATTCATTTAAAGCCCAAAAATATTAAACCCAAATCCCAGCTCACAACGAAAAACCACTCAGCAAACCCTAAGAGCTTCAGCCGCAACAGCCTGGAAACAGCCTCCACGCCCACGAACGACCTCTCCTTCCGTACGGCCATCACCACTGGAACCTGCGAGAAGAAATAACAGAAATAATAACAGAATATACAGCCAAATGACATGAGGAAAATATAATTTTTATTTTATTTTGTAAATCTGGCTATAAAAAGCCATTATCTGTACCTGGAGTTTTTTTACGCACACTATATACTAGAAAAAGTGCTTCGAAAGCAAATTTATAAAGGTGATTTTCTGTTTTCTAGTTGCTTTAGTTTTTCGTTGAATCATCTCATTTTCCTATTCAATCTTTCATTATTGTATTTCAAAATAAAAAGGAAAGCAAAAGAAGGGGTCTTACTTTGCAAATTTGCCATAGATTTTTCTTTGCTTCGTTGAAATCGAAGCTAGAGGAGGGATCTTGAGGCTGCAAATCGATTTCATGGCTCAAATACTCCTATTGTCGGCAGCAGTATGCTAGATGAAACCCTAAGGGAATGGGCTAATAGCATAGTTTATTTTAAATTAAATGATTTTCGCGTTTTGAGAAGAAAACAATTGAAAAAAGGGGGTTTAACAGCAGTTTCAAAAATGGCGCCGTTTCAAGCTTTGAGACCCGGATCCGCGCCTTTTCCCTTTAAATGGTCAATTTGAGCGATTGATCCCCTCCTTTCGCGTTAGCGCGCGATCAAGCCTACTTTAGATTTCTTTATTTTTTAATTTTGCCCCCAGAATTTGTGCGCCAATTCAATTGGATCCGCGCTTAAGCATTGCATTTTGATATTTGGATTATTTACATTTTCAATCCTCATACGTTCACACGCATTGCATTTTGACCCTTATTTTTGTGTTTTAATGATCTATTTTATTTATTAATTGCCCCTTTTCAATTTGATTTTATCTCAATTAAGTTTTATTTCAACTTGTGTGTTTCATTACTATTTTTTAAAATTCACTTTAACATTCATCTTTTAATTTTTTTTTATATGTACATTTTGAATTGTCTTGATAGGTTTACTTTTCTTTTAAAAAATATTTTTTTAAATTCCTTTTTATAGTATATCATTTTAACATTTTGCATAATATTTTATATAAATGTTCTTATACGTTATTATATATATATATAATTTATGATGAAGTTGATTTTATTCTGTGTATATTATTAATATTATGTAATTTTATACATATAATTTCTTTTAGATCTATTCACATATTTTATTATATATCTTTATTATTTAAAGGAAAAATCCCACATATTTTATGTATTATTTAAGTTATTATTAAACATATATTTAGTACTTATATTTAATTTACATACATTATTGAAGCCATGTTATTTTTTTATGCATATAGTTTTCAATAAACGTGTATATAACTGTGTTTTTAAATTTATTACGTATAGAATCTATGATAAAATTAGGTTAATCTTATAATCCATATCTTAATTCAATGATATTTTGATATACAATTATTTCTAAAATTTCTTCATATATACATTACCCATATTAAATTATTTTTATTATAGTACATGTTATTAATTTTATATAACTTTATGTAAATATTTTTCTATGTATATATCTTCCTTTAAATTTATTCATGTATATAATATATTTCTTTTAAGGACCATATTTTATATTGTACAATTTATTTGTTGTATATATTTTCATATTTTATTATCCTTATGTATGTATTATTTATATGTACCATCAATCCAAATCAATTTGTTACATGTAAAATTATGCTATATATCATTTGTTTCAAAATTCCCTTCATAGATATAGTTTTATAAATATACATCACTAAATTTATAAATGTAGTTTTTTTACCTTTTGTGTATATGATTACATTTTTAAGATTTGTTACATGTATAATTTATATATGTACTTAATTTTTTATACGTTATTAATTTCATGCTATTTTTTTTACAAATAATTATTTCCAAATTTATTTATATATACATGTTTTATGAATTTGTTATGTACATTATATCCTATCATGTGTTTTATTTTTTTATATATATGTATTTTATATGTTATTTAAGCTACCATGCATATTGTCAATTTTTAAATAAAGTTGTGTTTAAAATATTTTGCATCTTATTTGATTCAAATGTCCTATTCTACAATATTTATTTCAAATAATTATATATCCCTAGCTTTTATACAAACTTGTCAACTTATGTTATGTGTTAATTAATTCATCATTATTTTGAAAATGTCCTATACTATATTAACTTCTAATTCCATTTCATTTTGTACATATTTTGCGGATCATTTTATATTCTGCCATGTTAATTATTGTTGTATACTATTTTTGTATTGATTGTTCCCACCCATGATTAAGAATTTGGTTACATTTTACTTAGAATAGTTGTAATAATTGTTGGATTTATTAATTGTGACTTGATGTACCCTATTATTTCATGTGCATTAATCCTTTCCTATGCAAATGTTTCAATACAATGCATTAAGTATTTCATCTATTTTAAAACAAATAAACATGTTTCGAGTGAATTTCTAATTTTCTTTATTATTCAAAAATTCTGAAATAAGGCAATATCCAATATTTGGGAATTCAGAAAATCGTGCTCAATCGTGCTGGGTATGATTTTTTTCGGTGAACTAAATATTTGGATAACCTTTTTTATAATTTTAGTGTACGAGTTTTCAAAAGTCAAAAATTAATCGTATTTTTAAAGGTATAAAGGATCGTACTCAATCGTGCTGGGTATGATACTGCATATCTTTGAAACGAGAGAATTTTGACTGCTAATTTGAACTATTCAAACATTTTAAAACGAATCATACTTTGAAAAAGCTTTTCTTTTAAAAAAACCTTTTGGTATAAGGATAGCATCAAATCAATTTGGTACCAATTTTGGGCGTAATGAGGGTGCTAACCCTTCCTCATGTGTAACCGACTCTCGAACCCATTTTTTTGATTTTACATGAACCGAATTTATTTTTAATGAAATAAAACATTTTAGTAGGTGGCCCAATCACACCTAAATCAAGAGATTGTTGGCGACTCCACATTTTTTGTTTTTAAGAGTCGATCCCCATTGTTTTCAAAATAAAAAGGGTTTCGACAGCTTGTCGACTCCACTAGGGACTGAACAAAGAGAGTCAAGCCATAAAATTGATTATTTGCTGTCCTTCTGTCAAAGAATTGAAAATTTGTTTTGAAAATCATGATTCTTTTAATTGCATTTGTTTGCATGATTGTTGTGGATCGAGTCTTGTAGAATAATATGGCATTGCATTGCATGACCGTTGTGGTTATACCTGTTAAGTGGGAGTAAGAAACTATGCTTTCTTGAGGTTTTCACCTCCGTATGGGCTATTGGATTACTTCCGGGATACATTCGTACCTATGATTTCGTGAGATTTTCATCTCCGCATGGTCATAGGGAAATATATTCCCCTAAACAGAAACTTGATTCATATGAGCCTATAATGGGTGAGAATTGAGGAATTTACTGGTTTAGGTACCCTTTCTCTAGAACCGAGCTACATATAGTGAACTTTGAGAATCCACCTTAAGTAGAACCTTGCCCAAATTTAGTGGTCACCTGAATAGGTACTTTATTTGATATTTATCTCACTTGTACTAATGTGTTTTGTTTTTGTTTTGTTTATAATTGCATTACATTACATCATCATAGAAAGGAGGTGTTGATTCATATTTGATTGCTAAATAGAACAGTTTGTCATAAGAAAACGAATTTCCTGATAAAGTGGATTATAATACGGTTATTTAAATTGATGGAAGAAGGTTGACAGTTTGTGGAGAAAAACAAGTCTTTACCTAAAGATCAAGTCGATAAAGATTGTTTGAGAGCCGTCGCATCTCGATTTTCTTAACAAAGCTAATCAACGTCGTGAGGATAATGAGTCATGGCCTGGATCAAGCAAAGAAGAGCTAGTGGAGGCATTTATTAGAGGCTTGTGAGATTTGGATTTCATAAAGAAAAGGGATCGGTGTCTTCGCCTAGAATATGAAAGCAAGGCTATATAGGTAATACGTTTTATGTAAAGGAATTTGTTTTCTAGAAAAGTTGTTCTAATGGAATTAAATTCAAAATCAACACCTCTCTTTCTTTTGCATTCATTCCATGAATTTGCATTGCATTACATCATTTGCATCATTTGCATTAAATTTTCACAAAAGGGCCCTAATTAATTGAAATCATTTTAGTTAATCTGGGAACCAATAAAAACTTACCACCCAAGTGTCGTTACGGTACCCGAGCTAAGGCAAAGGATATGGACCAACGGTTGGAAAAACTTGAACAACTTCAACAAGAAATGGAAGACCAGTTACAAATGCAAATGCAGAAGCAACTGGCAAAGATCTGACAAGATATGAGAGACCAAGTGTTAGAGTCTTAAAGGAATATGATGAATCAGTTGTCCCGATTGCCGACTAAGGAGTTAGAAAGAAGGAAAAGCTCCACGTTCAATGCTGGGGAAGACAATAAGGAGCCTCTCTACCCTTCGAGTTTTACCCCGAGAAATGTTCAGACATATCCGTAAGATGTACCTATTATGAAAAATCAGTAATATTAGGCCGGTACTTTTGCACTGGTGGATTACCCGATAGGCTCAGGCTCCAATCTAGGGGGCAACCCAATCAATCTTGAAGTTTCTGATCTGGGTGACATGGAAAAAACAGAGAGGGAATTGCCAAAACAACTTGAGGATCTGTATAGGTGGTTGGAGGAAAAATTGAAAGCAATGGAGAATGTTGACTTCTACTGGGGGATTGATGCCAAGGATTTAAGTTTGGTCCCAGATCTAGTACTCCGGCCAAAATTTAAGACCCCGGAGTTTGAAAAGTACAATGGGACTAGTTGTCCTGAAGCTCACATCACAATGTTCCATCGAAGGATGACATGGTATGTTAACAATGACCAATTATTAATTCATTGCTTCCAGGACAGTCTAATCGGGTCAGCAGCTAAATGGTACAATCAATTGAGTTGTGCTAAAATCAAATCATGGAAAAACTTAGCACAAGCCTTCATGAAGCAGTATGGTCATGTAACAGACATGGCACCTGATAGAATTACCCTACAAAATATGGAAAAGAAGCAAAAGGAGAGCTTTAGGCAATATGCCCAAAGATGGAGGGAGGTAGCAACACAAGTCCAGCTGCCTCTTTTGGGAAAGGAGACTACGATGCTTTTCGTCAATACTCTGAAAACCCCGTTCATTAACTATATGTTAGGAAGTGCTACTTTGAGCTTTTCAAATATAGTAATGTCCGGTGAGATGATTGAAGATGCAATAAGAAATGGGAAAATAGATATGGGAGAAAATGCCAAAAGGTCAACCCCGGGAAACAAAGAAAATGAAGTAAACATCGTAAGCATGCCTTCCAAATTGGTTAACATAGGCCAGCCAAGGGTTGTAACCACTAGTTATCAAAGAGAATTTGAATGACATATCCAAAGAGAGGTCCAGGGAATAAAAGTTTCCAAACCCTTATGTACTTGGGGGTGTTTTAAGTAATTGGACTGTGGAAGAGATCCCTGTATTTTTAGAACTAATCTAGAGTAATGTTCAAAATGCGCTTGTTGCTTTTAGCCTAAAGGCAATAAGAATCCTTTTGTGAAATAGGCTTGTGTCCAAAATTTTTATTTCAATAAAATGTATCCTTTTTTGAGTAAATATTCTTTTATTCTTTTTATATTCTTTTGTTCTTTGGACTATTTTTCAAATATGCTTTCATTCTTCATTCATGATCATACCATACAAATAATTATCCTTAGAATCATTTATTCTTTGGAATTTACCTTTGTACCTACCATAGGTCCCCAGATATCAATGACATGAGCAACACTGTAACTAACTCCCTTTTTGGGTGAGATAGGTGTTTAAGTGGATCTCAGGACTTCGAAGATGACAGAGATTGTGACTTATTTCCTGATTTGTTAAGTATGGTAGAACAAGATGGAAAATAGATCCTACTTTACGAAGGGTCAATAGACATTGTGAGCAAGAGGCAAAGATCGAAACCTGAGTCATCATAAAGACAAAATGAATCGTCATTAAGTTACTCCAAGGATTCAAAGATGTTCTCGCATGATCATGTCAAGATATACCTGAGATACTAAGATTTGTGGACAATACAAAATGTCTATACAGTGTCAGAAGGACACATGTTGATGGTTTTATGGTAGCCACGCTAATCATGAGGTTTGGGTACTATTGATTCACCATGGAAGGGGATTGTATTAGTTAGGCTGTATTTAGAGAGACAAGATTCATGTGTCTCATTCATTTCTTCATAGACTTTCTCTATGTGGGGCAAGGATATTATCAGGCCATTCTCGTCTAATTTACATCGATTTATCTTGGCAGTCATTGATTACTTCATGAAGAGGGTGAAGGTCACTTTATATGTCAATATTACAACATCGATAGTCATCAAATTCCAAAAAAAAAAAAACAAAAAAGGGTTGCTGAAAAGTAATGTCAGAAGGGATTACTTTCAAATACAACTATACAATGTCAAAAGTTTGCAGCTTGTTCAAAAATCAGACACTATATCACAGTGCAGCAAAGGCATCCCAAAAAGAAAAACAAAAGTACAAAAATAGAAAAAAGGAAAAGAAAATCAAACAATAAAACAAAGGACATAGTGAAAAATGACTGAGTCTTGTCAGGATTGACATAAAGAAGTTATCATTTACCCTCTATGTTTATCGAATGTGGGCTGGAACCTTCACCGGGGCACCATATTGATTTATAGGACTAAAATAGTTTTTGAAAATGAGATTCCTTTTCTTCGAGTCTTGGAAAAATTAAAGTTGGATATATCAGAATGGGTTCAATCCTAATATGATCAGTCAAATTTAAAGGATACCCGTCACAGTTAGATGATGCAGGTTTATGATAGAAAGGTTTATCCTCGAGAATTCCATGAGGGGAGTTTGACATTGAAGAAGATCCTTCCTATACAAAAAGACTTCAAAAGAAGAAATATGCCAAAATAAGAGGGACCTTATGTAAAGAAGGCCTTTTTTTGACCGAAAGGATTTGCCCAGTTCGGGGAATTCAAAATGCAGTCAAAGAGTGTTCTATGGGAAAGGCCAAAGTGAAAACCCGCAAAGGGCGCCTTGAAACCTTAAAAAAATAAAAAAAATCAAAATCAAAACAAAAAAATTAAAAAAAGAAGAAAATTAAAAAAATCAAAATCAAAAAGAAGAAAGAAAAGGAGAGGCCAAGGCAAAAACCAGCAAAGGGCGCTTTAAGACCAAAGGGGATTTGAGTTAAAAACCCGAAAAGGGCGGTTCAAATTTGGATCAAAATGGGGAATACAGTAGTCTTGCTATGCCTGAATTAACAATGAAAGAAGTATGTTAAATCTTGGGGCATCGACAAAGTACTCCGGATCACCTAAACACAGATTGAGCTTAGAATGGTCCTCAAGAAGTTGGTACAGAGAAGCTCAAGCTGCGATATCTGGGGCACTTAGCTTTCTATTTTTTACCCATTTTTTGTTATATTTGATTACCTTATTCTTTTCAGGTCACGTCCTAGTAGATTTCTTTCTTGGTTGCATTCGCTTATTTGTTTCGAGCTATGTTCTCAATTAATTCCTTTCTTGTCCATGGTTATGATCTTTTTCAAGCATTTTAAATTGAAATAACAATTTTTAGACTAATAATACTTTCATAAAGGAGATTTTTCATATTACTTTGGGGAGTTTCTAAATAATACAGGGGCCTAAAACAGGACTATTGTTTAAAACTCACCAAGCTGAAGGGTTGGAAATATTTCAGCCCAAATTGAGATTATCTCCTTGGATTTTCTGTCAAAGATATTAATTGGTGTTACAATCCCAGTAAAGAACGAGTAATAGGGTTATTCTCGAGAAAAGAAAGATGATATTCTACATTCATGCAGATATTAGGCATATACGTTTGTTCATTATACCTAGAGAAGGGTGTAATAGGTCAAATTGATTGAGGATGATACAAATCCTATACCTCTGAGTTATAGCAGGATGGATAGAAAAAACCAAATGTTATTCCCCTTGAAGTTGCAGTGGGAAGTACAAACTTCATGTCCTAGCAGACTACAGTGTAAGGGACTTTGAAATAATAGCGGGGCAAGCTTGCTGAGTAGAATGTGATTGTTTCTTTGGGTTTTTGACGGCATAATAAATCAGTGATAATGCTCTGGTGAACAGCGAGCGATGATACCTTAAGCTTTTTAAAAAAAAAAGAAAAAAGAAAGATCATTTAAAGAGATCATTCTCATTTTTGCATTCATATATCATTCATAACACATTTAGTTAGGAGCATTTGACTCATTTCGATCATAGCGTCCTAATTATTTGACATCAACATCACATCTAGTTAGGAGTATTTGATTCATTTTGATCATATCATCCTAATTATTTGATATAAGCATCACATCTAGTTAGGAGTATTTGACTCATTTTGATCATAGCGTCCTAATTATTTGACATTAGCATCACATCTAGTTAGGAGTATTTGATTCATTTTGATCATAACATCCTAATTATTTGGCATAAGCATGATACATGAAACTGAGTCTACAGGACATGTCCAAGAGGACGGTGTAGTAACATCGGTGAAGTCAGATCTTGTCTCCCTGAAGTTGCAGCAGAATAGATCGAAGACTACAAACCTTATCTCCCTTAAGTTGCAGTGGAACAAGTTGAAGTGACAGGTCTTATCTCCTTGAGGTTGCAGTGGAGCAGACCAAAAATGGAAAATCTTATCTCCATGTACAGGCAATGGAGTAGATTTTAGCCACTAGCCTTGTCTCTCTGAGGTAGTAAGAGAGCAGGTTGGCGATTGTAGTCTTATCTTCCTGAGGTAGCAAGGAAGCAGACATAATATATAAGATCTTATCTCCCTACGCAGTAGCGGAGCAGATCGAAAATGGCAAATATTATCTCTATGTACTGGAAATGGAGTAGATTTTAGCCATCAGCCTTATCTCTCTGAGGTAGCAAGAGAGCAGGTTGAAGATGGTAGTCTTATCTTCCTGAGGTAGCAAGGAAGCAGACTGAAGATTGAAGATTGGAAGAGGCAAATCTTATCTCCATGTATCGGCAATGGAGCAGATTTAAGCCTCAAGCCTTATCTCTCTGAGGTAGCAAGAGAGCAGGTTGAAGATTGAGTCTTATCTTTCTGAGGTAGCAAGAAAGCAGACTGAAGATTGAAGATCTCATTTCTCTGAGCAGATTGAAGATGGGGAATCTTATCTCTATGTACAGGCAATGGAGCAGATTTTAGCCACTGGCCTTACCTCTCTGAGGTAGCAAGAGAGCAGGTTGAAGATGGTGGTCTTATCTTCCTGAGGTAGCAAGGAAGCAGACTAAAGATTGAAGATCTTATCTCCCTAAGAAGTAGCGGAACAGATCGAAGATGGCAAATTTTATCTCCATATATCGGCAATGGAGCAGATTTTAGCCACTAGCCTTATTTCTCTTAGGTAGCAAGAGAGCAGGTTGGCGATCATAGTCTTATCTTCTTGAGGTAGCAAGGAAGCAGACTGAAGATTGAAGATCTTATCTCCCTAAGCAGATGTGGAGCAGATCGAGGATGGCAAATTTTATCGAGGATGGCAAATTTTATCTCCATGTATTGGTAATGGAGCAGATTTAAGCCACCCGTCCTATTTCCCTAAAATTACAGTCAAGATTCAGCAAAATCGGGCAAAATTGACCCTATTTGAAGTCTTTGCTCTATTTTCGTTACACGAAAATGAGCAAAGAGGGGCAGCTGTAATAGGCCCATTTTGTCCAAGCCCGTTTGAATAAAAAACAGAATATAAAAACCAAAATAAAAAACAATAAATGGCCCAAAATTACTCAAAGTCCAAAGTCTATTTACAATTCATTTAAAGCCCAAAAATATTAAACCCAAATCCCATCCCAAAACGAAAAACCACTCAGCAAACCCTAAGAGCTTCAGCCGTAACAGCCTGGAAATAGCCTCCACGCCCACGAACAACCTCTCCTTCTGTACGGCCATCACCACTGGAACCTGCGAGAAGAAATAACAGAAATAATAATAGAATATATAGGCAAATGATAGGAGGAAAATATAATTTTTATTTTATTTTGTAAATCTGGCTATAAAAAGCCATTATCTGTACCTGGATTTTTTACGCACACTATATACTAGAAAAAGTGCTTCAAAAGAAAATTTATAAAGGTGATTTTCTGTTTTCTAGTTGCTTTAGTTTTTCGTTGAATCATCTCATTTTCCTATTCAATCTTTCGTTATTGTATTTCAAAATAAAAAGGAAAGCAAAAGAAGGGGTGTTACTTTGCAAATTTGCCATAGATTCTTCTTTGTTTCGTTGAAATCGAAGTCAGAGGAGGGATCTTGAGGCTGCAAATCAATTTCATGGCTCGAATACTCCTATTGTCGGCGGCAGTATGCTAGATGAAACCTTAAGGGAATGGACTGATAGCATAGTTTATTTTAAATTAAATTTGCTGCGTTTTGAGAAGAAAACAATTGAAAAAAGGGGGTTCAACAGCAGTTTCAAAAACAGCGCCATTTCAAGCTTTGAGGGTCCACGCGTCAACCCGCTTGGAGACCCGGATCCACGCCTTTTCCCTTTAAATGGTCAATTTGTGTGATTGATCCCCTCCTTTCGCATTAGCACGCGATCAAGCCTACTTCAGATTTCTTTATTTTTTAATTTTGCCCCCAGAATTTGTGCACCAATTCAATTGGATCCACGCTTAAGCATTGCATTTTGATATTTGGATTATTTACATTTTCAATCCTCATACGTTCACACGCATTGCATTTTGACCCTTATTTTTGTGTTTTAATTATCTATTTTATTTATTAATTGCTCCCTTTCAATTTGATTTTATCTCAATTAAGTTTTATTTCAACTTGTACGTTTCATTACTCTTTTTTAAAATTCACTTTAACATTCATCTTTTAATTTTTTTTTTATATGTACATTTTGAATTGTTTTGATAGGTTTACTTTTTCTTTTAAAAATTATTATTTTTAAATTCCTTTTTATATTATATCATTTTAACATTTTGCATAATATTTTATATAAATGTTCTTATACCTTATTCAGTTGCCGATAATCAATACAAAGTCTCAAAGAACTATCCTTGTTCTTAATAAACAACACTGGTGCTCTCTAAGGTGATATGCTAGGGCATATAAAATCCTAGTCTAACAAGTCTTGTAGTTGTGCTTTGAACTCCTTTAATTCAATTGGTGCAATGGACACCGGTGTTGTACTAAGAAATACTTCAATTAGGGGCTTAAATGATTTTTTTCTGATAGTTTATAAAGGCATTTTTAACATTTAAGCCTTTTAAAAAAAATTATGTAGTAAATGAGTATGCAAACATGTACTAATCACCTGAGACTAAAATAATGGTCTGTAAATACAAAAGAAAATTCCTAAATTGAGCAAATAGCAGTTGTTACTATTTGGATTGAATTTGTTATTGTACAATTTTATCATCCAATTGTACTAACTACCTAGCTTATGTTTGGATAAATATTGTAATAGGCCCATTTTGCCCGGCTCGTTTGAATAAAAAACAGAATATAAAAACCAAAATAAAAAAAAATAAACGGCCCAAAATTACTCAAAGTCCAAAGTCCATTTACAATTCATTTAAAGCCCAAAAATATTAAACCCAAATCCCGGCCCAAAACGAAAAACCACTCAGCAAACCCTAAGAGCTTTAGTCGCAACAGCCTGGAAACAGCCTCCACGCCCACGAACGACCTCTCCTTCCATACGGCCATCACCACTGGAACCTGTGAGAAGAAATAACAGAAATAATAACAGAATATACAGCCAAATGACAGGAGGAAAATATAATTTTTATTTTATTTTGTAAATCGGCTATAAAAGCCATTATCTCATGCACTGGAGGTTTTTACGCACACTATATACTAGAAAAAGTGCTTGAAAGCAAATTTATAAAGGTGATTTTCTGTTTTCTAGTTGCTTTAGTTTTTCGTTGAATCATCTTATTTTCGTATTCAATCTTTCGTTATTGTATTTCAAAATAAAAAGGAAAGCAAAAGAAGGGGTCTTACTTTGCAAATTTGCCATAGATTCTTCTTTGCTTCGTTGAAATCGAAGTTAGAGGAGGGATCTTGAGGCTGCAAATCGATTTCATGGCTCGAATACTCCTGTTGTCGGTGGCAGTATGCTAGATGAAACCCTAAGGGAATGGGCTAATAGCATAGTTTATTTTAAATTAAATGATTTGCTGCGTTTTGAGAAGAAAACAATTGAAAAAAAGGGGTTTAACAGCAGTTTCAAAAATGGCGTCATTTCAAGCTTTGAGGGTCCGCGCGTCAACCCGCTTGGAGACCCAGATCCGCGCCTTTTCCCTTTAAATGGTTAATTTGCGCGATTGATCCCCTCCTTTCGCGTTAGCGCGCGATCAAGCCTATTTTAGATTTCTTTATTTTTTAATTTTGCCCCCAGAATTTGTGCGCCAATTCAATTGGATCCGCGCTTAAGCATTGCATTTTGATATTTGGATTATTTACATTTTCAATCCTCGTACGTTCACACGCATTGCATTTTGACCCTTATTTTTGTGTTTTAATGATCTATTTTATTTATTAATTGCCCCTTTTCAATTTGATTTTATCTCAATTAAGTTTTATTTCAACTTGTATGTTTCATTACTATTTTTTAAAATTCACTTTAACATTCATCTTTTATTTTTTTTTTATATGTACATTTTGAATTGTCTTGATAGGTTTACTTTTTCTTTTAAAAAATATGTTTTTAAATTCCTCTTTATAGTATATCATTTTAACATTTTGCATAATATTTTATATAAATGTTCTTATACGTTATTATATATATAATTTATGATGAAGTTGATTTTATTCTGTGTATATTATTAATATTATGTAATTTTATACATATCTTTTAGATCTATTCACATATTTTATTATATATCTTTATTATTTAAAGGAAAAATCCCACATATTTTATGTATTATTTAAGTTATTATTAAACATATATTTAGTACTTATATTTAATTTACATACATTATTGAAGCCATGTTATTTTTTTATGCATATAGTTTTTAATAAACGTGTATATAACTGTGTTTTTAAATTTATTACGTATAGAATCTATGATAAAATTAGGTTAATCTTATAATCCATATCTTAATTCAATGATATTTTGATTACAATTATTTCTAAAATTTCTTCATATATACATTACCCATATTAAATTATTTTTATTATAGTACATGTTATTAATTTTAAATAACTTTATGTAAATATTTTTCTATGTATATATCTTCCTTTAAATTTATTCATGTGTATAATATATTTCTTTTAAGGACCATATTTTATATTGTACAATTTACTTATTGTATATATTTTCATATTTTATTATCCTTGTGTATGTATTATTTATATGTACCATCAATCCAAATCAATTTGTTACATGTAAAATTATGCTATATATCATTTGTTTCAAAATTCCCTTCATAGATATAGTTTTATAAATATACATCACTAAATTTATAAATGTAGTTTTTTTACCTTTTGTGTATATGATTACAATTTTAAGATTTGTTACATGTATAATTTATATATGTACTTAATTTTTTATACATTATTAATTTCATGCTTGTTGAAAACCATTTTAAAATCGAGTTTCGGAAAATGGGAATCGACTTTAAGAAAAACGAAAACGGGAGTCGCCACCAATCTTTTTAGGTGTGATTGGATCACCTTATAAAATGTTTTATTTTAAAACATTAATTTTGGTCTACGAAAGTTGAGAAAACAGATTCGGGAGTCGGTTACGTACAAGGAAGGGTTAGCACCCTCGTAACGCCCAAAAAAATTGGTACCTAATTGATTATCAGATGTCTTTAAGGTCGGAAATTAAAATTTTAAGATGCAATCCTCTTTAAAACATTTTGATTCTTTTGAAAATTGGGGTTCGCTTGTATCGAAATATTGATATTAAGTTAGCCTTTTTGAAAATCCCTATCTCGAAACGACAAAACTCCACATCCAGTAAGTTAGGACACAATGCTTTGAAATTCCAAGACAGTTGCTCGTATTTTGAAAATCTTAAAAACTTAGAAGGGTACTTGATTATTCAAACTCAACGAGGAAAGATTGCAACCCAATAAGTTAGGGCACTACTTTTCTCGAAGCTTCCAAACACCAAGCATTGCCTTTTTATTTTTGAAACTTTGAGGTCTCGTTTTTAAAATCGATGCATGAAGGAGCATATTAACATAACATACGAGATAAAATATTATAATAATAGCACAACAGCATAAATATTATGTGCTAATCAATACATATAAGAAATAAAACATGATAAAAAGAAGTATATACATAAAATGCAACACATACTCAAGAAGAATAGGTAAAAACCTATAAACATGTAATTCAACATATATTTAAACATATAAATGATGCAAGATATACATATATATATATATATATATATAAAATATGCATTTGAAAGTAAATTATAAAAGTCTAAGATATATAAAATACATAACATAGCAATAATACATTAATTCCAAAGTAAAAACAAATATTGTATAATAATAAAAACATAAGTTTTTAAAAATATATGTATAATATTAACAACTGATAAATAGCATGAGCATATATAAAATGTGATATTTAATAATAGATCTAAAATATAATATATAATAAAAATACATTTATAAGGATAATGATTAAAATATATAAAATATATTGGTTTTAAGAAAATAATATATCAAATATCAAATATGTAAAAGAATTTATATTTATAGTAAAATAATTATATAATATATATATAAATATAAGTTTAGAATGATATGAAATAAGTAATTAATGATGAAATATACGTATTATACAAATTATTAATCATAATATCTTCAAAATGTGTAATAATAGAATATAAGTAAAGTAATTATTAACATATAAATAAAATTAAGTATATAATACAAGTTAAAAATTTTAATGATAATAATATATATAAATAAAAATATATAATAGTATAAAAATGACATAATAATATAAAATAATTATAATATATAATATAAAGTATATATGTAAAAATAATATATATATATAATTAATATATAATACAAGTAAAAACATAATAATGATATACATAATAATGTAAAATAATAATAATTTATGAAAAAATATTATACAATAAGTAATAATAATATGAATAACATATCGTAAAATAATTATACAATATATAATATAAAAATAAGGTTGAAAATAGAACAAATAACAATATCAAAATTTTATAAATAATAATAATAGAAATAAATATATATAGTATTTGATTTGAAGTTCAATAAAATTACAGGGGAAAATTTAAAAATAAAGCTGAATTAAGGTCCTAATTAAAACACGCGTAAAACGAAAGGGACTCATTGGGCAAATCGCCCTATTCCCAAAACGGCAGCGTTTTAATCCAGGTCTTAAAACAGCTATTGCAGAGACTAAATTAAAACTAAAACAAAATAATAGGGCCAAATCATAAATGAAATAAAGCGTAATTATAAACACAAAGAAAAGTGGAAGGACCGATTGAGTAATTAACCCAATCTTCAAAAACACGCGGATCCTCCCCGGGCAATCGGGTCAACGCGCGGATCCTGTGCCTAGAAACGACGTCGTTTTTATACTTATTGGATTAAGCCAAAACGGCACCGTCTCATTTATGCTATATAAGTCACATTTAAAGCTTCAAAATCATTTTTTACACCGGTCTTAAAAAAAAACTTAAAACACTCTGCAGAGGGGGAGAGAGAGAGCCCAGCTCTGGCCCTTGGCCACCGGGTTGCATTCGCACACGCGCTTCACGCGCCGTCGTTTTGTGATGATCTGGAGGTTAAAACCTTCATCCTCTCAAGCAAAACCCAAGTAATCCCTTTTCCTTTTAAATATCAACCGTTTTTTGCTAAAACAGTTCATATATGTATGTGCGTTCAAAAGTAAAGAACAAGATACACGATTAAATCACCTTTTTTAGAAACTGTTTGTATTTCTATGAATGAATATATGTATGTATATTTTTATTCTCCAAAAAAAAAAATCCTTCCAGTACAAATGTTTAGATCCGGGCTTTATAGCCTCTGTTTACAGTGTATTTACATCCTTATTTTACTTAGTGTATTTACATCCTTATTTTACTTTCTTGCCATATTCGTTGATTCTATTCCCTTTTGTTTCCTTTTGCAGACGATCGAGGAGAAGAAAGGGCACTGATCACGTCGTCGATTTGCGTCAAGATACGGAGCTTGAAATCACGGTACTGATGTCGTGAATGAAACGCTGATGGAGGCATAATCGATGATGGCCTCAATTCAGGAGCTAGACAGATGCTCCCCGAATCTTCCAGAAGTAATGAAGGCTTAAAGAGGCAGAAACCCTAGGGTTTCCTGCCTCAGAGTAATAGTTTGGGCCAATTGGGCCACTTTAGTTCTGGGCTAGGTAGGGTGTAATGGGTATCGGGTAATTAGCTGGGTTATGGTTTGGTAGACTGTAACCGGTTTGTTTGGGTTTGGGTTTAAGCAAGTTGGGTTTTAACTTTTGGGATCTTCATTGTAACTGGACTTTATTTACTTATTATTTGCTTTTGGGTTTTAAAGCCCAGACGAATTTTGGCTCTTACAGCTGCCCCTCTTTGCTCATTGCTGTGTAACAGGAATCAAGCAAAGACTCATAGAAAGACCAAATTTGTCCGGCCTTATCGGATCATGGTTCTTAATCTGCTCATTTGCAAACTCAAGACTGTCATGTTGATCTGCTCTCTGTCGAACACAGAGACACCAAATCTGCTTCTTCGATTTGTTCCCTAACCACACAGAGATGCCAAATCATCTTAAATTTGCTTTAGCATAAGCACGCGAAAGCCCAAATCAGCTATGTCTTCGATTTGCTTCTCGTAAGCACAAGGATGCCAAATCATTCTGGATATATTTGAGAACATCTGAGAGTCAAATCTGCTATGTCCTCGATTTGTTTCTTGTAAACACAAGAATACCAAATCATCTTGGATCTACTTCAGTATAAACATATGAAGGTTAGATCTGCCATGTGTCTGCCCTCCATTGAATATGGAGATGCCAAACTTTGATTTGTTCTCTGACAATACAGAGATGCCAAATCATCTTAGATTTGCTTCATCGTAAACACGTGAAAGCCAAATCAGCTATGTCTTCGATTTGCTCCTCGTAAGCACAAGGATGCCAAATCATTCTGGATCTATTTGAGAACATCTGAGAGTCAAATCTGCTTTGTCCTCGATTTGTTTCGTGTAAACACAAGAATACCAAATCATCTTAGATCTGCTTCAGTATAAACATCTGAAGGTTAGATCTGCCATGTGTCTACCCTCCGTCGAATATGGAGACGCCAAACTTTGATTTGTCCTCTGACGATACAGAGATGCCAAATCATCTTAGATTTGCTTCATCGTAAACACGTGAAAGCCAAATCAACTACGTCTTCAATTTGTTCCTTGTAAACACAAGGATACCAAATCATTTTGAGAACATCTGAGAGTCAAATCTGCTACGTCCTTGATTTGTTTCTTGTAAACACAAGAATGCCAAATCATCTTGGATCTACTTCAGTATAAACATCTAAAGGTTAGATCTGCCATGTGTCTGCCCTCCGCCGAATATGGAGACACCAAACTTCGATATGTTCTCTGACAATACAGAGATGCCAAATCATCTTAGATTTGCTTCATCGTAAACACGTGAAAGCCAAATCAGCTATGTCTTTGATTTGTTCCTTGTAAACACAAGGATACCAAATCATTTTGAGAACATCTGAGAGTTAAGTCTGCTATGTCCTTGATTTTTTTCTTGTAAACATAAGAATTCCAAATCATCCTGGATCTACTTCAGTATAAACATCTGAAGGTTAGATCTGCCATGTGTCTGTCCTCCGTCGAATATGGAGACGCCAAACTTTGATTTGTTCTCTGACAATACAGAGATGCCAAATCATCTTAGATTTGCTTCATCGTAAACACGTGAAAGCCAAATCAGCTACGTCTTCGATTTGTTCCTTGTAAACACAAGGATACTAAATCATTTTGAGAACATCTGAGAGTCAAATCTGTTATGTCCTCGATTTGTTTCTTGTAAACACAAGAATGCCAAATCATCTTAGATCTACTTCAATATGAACATTTAAAGGTTAGATCTGCTGTGCTATGGCAGATTACCCTACTGCTTAGGGGATTAAGGTGAGCCATCTTTGATAACCTGTAGAATGATTATGCCTGATAATTAGGATGTTATGATCGAAGTAAGTTGAATGTTCCTAATTAAACATTCTTTGATGCAAAATGTTATGAATACGACCCCTATCCTAGACGTTATCACTCATTCCTTCATTTGTCCTTTCTTTTCTCAAAGTATTACTCTTGCTCAGCCTGTAGGCCTATACCCTTCCTCGAATGTTATGATCCACTGAAGACATTTGTGAGATAATCTTTCCTTAAAATTGAATCGTTGGTTTTGTCCATTCTCCTTTTGGAAGAAAGAAATTCCTCGAGTTCCTTCATTCCTTACTTATGTGAATTTCTCGAACAATTGTCCTATTTTGGTTTCTTGCATTATCTAGAAATTCCAAAGTAATGCGCAAAACTTCATTTGTGAAGATATTTTAGTTCATCTATCATTATTTCAATGTAACATACTTAAAGAATAATGGAAGATGAACAAATCTTTAAGAATAATTGGATTTGAATGAGTTGTCAAAAATACAAACGAAATAAATCTGATAGCATATCTTTGAGAATAAATAGAATCTAAAGATAGGAAACAGGGTAAAAGTTAGATGCTCCAGATATCGCCGCTTGAGCGTCTATACACCTAGCTCCATAAAATCTTTCTTGAGTTTCACATGTGTTTAAAAGATCCAAAGTACTTTGTTGATGACCCAATCACTCTTTGCTAAGTCAGATATAGCAAGATTGTTGTATGCCCTTCAAAATTTGAGCTACCCTTTCGGGTTTTCAACTCAAAACCCCTTTGGCCACAAGGCGCCCTTTGCGGGTTTTCACCTTGGCCTATCCATTTTTTTTTGAGAAAATTCAAGGCGCCCTTTGTGGGTTTTCACCTTAAATTTTCCTCTCCTTTAGACAAAGTACTTTTTGACTGAGTCTGAATTCACTGGATTGGGTAGACTCTTCCCATCCATTTCTGTCAAAATCAATGCTCCTCCAGAGAAAGCCTTCTTCACGACGTATGGCCCTTCCCAATTCGGCATCCATTTTCCTCTAAAGTCCTTCTGAATAGGAAGGATCTTCTTTAGTACCAGGTCCCTCTCATGGAATTCTCTTGGGCGAACTTTCTTGTCATAAGCTTGCATCATGCGTTTCTGGTACATTTGACCATGTCGGATGGCCCTTAACCTCTTTTTCTTAATCAAGTTTAACTGGTCATATCGGGATTGAACCCATTCAGCTTTATCTTACTTTATCTCCGTCAAAATTCGAAGAGAAGGTATTTCTACTTCTATAGGCAACACTGCTTCCATCCCATAAACTAACGAGAATGGGGTTACCCTAGTAGAGGTTCTGACAGATGTTCGATAGGCCAGGAGTGCAAATGGTAACTTCTCATGCCAATCTCTATACGTCTCAGTCATCTTTCCCACTATTTTCTTAATGTTCTTGTTGGCGGCCTCCACTGCCCCATTCATTTTTGGACGATAGGGAGAAGAATTGTGATGCTTGATCTTGAACTGGTCGCAAACCTCTGCTGTCGTTTTGTTGTTTAAGTTCAATGCATTATCGGATATAATCTTCTCAGGCATTCCACACCGACAAATAATCTCCTTCTTCAAGAATCGACTTACAGCAGACTTAGTAACATTTACGTAAGAAGCGGCCTCTACCCATTTTGTGAAGTAGTCGATTACCACAAAGATAAACCGATGTCCTTTCGAAGCTTTCGGCAATATTGGTCCAATGACATCCATGCCCCACATGGAGAAGGGCCATGGAGAAGTCATAACATGTAAAGGTGATGGTGGTACATGAATTTTGTCCCCATAAATCTGACACTTATGGCATTTCTTGGCATAGTTGATACAGTCCCCTTCCATGGTGGCCCAATAATAGTCGAACCTCATGATTTGCCTTGCCATCATGAACCCATTTGCATGCGTCCCACATACACCTTCATGAACTTCTTCTAAAATTAGCTTAGCTTCCACTGCATCGACACATCTTAAAAGTACTTGGTCCTTCCTTCTCTTGTATAGGATATCCCCATCTATGACATAGTCGTAAGCTAACCTTCTCAAAGTTCGCTTGTCATTTTCAATAGCCTATTCTGGATATTTACGATCTCTTACATATCGCAATATATCCTGGTACCAGGGATTATCATCCTTTTCTTTCTCCTCAATGTTACAACAGTTAGCTGGAGCTTCGTAGACACTTATTTGAATTGGTCTCACCTCTTCCTCTTTATTTGCTTTAATCATTGAGGCCAAGGTTGCTAAAGCATTTGCCATCTGATTTTCGTCTCGTGGGAGATAATTGAAAGTAATGTCATTAAACTCCTCTAGTAACCCCAAAACTATCTTTCGATAATTGATCAATTTAGGTCCCTTGTCTCCTATTCACCTCTGAGCTGATAAATTACCAACGCAGAATCTCTATATACTTCTAGGGTTTTTATACCTCGCTCTATGGCTGCTTGAAGTCCCATGATGCATGTTTCATACTTAGCCATATTATTCGTGCAATCAAAGTCCAACTTTCACGTGAATGGGTAATGATCACCTTTGGGGGATACCAAGACTGCCCCGATTCCATTTCCAACTGTATTAGAAGCCCCATCAAAATTGAACCTCCATGGAGAATCTTCGGTCATCGCTATACACATTAACTCCTCATTTGGAAAATCAAAGTTCAATAGCTCATAATCCTCTAGAGTCTACTAGCCAAAAAGTCAGCTACCGCACTTCCTTTTATAGCCTTTTGACTTACGTAGACTATATCAAACTCTGAAAGTAAAATTTTCCATCTAGCCATTCTCCCATTTAGAGCCATTGACTCCATCATGTACTTCAATGGGTCAAGCTTTGAGATGAGCCAAGTGGTATGGTATAGCATATAATGTCTTAATCTTCGAGTTGTCCAAATCAGTGCACAACACAACTTTTCAATTGGTGAATATCTCATTTCACAGTCAGTGAATTTTTTACTGAGATAATAAATTGCCTTCTCCTTTTTCCCTGACTCGTCATGTTAACCAAGCACACATCCCATAGAATTACTGAACAATGACAAGTACAATATTAACGGTTTATCTGGGCTAGGGGGAGATAATACCGGAGCATTCAACAAATACTGCTTGACCTTTTCAAAAGCATTCTGGCATTTTTCATCCCAAGTACCTTGATTGTGCTTTCTGAGGAGGCAAAAGATAGGATCGCATTTCTCGGTCAGTTGTGAAATGAGCCGAGCAATGTAATTCAACCTTCCCACGAATCCTCAAACTTCTTTCTGATTACGTGGTGGAGGTAACTCCCGTATGGCTCTGACCTTGTCTGAGTCGACTTTAATTCCCCTTTCACTGACTACGAAGCCTAATAACTTTCCCGATCTGGCTCCAAAGGTACACTTTGCTGGATTGAACTTCAACTGAAATTTTCTCAACCTCAAGAACAGTCTTCGTAAGACCTCAATATGCTCTTTTTTTGTACGCAACTTGGTAATCATATCATCAACATACACCTCAATATCCTTATCCATCATGTCGTGAAATAAGTTCACCATGGCTCGTTGGTATGTTGCCCCTGCGTTCTTCAGTCCAAACGACATTACTTTATAACAAAAGGTGCCCCACAAGGTTATGAAGGTAGTTTTATCCATGTCTTCAGGATGTATCTTTATCTGATTGTATCCCGAGAAGCCATCCATGAAGGAGAACAACGAATATCCCGCTGTGTTGTCTACTAAAGTGTCAATGTGTGGGAAAGGAAAGTTATCCTTTGGGCTTGCTTTGTTTAGATCTCTATAATCAACACATATTCATACCTTTCCATCCTTCTTAGGAATAGGCACAATGTTAGCTACCCATTCGGAGTACTTCACTTCTTGCAAGAATCTTGCGTTAAACTGCTTCTTGACTTCATCCTTTATTTTCAGAATAATATCTGGCCTCATTCTTCGCAACTTCGTTGGATCAAGCATAATCTGTCTTATCGAAAGACGATGTACTACAATATCAGTACTCAATCCGGGCATATCCTGATATGACCAGGGATATCTTTAAACTCTCGAAGTAACTCAACCAGACCATGCCTTGTGTCCTTGGTAATCAGTGTTCCAATTTTCAACTCATTCCCTTCCTCTAGGGCTATATTCTCTATTGCCTCTTTCTCATGTGGCATGATTTTTTTCTCCTCCTGTTTCACCATTCTTAACAGATCGAGAGATACGTCACAATCTTGAACATCTTCAAAATCCTGAGGTTCCTCTAAATACATGTCTTGTAGCAAGAGAAATCAGGAGCGGTAGTATCAGTGCTCATATCATTGATATCTAGGGACCTATGGGGGTATGAAAGAATATACAAAGAATGAATGAATCTAAGAATGATTGTTTATGTGTTATGAATAAAAGAATAAGAATTGCCAAAATTTAAAGGAATATTGGTTGATAAAAAGTGAAACAATACTCGTTTAAATTGATGAAAGTTATGTTTTATTTAAATAATAATAGATGAACATAAGCCTATTTTCACAAATGTAATCTTACTACTCCTAGGCTTTAGAGTAATAGACATGTTTCGAGCATTACTTTGAAAAATTCCTAAAGACTACAGGAAGGTCCTCCGCAGTCTAATTGTTCAGAGAGCTCCTCGGTTCGTAAGGGCGATGCCCTCGAGGCTTCTTTGCTCCAATCCCTCCTCGTGTACAGCATTAATTTGATGACTTTCTTCCATCAATAATTCTCCTGACTTAAAGGATTTGGATATAGGTAGGAATATCATCGGTTTCCACTCCACTTCTCCTCCGTTCAAACGCACCTTCCTTCTTGCTTGGCGCTTCTCCATCAGTTTTGGGATTTGAATATCCAAGGGAATATCCAAGGATTTGGTCTGGCTTAAAGCCCAAACCAAAGCGATCATTTTTCTCCATCATTTTTGGGATTTGAATCCCTCCTTGCAACTATCTTCCTAGTCCTTTCCCTAGCAATGCTCGCTTCCCCATCATCATTTATAGGGCCATCCTTGTAGCTCTAGACATTTTGGAAACTGGCACCTCACCTCCTTCCAAAATAAAGGTTGCATTGATGATTTCCAAAGAGTGGAAAGAACACTCAATAGCCTCTTCATTTGCCTCAACGTAAGGGGTCTTGCTAGTGACTGCTGCTATAATGTCTTCCTCCGCATTGATGGTTATTAACCATCCATCTGTCACTAACTTCAATTTTTGGTGTAACGAGGAGGGCACCGCTCCTGCCGAGTGTATCTAGGGTCTCCCCAATAAGTAATTATAGGAGGGTTTGATATCCATCACCAAGAAATTGACTTCATATGTATTTGGCCCAATTTCCAAGGGGATGTCAATTCGCCCCATCACCTTCCTTTCGGTTCCATCGAAGGCTCTTACCACATTATGGCATGTTTTCATATGCGAGCTGTAAATGGGTAATCTGTTCAATGTGGATAATGGAAGGACGTTAAAAGTCAACCTGTTATCAATGAGTACACTTGGGAGCGTGTATCCTTTGCACCGAGTAGTGATGTGCAAGGCCTTGGTTGACCCTATGCCCCCAGGTGGAATTTCATCATCATTGAAGTAGATGAAATTGTCAACACTGATGTTATTCACCAACCGGTCCAATTTGTTAATAGATATGTCTTGGGTGACATATGTTTCATTAAGTACCTTCAACAATGCATCACGATGCACCTCAGAACTCAGAAGTAAGGCTAATACTGATATACGCACTGGCTGCTTACACAACTGCTCGACCACACTATATTCACTATGCTTAAGGAACTTCAGAAATTCTTTAGCCTCCTCCTCCCTCACCGGTTCATTGATGGGTACTTCAGTCTCTTTCTTTTTCTTGGCATCAATATCCTTTGTTTCCGTAGGCTCTATTCTAATACCCCCTCATCATAACGCTTCCCACTTCTTGTATAGGAACCTTCATTTTGCACATCCTTAGATGCACTAGCTATACTCTCCCCCTTGGGTACTATTACACTGTAGTCATAACTCTATGGCACCCTCTTGTCATCTTTGTAAGGGAAAGGAGTAGGTTTATGAATGACAACCTTGGGCCGGGTTTGCACCCCCACGTCATTATTCCACGGCAAGGAAATAATAATTCTTGGCCGGCTGGTTTCTTGCTGTTCATCTCCCAATGCGCTTATTTCTCTTCTATAAGAGCTACCTTCAAAAAACTTGTAGCTCTTTATTATCAATGAAACCTTGCACCAAGGCTTTGAATTCTTCACAATTTTGGGTTTCATGACCCTCTTTTCCATGGAACTCACAGTAGTTCCCCATTTTTTCTCTTTCTTTCTCAAAGGTTATCATCCCTCTCTTTACCATTTCTTTCCAAACTATCCTCAAAGGCATCTTTACCTCCGCAACATTTTCCTTCATTCTTCTTTCACTAGCTTCGTCAATGGCATTCACTCCTTGATTGTCATGGTTTGGCAAAGGGTTCTCAGTATTTGGGGTACTATCAAATTTTAAAACCCCGTTCTTGATCAACCTCTCTACAGCTTTCTTGAATCTAGTACAGTTCTCAATTGAGTGTCCCGATATTTCAGCATGGTACTCACATCTGGCATTTGCGTCATACCATTTAGGATATGGAGGCTATAATGGCTTCAAGTGGAAAGGGGCTATAGCATGCGCATCATATAAGCTTTGATAAAGCTCCCGATACATCATAGGTATAGGCGTAAATTGCATCCTCTCATGCCTGGTGCCAGATTCCTACCTTTGAGAGCCCTGTTGCCCAACTGTGGCTACTTTGGGTTGACTAACCGTGACTGCTTTCGAGTTGAAGCTACTTGTATTGTTCACCTCATTGTCTTTCCTTCTTGGGGCCGATCTTTTAGCTGCTTCCCCCTCAATTTTGCCACCCCTTATGGCATTCTCTATCATCTCTCCTGCCATAACTATGTCCGCAAAACTTTTGGTAGTGCTTCCAATCATGTGAGTGATGAATGGAGCCTTCAGAGTATTAATGAACAACATGGTAGTTTCTTTCTGCAACAGTAGTGGTTGAACCCGTATTGCCACCTCCCTCCAACGTTGCGCGTATTGCCTAAAACTTTCATTAGGCTTTTTCTCCATATTTTGAAGCGTGATCCTGTCTGGTGTCATGTCAGTCACATGATTGTACTGCTACATAAAGGCTTGCGCAAGATCCCTCCATGAATTTATTCTAGCCCGGCTCAACTGATTGTACCACCTGGCTGTCGCTCCCACTAAACTCTCTTGAAAACAATGAATCAACAGCTGATCATTGTTTACGTACTCGGTCATCCTTCTACTTAATATTATGATGTAGGCCTCCGGGCAAGTAGTACCATTGTACTTCTCAAACTCTGGCATCTTAAATTTGTGAAGCAACACTAAGTCTGGGACCAAACTTAAGTCTTTGGCATCAATCCCATGATGATTGTCGGCGCCTTCCAAAGTCTTAAATTTTTCTTCCAGCTATCTGCAGCGTTCATCCAACTGCCTTGCAGCTTCGGCTTTCAGATCTTCCTTTTCTACCATATCTACATCAGGAACGAGAGAATTAGTAGGGTTATCACTCAAATTGAATCCCAAGCCATTTGGGTAATTCACATGGACCCCCGCATCAACTGGCTCATGTTGAGGCCTCACAGTGACAGATGTCTTCTAGGAGGTGCTTCAGTTTGTAGTGGCATATGGGGCAGAGTAAAACCCGGAGGACGATTCTCACCCTCCTCATCAGTAATAGCCATAGGGGCTTTCCCTTTATCAGTGGCCCTTAGAAGTTGAGCCATTTCAGCCATCATATTCATCTGAGCCTCCAGCATTTGTTCCCTCATATCATTCTGCATCTTGGTCAACTGCTCTTGCAATTGGTCTTGCATATCTTTTTGCAATTGCTCGAACCTTTGATCCATACTCTTAGTTTTAGTGCGGGTGCCGTAAGGATGTGTGATTTCCGGATTTTTTTTTCTACCTTTAGAAGTAAACTTTAACTAATTAGGGTATTTCTATAACTTTGAATGCATATGATGTGATGTGATGCAAATGAATGAATGCAAAAAGGCATCGATCTCGATTCAATCTCATTTAGAAAACTTTATTTAGAAAAAGAATATCTTTACATATAAAAGGATTAGAAATATGCCTTTGCCCTAATGCCCAAAGTTCTAACTTTATCTAATAAAAAGGCTAACTCTCGACCTTTATCAGACCCTGACTCATACATTATACTCAACACATCAGCTCGTATTGCTAAGTCTCGAATATATTCAGCAATCCATCGGATCTGGGCTATAGCTTCCCCAATTATGTAATCCCTATCCATGACTTGACTTTTAACTTGACGGAGTTCTCCTTTTATACAATCTTTTTGCGCCTCGAGTTGCTCAATCCGAAGTTCACCATCATGTAATGCTACTTCTAAATCTTCAACCTTACTTTTTAGCTCCTCTAACCCGACCGTAGTATCATGATTTCAGTGCCAACGAAGGGATCTTCCAAGCTCATTTACCTTAGTCTTCAACCCTTTATTCTCTTTCTCTAATGCTGAATTTTGCACCCGCATCTCTTGGAAATTTCTCTCCCAATACTCGGCTCTAGCTTTTTCCTCTTAAACTTCTTTCTGCCACTGTTCTGAAGACTTTCCTAACCCCACTCGCTTTAAAGATACTTGTGCTTTCTTATACTCCTCTTTTAAATCATCTCGGTCTTTCTCCACCTTCCTCTTTTCCTTCCTAACTTTTTCAACCTCCTTCTTTTGCAGGTCAACATCTAGACTCAGGTACATCTTCTCCTCCTCAAGCTTTTCTATCTTTTTTTTTAGTTCTAAATTCTTTCTCTTAAATTCTTACTTTATGATATCAAGCACTGAGGGTATCACTTGCAAGTATTCCTCCATTGGTCGAGCTTCCTCTATTTTTGTCATAGGGACATTATCATTAATCCTTCGTCTCCTCCATTCGACATATTCCGGGGTCGTAACAGGACCAATGACCACTCCCTTCAATCGACGAGTCTTGTTCCAAGCTCTAGAAACCTCGCTAACCTTTCTCTTGTAATCGGCTCCTCTGTATACAAATTCGCTTTGAGCCAACCCATGAGTCACTGGTACAAACTGTTTCAATCCATACTGCCTTAATACGAGTAAAGGGGCATAACCAATGGCACCCTAAATTCCCAACAGGGGAACCCAATCAAAGCTACCGCATCGATAGAGTATCTCACCAGGAACTATCCATGGAGCTCTCCAATCAGCATCCCCCGACTGAAGGTTCCAAAGTAATGCTATCTAATTTTCTTCTGGCACATCCACTTTCCTAGATGATGCTACTATATCTTTTAGCGGGAAGTAGTTCTCGAAGAAAACCCAACAAACAATCCCATCGATCAATCAGAAGTGACTGTAGAACCAAGCCATGAGTAACTGAGCACACCCTATAAACCTGCCTGCACCAGTCTTCCTACACGCATTTAAAGACCTGAATGTCTCTGCCAAAATCGCAGGAACGAAAGTGACCATTTTACTGAGTCGATGAAAAAGATCTGTGGTCGCCTCGTCTACATATCCCAAAGCCCTAGGGAAAACCATCAATCCATACAAACTTAAGGCAAAAATGTCTATCTTCTTTGTCTCATCGGGGTGTGTCAAAATCAAATCCTTCAAAGCATCTCATGAAATGCACTTGCACTCACCCTTTTCTTTAATTCTGGCCGTGATCCATTGCTCGCTCATCCCCGTAATAGTCATTAATTTCTTCCAAAAGGTAGGGACACAAGCAGCTCGAGAATAGATCCTGTCGCTTTGAAACCTGGAACAACGAAGTAAGGCAGTCTACTCCTCCATGGTAGGTACCAAGTCTACTTCCCAAAAGTGAAACAACTATACGCCGGATTCCAAAACTGGGTAAGGGCTCAGAACAAGTGCTAATTTACCTGAATATCAAGCAAGTAAGGTAGATCTCCATAATTATCGTAGAATAACTGCTTGGTCTCATTGCCCCACTGATCCTAAATTTCCTTAAGCTCTTGGAGATTATTCTGTATGACACTAATACGAGTATAACCTGAGAACTCCAACACGTATCCCATAGTTATGCTGTCTCCCTTTTCTAGATGAGTTTGCTCAGACCATATATGAACATCGGCGTTACCTTCCACTCTATCAAGAAGTTCGTTCTCCATAACAAAACTTCCTAACTTAGAGACTGACCGTGAATCGATACCTTTGTAAATGCAAAAATGTCATGCAAACAAAAGAAAAGAAATAGTCAGTATCACATTATATCAATAAATCTCAATGATAATAAGGGTAATATCTATGGTTTAACTCTAACTAAGTTGGGCTCTTACGGTTTTTTCTATATGAGGTTGGTTTTAAATTTTGAGGTCCTGAACCAGCAGATTCCTCGATCCTTACCCATTATAGGCTCATTTAAATCGAGTTCAGTTCAGGGGGATACATTTTCCTATGGCTACACGGAGATGAAAATCTCACGAAACCATAAGTACGGATGTATCCCGAAAGTGATCCACTATCCTGCACGGAGGCGAAAACCTCACGAAGGTGTAGTTTCTCACTCCCACTTAAGGGTGTGACCACAACGGTCATGCACAGGGGAAGAGAGAGAGCCCAGCTCTGGCCTTCGGCCACCGGGTTGCATTCGCACACGCGCTTCACGCGCCGTCGTTTTGCGATGATCTGGAGGTTAAAACATTCATCCTCTCAAGCAAAACCTAGGTAATCCCTTTTCCTTTTAAACATCAACCGTTTTTTGCTAAAACAGTTCATATATGTATGTGCGTTCAAAAATAAAGAACAAGATACACGATTAAATCACTTTTTTTAGAAACTGTTTGTATTTCTCTGAATGAATATATGTATGTATATTTTTATTCTCCAAAAAAAGAAATTCCTTCCAGTACAAATTTTTAGATCCAGGCTTTATAGCCTCTATTTACAGTGTATTTACATCCTTAGTTTACTTTCTTTCCATATTTGTTGATTCTATTCCCTTTTGTTTCCTTTTGCAGACGATCGAGGAGAAGAAAGGGCACTGATCACGGCGTCGATTTGCGTCAAGATATGGGGCCTAAAATCACGGCACTGATGTCATGAATGAAACGCTGATAGAGGCATAATCGATGGTGGCCTCGATTCAGGAGCTAGACAGACGCTCCCCGAATCTTTCAGAAGTAATGACGGCGAGTAATAGTTTGGGCCAATTGGGCCATTTTAGTTCTGGGCTAGGTAGGGTGTAATGGGTACCGGGTAATTAGCTGGGTTATGGGTTGGTAGGCTGTAACTGGTTTGTTTGGGTTTGGGTTTAAGCAAGTTGGGTTTTAACTTTTGGGCTCTTCATTGTAACTGGACTTTATTTACTTATTATTTGCTTTTGGGTTTTAAAGCCCGGACGAATTTGGGCTCTTACAATGCTATTTTTTTTACAAATAATTATTTCCAAATTTATTTATATATACATGTTTTATGAATTTGTTATGTACATTATATCCTATCATGTGTTTTATTTTTTTTATTTATATGTATTTTATATGTTATTTAAGCTACCATGCATATTGTCAATTTTTAAATAAAGTTGTGTTTAAAATATTTTGCATCTTATTCGATTCAAATGTCCTATTTTACAATATTTATTTCAAATAATTATATATCCGTAGCTTTTATACAAACTTGTCAACTTATGTTATGTGTTAATTAATTCATCATTATTTTGAAAATGTCCTATACTATATTAACTTCTAATTCCATTTTATTTTGTACATATTTTGTGGATCATTTTATATTCTGCCATGTTAATTATTGTTGTATACTATTTTTATATTGATTGTTCCCACCCATGATTAAGAATTTGGTTACATTTTACTTAGAATAGTTATACATAATTGTTGGATTTATTAATTGTGACTTGATGTACCCTATTATTTCATGTGCATTAATCCTTTCCTATGCAAATGTTTCAATACAATGCATTAAGTAATCCATCTATTTTAAAACAAATAAACATGTTTCGAGCGAATTTTCAATTTTCTTTATTATTCAAAAATTCTGAAATAAGACAATATCCAATATTTGGGAATTCGAAAAATCGTGCTCAATCGTGCTGGGTATGATTTTTTTCAGTGAACTAAATATTTGGATAACCTTTTTATAATTTTAGTGTACGAGTTTTCAAAAGTCAAAAATTAATCGTATTTTTAAAGGTATAAAGGATCGTACTCAATCGTGCTGGGTATGATACTGCATATCTTTGAAACGAGAGAATTTTGACTGCTAATTTGAACTATTCAAACATTTTAAAACGAATCATACTTTGAAAAATCTTTTCTTTAAAAAAACCTTTTGGTATAAGGATAGCATCAAATCAATTTGGTACCAATTTTGGGCATAATGAGGGTGCTAACCCTTCCTCATGCGTAACTGACTCCAGAACCCATTTTTTTGATTTTACGTGAACCGAATTTATTTTCTATGAAATAAAACGTTTTAGTAGGTGGCCCAATCACACCTAAATCAAGAGATTAGTGGCGACTCCACATTTTTTGTTTTCAAAAGTCAATCCCCATTGTTTTCAAAATAAAAAGGGTTTCGACAAATATAAGTAACTGTATGTTTGGATTAACGATATTGAAGGGAAAAAGAGAGAAGGAAAGTGAAGGAAAAACAGGAAGGTTGAGAAGAGGAAATAATTACCTATTATTTTATTTGGATAGTTAAAATTATTAAAGGTAAGGAAAGTAAACTAATTTTAACAAATTTTGTTTGGTTAACCAATGGAAAGGAAAGGAAAATGTTTATTATGATGGTTTTTTGAAAATTATATTCTTTTTATAAAATAAATTATATAGAAAATGAAGACAAAAATAATTAATTTGTAGTTTCAAAAATCATTTTCCTTTCCTTTTTCTAGCTTTTATCCCCAAATTAAGGTAAATGAAAATTAAGTATTTTGAAAGAAGGTAAGGGATACTCAATTTCCTTTGCTCTCCACTGCTGAAGTTCAAATATTAATCCAAACCAGAGAAAGATTCTTCCTTCCCCTTCCTTTCTTTTTTTTTTCCTCTCTTTACCCCAAACCAATCATAGTGTAGAGGAAATGGAAAGAAAGAAATGGAAAAGAATAGTAGGGGAAGGGAAGGTTAACGAAATAAAATGATATATTTATTTCCTGTTTGGATAATTAAAATTTATAAAGAGAAGTAAATGGAAGGAAAAGAAATGTATTTGGTTAATTGTGGAAAGAAAAGGAAATGACTTATTTTACATATATTTTCTAAATTTAAAATTTACATAAATAATATATAATAACAAAATTAAATTAAAAATATAGAAAAATACTTATATTTTACATAAAATCATAATTGAAGTGTTAATCAATAATATATCAAACATATTGTGGTTTAAACAAGCTTATTTAATCAAATTAAAAAAGAAAATCATTTTAACCAAATTACAAGTTAAGGACTCCTACTCATCTAACAAAATAAAAAATAAAATAAATTTGTAAAAATAAGCAGATAATAATCTAAAATTTTAATCTAATGATACGGTAGAAATATTGAGATCTAATAATTCAAAAAATAAATATCAAACAAGTTTAAAATTAAATACTCCTAGTAATCTAAAAAAAATAGAAAATAAAAATAAGAGTGTTAAATTTTTTTAAAAAAATAAAGAGATAATAATCTAAAATATAAAATCTAATAATAAGGTAAAAAATAAAGTTTGATAATTTTTTTAAATTCAAAGTTTAAATATTTAACAACTTAAAGCAGTAAAGAATTAATATTTTTTTGTTGAAAATAAATTTTACAAATAAAGAGTTAGTTGTAAAATATCTGAAGGATAAAAATGTATGATAAATATTGTAAAGTAGTTATATTTTTTTCATCTCGTTTTCCCCCAAACCGGGGCACTAAAAATGGAATAAAGGTAAAAAAAACTAAGAGATTTTCAACTCCTTTTCATTCACCTCCGTTTATGAAAATAAATTATCTAAAGAAAGGAAAGACTTTCTCTTATTTTTTACCAAAGTAAAGGGACAAAATTCGCACAAACTGCATAGTACATGGATGATTGCACAATTTCATCTTCTGATTTTATGATTAGTACTCTTTGTGTTCGATTAAAGGTATAAATCTCTACTATTCAGTCAAGAGCAATATAGCCTCTCTTAAAAAACAAGGTTTTAAGAAAATAATATTTGATTTTTGAGACAAATAGAAGTGCAAAAAATCAACATCAATATATATATAATTTTCTTATGAATATTTTCATTCGAAAGAAATTAGTCTGAAATATTTTTGGATTGATATTTAGTTTCGAATACCATTTTTTTATTGATATTTCGTCTAAAATAATAATTGTATTAATTTTGTATTAGAATTTAGAAGTGATATGGATACTATTTACAAACAAAATTTGTAAAGAAAAAAAAAACATTTTCTTATACAATTATCAGTATTTTTTAAAAAAATTTTGGAGAATCTTTTATAATTTTTATTCTTAAAGAATTTTTAGAATATTTATTCAAAATTATATATTTTTTCTTTTTTATAATTTTTAAATGAATTTTTGAAATTTTATTTTTAATTATTTCTTTTTATAAATTTTAAGAACTTCTTGAACTTTTGAAAATTTTTGATTTCTTTTATTAATTTTGGAATTATTGTTATTTTTTATCATGTTTAATATTATATTTTTATTTTTTTCAAAAATTTTAAATTTTACCAATCATAATTACACAAATTCATGTATTAAGAAAGTAATTAACACATTCTTCAATTGTGATTATTTACTTTTTCTTTAATCATTACAATTGAGAAAAAGAATAGAAATGATAAGATTTAAATTGGTATTAACTGGATGTAAAACGAAAATTCTAGTAAAGCTTTGGTGAATTGTAGTTATTTGTTTACTTTCAAATAATACATAGATTAAAATTGATGGTGATAGACAAATAACAAGTCCATTTGAAATAGATAAATAACAAACTGCCAACCAAAACTTTCTGGCTCTATATGGAATTCAATCATAATTGTTGCGGAGATAGTGAAATTTCAGTGCCCAAAACACGCATTCTTGGTCATTTCCAAGCCTCCTTTTCTTCATTATTTCTACGGGACTCTTGAACTCAAAATAATTGAAATTCCTATTCGTTTGATAAATAAATTATATTCATTTTTATTATTTTCTCTTTTAGAAAATAATTATATTTACATATTTCATTTGAACCCGTATGATATGTATTAAACGTGATGTAAATATTTTGAAGAAATTAGATATATAGGATTTAATCTTTTTGTTTTTTTATACATTATTCCTAAATTATTCATAAATTTTCCAAACTTTAATATCTTAAGTTCAACTTTCATCCCGTAAAATTTATGTGCAAGTTGTTTTTAAATTTACTTTTGCTCAAATACCACTGTGTTTAGATCATCCCACAAGTATTGGTTTGACTTTGGATATCTTTTAATTATTATTTTGATTGTGTTTTTATAACAACCCAACTTTTTACGATGTCAGAAAATTTGATTTTTAGTTTAAATTTTTTAAATTGAATTAATTAAAAATTAGAATCGAATAAGTACATGTCAATTATGAAATTTTAGGGTCAAACCATTAAATAGAATTAATTAATTAAATGGATTAAGTTAATATGTATAAAGCATAGGACTAAATCATAAGTGGAGTAAACGAGAAGATATAATTGAAGTCTTGAGATAAGTCCTTGTTAAGCCAATGACATATCCTTAAAAACAATTATCCCATCATAAATGAAGGATTAGTGGCCAACAATATTATCAACCGTTGGATTCCACCATTGATAATGTTAAGGCTTAATAGCCATTGAATTTTATAAATATTTTTTAGTTAATCAAAACTAAATATATTAGTGTGATAGTGGGATGAAAGAGAATACATTTTTCTCTTTTCTTTTCTTCTACAATCGGTCAAAGAAGAAACAAAGAAAGAAATAGCCTAGTTTATTCTTCCATTGCCGATCCTAAAATTTGAAGGTAAGGTATAAATTTTCAATTGAAATTTTATGGAAATTTAGTTTATAATCTTAAAGTAATAATACCCACATGCTAGATTAATGAATTCATATGTTTTAATGTAGATTTCCATTGTTGGAAAGCTTTAGAAATTGGTTGTTAAATATTCAAAGTCATGCATGGGTGTTGTTAGTTAGTTAATATGGGAATATCATGTTAGAAATGTTGTAGATGGTACTGAATTAAGCTTAAATCAAATTTGAATTACTTGAATATGTTTTGTTAGGGACCTAATCATAAGGGATGAAAACTTTGAGGGTTAATAATGAAAAATGATAGAATGAGGTCTCTACACTATCTTTATTGAGTCGAATTTAATTTCAATTGAGTAAATTGTGACATACGGATGTTTCAGACATAGGAATTGGAGGGAACAGCTTGAAATAAATGCATTCCTACTTATATAGGTGTGATTTATGTTCAAATTGCGTGACTAATTGAATTTTCCATATCTAAATTCAATTTACGTAGCTAAAGACAAAATAGGGTTTTCATGAGATAAAGGAAAAGCGAAAATTGTAGACGAATAGCCTTTTTTCTCAATTTGTGCTTTCATAATTCGATTTCATTATATATAGATGCTAATGTCGTATGTGACCAAAAGGTACATATATTTTTTATTGTGTGATATGATTGACGTAAGATAAGTGAATATGTGAATATGTGACTACTTGAAATATTAATCAAATATGCATTTGTTTGCTATGTGCTATTTGATAACTATTCTAATGGAAATATATGTTGTGATAATTAATAATGGAAAAATGCCTTATTAACATTGTTGGATAGAGTTACGAGTATAGTTGGCATGCCATAGGGTCCATTTTGATAGGTAAGAGATTCAACTCTATGAGTATATATATTGTGATAGTTCTTTAATACCTTGGGGGTCGAGAACGTATCACCAGTTTAAATACTTCAGGGGTATGAGTGTATTGTAACAGCCCGATTTAGACCCTAATCGGAACGGTGGTTTCGGGAACATGAATCCGAGTCAGAAAAATATTTACGTGTTTATTATATGTGAATTTGCATGTGTGAAAGTTTCGTATGAAAATTTGATTGTTTGTGTGCTTAATTTAATAAAAGGACTTAGTCGCGTAAAGTGAAAAGTTAATAGTTAAATATGAAAGTGCTTAATTGAATTTGTCTTATTAAAATGAAGCACTTATAATGCAATTAGGCCATTATTAAATTAGTTGGACGGTTGTGGACAACTAATATAAAGATTTTGTATTAATTTTAAAGGTTATTAAAGTAAATTATGAAATATTATGTATTATAATAAAACAAAATTTAAAAGACATGCATTTTATTCATGTTTTTGGCCGAATCTTAAGAAAGAAAAAGAAGTTAAAAGCTTTTGAACTTTCGGCACTTTGGAAGCTTAATTCAAGGTTAGTTTGGTTTCGGTTTTTGATAATTTTTACGTTTTTGAGACCGTTGCTTCGAATACTACCCGACCCATGCTATAGTTTCTGATTTTGATGAATGTTTTGAGTTATTCCATTGATGAATATTTGTGTTTTGTGATGTTTGATGATGAAATATTAAAAATATGTTTTAGATTAATATATTTTGTATTGGAGTTTTTGATGATTTTGAATAATTCGGACTAAATTGTAAAAATAATAAATTGAGGGACTAAAAATATGAAATAAATAAAATATATAGAGTAGTATGAGTATAATGAATATTCAGCCTAACAATGTTGTTGTGAGATTGTGTATATTTTGTGTTTTATGCAATATGAACTAAATTGTGAAAAATGTGAAATATCAGGGGTAAAAGTGTAATTTACCCATTTGCGTGTTTTTGGATAAATTTGGTTGAACATTTGATTTAATAAGTTTAATTTATATTAATTTAGATCAAGAAAAGAGAAAATCGAATTTAGATCGGGGGAAAAGTAAAGTTGTCGACTAGTCGATCCATACCGGTTTTTCATCGTTCGAGGTAAGTCTTTAAGCAATTAAACATCGTTAATTTTAAATGTAACTTAGTTTAATATGCTGATTTGGAATTAATGGATTTATGGTTGAGTTAGCAGTATGCGATAAAGTATAGAAATAACGTATTTGAGTTTAACTCGATTGAGTTATAACATTTAAAAGTCCGTATGAATTATATGCAATATCTGAAATGTTCGATATATGAATTGTTTATGAGACAACTTTATAATGGTGATATTCGGGCTTTAAGCCTAGCAAGCCTTGTGTTGGTGAATTAAATCGGGCTTTACGCCTAGCAGGCTTATTGCCGGTGTATAAAATCAGACTTTGAGTTTAGCAGGCCTCATGCCAGTGTGTGATACGGGCTTTATACCTAGCAGGCTTTATGCCGGTGAACTACTATAAGTTTATGCTTAAATGACTTTATGCTGATGTGGTAATTGAATACATTAATCGAGCTAAACGTACAGGTATGAGTTAGCTTGTTGTTTACTTAAACAAAGTATGTGTATTCGGCCTTAAGATTATTATTGATAAAAAACTTAGTTATATGCGTGCATGATTACATGTATTCGGTTTCATATCTAATATATATGAATATGAAATTATGCTGTAATATACAAGCTTATATGTTTATGAGTATATGAACTAGGTTATAGTGACTAATGGACTATGGAAGTTATAAGATAATAATGATAATTTGGCCACATGAACATTCGGCCAAGGTGATTATTTGAGAATGAATGTAAATATAAATATATGTATAATATGAAATTCATACGTTTGGACTTAATGTGTGATGATACTATAATTTGGCTTGGTTTAATTAAGTTGATAATACTATTGAAATGTTCATTTGCTTATGACTTACTAAGCTAAGTTAGCTTACTCTGTGTGTTATGTTTGTTCTGTTTTATAGATTTTGGATTCATGTTACAAGCTCGGGGATCTTCAGCAAAGTTCATCACACTATCTACAGCTTTGGTATTTAAATATTTGAACTCGAACTATGGCATCTATAGGCTAGAAAGTGTTTTGGAAATGTTTGATTTTGGTTTGTAAAATAGCCATGCGAAAATGGCTTGATGTTAAATTCAGTCATGTTAAGTTTGGTTCGTGTTCACCCTGGTTATATAGTTGTGAGCCTGGTATGTGTGATGTTGTCCTAGGTACCATGTGCTACGCAAATGGTTTGCTTATTATGCTAAAATTTAGTCTTATATGGTCTTGGTTAAAATGTTTAATGAATTATGTTTTGGTATTCCGGTGATGGGAGTTTTGAATGTATGTGTGGTTTTAAGTAACATGATTTGGTTATGAAAAATAATAATAATTATAATATGTATTTAGTATAATAAATGTTAATGATGGAATTATAAAATGTAATATAATTAAAGTGATGGATGGTAGTTTATTAGTTTGATAAGTTCGGTTATTAAATGGTAAGTAATGAGTGTGTTTCATGATTGTTTCGGTTGATTATTTTAGTTTATATTCAAATGTTAAGTTTGGCTTTTAACTTTAGGGTAGGTTACATACTATATATATATATGAAATATTAATACATTCAGTCATGTTATAGTATGTTTAAATTGCATGTATAATTGTATATTAAATTATGCAATATGGTTTCATTTGGTTTAAATGAGAGTTCGTATAGATGTTGATAATTTATTTGCTTGATATACAATTAACGAAATGGATATTGGCATATATTTGATATATGCAGTGATGTGTTATGATGGAGTATGGTTTATTTATAAAAAATGGCATTAAGGTGATTGATATAGAAAAACAAACTTTGAAAATTTTAAATATGTGCACATGGTTTCATATATATATATATATATATATATATATATATATATAAGTTTGGTTCGAATTTGATAATTATGGAACATGATTATTTGAGTTTGATACATTTTTTTAATGTTATGATATTCTTGGTGGTATGAGATGTAAGAAAAGTCAGTTTAATTTGTATTTATTTGGTAATGCCTCGTAACCCAATTTCGACGACGGATATGGGTTAGGGGTGTTACATGTATTCTAGTGTAGTTGGTGGGATTTATGCATTTATGTTCGATTAGCACTTCGACACTTTGGTGTGTATACTAGTGTGTTAGTGGATTGATCCGAGTATTCGTCCTTGAGTTCGATTCTGTTAATAGGGATTAAAAGTATGAGATTATATGCTAAGTAAATGTGTTGTTGAAATATGATTATAATGATAATAGGAAATATGGTTTTGATTTGATTAAACAAATTTTGATGCCCTGGGGTGCATCGTAACTTCAATATTTGTTAGCAAGTATTACGTTGATATGAATATAGATATGTGATGTATGGTTGCGGAATACCTAAGTGTAGCACCCTATACCCAACCCGAATTACCAGATCCAGATATCAGATGTTGCAAAATTTAAACAGTTAGCAAAAAATTTACAACAGGCATAGAGCCATTCTAAAACAAACTTCTTATTTCTTTGATTATTGTTCTTTAAATAAAAGATTAATAAAAAAGAACTTTTAATAATTATATCATATTTTCAAAAGTAATATATGGCGTTACAACTTAAAAATTTGTTAAAGACGAACTTTTTCATGACGTAAAGCCCTAAGCGTCATATTCTTATGGTGCCCTCTTTATGCATAGTATCGCAACACGAACTGCCACTTGACGCATTCTTGGTTGAGTCCCTTCTGGCTATCAACTTTTACCTCAGAACCTGCATCACAATCAGACACTTACAAGTTCAAATGAATTTAGTGAATTTTAACCAAGTTTACCTTGGAACATTTGTTGCTGAATTCCTCAACTCAAATTACTTTTCAGTCTTTGGCAAATACTTTCCAAAACTCTAGACGTATGTGTCGAAACCAGTTTTTTTTAAAATGGGGGAAGGTATTTTGAAAACGGGAGTCACCACCAACCTTTTAAAGTGTGATTGGATCATTTTATAAAACATTTTGGTCACGAAATTACGAGAAAATAGGTTCGGGAGTCAGTTACGCACGAGGAAGGATTAGCACCCTCGTAACGCCCAAATTGGTACCAAATTGAATAATTTTGTCTTAATGTCAAAAGCCTGAAAGAATTTAGCAACAAGATCTCTTTTAAAACCGTAATAATTTGAGTTGAAAATCAAAATTCTCTCGTTCCAAAAGAATGCGAACATCACATCCAGCGTGATTGGACACGATATTCATAAACTTTCATAACTAAAAAAAAATCTCGTAATTTGTAAAATCTATTAAAAGGATACTTTAGATATTTAGACAAACGGGAAATCGCAACCCAGCATGTTAGGGCACTATTTCTCGAATTCCTAAATACAAAAGACATTGCCTTATTTTTTAAGATTTCTTTTGATTAAATGAAATTTAAAAATAAAAACGATGATGCATTTAACCTATTACGAAAGATCAATATTGGATTAATTAAACTACATATTTTAACATTTCATGCAAATATAACGTTGAAAATGGTAAATATGACATAAATCACACAATATACTTTAACATTCCTATACATACATAATCACAAATAACATGAATATACACATTATCATTTTGTACAAAAGTACAAAGCAGCAAGAATAATGAATATTAAACATATATGATAATACTTCATGAGAATATATTCTTAAGATAATAACATAAAATGATCAATTTGCACATGAATACATAACCATAAATAAATAACATGATAAATAACAAATAATTTATAAGATGAAATTAGCGTGTTAAAACAATACCTAATAAAAGATGGATAAAAAAACCAGAATGAAAGCAATAAAATAAAAAAAATATTAATCAATATAAGTAATAGAAGAAATTTAAAAAATATATATTATTTAATATAATAGCTTGATGTATTTATAAAAGAGAGATGTTAAATTAGAACAGAATTTTGTAGTAAATTTTAAATATAGACATTAAATATATATAATAACAAGATATGTATTAGTTTATAATAATTTACAAATTAAATTTTTATATACTAATAAATAATAAATAATGAAATAACATATATAATAAAAGGAAGTTAATATAGGGAATAATATATAATAATATATGACATGTAATATATAAAAAAAATAATGAAATATGAATAATATGATAACTGTCAAAACCATTTTTTAAAGGGATGTTTGAAAAATGGGGATCGACTTTTGAAAAATGAAAACGGGAGTCGCCACCAACCTTTTTAGGTGTGATTGGAACACCATATAAAACGTTTTGGTCTACAAAATTATGAGAAAACAGGTTCGGGAGTCGGTTACGTACGAGAAAGGATTAACACCCTCGTAACGCCCAAAATTGATACCAAATTGAATAATTTTGTTTTAATGTCAGAAATTTGAAAGAATTTAAAAATGAGATTTCTTTAAAACCCTGATGTTGTGAGAAAAGAATCAAGATTCATTTGTTTTAAAAGAGTACAAACATCATATCCAGCATGATTGGACATGATATCTTTAATCTTTCGTAACTAAAATCGTCTCGTGATTTGTAAAATTAGTCTAAAAGGATATTTTAGATATTTGGACAAACGAGAAATCGCAACCCAGCATGTTAGGGCACTATTTCTCGAATTTCTAAATATTCAAAACATTGCCTTACTTTTTTTTAAAAAAATCCTTTTTAATTAAATGAGATATGACTTTTAGTTTTAAAAGTAATGATATGTTTTACACATTACAAGGAATTAAATAAATCTAATTATAATGTACATGCTTTATCATAATATACATTATCATTTCACATACATGTTATTACAAACACAAATATACATGCATTATCATTACATGCAAAATATAACATAGAGTATAATGATTTTAACAATATGAATTGCATAACATATATATAACAACATTTCACGTGAATGTATCTTGAATCAACATAAATGATTAAGTTTCATGAAAATATGCAAAAACAAATGATATGTGAAATTTAACCTACTAAATAATGTCAAAACCAAATAAAATCAAAAATAAATAAGTAAATTAAAATGTATAAAATATAAATATATTGAATAATATAAGAATGATAAAAGATGACCCCCTTTTTAAAATAATGATACCTACATATAAGTTATATTATATGGTATAATAACTATATATAAAAAGGAACTAAGTATTAATATTACATTTATTTATAAAATTTTAAAGATGTATATAACTAATAAAATAATATAATATATACTTTATAATAAAATAAAGGTGATGTAAGGAAACATAATATAATATATAGTGTATAATATAATTTGCAAATAAAAGTATATAATAATATAAATTATATAATATAACAATATAATATAATGTATATATATAAAAAAAGAAAGAAAGATATTATGATATATGGTAAAATATAATATGTAATAAAAATATATAAATAGAATATGATGAAATATAATATGATAAGGGATATATATAAAATAATAATAATATAATAAGTATTTTACATATAAAAATATGGTAAAATAAATAGTCTATAATATATAACATATAAAAAAAATAATAGAATAAATATTATATCTATATAATAAAATATATTTTAAAAATGTATAATAATAATCTAATAAATAATATATACTATTTTATATAACCTATATTTTAAAATATATATATATATATAAAGTATTTAAAATAGAAAGGATTAAAGTTGAATTTAATTAAGATCTGGGGTTAATTTGCAAAATAATAAAAAAATTTGGACTTAATTAAAACACAAACTAAAAGCCAAGGGACTCATTGGGTAATTAAAACGTCGTTTCCCTGGAATTGATTTTTAAAAGGGCGCTAGGATTAAACTGGAATAAATATAAAATATTGGGGCTAAATTAAAATAAAAATAAAATGAAATTAAAAATATCTAAAATACAACAGGGTCGATTGGGCAATTAGTCCTTTTATCAAAAATGCGAGATCCTCCCCGGGTAAACGGGTCGACGCGTGGATCCTAATGCTTCGAAACGACGTCGTTTTTAGGCTTATTGAATTAAGCTAAAACGGCGCCGTTTTACCGATGTTATAAAAGTAAAAAAATAAACTTAAAATCTTCATTTTAAACATTCATAAAAAAAAAACAGAGAGAGAGGTTTAAAATTCTCTCAGAGCTCCGGCCTGTGGCCATCCTAGCTCGTCCCAGAGCACCACCGCCTTCAGCCACATGTGTCTCACGCGCCACCGTCTGAGCCACCGTGCCCGGCGGTTAGAGTGTAACACCCCAAACCCGTCCTAGACGTTATGGCCGGATCCGACGTGCCACATCGAAGCGTTCAAAACATTTTATATTGTTGATCTAGAAAAACTTACTTAGTGTTTTAAAAGATAATTTCGTTATAGGTTAAAGTGAATGGAAGCTGTGCACCAGGTAAGAAACCGGAAAAGAGGAGGTGAGTCCATCGGACTGCTTAAGTACCAATCTCCCTTCGGATCCAATCCTAGACATGCACACCGCCATTGCCACACCTTAACGTCATGTATATTTTCAGGAAACCAATTTGATTAAGTCCTTTTTAGGAAAAGTGATTAATTTTGGAAAACATTTTTATTGCGGAAGCTTTACTTGTCGTGTTACTTTGAAAATAAGTAACTTTTATAAAACGCGCCCTAAAGCTATCCAATTTCAGCGATTAGGATAATATCATATCTATTCTAGGAAAAAACATATTAAAACAACTAAATAATTAAAGCGGCCTTATTACATTTTAAAAACCCAAAACCTTAAACGTAAATAAAAGGATGTCCAGTTCACCAGAAGAAAAATCAAATTTGCAAAACGTGTGGCCACTCTGAATCCCTCACAGCTCCAAGCCCACTATGGTTGGGGATTACCTGCGTGGATGAAAATAAAGGGGTGAGTTTGGGGAAACTCAGTGTGTAAATTAACCCAACCAGAGCCTAAATCAGTTCAAGCTTTACTGGGCCTAAGCCCTATTCGTAAATCGGTGTTAAGCGAGCCTTAGCCCATATCAATATTAATCGGGCCATAGCCCCTTACGATGATCGTGAGTATATTGGGCCTAGCGCATATCAGTATCAATTTGGGCCGTAGCCCTATTACAAGTCAAGATATATTGGGCCTTGCCCATATCAACACAGTTGGCCCATAACAAAACAGTCTCATATGATTAATGCATGATAACCCCATCCAACCCTGCACTTGCCTCCGTCCATCCCTACACTTCCTGTGGAGAATAAATCACCCACGCCATCCCTACACTTTACGGTGTTGTTAGCATTTGGCATGCACTAACTATAATCTGCAAGCAAAGTCGCTATATCGTAATATGTGGCATGACCACTAGAACGGGTTCTTCCTCCATAACAAAACCCAACCCCATGCAACAGATATGCATGTCATGGCATCTAACAAACAGAATCAGAATATCATGTATTTTAGTCAAAATTAACCCTAGGGGTATAATGGTCATTTAGCAACCAGGGGTAAAACGATAATTTTCATACTTAGGGGTAGTTTAATAAAATTTACTATTCTAGAGTTTACATACATATTCTAACTATTAACACATTAACAGAAGCACTTACCGAGCGTTTTTACCGAATTGGCCCGTTGGCCCACTAACCTATTTTCGGCCCATTAAGCCCAAATGTACCGAAGTGCACGAAATTGCGCACTCTGCAATCATACTGCTTGCGATTATCAAAATTAACAACCAAACCACCTCACAAGCGCTCGCACGCTTGCAAGTTCATAAATGCCGGCTTTTCGGCTTTTCGGCTTTTGCCGATCTAGTCTATGAGTGGGTGTCATTTACACACTGTTTTCGATTTAAACACCGACGAGTTCCACACACGAGCGCCTACAATCAATTACTAATACGTTAACTCGAATCTATAGCAACTTATCCGCAAAACTCCTTACTAAAAATCGACCATTAACACTTTAGGCACTAGTGTTCTTACCTTTGCGAAAAAATGGACTAGATCTAATGCAGTCGTTCCAAATATCCAAGCCCTCGATTAGTAGCCTTTAATCCACACTATAGGAAAACAAATCAGATATCACCACTAAACCCTTTGAGTACAATCAACAGGCACCCTTTGCATATAGGGGTTTTTCGGCTTTTACCTTAAATCATGAATAACGAAAGAAAGATTCGAGCATTTACCTATATCGTTATGACACTACTCCCAATCGATTGTAGATCCAACTACCGTACAAGAAGGGAAAAATACTCAACCAAAGGCTCGGCCTTTGCAGTATCTCAAAGTAGTAAGATTTCGATTTCGGAAGAAAAGATACAAGGTTTGGCTTCAATGGAAATTCGGCTAACCAGTTTTGTTGAGGATTTATGAGAGAAAAGAAGAAGAATATGAAGGATTTAGGTTCGACAAAAAGATAGGATGAGAATCGACAAGAGGAGAAAGAAAAGAGAAGAGGGGAAAGAAAAGAGAAGAGGGGAAGAGATGAGAGAAGGATAGAAAAGAATAGAAAATAGAAGAAGGAAAAAATGAATCCTGAAGGCCAAAATATACGGCATTTAATATAGCTATGGCCGAAAGAGTGCCTTTCGGCATTGTAATTCTTTTTAAATTCCAATTCCCTAATTTGCTCCTTGATTTTTGGCCAAATTTGAAGTTTGAATTTCATTCAAACTCCCAACCGATCAGCAGCCTTATCCACCTGCTTGCACCGCTTCAGCATGCTGCCAAGAGTCCTAGTCAGACCCTAATTCCTCCCCACGCATGCAGCAAAAATCCAAACCTTGCATGCGTGAACTGCAGCTCGAACCCCAAACCTCCGTCCGCCTTGCGTCCACACCCATGCTACTGGCCACTGCACCATCCTTTCTTCCTTGTTGGTATATGGTCACAATTAATTATAAACCTTACCTGCTTCAGTTCTGACCCACTTTAAAAATTAAACAGAATTCACTTGCATATAGACTCGAACCTGCGCCCTCTCTATATGCCCAGCACACTACTGCCACTATGCCATTGGGGCTTCTTGTGACATAGCTCGGTCGCAATTATTGTTAAACCTTACTTTAGTGCGATCTGGCTTATTAAAATAAAAACGTGTGCCAACCCTCGAACCTAAGCACTATACCACACTCCCAGCGCCTCTGCCACTGGGCCGAGCTTCCCTCTTGTGTTACCTTTTAACCCCAACTTTATATAACACTTCCCTACGTCGCTCCCTAATATAAAGAAAAAATAAAACTCTTTTGCACATGTTGGGAGTCGAACCCCAACTCTCCTTCCCACTACCTAGCATGCTTAGCCACTAGGCCAGGTGCTCTTTTATGCTAAAACTCAGCCCAAATTATTAATAAGGCCTACTGCCCAGATTCCCTTAAGAGGCCAAATTAAAACAATTTTTTTCCTAGAGTTTAAACACCAAAACAACAATACTTTTGTAAATATATATATATATATTTTTTTTTTCTATCTAATAATAATAATTATAATAATAATAATTTTTTTTATAAATATATCTAATAATAAAAATTTCAAATATCAATAATGCAGTAAATAATAATAAAAATTTTCAAATATACATACAGTAATATTTTCTAAGAATAATAATTTTATCTCATAATACTAATTAAAATTTCATAAAAATTTAAAATATCCATAATAATAACTATAGTAAAAATTTTCTAGTAGTAATTTAATTCAAATTTTTTTTCTTAAACGATAATATTTAAAACTTCTTAATTATTCAGGTTTTCTTCTATCCGAATCCTAGACTCAAAGCCCAACTCTTCTAGGCCCCAAAAATTGGAGCGTTACATAGAGCATTCAAAGCCCTATTCTTTTTGCAGCGAATCAAAAGGTAACCCCTTTTACTGTTTTTAAAATGTATTTTGCTATATACTGTATCAAAAGATAATAAATATCGAAAAGAAAAAAAATTAGAATATCACCTCTGTTTCTTGCTTTTTCCCTTGATTTTTATTTTTGTATATATAAAAAATCGTAGTTACAGATTAGAAAAAGAAGGGGTTTTTATAACCCTTTACATTTTAGGAAAAGAAATCCTTTGATTTCTTTCCAAATCTATCTCTTGGTTGCTGTTAGTTCTTTCTTTTCTTTTTTTTTTGCAGGTATCTAGCGAGGAAATCAGTGATGGACGGACTCTTTCAACAGCACTGGCGTTGATTTGGCTTCAACTACAACCAAATTTGAGGCCTGGAATCATGGTCTAGAATCACGGCGTTGATGGGGGTAGATGTAACGTCATGAGCCGAAAGGTCACATCGCTTCGGGCTAAAGAGACGCGTTGATTGCAGCGCAAACCCTGACTAGGGTCCCCAGAAGCTGGAGACTGATTGGGCCGATTAGGTCTTGGGCTAGGGTGTAACGGGTATAGGGTAGTTTAGGCTATTGGGTTATAACCTGTCTTTTTGGGTTTGGGTTTAGGCTAGTTGGTTTTAACTTTTGGGCTGTGGTTAGTGGGTTTGTATTTTGGGTTCTGTAAAAGGACTTTAAATGGACTGTTTAATTTTATTTCTTAGTTTAGTTATTTATTAATGTATTGGCTCGGGTAAATTTGGGTTATTACAGCTGCCCCTCTTTGCTCATTTCTATATAATAGAAATCGAGCAAAGACTATAGAAAGACCAAATTTGCCCGGCCTTATCGGATTATGGTCTTCAATCTGCTCATTGCAAACTCAAGACTGTCATACTGATATCTTCGATCTGCTCTCCGTTGAACACAGAGACGCCAAATCTGCTTCTTTGATTTGTTCCCTAACAATACAGAGATGCCAAATCATCTTAGATTTGCTTTAGCATAAACACATGAAAGCCAAATCTATTGTCTTCAATTTTCTCCTTGTGAACACAAGGATGTCAAATCATCTTGGATCTGCTTTGGTCTAAGAACATTTAAGAGTCAAATCTGCTATGTCCTCGATTTGTTCCTTATAAACACAAGAATGCCAAATCATCTTGGATCTGCTTCAGTATAAACATCTGAAGGTTAGATCTGCTATGTATCTGCTCTTCGTCGAAATGGAGATGCCAGATCTGTTATCTTGGATCTGCTTTGGTGTGAGAACATCCGAAAGTCAAATCTGCTATGTCTTCGATTTGTTCCTTGTAAACACAAGAATGCCATATCATCTTGGATCTGCTTCAGTATAAACATCTGAAGGTTAGATCTGCTACGTATCTGCTCTCCATCGAAATGGAGATGCTAGATCTGTTATCTTGGATCTGCTTTGATGTGAGAACATCCAAAAGTCAAATCTGCTATGTCTTCGATTTGTTCCTTGTAAACACAAGAATGCCAAATCATCTTGGATCTGCTTCAGTATAAACATCTGAAGGTTAGATCTGCTATGTATCTGCTCTCCGTCGAAATGGAGATGCCAGGTCTGTTATCTTGGATCTATTTTGATGTGAGAACATTCGAAAGTCAAATCTGCTATGCTTTGGTTAGTTACCCTACTGCTTAGAATCTGCAAATTTAACCTGTTACCCTACTGCTTAGGGGATTAAGGCGGGTCTTCGATCTGCTCCACTACTGCTCAGGGAGATAAGATCTGTAAATTTAACCTGTTACCCTACTGCTTAAGGAATTAAGGCGAGTCGTCGTCGATCTGCTCCACTACTGCTTAGGGAGATAAGATCTGCGAACCTGTTACCATACTATTTAGGGGATTAAAGCGCTGAATTTTGTAATTTTCAACCAATCTTGCTACATTGTCCACTGGGGAATCCACCTATAGAATTGATTTCCTGGAATTTATGCTTATGCCAAATAATTAAGATGCCATGATCGAAATGAATCAAATGCTCCTAATTAAACTTGTTATAATGCAAAATGTTTATGAATATGACTCCTATTCAGACGTCACTACTCATTCCTTTATCAAAGCTCATCCTTATTTACTCAGCCCATGGGTTTATATCATTCTTCAAATGCTATGACCAATCCAAATGTTCGTAAGATGATCCTCTCTTAAAATCGAATTGTTTGATTTGTCCAATAATTATTTTGGACCAAAGAAGGAATTTCCTCGAGTTCTTTCAAACCTCACTTACGTGAATTCCTTAAACAATTGTTCTGTTTTAGTTTCTTGTATTATCTAAAAATTTCCAGAGTAATGAGCAAAACCTCATTTGTGAAAATTATTTAATTCATCTATCATTTATTTAATGCAACACACTTTTAAGAATAATGGAAGATGAATTTAATCTTGAGAATAACTAGATTTGAATGAATTTGTCAAAAATGCAAAGGGAATTAATCTGAAAGCCTATCTTTAAGAAGAAATAGAATCTAAAGATAGCAAACAGGATAAAAGTTAGATGCTCTAGATATCGCCGCTTGAGCGTCTATATACCAGCTCCATGAAGTCTTTCTTGAGTTCAACATGTGTTTAAAAAAAAAGACCCAAAGTACTTCGTCGATGCCCCAATATGCGACGCATTTCACTCTTCTTTGAATCAGATATAGCAAGATTACTGTGTGTTCTTCAAAATTTGAGCTGCTCTTTCGGGTTTTCAACTCAAAACCCCTTTGTCACAAGGCGTCCTTTGCGGGTTTTCACCCTAAATTCTCCTTTCGTTTAGACAAAGTACTTTTTTACTGAGTCTGAATTTACTAGATTGGGTAAACTCTTCCCATCCATTTCTGTCAAAATCAATGCACCCCCAGAGAAAGCCTTCTTCACGATATACGGCCCTTCCCAATTTGGCATCCATTTTCCTCTAAAGTCCTTCTGAATGGGAAGGATCTTTTTTAGCACAAGGTCCCCCTCATGGAACTCTCTTGGATGAACCTTCTTGTCATAAGCTCGCATCATTTGCTTCTGATACATTTGACCGTGACGAATAGCTTTTAGCCTCTTTTCTTAGATCAAGTTCAACTGCTCATACCGCGATTGAATCTACTCTGCCTCATCCAGCTTTATCTCTGACAAGATTCGAAGAGAAGGTATTTCAACTTCAATAGGTAACACTGCCGCCATCCCATAAACTAGCGAGAAAGGAGTTGCCCCAATTGAGGTTCTGACAGACGTTCTGTAGGCTAAGAGTGCAAATGGTAACTTCTCATGCCAATCTTTGTAGGTTTCAGTCATTTTCACCACTATCTTCTTGATATTCTTGTTAGCAGCTTCCACTGCCCCATTCATCTTTGGGCGATATAGAGATGAATTATGATGCTTAATCTTGAACTGACTACAAACTTCTGCTATTGTTTTGTTGTTCAAGTTCAATGCATTGTCTGATATGATCCTCTCAGGCATCCCATACCGACAAATGATCTCTTTCTTCAAGAAACAGCTTACAGCTGACTTAGTAACATTTGCATAAGAAGCAGCCTCTACCCACTTCATGAAGTAATCAATGACCACGAAAATAAAGCGATGTCTATTTGAAGCTTTTGGTGATATTGGCCCAATGACATCCATGCCCCACATGGAAAAAGGCCATGGAGAAGTCATAACATGTAGAGGCGAAGGTGGCACATGAATCTTGTCTCCATAAATCTGACATTTATGGCATTTTTTAGCATAGTTGATACAGTCCCCTTCCATAGTAGACCAATAATATCCAAACCTCATGATTTGTCTAGCCATCGTGAAACCATTTGCATGTGTCCCACAAACACCCTCATGAACTTCCTCCAAAATTAACTTAGCTTCCACGGCGTCAACATATCTCAACAGTACTTGGTCTTTTCTTCTTTTGCACAAGATGTCCCCGTCCAAAACATAATCACAAGCTAATCTCCTTAAAGTTCGTTTATCATTTTCAGTTGCCTGTTCTGGATATTTACGATCTCTCACATATCGCAATATATCCTGATACCAAGGGTTATCATCCTTTTCTTCTTCCTCGATGTTACCACAACTAGCTGGAGCCTCAAAGATACTCATCTGAATGGGTCTCATCTCCTCCTCTTTATTCACTCTAATCATTGAAGCCAAGGTTGCTAGAGCATTTGCCATCTGGTTTTTGTCTCGTGGGATATAATTAAAAGTGATGTCATTAAACTCCTTAAGTAACCCCAAAACTACCTTTCGATAATTGATTAGTTTAGGATCCTTATCTCCCATTCACATCTAAGCTAGTAAATTACCAACGCAGAGTCTCCATATACCTCCAAGGTTCTTATTCCCCACTCTATAGCCGCTCGGTGTCCCATGATGCATGCTTCATACTCAGCCATATTGTTTGTGCAATCAAAATCCAACTTGCATGTGAATGGATAATAATCGCCATTTGGGGATATCAAGACTGCCCCAATTCCATTTCCCACTGCATTGGATGTCCCATCAAAACTCAACTTTCAAAGACAATCCTCTGTAGTTGCTATGCACATCAACTCCTCATTTGGGAAATCGAAATTCAATGGCTCATAATCCTTTAGAGCTCTACTAGCCAGAAATTTTGCTATCGCGTTTCCTTTTATAGCTTTCTGGCTCACATAGACTATGTCAAACTTTGAAAGCAAAATTTTCCACCTCGCCATTCTCCTATTCAAAGCTGTTGACTCCATCATATACTTCAAAGATCAAGTTTTGAAATAAGCCAAGTAGTATGATACAGCATGTATTGTCTTAACCTTCGAGTCATCCAGATTAAAGCACAACATAATTTCTCAATTGGCGAATATCTTATCTCACACTCTGTAAATTTCTTACTGAGGTAGTATATAGCCTTCTCCTTTCTTCCCGACTCGTCGATTTGACCAAGCACACATCCCATGGAATTATTAAACACCGTCAAGTACAGAATTAATGGTTTGTCTGGACTTGGTGGAGATAGTACTGGAGCGTTTAACAGATATTGCTTGACTTTATCGAAGGCATTATGGCATTCCTCATCCCAAGTACCTTGATTGTGTTTTCTAAGGAGATGAAATATAGGATCACATTTCTTAGTTAATTGTGAAATAAACCAAGCAATGTAATTCAATCTTCCAAGAAAACCCATAACTTCCTTCTGAGTACGTGGTGGAGACAAGTCTCGTATAGCTTTAACTTTATCTGAGTCAACTTCTATTCCCTTTTCGCTGACCACAAAGCCTAATAATTTCTCTGACCTAGCTCTGAAAGTACACTTCACCGGATTAAGTTTTAACTGAAACTTCATTAATCTCAAGAATAGTTTCCTTAAAACTTCAATATGTTCCTCCTCCGTTCGAGACTTGCCAATCATGTCATCAACATACACCTCAATTTCCTTATGCATCATATCATGAAATAAGGTCACCATAGCCCTCTGGTATGTTGCCCCTACATACTTCAATCCAAAAGGCGTTACCTTATAACAAAAGGTACCCTACAACGTTATGAAGGTGGTTTTGTCCATGTCCTCAGGATGCATTTTTATCTAATTGTACCCTGAGAATCCATCCATGAAAGAGAATAATGAATATCCTGCTGTATTTTCTACCAAAGTGTCTATATGTGGTAGAAGGAAATTATCTTTGGGGCTAGCTTTATTCAAATCTCTGTAATCGACACATATTCATACCTTCCCATCTTTCTTAGGAACTGGTACAATGTTAGCTACCCATTTGGAGTACTTCACCTCTTGTAAGAATCCTGCATCGAACTGCTTTTTAACTTCATCCTTTATTTTCAATACGACATCTGGCATCATTCTTCGCAACTTCTGTTGGACTGGTTTACAATCTTGTCTTATTGGGAGACGAAGTACCACAATATCAGTATGTAACCCTGGCATATCTTGATAAGACCATGCGAAGATATCCTTGAACTCACGTAGCAACTCGATCAGCTTTTGCCTCGTATCTTCAGCCATATGCATGCCAATTTTTACTTCTTTCCCTTCTTTTAGGGTTACGTTCTCTATCGCCTCTTTCTCATGTGGCATGATTTGTTTTTCCTCTTATTTTACCATCCTCAAAAGATCCAAAGACACATCACAGCCCTGAACATCCTCAAAATCTTGAGATTTTTGGTAGGGTTATCACCCAAATTAAATCCCGAGTCAGTTGGGTAATTCATATGGATCCCAGCATAGACTGGCCCCTGTTAAAGCCTTATAGTAATAGATGGCCTCCGGGGGAGTGCCTCGGTTTGTGTAGACACGTGGGGTGGAGTGAAACCAGGAGGATGACCCTCATCTTCAGTGATTGCCATGGGAGCCTTTCCTTTATCTGTGGCCCTCAGCAGTTGAGCCATTTCAGCCATCATGTTCCTCTGAGCTTCCAACATTTGCCCCCTCATATCATTTTAAATTTTTGCCAATTGCTCTTGCAGTTGGTCCTGCATGTCCTTTTGTAATTGTTCAAACCTTTGATCCATATTCCTAGATTTAGCACGAGTTTTGTACTGATGCGTGATTTTCAGATTTTCTTTTCTACTTCTGAGGTGATTTTAACTAATTAGGGTCTTTCTATAACTGGGAATGCAAACGATGCGATGAAATGCTATGAGATGCAAATGCATAAATGCAAAAAGATGTCAATTCTAATTCAGTTTCATTTTAGAAAATGTTATTTAAGGAACAAAGATCTTTTCATAAAGCAGATTACAAATACACTTTTGCCCGTAGGCCTAGAGTCTTAACCCTATCCAATAATAGTGCTAACTCTCGTCCTTTGTCTAACGATGACTCATACATCATACTCAGCGTTCTAGCTTGTATTGCCAACTCCTGCAAGTGTTCAGTAACCTCTCAAATCTGAACTAAGGCCTCTCCCATGACATGATTTCTATCCCCCACTTGATTCTGAAGATGGTGAAGTTCCCCCTTCCACTGATCTTCTCTTACCTCGAGCTGCTCAATCTGTTGCTCACAGCCCTATAGTGCTGTTTCCAACCCTCCAATATGGTGCTTCATTTCCTCGATTTTGTTTAGACTTGCTTTTAACTCAGCTACAGAGTTACGACTTCGATAATGATGAAGTGATCGTCCAAGCTCTGTCACCCTAACTTTTAGTCCTTGATTTTCTTCTTCTAGGGCCTGATTATGTGACTGCATCTCTTGGAACTTCTTCTCCCAATATTCAGCCATAGCTCTTTCCTCTTGAATCTCATGCTGCCACTGCTCTGAAGACCTCCCTAATCTGACCCTTTTCAATGTTACCTGGGCCTTCTTATAGTGCGTCTTTAAGTCGTCTCAATCTTCCTCGATCTTTCTTTTTTCCTTTTTCACCTTCTCGACTTCCATCTTTTGAACGTCGACATCGAGACTCAAGCACATTTTTTCTTCTTCGAGCTTCTCCATCCTCTTTTCAAGCTCTGAATTCTTTCTCTCGAACTCTTGCTTCATAACTTTCACCTCTGATGGAATCACTCGTAAGCTCTCCTCTAATGATCGAGCCACTCCCAAGGTTGGCCTAGGGACGTTGTCATTGACTCTCCTACTAAACCACCCTTTATACTCAAGGGTCGACATTGAGCCTTCGGTCAAAATCTTCATATAAAAAGGCTTCTTCCAAGCCTCAGAAATCTCTCGCATCTTCTTTTTGTAGTGATCTCCTTTATAAGAGAAATCACTCTGAGCTAAACCCTGTGTAGCCGGTATGAACTGCCTCGCTTGATACTGTCTTAGACAAGCAACAGTGTATATCCAACAGCTCCCCAAATTCCTGGCAAAGGGACCTAATCAAAATTGCCACAACGAAAAAGGACTTCACTAGGAACCAACCAAGGAGCCTTCCACATAGCATCTTCCTCTCGAAGATTTTGAAAAATATCTATCCACCTTTCTTCTGAAATGTCATCTCTCCTCGGCCTGTCCACTGTTTCCTTTAAGGGAGAATAACCCTCGAAGAACACCCGGCAAGGAACCTTATCAAGCTTTCAGAAGTGGCTATGAAACCAAACCAACAGCAACTATGTGCATCCAATGAACCTTCCTTCACCGACTCTTCGGCATGCACTCAAAGATCTTATCGTCTCAGCTAATATTGCGGACACAGTCGTGTTCTTACTCAGTCGATCGAATAAATCTGCAACTACTTCATCTATGTGCCCCAATGCCTTTGGGAAGATCACCATGCCATAAATACTCAAAGCTAGGACATCAACCTTTTTTTTACATCTGGATGCGTCAATATCAAATCCCTCAAAATGGCCCATGGAATGCACTTGCTATCACCCTTTTGTTACACACGAGCTACAGCCCACTGCTCACTCATCCTAGTAATCGTTACCAACTTCTTCGTAAAAGTTGGAAGGTTAGCAGGCCTAACATAAGCCTTGTAACCCTGAATCCTCGGGCAATGCAGTAAAGTCGTATATTCCTCTAAAGTTGGTACAAGATCAACATCACCAAATGTAAAGCAACTATAAGCAGGGTGCCAGAACTGTACAATGGCTCGGAACAAGTGCTTATCTACCTTAACGTCTAGCAAATAGGGAAGATCTCCGTAATTCTGATAGAAGAGCTGCTTAGCCTCGTCATCCCATTGGGCCCAAATATTTCTCAGCTCTTGCAACTCATTCTACGTCGAATTAACACGGGTGAAGTCCCATAACTCTGACGCATACCCTTTAATGATACTATCTTCTTTCTCTGACTGGGTTTTCTCTGACCAGGTACAGACAGAAGTATTGTCCTCCACTTTATTAAGGTATTCGTTCCTCATTACAAAACTTTCTAATCTAGAAATCGAGCCTTGAATCGACACCTTTAAATGCCAAATGACATGCAATGACAGCAAAATAAGAATAGGTCAGTACCATATATAAGAAAATGATAAACAAATACTCATAAGGGTAATTTTCTAAAATTTATCACTATTTCTTTAGGGTAAGCACTTAAAGGTTCACTATATGAGTGTTAGCTCTAAAGCAAAGGTACCTGAACCAGCTGATTCCTCGGTCCTCACCCATTATAGGCTCACATAGACCAAGTTCAGCTCAGGGGGACACTTTTCCCTATGGCCATACGGAGATGAAAATCTCATGAAGACATAGGTACAATATCCTGGAAGCAGTCCACTAGCTCATACGAAGGTGAAAACCTTACGAAAGCGTAGCTTCTCACTCCCACTTAAGGGTGTGACCACAACGGTCATGCAAATGCAATGTACAGCAATAAGGTAACAAGCATATGCAGCAAACACGTGTAAATAAGATCAAATTTTAAATTTTCCATATTTTCGACATTAAGACATAAAATAATCAATTTCTTGGCTCGACTCTCTTCGGTCCCCAGCGGAGTCGCCAATCTGTCGTAACCATTTTTTAAAGGGATGTTTGAAAAACGGGGATCGACTTTTGGAAAACGAAAACGGGAGTCGCCACCAACCTTTTTAGGTGTGATTGGAACACCATATAAAACGTGTTGGTCTACGAAATTATGAGAAAACAGGTTCGGGAGTCGGTTACGTACGAGGAATGATTAGCACCCTCGTAACGTCCAAAATTGGTACCAAATTGAATAATTTTGTTTTAATGTCAGAAATTTGAAAGAATTTAAAAATGAGATTTCCTTAAAACCGTGATGTTGTGACAAAAGAATCAAGATTCATTTGTTTTAAAAGAGTACAAACATCACATCCAGCATGATTGGACATGATATCTTTAATCTTTCGTAACTAAAATCGTCTCCTGATTTGTAAAATTAGTCTAAAAGGATATTTTAGATATTTGGACAAACGAGAAATCGCAACCCAGCATGTTAGGGCACTATTTCTCGAATTTCTAAATATTTAAAACATTGCCTTACTTTAAAAAAAAAATCCTTTTTAATTAAATGAGATATGACTTTTAGTTTTAAAAGTAATGATATGTTTTACACATTACAAGGAATTAAATAAATCTAATTATAATGTACATGCTTTATCATAATATACATTATCATTTCACATACATGTTATTACAAACACAAATATACATGCATTATCATTACATGCAAAATATAACATAGAGTATAATGATTTTAACAATATGAATTGCATAACATATATATAACAACATTTCACGTGAATGTATCTTGAATCAACATAAATGATTAAGTTTCATGAAAATATGCAAAAACAAATGATATGTGAAATTTAACCTACTAAATAAAGTCAAAACCAAATAAAACCAAAAATAAATAAGTAAATTAAAATGTATAAAATATAAATATATTGAATAATATAAGAATGATAAAAGATGACCCCCTTTTTAAAATAATGATACCTACATATAAGTTATATTATATGGTATAATAACTATATATAAAAGGTACTAAGTATTAATATTACATTTATTTATAAAATTTTAAAGATGTATATAACTAATAAAATAATATAATATATACTTTATAATAAAATAAAGGTGATGTAAGGAAACATAATATAATATATAGTGTATAATATAATTTGCAAATAAAAGTATATAATAATATAAATTATATAATATAACAATATAATATAATGTATATATATAAAAAAAGAAAGAAAGATATTATGATATATGGTAAAATATAATATGTAATAAAAATATATAAATAGAATACGATGAAATATAATATGATAAGGGATATATATAAAATAATAATAATATAATAAGTATTTTACATATAAAAATATGGTAAAATAAATAGTCTATAATATATAACATATAAAAAAATAATAGAATAAATATTATATCTATATAATAAAATATATTTTAAAAATGTATAATAATAATCTAATAAATAATATATACTATTTTATATAACCTATATTTTAAATATATATATATATATATATATATATATATATAAAGTATTTAAAATTGAAAGGATTAAAGTTGAATTTAATTAAGATCTGGGGTTAATTTGCAAAATAATAAAAAAATTTGGACTTAATTAAAACACAAACTAAAAGCTGAGGGACTCATTGGGTAATTAAAGCCTAATCCCAAAACGACGTCGTTTTCCTGGAATTGATTTTTAAAAGGGTGCTAGGATTAAATTGGAATAAATATAAAATATTGGGGCTAAATTAAAATAAAAATAAAATTAAATTAAAAATATCTAAAATACAAAAGGGTCGATTGGGCAATTAGTCCTTTTATCAAAAATGCGCGGATCCTCCCCGGGTAAACAGGTCGACGCGCGGATCCTAATGCTTTGAAACGACGTCGTTTTTAGGCTTATTGAATTAAGCTAAAACGGCGCTGTTTTATCGATGTTATAAAAGTAAAAAAATAAACTTAAAATCTTCATTTTAAACATTCATAAAAAAAAAAAGAGAGAGAGGTTTAAAATTCTCTTAGAGCTCCGGCCTGTGGCCATCCTAGCTCGTCCCGGAGCACCACCGCCTTCAGCCACACGCGTCTCACGCGCCACCGTCTGAGCCACCGTGCCCGGCGGTTAGGGCTTTCAAAGCCCTATTCTTTTTGCAGCGAATTAAAAGGTAACCCCTTTTACTGTTTTTAAAATGTATTTTGCTATATACTGTATCAAAAGATAATAAATATCGAAAAGAAAACAAATTAAAATATCACCTCTGTTCTTCAGTTTTTCCCTTGATTTTTATTTTTGTATATATAAAAAATCGTAGTTACAGATTAGAAAAAGAAGGGGTTTTTATAAACCTTTACATTTTAGGAAAAGAAATCCTTTGATTTCTTTCCAAATCTTTCTCTTGGTTGCTGTTAGTTCTTTCTTCTTTTTTTTTTTTTGCAGGTATCTAGGGAGGAAATCAGTTATGGACGGACTCTTTCGACAGCACCGGCGTTGATTTGGCTTCAACTACAACCAGATTTGAGGCCTGGAATCATGGTCTGGAATCACGGCGTTGATGGGGGTAGATGGAACGTCACGAGCCGAAAGGTCACATCGCTTGGGACTGAAGAGACTCGTTGATTGCGGCGCAAACCCTGACTAGGGTCCCCTGAAGCTGGAGACTGATTGGGCCGATTAGGTCTTGGGCTAGGGTGTAACGGGTATAGGGTAGTTTAGGCTATTGGGTTATAACCAGGTCTTTTTGGGTTTTGGTTTAGGCTAGTTGGGTTTTAACTTTTGGGCTGTGGTTAGTGGGTTTGTATTTTGGGTTCTGTAAAAGGACTTTAAATGGACTGTTTAATTTTATTTCTTTATTTATTTATTTATTAATGTATGGGCCCGGGTAAATTTGGGTTATTACAATAACTATCATAAAATAAGGATAATATATATGTACAATTATTTAATAATAATTTTTAAAATTTTTTTTAAAATTTTACCCTATTAATGAATAATAAAATAATACATAATTTATAAAAATAATAAAAAATGCAAGGAATAATATATAGTAAAATATAATGTATAATAAAATTTATAAATAAAATGTATAATAATAAAAATAATATAATGGATAATATATAAATAAAACATAATATATACTATTTTGTATAACTATTATTTATAAAAATAAATAATATATAAGGTATTTAACAAATAAATTATGCAAAAATATTTAAAAGGGTTAAAACCTTCACTTACCTTGGCAAATCGCAGGTAACCTCCTTTTCTATTTTAAAATACCAATTTTCACTAAAATAACTCGCAGACATGTTGAAACATAGATAACAGAATATGAAACTTAAGTCACCTTTTAAAGAAACTGTTTGAATTTTTTTCTGAATATCCGTATATCTGTTCTCTTTTGTATATATTTTCGTATGTATCAAAAAAAAACCCCCTTTTACAATGAAATCATTCGGCTTTTATAGCCTCTATTTATAGATTCGTATATTCTCTACTTGATTCTTGCCATATTTGCATTCGTCTTTGCTGTTCATCTTTCCCTTTTTTGCAGGTACCATCGAGGATCTTACGGCGAGGAGTGGGCTGGCGTTGATCTATGCGCTGATCACGGAACCTGGAATCACGGCACTGCTGGAGGTGACAATGAAGGTCACTGAAATGGCACAAAAAGGGTGTGACAATTGGCATGCCTGCGGAGCAAATTTTGGAACCTTACTCGAACACTTGCAGCGCCTAGGGCTTCAGAAACCCTAGGTCTTCCATCCTCTGTTTGTAATTTGGACCTCATCCTCTGTTTGTAATTTGGACCTCTTTGGGCCATGCCCATTTGTGGGTTGGGTGTAACCAGGCATAGGCTATCGGGTTTAGGCCAATTGGGTCACAAGTGTAGCGGGTTTTGGGCTTATCAGGCCTTGAGGCTTGTTTATTGTAAATGGACTGTAAATGAACCCCTTTTTTTATTTATTTTATGGGCCCAGGCGAATTTGGGTGTTATTCTGGTATCCCTCTTTGCTTATTCTTGTGTATGTGAAATAGAGCAAAGATTACAAAGGACCAAATTTGCCGGCGGCCAAATCTCGAAATCTTGATCCTCATCTTTCTCAAAGGTATTACGATAGCCGGGAATGTCAAACTAGCTATCTTCAACTTCGCTTCTTGCAAACTCAAGAATGCCAAATCTCGTTAACTCGATGCGCTCTCGACAATACAGAGATGCCAAATCGCTATCTTCGATCTGCTCTCTGACAATACAGAGATGCCAAATCTGCTATCTTCGATCTGCTCTCTAACAATACAGAGACGCCAAATCTGCTATCTTCGATCTGCTCTCTGATAATACAGAGATGCCAAATCGGCTATCGGTGATCTACATTATTCCTTAAAGGACATAACCTGTAGAATGCATCTGTACTCATGCCTGATGATTAAAATGCCATACTTGAAATGAATCAAATGCTCCTAATTATGCAAAATGTTATGGAAATGATTCCTATTTTAGACGTCTTTTCACTTTTATTTTACTCTAAGTATCAATCATACTCCGCTCATGCGTTTTAAATCCAAACGTTACAACCTGCTGAAGGCGATCCTCTCCCACAATTAAATCGTTTGAATTGTCCAATCATCCTTTGGACTGAAAAAGAAATGTCCTCGAGTACCTCCGACATTTAATCATGGGAATTCTTCAAACAATTGTTCTGTTTTAGTTTCTTGTATTCTCTAGAGATTTCCACAGTAATATGCAAAACTTCGTTTGTAAAAATATTTAGTTCATCAATCATTATTTCAATACAACACACTTTAGAAGACAAATAATCAAATCTTTAAGGATAGTTTAAATAAATTATCAGGATACAACAAGAAATTAATCTGAAAACGTATCTTTGAGAAGAAAAAGAATCTAAAAATAGTAATCAGAACAAAAATTTGATGCCCAACATATCACAGCTTGGGTTTCTATATACAAATCCTATGAAGACTATTTTGAGTTTTAACATGTGTTTAGAAGATCAAATGTACTTTGTTGATGCCCCGGTATGTAACACACTCCACTTCTCTAGTATAGCAAGGTCACTGTATACCTCTCAAAATTTGAGCAGCCCTTTCGGGTTTTCAACTCAAAACCCTTTTGGTCTCAAAGCGCCCTTTGCAGGTTTTCACCTTGGCCTCTCCATTTTTTTTTTCGAAGCGCCCTTTGCGGGTTTTCACTTTGGATTCCCCTCCCTTTTAAACAAAGTATTTCTTGACTGAGTCTGAATTTACTGGATTAGGTAAACTCTTCCCATCCATTTCTGTCAAAATCAGTGCACCACCAGAGAAAGCCTTCTTCACGACATATGGTCCTTCCCAATTTGGCATCCATTTTCCTCTGAAGTCCTTTTGTATGGGGAGAATATTTTTCAATACAAGGTCCCCTTCGTGAAATTCTCTTGGATGAACTTTCTTGTCATAGGCTCGCATCATTCGCTTTTGATACATCTGACCATGACGAATAGCTTTTAGCCTTTTTTCTTCGATCAAGTTCAATTGGTAATACCGCGACTGAACCAATTCTGCTTCATCCAGCTCTATTTTCGACAAAATTTGAAGAGAAGGTATTTCAACTTCAATGGGTAGCACTGCCTCCATCCCATAAACCAACGAGAAAGGAGTTGCCCCAGTAGAGGTTCTGACGGACGTTTTATAGGCCAAGAGTGCAAATGGTAACTTCTCATGGCAATCTCTGTAGGTTTCAGTCATTTTCCCCACTATCTTCTTGATGTTTTTATTAGTAGCTTTCACTGCCCCATTCATCTTTGGGCGATATGAAGACAAATTATGATGTTTAATCTTGAATTGGCTGCAGACCTCTCCAATTGTGTTGTTGTTCAAGTTCAATGCATTGTATGATATAATCCTCTCAGGCATTCTATACTGACAAATGATCTTCTTTTTCAAGAATCGACCTACTGCTGACTTGGTGACGCTATCATAAGAAGCTGCCTCTACCTATTTCGTGAAGTAATCGATGACCATGAAAATGAAACGATGCCCATTCAAAGCTTTTGGTGATATTGGCCCAATGACATCCATGCCCCACATGGAAAAGGGCCATGGCGAAGTCATAACATGCAAGGGTAAAGGTGGTACATGAATCTTGTCCCCGTATATCTGGCATTTGTGACATTTTTTAGCATAGCTGGTACAATCTCCTTCCATGGTAGACCAATAGTATCCAAACCTCATGATTTGTCTTGCCATCATAAAGCCATTAGCATGTGTCCCACAAACTCCTTCATGTACTTCTTCCAGGATTTGTCTAGCTTCTACAGCGTTAACACATCTCAAAAGCACTTGATCTTTCCTTCTTTTATAAAGGATATCTCCATCTAACACATATTCGCAGGCTAACCTCCTCAAAGTTCTTTTGTCATTTTTAGTTGCCTGCTCGGGATATTCATAATTTCTCACATACCGTAATATATGCTGATATCAAGGATGGTCATTTTTTCCTCTTCTTCAATGTTACAGCAATGAGTTGGAACCTTAGAAATGCTCATCTGAATCGGTTTCATATCTTCTTGTCTATTTGCTTTAATCATGGAAGCTAATGTTACCAAAGCATCTGCCATCTGATTTTCGTCCTGTGGGAGATAACTGAAAGTGACATCATCAAACTCTTCAAGTAACTCCAAAACTACCCTTCGATAACTGATCAATTTGGGGTCCCTTATCTCCTATTCACCCCTAAGCTGGTAAATTACCAATGCAGAGTCTCCATATGCTTCCAGGGTTCTAATTTTCCGTTCTATGGCCACTCGAATCCCCATGATGCATGCTTCATATTCAGCCATGTTGTTCATGCAATCAAAATCTAATTTACATGTAAATGGATAATGATTACCATTTGGGGATACCAAAACTGCCCCAATTCTATTTCCTACCACGTTAGATGCGTCGTCGAAATTCAGCTTCCAAGGATATTCTTCAACGACTGCCACATACATCAACTCCTCATTTGGGAAATCAAAGCTCAACAGCTCATAATCTTCTAGAGCTCTGCTAGTAGAAATTCTGCTATCGTACTTCCTGTTATAGCCTTTTGACTCACATAGACTATATCAAATTCTGAGAGCAATACTTGCCACCTTGCCATTCTTCCATTTAGGGGTGTTGACTCCATCATGTACTTTAACGGATCAAGTTTTGAAATTAGCCAAGTCGTATGATATAGCATATATTGCCTCAACCTTCGAGTTGTCCAAATTAAAGCACAACACAAGTTTTCAATTGGCGAATATCTCATTTCACACTCAGTGAATTTCTTACTGAGGTAATATATTTCTTTCTCCTTTCTTCCTGACTCGTCATGTTGACCGAGTACACATCCCATAGAATTACTAAACACCGATAAGTACAGAATTAATGGTTTATCTGGACTAGGTGGAGATAGTACTTGAGCATTTAGCAAGTATTGCTTGACTTTATCAAAGGCATTCTGGCATTCCTCATCCCAAGTACCTTGGTTGTGTTTTCTAAGGAGGTGAAATATAGGATCACATTTCTCAGTTAATTGTGAAATAAACCGAGCAATATAATTCAGCCTTCCAAGAAAACCCCGAACTTCCTTCTGAATATGAGGTGGAGGCAAATCTCATATGGCTCTAACTTTGTCTGAGTCAACTTCTATTCCCTTTTCGCTGACCACAAAGCCTAGTAATTTCCCCAACCTAGCTCCAAAGGTGCACTTTGCAGGATTAAGTTTTAACTGAAACTTTCTTAATCTTAAGAACAGCTTCCTCAAAACTTTAATATGTTCCTCCTCCGTTCGAGATTTGGTGATCATATCATCAACATACACCTCAATTTCTTTGTGCATCATATCATGGAACAAGGTCACCATAGCCCTTTGGTATGTTGCCCCTACATTCTTCAACCCAAAGGGCATTACTTTATAACAGAAGGTGCCCATAATGTTATGAAGGTGGTTTTATCCATGTCTTCAGGATGCATTTTTATCTGATTGTACCTTGAGAAACCATCCATAAAGGAGAACAACGAATATCTCGCTGTATTATCTACCAAAGTGTCGATGTGCGGTAAAGGAAAGTTGTCCTTTGGGCTAGCTTTGTTCAAATCTCTATAATCACGCACATTCGTACCTTCCCATCCTTATTAGGGACAGGCACGATATTAGCCACCCATTCTGAATACTTAACTTCTTGTAGGAATCCAACATCAAACTGCTTTTTGACTTCCTCTTTTATTTTCAATACAATATCAGGCCTTATCCTTCACAATTTTTGTTGAACTGGTTTGCAATCTTGTCTTATAGGAAGACGATGTACCACGATATCAGTATTCAATCCCGACATATCCTGATATGACCACGCAAATATATCTTTGAAATCATGTAGTAGCTCAACAAGACCTTGTCTCGTTTCCTTAGCAATATGCGTGCCAATTTTCACCTCCTTCCCTTCCGCCAAGGCTACATTCTCTATTGCCTCTTTCTCACAGGGTAGGATTTGTTTCTCCTCTTGTTCCACCATTCTCAACAGATCTGCAGACATATCACAATCCCTGTCATCTTCAAAATCCTGAGGTTCTTCTAAACACATGTCTTGCTCAAAAGAGAATCTAGGATTTGTAGTATCAGTGCTCATATCATTGATATCTAGAGACCTGCGGGGTATGAAAGAATATACAAAGAATAAATGAATTTTTGGAATGTTTTTTTATGTTATGAATGAAAGAATGTAAAGGTCAAAAGAATATTGAACGATATAAAAGAATATTCTCTTGAGAAAAAATTTCATTTTATTGAAATATAAATATCTGCACATGAGCTTATTTTACAAATGAAATCTTACTACTCCTAGGCTTTAGAGCAGTAAGAGTGTTCTGGAAATTACTCTAAAGAATATTTAAAAACTATAGGAATTCTTCTGCAACCCAATTGTTCAAAGAGCTTCCCAGTTCGTAAGGGCGAATGCCCTCAAGGTTTCCTTGTCCAAATTCCTCATTATGCACAGCATTAATGTAAAAGCTTCCTTTTTCAAGCAACCCTCCTTTAGGGTGAATTATCCCTGCTGATACAAAGGTTTGGGATATATGAGGGAATGTCATCAATTCCCACTTTACTTCTCTTCCACTTAAATGTGCCCTTCTCCTCTCTTGACGCTTCTCTATTTCCCTCCTCCTTTGCTTTTGATCTGGCCTGTAACCCAAACCAAAACGGTCTCTCTTCTCTTTTAATTCTGGAATTTGGATCCCTCCTTGAAGATATCTTCCCAATACTTTTCCTATCAAGGCTTCTCTCCCCATTGTCATTTGCAAACCCATCTTTGTAGCTCTGGATATCTTGGGCAGCGGTACCTCATTCCCTTCTGAGATGAATGTTGCGTTGACAAATTCTAATGAACGGAAGGAGCATTCAATTGCCTCCTCGTTTGCCTCTACATATGGTGCACTACTGGTGACCAACCGCCCATCAGCTACTAATTTTAATTTTTGGTGCAAAGATGAGGGCACCACTCCTGCCGAGTGTATCCAAGGTCTCCCCAACAAGCAATTGTAAGAGGGCTTGATGTCTATCACTAAAAAGTCCACCTCATAGGTATTTGGTCCAATCATCAAAGGAATGTCGATTCGTCCCATGACATTCCTTTCCGTGCCATCAAATGCTCTCACTACATTATGGCATGTTTTCATGTGAGAACTATCTATGGGCAATCTGTTCAATATCGATAATGGCAAGACATTTAAAGCTGATCCATTATCAATAAGCACACTTGGCAGTGTATACCGCTTACAACGAGTGGTGATGTGTAAGGCTTTAGCTGATCCCCTGCCACCAGGTGGGATTTCATCATCATTGAAATAGATGAAATTGTCAGCACTTATATTACTGACCAATCGATCCAACTTGTTGACGGATATATCATTAGTAACATAAGTCTCATTGAGCACCTTCATTAATGCTTCCCGATGTGCCTCTGAACTTAGAAGCAAAGACAACACTAATATACGAGCTGGTTGTTTGTGCAATTGTTCAACCACGCTGTACTCACTGTGCTTTAAGAATTTTAAAAATTCCATAGCTTCTTCTTCCTTCACTAGCTCATTAACTAGTGTCTTGGTCCCTTTTCTTTTGTCAAAAGCCTTTGCTTTTGCAGGCTCAACTCTAGCACCTTCTGTATCGTAGCGTTTCCCACTACGTGTATAAGAACCCTCACCCTGAGCTTCCTTAGAAACACTAGCTATATCATCCTTCTCCGGCATTGACACATGGCAGTTGTAATTCCAGGGTACCCTCTTGTTATCCTTATAAGGAAAAGAAACAGGTTTATGAATGATGACTTTCGGTTCCGTTGGTATTTCAACTTCATTATTTCCTGGTAAAGAAATAATGATCCTTGGCCAGTTTTGATTCTTCAGTGCACCTTCTAATATGCATATATGTCCCTCATTTGAGCCAGCTTCATAGAATTCTAGCTCCTTGTTATCCATAAAGCCTTGCACCGAGACCTTAAACTCTTCACATTCTTGGATCTCGTGTCCTTCTACAGCATAGAACTCGTAGTAGTCCCTCACTCCTCTATTTCTTTCTTTAAAGATTATCATATCTTTTTTCACCATTTATTCCCAAATCACTTTCATTGGCGTTCTCACCTCAGCCACGCCCTCCTTAATCCTTCTTGTTCCAATGTCCCCAACTGCGTTTACCCCTTGATCACCATGATTTGGCAACGGGTTCTCATTACTAGGGGTATCGTTAAACTTTACAACCCCCATCTTGATAAGTCTTTCCACTGCTTTTTTAAAGCCAGTGCAATTTTCAATTGAATGCCCCGATATCCCTGCATGGTATTCACATTTGGCATTTGCATCATACCATTTAGGGTATGGAGGTTGCAATGGTTTCAAATGAAAATGAGCTATTGCATGCACATTAAATAAACTTTGATAAAGCTCCCGATACGTTACTGGGATAGGCATAGATGAGATCTTCTCAAAATTTTGCCTTGAACCAGATCCTTGTTTCTGAGAATCCTGTTGCCTAACTGTAGTTACTCTGGGCTGACTAACCGTAACTGCCTTTGGATTATAGCTACTTGTATTGTTCACCTCATTATCTTTCTTTCGTGGGGCCGATCTTTTGGCAGTTTCCCCCTCTATGTTGCCACCCCGTATGGCATTCTCAATTATTTCTCCTGCCATAACTATATCAGCAAAACTTTTGGTGGTACTTCCAGTCATGTGAGTAATGAATGGGGCCTTCAAAGTATTAATGAACAGCATAGTAGTTTCCTTCTCCAAAAGCGGTGGTTGAACTTGCATGGCTACCTCCCTCCATCTTTGGGCATATTGCCTAAAACTTTCATTAGGCTTCTTTTCCATGTTCTACAACGTGATTCTATTAGGAGTCATGTCAGTCACATGGTTATATTGCTGCATAAAGGCTTGTACTAGGTCTCTCCAAGAACTGATCCTCGCACGACTCAATTGATTATACCACCTAACTACTGCTCCAATCAAACTATCTTGAAAACAATAGATTAATAACTAATCATTATTTAGATAGCCAGTCATCCGTCTACAGAACATAGTGATATGGGTCTCAGGGCAAGTGGTCCCATTGTACTTCACAAACTCTGGCATCTTGAACTTATGAGGAAGTACCAGATCTGGGACCAAACTCAAGTCTTTGGCATCAATTCCCTGACGATTATCAGCATTTTCTAATGCCTTAAACTTCTCTTCTTACCATTTGCAATGTTCCTCCAATTGCCTTGATGATTCGAGCCTCATCTCTTCCCTCTCAGCTACATCTAAATCCGGGATGACTGGATTGGTAGGGTTATCTCCAAGGTTAAACCCCGAGCCAGTTTGAAAGTTCATAGGTATCCCAGCATCCGCTTGCCCATGTTGAGGCCTTATCGTGATGGACGGCCTTCGAGGATATACTTCAGATTGAGTTTGCACATGGGGTGGGGTAAAACCCGGAGGATGATCCTCATTATCCCCTTTAGTGATAGTCATAGGGGCCTTTCCTTTATTCGTCCCCCCTTCAGCAGCTGAGCCATCTCAGCCATCATATTCCTTTGAGCCTCCAACATTTTATCCTTCATCTCTTGTTGGATTTTTTCCAGTTGCTCCTGCAACTGCTCTTGCATTTCTTTCTGAATCTGCTCAAATCTTTGATCCATATTTTTTGACTTAGCTCATGTACCGTAAGGATGTGTCGCTTCCAGATTTTCTTTCTCTTACTCTCTACTTCTTCCTAATAATTTTAACTAATTAGGGTCTTTCTATAAACTTGAATGCATATGATGCGATGAGATGCGAATGCATGAATGATAAAAGATATCGATTCTGATTCAGTTCCTTTTAAAAAACGCTATTTAAGAGAAAAAAATCTTTACACAAAACAGATTATAAATACGCCTTTGCCTTTAGGCCCAGAGTTTTAATCCTATCTAACAACGAAGCTAACTCTAAACCTCTATCTGTTACTAACTCATACTTTGTACTTAATACATTAGCTTGTGCAACTAGGTCTTGTAAATGATCAGCAACCTCTCGAATCTGGACTATGGCTTCTCCCATGAGATAATCCCTATCTCCAACTTGATCCTGAAGATGGTGAAGTTCTTCCTTCCAGTGCCCTTCTCTTGCCTCAAGCTGCTCTATCCGTAGTTCCCAGTTCTGCAGTGCTGCTTCCAACCTTCCAATGTTGTGCTTCATTTCTTCAATCTTGTTCAGATTTGCTTTTAACTCGACCGCAGAATTACGACTTCGATGATGATGAAGAGACCATCCAAGCTCTGTCACCTTAGCTTTTAATCCTTGATTCTCCTTCTCTAAGGCCTGATTCTGCGCTTGCATCTCTTGGAACTTCTTCTCCCAGTACTCGACTTTAGCTCTTTCTTCTTGAACCTCTTGTTGCCATTGCTCTGAAGACTTCCCCAATCTAGCTCACTTCAATGATAACTGTGTCTTCTCATATTGCATCTTCAAGTCATCTCGGTCTTCCTCAATTTTTCTTTTTTCTTTTCTTACTTTTTCGACCTCGATTTTCTGAACATCGACATCTAAGCTTAGGTACATCTTCTCCTCCTTGAGCCTTTCTATCTTTCTTCTAAGCTCTAGATTCTTCCTTTCAAACTCTTGTTTTATGACCTCCAACTCTAATGGAATCACTTGTAAATTTTCCTCCATCGATCAGGCAGCCTCCAAACTCGGTCTAGGGATGTTATCATTAACCCTCTTACTAAACCATTCTTTGTATTCAGAAGTTGCCGTCGGTCCTTTAGTCAGAATCTTCACGCAGCAAACCTTCTTCTAAGCTTCGGAGATTTCTCGCATCTTTTTCTTATAATGATCCCCTTTATATGAGAAGTCACTCTGAGCTAGTGCTTGTGTTGCCAGTATAAACTGCTCTGCCTTGTATTGCCTTAAGACAAGTAATGGTGTATAACTGACAACTCCCCAAATTCTAGGAAGAGGTACCCAATCAAAGCTTCCACACCGATAAAGAATTTTGCTAGGGGTCATCGAATGAGCTTTCCACATAACATCTTCCTCTCGGAGGTTCTGAAGTATTTCTATCCATCTTTCTTCTATAATGTCATCCCTCCTCGGTGTAGCTGCTGCTTCCTTTAGCGGAGAATATTCTTTGAAGAACACTCGACAAGGAACTTTATCAACCTTCCAAAAATGACTGTAAAACCAAACTAACAACAACTGTGCACATCCAATGAATCTACCTTCCCCAGCTCTTCGACATGCGCTCAAAGATCTAAATGTCTCAGCTAGGATTGCAGGCACAAGTGTGTTCTGTTTACCAAGTCGATCGAATAAATCCGCAACTGCCTCATCTATGTGTCCCAAACTTTTAGGAAAATCACCAACTATAAATACTTAAGGCCAAGACATCAACCCTCCTCTTCATATCTAGGTGTGCCAATATTAGATCTCTTAAGCTTGCCTACGGAATACATTTACCCTCACCCTTTTGTTGGACACGAGCTGCAGCCCACTGCTCATTCATCCCTGTGATCATCATTAATTTATTCACGAAAGTAGGAAGATTGGCAGGCCTAACATAAGCTTTGTTACCTTGAATCTTCGGACAACGAAGCAAAGTTGTATACTCCTCCAAAGTAGGCACTAAGTCCACCTCTTAGAATGTAAAACAACTATAAGCAGGGTTCCAGAACTGTACCATAGCTCGAAACAGGTGCTTATCCACCTTGATGTCTAGCAAATAGGGCAGATCTCCATAATTCTGATAGAAAAGCTGCTTAGCCTCGTCATCCCATTGGGCCCAGATGCCTCTCAACTCCTGAAAGTCATTCTGTGTCAAATTAATACGAGTGAAGTCCCATAACTCTGATGTATACCCCTCGGTGACACTATCTCCTTTCTCTAACTGGGTTTTCTCGACTAGGTACAGAGACAGAGGCATTGTCGTCCACTTTATCAAGATATTCGTTCCTCATTACAAAACTTTCTAATTTAGAAATCGAACCGTGAATCAACACCCTTAAATGCTGAATGACATGCAATGATAACAAAATAAAATAAGTTAGTATCATATATAAATGTATAATAAACAAGTACCTATAAGGGTAATTTATTAAAGATTATCACTATATTCCCTAGGGTAAGCACTTAAAGTTCATTATATGAGTTTTAGTTCTAAAGTAAGGGTTTCTGAACCAGCATATTCCTCGGTCCTCACCCATTATAGGCTCATATAGACCAAGTTCAGTTTAGGGGGACACATTTCCCTATGGCCATGCAGAGATGGAAATCTCACGAAGACATAGGTACAGTATCCCGGAAGCAATCCATTAGCTCATACAAAGGTGAAAACCTTACGAAAGCGTAGCTTCTCACTCCTACTTAGGGGTATGACCACAGTGGTCATGCAAATGCGATGTACAGCGATAGGATAACAAACATATGTAGCAAAAACATGTAAAAAGAATCAATTTTTAGAATTTTCCAAACTTCCGACATTAAGATAGAAAATAATCAATTTCTTGGCTTGACTCTCTTACGTCCCCAGTGGAGTCGCCAAGCTGTCGAAACCAATTTTTTTAAAATGGGGGAAGGTATTTTGAAAACGGGAGTCGCCACCAACCTTTTAAAGTGTGATTGGATCACTTTATAAAACATTTTGGTCTACGAAATTACGAGAAAACAAGTTCGGGAGTCAGTTATGCACGAGGAAGGATTAGCACCCTCGTAACCAAAATTGGTACCAAATTGAATAATTTTGTCTTAATGTCAAAAGCCTGAAAGAATTTAGCAACAAGATCTCTTTTAAAACCGTAATAATTTGAGTTGAAAATCAAAATTCTCTCGTTCCAAAAGAATGCGAACATCACATCCAGCGTGATTGGACGCGATATTTATAAACTTTCGTAACTAAAAAAAATCTCATAATTTGTAAAATCTATTAAAAGGATACTTTAGATATTTAGACAAACGGAAAATCGCAACCCAGCATGTTAGGGCACTATTTCTCGAATTCCTAAATACAAAAGACATTGCCTTGTTTTTTAAGATTTCTTTTGATTAAATGAAATTTAAAAATAAAAACGATGATGCATTTAACCTATTACGAAAGATCAATATTGGATTAATTAAAATACATATTTTAAAATTTCATGCAAATATAACATTGAAAATGGTAAATATGACATAAATCACACAATATACTTTAACATTTCTATACATACATAATCACAAATAACATGAATATACACATTATCATTTTGTACAAAAGTACAAAGCAGCAAGAATAATGAATACTAAACATATATGACAATACTTCATGAGAATATATTCTTAAGATAATAACATAAAATGATCAATTTGCACATGAATACATAACCATAAATAAATAACATGATAAATAACAAATAATTTATAAGATGAAATTAGCGTGTTAAAACAATACCTAATAAAAGATGGATAAAAAAAACAGAATGAAAACAATAAAATAAAAAAAAAATTAATCAATATAAGTAATAGAAGAAATTTAAAAAATATATATTATTTAATATAATAGCTTGATGTATTTATAAAAGAGGGATGTTAATTAGAACAGAATTTTGTAGTAAATTTTAAATATAGACATTAAATATATATAATAACAATATATGTATTAGTTTATAATAATTTACAAATTGAATTTTTATATACTAATAAACAATAAATAATGAAATAACATATATAATAAAAGGAAGATAATATAGGGAATAATATATAATAATATATGACATGTAATATATAAATAAAAATAATGAAATATGAATAATATGATAACTATCATAAAATAAGGATAATATATATATGTACTATTATTTAATAATAATTTTTTTAAAAATTTTAAAATTTTGCCCAATTAATGAATAATAAAATAATACATAATTTATAAAAAAATAAAAAATGCAAGGAATAATATATAGTAAAATATAATTTATAATAAAATTTATAAATAAAATGTATAATAATAAAAATAATATAATGGATAATATATAAATAAAACATAATATATACTATTTTGTATAACTAATATTTATAAAAACAAATAATACATAAGGTATTTAACAAATAAATTATGCAAAAATATTTAAAAGGGTTAAAACTAAATAAAACTAAAATTCTAGGGTTAACTTTAAAATAACAAAAAAAATTTAGGCCTAATTGGAACGTAATCAAAACTACAAGGGACTCACTGGGCAATTTGCCCTAATCCCAAAACGACGTCGTTCTTCAGAATGGATTTTAATGGCCATTAAGATTATATTGAAACAAATACAAAAGATTAGGGCCGAATTTGAATAAAAATAAAATGAAATTGTAAAGATTAAAAATGCGGAAGGATTAATTGGGAAATTAGCCCATTTTCTAAAAACACGCGGATCCTCACTTTGGAACGACGCCGTTTTGGTTATTAAACAACCATTCTAAAACGACGTCGTATGGGCTATTAATAAATACAAAAAAACGTTTGAAAATTCATTTGGTTCCATGTTCTAAAAAAAAACAAAGAAAATTCTCTGAAAAGGAGAATAGGAGAGCCTTTCCAGGTTTCTCCAACCTCTGTCAGACCAGACTCCGGTCACCGGGTTCATGCGTTCACGCGCTACACGCGCCACCATATACGACGGTTTGGAAGGTTCAAAACCTTCACTTTCCTTGGCGAATCGTAGGTAACCCCCTTTTCTATTTTAAAATACCAATTTTCACTAAAATAACTCACATACATGTTGAAACATTGATAACAGAATATGAAACTTAAGTCACCTTTTAAAGAAACTGCTTGAATTTTTTTCTGAATATCCATATATCTGTTCTCTTTTGTATATATTTTTGTATGTATAAAAAAAAAAACCCCTTTTACAATGAAATCATTCAGCTTTTATAGCCTCTATTTACAGATTCGTATATTCTCTACTTGATTCTTGCCATATTTGCATTCGTCTTTGCTGTTCCTCTTTCCCTTTTTTGCAAGTACCATCGAGGATCTTACGTCGAGGAGTGGGCTGGCGTTGATCTATGCGTTGATCACGGAACCTGGAATCACGGCACTGCTGGAGGTGACGATGAAGGTCACTTGAACGGCACAAAAAGGGTGTGACGATTGGCGTGCCTGCGGCGCAAATTCTAGAACCTTCCTCTAACGTTTGCGGCGCCTAGGGTTTCAGAAACCCTAGGTCTTCCATCCTCTGTTTGTAATTTGGACCTCCTTGGGCCGTGCCCATTTGTGGGTTGGGTGTAACCGGGCATAGGCTATCGGGTTTAGGCCAATTGGGTCACAAGTGTAACAGGTTTTGGGCTTATCAGGCCTTGAGGCTTGTTTATTGTAAATGGACTGTAAATGAACCCCTTTGTATTTTTATTTATTTCATGGGCCCGGGTGAATTTGGGCTGTTACAGTATGCCTATACACCAATCTCTACACTTGATCCCTATATAATCATTTCACCCATTAGGCGAATTGCAAAATTTACCTTTTAACGTGGGTCTTAATTCTCACTCTTTAGAAAGGCAGAAGATGGATACATTTCTTAGAGTGATATTCATGCAGAAGTTACGTTCGACGGTTTCTTATACAAACAGACATTGAATGATTTGCTTAGAATACTATACACAGTTATTTTTCTTGGTGGATTCTTATATAGACAAACATTGGGTAATCATCTCAGAACGATTTACAAACAGATGCTATTTCTATGAACTCATACACAAATTTTACGGTTGTTTGAATACTGGTCAGCTCATATCCTTAAATCAATCCAGAGAACAAACAATTCTAATGGATGAAATATTTTAAGAAATTCAATGGATGCAATATTTTAAGAAATTCAATGGAATCCCAGAACACTATATTTCATAGGGAGAGATACCCATGTTTGGCAGATTCTATAAAACCAATTAACCTCTATACTTAGCGTGAAAATACTCCGATTTGGTAGACACTTAAACTACACATAATCTCGAGCACATCGAATTCTCTATTCTAGTAAAACTATAGCAGATTCATATATCGGGTATATGTAGGGAAAAATCTTTTAGAAATTTATTCAAACCCATATTCAGATCTTGCCACGAAAATGGGCTAACAAATACTTGCCACTTAGGTGATACAAAACTTACCTCATAGACATTACAAAATACGACATAAAGCATTCTGAAATTTACCACAAAGGCATTACTGAATACACCACAAAAGCATTAAAGAACTTATTGTGCAAATTTTTCATAGAATGCACTATAGCCATGGTCTTCCCACATATCTGCCATAATGGCCTTTGTGTTTACTATCTCGATGGACTTAACAAATTACCACTGTAGGGTTATTCTGGAATATCAGACCGTGATCCACCAATCCAGTTTGCAAAATAGCTGCCCTACTGAAGGCATCACATCCATAATTACATATATCACGTCATATCCTGACATTCTGCCAAACCCCATTTCCTCAACATTCTCAACTACCCATCATACATATAACATAAGTACACATTCATGCAAACTTCAGTCATGCCCATAACATAATCATATTTCCATGCATGTTTACCACACATTAACATAATCATGTAACATATTATGCACTTCATGTACAAATATACAATTGTTTCCTAGAAAATACTTGCACTCATGCATACCACACACCATACAATTACACTCAAGCAGATACTTCATGAAGCTCACACACATAAGTTTAGTTACTTTAGGAGACATGTACCATTATAGGAACATCAATCATATGAAGATTTTTTTTAGAATGAAATGTGGGGGTCGAGGATAGTGACTCACTTGAGACTCGCCTTTACTTCAAATTAGAGTTTCAATTTCAATGATCCTACCTGAACCACCAGTAGCAACAGCTTAAAAGATTATAGAACTTCCATTAAAATCCCATTTACAAATAGTTTACCAACATCTCAATTTTAGACGACCCTCATGCAGGCCTCCTATTCACACCTTATTGTTTTTATGTCTTTTAACATCCTTACTCTTTCAAAATCATAACATGCAGAGCTATCAGACTTACTAGGAGGTTGAAACATCCACCGATGAACCCAAAAAACCTTAGCTTCCAAATAAACAAAAAAGAAAAGAATATTTAGGTTTAAGAAGAAAAACCAAAGTGTAGAATAAAAGGAAGAAAAACCATCAGAATATTCCCTTCTTACTATAGATATATACTCAGTTTCTCTTGGTGGATCTTAACAAGTGTTGAATGCATACAAAAATTGTCCCTTAAATGCCCCACAAAAAATGAGAAAAATATAAAAGAGAATCCGGTGCATATGTTATTTGACCAATCAGTCTATTCTATTGACTCCCAACCAATCACGTTACAGAACCCACATTGCATAGTGTTCGAGCAAACCGGGCATACCATCCTTTTAGCGGTAACTCTCATAAGGCATGCTCTTAAAGATGATTTAATCCCTCATATATTTCCCATATACTTGGTAAGAATGTCATGCTAAATCCAAAACTTTGTGGTGTACTATTCGATCGGCATATTCTTTCTTCAATTGAGAATTACCCCAAGACAAAATCCTTGGATACTTCACTGGCGGATACATTATGCGCTAGGATTTTAACTTGCCAAAATTCTGAAAAGTGGTGGACTATACTATAATAGTGTGCCAAAATAGGTAACATTCATATCTACTCGCCTTTTTTTCAGATCTGCCAAATTTGGGGTGTGACACTAAGTATATTGATGATGAAATAATTTATGATCATAAATGTACTTATGTACTTAGCTTGTTTGTTTGATTACTATTATGTTTATAAGTGATTTTGAATTATTTTAGCACAACTGAGCATACATTACTCAACATACGATTATGTTTGTTTCCATGTGTAAAACTTGAGCTAATGTTAAAGTTGATAGAAAGTCTACAAGTATCGAACCCAGCAGCTCAGCTCAGAAGTTAAGTTATACATATTTTGTATTTATATATTTTGTTAAATGGCATCTACTTAGGTTGGTTTTGTAACTTAATATCTATTTTGATGTTTTGGCATATTTTGGTAGCTTGACCTATAATATTTTGGGAGATGAATTTCAACTCTTAAGTAGTAGATAATTATGCATGATTATGTGTTTGATTATGCAATTTTCATTGTTGGATAGTGATATATTGAATGCTATGATTGGATGGTGTTTGAATGTGTTTTTAGTTGTTAATTTGATGTGTTAATTAACAATTCTACCTTTGTAGAGATTTCTTCCAAGAATGAATTTGCTAAACAATTTCCCAATCCAATCAATGATTTAAGCTTTCTACTCAACTCATACAAGGATAATAGTAGCCCTACTGTTGTACAATTGTTTACACTTATTCTCTTTAAACATCCTCAATCCCAAATGAATAATCTCACCAATGAATATCTAAGATAACAATGAAGATTTATCCAGTAAAATGTTCCCTAAGATGAACAAATAAAGCTTTCAAAACTTGGTTCTAAGCTGTAAAGATTGGCAACCTATAAGAAGTAAATACAACATATAAACCATGGATATATCTTTTTATCAAAATTTGTTTTAAATTTGAGAAATCCTAAGATAATAGGCTAATAATCCACATTTTAAAAACCTTCTTTAGTATATCTAGCTACCTCTTATAATTACCCAAAAGAGTTCCACCAAAATTGAACTATTATAAGTCTCCCAAAGTCTCATTTAGCAAATGGACTCTAACATAATTTATCTAGTTCCTATTTACATAAAATTTATGTATTTGTTGCTTATTCAAAATAAAAATAATAGACATAATGTTACAAATCAAAACTACTGGTTTACCATAATGTATATTGACTATCATATTTTTTGTTGAAACTCATGTTGAAACACTATGTTTAGACAAAAGTTGTGTTTCAGTCTTTTTTTTTTTTGAAATTATGTTGCAATATTAAGTTCAAAAAATTAATATCCAAGCAATCCTCCCTTTGGAGATTTGACAAAACCTGACAACAAATGAATCACACAATTTTCATACATTAAAAAGCTAAATGAAGGGAATTAGATCAGTTATTACTATAATCCTTTACCAGTAACATCTTTGATCATCAATTAAATAACTCCCCATATCAATTTGCATTTTCAATCATTAAGCATAGTGATATATAAGTATAAATTATAAAAGCAGAAATAAGGAGTATACAGACAATCATCAAGTATCCATTTAACTTACCACAAGTTATCAAAATTATTTCCAAAGATGAGGAAAATAAAGAAACAGTTCAAGGTTTTTAACTGGTAAACAAAATCGATGCCAACATGATTAAGACTTGTTGATGCAACACTTGTTTCCATTCGTTGCCAATTTGTTCTCTCCTTTTGGTGAAAAGATGCCAAAGAACTCCCCTTCACCAAGTAGACTTCTCCAAGTCATAAAGTAGTTAGCAGCATTCATCTTCTTCTGACTAACCTTTAAATGTTAGCATTAGGAGAGTTTGATTTAGCCTTTAAATTATCAATTACCTTAGCTTGTTTAGTTGCTGCCAAGGGCTAAATAGGGGATGTTAAATCTATTGTTATTTCAATAAGAGTGTCTTCTATTAGGTTCTCAACAACAATACTATCTTTAGTATGCTTACCATAGAGCGATTAGGATTTGTGCCCTTAGTGTATTTTTTTATCATAATTACTTATAATGTTTAAAACTATTTTGGATTACAAAAATTTCCACTTGAATTAATTTCAATAATCTTTGTATATATATTGCCCTCAAATGATTTTTTCAAGAAAAGCAAAATGATTAAACAAATATTGGCTTATTGATTATTGAAGGTTTAACTAATATTAAGTTTCATAACAAAGAATATTTGTAATGGAGAAGAAATCTTATATTAATAACTAATATAAATATTTCCATGGCATCATGAATGAGGTAATGAATCATGTTAAGCCTATTATGTTATCGGTAAGTCCAAATAGGGCGATAACTTGTCTTGGCTATTGAAGTTGGATTGAGTCCTAAGATAGAGGCATAGATGTAGTTGTCTAAACTGACAATATATTAGAGTGAACCCAAGATGAATTAATCCTAGATTCATTTATGAATTAATTCACTTGTGGCATTCATAGTGTGACTTACCTAAGTTTGGAGTAAGTGAACAACAATGTTTGCATAACTTAAATAATTTGATGTATTGAAAATTTATGCGTCTCAAAGTAGTAAGCTAAAAGTTGGTATGTTGGGTGTATAACTTATGCATGACATAGCTTTACTTACAATAATGGAATCATAGCTCATTAAATAGTAAATTGTTTTCTTTCATTGACATTGTATGGTTTATGAAAATGGAACATGGACATGAGTCATTTAATTGGGATAAATGATTTAATCATTACTAGGTTGAGCAATGATCGATTTCATTATAGTAGATAAAAGTAACCAAACTAGATGAACAAATTTAACCTTAAGGGATCACAAAAACTCTATGGGAGAAGCACACCTATGACAAGGTCATTGAGTTGAAACTTACAAATATAAGTAGCTTTCACAATGATATATAACAAGAAGTTCATTGTAATTGATAAACAAAGAGTTGAAATTTAATTACAAGTTATTTTAGCTCAATTATACATGTTCAATCAATTTATTTGCTAGCTTATTACAATTCTATACGGTTTGCTTGTGAAAACATTGAACAAATGGATAAATCGGTATTTGATAAATAAGTTGCATGAATTACTATCTTTAGTAATTGCATTTTCTCGCAAAGACAATAGATGACTTAGGGTTAAATAAATTTCTTTGTATTATTATTAGGATGAAATAAATAATCGAGTCCAAAGTGAAAATTAATTAATTAGTTTTCATAGTTAAATTTTATTCAGAATAAAAAAAATCGATTATTAAATAAGTTTGCACATAAATTCTAATAAAATAAAGTCGTCATGATTTTAATGAAATTATAATTAAGTTACGTAAATTAATTAATTAATTAAAATTAATTTGGAGGTTTTATTTAATTAATGACTACTGAACTAGTTTTTTTCATCTGATACAAGAGAAAGTAGCCCAATAGGTTAGGCCAAGTAGCTTGCCACCTAAGTAAAGGGTGATTAAGCCCTATATGGTCAGAAATTTTTGAAAAATAAAAAATAATTTTTAAAAAAAAAAACCTCAAAGCTTTCTAGGTTTCACATCTTAATGTAAATAAAAATATAGTTTTTAAAATACTTTTTTACTAGAACAATAGAAATTAAATATTTATCTTATTTTTTTGTTAGGTTCTTGAACTTAACTTGCTGAAATAGAATTTTTATTAACATTTTAGATTTAAATAAAAAAATCAGAGTTTTTACTTTTTTTTTTTTTGAAAATCTTAATGAAAGAAAAGAAGAAACAAATCCTTGTCATATAAGAGGCTGTTGAGCCTTGGTTGACGAGAAATCATGCAAGATATTATGGTTTTTTTTTTTCAGTCGGGAAAGTTGAAAAAAATATAAGAGTAGAAAAGGGAAAGAAAATGAAAAAGAAATAAAAAAACAGAGAGCAGGTCGATGACACTAGAAGAGCTATTAACATAAATTTTACACACAAGTTTCATATATTATTATTCTGCCAGAAACTAGTGGGAATTTATTTTTGAGAATAAATTTTATTTTTTGAGAATTACAATTTCTAATGGTTTCTATTGAGAGAATTGTTTTCCTACTGAAAGTAATTAGATCATTTCTTATTTTATATTTGGTTCGTGTTGCTCGAGCCCACACTCGGCACAATTTGAGGTACGAGGTTGTTCGATTGAAAGTGGAGAATGTTTTGGATCTATCTTGCACAAAACACAGGTACTTCGGTAGAATATTTATTACTATAAATATTACAAATTGTCGAGACCATTTTTAAATCGAGTTTTGGAAAATGAGAATCGACTTTAAGAAAAACAAAAACAGGAGTCGCCACCAATCGTTTTAGGTGTGATTGGATCACTGTAAGAGCCCAAATTTGTCCGGGCCTTAAAAACCAAACAAAAAAAAATATTTTAAAAGTCCATTCAAAAATAAAACAGTCCAGGTTACAAAATCAATCCCTACACTGCAAGCCCACCATTACTACCCAAAGCCTCAAAGAAGTCCTGTAGCCCAAATACGAAAGCCCATACCCGGTTACAATACCCAACAAATCCAACCAGCCTACCAATCCATGACACAGCTAACAACCCAATACCCAACAAACCCATTAACAACCAGACCCAAAACAAAACAGCCCAAGAGACCCAACAGACTTAAGAGAAAAACAGGAAACCCTAGGGTTTCCTAAATATTGTGGCACCGCAAACATTTCTGGAAGCTTCGGGGAGCGTTTGCCAACCCCGAATCGAGGCCACCGTTCAATGAGCTGTCCCAAGGGCCTTCAATGCCCATCAACGCCCAGATCACCGGTCGTCCTTCTGTCTGGCCCCGAATCACGTCATTCCATCTCGTGTCGATCCGCCACTATTAAGCTCCATGACTCTAGCACCATATCATGCCACAATCGGTGCATTCACTGTCAAATACCTGTAAGACAGAACAAAACGAACCCACAAAACACGGAGCAGAAAAAGAAACTAAACAGTAGCAGATAAACTAAAACCCATGAGGAAAGAAATCAAAGATTTCTTTCCTAAACTTGTATAATCTAAAGGCTATAAAGCCTTTCTTCAGTTTTGTAAAAGGCAGGTTTTTGCGAATACAAAAAAAGACATTTATAATAAAAAGCAGACCGATTTCATTGAGAAACAAGTGATATATCTTTTATTCTTCTCTAAATAACATGCAAGTATCATTAAAATAGATCGGTATAGAGTTTACCGTTGAAATCTTTTTGTGAAATCAAGACATTTCGATTTCTGTCCGCCGTATACGGTGGCCCAGACGATGGCGCGTGAAGCGCGTGTGGCCGAAGGTGGTGGTGCTCTAGGACGAGCCAGAACGGCCACTGGCCAGAGCTCTGGGAGAATTTTAGAACTTTCTTTCTCTTTTTTTTTTCTGCTGAGTGTTTAAAATGAGGGTTTAAAAGTTTTTTTTTTTACTTTTATAACATCAGCGAAACGACACCGTTTTAGTTTAATTCAATAAGCCTAAAAACGACGTCATATCGAAGCATTAGGATCCGCGCGTTGACCCGTTTACCCGGGGAGGATCCGCGCATTTTTGATAAAAGGGTTAATTACCCGATTGGTCCTCTCGCAATTTTTATACTTTTAATTTCGTTTTATTTATTTTTTTAATTTGGCATTAACATTTTAATTCTATTTCAATTCGACCCTCCCAATGATTTACAATCGTATTAGGAAACGGTGACATTTTGGGAATAGGGCTATTTGCCCAGTGTCCCTTTTTGATTTTGCGTGTGTTTCAAATCGGGCCTTAACTCAGTTTTAGTTTTTTAAATTTGCCCCTTAATTTTACAAAACTTTAAATTTAGTCCTATTTTTTTATTTCTATATATTTTCATATTAATATTTGATTTATTTTAATTTTACTTTTATACATCAAAATTATTAGAAGTGTTATTTTTATACGATTACTATTATAAATTATTTTCCTCAAATTATTATTATTTTTATATATTATCATACTTTTCACATATATATATTTATTAATTATTTATATATATTGTTTTACATGTTATTTCACATTATATCTATTATATTTCTTATATATTTATATTACATTTTATTTTATAATATTTATTATATTTTTTATTGTTTTATGTATATCATGTATCGCCGCTTATATTATTTATGTTTATATTATATATATTATTTTGAAAAATGTAAATTATTATTATTAAATTATATTTTTAACTCACACCATATACATATTTCTTTATCAATTATTTATTTATTTATTATATATATTATTTCATTTTAAAATTAATATTGTTATATTATGAATTCTCTTACATACTTTTAAACCAATATATTACCATATAATTATTATTCTTTTATTCTTGTTATTATATATTATATTATCTATTAAATATTATTTTAAAATGGTTATGAAATGTATTGTTTTCAATTGTATGTATATTTTGTTAGCAATCAATTACTCCTTTTTTATTAGTTCTTATATATGTTTTATATTGTATGTATCATGTATGTGTTAAGTTTATTTTTATTATAATTATATGCAAATTGACACTATATTTCTTCTATTTGTATATCATACATTATTTGGTTATGTTTTTTTTATATCATGCATCATTTAAATATAATTTCGTATGTTTATATACTTTGTTTATTCATTTTCAATATATGCTATGTATATATATCTTTATTTGCATTTTTTTATATGTATTAATCTTTTTATCATAGTATTCATTTTTATCTACCTTGTGCAATAATATATTATTATGATTTATAATGTAATACAATTTTCCACGCATCACCTTTTAAAAAAACAAGGTTCTAAAATTTTCAAAGGCAATGCTTGGTGTTTGGAAATTTCGAAAAAGTAGTGCCCTAACTTATTGGGTTACAACTTTTCTCGTTAAGTTCGAATAGTCAAGTGCCCTTCTAAGGTTTTTAAAGGATTTCAAAATATAAGTGACTGTCTTGGAATTGCAAAGTGATATGTCCTAACTTACTGGATGTAGCATTTTGCTGCTTTGAGATAGAGATTTCTAAAAGGTTAACTTATAGTCAATACTTTGATACAAGTAAACCCAAAATTTCAAATACTTTAGAGAGGATTACATCGCAAAATTTTTAATTTCCGACATTAAAGACATTTCGATAATTAATTAGGTATCAATTTTTGGGCATTACGAGGGTGCTAACCCTTCCTCGTACGTAACCGACTCCCGAACCCATTCTTTTGATTTCGTAGACCAAAACCAACGATTTTAAAACAAATGTTTTAAAGGTGATCCAATCACACCTAAAAAGATTGGTGGCGACTCCCATTTTCATTTTTAAAGTCGATTCCCATTTTTCAAAACACGATTTAAAAACGGTCTCGACAGCTTGGCGACTCCACTGGGGAATTTAAGAGAGTCAAGCTGTGTAATTGATTATCTCTTGTCTTAATGTCAGAAATTAAAAATTTTAAAATTTAATCCTCTTTGCATTACATGTGTTTGTATTGTTGCATGTGTTGCTATATTCTAATACGCATTGCATTTACATGACCGTTGTGGTCACACCCTTAAGTGGGAGTGAGAAGCTACGCCTTCGTGAGGTTTTCGCCTCCGTGCAGAATAGTGGATCACTTTCGGGATACATCCGTACCTATGGTTTCGTGAGATTTTCATCTCCGTGTAGCTATAGAGAAATGTGTCCCCCTGAACTGAACCCGATTCGAATGAGCCTATAATGGGTGAGGATCGAGGAATCTACTGGTTCAGGTACCTAAAACTTTAGAATCAATCTCATATAGAAAAAAACTGTAAGAGCCTAACTTAGTTAAACTCTAGATATTACCCTTATAAATTATTGTTGAGATTTATTGATATCATGTGATACTGACTATTTCTTTTCTTTTGTTTGCATAACATTTTACATTTACAAAGGTATCGATTCACGGTCAGTTTCTAAGTTAGAGAGTTTTGTTATGTAGAACAGACTTCTTGATAGAGTGGAGGGCAACGCTAACGTCCATAGATGGTCTGAGCAAACTCAGTTAGAAAAAGGAGATAGTATAGCTGCGGGATATATGTCAGAGCTGTCAGGATATACTCGCATCAGTGTCACGCAGAATAATCTCCAAGAGCTTAAGGAGATTTGGGATCAATGGGGCAACAAGACTAAACAATTATTCTACGATAATTACGGAGACTTACCTTACTTGCTTGATGTTCAAATAGATAAGCACTTGTTCTGAGCCCTTGCTCAGTTTTGGAATCCAGCGTACAGTTGTTTCACTTTTGGAGAGGTAGACTTGGTGCCTACCGTAGAGGAGTACACTGCCTTGTTATGTTGTTCCAGGTTCTAGGTTGATAGAATCTATTCTCGAGCTGCTAATGTCCCTACCTTTTGGAAGAAATTGATGACTATTACAGGGATGAGCGAGCAGTGGATTATGGCCAGAATTAAAGAGAAGGGTGAGTGCAAGTGCATTTCATGGGACGCTTTGAAGGGTCTGATTTTGATGCATCCTGATGAAACAAAGAAGGTAGATGTTTTTGCCTTAAGTTTGTATGGATTAGTGGTGTTCCCCAGGGCTATGGGATATGTGGATGAGGCAACCACGGACCTTTTCCATCGACTCAGTAAGAGGGTCACTTCTATCCCTGCGATTTTGGCGGAGACATTCAGGTCCTTAGGCACATGTAGAAAGACTGGTGCAGGCAGGTTTGTTGGTTGTGCCCAATTACTTTTAGCTTGGTTCTATAGCCATTTTTGGTTGATAGATAGGTTTATTTGTCGGGTTTTCTTCGAAGATTATTCACCACTGAAGGACATAGTCGCTTCAACTAGGAGAGTTGATGTTCCAGAGGAGAATTGGATAGCACTACTTCAGAATCTTCAATCAAAAGATGTTGAGTGGAGAGCTCCATGGATGATTCCTGGTGAGATTCTTTACCGATGCGGCAATTTCGATTGGGTACCTCTATTGGGAATTTGGGGTGCCATTGGTTATGCCCCTTTACTTGTGTTGAGGCAATTCGGTTTGAGGCAGTTCGTGCCAGTAACTCATGGGCTGACTCGAAGTGAGTTCGCATATAGAGGAGCTAATTACAAGAAAAGGGTCAGTGAGATCTCTAGTGCTTGGAATAAGACATGTCGGTTGAAAGGAGTAGCTATTAGCCCTGCTACGACTCCAGAGTATGTTGAATGGAGAGGTAGAAGGATTAATGATAATATTCCTGAGCCAAGTGTGGAAGGAGCTCGACCAATGGAGGAATATTTACAAGTGATGCCCTCGGAGTTGGAAATTATGAAGCAGGAATTTGAGAGGAAAAACTTGGAGCTTGAGAAAAGGATAGCAAAGCTCGAAGAAGAAAAGATGTATTTGAGTTTAGACATTGATGTCCAGAAGATGGAGGTCAAAAAAGAAAGAAAAGAAAAGAGGAAAATAGAAGAGGATAGAGATGATTTGAAGGAACACTACAAAAAGGAACAGGTATCTTTGAGGAAAGCAAGAGTAGGAGGGTCCTCAGATCAGCTGCAGAAAGAGGTCCACGAAGGAAAGGCTAGAACTGAGCTTGGAAGAAATTCCAGGAGATGCAGTTGCAAAATTTGGCGTTAGAAGAAGAAAATGAAGGGTTGAAGTCCAAAGTAACTGAGCTGTCCTCTTCCAGGTTTTACTCCGCCTCATGTACCATTGCAAACTGAGGCACCTCCTAGAAGGCCATCTGCTACTATGAGGCCTCAACATATGCCAATTGATGCTGGTGTCCATATGAATTTCTCGGTTGGTTCAGGGTTTAATATGGGTGATAATCCTACTAATCCTCTTGTTCCCGATCTAGATATAATGGAAAAGGAGGATTTGAAAGCCGAAGCTGCAAGGCAATTGGATGAACGCTGCAGATGGTTAGAAGAAAAGTTTAAAGCTTTAGAAGGCACTGGCAATAATCATGGGGTTGATGCTAAGGACTTAAGTCTAGTCCCAAACCTAGTGTTGCCTCACAAATTCAAAATGCCAGAATTTGAAAAGTACAATGGCACTACTTGCCCAGAGGCCCACACCACAATGTTCTGCAGAAGGATGACGGGGTATGTAAACAATGATCAGCTATTGATCCATTGTTTTCAAGATAGCTTGATAGGTGCGGCAGCCAGATGGTACAATCAGTTGAGCCGGGCTAGAATAAATTTATGGAGGGATCTTGTACAAGCCTTCATGCAGCAGTACAATCATGTGACAGACATGAACCCTGATAGGATTACCCTGCAAAACATGGAGAAGAAGCCTAATGAGAATTTTAGGCAATATGCACAGAGGTGGAGAGAGGTAGCAATGCAGGTTCAGCCACCATTGCTGGAGAAGGAGACCACTATGTTATTCATTAATACTTTGAAAGCCCCATTTATTACTCATATGATTGGGAGCACTACTAAAAGTTTTGCGGATATAGTTATGACAGGAAAGATGATAGAGAATGCCATAAGAGGGGGAAGAATTGAGGGGGAAGTGGCCAAAAGATCAGCCCTAAGAAGAAAAGACAATGAGGTGAACAATACAAGTGGTTTTAATTCAAAAGCGATTCTGTTAGCTTGACCCAAAGTAGCCTGGTTGGGCAACAGGGGTCTCAAAAGCAGGAATCCAACACCAGACATGAGAGGATGCAATTTACACCTATACCTGTGAAGTATAGGGAGCTCTATCAAAACCTATATGATGCGCATGCTATAGGCCCTTTCCATTTGAAACCATTACAACCTCCATATCCTAAATGGTATGATGCGAATGCCAGATGTGAGTATTATGCTGGAATATCGGGGCACTCAATTGAAAACTGTACGGGATTCAAGAAAGCCGTAGAAAGATTGATCAAGAATGGGGTTTTGAAATTTGAAAGTACCTTAAATACTGAGAGCCCTCTGCCGAACCATGACAATCAAGGAGTAAATGCCATTGTTGAAGCCAGTGGAAGAAAGGGAAAGGAAAATATTGCGGAGATAAGGATGCCTATGAGGGTGATCTGGGAGGAGATGATAAAGAGAGGTATGTTGACCTCTAAAAATATGAGAGAAGGAACGAGGGACTACGATGAATTCCATGAAGATTGCGAGGAATTCATGGCCTTGGTGCAAGGATTTGTAGACAATAAAGAGTTACAGATTTGTGAAGGAAGCTCTAGTGAAAAACAAGTATGTGCGCTGGAAAATGAACAGCAAAGAACCAGCAGACCAATGATCATTATCTCCCTGCCAGGGAATAATGAAGTGGGGACACCAGCAGCTCCCAAGGTCATTATCCATACACCTACTCCTTTCCCTTACAAGGATAGCAAGAAATTACCATAGAGTTATGATTGTAGCGTGACAGTGCTGGAGGAAGCAAATATAGCCAACGCATCTAAAGATGTACAAGTTGAAGGTTCCCATACGCGGAGTGGGAAGCTTTATGATATGGGGGACGTCAGAGTGGAGCCCATAAAATCCAAGAGTGTTGAGATTGAGAAAAAGAGAAAAGTACCTGTTAACGAGCCAGTGAGGGAGGAGGAGGCTAAGGAATTTCTAAAGTTCCTTAAGCATAGCGAGTACAGTGTGGTCGAGCAGTTGCATAAGCAACCAGTACGCATATCGATTTTAGCCTTACTGCTAAGCTCTGAAGTGCATCGGGAAGCGTTGTTGAAGGTATTCAACGAGACATATGTCACTCACGATATATCTGTCAATAAATTGGACCGGTTGATAAATAACATCAGTACTGATAATTTCATCTACTTCAATTATGATGAAATTCCACCTGGGGGTATAGGGTCAACTAAGGCTTTGTACATCACCACTCGTTGCAAAGGATACACGCTTCCAAGTGTACTCGTTGATAATGGGTCCGCTTTAAACGTCCTTCCATTATCTACATTGAACAGATTACCCATTGATAGTTCGCACATGAAGACATGTCATAATGTGGTAAGAGCCTTTGACGGAACCAAAAGGAAGGTGATGGGGCGAATTGACATTCCCTTGGAAATCGGGCCAAATACGTATGAAGTTTATTTCTTGGTGATGGATATCAAACCATCCTATAATTGCTTGTTGGGGAGACCATGGATACACTCGGCAGGAGCAGTGCCCTCCTTATTGCACCAGAAATTGAAGTTAGTAACAGATGGACGGTTAATAACTATCAATGCGGAGGAGGATATCATAGCAACAGTCACTAGCAAAGCCCCTTATGTCGAGGCCAATGAAGAGTCTGTTGAATGTTCTTTTCGCTCTCTGGAAATTATCAACGCAACCTTCATTTCGGAAGGAAGTAAGGTGCCAGTGCCCAAAATGTCTGGACTACAAGGATGGCCCTGCAAATGATGATGGGAAAGGGGGCATCACCGGGAAAAGGACTAGGAAAACAGTTGCAAGGAGGGATTCAAATCCCAAAATTGATGGAGAAGAAAGATTGTTTTGGTTTGGGTTTCAAGCCAGACCATAAACACAAGAGACAGGAGATGGAAAAACGTCAAGCAAGAAGGAAGGTGTTTGAATGGAGGAGAAGTAGAGTGGGAACCGATGACATTCCCACCTATATCCAAAACCTTTAAGTCAGGAGGGTTGCTGGTAGAAGAGAGTCATCAAATCAATGTTGTACATAGTGAGTGGTTGGGACAGGAAAACCTTAAGGGTATTCGCCCTTACGAACCGGGGAGCTCTCTGAACAATTGGACTGCGGAGGATCTTCCTGTAGTCTTTAGAAATTTTTCAGAGTAATTCTCGAAACATGTTTATTACTCTAGGGCCTAGGAGTAGTAAGATTCCATTTGTGAAAATAGGCTTATGTTCATCTATTATTATTCAAATAAAACATAACTTTTACCAATTTAAAAGAGTATTGCCTCATTTTTATCAACCAATATTCCTTTAAATTCTAACAAACTCTTATTCTTTTATTCATAGCACATAAACGATCATTCTTAAATTCATTCATTCTTTGTATATTCTTTCATACCCCTCACTGGTCTCTAGATATCAATGATATGAGCGCTAATACTGCCGCTCCTGATTTCTCTTGTGAGCAAGACATGTGTTTAGAGGAGCCTCAGGATTTTGAAGATGTTCAAGATTGTGACGTATCTCTCGATCTGTTAAGAATGGTAAAACAGAAGGAGAAACAAATCATGCCACATAAGAAAGAGGCAATAGAGAATATAGCCCTAGAGGAAGGGAAGGAGGTGAAAGTTGGGACACTAATTACCAAAGACACAAGACGTAGCTTGATTGAGTTGCTTCAGGAATTCAAGGATATTTTTGCATGGTCTTATCAGGATATGCCCAGATTGAGTACTGATATTGTAGTACATCGTCTTCCTATAAGACAAGATTGCAAACTAGTTCAACAGAAGTTGCGGAGAATGCGACCGGATATTGTTCTGAAAATAAAGGATGAACTCAAGAAGCAGTTTGATGTAGGATTCTTACAAGAAGTGAAGTACTCTGAATGGGTAGCTAACATTGTACCTGTTCCTAAAAAGGACGAAAAGGTACGAATGTGCGTTGATTATAGAGATTTAAACAAAGCAAGCCCAAAGGATAATTTTCCTCTACCACATATTGACACTTTAGTAGACAACACAGCAGGATATTCGTTGTTCTCCTTCATGGATGGCTTCTCAGGATACAATCAGATAAAGATGCATCCAGAAAATATGGATAAAACTACTTTCATAACATTGTGGGGCATCTTTTGTTACAAAGTAATGCCGTTTGGGCTGAAGAACGCAGAGGCAACATATCAAAGAGCCATGGTAAACTTGTTTCACGACATGATGCATAAGGATATTGAGGTATATGTTGATGATATGATCGCCAAGTCGCGAACAAAAAAAGAACACATTGAGGTCTTGAGAAGATTGTTCTTAAGGTTGAGAAAATTTCAGTTGAAGCTCAATCCAGCAAAGTGCACCTTTGGAGCCAGATCAGGGAAGTTATTAGGCTTTGTAGTCAGTGAAAAGGGAATTGAAGTTGACTCAGACAAGGTCAGAGCCATACGAGAGTTGCCCCCGCCACGTGCTCAAAAAGAAGATCGAGGATTCCTAGGAAGGTTGAATTACATCGCTCGGTTCATTTCGCAATTGACCGAGAAATGTGATCCTATCTTTCGCCTCCTCAGAAAGCACAATCAAGGTACTTGGGATAAAGAATGCCAGAATGCTTTTGAGAAAGTCAAGAAGTATTTTTTGAATGCTCTAGTGTTATCTCCACCTAGTCTAGATAAACCGTTAATACTATACTTGTCACTATTCAGCAATTCAATGGGATGTGTGCTTGGTCAACATAACGAGTCGGGGAAAAGGGAAAAAGCAATTTATTATCTCAGTAAAAAATTCACTGACTGTGAAATGAGATATTCGCCAATTGAAAAGTTGTGTTGCGCGCTAATTTGGACTACCCGAAGATTAAGACAGTACATGCTATACCATACCACTTGGCTTATCTCCAAGTTGGATCCATTGAAATACATGATGGAATCAACTGCTCTAAATGGAAGGATGGCAAGTTGGCAAATTTTACTTTCGGAGTTCGATATAGTCAACGTAAGTCAGAAGGCTATAAAAGGAAGTGCGGTAGCTGATTTCTTGGCTAGTAGAGCTCTATAGGATTTCGAGCCATTAAATTTTTATTTTCCAAATGAGGAGTTAATGTGTATAGCAATGACTGAAGATTCTCCATGGAAGCTTAATTTTGATGGGGCTTCTAATGCAGTAGGAAATGGAATTGAGGCAGTCTTGGTATCCCCTAATGGTAATCATTACCCATTTACGTGCAAGTTGAACTTTGATTGCACAAACAATATGGCTGAGTATGAAACATGCTTCATGGGACTTCAAGCGGTCATAGAGCGAGGTATAAGAATCTTAGAAGTATATTGAGATTCGGCGTTGGTAATTTATCAGCTTAGAGGTGAATGGGAGACAAGGGACCTTAAATTGATCAATTATCGAAAGGTAGTTTTAGGGTTACTTAAGGAGTTTGATGATATCACCTTTAATTATCTCTCACGAGACGAAAATCAGATGGCAGATGCTCTAGCAACTTTGGCCTCAATGATTAAGGCGAATAAAGAAGAGGAGATGAGTTCAATCCAAATGAGTGTCTATGAAGCTCCAGCTAGCTGTTGTAACCTTGAAGAGGAAGAAAAGGATGATAATCCTTGGTATCAGGATATATTGTGATATGTAAGAGATCGAAAATATCCAGAACAGGCAACTGAAAATGACAAACAAACTTTGAGAAGGTCAGCTTGCGATTATGTCTTGGACGGGGATGTTCTGTACAAGAGAAGGAAAGACCAAGTACTTTTGAGATGTGTTGATGCTGTGGAAGCCAAGCTAATCCTAGAAGAGGTTCATGAAGGTGTATGTGGTACGCATGCAAATGGGCTCACGATGACAAGACAAATTATGAGGTTTGGCTATTACTGGGCCACTATGGAAGGAGACTGCATCAACTATGCCAAAAAATGCCATAAGTGTCAGATTTATGGGGACAAAATTCATGTACCACCTTCACCTTTACATGTCATGACTTCTCCATGGCCATTTTCCATGTGGGGCATGGATGTCATCGGACCAATATCGTCAAAAGCTTCAAACGGACATCGGTTTATCTTCATAGTGATTGACTACTTTACAAAATGGGTAGAGGCTGCTTTTTATGCAAATGTTACTAAGTCAGCTGTAAGCTGATTTTTGAAGAAGGAAATCATTTGTCGATATGGGATGCCTGAGAGGATCATATCCGACAATGCATTGAATTTGAACAATAAAACGATAGCAGAGGTTTACGACCAGTTCAAAATCAAGCATCACAAGTCCTCACCATATCGTCCAAAGATGAATGGGGCAGTGGAGGCTGCCAATAAGAACATTAAGAAAATAGTGGGAAAGATGACTGAGACTTATAGGGATTGGCATGAAAAGCTACCGTTTGCACTCTTGGCCTATCGAACATCTGTCAGAACTTCTACTGGGGCAACCCCGTTCTCGTTAGTTACGGGATGGAAGCAGTGTTACCCATTGAAGTGGAAATACCTTCTCTCTGAATTTTGACAGAGATAAGGTTAGATGAGGCTGAATGGGTTCAATCCCGATATGACCAGCTAAATTTGATTGAGGAAAAGAGGCTGAAAGCTATCCGAGATGGTCAAATGTACTAGAAGCGTATGATGCGAGCTTATGATAAAAAGGTTCGTCTAAGGGAATTCCATGAGGGGGACCTTATGCTAAAGAAAATCCTTCCCATCCAGAAGGACTTTAGAGGAAAATGGATGCCAAATTGGGAGGGGCCATACGTCGTGAAGAGGGCTTTTTCTGGTGGTGCATTGATTTTGACAGAAATGGATGGAAAGAGCCTATCCAATCCAGTGAACTCAGACTCAGTCAAAAAGTATTTTGTCTAAAGGAGAAAAGAATCCAAGGTGAAAACCTGCAAATGGCGCCTTGAATTTTCAAAAAATAAAAATAAAATAAAATAGAGAGGCCAAGGTAAAAACCCGCAAAGGGCGCCTTGTGACCAAAGGGGTTTTGAGTTGAAAACCCAAAAGGGCAGCTCAACTTTTGAAGGGCATACATCAATTTGGCTATATCTGACTCAGCAGAGAGTAAAGCATGATGTACATTGGGCATCAACAAAGTACTTTGGATCTTTTAAACACATGTCAAACTCAAGAAAGGTTTCATGGAACCAATGTATAGATGCTCATACGGCGATATTTAGAGCATCTAATTTTTATCCTGTTTGCTATCTTTAGATTCTATTTCTTCTTAAATATATGCTATCAGACCTATTTCCTTTGTATTGTTAACAATTCATTCAAATTCAATTATTCTTAAAGGTTTATTCATCTTCCGATATTATTAAAGTATGTTGCATTGAAATAATGATAGATGAACTAAAATATTTTCACAAATGAAGTTTTGCACATTACTTTGGAATTTCTAGATAATGCAAGAAACTAAAACAGGACAATTGTTCGAGAAATTCACGTAAGTAAGGGATGAAAGAACTCGAGGAATTTCTTTCTTCTAGTCCAAAAGGAAATGGACAAAACCAATGATTCAATTCTTACAGGCATCTTCAGTAGATCGTAGCATTGGAGGAAGGCCTACAAGCTGAGTAAGAATGAAATTTTGAGAAAAGAAATGAAAGAATGAATGGTGACACCTAAGATAGGGGTCGTATTCACAGCGCTTTGCATCATAACATGTTAGGGGCATTTGACTCACTTTGAGCATAGCATCATAATTACCAAGCATAATCATTCTACAGGTTGTCGAAGACAGCGTGCTTTAATCCCTTAAACAACAGGGTAATAGGCCGTAGTATGGCAGATCTAGACTTCAGACATTTATACTGAAGCAGATCTAAGATGATTTGGTATTCTTGTGTTTACAAGAAACAAATCGAGGACATAGTAGATTTGACGCTCAGATGTTCTCAGATATAGCGGATCTAGACTTCAGACATTTATACTGAAGCGGATCCAAGATGATTTGGTATTCTTGTGTTTACAAGAAACAAATCGAGGACATAGTAGATTTGACTCTCAAATGTTCTCAGATATAGCAGATCTAACCTTCAAATGTTTATACTGAAGCAGATCCAAGATGATTTGGTATTCTTGTGTTTACAAGGAACAAATCGAGGACATAGCAGATTTGACTCTCAGATGTTCTCAGATATAGCAGATCTAACCTTCAGATGTTTATACTGAAGCAGATCCAAGATGATTTGGTATTCTTGTGTTTACAAGGAACAAATCGAGGACATAGCAGATTTGACTCTCAGATGTTCTCAGATATAGCAGATCTAACCTTCAGATGTTTATACTGAAGCAAGATCCAAGATGATTTAACATACTTATGTTCACAAGAAACAAATCGAGGACATTACAGATATGACTCTCAAATGTTCTCAAACAGACTCAAGATGGTTTGGCATCCTTGTGCTTACAAGGAACAAATCGAGGACGTAGCAGATATGACTCTCAAATGTTTTCAAACAGACTCAAGATGGTTTGGCATCCTTGTGCTTACAAGGAACAAGTCGAGGACGTAGCAGATATGACTCTCAAATATTCTCAAAACAGACTCAAGTTGATTTGGCATCCTTACAAATCGAAGAAGCAGATTTGGCACTTCTGTGTTCGGTGGAGAGCAGATTGCAGATATCAACATGACAGTTATAAGTTTGCAAGAAGGAGTTTGAAGACTATAGGACCGGTCAAATTTGGCCTTTTTGAATCTTTGCTCAATTCTCGTTACACAGCAATGAGCAAAGAAGGGTAGCTGTAAGAGCCCAAATTTGTCCGGGCCTTAAAAACCAAACAAATAAATAAATAAATAAATATTTTAAAAGTCCATTCAAAAATAAAACAGTCCAGGGTACAAAATCAATCCCTACCCAGCAAGCCCACTATTACTACGCAAAGCCTCAAAGAAGTCCTGTAGCCCAAATACGAAAGCCCATACCCGGTTACAATACCCAACAAATCCAACCAGCCTACCAATCCATGACACAGCTAACAACCCAATACCCAATAGACCCATTAACAACCAGACCCAAAACAAAACAGCCTAAAAGACCTAACAGACTTAAGAGAAAAACAGGAAACCCTAGGGTTTCCTAAATACTGTGGCGCCGCAAACATTTCTGGAAGCTTCGGGGAGCGTTTGCCAACCCTTGAATCGAGGCCACCGTTCAATGAGCTATCCCAAGGGCCTTCAATGCCCATCAACGCCCAGATCACCGGTCGTCCTTCTGTCTGGCCCCAAATCACGTCATTCCATCTCATGTCGATCCGCCACTATTAAGCTCCGTGACTCCAGCACCATATCACGCCACAATCGGTGCATTCGCTGTCAAATACCTGCAAGACAGAACAAAAGGAACCCACAAAACACGGAGCAGAAAAAGAAACTAAATAGTAGCAGATAAACTAAAACCCATGAGGAAAGAAATCAAAGATTTCTTTCCTAAACTTGTATAATCTAAAGGCTATAAAGCCTTTCTTCAGTTTTGTAAAAGGCAGGTTTTTGCGAATACAAAAAAAGACATTTATAATAAAAACCAGACCGATTTCATTGAGAAACAGGTGATATATCTTTTATTCTTCTCTAAATAACATGCAAGTATCATTAAAATAGATCGGTATAGAGTTTACCGTTGAAATCTTTTTGTGAAATCAAGACATTTCGATTTATGTCCGCCGTATACGATGGCCCAGACTATGGCTCGTGAAGCGCGTGTGGCCGAAGGTGGTGGTGCTCTGGGACGAGCCAGGACGACCACTGGCCAGAGCTCTGAGAGAATTTTAGAACTTTCTCTCTCTTTTTTTTCTGCTGAGTGTTTAAAATGAGGGTTTAAAAGTTTTTTTTTACTTTTATAACATCAGCGAAACGACACCGTTTTAGTTTAATTCGGTAAGCCTAAAAATGACGTCGTATCGAAGCATTAGGATCCACGCGTTGACCCGTTTACCCGGGGAGGATCCACGCATTTTTGATAAAAGGGTTAATCACAATTTTTATACTTTTAATTTCGTTTTATTTATTTTTTTAATTTGGCATTAACATTTTAATTCTATTTCAATTCGACTCTCCCAATGATTTACAATCGTATTAGGAAACGGTGACGCTTTGGGAATAGGGCTATTTGCCCAGTGTCCCCCTTTGATTTTGCGTGTGTTTCAAATCGGGCCTTAACTCAGTTTTAGTTTTTTAAATTTGCCCTGTAATTTTACAAAACTTTAAATTTAGTCCTATTTTTTTATTTCTATATATTTTCATATTAATATTTGATTTATTTTAATTTTACTTTTATACATCAAAATTATTAGAAGTGTTATTTTTATACGTATTACTATTATAAATTATTTTCCTCAAATTATTATTATTTTTATATATTATCATATTTTTCACATATATATATATTTATTAATTATTTATATATATTGTTTTACATGTTATTTCACATTATATCTATTATATTTCTTATATATTTATATTACATTTTATTTTATAATATTTATTATATTTTTTATTGTTTTATGTATATCATGTATCGCTTATATTATTTATGTTTATATTATATATATTATTTTGAAAAATGTAAATTATTATTATTAAATTATATTTTTAACTCACACCATATACATATTTCTTTATCAATTATTTATTTATTATATATATTATTTCATTTTAAAATTAATATTGTTATATTATGAATTCTCTTACATACTTTTAAACCAATATATTAACATATAATTATTATTCTTTTATTCTTGTTATTATATATTATATTATCTATTAAATATTATTTTAAAATGGTTATGAAATGTATTGTTTTCAATTGTATGTATATTTTGTTAGCAATCAATTACTCCTTTTTTATTAGTTCTTATATATGTTTTCTATTGTCTGTATCATGTATGTGTTAAGTTTATTTTTATTATAATTATATGCAAATTGACACTATATTTCTTCTATTTGTATATCATACATTATTTGGTTATGTTTTTTTTATATCATGCATCATTTAAATATAATTTCTTATGTTTATATACTTTGTTTATTCATTTTCAATATATGCTATATATATATATATATATATATATATATATATATATATATATCTTTATTTGCATTTTTTTATATGTATTAATCTTTTTATCGTAGTATACATTTTTACCTACCTTGTACAATAATATATTATTATTATTTATAATGTAATACAATTTTCCACGCATCATCTTTAAAAAAACAAGGTTCCAAAATTTTCAAAGGCAATGCTTGGTGTTTGGAAATTTCGAAAAAATAGTGCCCTAACTTATTGGGTTGCAACTTTTCTCGTTAAGTTAGAATAGTCAAGTACCCTTCTAAGGTTTTTAAAGGATTTCAAAATATAGGTGACTGTCTTGGAATTGCAAAGTGATATGTCCTAACTTACTGGATGTAGCATTTTGCTACTTTGAGATAGAGATTTCTAAAAGGTTAACTTATAGTCAATACTTTGGTACAAGTAAACCCAAATTTTCAAATACTTTAAAGAGGATTACATCGCAAAATTTTTAATTTCCGACATTAAAGACATTTCGATAATCAATTAGGTACCAATTTTTGGGCGTTACGAGGGTGCTAACCCTTCCTTGTACGTAACCGACTCCCGAACCCATTCTTTTGATTTCGTAGACCAAAACCAACGATTTTAAAACAAATGTTTTAGAGGTGATCCAATCACACCTAAAAAGATTGGTGGCGACTCCCATTTTCATTTTTAAAGTCGATTCCCATTTTCCAAAACACAATTTAAAAATGGTCTCGACAATCACCTTTAAAACATTTTGTTTTAAAATAATTAGTTTTGGTCTACGAAATAAAAAAAGGGGTTCGGGAGTCGGTTACGTACGAGGAAGGATTAGCACCCTCGTATCACCCAAAAATTGGTACCTAATTAATTATCAAGTGTCTTTAAGGTCGGAAATTAAAAATTTTAAGATGCAATCCTCTTTTAATATTTTTGCATTTTTAAACTTAGGGTTCACTTATATCAAATAAATCAAAATATTACGTCCAATAAGTTAGGACACAATATTTTTAAGATATTCGGCACTAAGTTAGCCTTTTTGGAAATTCCTATCTCGAAACGAAAAGACGCCACATCCAGTAAGTTAGGACACAACGCTTTGAAATTCCAAGATAGTTGCTCATATTTTGAAAATTTTAAAAAATTTAGAAGGGTACTTGACTATTCGAACTCAATGAGAAAAATTGCAACCCAATAAGTTAGGGCACTACTATTCTCGAAGTTTCCAAACACCAAGCATTGTCTTTTTATTCTTGAAGACTTTGAAGTCTTGTTTTTAAAACCGATGCATGAAGGAGGATGTTAACATAACATACGAGATATCATGTCATAATAATAGGTAAATAAAAGCACAACAGTATAAATGTTATATACTAACCAACATATATGACAAATTTTAAATAAGAAAAATATATATAAAACGCCACATATATTTAAGAAGAACAGGTAAAAACCCATAAAACATGTAATTCAACGTATATTTAAACATATAAATGATGTATGATATTCAATTTTGACACATAAAAAAATGCATTTGAAAGTAAATTATAAAAGTCTAAGATATTGCATAACATATAAAACATAACATAGCAATTAATTCTAAAGTAAAAGCAAATATTGTATAAAACATAAGTTAAAAAAATATGTATAATATAAATAATTGATAAATAGAATGAGCATATAAAAAAATGTGATATTTAATAATATAATATATAGTAAAAAATATATTTATAAGAATAATAATTATATAAAAAAATAAAAAATATTGGTATATAAAATATCAAATGCGTAAAATAATTTATGTTTATAATAAAATAATCATATAATATATATATATATATAAGTATATGTTTTGAATAATATGAAATAAGTAATTAATGATGAAATATACATATCATACAAATTGTAATATCATAATATCTTCAAAATATGTAACAGAATTTGAGTAAAGTAATTATTAACATATAAATAAATATACTTATATAATACAAGTTAAAGCCTTTAATGATAATAACATATAGATAAAAATATATAATGGTATAAAAATGACATAATATAAAAAAATTATAATTTATAATATGAAAGTGTATATATATAAAAATAATGTAATATATAAATAATTAATAAATTTAAGTAAAAATATAATAATAATATATAAATAATAATGTAAAATAATAATTTGTAAAAATATATATATATAATAAATAATAATAATATGAAATAATGGTGTTAAAATGTAAAATAATATAATAGTATAAGGATATATAAACATTATGTGATAAAATATACTATAATAAATAATAAATAATGATATATGTTAATGTATATATTAATATGATAATAGAAAGATATGAAGTAATATAATATAATAAAATATAAGTAAATAATTATAAGCTATATAATACGTATATTCATATTAAAATATAATAGTATATGTATAAAATTTGATATAAATAGGTTCTAAATAGATTAAAAGGGATAAAAGGGACTAAATTGAACATAAATAAAAGTCAATGGTTAATTTAATAAGAGAATAACTGAGATCAGACCTAATTGAAATGGCCATTAAAACCCTAGGGACTCATCAGGAATTTTTCCCTTGTCCCTAAACAGCATCGTTTTAATCCAGGACTTAAAACAGTTACTACAAGGACTAAATTAAAACTGAAACAAAATATCAGGGCTAAATCATAAATAAAACAAAATAAAACTGTAAACATAAAAAATGAGGGACTAATTAGGTAATTAAACCAATCCTCAAAAAAACACGTGGATCCTCCCCAGGTAATCGGGTCAACGCGCGGATCTTGGGGCTTTAAAACGTCGTCGTTTTGATAGGGTTATATAAACCCCAATTTCAGCTTTAAAAATCATTTTAGACTAGCTTCAGAAAAAAATAGAGAAATCCTCTGAGAGAAGAGGATTTGGGGTTCGGTTTAGGGGTTCTATCAAGCCTCCATTTCCGATCTTCTCACGCTCTCAGGCGCCACCACGCACGGTGGTCGGAGGGTTAAAACCCTCGTCCCTTCGAGGCGAAAACTTAGGTAACTACTCCGCTTTACAATATTTATCAATTTTTACCCAAGATTAATGCATATCTTTGCTGAAAAATAAAACAGAATATAGACTCCAATCATCTTTTCTAAAGAAACTGCTTGAACTTTTTGAATATCTGTATATATGTATGTATATTGTTGTCTTTTTTTTTTAAAAAATCCCGATCCCACTTACAATCAAAGTATTCGGCTTTTATAGCCTTTTGTTTACAACATTTTTTGGGAAGAAATCTTCTATTTCTTCCCATTTTTGTTTATTTGCTGCTGTTTCTTTCTTTCCATATTTTGTTCCTCGTCTGTCGCGATTTCTTTCCCTTGTTTGCAGGTGAGTGCAAGGATCTCGGTGACGAGACAAGGTTGAGGTGTGGCGTGCTGATGAAGGTGATGATCTTGGCAATGGTCGTACTGTTCGTGACGTGATTCGAGGCCATGCAAAGGGATGACCGGTGATCGGGGCATTGATGGGCATTAAAGGCCCTTGGGACATCGCGTTGAATGGTGGCCTCGATTTGGGGGTTAGACAGACGCTCCCCGAAGCTTCCAGAAGAAGTTGCGGCGCTAAGAGGGAAAAGAAGAAACCCTAGGGTCTGATTTGGGGTCCGTGTGTTTGGGGCTTATTGGTCTTGCTAAAATTTTGGGCCATGGGTTGTGGTGTATTGGGTCACTGTAACGGGCTATGGGGTAGTTGGGTTTAAGTTGTAACCGGGTCTGCTGGGTAGTGCTAAAAACATTTGGGCTTTGTAATTGGACTTTTAAAATAAATTCTTATTTATCTATTTCTTTATTCTATTTTTAGCCCAGTCAAATTTGGGCTACTACAGCTACCCCTCTTTGCTCATTGCTGTGCAACAGGAGTTGAGCAAAGACTCATAGCAAGACCAAATTTGTCCGGTCTTATCGGATCAGGGTCCTTAATCTGCTCATTTGCAAACTCGAGACAGTTATGTTGAAATCTTTGATCTGCTCTCCGTCGAACACAGAGACGCCAAATCTGCTTCTTCGATTTGTCCCCTGACCATACAGAGATGCCAAATTATCATAGATTTGCTTCAACGTAAGCATGCGAAAGTCAAATCAGCTATGTCTTTGATTTGCTCCTTATAAGCACAAGGATACCCAATCATCTAGGATTTATTTGAGAACATCTAAGAGTCAAATCTGCTATGTCCTTGATTTGGTCTTTGTAAATACAAGAATACCAAATCATCTTGGATCTGCTTCAGTCTAATCATCTGAAGGTTAGATTTGCTATGTGTCTGCCCTCCGTCGAATATGGAGGCGCCAAACTTTGATTTGTTCTCTGACAATACAGAGATGCCAAACAATCTTATATTTGCTTCAACATAAACATGTGAATGCCAAATCAGCTATGGCTTCGATTTGTTCCTTGTAAGCACAAGGATGCCAAACCATCTTGGATCTATTTGAGAACATCTGAGAGTCAAATCTGTTATGTCCTCGATTTTTTCCTTATAAGCACAAGGATGCTAAACCATCTTGGATCTATTTGAGAACATCTGAGAGTTAAATCTGCTATGTCCTCGATTTGTTCCTTGTAAGCACAAGGATGCCAAATCATCTTGGATCTACTTCAGTATAAACATCTGAAGGCTAGATCTACTATGTCTCTGCCCTCCGTCGAATATGGAGACGCCAAACTTCGATTTTTTCTCTAACAATACAGAGATGCCAAATCATCTTAGATTTGCTTCAACGTAAACACGTGAATGCCAAATCAGCTATGTCTTCGATTTGTTCCTTGTAAGCACAAGGATGCCAAACCATCTTAGATCTTGCTTCAGCCAGATCTGCTACACTGCGGCCTATTACCCTACTGCTTAGGGGATTAAGGTGCACCATCTTTGGTAACCTGTAAAATGATTATGCCTGATAATTAGGATGCTATGATCGAAATAAGTCGAATGTTCCTAATTAAACATGCTATGATGCAAAAATGTTATGAATATGACCCCTATCCTAGACGTCATCACTCATTCCTTCAAAGTATTACTCTTGCTCAGGCTGTAGGCCTATACCCTTCCTCAAATGCTATGATCCACTGAGGATGTCTGCAAAATAATCTTCCCTAGAATTGAATCGTTGGTTTTGTCCATTTTCCTTTTGGACTGGAAGAAAGAAATTCCTCGAGTTCTTTCGTTCCTTAGTTATGTGAATTTCTTAAACAATTGTCCTGTTTTAGTTTCTTGTATTATCTAGAAATTCCAAAGTAATGCGCAAAACTTCGTTTGTGAAGATATTTTAATTCATCTATGATTATTTCAATGCAACATACTTAAAGAATGATGGAAAATGAATAAATATCTAAGAATAATTGGATTTGAATGAATTGTCAAAAATACAAAGGAGATAAATCTGATAGCATATCTTTGAGAAGAAATAGAATCTAAAGATAGCAAACAGGATAAAAGTTAGATGCTCTAAATATCGCCGCTTGAGCGTCTATACACTAGTTCCATGAAATCTTTCTTGAATTCAACATGTGTTTAAAAGATCCAAAGTACTTTGATGATGCCCTAATATACAACGTGCTTCACTCTTTGTTGAGTCAAATATAGCAAGATTGCTGTATGCCCTTTAAAATTTGAGCTGCCCTTTCGGGTTTTCAACTCAAAACCCCTTTGGTCTCAAGGTACCCTTTGCGGGTTTTCACCTTGGCCTCTCCTTTTTTTTTTTTTTTTTTTGAAAATTCAAGGAGCCCTTTGCGGGTTTTCACCTTGGATTCTCCTCTCCTTTAGAAAAAATACTTTTTGACTGAGTCTGAATCACTGGATTGGGTAGACTCTTCCCATCCATTTCTGTCAAAATCAATGCTCCTCTAGAGAAAGCCTTCTTCATAACATATGGCCCCTCCCAATTTGGCATCCATTTTTCTCTAAAGTTTTTCTGAATGGGAAGGATCTTCTTTAACACAAGGTCCCCCTCATGGAATTCCCTTGGACGAACCTTTTTATCATAAGCTCGCATCATACGCTTCTGATACATCTGACCATGTCAGATGGCTCTCAGCCTCTTTTCCTCAATTAAGTTTAACTGGTCATATCAGGATTAAACCCATTCAGCTTCATCTAACCTTATCTCTATCAAAATTCAGAGAGAAGGTATTTCTACTTCAATAGGCAACACTGCTTCCATCCCATAAACTAACGAGAATGGGGTTGCCCCAGTAGAGCTTCTGATAGATGTTCGATAGGCCAGTAGTGCAAACGGTAGCTTCTCATGCCAATCTCTATAAGTCTCAGTCATCTTTCCAACTATTTTCTTAATGTTCTTGTTGGCGGCCTCCACTGCCCCATTCATTTTTAGACGATAGGGAGAAGAATTGTGATGCTTGATCTTGAACTAGTCACAAACTTCTGCTATTGTTTTGTTGTTCAAATTCAATGCATTGTCGGATATGATCTTCTCAGGCATTCCATACCGACAAATAATCTCCTTCTTCAAAAATCGACTTACAGTTGACTTAGTAACATTCGCATAAGAAGTGGCCTCTACCCATTTTGTAAAATAGTCAATTACCACGAAGATAAACCGATGTCCATTCGAAGCTTTCGGCGATATTGGTCCGATGGCATCCATACCCCACATGGAGAAGGGCCATGGAGAAGTGATAACATGTAAAGGTGAATGTGGTACATGAATTTTGTCCCCATAAATCTGACACTTATGGCATTTCTTGGCATAGCTGATACAGTCCCCTTCCATGGTCGTCCAATAATAGCCAAACCTCATGATTTGCCTTGCCATCGTGAACCTGTTTGCATACGTCCCACATACACCTTTATGAACTTCTTCTAAAATTAGCTTAGCTTCCATAGCATCAACACATCTCAAAAGTACTTGGTCTTTCCTTCTCTTGTACAGGATATCCCCGTCCAAGACATAGTCACAAGCTAACCTTCTCAAAGTTCATTTGTCATTTTCGGTTGCCTGTTCTGGATATTTACGATCTCTTACATATCGCAATATATCCTGATACTAAGGGTTATCATCCTTTTCTTCCACTTCAATGTTACCACAGCTAGCTGGAGCCTTATAGACACTCATTTGAATTGGTCTCACCTCTTCCTCTTTATTTGCCTTAATCATTGAGGCCAAGGTTGCTAAAGCATCTGCCATCTAATTTTTGTCTCATGGGAGATAATTGAAGGTGATGTCATCAAACTCCTCAATTAACCCTAAAACTACCTTTCGATAATTGATCAATTTAAAGTCCCTTGTCTCCCATTCACCTCTAAGCTGATAAATTACCAATACAGAATCTCCATATACTTCTAGGGTTTTTATACCTCACTCTATGACTGCTTGAAGTCCCATGATGCATGCTTCATATTCAGCCATATTATTCGTGCAATATGATCGCCATTGGGGGATACCAAGACTGCCCCAATTCTATTTCCAACTGTATTAGAAGCCCTATGAAAATTGAGCCTCCATGGAGAATCTTCGGTCATCGCTATACACATTAACTCCTCATTTGGAAAATCAAAGTTCAATAGCTCATAATCCTCTAGAGCTCTACTGGCCAAGAAGTCAGCTACCGCATTTCCTTTTATAGCCTTCTGACTTACGTAGACTATATCAAACTCTGAAAGCAAAATTTGCCATCTCGCCATTCTCCCATTTAAAGCCGTTGGCTCCATCATGTATTTTAATGGATCCAGCTTTGAGATGAGCCAAGTGGTATGGTATAGCATGTACTGTCTTAATCTCCGGGTGGTCCAAATCAGCGCACAACACAACTTTTCAGTTGGTGAATATCTCATTTCACAGTCAGTGAATTTTTTACTGAGATAGTAAATTGCCTTTTCCTTTTGCCCCGACTCGTCATGTTGACCAAGCACACACCCCATAGAATTACTGAACACTGACAAGTACAGTATTAACAGTTTATCTGGGCTAGGGGGAGATAATACCAGAGCGTTCAACAAATACTGCTTGACCTTTTCAAAAGCATTTTGGCATTCCTCATCCCAAGTACCTTGATTGTGCTTTCTGAGGAGGCGAAAGATAGGATCGCATTTCTCAGTCAGTTGTGAAATGAACCGAGCGATGTAATTCAACCTTCCTAGGAATCCTCAAACTTCCTTCTGAGTACGTGGTAGAGGTAACTCTCGTATGGCTCGACCTTGTGCGAGTCGACTTCAATTCCTTTTCGCGACTCGAAGCCCAATAACTTTCCCGATCTGGCTCCAAAGATACACTTTGCTGGATTGAGCTTCAACTGAAATTTTCTCAACCTCAAGAATAGTCTTCTTAAGACCTCATTGTGCTCTTTTTCTGTACGCGACTTGGCAATCATATCATCAACATACACCTCAATATCCTTATGCATCATGTCGTGAAACAAATTCACCATGGCTTACAATCTTGACTTCATCTTAAGGCCAGATGTTGCCCCTGCGTTCTTCAGTCCAAACAGCATTACTTTGTAACAAAAGGCGCCCCACAAGTTTATGAAGGTAGTTTTATCCATGTCCTCTGGATGCATCTTTATCTGATTGTATCTTGAGAAGCCATCCATGAAGGAGAACAACGAATATCCCGCTGTGTTGTCTACTAAAGTGTCAATGTGTGGCAAAGGAAAATTATCCTTTGGGCTTGCTTTGTTCAGATCTCTGTAATCAACACACATTCGTATCTTCCCATCATTCTTAGGAATAGGCACAATGTTAGCTACCCATTCGGAGTACTTCACTTCTTGCAAGAATCCTGCATCAAACTACTTCTTGACTTCATCTTTTATTTTCAGAACAATATCTGGCCTCATTCTTCGCAACTTCTGTTGGACTGGCTTACAATCTTGTCTTATTGGAAGACGATGTACTACAATGTCAGTACTCAATCCAGGCATATCCTGATATGACTAGGCGAAGATATCTTTGAACTCTCGAAGTAACTCAACCAGACCATGCCTTGTGTCCTTGGTAATCAGTGTTCCAATTTTCAACTCCTTCCCTTCCTCTAGGGTTATATTCTCTATTGCCTCTTTCTCATGTGGCATGATTTGTTTCTCCTTCTGTTTTACCATTCTTAACAGATCGAGAGATACGTCACAATCTTGAACATCTTCAAAATCCTGAGGTTCCTCTAAACGCATGTCTTACTCGTAAGAGAAATCAGGAGCGTCAGTATCAGTGCTCATATCATTGATATCTAGGGACCTGTGGGGGTATGAAAGAATATACAAAGAATGAATGAATCTAAAATGATTGTTTATGTGCTATGAATAAAAGAATAAGAATTGCCAAAATTTACAGGAATATTGGTTGATAAAAAGTGAAACAATACTCGTTTAAATTGATAAAAGTTATGTTTTATTTAAATAATAATAGATGAACATAAGCCTACTTTCACAAATGTAATCTTACTACTCCTAGGCCCTAGAGTAATAGACATGTTTCGAGAATTACTCTGAAAAATTCCTAAAGACTACAGGAAGGTCCTCCGTAGTCCAATTGTTCAGAGAGCTCCCCGATTTGTAAGGGCGAATGCCCTCGAGGCTTCCTTGCTCTAACCAATCATTGTATACGGCATTGATTTAATGACTTTCCTCTATCAGTAACCCTCCTAACTTAAAGGATCTGGATATAGGTGGGAATGTCATCGGCTCCCACTCCACTTCTCCTCTATTCAAACGCGCCTTCCTTCTTGCTTGGCGCTTCTCAATCTCTTGCCTCTTATGCTTATGGTCTGGCTTAAAAACCAAACCAAAGCGATCCTTCTTCTCAATCAGTTTTGGGATCTGAATCCCTCCTTGCAACTATCTTCCTAATCCTTTTCCTGGCAATGCTCCTTTTCCCATCATCATTTACAGGGCCATCCTTGTAGCTCCAGACATTTTAAGTACCGGTGCCTCACTTCCTTCCAGAATGAAGGTTGCATTAATGATTTCTAAAGAGTGGAAAGAACACTCAATAGCCTCTTCACTTGCCTCGACATAAGGGGCCTTGCTAGTGACTGTTGCTATAATGTCTTCCTCCGCATTGATGGTTATTAACCGTCTATCTGTCACTAATTTTAATTTTTGGTGCAATGAGGAGGGCACTGCTCCTGCCGAGTGTATCCATGGTCTTCCCAATAAACAATTATAAGAGGGCTTGATATCCATCACCAAGAAATCAACTTCATACATATGTGGCCCAATTTCCAAAGGGATGTCAATTCGCCCCATTACTTTCCTTTCAGTTCTATCGAAGGCTCTTACCACATTGTGACATGTTTTCATATGCGAGCTATCAATGGGTAATCTGTTCAATATGGATAATGGAAGGACGTTCAAAGCTGACCTGTTATCAACGAGTACACTTGGAAGCATGTATCCTTTGCACTGAGTATTGATGTTCAAGGCCTTGGTTGACCCTATGCCCCCAGGTGGAATTTCATCATCATTGAAGTAGATGAAATTATCAGCACTGATGTTATTCACCAACCGGTCCAACTTGTTAACGGATATGTCGTGGGTGACATATGTTTCGTTAAGTACCTTCAACAATGCATCCCGATGCACCTCAAAACTCAGAAGTAAGGCTAATACTGATATACGCGCCGGTTGCTTATGCAACTGCTCGACCACACTATATTCACTATGCTTAAGGAACTTTAGAAATTCCTTAGCCTCCTCCTCCCTTACTGGTTCATTGATGAATACTTCGGTCTCTTTCTTCTTCTCAACATCCTTTGTTTTTGTGGGCTCCACTCTGATACCGCTCTCATCACAACGCTTTTCGCTTAGCGTATAGGAACCTTCGTTTTGCACATCTTTAGATGTACTGGCTATACTCTCCCCCTTAGGTACTATTACACTGCAGTCATAACTCCATGGCACCCTCTTGTCATCCTTGTAAGGGAATTGAGTGGCTTTATGGATGACGACCTTGGGCCTGGTTTGTGTCCCTACTTCATTATTCCCCGGCAAGGAAATAATAATTCTTGGTCGGCTGGTTCCTTATTGTTCACCTTCCAGCACACTTATTTCTCTTTTATAAGAGCTACCTTCAAAATTTTGTAACTCTTTATTATCAATGAAGCCTTCACCAAGGCTTTGAATTCTTTACAATTTTGGGTCTCATGACCCTCTTTTCCATGGAACTCACAGTAGTTCCCCATTTCTTCTCTTTCTTTCTCAAAGGTTATCATCCCTTTCCTTACCATCTCTTCCCAAATTACCCTCAAAGGCATTCTCACCTCAGCAACATTTTCCTTAATTATCTCTTCCTTCGTTTCATCAATGGCATTCACTCCTTGATTGCCATGATTTGGTAACGGATTTTCAATATTAGGGGTACTGTCAAATTTTAAAACCCCCATCTTGATAAGTCTCTCCACGGCCTTCTTGAATCCGGTGCAATTTTCAATCGAATGCCCCGATATTCCTGCATGATATTCGCATTTAGCATTTGCACAATACCATTTGGGGTAAGGTGGCTGTATCAGTTTCAAGTGAAATGGAGCAATGGCGTGTGCATCGTATAAGCTTTGATAAAGCTCACGATACATCACAGGGATAGACGTGAATTGCATCCTCTTCGAATTCTGTCTTGATCCCGATTCCTGTCTTTGAGTACTTTGCTGCCCAACCATAGCCACTTTAGACTGGCTACTTGTGTTGTTCACTTCGTTGTCTTTTCTTCTTGGGGCCGATCTTTTGGCCACTTCCCCCTCAATTTTTCCACCCCTTATGGCATTCTCTATCATTTCTCCTGCCATAACTATGTCCGCAAAACTTTTGGTAGTGCTTCCAATCATGTAAGTAATGAATGGAGCTTTCAAAGTATTGATGAATAACATTGTAGTCTCCTTCTCCAGCAGTGGTGGTTGAACCTGCATTGCTACCTCTCTCCACCTCTGTGCATATTGCCTAAAATTCTCATTAGGCTTCTTCTCCATGTTTTGCAGAGTGATCCTATCAGGGGTCATGTCAGTCACATGATTGTTCTACTGCATGAAGGCTTGCGCAAGATCCCTCTATGAATTTATTCTAGCCCGGTTCAACTAATTATACCACCTGGCTGCTGCTCCCACTAAATTGTCTTGAAAACAATGGATCAGCAGCTGATCATTGTTTACGTGCCCAGTCATCCTTCTACAGAACATTGTGATGTGAGCTTCTGGGCAAGTAGTACCATTGTATTTCTCAAACTCCGGCATCTTGAATTTGTGAGGCAACACTAAGTCTGGGACCAAACTTAAGTCTTTGGCATCAATCCCATGACGATTACCGGCACCTTCCAAAGTCTTGAATTTTTCTTCCAGCCATCTACAGCGTTCATCCAACTGCCTTGCAGCTTCGGCTTTCAAATCTTCATTTTCCACCATATCTAGATAAGGAACGAGAGGATTAGTAGGGTTATCACCCAAATTGAATCCTGAGCCATTTGGGTAATTCATATGGATCCCAGCATCAACTGGCCCATGTTGAGACCTCACAGTGACAAATGGTCTTCTAGGAGGTGCTTCAGTTTGTAGTGGCACATGAGGCAGAGTAAAACCCGGAGTATGATCCTCACCCTCCTTACCAGTGATAGCCATAAGGGCTTTCCCTTTGTTAGTGGCCCTTAGAAGCTGAGCCATTTAAGCCATCATATTCCTCTGAGCCTCTAGCATTTGCTCCCTCATGTCATTCTGCATCTTGGCCAACTGCTCTTGCAATTGGTCTTGCATATCCTTTTGCAATTGCTCGAACCTTTGATCCATACTCTTAGTTTTAGTGCGGGTACCGTAAGGATGTGTGATTTTCAGATTTTCTTTTTTACCTTTCTGGAAGTAAACTTTAACTAATTAGGGTCTTTCTATAACCTTGAATGCATATGATGTGATGTAATGCAAATGCATGAATGCAAAGAGGCATCGATCTTGATTCAATCTCATTTAGAAAACTTTATTTAGAAAAAGAATATCTTTACATATAAATGGATTACATATACGCCTTTGCCCTAATGCCTAAAGTTCTAACTTTATCTAGTAAAAGGGCTAACTCTTGACCTTTATCAGACGCTGACTCATACATCATACTCAACACATCAGCTCGTACTGCTAAGTCTCGAACATATTCAGCAATCTCTCGGATCTGGGTTACAGCCTCCCCAATAATGTAATCCCTATCCATGACTTGACCTTTAGTTAGATGGAGTTCTTCTTTTATACAATCTTTTTGCACCTCGAGCTGCACAATTCGAAGTTCACCATCATGCAATGTCACTTCCAAATCTTCAACCTTACTTTTTAGCTCCTCTAACTCGACCATAGGATCATGGTTTCGATGCCAATGAAGGGATCTTCCAAGCTCAGTTACCTTAGTCTTCAACCCTCTATTCTCTTTCTCTAATGCCAAATTCTGCGACCGCATCTCTTGAAACTTCTTCTCTTAATACTCAGCTCTAGCTTTCTCCTTTTGAACTTCTTTCTGCCACTGTTCCGAAGACCTTCCTAACCCCACTTGCTTTAAAGATACTTGTGCCTTCTTATACTCCTCTTTTAAATCATCTCGGTCTTCCTCAACCTTCCTTTTTTCCTTACTAACTTTTTCAACCTCCTTCTTTTTTAGGTCAACATCTAGACTCAAATACATCTTCTCCTCCTCAAGCTTTTCTATCTTCTTTTCGAGTTCCAAATTCTCTCTCTTAAATTCTTGCTTTATGATATCAAGCTCCGAGGGTATCACTTGCAAGTATTCTTCCATTGGTCGAGCCTCCTCCATTTTTGTTATAGGGACATTGTCGTTAATCCTTCGACTCCTCCACTCAACATATTCTGGGGTCGTAGTAGGACTAATGGCCACTCCCCTCAATCGACGAGTCTTGTTCCAAGCACTGGAAACCTCACCAACCTTCTTCTTGTAATCGGCTCCTCTATATACAAACTCACTTTGAGCCAACCCATGAAATGCTAGTACGAACTGTCTAAATCCATGCTGCCTCAATACGAGCAAAGGGGCATAACCAATAGAACCCCAAATTCCCAACAAGGGAACCCAATCAAAGCTACTGCATCGATAAAGTATCTCACCTAGAACCATCTATGGAGCTCTCCATTCAACATCCTTTGACTGAAGGTTCTGAAGTAATGCTACCCAGTTCTCTTCCGGGGCATCCACATTCCTAGATGAGGCTACTATATCTTTCAATAGGGAATAGTTCTCGAAGAAAACCCGAAAAACAATCCCATTAATTAATCGGAAATGACTGTAGAACCAAGCCAAAAGTAACTGAGCACATCCTATAAACCTGCCTGCACCAGCCCTCCTACATGCACCTAAGGATCTGAATGTCTCTGCCAAAATTACAGGGACGAAAGTGACCCTTTTACTGAGTCGATGAAAAAGATCCATGGTCGCCTCGTCCACATATCCCAAAGCCCTAGGGAAAACCATCAGTCCATACAAACTTAAGGCAAAAATGTCTACTTTCTTCGTCTCGTCAGGGTGTGTCAAAATCAGATCTTTCAAAGCATTCCACGAAATACACTTGCACTCACCCTTTTCTTTAATTCTGGCCGTGATCCACTGCTCGCTCATCCCCGTAATGGTCATTAATTTCTTCCAAAAGGTAGGGACACAAGAGGCTCGAGAATAGATCTGTCATTCTCAAGCACGGGACAACGAAGTAAGGCGGTGTATTCCTTTCTGATGAGGTACCAAGTCTACTTCCCCAAAAGTGAAACAACTGTACGCCGGGTTCCAAAACTGAGCAAGGGCTCGGAACAAGTTAGGACACAATATTTTTAAGATATTACGTCTAATAAGTTAGGACACAATATTTTTAAGATATTTGGCACTAAGTTAGCCTTTTTGGAAATTCCTATCTCGAAACGACAAAACGCCACATCCAGTAAGTTAGGACACAACGCTTTGAAATTCCAAGATAGTTGCTCGTATTTTGAAAATTTTAAAAAATTTAGCAGGGTACTTGACTATTCGAACTCAACGAGAAAAATTGCAACCCAATAAGTTAGGGCACTACTATTCTCGAAGTTTCCAAACACCAAGCATTGCCTTTTATTCTTGAAGACTTTGAAGTCTTGTTTTTAAAATCGATGCATGAAGGAGGATGTTAACATAAAATACGAGATATCATGTCATAATAATAGGTAAATAAAAGCACAACAGTATAAATGTTATATACTAGCCAACATATATGACAAATTTTAAATAAGAAAAATATATATATAAAACACCACATGTATTTAAGAAGAACAGGTAAAAACCCATAAACATGTAATTCAACGTATATTTAAACATATAAAGGATGCATGATATTCAATTTTGACACATAAAAAATGCATTTGAAAATAAATTATAAAAGTCAAAGATATTGCATAACATATAAAACATAACATACCAATTAATTCTAAAGTAAAAGCAAATATTGTATAAAACATAAGTTAAAAAAAATATGTATAATATAAATAATTGATAAATAGAATGAGCATATAAAAAAATGTGATATTTAATAATATAATATATAATAAAAAATATATTTATAAGAATAATAATTATATAAAAAAATAAAAAATATTGGTATATAAAATATCAAATGCGTAAAATAATTTATGTTTGTAATAAAATAATCATATAATATATATATATATATATATATATATATATATATAAGTATATGTTTTGAATAATATGAAATAAGTAATTAATGATGAAATATACATATTATACAAATTATAATATCATAATATCTTCAAAATATGTAATAACAGAATATGAGTAAAGTAATTATTAACATATAAATAAATATACGTATATAATACAAGTTAAAACCTTTAATGATAATAATATATAGATAAAAATATATAATGGTATAAAATGACATAATATAAAACAATTATAATTTATAATATGAAAGTGTATATATATAAAAATAATGTAATATATAAATAATAATGTAAAATAATAATTTGTAAAAAATATATATATAATAAATAATAATAATATGAAATAATGGTGTTAAAATGTAAAATAATATAATAGTATAAGGATATATAAACATTATGTGATAAAATATACTACAATAAATAATAAATAATGATATATGTTAATGTATATATTAATATGATAATAGAAAGATATGAAGTAATATAATATAATAAAATATAAGTAAATAATTATAAGATATATAATACGTATATTCATATTAAAATATAATAGTATATGCATAAAATTAGAAATAAATAGGTTCTAAATAGATTAAAAGGGATAAAAAGGACTAAATTGAACATAAATAAAAGTCAATGGTTAATTTAATAAGAGAATAACTGAGATCAGACCTAATTGAAACGGCCATTAAAACCCTAGGGACTCATCAGGAAATTTTTCCTTGTCCCTAAACGGCATCGTTTTAATCCAGGACTTAAAACAGTTACTACAAGGACTAAATTAAAACTGAAACAAAATATCAGGGCTAAATCATGAATAAAACAAAACAAAACTGTAAACATAAAAAATGAGGGACTAATTGGGTAATTAACCCAATCCTTAAAAAAAAACACGCGGATCCTCCCCAGGTAATCGGGTCAACGCGCAGATCCTAGGGCTTTAAAACGTCGTCGTTTTGATAGGGTTATATAAACCCCAATTTCAGCTTTAAAAATCATTTTAGACTAGCTTCAAAAAAAAATAGAGAAATCCTCTGAGAGAAGAGGATTTAGGGTTCGGTTTAGGGGTTCTGTCAAGCCTCCATTTCCGATCTTCTCACGCGCTCACGCGCCATCACGCACGGTGGTCGGAGGGTTAAAACCCTCGTCCCTTCGAGGCGAAAACTTAGGTAACTACTCCACTTTACAATATTTATCAATTTTTACCCAAGATTAATGCATATCTTTGCTGAAAAATAAAACAGAATATAGACTCCAATCACCTTTTCTAAAGAAACTGCTTGAACTTTTTGAATATCTGTATATATGTATGTATATTGTTGTCTTTTTTTTTAAAAAAAATCCCGATCCCACTTACAATCAAAGTATTCGGCTTTTATAGCCTTTTGTTTACAACGTATTTTGAGAAAAAATCTTCTATTTCTTCCCATTTTTGTTTTTTTTCTATTGTTTCCTTCTTTCCATATTTTGTTCCTCGTCTGTCGCGATTTCTTTCCCTTGTTTGCAGGTGAGTGCAAGGATCTCGGTGACGAGACAAGGTTGAGGTGTGGCGCGCTGATGAAGGCGATGATCTTGGCGATGGTCGTACTGTTCGTGACGTGATTCGGGGCCATGCAAAGGGATGACCGGTGATCAGGGCATTGATGGGCATTGAAGGCCCTTGGGACAGCGCATTAAATGGTGGCCTCGATTTGGGGGTTGGACAGACTCTTTCCGAAGCTTTCAGAAGACGTTGTGGCGCTAGGAGGGAAAAGAAGAAACCCTAGTGTAATAGCCCAAATCTGACCGGGCTGAAAACCAAAATTAAAAAATAATAAATAAATGTTTATTTATTAAATAGTCCTTTTACAGAGCCCAAAAGTTAAAACCCAACTGGCCTACCAACCCATAACCCAGCTAATTACCCGGTGCCCATTACACCCTACCTAGCCCAGAACTAAAGTGGCCCAAATTGACCCAAACTCTCAGAGGCCCAAAATTTTGAAGTGTTTGGCTAGGGTTCCCTAGCCCCCTCTCCTCGCGCCGTAAGGAGTTTCTAGAAGCTTCGGGCACTTCAAACGACGTGGCCTTTCATCTCAATCGTCGCCACCAAGCACGCCGTGATTTCTCGACTCTGCTGTCATACATCGCGCCACCATCGACGCGCAAGACACGCCAGAATCCCGAAGAGAAACCATCCTGCTTATCTCAAAGCTAGATCCATAACCTTGGCTTATCTCAAAGCTAGATCCATTGAAATACATGATGGAATCAACGGCTCTAAATGGGAGAATGGCGAGATGGCAAATTTTGCTTTCAGAGTTTGATATAGTCTACTTAAGTTAGAAGGCTATAAAAGGAAGTGCGATAGTTGACTTTTTGTCCAGTAGAGCTCTAAAGGATTATGAGCCATTGAACTTTGATTTTCCAAATGAGGAGTTAATGTATATAGCAATGACCGAAGATTCTCCATGGAGGCTCAATTTTGATGGGGCTTCTAATGCAGTTGGAAATAGAATTGGGCAAGTCTTGGTATCCCTTAATGGCGATCATTACCCATTCACGAGCAAGTTGGACTTTGTTTGCATGAATAATATGGCTGAGTATGAAGCATGCATTATGGGACTTCAAGCAGCCATAGAGCGAGGTATAAAAACCCTAGAAGTATATGGAGATTCTGCGTTGGTAATTTATCAGCTTAGAGGTGAATGGGAGACAAGGGACCCTAAATTGATCAATTATCGAAAGGTAGTTTTGGGGTTACTTGAGGAATTTGATGATATCACCTTTAATTATCTCCCACGAGACGAAAATCAGATGGCAGATGCTTTAGCAACCTTGGCCTCAATGATTAAAGCAAATAAAGAGGAAGAGGTGAGACCAATTCAAATGAGTGTCTATAAGGCTCCAGCTAGCTGTTGTAACATGGAAGAGGAAGAAAAGGATGATAACCCGTGGTATCAGGATATATTACGATATGTGAGAGATCATAAATATCCAGAATAGGCAACCAAAAATGACAAACGAACTTTGAGAAGGTTAGCTTGTGACTACGTCTTAGACAGGGATATCCTGTACAAGAGAAGGAAAGACCAAGTACTTTGAGATGTGTTGATGCTGTGGAAGCTAAGCTGATTTTAGAAGAAGTTCATGAAGGTGTATGTCGGACGCATGCAAATGGGTTCATGATGGCCAGATAAATAATGAGGTTTGGTTATTATTGGGCCACCATAGAAGGGGACTATATCAACTATGCCAAGAAATGCCATAAGTGTCAGATTTATGGGGACAAAATTCATGTACCACCATCACCTCTACATGTTATGACTTCTCCATGGCCCTTCTCCATGTGGGGCATGGATGTCATTGGACCAATATCGCCAAAAGCTTCGAATGGACATCAGTTTATTTTCGTGGTAATCGACTACTTCACATAATGGGTAGAAGCCGCTTCTTACGCAAATGTTACTAAATTCGCTGTAAGTCAATTTTTGAAGAAAGAGATTATTTGTCGGTATGGAATGCCTGAGAAGATCATATCTGATAATGCATTGAACTTAAACAATAAAACGATAGTAGAGGTTTGCGACCAGTTCAAGATCAAGCATCACAATTCTTCTCCCTATCGTCTAAAAATGAATGGGGCAGTGGAGGCCGCCAACAAGAACATTAAAAAAATAGTGGGAAAGATGAATGAGACTTATAGAGATTGGCATGATAAGCTACCATTTGCACTCCTGGAATATCGAACATCTGTCAGAACCTCTACTGGGGCAACCCCATTCTCATTAGTTTATGGGATGGAAGCAGTGTTGCCTATTGAAGTAGAAATACCTTCTCTCCGTATCTTGACCGAGGTAAGGTTGGATGAAGCTGAATGGGTTCAATCCCAGTATGATCAGTTAAACTTGACTGAGGAAAAGAGGCTGAGAGCCATCCGACATGGTCAGATGTATCAGAAGCGAATGATGCAAGCCTATGATAAAAATGTTCGTCCAAGGGAATTCTATGAGGGGGATCTCGTGCTGAAAAAGATCCTTCCTATTCAAAAAGACTTTAGGGGAAAATGGATGCCAAATTGAAAGGGGCCGTACGTTGTAAAGAAAGCTTTCTCTGGCGGTGCATTGATTTTGATAGAAATGGATGGGAAGAGCTTACCCAATCCAGTGAACTCAGACTCAATCAAAAAGTACTTTGTCTAAAGGAGAGGAGAATCCAAGGTGAAAACCCGCAAAGGGCGTCTTGAATTTTTGGCAAAAAAAAATGGAGAGGCTAAGGCGAAAACCCGCAAAGGGCGCCTTATGACCAAAGGAGTTTTGAGTTGAAAACCTGAAAGGGCAGCTCAAATTTTGAAGGGCATATAGCAATATTTGATTCAACAAAGAAGTAAAGCTCGTTGCATATTGAGGCATCAAGAAAGTACTTGGGGTCTTTTAAACACATGTCAAACTCAAGAAAGATTTCATGGAGCTGGTGTATAGACGCTCAAGTGGTGATATCTAGTGCATCTAACTTTTATCCTGTTTGCTATCTTTAGATTCTATTTCTTCTCAAAGATATGCTATCAGATTTATTTCCTTTGTATTTTTGACAATTCATTCAATTTCAATTACTCTTGAAGATTTATTCATCTTTTATTATTCTTTAAATATGTTGCATTGAAATAATGATAGATGAACTAAAATATTTTCACAAACGAAGTTTTGCACATTACTTTGGAATTTTTAGATAATGCAAGAAACTAAAACAGGACAATTGTTTGAGAAATTCACGAAAGTAAGGGATGAAGGAACTTGAGGAATTTCTTCCTTCCAGTCTAAAAGGAAAATGGACAAAACCAATGATTCAATTATTACAGATATCCTCAGTAGATCGTAACATTGGAGGAAGGCCTACAGGCTGAGCAAGAATCAAATTTTGAGAAAAGAAAAGATAAATGAAAGAATGAATGGTGGCGCCTAGGATAGGGGTCATATTTACAGCACTTTGCATCATAACATGTTTGATTAGGGACATTCGACTCACTTCGATCATAGCATCCTAATTATTAGGCATGAACTCATACGCATTCTACAGGTTATGTCTTTTATGGGAAAATGTAGATCAAAGAAACAAGATTTGGCATCCCTATGTTTATAGGGAACAGATCGAACATAGCAGATCTGACATTCATGTGCTTACAGCAAATCAGATCAAAGATTTCAGCATGGCATCCCTGTGTTTATAGGGAAAAAGTTGAAGATAGCAGATTTGGCATCCCTGTGTTTATAGGGAACAGATCGAAGATAGCAGATCTGACATTCTTGTGCTTACAGCGAAGTAGATCAAAGATTTTAGCATGGCATCCCTGTGTTTATAGGGAACAAGTTGAAGATAGCAGATTTGGCATTCTTGTGTTTACAAGGAACAGATTGAGGACATAGCAGATTTGACTCTCAGATGTTCTCAGACGCATAGCAGATCTAACCTTCAGATGTTTATACTGAAGCAGATCCAAGATGATTTGGCATTCTTGTGTTTACAAGGAACAAATCGAGGACATAGCAGATTTGACTCTCAGATGTTCTCAGACGCATAGTAGATCTAACCTTCAGATGTTTATACTGAAGTAGATCCACGATGATTTGGCATTCTTGTGTTTACAAGGAACAAATCGAGGACATAGCAGATTTGAATCTCAGATGTTCTCAGACACATAGCAGATCTAACCTCCAGATGTTTATATTGAAGTAGATCCAAGATGATTTGGCATTCTTGTGTTTACAAAGAACGAATCGAGGACATAGCAGATTTGACTCTCAGATGTTCTCAGACACATAGCAGATCTAACCTTCAGATGTTTATACTGAAGCAAGATCCAAGATGATTTAGCATTCTTGTGTTTATAAGAAGCAAATCGAGGACATAGCAGATTTGACTCTCAGATGTCCTCAAACAGACTCAAGATGGTTTGGTATCCTTGTACTTACGAGGAACAAATCGAAGACATAAGTAGATTTGGCTTTCACTTATTTACACTGAAGCAAATCTAAGATTAACTTAGCATTTCTGTATCATCAAGAAGTAAATCGAAGAAGCAGATTTGGCATTTCTGTATTCAGCGAAGAAGAGATCGAAATTATCAACAGGACAGTCATAGGTTTACAAGAAGAAGATTGAAAGAACCGGTCAAATTTGGTCTTTCTATGAGTCTTTGCTCGATTCCTGTTACACAGCAATGAGCAAAGAGGGGCAGCTGTAATAGCCCAAATCTGACCGGGCTGAAAACCAAAATTAAAAAATAATAAGTAAATGTTTATTTATTAAATAGTCCTTTTACAGAGCCCAAAAGTTAAAACTCAACTAGCCTACCAACCCATAACCCAGCTAAGTACCCGGTGCCCATTACACCGTACCTAGCCCAGAACTAAAGTGGCCCAAATTGACCCAAACTCTCAGAGGCCCAAAATTTAGAAGCATTTGGCTAGGGTTCCCTAGCCCTCTCCTCACGCCGCAAGGAGTTTCTAGAAGCTTCAGGCACTTCAAACGACGTGGCCTTTCATTTTAATCATCGCCACCAAGCACGCCGTGATTTCTCGACTCTGCCGTCATACATCGTGCCACCATTGACGCGCAAGACACGCCAGAATCAGGCGTTGGCTCCATCAGCACGCAGACATCAGTGATCGAGCGAGATTCTCGAGGATTACCTGCGAATAAAAGAGGAAACAAAGATAAAAAACCAAGGCAAATATGGAAAGAAATCTTTGATTTCTTTCCTAAAACATAACAGCCTAAGGCTATAAAACCTTTTTGTAAAAGAAAAAGAGGGAGATAAAAAAAAACACAGAGTCATAGGAAAAATACACCACAAAAGATATTGTACATCGAGTATTTTTGAATAATATACCAGAAGGATTTCGAGAGAAACAAAGGTGACTCATTATTTTTTGTTTTTACTTCATTTTTATCGCAAACAATCGATATATAATACATTAAACAGACAGAGGAAGAAAATACCTTGAGAATCGCCCTGAAAAGCGAAGCTTTTCAGGTTTCAACCGTCGTGTGTGGCAGAGTCAATAACGGCGCGTGGTTCTGAACACGGAGGTCCGATGAACAGAGCAGATCGGCCTAGAGCCGGAGCTCAGAGGGCCGGGGAACCTTTCAGAGGATTTCTTTGATTTTTTTTTTTAGAACCGGGTTTCCAAATGATTTTAAAACTAAGAAGTTGGCTTATAAAGCCTTGATGAAACGACGACGTTTTAGACCCTCAGGATCCGCGCGTTGACCCGATTACCCGGGGAGGATCCGCGTGTTTTTGAGGATTGGGTTAATTACCTAATTAGCCCCTCTATCCTTTTTATTTTTACAATTTATTTTTATTTTATTTATGATTCAGCCCTGATATTTTGTTTTAGTTTTAATTTAGTCCCTACAGTGACTGTTTGAAGTCCAAGATTAAAACGCAGTCATTTTGGGAATAGGGCAATTTGCCCAATGAGTCCTTTCTGTTTTATGCACGTTTTAATCAAGACCTTAATTCAGTTTCATTTTTAAATTCACTCCTGTAATTTTGCTGAACTTTGAATTTAACCCTACTTGTTTATTTCTATTATTATTATATCTATATAAAACTTTTTATATTGTTATTTGTTTTATTTTTTTTCTTAATCTTATTTTTATATTATATTATAATAATTACTTTATTATATATTATTGTTATTTATTATATATCACTTTTCACAAATTATTATTATATTTTACTTGTATTATATATTTATTAATTATTTATATATATTGTTCTTACATATATACTTTCGTTACTTTCTATTATATCTATTATATTTCTTATTTCCTATATATTTAAATTATATGTTATTATATAACATTTATTATTTTTTATATTACTTATTATTTTTATTTTTATACATATTATGTATATCATATATTATCTATTATATTATTTATGTTTATATTATTCATTATATTATTTAAATTTTAAAATTGGTAAATTAAATTATATTTTTAATTCATATGCATATTAAATTATTAATTATTTATTTATTATGTATTATTATTTTAAAATGATATTTTTATATTATGTGTTATTTTATAAATTCTTTTACATGTTTTTTTACCTGATATTTTATATATAATTATTATTCTCTTATAAATATTTTGTTATTATATTTCATATATTGTATAGCAAATACTATTTTAAGATTATTATTAAATATTATGTCTTTATTTGTGTTATATGTATATTCTGTTAACAATAACTCATTTCATTTTTTTTATATTGCATATATCATATGTTATTTTACATTTGATATTATATTTCATGAATATGTACATTGATATTGTATTACTCTTTTTGTATATCATGCATTATTTAATTATTACTTTGTATGCTTGTATGTTTATTCATTCTCAATACATGCTATATATATATCTTTGTATGCATATTGTTAATATTTGCTATATATATTATTTTTATATGTATGTATCTAATGCACGATCTTTATATTATTGCCATCATTTTGTTTAAATGCATGTATTATTTACCTACTACAATAATATGTTACTATGTATGATTTATAATGCAATACAATTCCCCACACATATTTTTTAAAAAAAAAAACAAGGCTCCAAAGTTTTCAAAAAAAATATGAAGGCAATGCTTGATGTTTAGAAATTTCGAGAAAGTAGTGCCCTAACTTATTGGGTTGCGACTTTTCTCATTGATCTCAAATAATCAGGTACCCTTCTAAGTTTTTAAAGGTTTTCAAAATGTAAGCAACTGTCTTAGAATTGCAAAGCAATATGTCCTAACTTACTAGATGTAGCGTTTTGTTGTTTCGAGATAGGGATTTCTAAAAAGCTAACTTAGTGTCAATACTTTGATACGAGTGAACCCAAATTTTCAAAATGAAAATATTTTAAAGAGGATTATATCTTAAAATTTTTAAATTTCCGACATTAATGACACTTGATAATCAATTAGGTACCAATTTTTGGGCGTTACAAGGGTGCTAATCCTTCCTTGTACGTAACCGACTTCCGAACCCGTTCTTTTGATTTCGTAGACCAAAACTAATGATTTTAAAACAAAAATGTTTTAAAAGTGATCCAATCACACTTAAAAAGATTGGTGGCGACTCCCATTTTCGTTTTTTCTTAAAGTCGATTCCCTTTTTCCAAAACATCAATAAAAAATAGTCTCGACACCTAGGGTCTAATTTGGGGTCCGTGTATTTGGGGCTTATTGGGCCTGCTAAAATTTTGGGCCACGGGTTGTGGTGTATTGGGTCACTGTAACGGGCTATGGGGTAGTTGGGTTTAAGTTGTAATCGGGTCTGCTGGGTAGTGCTAAAAACATTTGGGCTTTGTAATTGGACTTTTAAAATAAATTCTTATTTATCTAATTCTTTATTCTGTTTTTAGCCCGGTCAAATTTGGGCTACTACACAAATCAGCTCAATTTCAAAGTTTTAAATTTTCGTTGTGACTGAAAATTGTTTTTCTAAACTAAATTTTCCAACAAAGACAACTAGTTAGCTAACAATAACATCTAGAAGATAAGCACAAAAGAAACTATTGAAAAATATAGAAAGTGAGAAGGAATGCCCACTCCCAGAATAATTGCAATGATCTAGGTAGTTTCCATATTTGAAAAAGTTTCCATAAAAGTTTCAAAGATTATTGGTTGTGTTGATTATGTGGATTGTATCTAGCCCGTCAATGAAGATCATATTATTTGGGGAATTATATTTAGTTCTCTTCCTAATAGATTCTATATTAAGGTCATAATTATTAAAGAGGTTAAAGATCTTAAAAGATTGGCTATTGATGAACTTATTGGTTCATTACAGACTTTTGAGATGATTTTTGATCAGGTTAAATGCAAGAGAGTAAAAGGAAGTAGAAATATTGCTCTTCAAGTAAAGGAGGAAGTGCCTTGTAACACCCCAAATCTGGCCTAGATGCTATGACCGGATCTTAAGGGTCACATTAATTTCTTGAAACCATGTACATATGTTTAGTAAAACATGTCTTAATCTTGTGTCTTTAGTTTAGTAAAGACTCGCCTTGATTTATTATCTAGAAGGCTTATTGGTTATCTTGCGTGTCCTCTAAAATGTTTGTAAGCAAAACAAGTCGATTAGTAAATCTCTTTATCTATTTATTTGTTTAAAGTCAAATCCTTAATTAAAAATTTTGCAGCGAAAAACCATATTTTATTAATTTTCAAAACAAACGTCAAATTTATTTTTTAGAAAAATAGATAGTTTGTTTAAGATAGCTTCTGAATATCTAAAAAAAAAAAAACAAAAGAAAGTCAAAAAATACCAACACTGTTCAAAAGCCCGTAAAACATAAGTTAAACCTCATTTAACTAACATAAGAATGAGACCAAATCGAGCTCCTGACCGTTGCCCAATCCTAAGTCTGGGGGTTACTTGAAGAGATTAATTAATTGAGTGAACTAGAAAGCCCAGTGTATGACTTGGCCCACATACATAGCAGATAACAAAATTTAATCACAAATTTCAATAGAACAGAACATGTACAAAAGCATGGCATGCATAGTGATGCAAAATGTCATATAGAATCAGATCGTACCCTCATCCGCTACACACCACTCTGTCCCACCCAATACACTAGTTAGAGTATTTAATACCCATCTAACCAAACACACCATAATCATGGTCTTTAGCCACTATAAATTTTGTAGCCAAACTGTCAAATTTATTGCAGAAAACGCTAGAATAATAATAGAAAATTTGTAGGTATACTGCCAGAATTTGCAGAATGCAGTCTACTAGAAATTCCTCCTCAACATAAACATAACCCAACCCAATGCACATGCATAGTCATATCACAGGTTCAGGTGTAATCAGAATAACATAATTAGATGTAACATGCTCATTTATGAACATAGCAGAAAGGAACAAGCCAATAATGAATACGGGTTTGTAAATTAGTAATACCATTTTACGTAACTTAGCATGTTACCAAAAAACATACATACATCATTAACATACCAGACAATTTTAATTGGTTACATCTGTAACAAATTTACAGATGCAAAAAAGACATTAATCTCGAACAAACGACCCAAAACACACCCCCAATGAACCTGCTTAGGATGGGTCCATACACTTAGGCAGCCCACACGCCCTTACCTGATGGTCTATATGGCCCACATCTTCGGACACATGCTCGTGTGGCCCACACGGCCTACCACATGATCGTGTGACATTGAAATTTTTGATTTTGCATAGTTTTGTGAGTTTTCAAGATAGAGTCACACACCTAATCTATTCTGGGATATCGGTAGAACAACAACACTCTAAGTTCTGTACACACAACATCTACAATTTAACTAATTAGCAGAAACTCTACAACCAAAACTACCATTTGACATTTACTGAAACTGAGTATTCGACCTAAGAGACAGAAAACATTTAGCCATTACCAACCAACCTCATTCAATCCTTAAATTTGAGCACTCAAACACTTACTCAGAAAAGAAACGGTTCCCCGAAGCTCTCAACTCGCCAGAAGGTTACCCGTCATAAAGTCCTCTCCTAAACAAAACCAAACAACAAGTACATCACAAACCTCATCGACATCAACTGAATCAAAGAAACATCTCAACAAGTCCCAGAATCAACTTATTAAAAATAAAACATACGGATATACTTACATAAGCTATGAAACTTTACCAAATTTCTAAAGCTAGCACACCAACAGTAAGCAAAAAGATGCTAGCATAGCACTAAGAAAGTTTGGCATCTGGACGACAAGGGAGAAATCAAAGAAGCTGTTAACCGTTGCAAAAAAAAAAAAAAACTAACGAGAATAAAAAAATAAAATGGAAAGATATCTAGAAGAACACAAAGTAAATTTAGCAACAGGAATTGAGAAAAAGAAACAAAAGAAAGAAAAAAAAGGCAAAAGAAAGAAAGAAAAGAAATAGAACATGAGAAAAAGGGAGGAATGGATGACATAAGTGGGGAGAAAATTTAGGAGGATATTTCTCAAGTTTTTTTTAAAATAAAACATAATATCCCAACAACCCAAATTAACTACTAACCTATAAAATTAACCAGAGTTTGGATTTAACCTAATTTCTAACAACATAAGCGGCACAAATAGGGAGAAGCAAAAAGAATTCCACTTTTTGCACACAATAGGATTTAAACTTGAGACCTATGGGTAAGCTAAGCCTTACCACAGAACCAACATGCTCATTCTTGTCAGCCAATTTACAAAATCAAATATAACCTTTACGAACCAAATTAGATATGGAAACAAAATTAATAAAAAAATTCCTAAGGAAATGGAATCGAACACAGGTCCTCAAGTACACATCCAGACATTTAACAATTGAACCAAATCAAATCACTTGACATAATTTAGCAATTCAAAACCAATAACTTTTGGCGTTACATGCCAGCTCCCCAAAATACTTCAATTGAAGATTTTCAGGAGCAGATTTTGTTACTTAATCAAAGTTTCAATAAGGAATTCAAGAAAAATGCAAAGAGATTTAAAATTTTTGAAGCTAATGTTAATATTCCCAAGAACAAGTCGAAGGTAATTATCATTAAAAAAGAAATAGAAAAAGACAAGAAGAAGGGTGTGCAGTGTTATAAGTGTCAAGAATAAAGTCATATCCAGTCTGAGTGTGCTAATATTCAAAAGAAGAAAAAAGAATAAACTCTGTGTTAGTTGGAGTTATGAGAATTCATCCATTGGATCTGATATAGAAAAGGATCATAAAAATTTCATTACTTTCGCTGCCAGTACTATTGACGATAAAGATTCTAATAGAGATTCAAATGTTAGGATAGATGAAGATTTTCTAAAGATTTATAAAGTGATGCTAATCTTGCAGAGAAGTTAAGACAATCTTGTAAAGGTTAGAATAGAACTTGTAGATGCTAATCTTATGCTTGAAAAGTTCACCAGTAGTAGCAGTAAACTTGATAAAATTCTTGCTATTGGAAAAGAGATCCAAGTAAAGGAGGCTTGGGCTTTGTTAATAAAGGAAAAGTTGTTGTAACAAGCTTTGTAGTTTTTGTAAAAGCTTCCAATTCACAGAAAGTTGGTGGAAGTTCTAAGCCTATGATACTCAATTCATACAAGAAGATTTCTCATTCTCATAAGGTTATTTTCCACTATTATGATGCTATTGGTCATATAAGACCACGTTTCTTCCAGATGATGCATGATCTAAGGTGGAGGCATCTAGTGTGCACTCTTTATGCCTCATCGACTTGGAAAATGCAGAAAAAGTATAGGTGAAGAAGGAGACTAAGTGCCTAATTGTTTCACATCATTCATTAAAGTCCATTATTGACAAAGTATGGTATTTTGATAGTGGTTGTTATTGGCACATGAAAGGTAACAATACTTATCTTACTGGTTTTGAGGATTCTCCTATTGGAAAGGTAACTTTTGGTGATGGGAAAAATGTTGGATCTAGTGCCCTAAGTGTAGTATATTCATTTGTAAATTTATAATTTTTTAGAAAAAAATGGTTAATAAAATATTTCATGGATTACATTAATATACTTTGCATAATGTCCTAATGTGGTTTTTGCTTGAAAAGCAAAATAAAAACAAATATTGGCTCACAAGTTATGTAGTGTTTAAACTAATACTAGGTGGTATTACGTCGTCGAGTCGTAATACGGAAAGACAACTTATATTAGTAGAAAAATCTAAACATGTATTTAGTCTAATAGGAAATGAGTAAGCCGATTGAAAGACTAATATGTCTTCTATCAAGTCCAATTAGGGAGATGCCTTATCTTTGGTGTCAGAATGGATAACTTCTAGAAGATAGAAACATAAATGTGACTGATTGGACTGATAGCACATCAAACTGGACCCAAGAAGAAGAATAGATTTTGAATCCATTTATGGATTTATTTACTTGTGGCATGTAACGCGTAGGTTTGTGCAAGTGTACACAGTCGCTATCAAGTAATAAGTAAGTATCGAGTTCTCGTCTCCACAGGGATTGTATTTGTGTTAAACCATTTAATTGTAAAATTATACTAACAACTTGGTAAACAAAAACACAATATGGTTGAGAAGTGATGATTAAAATTGAATATTTTAAACTAAATGCAATGATCCCAAATGCAAATTATCCTAAGTATGAAAACTATATGAATGAAATAGATTTTAGCAAAATTAAACACAATTTACAACAATTATAACATAAATAAGCTAGAACAATTACTTTAATTAAACTCAATTTATTATCAACATGCTTAATAACATTTCAGAAAAACATTCTATGGCGACTCGATCTTTCATGAGTTTGGAAACCACATTAGGTCCTTTCGAAATCCTTTACTTAGTAAATATGCATTTTACTGATCCTTATTTACTAAGGGTTTCTTCGCATTCGTGTGAGGTAACAGGGACGTGTTAGGTTTGAAACAATTTAATCACACAAATCTAAAAACTATGCAGATAACAGAGCTTGGTTAGAGTTGTTATGTAACCTACAATTTAATCGGGTTAGGATCTAAATTGAGCATGTACATTTCAATTATGTATCCACTAGCCATCGTCTGGTTAGGATCTCTCAGCTAATTCAGGTGCATTTCAATCACATATGAACGAAAAACAGACTTGATTTTAATTGAAAACATGATCGATTGAGGCTTAAACATTATAAGCATGAATCAAATAAATATTATTTAATCAAAGCAATCATCTTAGCTTAAATAAAATTAATCTAACATTGTTGTAAACAAGAACAAAGAACACATAGCAAACATTTTTACATTAAATCAAAGAAAAGAAAGATTAAACCTAAATCAAAGTGGCTGTCACCCAAGACTCTGACCGACGAGGCTCCTTCGCTCCTTCGCTTTGCTCCTTTGCTGATGACTCTCCAAGGTGGCTGACCAGGAGCTCTTTAAGAGGCTTAATTGCTAAAATCTCTATGAAGAGATAATGCTAGGCGTGTGAAATGGAAGATGCTAAAGAGAATTGAGAGAGAAGAGAGAATGATGAGGGATGATTGATGAGGGATCAAATGAGGTCTTATTTATAGGTGAAGAGAGGAGGGTAGTTTGCTAAAAATAGAAAGGTTTAGTCTCTTCAAGCTTTTCCAATGAGTGGTAGGCCATGCTTAGTGGATTTTGAGTGATTTTTAAGCAATTTAAATGCCATAACAACTCAAAATTGAGACTCGGTCAAATGTAAATTTCGGGCGAATCTCTAATTTCTTCAACATTGCAAGGATCTTATGTAATTAAACCAAAAAGTGGTTTATGTAGACAGCCATGTGTAGTCAAATTTGGGTTGACCTGGTCTTCAATTCGGACCCTTTTTTTGTAATCTAGCAAAGCTATCAGACCTGTCCAAAATAAATAGATAAATTAAAGGACCAAAGAACAAAATTTATCCAATTTAAATAATTAATTAAAACCCAAATTGTTAATGAAATATTTTAAAATGAATTATTAAATATAATTTTATATTTTATTATTTAATTTAATCATGCATGGCCCATTTTATGTCTTAAAAATATGTTCAAATAAATCTAAAATAAGCCATTTTATGCATGAAAACTATATAATAAATCATAAAATCACATTTTAATAATTTCCATGTCCTAATTTCATATTTTCACATATTTCATTAATTTATTAAATAATTACTTAGTTTTAACAATGAATTTAAGTAAAAAGGTGATAAATTACATTGGAAAAATCCTATATATTTTTCAGTTTACACACCCCAAACTTAAATCATTGCTCGTCCCGAGTAATGTTTATGCACAACAAAAGGTCTTACTTGCTAACTATGTAAGCAGCATCAATCTTTGTCCCATAACCATGCATTAATAACTTCATGTTTATAGATCTTCTTTATTAACAAGTAATTCATATGCAAATATTTTTAAAGTTTTCTACTAAGTTTCAAAATATACCAACATGAATACTAGTTTGTATGTATGCCACAGCCACATATAACATTCTTCATTCAAAATAATTTCTTATCAATCAAGCAAACAATTATAAGGCTTATTTTGATCTTCATATGTTGAACTTAGTACTTCCTCTCCACTAATGTAGGTGACATAATCATCAAATCAATAGGTCTTTTATACAGTTGTAATAGGGCTCGGTTAAAGGTAGGGATTTCAAAAGATGAGACATTTTAGTTTCAAAATCTTAACCTTTAACTCTGTCTTAGATTTCTCGAAATACAACATTTTCTTTAAGTGAACCTTTGGAACACCTCCAAACTTATTTTGAACTCAAGCTCATAAATTTTTCTTTTTGGAGACTGAGCAAACTTTTCTTCGCTCTTTTTTTTTAATTAAGCATGAGCACATACATCTTTTTGAAAATTTTCTCAAATGTTGATTACCAAGACAACTTTAGTTAAGATGGGTGCACAAAATTAGGATAACTTTAAAAGATGGTAATATGGCTTATAATGTAGGTTCACTGCAATAAACAAGCCTTTAAGCTCAAAATTACAGTTTCAAGGGCCTAATATCATAGTGTTGACTTGAAAAGGATCAAACAATCCAAAGAAATAGTGTCTATATTGTCGAAACCTACTTAAAAACGAGTTTTAAAAAAACAAAAACGGGAGTCGCCACCAATCTTTTAAAGTGTGATTGGATACTTTATAAAACGTTTTGGTCTACGAAATTATGAGAAAACAGGTTCGGGAGTCGGTTATGTTCGAGGAAGGATTGGCACCCTCGTAACGCCCAAAATTAGTACCAAATTGAATAATTTTGTCTTAATGTCAGGAATTTGAAAGAATTTAGAAATAATATTCTCTTGAAACTGTAAATTTTTCTAAAAGAATCAAGATTCATTCGTTTTAAAAGAATACAAACATCATATCCAGCATGATTGGACGCGATATCTTTAAACTTTCGTAACTAAAATCATCTCGTGATTTGTAAAACTCGTTTAAAAGGATGTTTTAGATATTTAGACAAACAGGAAATCGCAACCCAGCATGTTAGAGCACTATTTCTCGAATTCCTAAATACGAAAGACATTGCCTTGTTTTTTAAGATTTCTTTAGGTTAAATGAAATTTAAAAATAATAATAAAATATAAATAAAATATAAAAAATATTCATAAATTTTTAGAATAATATGAAAATAATAAAGGAAACCCTTTTTTTTTAAAAGATGATTAATATATATATGAACCGTATTATAAGATATAATAACTTAATATATTAAAAAAATAAAATATTAATATTACACATATTTTTTAATAAAAAAAATAAAAAAAAGTCTGTATAATTAATGAGTGATAAAATAATATATATTTTATAATGAAATAAACCTAATATAAGAGATAATATATAGTAAAATATATAGTGTATAATATAATTTATAAAAATATATATAATAATATAAATCATATGATAGTTAATATATAAGAAAATATATAATAAAATGTATATAATATAATATATATAAAAGAAAGAGAGATATTATAAGGAATAATATATAATAAAATATGATATGTAATAAAAATATATAAATAAATATAATAAAATATAATATGATAAGGAATATATATAATAATAATAATATAACAAATATTTTACATATAAAAAAATATAGTAAAATGAATAATATAATAAAAATATATAACATATAATAAAATTTATAAATATAATAAAATAATATTATATATATAACTAATGTTTATTAAAAATATATATATATAAGGTATTTTAAATAAATTAAATTAAATATATAAAAGGATTAAAATTAAATTTAATTAAGGAAATTAGGGTTAATTACAGATAAATAAAGAAAACTAGGCCAAATTGGAACACGGACTAAAGCCGAGGGACTCACTGGGCAATTTGCCCTAATCCCAAAACGATATCGTTTCTTCGAATACAGTTTTAAAGTCACTCTGAGGACTAAATTGAAACAAAATTAAAACATTAGAGCTAAATTAAAAAATAAATAAGATGAAATTATAAAGATTAAAAATGCGAGAGGACCAATTGGGCAATTAACCCACTTTACGAAAACACGCAGATCCTCCCCGGGTAATCGGGTTAACACGCGGATCTTGAGCCTTGAAACGACGCCATTTTGTGCTTATTGAATTAAACCAAAACGACACCGTTTCATTAGGGCTATATAAGCCAAAATTTAAGCTTTAAAATCATTTTGCACTCTGTTTCAAAAAAAAAAACGGAGAAGAATCCTCTGAACGAGGGCCTGGGGTGAGTTATCGGAGTGCTATCGTGCCTCCGTTCGAGGTTTGTACGCGCTCACCCGCCCTCATCTATGCCACCACATACGACGGTCGGAAATTGAAAAATTTTCCTTTTTCCGACGCGAATCAGAATGGTACGTTTCCTTTTCCCTTTTCATAGTTTGCAATATATACATATTTAAAAAATATTCACCTTTGTGTATCTCAATCAACTGTTGATTTATTTGTGTATAAAATGTTCTGTTTTTATTGAATCTTTGTGTGTATTAAAAAAACTGTCCTTTACAAATTAAAAAGAGGGGTTTTTATAACCTCGGTTACATTTTTGGAAAGTATCCTTTGATTTCTTTCCATGTTTGTTTCCCTTCCTGTTGTGGTTCTTTCTTTCTTTTGCAGGAATCAGCGTGAAATCCAGTGGTGAATGCGCCGATTACGGCGCGATATGGTGCTGGAGTCACGGCACTGATGGAGCTGGAGTCACGACGCTGATGGAGGGCCACTGGAACTGCGCGAGTCGAAAAGGCACGACGCTTGGGATGGTTGCGGCGCAAATTCTGGAACCTTCCTCTAGCGTTTGTGGCACCTAGGGTTTCAAAAACCCTAGGTCTTCCATTCTCCTTTTGTAATTTTGGGCCTCTTTAGGCTGCTGCTTATTGGATTTGAGTAGGCTTAGTTAGGCATTTTGGTGTAACGGGTCTACTGGGTATTACATTGTAATTGGACCTCAGGTAGACTTAAATTTTTGGGCTCTGTATATAGACTGTTTAAAACAGTAAACATTCATTTAATTTTTTTGTTTTTTTGTTTAAGGCCTGGGCAAATTTAGGTTATTACAGCTGCCCCTCTTTGCTCATTGCTGTGTAATATGAATCGAGCAAACACTATAAAAGGACCAAATTTGCTCGGTCTGGCCCAGTCTTTGAGATCTTTTCTTCAAATGGTCTTTATCCTATCTGCAACTTCAGAGGTATTGGACCATAAATATGATAGCTTCAATTTGCTTCACTTGTAACTTCAGGAAGGCAATATCTACTATCTTAAACCTGCTCCGTGCAACCTCGGGGACGCCATGTTAATATCTTCGACCCGCTCTCTGCCAATACAGAGACGCCAAGTCTGCTATCTTCGATCTGCTCTCTGACAATATAGAGATGCCAAATATACTATCTTCGATCTGCTCTCTGACAATACAAAGACGCCAAATCTGCTATCTTCGATCTGCTCTCTGACAATACAGAGATGTCAAATCTACTATCTTTGATTCGCTCTCTGAAAATATAGAGACGCCAAATCTGCTATCTTTGATCTGCTCTCTGACAATACAGCGATGCCAAATCTGCTATCTTCGATCTACTCTCTGATAATACAGAGACGCCAAATCTGCTATCTTCGATCTGCTCTCTAACAATACAGGGACGCCAAATCTGTTATCTTCAATCTGCTCTCTTACAATACAGAGACGCCAAATCTATTATCTTCGATCTGCTCTTTGACAATACAGAGACGCCAAATCTGCTATCTTCGATCTGCTTTTTGACAATACAGAGATGCCAAATCTGCTATCTTTGATTTGCTCCTCGTCAAATACGAGGATGCCAAATCATCTTAGATCTGCTCCCCGTCGAATACGGAGATGCCAAATCTACTATCTCTGATCTACTCTCTGACCATACAGAGATGCCAGATCTACTATCTCTAGCCTGCTACCCTACTGTTTAGGGGTTGAGGCGCATCAATCTTTATTGTTCCTTGAAGGACTTAGCCTGTATAATGCATATGAGTTCATGCCTAATGATTAGGATGCTATGGTCGAAGTGAATCAAATGCTCCTAATTAAACCTGTTATAATGCAAAATGTTTATGAATATGACCCCTATTCCAGACGTCGCCACTCATTCTTTCGTTAAAGTTTATCTCTAAGTATCATTCCTACTCAACCTGTGGGTTTGTACCATTCCTCAAATGTTATGACCCACCAAAAATGTTTGTAAGATGATCCTCTCTTAGGATCGAATTGTTTGATTTGTTCAATCATCATTCTGGAATAAAGAAAGAATTTCCTCGAGTTCTTTCGAACCTCACTTACGTGAATTCCTCGAACAATTGTTCCGTTTTAGTTTCTTGTGTTATCTAGAAACTTCCAGAGTAATGAGCAAAACTTCATTTGTGAAAATTATTTAGTTCATCTATCATTATTTAATGCAACACACTTTAAGAATAATGGAAGATGAATTTAATCTTTTAATCTTGAGAATAATTAGATTTGAATGAATTTGTCAAAAATACAAAGGGAATTAATCTGAAAGCCTATCTTTAAGAAGAAATAGAATCTAAAGATAGCAAATAGGATAAAAGTTAGATACTCTAGATATCGCCACTTGAGCGTCTATACACCAGCTTCATGAAGTCTTTCTTGAGTTCACATGTGTTTAAAAATCAAAGTACTTTGTTGATGCCTCGATATGCAACGCGCTTCGCTCTTTGTTGAATCAGATATAGTAAGATTATTGTATACCCTTAAAAATTTGAGCTGTATACCCTTCAAAATTTGAGCTGCCCTTTCGGGTTTTCAACTCAAAACCCTTTTGGTCACAAGGTGCCCTTTGCGGGTTTTCACCTTGGCCTCTCCATTTTTTTGTTTTGTAAACTCAACGCCTCTTTGCGGGTTTTCACGCTGGATTCTTCTCTCCTTTAGATAAAGTACTTTTTTACTGAGTCTGAATTCACTGGATTGGGTAAACTCTTCCCATCAATTTCTGTTAAAATCAATGTACCCCCAGAGAAAGCCTTCTTCACGACATATGGCCCTTCCCAATTTGGCATCCATTTTCCTCTAAAGTCCTTCTGAATGGGAAGGATCTTTTTTAGCACAAGATCCCCCTCGTGGAATTCTCTCGGTCGCACTTTCTTGTCGTAAGCTCGCATCATTCGCTTCTGGTACATCTGACCATGGCAAATAGCTTTTAGCCTCTTTTCTTCAATCAAGTTCAATTGGTTATACTGCGATTGAATCCATTCTGCCTCATCTAGCTTTATCTCTGACAAAATTCGAAGAGAAGGTATTTCAACTTCAATGGGTAATACTGCCTCCATCCTATAAACCAAGGAGAAACGAGTTGCCCCAGTAGAGGTTCTGACGGACGTTCTATAGGCTAAGAGTGCAAATGGTAACTTCTCATGCCAATCTCTGTAGGTTTCAATCATTTTCCCCACTATCTTCTTGATGTTTTTGTTAGCAGCTTCCACTGCCCCATTCATCTTTGGGCGATACGGGGATGAATTATGATGCTTAATCTTGAACTGACTACAAACTTCTGCTATCATTTTGTAGTTCAAGTTCAATGCATTGTCTGATATGATCCTCTCAGGCATCCCATACCGACAAATGATCTCTTTCTTCAAGAATTGACTTACAGCCGACTTAGTAACATTTGCATAAGAAGCAGCCTCTACCCACTTCGTGAAGTAATCAATGACCACAAAAATAAAGCGATGCCCATTTGAAGCTTTTGGTGATATTGGCCCAATAACATCCATGCCCCACATGGAAAAAGGCCATGGAGAAGTCATAACATGTAGAGGTGAAGGTGGTACATGAATCTTATCTCTATAGATCTGACATTTATGGCATTTCTTGGCATAGTTGATACAATCCCCTTCTATAGTAGACCAATAATATCCAAACCTCATGATTTGTCTAGCTATCGTGAAACTATTAGCGTGCGTCTCACAAACACCCTCGTGAACTTCTTCCAAGATTAACTTAGCCTCCACGGCGTCAACACATCTCAACAGTACTTGGTCCTTTCTTTTCTTGTACAAGATGCCCCCATCCAAAATATAATCACAAGCCAATCTCCTTAAAGCTCGCTTATCATTTTCGGTTGCCTGTTCTGGATATTTACGATCTCTCACATATCGCAATATATCCTGATACCAAGGATTATCATCTTTTTCTTCTTCCTCAATGTTACAACAGCTAGTTGGAGCCTCGAAAATACTCATCTGAATTGGTCTCATCTCCTCCTCTTTATTCACTCTAATCATTGAAGCCAAGGTTGCCAGAGCATCTGCCATTTGGTTTTCGTCTCGAGGGATATAATTGAAAGTGATGTCATCAAACTCCTTAAGTAATCCCAAAACTAGCTTTCGATAGTTGATCAATTTAGGATCCCTTGTTTCCCATTCACCTTTAAGCTGGTAAATTACCAACACAGAGTCTCCATATACTTCCAAGGTTTTTATTCCTCGCTCTATAGCCGCTCGGAGTCCCATGATGCACGCTTCATACTCAGCCATATTATTTGTGCAATCAAAATCCAACTTGCACGTGAATGGATAATAATCGCCATTTAGGGATTCCAGGACTGCCCCAATTCCATTTCCCACTGTATTGGATGCTTCATCAAAGCTCAACTTCCAAAGACAATCCTCTGTATTTGCCACACACATCAACTCCTCATTTGGGAAATCGAAATTCAACGGCTCATAATCCTCCAGAGCTCTACTAGCCAGAAATTCTGCTATAGCGCTTCCTTTTATAGCCTTCTGGCTCACATAGACTATGTCAAACTCTAAAGTAGAATTTGCCACCTCGCCATTCTCCCATTCAAAGCTGTTGACTCCATCATATACTTCAAAGGATCAAGTTTTGAAATAAGCCAAGTAGTATGATATATCATGTACTGTCTTAACCTTCGAGTCGTCCAGATTAAAGCACAACACAATTTCTCAATTGGCGAATATCTCATCTCACACTATGTAAATTTTTTACTGAGGTAATATATCGCTTTCTCTTTTCTTTTCGACTCGTCATGTTGACCAAGCATGCATCCCATGGAATTACTAAACACCGACAAGTATAGAATTAATGGTTTATCTGGACTAGGTGGAGATAGTACTAGAGCATTTAACAAGTATTGCTTGACTTTATCAAAGGCATTTTGGCATTCCTCATTCCAAGTACATTGGTTGTATTTTCTAAGAAGGCGAAATATAGGGTCACATTTCTCAGTTAATTGTGAAATAAACCGAGCAATATAATTCAACCTTTCAAGAAAACCCTGGACTTCTTTCTGAGTGCTTGGTGGAGACAAATCTCGTATGGCTTTAACTTTGTCTGAGTCAACTTCTATTCCTTTTTCTCTGACCACGAAGCCTAGTAATTTCCCTAACCTAGCTCCAAAAGTGCACTTTGCCGGATTAAGCTTTAACTGAAACTTCCTTAATCTCAAAAATAGTTTTCTCAAAACTTCAATATGTTCTTCCTCTGTTCGAGATTTGGCAATCATATCATCGACATACACTTCAATTTCCTTGTGCATCATATCATGGAATAAAGTCACCATAGCCCTCTGGTATGTTGCCCCTGCATTCTTTAGCCCAAAGGGCATTACATTGTAACAGAAAGTCCCCCACAAAGTTATGAAGGTGGTTTTATCCATGTCCTCAGGATGCATCTTTATCTGATTGTTCCCCGAGAAACCATCCATGAAGGAGAACAATGAATATCCCACCGTGTTGTCTACCAAAGTATCTATGTACGGTAGAGGGAAATTATCTTTTTGGCTAGCCTTGTTCAGATCTCTGTAATCAATGCACATTCGTACCTTCCCATCTTTCTTAGGAACTGGTACAATATTAGCTACCCATTCAGAGTACTTCACCTCTTGTAAGAATCCTACATCGAACTGCTTATTGACTTTGTCCTTTATTTTCAACATGATATCTGGCCTCATTCTTCGCAACTTCTGTTGGACTGGCTCACAATCTTGTCTTATTGGGAGACGATGCACCACAATATCGGTATTTAAACCTGGCATATCTTGATAGGACCATGCAAAGATATCCTTGAACTCACGAAGTAACTCAATCAGTCTTTGTCTTGTGTCTTCGGCAATATGCGTGCCAATTTTCACCTCTTTCCCTTCCTCTAGGGCTACATTCTCTATTGTCTCTTTCTCATGTGGCATGATTTGCTTCTCCTCCTGTTTTACCATCCTCAAATGATCCAAAGACACATCATCATTTTGGACATCTTCAAAATCCTGAGATCCCTCTAAACACATGTTTTGCTCACGAGAGAAATCAGGATTTGTAATATCAGTGCTCATATCATTGATATCTAGGGATCTGTGAAGTATAAAGAATATACAAAGAATGAATGAATTTAAGAATGATTATTTATGTGCTATGAATGAAAGAATAAGAATGGTCAAAATTTAACGGAATATTGATTGATAAAAATAAAACAATACTCGTTCGAATTGATAAAAGTTATGTTTTATTAAAAAAAAATGATCGTAAGCCTATTTCACAAATGTAATTCTATTATTCCTAGCTCTAGAGTAACAAGAATGTTTCAAGAATTACTCTGAAAAATTTCTAAAGACTACAGGAAGTTCCTCCACAGTCCAATTGTTCAGAAAGCTTCTCGGTTCGTAAGAGTGAATGCCCTTAAAGTTTTCTTGCTTCGATCCTTCATCTTGTAAAGCATTAATTTGATAACTTCCTTCTATGAGTAGCCCTCTCGATATGAGGGTTTGGGATATTGGAGGAAATGCAATCGGCTCCCACTCCACTTCTCTTCTATTAAGGCGCACCCTTCTTCCCTCTTGACGCTTCTCAATTTCCTTCGTCCTTTGCTTATAGTCTGGTTTGAAGCTCAAACCAAAGCGATCTCTTTTCTTTTTTACTTCTGGGATTTGAGTCCCTCATTACAGGTATTTTCCTAACCCTCTTCTTGGCAAGGCTCCTTTTCCTGCCATCATTTGTAGAGCCATCCTCGTAGCTCTTGCTATCTTTGGCGTCGGTAGCTTACTCCCTTATGAAATAAAGGTCGCATTCACAAATTCTAAAGAGTGAAATGAACACTCAATAGAATCCTCGTTTGTCTCGACATATGGGCCTTTGCTAGTGACTGCGGCTATAATGTCCTCCTCCACATTGATGGTTATTAACTATCCATCCATCACTAACTTCAGTTTCTAGTGCAATGATGAAGGCACCGCTCCTACTAAATGTATCCATGGCCTGCCTAATAAGCAATTGTAGGAAGGCTTGATATCCATCACCAAGAAATCTACTTCGTATATATTCGGCCCAATTTCTAAGGGGATGTCAATCCTTCCCATCACCTTCCTTTCTGTACCATCGAAGGCTCTTACCACATTCTGACATGTCTTCATGTGAGAATCATCAATGGGTAATCTGTTCAATGTAGACAATGGTAGAACATTCAAGGTCGATCTATTATCAACGAGCACGCTTGGGAGTGTGCACCTTTTGCATCGGGTGGTAATGTGTAAGGCCTTAGTCGACCCCCTACCCCACGGTGGGATTTCATCATCATTAAAATAGATAAAATTATCCGTACTTATGTTATTCACCAACTAGTCTAACTTGTTAACAGATATGTCATAGGTGACATATGTTTCGTTAAGCACCTTCATCAATGCATTCTGATGCATTTCAGAACTTAGAAGTAAGGCCAATCTCGATATAAGTAGTGCCCACGCAATCGCTTCGACCATGCTATACTCGCTATGCTTAAGGAACTTTATAAATTCCTTAGCCTCCTCTTCCTTTACTGGCTCCTTGACAGGCACTTCAGCCTCTTTCTCTTTCTCTGCACCAGCATTCTTTATTTTTATGGGCTCCTTTCTAACTCCCACTGTATCATATCGCCTCCCACTCTGTGTATGGGAACCTTCAACTTGTACATCCTTAGACGTACTGGCTATATTCTCCTCTTTAGACCTTTGTCACACTGGTCCCATAACTCCATGGTACCCTCTTGCTATCTCTATAAGGGAAAGGCATAGGCTTACGGATAATGACCTTAGGTTCCATTTGTGTCCCCACTTTATTATTCCCCAACAAGGAAATAATAATCCTTGGTCGACTAGTTCCTTTCTGTTTATCCTCCAGCACACATATTTGTTTTTCACAAAAGCTTCCTTCAAAAATTTGTAGCTCTTTGTTGTCTATAAAGCCCTGCACCAAGGCCTTGAATTCCTCGCAATCTTCATGGAACTCACCATAGTTCCTCGTTCCTCTTCTCACATTTTTAGAGGTTAACATATCTCTCTTCATCATCTCCTCCCAAATCACCGTCATAGGTATCCTTATCTCAGCAACATCCTCCTTTTTTCTCCTCTCACTGGCTTCACAAATGGCATTCACTCCTTGGTCGCTATGATTTGGCAATGGGTTTTCTGTATTAGGGGTATTTTCGAACTTTACTACCCCCATCTTAATAAGCTTTTCTACGGCCTTCTTAAAACTAGTACAATTTTCAATTGAATGCCCCGATATTCCAGCATGGTATTCGCATTTGGCGTTTGTATCATACCATTTGGGATATGGGGGATGCAAAGGTTTCAAGTGAAAAAGAGAAATAGAATGTGCATCGTATAAGATTCGATAAAGCTCACGATACGTCACGAGGATAGGTGTAAACTGCATCCTTTAAGAATTCTGCCTTGTACCCGACTCCTTCCTTTGAGAACTCTGTTGCTCAACCGCAGCTGTTTTAGGTTGACCAACTGTGATTGCCCTCGTATTGAAGGTGCTTGTGTTATTCACTTCACCTTCCTTTCTCCTTAGGGCCGATCTTTTAGTTGCTTCCCCTCTATTTTTCCACCTCTTATGGCATTCTCGATCATCTCTCCCGCCATAATTATATCTGCAAAGCTTTTAGTGGTGCTCCCGATCATGTGAGTGATGAATGGAGCTTTTAAAGTGTTGATGAACAACATGGTAGTCTCCTTCTCCAACAACGATGGTTGAACTTGCATTACCACCTCTCTCCATCTCTGTGCATATTGCCTAAAGTTTTCATTAGGCTTTTTCTCCATGTTTTGCAGTGTGATCCTATCTAGAGTCATGTCAGTCACATAATTGTACTGTTGCATAAAGGCTTATGCAAGATCCCTCCATGAACTTATTCTGGCCCGGCTCAATTGATTGTACCACTTGGCTGCTGCTCCAATTAAACTTTCTTGGAAACAATGGATCAACAATTGATCATTATTTACATACCCGGTCATTCTCCTACAGAACATCGTAATATGGGCTTCTGGGCAAGTAGTCCCATTGTATTTCTCAAATTTTGGCATCTTGAATTTGTGAGGAAGCACCAAGTCTGGGACCAAGCTTAGATCTTTGGCATCAACTTTATGATGCCCATCAACATTCTTTAAAGCCTTGAATTTTTCCTCCAACCATTTGCAGTATTCTTCCAACTATCTTGCAGCCTCAATTCTTAAATCCTCTTTTTCAGCCATGTCTAAGTCAGGAATGACAGGATTTGCAGGATTGTTGCACAAATTGAACCCTGAGCCAGTTGGGAAGTTTATGGGGATCCCAGCATCGACTTGACCCTGTTGAGGCCTTATTGTGATAGACAGCCCTTGGGGATATGCCTCAGGTTGGGTTTGTATTTGATGTGGAGTGAAACCAAGAGGATGACCCTCATTCTCCTCTTCAGTGATTGCCATGGGAGCCTTTCCCTTATTAGTGGCTCTCAGTAGTTGAGCCATCTCAGCCATCATGTTCCTTTGAGCCTCCAATATTTTCTCCCTCATATCATTTTGCATTTTTGGCAATTTCTCTTGCAATTGGTCCTGCATGTCCTTCTGTAGTTGTTCAAATCTTTGGTCCATATTCTTTGACATAGCGTGTGTACTGTAAGGATGTGTTGCTTCCAGATTTTCTTTCTCTTACTCTCTTTCTCCCTAATAATTTTAACTAATTAGGGTCTTTCTATAAACTTGAATGCATATGATGTGATGAGATGCAAATGCATGAATGCAAAAAGATGTCGATTCTGATTTAGTTTCATTTTAGAAAATGTTATTTAAGGAACAAAAATCTTTTCATAAAACAGATTACAAATACACTTTCATCCGTAGGCCAAGAGTCTTAACCCTATCCAATAACAATGCTAACTCTCGTCCTCTGTCTGACGATGACTCATACATTATACTCAGCGTTCTAGCTTGTATTGCCAAATCCTGCAAGTGTTCAACAACTTCTCGAATCTGAATTAAGGCCTGTTTCATGACATGATCTCTATCTCCCACTTGATTCTGAAGATAGTGAAGTTCTCCCTTCCACTGTTCTTCTCTTACCTCGAGCTGCTCAATCCGTAGCTCACAGTCCTGTAGTGCTGCTTCCAACCCTCCAATATTGTGCTTCATTTCCTCGATCTTGTTTAGACTTGCTTTTAACTTGGCTGCGGAATTACAACTTCGATGATGATGAAGAGATCGGCCAAGCTCTATCACCTTAACTTTTAATCCTTAATTTTCCTTTTCTAGGGCCTGATTACGCAACTGCATCTCTTGGAACCTTTTCTCCCAATACTCAGCTTTGGCTCTTTCCTCTTGAATCTCATGTTGCCACTGTTCTAAAGATCTCCCTAATCCTACCCTTTTCAACGTTACTTGGGCTTTCTTGTAATGCGTCTTTAAATCATCTCGATCTTCCTTGATCTTTCTCTTTTCCTTTTTCACCTTCTCGACTTCCATCTTTTGAACATCGACATCGAGACTCAAACCCATTTTTCCCTCTTCAAGCTTCTCCATCCTCTTTTCAAGCTCTGAATTCTTTTTCTCGAACTCTTGCTTCATAACCTCCAACTCTGATGGAATCACTCGTAAACTCTCCTCCAATGATCGAGCTACTCCCAAAATTGGCCTAGGGACATTATCATTGACTCTCTTACTAAACCATCCTTTATACTCAGGGGTTGACATCGAGCCTTCGGTTAAGATCTTCATACAGAAAGGCTTCTTCCAAGCCTCAGAAATCTCTCGCATTCTCTTCTTGTAATGATCTCGTTTATAAGAGAAATTACTCTAAGCTAAACCCTGTGTAGCCGGTATGAACTGCCTCGCTCGATATTGCCTTATAACAAGCAATGGTGTATATCCAACAACTCTCCAAATTCTTGGCAGAGGGACCCAATCAAAACTGCCACATCGGTAAAGGACTTCACTAGGAACCAACCAATGAGCCTTCCACATAACATCTTCTTCTCGAAGATTCTGGAGAATGTCTATCCACCTCTCCTCTGAAATGTCATCTCTCCTAGGCATGTCCACTGCTTCCTTTAGTAGAGAATAACCCTCAAAGAATACTCGGTAAGGAATCTTATCAAGCTTCCAGAAGTGGCTATGAAACCAAACCAACAGCAACTGTGCACATCCAATGAATCTTCCTTCTCCAGCTTTTCGACATGCGCTTAAGGATCTTATCGTCTCAGCTAGGATTGCGGGCACAGGTGTGTACTGTTTACCAAGTTGATCGAATAAATTCGCAACCGCCTCATCTATATGCCCTAACGCCTTTGGGAAAATCACCATGCCGTAAATACTCAAAGCTAAGATATCGACCCTTTTCTTCATGTCTAGATGCGTTGATATCAAATCCCTCAAAACGGCCCATAGAATGCATTTACTATCATCCTTTTGCTGCACACAAGCTACAACCCACTGCTCACTCATCCCAGTAATCATTACCAACTTCTTCGTAAAATTTGGAAGGCTAGTAGGCCTAACATAAGCCTTGTGACCCTGAATCCTTAGGCAATGCAATAAAGTCGTATACTCCTCCAAAGTGGGTACAAGATCAACATCACCAAATGTAAAGCAACTATAAGCAGGGTTCTAGAATTGTACCATAGCTCGAAATAAGTGCCTATCTACTTTGACGTCTAGCAAATAGGAAAGATCTACGTAATTCAGATAGAAGAGCTGCTTAGCCTCATCATCCCATTGGGCCCAAATATTTCTCAACTCCTGAAACTCATTCTGCCTTGAATTAACAAGGATCAAGTCCCATAACTCTGACGTATACCCCTTGGTGACACTATCTCTTTTCTGTAACTGGGTTTTCTCTGACCAGGTACAGACAGAAGCATTGTCCTCTACTTTATTAAGGTATTCGTTCCTCATTACAAAACTTTCTAATCTAGAAATCGAGCCATGAATCGACACCTTTAAATGCCAAATGACAAACAATGACAGCAAAATAAAAATAGGTCAGTATCATATATATAAAAAAATGATAAACAAGTACTTACAAGGGTAATTTTCTAAAGGTTATCACTATTTCCCTAGGGTAAGCACTTAAAGGTTCACTATATGAATTTTAGCTCTAAAGCAAGGGTACCTGAACCAGCAGATTCCTCGGTCCTCACCCATTATAGGCTCATATAGTCTAAGTTCAGTTCAGGGGGACATATTTCCCTATGGCTATACGGAGATGAAAATCTCACGAAGACATAGGTACAGTATCCCAGAAGCAATCCATTAGCCCATATGAAGGTGAAAACCTCATGAAAGCGTAGCTTCTCACTCCCACTTAAAGGTGCAACCACAACGGTCATGCAAATGCAATGTATAGCAATAAGGTAACAAACACATGCAGTAATCACATGTAAAAAGGATCAAATTTTAAATTTTCTGAACTTCCGACATTAAGACATAAAATAATCAATTTCTTGGCTTGACTCTTTTATGTCCCCAGTGGAGTCGCCAAGCTGTCGAAACCTACTTAAAAACGAGTTTTAAAAAAAATGAAAACGGGAGTCACCACCAATCTTTTAAAGTGTGATTGGATCACTTTATAAAACGTTTTGGTCTACGAAATTATGAGAAAATAGGTTCGGGAGTCAGTTACGTTCGAGGAAGGATTGGCACCCTCGTAATGCCCAAAATTGGTACCAAATTGAATAATTTTGTCTTAATGTCAGAAATTTGAAAGAATTTAGAAATGAGATTCTCTTGAAACTGTAAATTTTTCTGAAAGAATCAAGATTCATTCGTTTTAAAAGAATACAAACATCATATCCAGCATGATTGGACGCGATATCTTTAAACTTTCGTAACTAAAATCATCTCGTGATTTGTAAAACTCGTTTAAAAGGATGTTTTAGATATTTAGACAAACAGGAAATCGTAACCCAGCATGTTAGGGCACTATTTCTCGAATTCCTAAATACAAAAGACATTGCCTTGTTTTTTAAGATTTCTTTAGGTTAAATGAAATTTAAAAATAATAATACAAAAATGATGCATTTAACCTATTACAAAAGGTCAACATTGGATTAATTAAGTTACGTATTTAGTATTTCATACAAATATAATGTAATAAATGGTAATTACGACAAACATCACATAATACTTTGACATTTCATGCATATATAATCACAAATAATATTAATATACACATTATTATTTCATGCAAGTAAATACAAAATGGGAAAGATGATTATACTTCATGACAATATAACTTACATAAATAAATAATTTTCATGTAAACATATATATAAAAAAGAAACAAATATTATATGAAAATTTAACCTATTAAACAATAACGAAATAAAAGAAAAAAAAAAAAAAAACAAACTATATACATATGAAATATAAATAAAATATAAAAATATTCATAAATTTTTGGAATAATATAAAAATAATAAAGGAAACCCCTTTTTTTTTTTAAAAGATGATTAATATATATATATGAACCGTATTATAAGATATAATAACTTAATATATTAACAAAATAAAATATTAATATTACACATATTTATTTAATAATAAAAATAAAAAAAGTCTATATAATTAATGAGTGATAAAATAATATATATTTTATAATGAAATAAATCTAATATAAGAGATAATATATAGTAAAATATATAGTGTATAATATAATTTATAAAAATATATATAATAATATAAATCATATGATAGTTAATATATAAGAAAATATATAATAAAATGCATATAATATAATATATATAAAAGAAAGAAAGATATTATAAGGAATAATATATAATAAAATATGATATGTAATAAAAATATATAAATAAATATAATAAAATATAATATGATAAGGAATATATATATATAAAAATAATGTAACAAATATTTTACATATAAAAAAATATGGTAAAATGAATAATATAATAAAAATATATAACATATAATAAAATTTATAAATATAATAAAATAATATATTACTATATATATAACTAATGTTTATTAAAAAAATATATATAAGGTATTTTAAATAAATTAAATTAAATATATAAAAGGATTAAAATTAAATTTAATTAAGGAAATTAGGGTTAATTACAAATAAATAACGAAAACTGGGCCAAATTAGGACACGGACTAAAGTCGAGGGACTCACTCAGCAATTTGCCCTAATCCCAAAATGACATCGTTTCTCCGAATACAGTTTTAAAGTCACTCTGAGGACTAAATTGAAACAAAATTAAAACATTAGAGCTAAATTAAAAAATAAATAAGATGAAATTATAAAGATTAAAAATGCGAGAGGACCAATTGGGCAATTAACCCACTTTACGAAAACACGCAGATCCTCCCCGGGTAATCGGGTTAACATGCGGATCCTGAGCCTTGAAACGACGCCGCTTTGTGCTTATTGAATTAAACCAAAACGACACCATTTCATTAGGGCTATATAAGCCAAAATTTAAGCTTTAAAATCATTTTGCACTCTGTTTCAAAAAAAAGGGAGAAGAATCCTCTGAACGAGGGCCTGGGGTGAGTTCTCGGAGTGCTATCGTGCCTTTGTTCGGGGTTTGTACGCGCTCACGTTCCCTCGTCTATGCCACCACATACGACGGTCGGAAACTGGAAAATTTTCCTTTTTCCGACACGAATCAGAATGGTACGTTTCCTTTTCCCTTTTCATAGTTTGCAATATATACATATTTAAAAAAATTCACCTTGTGTATCTCAATCTACTGTTGATTTCTTTGTGTATAAAATGTTCTGTTTTTATTGAATCTTTGTGTGTATCCAAAAAACCGTCCTTTACAAATTAAAAAGAGGGGTTTTTATACATTTTTGGAAAGTATCCTTGGATTTCTTTCCATGTCTGTTTCCTTTGCTGTTGTGGTTCTTTCTTTCTTTTGCAGGTATCAGAGTGAAATCCAATGGTGAATGCACCGATTACGGCACGATATGGCACTGGAGTCATGGCACTGGAGTCATGGCACTGATGCAGCTGGAGTCACGGTGCTGATGGAGGGCCACTGGAACGGCGCGAGTCGAAAAGGCACGACGCTTGGGATGGTTGCGGCGCAAATTCTGGAACCTTCCTCTAGCGTTTGCGACACCTAGGGTTTCAGAAACCCTAGGTCTTCCATTCTCCGTTTGTAATTTTGGGCCTCTTTGGGCTGCTGCTTATTGGATTTGAGTAGGCTTAGTTAGGCATTTGGGTGTAACGGGTCTGCTGGGTATTACGTTGTAATTGGGCCTCGGGTAGACTTAAATTTTTGGGCTCTGTATATGGACTGTTTAAAACAGTAAACATTAATTTATTTTTTATTTTTTTTGTTTAAGGCTCGGGCAAATTTAGGTTATTACATATATCATTTTAGATTTTTATGTCCCCTAGGATTTCGCCTCAAGAAAGTTACTAAGTCAATTCTAAAGATATAAAGCTTTATGCATGTCTAATCTCAAGAGAAACTAAGTTTTCATGGAAAACATTACTAAGGCTAAGATCATACAAGCATTCCATTCTTCAAGATAACATACTTTCACTCAGATGGAATCATCATTCATACTTGCATACAAACTATCTCATTAACAAAAAATGTCTCTAAACATTCATTTATTCAAACATACTTATGAAAGAAATGATTGAAAGATACTTGAAAATTTTTAAAAATTTGAGCAATTTATTTGCCTTACCCCCTTTTAAAAAGAAGCAATATCCTCATTACAAGAACAAAGTAATGAATGAAAACTGAACACTAGGTAGGGTTGTAAAGAAAGAGAGGTGAGTCATTAAGACTGCTTAAATACCAAGTCTTTCCTAATAACCCAATCCTAGGCATGTTCATTCCCATTACCACATTACTTAGTCTTTTTCTTTCTAAAGAAGTTTTAAGTTTATTCATGCTTGTTATGCTTTATTCTGCAGAAATTAAATCCTAATTATGAAAGAAATAAATTCCTAAAGACCTAAAAATGATTACATAAATAACAAGATAAGAATCCCCCCTTTTATTTTTCTGATTCATTCCCCTTGTCTTCTTTAGCTCCATCTCCGCTTAAATAGTCAGTATCTTTCGTTCATATCTCAAAAATAGCATCTAGGAACTCAAGAACAGAAGTATTAGAGATATTCTTAAAAGTATTTTGAATTGATCCATCTCTAATTTTTGCATATTTCTAGTAAGTTTGTTGTTGATTGTGCATGAACTTGCACATATCCATCATAATTGACAACTTTGATTTCTTTGAAGCACTTGTACAAGTCGGCATTGGAGTTGTAGATTCAGGTTCAACACTTAGCTTGACCGTTTCTTTTTCTAGCTCAACCTTTGGTTCAGGGGTTGCAGATCCTTCAACTGGTTTAAGATTGTTCGGTTCCTTGTCAGATTCTTCTTCTTCAGTGTCTATAACTGAATTAGCTTCAGTTTCAGTTTCCTTTGTTGACTCTTCGGTATCTGGCTCAGTTGTCTCTTCTTTCTCACCTTGATTCAACTCATGCACCTTTTTTACTAGCCTTTCAAGATCATGATTTGTAATGCACCCTTGAACATATTGTCCCTTCAGATTTGCTTGTGTTTGAACATGGGCCCTTAAGCAAAATGAAGTGATTAATGATGGAAAATAAGCACTTCCTGTCTTCTTTTTAGCACAGTCATGAATCTCCTTGAAAATAATTTTCCCAACATTTATGGACTTTCCTGTCATGATTGCATATAACAAGAGCATCCGTTCCATCGAGATGGTGGAACTATGTAAGATAGGCATAAAATTGTAGCGAACGAAATAAAACCATACCTTTGCTACTGGTTTTAGGTATTCCCTTCGGCAAGAATGGCTCCCATACTTTCTTATAATCTATTGGGATCCTGGATTTGTCACAACATCAAGCACTTTTTCTTTCGAATGATGACCTCAGTAGCATCTTACATAGTCAAACTAGAATAGAATTCTCGAACTAGTTCATCACCGAGAAGTGAACGAGCATCACAAAATCGTTTCCATTTGAAAGCATTGATTTTCTTTCTAATCGGTATAGGAACAACCATCAAATCATGACTCTTCAAGTTAAAACTTTTTTTCGGCATCATAGGTTGATGCTTGAAGATTGAATCAAATCTCTCTTTCACTTCTTCATCGATCAAAATCGAGTTTTTAGGAGTAGTCTTTGAAGATCTAGTTTTTTTCCGAAACATGGTATCTTTACTTGAGAATTTGGCAAAGTTTCTGCACAAGGTGGAAAAGAGAAATCGGCAAGGTGGGTAAAAACTTGCTACGACAAAAATCTTACGACGGCAAGGATGGTGCGGCAGCAACGACAGCATGTGACAGCAACGGCAGTACTCGGCGACAACGTTGGTGCTTCGACAATCTTCTTGCGGTGACAATAGGTGAATTCGGCAAAAAGGGAAGAGAGACTGGGGTTTCTTTCTGGATTTGAGGCTAGAGGCACAAGAGGGAGATTTAAGGATTTTTAAGGTTAAGCCAATTGCTTTAAGGAATATGAAAAATAGCAGAATGAAGAGGAGTTTATATAGGGAAGAATTAGGGCAACATGTAGCGAAAATTTAGCTACATTAGGGTTATTTGGGTGATAAGTAATGGGAGTGGCGGCAGAGTATGGATTTATCCCTCCTTTTTGTTGTCTTCAACCTCAAACTCAGACTCTATTTATAAACTTACTCAAGAGAAAAAACTGATTAGTACTTGGGCCAAATTTGACCCCCTTTATTAACATAAAAATTTAAAATTTAAACAAAATAAATGAAACTTAAAAATTTTAAATCTTAATTAGAAAATTTCTTCTTAACAAATTACATTAAATTAATTCCCAGGAAAAGTTGGAGGGGTCACAGTGGTCCCGCTTAAGTTCCAATCTCCTTAGATAGGATTAATTAAATGTAATAAGTTAAGAAAATAAGTTCTAATTATTTATTTATTTACAAAATGAGTTCATGAAAAATCAAGGGTCTGTTAATTTGAACGAGGATTCAACTCGCTCAACTTCACCATCCCAGTAGTGTTTGAGACGTTGACCATTAACTTTAAACGTACCTTCGTAATTGTCGTATAATACAATAGCTCCATAAGGATAGACTCGGTAAATGGTATAGGGTCCTTTCTATCGGGATTTAAGCTTCCCAAGAAATAACTTCAACTTTGAATTAAACAACAAAACCTTTTGACCTTCTTTAAACTCGCGAGGTTGTATATGACTATCATGTCATCTCTTTGATCTTTCTTTACACATTTGACATTCTCATAGGAAAATAACCGCAGCTCCTCTAACTCATCAAGTTGTAACATCCTTCTCTCACCGGCTTTCTTAAGGTCAAAGTTTAACTGCTTCACAGCCCAGTGAGCTTTATTCTCCAACTCTAATGGCAAATGACAAGCCTTTCCAAAGACCAACCGATAAGGAGTCATTCCTATCGGTGTCTTAAATGCCGTTTGATAGGCCCATAATGCATCATTGAGCCTTTGAGACCAATCTTTCCTGCTAGGGCATACTACCCTTTCAAGGATACCTTTTATTTCACAGTTAACTCTTTCAACTTGCCCATTAGACTGGGGGTGATAGGCAGTAGCAATCTTGTGTTTCACATCATATTTGTCAAGCAACCACTTAAGCCATTTGTTTACAAAGTAAGAACCTTCATCACTAATAATAGCTCTTAGTGTCCCAAATCGTGTAAACACATGCTTATGTAGGAATCGCGTGACTACCTTAGCATCATTTGTAGGGTATGTTTCAACTTCAACCCACTTGGATACATAGTCTACAAAAACTAAGATGTATTTGTTCCCATACAAAGAAGAAAACGGGCTTAAGAAGTCAATGCCCCATACGTCGAATAATTCAATCTCCAAAGTCAAGGGCATCTCATTCCTCCTTGATAAATTTCCAATCCTTTGCCATTTATCATAGTTCTTCACATAAGCATAAACATCTTTAAATAGTGTAGGTAAAAAAAAACCTGCTTGCAAAATCTTTGCTGCAGTACGTGAACCACCAAAGTGTCATCCACTTGGAGATGAATGGCAATGATACAAGATCTTAGCAATCTTACTTTCAATTACACACTTTCAGATTATATGATCTGCACACTGTTTAAACAAAAATGGATCCTCCTAAAAATAATACCGACTATCGTGAAGGATTTTTTTTCCTTTGTTGGTATGTCATTTCTCGAGGAATTATTCCAAATGCAAGATAATTGGCAAAATCAGCAAGCCAAGGTGTTTCATGATTTTGACTTACCTCAAATAAGTGTTCATCTAGGAAATTCTCGTTGATAGGCACACATGATCGAGTTACCTCATCTTGCTCCAACCTCAATAGATGATCAGCTATTTGATTTTCAACACCTTTTCTGTCTTGGATCTCAAGTTCAAATTCTTAAAGTAAAATTATCCAACGAATTAGCCTCGGTTTCACATCTTTCTTCGTGAGCAAGTATTTAATGGCTGCATGGTCAGTAAATACTGTAACTTTGGTACCTATAAGATATGAGCGGAATTTGTCAAAAGCAAAAACTATAGCAAAGAGTTCCTTTTTAGTTACCGTATAATTGAGTTGGGCTCCCATCAAAGTTCTACTTGCATAGTAAATAGGGTGAAGCACTTTGTTTCTTCTTTGACCCATCACAGCTCCAACAGCATAATCACTTACATCACACAGCAACTCAAAAGGTGAGCTCCAATCAAGTGTAACGATTATTGGGGCTGAGATTAACCTTTTTTTAGATCTTCAAAAGCTTTCAAACATGCTTTGTTGAAATCAAACACTGTATCCTTCTCTAACAACAAACACAACGGTTTAGAAATTTTCGAGAAATCTTTAATAAACCTTCGATAAAAACCAGCATGGCCTAAGAAACTTCTGACTCCTTTCACATTAATTGGGGCCGATAATATTTCAATTACGTCCACATTTGCTTTGTCGACTTTAATTCCTCTCTTTGAGATTTTATGCCCTAAGACAATCCCTTCCTTAACCATAAAATGACATTTTTCCCAATTAAGGACAAGATTCGTCTTTTCGCATCTCTTCAGTACCTTAGCCAAATTACTCAAACAAATATCATAAGTGTTACCAAAAATAGAAAAATCATCCATGAAAACCTCAACAAAATTTTCAACCATATCAGTGAATATTGCCATCATGCATCGTTGAAATGTTGCAGGTGCATTGCATAAACCAAAAGGCATTCGCCTAAAAGCAAGCGTACCGTATGGACAAGTAAAAGGTTATTTTATGTTGGTCCTCCGGAGCTACAACTATTTGGTTATATCCTGAATATCCATCTAAAAAATAATAGAATTCATTACCTACTAGTCGATCAAACATCTGATCCATAAAAGGCAACAAAAAATGGTCCTTCCAAGTGGCTTTATTCAACTTCCTGTAATCAATAAAAATTCTCCAACTAGTAATAGTTCTCGTTGGAATCAACTAGTTACGCTCATTTGCAACAATTGTGATTCCACATTTCTTAGGCACACACTGCACCGGACTTACCCCCGAACTATTTGAAATAGGATAGATGATCCATGCATCTAACCATTTGATCACTTTCTTTCTCACAACTTCTTTCATAATAGGATTGAGCCTCCTTTGCCCATCAATTCAAGATCTTTCACCTTCTTCTAAAATAATTTTATGCATACAAAAAGAAGGGCTTATACCTCGAATATCAGCTATGGTCCAACCAATTGCTTTCTTAAATTTCTTTAGAATAGCAATTAGTTACTCCTCTTGATCTTTCGTCAGTTCTGCTAAAATAAACACTGGTAAAGTGGAACAGTCACCTAAATACACGTATTTCAAATAGAGAGGAAGTACCTTTAGTTTGAATTTAGGTGGTTATTCAATTGATAACTTGGGTTGCGCAAATTCTCTGACTTCTAACTCCAATGATTCAAACCGTGTAAATTGAATAAAATTTCTTGGATTGGCTTCCATCAAAGCCATGTTTTCTTCACCTTCTTCATCCTCCAAAGGGTCAAGATCTAAGGCTTTCTCCAATGGGCCTTCTTCAAAATTGTTTTCCATAGAAACTAAGGTTTCTATCTCTTCCATAACTTAACACTCTTCTATCGGATCGGGAAATTTCATCACTTTAAGAATGTTAAAGGTTACCTGATCATCTTGAACTCGCATGGTGAGGTCACCTTTCTGCACATCAATTTACGTTCTTCCCGTGGCTAAGAAAGGCCTCCAAGGATGATCGGTACTTTCTTATCTACTTTAAAATCTAAGACAATGAAATTAACAGGAAAAATAAATTTATCAACTCTTACCAAAACATCCTCGATCTTTCCTTCAAGATATGCTAAAGATCGAGCCACTAGTTGAAGCGTCACAGTTGTAGGTCTTACTTCACCTATCCCTAGAATCTTGAAAATAGACTTAGGAATCAAATTGATACTCGCTCCTAAATCACACAAAGGTTTACCACAATAAGATTCACCAATGTTACAGGGTATAGTAAAGCTTCCTAGGTCTTTCAATTTCAGTGGTAGTTTGTTCTGCAAGAACGCATTGCACTCCTTTGTCAAGGCAACAGTCTCATACTCACTCAGTCATTTCTTCTTGGATAGTATATCCTTTATAAACTTCACATAATTTGGCATTTGTTCTAAAGCCTCCATCAACGGAATATTGATGTGTAACTGCTTCAAAACATCCAAAAACTTCTTGAATTGCACCTCATGTTTCTGCTTGTGTTGCTGCAATATTTGTGGATATAGAGGTGATGAAACTTTCGGTTGAATCAGATAACTCTTCTGAAAAAGTAAATCTGCATCAAAAGAAGATGTTAAAGTATCTGAATTAACTAAGTTAGGATTTACTTTGTCAATCTTTGCAGATTTTGACTCTTTTGGCGTAGAAATTTCAATAGCTGGTTGATTCTTCTCAACGGGCTTATCTTCGACATCAATCAATCAATGTTCTAGAATTTTACCACTTAGCAATGCCACTGCCTTGATATGTTCTTTAGCCAAATTTCTTGGATTCTCAATATCTATTACGAAGCTCTGTAGCTAATTGACCCATTTAGTTTTCCAAATTTTCAATGTTACTACTTGTCTTTGGATCAAAGCGTTATTCTTTACCATGTACGCTTTCAATAAGTTCTCTAATCTATTTGATGCCTCAGCTTGAGGTGGTTTTAGAGCTTACTGATTAAACCCTTGAGATTGGTTGGGTCTATGCTGCAATAGGTTGTTGTTCGGTCTATTTCCTTGGTTGCTCCAAGAAAAGTTAGGATGATTACACCATGAAGGATTGTAGAAGTTGGACTAGGGTCCTTGTCCACTCCTATTTTGATGTTGGTTCCCCACATAGTACACTGACTCGGGATTTGATGGACAATTCTAAAAAAAATGACATTTCCCACAGTATACACAGGAAACTACTTCAAATGGACTTTGTGGCTGAGTTGCTAAATTATTAGCACTATTAGTGGTAACATAGAGGAAATAGACGATACCTGAGCTGATAACGAAGTGATGGCGTCAACTTCATGAACTCCGGCTACACGTCTTCCTGAAGTTGTTTGATTTGTTGGCCATTGATAGTCATTACTCGCGATCCTCTCAATGATCTCATAAGCCTTATTATAAGACTTTGACAAAATTGCACCATTCGCAGAAGCATCTGCCATCAATCTTATATGTGCATTGAGACTATTATAGAATGTCTCCAACTGGATACAATGAGCAACCCCATGATGAGGGCACTTGTAAACTAAAAAATATATAGGATTTTTCCTATGCAATTTATAACTTTTTTACTTCAATTCATTGTTAAAACTAAGTAACTGTTTAATAAATTAATGAAATATGTGAAAATATGAAATTAGGACATAGAAATTATTAAAATGTGATTTTATGCTTTATTATATAGTTTTCATGCATAAAATGGCTTATTTTATATTTATTTGAACATATTATATTTTTAAGACATAAAATGGGTCATGCATGATTAAATTAAATAATAAAATATAAAATTATATTTAATAATTCATTTTAAAATATTTCATTAATAATTTGGGTTTTAATTAATTGTTTTATTCTTTGGTCCTTTAATTTATTGATTTATCTGGACAGGTCTAATAGCTTTGTTGGATTAAAAAAACCATCCAAATTGAAGGCCAAGTCAACCCAATTTCGGTTACACATGACAGTCCACATAAATCAGTTTTTGGTTTAATTACACAAGGTCCTTGCAATGTTGAAGAAATTAGGGATTTGCCCAAAGATTTACATTTGATCGAGTCTAAGTTCTGAGTTGTTATGGCATTTAAATTGCTTAAATATCAAGCAAAATTCAACTCAAAATCCACTAAGCATGGCCGACCACTCATTGGAAAAGCTTGAAGAGACTAAACCTCTCTATTTTTAGCAAACTACCCTCCTCTCTTCACCTATAAATAAGACCTAATTTGATCCCTCATCAATCATCCCTCATCCCTCACCATTCTCTCTTCTCTCTCAATTCTCTTTAGCATTTTCCATTCCCCACACCTAGCATCATCTCTTCATAGAGATTTTAGCAATTAAGCCTCTTAGAAAGCCCTTGGTCGGCCACCTTGGAGAGCTATCAGCAAAGGAGCAAAGCGAAGGAGTGAAGGAGCCTTGTCAGTTAGAGTCTTGAGTGACAACCACTCTGATTTGGGTTTAATCTTTCTTTTCTTTAATTTAATCTAAAAATGTTTGCTATGTGTTCTTTGTTCTTGTTTACAACAATGTTAGCTTAATTTTATTTAAGCTATGATGATTGGTTTGATTAAATAATATTTATTTGATTCATGCTTATAATGTTTGTGCCTCAATCGATCATGTTTGCAATTAAAATCAAGTCTGTATTTCATTCATACGTGATTGAAATGCACCTGAATTAGCTGAGCGATCCTAACCAGACGACGGCTAGTGGACACATAATTGAAATGTGCATGCTCAATTTAGATCCTAACCCGATTAAATTGTAGGTTGCATAACAACTCTAACCAAGCTCTGTTATCTACATAGTTTTTAGATTTGTGTGATTAAACTATTTCAAACCTAACATGTCCTTGTTACCTCACATGAATGCTAAGAAACCCTTAGTAAATAAGGATCACTAAAATGCATTTTTACTAAGTAAAGGATTCCGAAAGGACCTAATGTGGTTTCCAAAATCATGAAAGATTGAGTTGCCATGGAATGTTTTTTCAAGTGTTATTAAGCATGTTGATAATAAATTGAGTTTAACTAAAGTAATTGTACTAGTCTATTTACGCTATAATTGTTGCAAATTGTGTTTAATTTTGCTAAAAGCTATTTCATTTATATAGTTTGCATACTTACGATAATTTGCATTTGGGATCATTGGATTTAGTTTAATATATTTAATTTTAATTGTAATAACCCATTTCTGCCCAGGCCCATAATTAAATAAAACTAAAATAAAAAATAAAATAAATAAATGTTTATTTATTACAGTCCATGTACAAAGTCCAAAATTCATTTACAGCCCATTACCCGTTTACATTTGACCCAAATACCTAAACCCTATGCTCAGTTACAACCCAGTAAGCCCACACCCGATTATACCACTACCCAGCAGACCCGTTAAACCCAAGCCCGTATGCTACCCAAAATACACAGGGCCCAAGTGGCCTAATCTGTTAACGGGAAGCAGAGAGACCTAGGGTTTCAGAAACCCTAGGTGCCACAAACATCCCAAGCGTCATGACCGTTCGTCTCATACTGTTCCAGTGGGCTCCATCGGCACCGTGACTTTGGCCTCGTACCACGCCGCAATCAACGCGTGAATCGACACCACCGTGATATTCTCGCGAATACCTGCAAGACAGAACAAAAGAAACCAACAGACATGGAGCAGAAAAGGAAACCAAACAGTAACAGATAAACTAAAACCAATAAGGGAAGAAATCAAGGATTTCTTTCCTAAATATGTATAGTCTAAAGGCTATAAAGCCTTTCTTTCAATTTGTAAAAGGGGTTTTTTTTTTTTTTAATACACAAGGAAAGCAGATTACAGATTCACAGAATATATATTTTTACCAGAAAGCAAAGGTGATTAGTTTCTTTATTTTTCTCTTTTAAATATCTGCATTTTGTATATGAAAAACATTAAAATAGATGAAAAACAGATTACCTTTTTGATGCGGGGTAAACGGTGAAGTTTTTCCGATCTCCGGCCGCCGTATGTGACGACGTTGATGGTGGCGCGTGGGCGCTTGAGAACGGAGGCTCGACAGAGCCCCTAGGCCGGCCCTCAGATCCTCTTTCAGAGGATTTCTTTCCTTCTTTTTCAAAAACTAGGTTAAAATGATTTTAAAGCTGAAATTGAGGCTTATATAACCCTACAAAAACGGTGTCGTTTTGCTTAATTCAATAAGCACTAAAACGGCACCGTATTAGGAAGAGGATCCGCGCGTTGACCAGATTACCCGGGGAGGATCCGCGTGTTTTTGTAAATTGGGATAATTTCCCAATTGGTCCTTCCGTGTTTTTTTATATTTTCAATTTCATTTTATTTAATTTTTAATTTAACCCTAATATTTTAATTTTGATTCAATTTGGTCCTCATAGTGGCTTTAAAACCGAGTTCATGGAAACGGCGTCGTTTTGGGATTAGGGCTAAATTGCCCAGTGAGTCCCTCTGGTTTAGCGAGTCTTTTAATTTGGCCCAAAATTTTAAATTTATTTATAATTAACCCTAAAATTTTAAAATTAAATTACATTTAAGTTTTGTTTTGTTTTGTAGATCCAATATATTTTAAATAATATATATATTCTTTATATTCTTTATAATATTATATACATTTTTTATAAATTTTATTATCTGTTATATTTTTATTATATGTTAGTTATTCCATTTATATTTTATTATATATTTTCATATTATATATATTAATTATTTTATTATATGTTTATATGTAAATTTACTTAATATATCATTCTTATTATTTTATATTTCATTTATTATATAGTTTATATCATTATATATGTATTTTGGTTTACAAATTTATTATATTTTATAAATTTTACCATATTTCCCTACATTACTTTTATTTTTTTATATAAATTATATATTATTTTATTACTCATTAATTGTCCAAAATATTAAATATTTTAAAAATTATTATCAAATAATAGTATATATAAATTATCTTTATTTATCTTTATTATATTATTTATATTTCATTATATTTTATTTATATATTTATTACATATCATATATTATATATTATTTTTTTATATATATTATTTCTTTATTATTATTTATTTGCATATAAAAATTAAATTTATAAATATTTATAGAATAATACATATATTATTATTATATTTTTAATGTTTAGTATTTTAAAATTTATTACAAATAACATATATTTTTAAGAGTATATTAAATTATTATATCATGTGATGTGTTTTATATATATATATATATATATATATATTAATCATCTCTAAGAAAACTTACCTTCATCATTTATACTTAATTTTAATATTTTATTAAATACTTCATTTTTTAAAATTTTTGTATTCATTTTCTTATTTTCATTTTTGATTTGTACATTCATAATTTTATTTATTTTATGTATCTCATTATATTTATTCAATATTATTTTAAAATAGTAATAATATCTCATCACCTATTTATTATTTTTATATCTATTAAGAGTTGATTATTTATATTTTTTTAAGTAGTATTTTCATAGAATATTGTTATGTAATAACTAGATTCATTGCTTTCTATGTTATATTTTATATGAAATATTATTATGTATGTATTCTGTAATCTATATTGTTATTCTCGTTGTTCTCTATGATTATAATTGCATGAAATGATAATGTATATCATAATTTATGTTGTCATTCATCATTTACTTTATTATATTTGTGTGAAGTATTAAAGTATGTAGTTTATATTGTTAATATTGTAGTTTATATTGTTAATATCGATGTCATAATATGTTAAATGCATCATTATTTTAAAGAACCTTTATATTTCATCCAATCCAAAAGATTTTTTTTTAAAAATAAGGCAATGTTTTTTATAGTTAGGAATCCAGGAAATAGTGCCCTAACATGCTGGGTTGCGATTTCCCGTTTGTCTAAATATCTAAAATATCCTTCTAAATAAGTTTTGAAAATTACAAGATGATTTTGGTTACGGAAGTAAAAAAATATCATATTCAATCATGCTGAATATGATGTTTATTTTCTTTCAAAACAAAAGAATCTTTTTTAATTCAAATTATTACGATTTTAAAAGAGATCTTATTTCTAAATTTCTGACGTGAAGACAAAATTATTCAATTTGGTACCAATTTTGGGCGTTACGAGGGTGCTAATCCTTCCTCGTACGTAACCGACTCCGAAACCTATTTTCTCGTAATTTCGTAAACCAAAACATTTATAAAGTGATCCAATCACACTTTAAAAGATTGGTGGCGACTCCCGTTTCCGTTTTTAAACCGTTTTAAGGAGGTTTCGACAGCTTGGCGACTCCGCTGGGGAATTAAGACAGTCAAGCCAAGAAATTGAGTATTTTCTGTCTTAATTTCGGAAGTTTAGAAAATTTAAAATTTGATCCTTTTTACATGTGTTTGCTGCATATGTTTGTTACCTTATTGCTGTACATTGCATTTGCATAACCGTTGTGGTCACACCCTTAAGTGGGAGTGAGAAGATACGCTTTCGTGAGGTTTTCACCTTCGTATGAGCTAGTGGATTGCTTCCGGGGTACTGTACCTATGTCTTCGTGAGATTTTCATCTCCATATGGCCATAGGGAAATATGTCCCCCTGAACTGAACTTGGTCTATATGAGCCTATAATGGGTGAGGACAGAGGAATCTACTGGTTCAGGTACTCTTGCTTTAGAACTAAAACTCATATAGTGAACTTTAAGAGCTTACCCTAGGAAAGATAGTGATAGCCTTTAGTAAGCTACCCTTATAAGTACTTGTTTATCATTTTTTTTATATATATGATACTAACCTATTTTTATTTTGTTGTCATTGCATGTCATTTGGCATTTAAAGGTATCGATTCATGGTTCGATTTCTAAGTTAGAAAGTTTTGTAATGAGGAACGAATATCTTAATAAAGTGGAGGGCAACGCCTCTGTCTGTACCTGGTCAGAGAAAACCCAATTAGAGAAAGGAGATAGTGTCACCGAGGGATATACATCAGAGTTATGGGACTTCACTCGTATTAATTCGATACAGAATGAGTTGAAAGAGTTGAAAGGCATTTGGGCCCAATGGGATGACGAGGCTAAGTAGCTTTTCTATTAGAATTACGGGGACCTTCCCTATTTGCTAGACGTCAAAGTAGATAAGCATTTGTTGCGAGCTATGGTACAGTTCTAGAACCCTACTTATAGTTGCTTTACATTTGGTGATGTTGATCTTGTACCTACTTTGGAGGAGTATACGACTTTACTGTGTTGCCTAAGGATTCAGGGTTACAAGGCTTATGTTAGGCCTGCTAGCCTTCCAACTTTTATGAAGAAGTTGGTGATGATTACTGGGATGAGTGAGCAATGGGCTGTAGCTTGTGTACAGCAAAAGGGTGATAGTAAGTGCATTCCTTGGGCTATTTTGAGGGATTTGATATCGACGGATCCAGATGTGAAGAAAAGGGTCGACGTCCTAGCTTTGAGTATTTACGGAATGGTGATTTTCCCAAAGGCGTTGGGGCATATAGATGAGTCGGTTGCAGATTTATTCGATCGACTTGGTAAACAGAATACACCTGTGCCTGCAATCTTAGCTGAGATGATAAGATCCTTGAGCGCATGTCGAAGAGCTAGTGAAGGAAGGTTCATTGGATGTGCACAGTTGCTGTTGGTTTGGTTTCATAGCCTATTCTGGAAGCTTGATAAGGTTCCTTGCCGAGTATTCTTTGAGGGTTATTCTCCCTTAAAGGAAGCAGTGGACATGCCTAGAAGAGATGACATTTCAGAGGAGAGGTGGATAGATATTCTTCAGAATCTTCGAGAGTAAGATGTTATGTGGAAGGCTCTTTGGTTGGTTCCTAGTGAAGTCTTTTACCGATGTGGCAGTTTTGATTGGGTCCCTCTGCCATGAATTTGGGGAGTTGTTGGATATACACCATTACTTGATCTAAGGCAATATCGAGCGAGACAGTTCATACTGGCTATACAGGGTTTAGCTCAGAGTGATTTCTCTTATAAAGGAGATCACTACAAGAAGAGGATGCAAGAGATTTCTGAGGCTTGGAAGAAGCCCTTCTGTATGAAGATTTTAACTGAAGGCTCGACGTCAACCCTTGAGTATAAAGGGTGGTTTAATAGGAGAGCCAATGATAATGTCTCTAGGCCAATTTTGGGGGTGGCTCGATCATTAGAGGAGAGCTTACGAGTGATTCCATCAGAGTTGGAAATTATGAAGCAAGAGTTCGAAAAAAAGAATTCAGAGCTTGAAAAGAGGATGGAGAAGCTCGAAGAGGAAAAAATGTGTTTGAGTCTCGATGTCGATGTTTAAAAGATGGAAGTCGAGAAGGTGAAAAAGGAAAAGAGAAAGATCGAGATGATTTAAAGACGCACTACAAAAAAGCCCAGGTAACATTGAAAAAGGTTGGATTAGAGAGATCTTCAGAGCAGTGGCAACAAGAGATTCAAGAGGAAAAAGCTAAAGCTGAGTGTTGGGAGAAAAAGTTCCAAGAGATGCAATCGCGTAATCAGGCCCTAGAAAAAAGAAAATCAAGGATTAAAAGTAAAGGTGACAGAGCTTGGACGATCTCTTCATCATCATCGAAGTCGTAATTCCGCAGCTGAGTTAAAAGCGAGTCTAAACAAGATCGAGGAAATGAAGCACAATATTGGAGGGTTGGAAGCAGCACTAAAAAACTGTGAGCTACGGATTGAGCAGCTCGAGGCAGGAGAAGAACAGTGGAAGAGAAAACTTCACCATCTTCAGGATCAAGTGGGGGATAGAGATCATGCCATGGAACGAGCCTTAATTCAGATCCGAGAGGTTGCTGAACACTTGCAGGATTTGGCAATACAAGCTAGAACACTGAGTATAATGTATAAGTCATCGTCAATCAAAGGACGAGAGTTATCGTTGTTATTGGATAGGGTTAAAACTCTAGGCCTACGAGCGAAAGTGTATTTGTAATCCGTTTTATGAAAAGATATTTGTTCTTTAAATAACGTTTTCTAAAATGAAACTGAATCAGAATCGATATCCTTTTTGTATTTATGCATTTGCATCTCATCACATCATATGCATTCAAGATTATAGAAAGACCCTAATTAGTTAAAATTATTAGGGAGAAAGAGAGTAAGAGAAAAAAAATCTGGAAGCAACACATCCTTACGGTACACACGCTAATTCGAAGAATATGGACCAAAGATTTGAACAGCTACAGAAGGACATGCAGGATCAATTGCAGGAGCAATTGGCAAAAGTACAAAATGATATGAGGGAGCAAATGTTGGAGGCTCAAAGGAACATGATGGCTGAGATGACTCAACTACTGAGAGCCACTGATAATGGAAAGGCTCCCATGGCAATCACTGAAGAGGATAACGAGGGTCATCCTCCTGGTTTCACTCTACCTCACGTACAAACCCAACCGAAGGCATATCCCCGAAGGCCGTCTGTCATAATAAGGCCTCAATAGGGTCAAGTCGATGCTGGGATCCCATAAATTTCCCAATTGGTTCAAGATTCAATTTGGGCGACAATCCTACAAATCCTGTCATTCTTGATTTAGACATGGCTGAAAAAGAGGATTTAAGAAATGAGGCTGCAAAACAGTTGGAAGAATGCTGCAAATGGTTAGAGGAAAAATTCAAAGCTTTAGAGAATGCTAATGAGCGTCATAGAATTGATGCCAAAGATCTAAGCTTGGTCCCAGACTTAGTACTTCCTCACAAATTCAAGATGCCAGAATTTGAGAAATACAACGGGACTACTTGCCCAGAAGCCCATATTACGATGCTCTGTAGGAGAATGACCGGGTATGTGAATAATGATCAACTATTGATCTACTATTTCCAGGACAGTTTAATTGGAGCATCGACCAAGTGGTATAATCAACTGAGCAGGGCCAAAATAAGTTCATGGAGAGATTTGGCACAAGCCTTTATGCAGCAGTACAATCATGTGACTGACATGACTCTAAATAGGATCACACTGCAAAACAAGGAGAAAAAGCCTAATGAGAATTTTAGGCAATATGCACAAAGATGGAGAGAGGTGGCAATGCAAGTCCAACCACCGTTGTTGGAGAAGGAGACTACATGTTGTTCATCAACACTCTAAAGGCTCCATTCATCACTCACATGATTGGGAGTACTACTAAAAGTTTTACGGATATAGTCATGGCGGGAGAGATGATCGAGAATGCGATAAGGGGTGGCAAAATCGAGGGGGAAGCAACCAAAAGATCAGCCCCAAGGAGAAAAGATGGTGAAGTGAATAACACAAGCACCTACAATACAATGGCAATCACAGTTGGTCAACCTAAAATAGCTGCAGTTGAGCAACAAAGTTCTCAGAAGAAGAAGTCAGGTACAAGGCAGAATTCTGAAAGGATGCAATTCACACCTATCCCCGTGACGTATCATGAGCTCTATCAAAGTTTATACGATGCACATGCTATTTCTCCTTTTCACTTGAAACCATTGCAGCCCCCATATCCCAAATGATATGACGCAAATGCCAGATGTGAATACCATGCTGGAATATCAGGGCATTCGATCAAAAATTGTACCGGTTTTAAGAAAACCGTAGAGAGGCTTATTAAGATAGGGGTAGTGAAGTTTGACAATACCCCTAGTACTGAAAACCAGTTGCCAAATCATGGCGATCAAGGAGTGAATGCCATTGGCAAAGCCAGTGAGAGAAGAATCAATGAAGATGTTACTGAGGTGAGGATGCCTATGAAGGTGATTTGGGAGGAGATGATGAAAAGAGGTATGTTAACCTCTAAAAATGAGAGAGGAGAAATAAGGAACTATGGTGAGTTCCATGAGTTCCAAGGACATAAAGTTCAAGATTGTGAAGAATTCAAGGCCTTAGTACAAGGCTTTATAGACAAAAAAGAACTACAAATTTTTGAAGGTAGTTCTTGTGAAAAACAAGTATGTGTGCTGGAGGGTGAACAAAAAGGAACTAGCCAGCCAAGAATTATTATTTCCCTGTTGGGAATAATGAAGTGGGAATACAAACGGTGCCTAAGGTCATTATTCATAAGCCTACGCCTTTCCCTTATAAGGATAGCAAGAGGGTACCATAGAGTTATGACTGCAGTATGACAGTGCCGGAGGAGGAGAGTATAGCTAGTACGTTAAAGGATGTACAAGTTGAAGGTTCCCATACACGGAGTGGGAAGCGGTATGATGCGGTGAGCGTCAGAGAAGAGCCCACAAAAATAAAGAATATTAGCGCGGAGAAGGAAAAAGAGGTTGAAGTGCCTGCCAAGGAGCCAGTAAAGGAAGAGGAGGCTAAGGAATTTCTAAAGTTCCTTAAGCATAGCGAGTATAGCGTGGTCGAGCAGTTGCGTAAGCAACCAGCTCGCATAACAGTATTGGCTCTACTTCTGAGTTCTGAGGTGCATCGTGATGCATTGATGAAGATGCTCAACGAAACATATGTCACCCATGACATATCTATTAACAAGCTGGACCGGTTGGTGAATAACATAAGCGCGGATAATTTCATCTACTTTAATGATGATGAAATTCCACCGGGGGGCAGGGGGTTAACCAAGGCTTTGCATATTACCACTCGATGCAAGGGGTACACACTCCTAAGCGTACTCGTCGATAATGGATTGTCCTTGAATGTTCTACCGTTGTCTACATTGAACAGATTACCCATTGACGATTCTCACATGAAGACATGTCAAAATGTGGTAAGAGCCTTTAATGGTACAGAAAGGAAGGTGATAGGAAGGATTGACATCCCCTTGGAAATCGGGCCAAATATATACGAAGTAGATTTCTTGGTGATGAATATCAAGCCATCCTATAATTGCTTGTTAGGCAGGCCATGGATACACTCAGCGGGAGTGGTGCCCTCATCGTTGAACCAGAAATTAAAGTTAGTGACGAATGGACGATTAGTAACCATCAATGCGAAGGAGGACATTATAGTCGCAGCCACTAGCAAGGCCCCTTATGTCGAGACAAACGAAGAGTCTATTGAGTGTTCCTTTCACTCTTTAGAATTTGTAAATGCAACCTTCATTTCAGAAGGGAGTGAGATACTGGTGCCAAAGATGGCAAGAGCTACGAGGATGGCTTTACAAATGATGGCGGGAAAGAGAGCCTTACCGGGAAGAGGGTTAAAAAAATACCTACAAAGAGAGACTCAAATCCCAGAACTGAAAAAGAAGAGAGATCGCTTTGGTTTGGGCTTCAAACCAAACTATAAGCAAAGGAGGAAGGAAACTGAGAAGCGCCAAGAGGGAAGAAGGGCACTCCTTAATAGAAGAGAAGTTGAGTGGGAGCCGGTGACATTCCCTCCAATATCCCAAACCTTCATATTGAGAGGGTTACTCATAGAAGGAAGTCATCAAATTAATGCTATACAAGATGAAGAATTGAAGCAAGGAAACCTTGAGGGCATTCGCCTTTACGAACCGAGAAGCGCTCCGAACAATTGGACTGTGGAGGAACTTCCTGTAGCTTTTAGGAATTTTTCAGAGTAATTTCTGAAATATTCTTGTTACTCTAGGGCCTAGGAGTAATAGGGTTACATTTGTGAAATAGGCTTATGATCATCTATTATTTTTAATAAAACATAACTTTTATCAATTTGAACGAGTATTGTTTCATTTTTATCAACCAATATTCCGTTCTTATTCTTTCATTCATAGTACATAAATAATCATTCTTAAATTCATTCATTCTTTGTATATTCTTTATACTTCACAGATCCCTAGATTTCAATGACATGAGCACTAATATATCAAATCTTGATTTCTCTCGCGAGCATGACATGTGTTTAGAGGAATCTCAGGATTTTAAAGATGTCCAGGATTGTGATGTGTCTCTGGATCTTTTGAGGATGGTAAAATAGGAGGAGAAACAAATCATGCCACATGAGGAGAGGCAATAGAGAATGTAGCCCTAGAGGAAGGGAAAAAGGTGAAAATTGGCACGCATATTGCCGAAGACACAAGGCAAGGACTGATTGAGTTGCTACGTGAGTTCAAGGATATCTTCACATGGTCCTATCAAGATATGTCAGGGTTAAATACTGATATTATAGTGCATCGTCTTCCAATAAGACAGATTTAAGCTTGATCCAATGTGGTTACGAAGAATGAGGCGGATATCGTATTGAAAATAAAGGACGAAGTCAAGAAGCAGTTCGATGCAGGATTCTTACAAGAGGTGAAGTACTCTGAATGGGTAGCTAACATTGTACCAGTCCCTAAGAAGGATGGGAAAGTACGAATGTGCGTTTATTATAGAGATCTGAACAAAGCTAGCCCAAAAGATAATTTCCCTTTGCCACACATAGACACATTGGTAGACAATACGGCGGGATATTCGTTGTTCTCCTTCATGGATGGTTTCTCGGGGTACAATCAGATAAAGATGCATCCTGAAGAAATGGATAAAACCACCTTCATAACATTGTGGGGTACCTTCTGTTACAAAGTAATGCCCTTTGGGTTGAAGAATGCAGGGGCAACATGCCAAAGAGCTATGGTGACCTTATTTCACGATATGATGCACAATGAAATTGAGGTGTATGTTGATGATATGATTGCCAAATCTCGAACAGAGGAGGAACATATTGAAGTTTTAAGGAAATTATTCTTGAGATTGAGGAAGTTTCAGTTAAAACTTAATCTGGCCAAGTGTACTTTTGGAGCTAGGTCAGGGAAATTATTAGGCTTTGTGGTTAGCGAAAAGGGAATAGAAGTTGACTCAGACAAAGTTAGAGCCATACGAGAATTACCTCCACCACGTACTCAGAAAGAAGTTCGGGGTTTTCTTGGAAGGTTGAATTATATTACTCGGTTTATTTCACAATTAACTGAGAAATGTGACCCTCTATTTCGCCTCCTTAGAAAACACAACTAAGGTGCTTGGGATGAAGAATGCCAGAATGCTTTCGATAAGGTTAAGCAATACTTGTTAAATGCTCCAGTATTATCTCCGCCTAGTCCAGATAGACCATTAATTTTGTACTTATCAGTGTTTAATAATTCTATGGGTTGTGTGCTTGGCCAACCTGACGAGTCGGGAAGAAAAGAGAAGGCGATATACTACCTCATTAAGAAATTTATAGAGAGTGAGATGAGATATTCACCAACTGAGAAATTATGTTGTGCTTTAATCTGATGACTCGAAGGTTAAGACAGTACATGTTATATCATACTACTTGGCTTATTTCAAAATTTGATCCTTTGAAGTGTATGATGGAGTCAACAGCTTTGAATGGGAGAATGGCCAGGTGGCAAATTCTGCTTTTAGAGTTTGACATAGTTTATGTGAGCCAGAAGGCTATAAAAGGAAGCGCGATAGCAGAATTTCTGGCTAGTAGAGCTCTAGAGGACTATGAGCCGTTGAATTTTGATGTCCCAAATGAGGAGTTGATGTGTGTAACAACTACAGAGGTTTATCCATGGAAATTGAGTTTCAACAGGGCATCCAATGCAGTGGGAAATGGAATTGGGGCAGCCCTGGTATCTCCAAATGGTGATTATTATCCATTCACATACAAGTTGGATTTTGATTGCACAAACAATATGGCCAAATATGAAGCATGCATCATGGTACTCCGAGCGGCTATAGCACGAGGAATAAGAACCATGGAAGTATATGGAGACTCTACGTTGGTGATTTACCAGCTTAGGGGTGAATAGGAAACAAGGGATCCTAAATTGATCAATTATCGAAAGGTAGTTTTGGGGTTACTTGAGGAGTTTGATGACATCACTTTCAATTATATCCCACGAGATGAAAACCAGATGGCAGATGCTCTAGCAACCTTGGCTTCAGTGATTAGAGTGAATAAAGAGGAGGAGATGAGACCTATTCAGATGAGTATCTTTGAGGCTCCAGCTTACTGTTGTAACATTGAGGAAGAAGAAAAGGATGATAATCCTTGGTATCAAGATATATTGCAATATGTGAGAGATCGTAAATACCTAGAACAGGCAAATGAAAATGATAAGTAGACTTTAAGGAGATTAGCCTGCGATTACGTTTTGGATGGGGACATCTTGTACAAAAGAAGAAAGGACCAAGTACTGTTGAGATGTGTTGACGCCGTAGAGGCTAAGTTAATCTTGGAAGAAGTTCACGAGGGTGTTTGTGGGACGCACACTAATGGTTTCACGATGGCTAGACAAATCATGAGATTTGGATATTATTGGTGTAATATGGGAGGGGATTGTATCAACTACGCTAAGAAATGCCATAAATTTCAGATTTATGGAGACAAAATTCACGTACCACCTTCACCTCTACATGTTATGACTTCTCCATGGCCCTTTTCCATGTGGGGCATGGATGTCATTGGGCCAATAACACCAAAAGCTTCAAATGGGCATCGCTTTATTTTTATGATCATTGATTACTTCACGAAATGGGTAGAGGCTGCTTCTTATGCAAATGTTACTAAGTCGGCTGTAAGCCAATTCTTGAAGAAAGAGACCATTTGTCGATATGGAATGCCTGAGAGAATCATATCAGATAATGCACTAAACTTGAACAACAAAATGATAGCAAAAGTTTGTAGTCAGTTCAAGATTAGGCATCATAATTCATCTCCATATCGCCCAAAGATTAATGGGGTAGTGGAAGCTGCTAACAAAAACATCAAGAAGATAGTGGGGAAAATGACTGAAACTTACAGAGATTGGCATGAGAAGTTACAGTTTGCACTCTTAGCCTATAGAACGTCCGTCAGAACCTCTACTGGGGCAACTCCTTTCTCGCTGGTTTATGGAATGGAGGCAGTATTACCCATTGAAGTTGAAATACCTTCTCTTCGAATTTTGTCGGAGATAAAACTGGATGAGGCGGAGTGGATTCAATCGCGGTATGACCAATTAAACTTGATTAAAGAGAAAAGGCTAAAAGCTGTTCGCCATGGTCAGATGTATCAGAAGCGAATGATGCGAGCTTATGATAAGAAAGTTCATCCAAGAGAATTCCATGTAGGGGACCTTGTATTGAAAAATATTCTCCCCATTCAGAAGGACTTTAGAGGAAAATAGATGTCGAATTGGGAGGGGCCGTATGTCGTGAAGAAGGCTTTCTCTGGATGCGCATTGATTTTGACAGAAATGGATGGGAAGAGTTTACCCAACCCAGTGAATTCAAACTCAGTAAAAAAGTACTTTGTCTAAAGAAGAGGAGAATCCAAGGTGAAAACCCGCAAAGGGCACCTTGAGATTTCAAAAAAAAAAAAATGGAGAGATCAAGGTGAAAACTCGCAAAGGGCACCTTGTGACCAAAGGGGTTTTGAGTTGAAAACCCGAAAGGGCAGCTCAAATTTTGAAGGGTATACAATAATCTTGTTATTTCTAATTCAACAAAGGGCAAAGCGCGTTGCATATTGGGGCATCAACAAAGTACTTTGATTTTTAAACACATGTTGAACTCAATAAAGACTTCATGGAGCTGGAGTATAGACGCTCAAGCGGCGATATCTAGAGTATCTAACTTTTATCCTGTTTGCTATCTTTAGATTCTATTTCTTCTTAAAGATAGGCTTTCAGATTAATTCCCTTTGTATTTTTGACAAATTCATTCAAATCTAGATTAAGTTCATCTTCCATTATCCTTAAAGTATGTTGCATTAAAATAATGATAGATGAACTAAATAAATTTCACAAATGAAGTTTTGCTCATTACTCTACAAATTTCGAGATAATACAAGAAATTAAAACAGAACAATTGTTCGAGGAATTCACGCAAGTAAGGTTTGAAAGAACTCGAGGAATTTCTTTCTTTAGTCCAGAATGATAATTGAACAAATCAAACGACTTGATCCTAAGAGAGGATCATCTTACAAACATTTTTGATGGATCATAGCATTTGAAGAATGGTACAAACCCTCAGGCTGAGTAAGAATGATATTTCGAGAGAAATAAAGATGAGCTTTGACGAAGGAATGAGTAGTGACGTTTAGAATAGGGGTCATATTCATAAACATTTTGCATTATAATAGGTTTAATTAGGAGCATTTGACTCATTTCGATCATAGCATCCGAATCATTAGGCATGAACTCATACACAGTATACAGGTCATGTCCTTCAAGGGACAATGAAGATTGATGCGCTTTAACACCCTAAGCAGTAGGGTAATAGGCTAAAGCATAGCAGGTCTGAATTTCAAGTGTTTACGCTGAAGCAGATCCAAGATGATTTGGCATCTCTGTATTGTCAGAGAACAAATCAAAGAAACAGATTTAGCATCTCTGTATTCAATGGAGAGCAGATCGAAGATAGCAGATTTGGCATCTCTGTATTGTCAGAGAGCAGATCGAAGATAACAGATTTGGCATCTCTGTATTGTCAGAGGGCAGATCGAAGATAGTAGATTTGGCGTCTCTGTATTGTCAGAGAGCAGATCAAAGATAGTAGATTTGTTGTCTCTGTATTGTCAGAGAGCAGATCGAAGATAGCAGATTTGGCCTCTCTGTATTGTTAGAGAGCAGATAAAAGATAGCAGATTTGGCGTCTCTGTATTGTCAGAGAGCAGATCGAAGATAACAGATTTGGCATTCTGTATTGTCAGAGGGCAGATCGAAGATAGCAGATTTGGCGTCTCTGTATTGTCAGAGAGCAGATCAAAAATAGTAGATTTGGTATCTCTGTATTGTCACAGAGCAGATCGAAGATAGCAGACTTGGCATCTCTGTATTGACAGAAAGTGGGTCGAGGATCTCAACATGGCATCCCTGAGGTTGCAGGGAGCAGGTTGAAGATAGCAGATATTGCCTTCCTGAAGCTACAAGTGAAGCAAATTGAAGCTATTATATTTATGGTCCAATACCTCTGAAGTTGCAGATAGGTTGAAGACCATTTAAAGAAAAGATCTCAAAGACTGGGCTAGACCGAGTAAAACGGGTTCTTTTATAGTCTTTGCTCTATTATCATTACACCACAATAAGCAAAGAAGGGCAGCTGTAATAACCCATTTCTACCAGGGCCCATAATTAAATAAAACCAAAATAAATAAATGTTTATTTATTACAGTGTACAAAGCAAAAAATTTATTTACAGCTCATTACCCGTTTACATTTGACCCAAATACCTAAACCCTATTCCCGGTTACAACCCAGTAAACCCACACCCGATTATACCACTACCCAATAGACCCGTTACACCCAAGCCTGTATGCTCCCAAAATACACAAGGCCCAAGTGGCCCAATCTGTTAACGGGAAGCAGAGAGACCTAGGGTTTCAGAAACCCTAGGTGCCGCAAACATCCCAAGCGTCATGACCGTTCATCTCATACCATTCCAGTGGGCTCCATCGGCGCTGTGACTTTGGCCTCGTACCACGCCGCGATCAACGCGTGAATCGACACCACCGTGATATTCTCGTGAATACCTACAAGACAGAACAAAAGAAACCAACAGGCACGGAGCAAAAAAGGAAACCAAACAGCAGCAGATAAACTAAAACCAATAAGGAAAGAAATCAAGAATTTCTTTCCTAAATATGTATAGTCTAAAGGCTATAAAGCCTTTCTTCCGATTTGTAAAAAGGGGGTTTTTTTTAATACACAAGGAAAATAGATTACAGATTCACAGAATATATGTTTTTACCAGAAAGCAAAGGTGATTAGTTTCTTTATTTTTCTCTTTTAAATATCTGTATTTTTTATATGAAAAACATTAAAATAGATGAAAAACGGATTACCGTTTTGATGCGGGGTAAACGGTGAAGTTTTTCTGATCTCCAGCCTTCGTATGTGGCGACGTTGATGGTGGTGCGTGGGCGCGTGGGCGCTTGAGAATGGAGGCTCGACAGAGCCCCTAGGCCAGCCCCCAGATCCTCTTTCAGAGGATTTCTTTCCTTTTTTTTTTCAAAAACTAGGTTAAAATGATTTTAAAGCTAAAATCGGGGCTTATATAACCCTACAAAAATTGTGTCGTTTTGCTTAATTCAATAAGCACTAAAACGGCACCATATTAGGAAGAGGATCCGCGCGTTGACCCGATTACCCGGGGAGGATCCGCGTGTTTTTGTAAATTGGGATAAGTTCCCAATTAGTCCTTCCGTGTTTTTTTATATTTTCAATTTCATTTTATTTTATTTTTAATTTAACCCTAATATTTTAATTTTGATTCAATTTGGTCCTCATAGTGGCTTTAAAACCGAGTTCATGGAAACGGTGTCGTTTTGGGATTAGGGCTAAATTGCCCAGTGAGTCCCTCTGGTTTAGCGAGTCTTTTAATTTGGCCCAAAATTTTAAATTTATTTATAATTAACCCTAAAATTTTAAAATTAAATTAAATTTAAGTTTTTTTTTTTTTTGTAAATCCAATATATTTTAAATTCTATATATATATTCTTTATATTATTTATAATATTATATACATTTTTTATAAATTTTATTATCTGTTATATTTTTATTATATGTTAGTTATTCCATTTATATTTTATTATATATTTTCATATTATATATATTAATTATTTTATTATATGTTTATATGTAAATTTACTTAATATATCATTCTTATTATTTTATATTTCATCTATTATATAGTTTATATCATTATATATGTATTTTGGTTTACAAATTTATTATATTTTATAAATTTTATCATATTTCCTACATTACTTTTATTTTTTATATAAATTATATATTATTTTATTACTCATTAATTGTCCAAATATTAAATATTTTAAAAATTATTATTAAATAATAGTATATATGAATTATCCTTATTTATATTTATTATATTATTTATATTTCATTATATATTATTTATATATTTATTACATATCATATATTATATATTATTTTTATATATATATTATTTCTTTATTATTATTTGTTTGTATATAAAAATTAAATTTATAAATATTTATAGAATAATACATATATTATTATTATATTTTTAATGTTTAGTATTTTAAAATTTATTACAAATAACATATATTTTTAAGAGTATATTAAATTATTATATTATGTAATGTGTTATATATATATATATATATATATATATATTAATCATCTCTAAGAAAACTTACCTTCATCATTTATACTTAATTTTAATATTTTATTAAATACTTCATTTTTAAAAATTTTTGTATTCATTTTCTTATTTTCATTTTTGATTTGTACGTTCATAATTTTATTTATTTTATGTATCTCATTATACTTATTCAATATTATTTTAAAATAGTAATAATATCTCATCACCTATTTATTATTTTTATATCTATTAAGAATTGATTATTTATATTGTTTTAAGTAGTATGTTCATAGAATATTATTATGTAATAACTAGATTCATTGCTTTCTATGTTATATTTTGTATGAAATATTATTATGTATGTATTCTGTAATCTATATTGTTATTCTCGTTGTTCTCTATAATTATAATTGCATGAAATGATAATGTATATCATAATTTATCTTGTCATTCATCATTTACTTTATTATATTTGTGTGAAGTATTAAAATATGTAGTTTATATTGTTAATATCGATGTCATAATATGTTAAATGCATCATTATTTTAAAGAACCTTTATATTTCATCCAATCCAAAAGATTTTTTTTTTTTAAAAATAAGGCAATGTTTTTGATAGTTAGGAATCCGAGAAATAGTGCCCTAACATGCTGGGTTGCGATTTCTCGTTTGTCTAAATATCTAAAATATCCTTCTAAATAAGTTTTGAAAATTACAAGATGATTTTGGTTACGGAACTAAAAAAATATCGTATTCAATCATGCTGAATATGATGTTTATATTCTTTCAAAACAAAAGAATCTTTTTTAATTCAAATTATTACGGTTTTAAAAGAGATCTTATTTCTAAATTTCTGACGTTAAGACAAAATTATTCAATTTGGTATCAATTTTGGGCGTTACGAGGGTGCTAATCCTTCCTCGTACGTAACCGACTCCCGAACCTGTTTTCTCGTAATTTCGTAGACCAAAACGTTTTATAAAGTGATCCAATCACACTTTAAAAGATTGGTGGCGACTCCCGTTTCCGTTTTTAAACCCGTTTTAAGGAGGTTTCGACATTAATCATCACTTCTCAATCATATTGTGTTTTTATTTACCAAGTTATTACTATAATTTTACAATTAAGTGATTAAACACAAATAAAATCCCTGTAGAGATGATAACTCGATACTTACTTATTACTTGATAACGACTGTGTACACTTGCACAAACCTGCGTGTTACAAATACAAACTTTATTTTAATTGAAAACATGATTGATTGAGGCTCAAACATTATAAGCATGAATCAAATTAATATTATTTAATCAAAGCAATCATCTTATGTAACACCCTGAATTTGGGCCTAGAAGTTTTGGGCCTTGAGCATGGGAGCGGTTGAAGGCAGATTTTAAAATTTTGTTGTGCATGTAAATTTCGTTAATGAAAGCTTGTTTTAGTGGTTAATTGTGCTGAGAAGTGTTGGAGAAGTCTTGGGTTCAAACCTGGACTCTAGCAAAAATTTTGGTTTAAGGTGAATCAAACTCTGGGTGTAGTAGGTAAGCCTTAAGAATATTGTTGGAGAAAAGATGACACAAAAAGAAGTGTGGTGTAGTGGCAAGGTGGCGCCACTTAGGGGACAAAGAAGTGACGCCATAGAGGAAGCAAGGGGTCCAAGGTTCAAGTCTTGGATCTTGCAATATATTTTGGTTTTTCTTTTCAATAAATCTAGAAGCAAGTAGGTGCGCTTTAAAGTTTAATGTGTTGGATTTATGACACAAATGAGTTGGTGGCCTAGTGGTGGTGGCGTGAGTTGGCATATAGGAGGACTTTGGTTCGAATCCCTTGGCATGCAAAGGTTGATTATTTTGCTATGTTGGGATGGCAAGAGTTGGTGTTGAATTTAAACTCTGATGATGGAGGGATCCTACATCGGTAAGCTAACATAAGAGTGGATACGAAGCTGGCTTTAAATAGAGAGAACCATGAGGAGAGCAAAGGTACCTTTCTTGGCTGATCCCTTTCGCGTTATGGCGTGCTCGTTTGGGTTGGGCATCGGCTAGAAGTGCTCGGAGTGCGGATTAACTCCAGTCTCCTATCAGGTGTGTATTTCTCACTACTCTGGATGTAGGATGGCTACTTCGGGCCGCGATGGGCCGAAAGGGGCCATGTGGGCCCAATGGGCCTACAGGCCCAATTGGATAAGTTGTTTGATTGTGTAGTAAATATTGGATTAGGCTTGGTGAATTTCATATCTGTGGCTAAATTTGGGCTAAAAGGGCCACACGAGCGTGTGGGCCTATTTGGGCCGAGAAAGGACTTTAGGCCCATTCGTATTGTTATCATTGTTTAGAACACTTAGTTTACCAAAATACCCCTGGTTTGTAAAATTACCAAAATGCCCCTGGTTTGCAAAATTACCAAAATGCCCTTAGTTTGCAAAATTACCAAAATATCCCTGGTTTGCAAAATTATCAAAATACCCCTGGATTTCAAAATTACTGAAATACCCCTGTAGGGTAGAATTACCGAAATACCCCTGTAGGGTAGAATTACCATTTTGCCCCTAGGGTGTTAAATGACTGTTTTGCCCTTGTGGGCAAGTGACTGACTTGGACTGTGTGATATAGACAACTTCGAAGGAGCAGCGAGGCTTGGAGTATCGACTTGGATAAGCTTGAACCGTATTATTGGACCCTGTGAAGGTAAGCAACTTATGGTCAATAAGGGTTCTTTGGCCGAATAAGGTAAGGTGAATTTTGAGTTTGTTAAGCATAACTTGTACGCTAAAAATGGTGATGAATAATTGTAGGACATCGTAAAGGATCTCGATGAGCGATGCGTCGCGAAAGCAGTGTGTGTCTAGAACACCCTTTCTCTGTTCAAGTCGGCAAAAAAGTAGAAACCAAATCGATATTTCATGGGCTTGTGAGTACGCGAATGCTCTCAAGTCATAGACTAATGGTTAGATTCCGCATCACAAAGTGGTAAGTTGGTTGTGTGCAAAAATACGTGAACATCGGTAAGTGGGCCTCGATGGGCCAAAACTGGGCCCAATGGGCTTACGGACCAATATGGGTAAGAGATAGGCAAATCGGCCTGTTAGTTAGTTGGCAGACTCGAATTGCTTTTAACTGTTAAAAGTTACTGAAATAACCTATGTAGATGTGTAAGTTTACGTATGTACCCCTAAAGGACAAAAATTACCGATATACCCCTAGGGTTTATATTGACTAAAATGCATGATTGATTAAAACTATATTCTGCATGATATGCTTTCATTAATGTCTGTTGCATGGGATTGGGATATTGATGGAAGAAGTGTTTAAAGTGGTTCATCCACGTACTGGAGGCTTTGCCTCATCTTATCGATAATCGAGCGGCATTCTTTGTCAGAATGGAGTGTAAAGGGGTGGGTGGGTTGAGATATTCCCACATGGAGTGTAGGGTGTGTGCGGGAGTGTAGCGGTTGGTGGGTTGAGTAGTCTCCCAAACGGGATTGCATTCATGGTTATTTCTGTTACACGTATTACTAAATTGGGCCTATGGGCCGCACTGTTCTGAAAAAGGGCTAAGGCCTTGTTACTGTATTCTGAAAAGGGCTTCGGTCCATTGTGTATTGTTATCTGAGTAGGGCTTAGGCCTAATGGGCTCGAGTGATTTGGGCTTTGGATGGGTTTTCAGATACACCGAGTTTCCCCAAACTCACCCCTTTTCTTTCCATCCTTGCGGTGAGCCCTAAATGGTGGACTTGGAGGTGGGCGGGATTGAGTGGCCATAAAGAACAAATTCAGTTTTTAAATTAGATCACACTTCCTTTACTTTTAATTATTTTCGTTTTGTTTGAAGGTTGTAATAAGGCTCATTAAATTATTTCATTTATGGATTTTTGAATTGGTTAGCACTACTAGGCGCGTTTTAAAAAAGACTATATGTTTTCAAAATGTCTCGGTGACGTGTAAAGCTTCCGCAATACAAATGTTTTCAAAGGCAAAGAAAAGGAAAAAATATCTAAACCAGACTTAAACACGATTTATTTGTCATAGACACATAACATGCTTTAAGTGTGGCAATGGATGTGTGCATGTCTAGGATTGGATCCGGGAAGAGCTTGGTACTTAAGCAGTCCAACAGACTCACCTCCTCTTTTCTGGCTTCCTACCTGGTGCACAGCTTCCATTCACTTAAACTTATAACATTAACGTTTTTACACCCTAAGAAAGAGATTCTTGACGAAACGAATAGCAACTTTTTCCATGTGGCATGCTGAATTCGGCCATAACGTCTGGGCCGGGTTTAGGGTGTTACATCTTAGCTTAAATAAAATTAAGCTAACATTGTTGTAAACAAGAACAAAGAACACATAGCAAACATTTTTAGATTAAATTAAAGAAAAGAAAGATTAAACCCAAATCAAAGTGGCTATCACCGAAGACTCTGACCGACGAGGCTCTTTCGCTTTGCTCCTTTGCTGATGGCTCTCCAAGGTGGCTGACCAAGGGCTCCTTAAGAGGCTTAATTGCTAAAATCTCTATGAAGAGATGATGCTAGGCATGGGAAATGGAAAATGCTAAAGAGAATTAAGAGAGAAGAGAGAATAATGAGGGATGAGGGATCAAATGAGGTCTTATTTATAGGTGAAGAGAGGAGGGTAGTTTGCTAAAAATAGAGAGGCTTAGTCTCTTCAAGCTTTTTCAAATGAGTGGTCGGCCATGCTTAGTGGATTTTAAGTTGAATTTTTCTTGATTTTTAAGCAATTTAAATGCCATAACAACTTAGGACTGAGACTCAGTCAAATGTAAATCTTCGGGCGAATCTCTAATTTCTTCAACATTGCAAGGACCTTGTGTAATTAAACCAAAAAGTGGTTTATGTGGACAGCCATGTGTAGCCAAATTTGGGTTGACTTGGTCTTCAATTTGGACTTTTTTTTTTTGTAATCTAGCAAAGCTATCAAACCTGTCCAAAATAAATAAATAAATTAAAGGACCAAAGAACAAAATTTATCCAATTTAAATAATTAATCAAAACCCAAATTATTAATGAAATATTTTTAAATGAATTATTAAATATAATTTTATATTTTATTATTTAATTAATTATGCATGGCCCATTTTATGTCTTAAAAATATGTTCAAATAAATATAAAATAAGTCATTTTATGCATGAAAACTATATAATAAAAAATAAAATCACATTTTAATAATTTCCATGTCCTAATTTCATATTTTCACATATTTCATTAATTTATTAAACAATTACTTAGTTTTAACAACGAATTTAAGTAAATATGTGATAAATTACATAGGAAAAAACCTATATATTTTTCAGTTTACATGGCATTCAAAGTGTAGCATAACTTAATCTTGAGTGGATGACGGACTATATGTGTGTGACTCGTATATTTTGATGTAAGCAAAAGCCTGAGTTTAAATATATAACAAACCAAAAACTGGTGTATTGGGTATACGACTTTTATCACGAAATTATCGAATGATGTGCAAGTTTACACATTTGTCAACAAGTAGTAAAGTAGTGAGTAAGAGTATCGCCTCTACAGGGACTGTATATGTAAGGTAAGTATTTTGAAATTATCAATTAGCAAGTTAATGATGGAAATAATTTATAAGCTATAAAGTTCTACTTTTTACCTTTTAATTTCTTTAGCATCTTTCTAAGTTCAATTAACTTCAAGGTTCATACGCAAGCATCATACTTAGAGATTATGCAAGGTAACAATATTGATAAATATCATTACTGATTCAATCATAAAAAGATCAAACATGCATCTTGTTCAAATTAATAAATTATTCATACACTTCTCAACATTAATTATTCATGGTGTAATAGCCCAAATTTGACCGGGCCTTAAAACCAAAACAGAAATACAAATAAATAAATAAATAAATGTTTATTTAAACAGTCCAAGTTACAAAGCCCAAACCATGGGCCCAAAATCGAAACAATCCAGCTAAACCCGTTTACACCCTTGACCCAAACAACCAAACCCAAATAAAAAACGGCCCAAAAAGCCCAAATGACTTTAGCAAACAGGAAACCCTAGGGTTTTCAACGAAGACTAACGTCGTAGCGGCACGGAAGCCTCGGGAGCGCCTGCTCGACTTCCCAAATCGAGGCCATCAATGCACACTGACACACCATCAATGCATTGTCCAGTAGCTTGTTCCTCTCACGACCGTTCAGCACCGTGATCTCAGGCTTCATCTTTGACCTTGGTACCTCCGAGTCGCGCCAAGATCAACGCCACCGTTGGACCATCATCAGGCCTTCATCTTCGCCGGATTGCTCGCGAACACCTGTAAAGGAAGGAAAGAACCACAACAGCAAACAAACAAAGATGGAAAGAAATAAAAAGATTTCTTTCCCAATTTATGTAAACAGTGGTTATAAAAGCCCAAATCGAACGATGTAAAAAAGACGGACGTTCTGAAAAATACACAGAGAAAAGCAATAAAATATAGAGATTTAGCAAAAAGAATTTATTCTTGCACATATATACGCAGCAAACATCCCAATCGATTGAATATACAAAGGTGAAATTTTTAATATATGTACATATATATACTGCAAATATGGAAAAGGGAAGTGGTACCTTTAATCGGCGTTGAAAGGGGAGGTTTTTAAACCTCCGACCACCGTGTGCAGTGGAGATGACGGGGGCGCGTGAGCGCGTGCAAACCCCTAGGTGGAGGTCCGGTGACCCTCCGAGTACCCCTCCCCAACTTTCTTTCAGAGAACTCTTTTCTTTTTTTTTTAGAACAAATTTAAAATGATTTAAAAACAAAAGGTTTGGCTTATATAGCCTTAACGGAATGATGCCGTTTTAGTTTAATCCAATAAGCTTAAAACGACGTCGTATTAAGACTAAGGATCCGCGTGTTGACCCGATTATCCGGGGAGGATCCGCGTGTTTTCGTAAAGCGGGTGAATTACCCAATTGGCCCTCTCATTTTTTTTAAATTCTTATCATTTCATTTTATTTTATTTATGATTTGACCCTATTATCTTGTTTTAGTTCTAATTTAGTCCCTGCAGTAGCCATTTTGAGACCTGGATTAAAACACTGCCGTTTTGGAAATAGGGCATTTTGCCCAATGAGTCCCTTTCGTTTTACGTATGTTTTAATTAGGACCTTAATTCAGCTTTATTTTTTTAATTCGCCCTTGTAATTTTGTTGAATTTCAAATCTAACCCTATATATTTATTTCTATTATTATATATTTTTTAAAATTATTATTATTTGTTTTCATTTTTTAACCTTATTTTTATATTATATATTATATAATTATTTTATTATATATTATTCTTATTATTTATTATATATTACTTTTCACAAAATACTATTATTTTACATTATTATCTATATATTATTAATATATTTTTACTTATATTATATATTTATTAATCATTTATTTTTATTATATATATTATTTTTACATATATACTTTCATATTATATATTATAATTATTTTATATTATGTCATTTTTATACTATTATATTTTCATTTCCTATATATTTATATTATATTTTATTATATAACATTTATTATATTTTTACTTTTATTATATCTTACTTATTTTTTTATATTTATGTATATTGTATATTATCTATTATATTATTATTCATTATATTATTTATCTATTTATTAGGTGTTATTTCATTTTAAATTGTTACTTTTATATATTATATGATTATTTTATAAATTCTTTTACGTACTTTTGTTTTTATATTTAAAAAATATATATTTTTATTATTCTTTTATAAATTTTTGTTATTATGTATTATATATTGAATATTAAATACTATTTTAAAATTATTATTAAATATCATATTTTATTTGTATTATATGTATATTTTTTTAACATTTGCTCACTTTATTTTATATTTTTTTATGTTATATATATCATTTAGGTATTAAATGTTATTTTATAATTATTATTTGATGTTATATTTTATGAATGTGTATATTGATACTATATTACTTTGTATCATGCATTTTATAATTATTACTTTGTATGTTTGTATGATTTGCTTATTCATCTTCAATATATGCTATGTGTATCTTTGTACGTATGCTGCTAAGATTTGCTATATTTATTATTATTTTTTTATACGTATGTATCTAATGCATGATCTTTATATTATTACTATCATCTTGTTTAAATGCATGTTTTATTTACCTATTACGATAATATTTTATCATGCATAATGTAATACGATTCCTCATGTATCAATTTAAAAACATAATTCAAGATTTCAAAAATAAAGAGGCAATGCTTGGTGTTTGGAAGTTTCGAGAAAAGTAGTGCCCTAACTTATTGGGTTGCAATTTTTCTCGTTGAATTCGAATAGTCAAGTACCCTTCCAAGTTTTAAGATTTTCAAAATACGAGCAACCGTCTTGGAATTTCAAAGCATTGTTTCCTAACTTAATGGATGTGGCGTTTTGTCATTTCGAGATAGGGATTTCCAAAAAGGCTAACTTAATGTCAATATTTTGATACAAGTGAACCCCAATTTTCAAAATCAAAAATATTTTAAAGAGGCTTGCATCTTAAAATTTTTGAATTTTCGACCTTGAAGACACTTGATAATTAATTAGGTACCAATTTTTGGGCGTTACGAGGATGCTAATCCTTCCTTGTATGTAACCGACTCCCGAACACGTTCTTTTTTATTTCGTAGACCAAAACTAATGATTTTAAAACAAAATGTTTTAAAGGTGATCCAATCACACCTAAAAAGATTGGTGGCGACTCCCATTTTTGTTTTTTAAAGTCGATTTTCATTTTCTGAAACCCGGTTTAAAAATGGTTTCGACAGCTTGGCGACTCCGCTAGGGAATAATAAGAGAGTCAAGCTGTGTAATTAATTATCTCTTGTCTTAATGTCGGAAATTAAGAATTTTAAAATTTAATCCTCTTTGCATTACATGCATTTGTATTATTGCATGTGTTGCTATATTCTGATATACATTGCATTTGCATGACCATTGTGGTCACACCCTTAAGTGAGAGTGAGCAGCTACGCCTTCGTGAGGTTTTCGCCTCCGTTCAGGATAGTGGATCACTTTCGGGATACATCCGTACCTATGGTTTCTTGAGATTTTCATCTCCGTGCAGCCATAGGGAAATGTATTCCCTTGAACTGAACTCATTTCAAATGAGCCTATAATGGGTGAGAATCGAGGAATCTGCTGGTTCGGGTACCTCAATCTTTAGAACCAACTTCATATAGAAAAACCTTAAGAGCCCAACTTAGTTAGAGTTGAAATTTAGGTATTACCCTTATAAATTATCATCGAGATTTATTGATATCATCTGATACTGACTATTTCTTTTCTTTTGTTTGTATGACATTTTGCATTTACAAAGGTATCGATTCATGGTCAGTCTCTAAGTTAGGAAGTTTTGTTATGGAGAATGGACTTCTTGATAGAGTGGAGGGCAATGCTAATGTTCATAGATGGTTTGAGCAAACTCAACTAGAAAAGGGAGATAGTATATTTGTGGGATATATGTCGAAGCTGCCAGATTATACTCGTATTAGTGTCACGCAGAATAATCTCCAAGAGCTTAAGGAAATTTGGGATCAGTGGGACAATAAGACTAAATAGTTATTCTATGGTAATTATAGAGATTTACCTTACTTGTTCGATATTCAGGTAGATGAGCACTTGTTCCGAGCTCTTGCTCAGTTTTGGAACCCGGCATACAACTGTTTCACTTTTGGGGAAGTAGACTTGGTACCTACCGTAGAGGAGTACACTGCCTTACTTCGTTGTTCCAGGTTTCAGGTTGATAGAATTTATTCTCGAGCTACTTGTGTCCCTACCTTTTGGAAGAAATTAATGACTATTACGGGGATGACCAAGCAGTGGATCACGGCTAGAATTAAAGAAAAAGGTGAGTGCAATGGCATTTCGTGGGATGCTTTGAAAGATCTGATTTTGACATACCCTGATGAGACGAAGAAGGTAGATGTTTTTGCTTTAGGTTTGTATGGGCTGTTGGAAAAAATCGTCGCATCTTTCTACGATTCCTTATGAAAGATATTCATTCCATCAGAATAGAAGTTAAAGAGGGTATTTCTGCTCGTCGTGTCCTTTATATGGAAATCAGAGGCCAGGGGACCGTTATCTTCTTTCTTTTTTTTTTATTACCTTCCTCGCGTATGTATAAGATCGAACCCATTCGATTTCTAAAACGGATTACTAGTCCTTAAATTTTTGAGGAATCCTTCATCAGTGGTTGTGAATGACTGATTTTTCACCTAGGGCTTTGGGATATGTGGACGAGGCGACCACGGATCTTTTTCATCGACTCAGCAAAAGGGTCACTTCTGTCCCTGCGATCTTGGCGGAGACATTCAGATCCTTAGGAGCATGTAGGAGGGCTGGTGCAGGCATGTTTATAGGATGTGCTCAGTTACTTCTGGCTTGGTTCTACAGCCATTTCTGATTGATAGATAGCGTGGTTTGTCGGGTCTTCTTTGAGGATTATTCACCTTTGAAGGATATAGTAACTTCAACTAAGAGATTTGATGTTCTATAAAAGAATTGGATAGCGCTACTTCAGAACCTTCAGTCGAAAGATGTTGAGTGGAAGGCTCCGTGGATGATTCCTGGTGAGATTCTTTACCGATGTGGTAGTTTCGATTGGGTTCCTCTGTTGGGAATTTGGGGTACCATTGGTTACGCCCCTTTGCTCGTACTAAGGCAATATGGATTGAGACAGTTCGTACCAGTGAATCATGGATTGGCTCAAAGTGAGTTTGTATACAAGGGAGCCGATTACAAGAGAAAGGTTAGTGAGGTTTCTAGTGCTTGGAACAAGACTTGTCGGTTGAAAGGAATAGCTATTAGCCCTGCTACAACACCAGAATATGTTTAATGGAGAAGCAGAAGGATTAATGATAATATCCCTAAGCCAAACAGGGAAGGAGCTCGACCGATAGAGGAATATTTGCGAGTGATGCCCTCGGAGCTAGAAATCATGAAGCAAGAGTTCGAGAGAAGGAACTTGGAGCTTGAGAAGAGATAGCAAAACTTGAAGAAGAAAAAATGTACTTAAGCTTAGATGTCGATGTTCAAAAGATGGAGGTCGAGAAAGAAAGGAAAGGAAAGAGGAAGATTGAGGAGGACAGAGATAATTTGAAAGAACATTACAAAAAGGCACAAGTATCCTTAAGAAGAGCGAGAGTAGGAGGGTCTTCAGATCAATTGTAGAAGGAGGTCCAAGAGGAAAAAGCTAGGGCCGTATTGGGAGAAAAGGTTTCAAGAAATGCAGTCGCAGAATTTGGTATTAGATGAAGAAAATAAAGGGTTGAATACCAAGGTAACTAAGCTTGAAAGATCTCTTCGTTGGCATCAAAACTATGACTCTACGGTCGAGTTAAAAGAGCTAAAAAGTAAGGTTGAAGGTTTGGAAGTGGCATTGCATAATGGTAAACTTCGGATTGAGCAGCTCGAGGCGCGAGAAGGTTATCTAAAGGAAAAACTTCATCAGTCTAGAGGGCAGGTCATAGAAAGGGATCACGTTATGGGTGAAGCAGTAGCCTAGATTCGAGAGGTTGCGGAATATGTGTAAGACTTGGCAATACGAGCTGATGTATTGAGTCTGATGTGTGGATCGTCGTCGGATATAAGACGAGAGTTAGCCCTTTTATTAGAAATAGTTAAAACTTTGGGCATTAGGGCAAAAGCGTACTTGTAATCCATTTATATGTAAAGATATTCTTTTTTAAATAAAGTTTTCTAAATGAGATTGAATCGAGATCGATGCCTTTTTACATTCATGCATTTGTATTACATCACATCATATGCATTCAAGGTTATAGAAAGACCCTAATTAGTTGAAGTTTATTTCTAAAGGTAGAAAAGAAAATCTGGAAATCACACATCCTTACGGCACCTGCACTAAAACTAAGAGTATGGATCAAAGGTTCAAACAGTTGCAAAAGGATATGCAAGACCAATTGCAAGATCAGTTGGCCAAGATGCAAAATGACATGAGGGAGTAGATGCTGGAGGCTCAGAGGAATATGATGGCTGAAATGGCTCAGCTTTTAAGGGCCACTGATAAAGGGAAGGCCCCCATGGCTATCGCTGGTGAGGAGAGTGAGGATTATCCTCTGGGTTTTTGTGACAACCCTAATTAGACCCTAGTCGAAATGTGGTTTCAGGACCACAAAATTGAGTCACAAAAAATTTATTTAATTTTAAATTGCATATATTTATGTGTGATAGTGTATGTATGAAAAATTAAAAGTTTTAATTTAGTCTTAGGAATGTAAATTCTTCTTGAAAGGATTTAGTTGAAAAATTAGAAAAGATGGTAGGTAATTTGTAAGGATCTAAAAATAATGAGGTGAGAAAGCTTAGGTTTGCATGTCAATTTACCCTTAATGCATGTAGTGGCCGGCCATGAAATGATGTTGTTCCACTAAGTTAAATTAAATACAATTTTAATTGGCAAATGATATAATAAATTTATAAGAAAAAGATGAATAAAATAAGAAAGGAAGGTGGGAGAGTGTTCATCTTCTCCTTGCTAAAACCCGAAACCTAAAGAAAGAAAGAAAGAAAAATTGTTTGAAGCATTCGGTCAACTAAGGATTAATCAAGGTAAGATTTCATGTTAGTTTTCAATAAATTGTATGAAATTTGGTTATTAGGCAAATCTATATTATAACCCATGGGTTGAATTTTCTATTTGGTGTAAAAAAAAATATGCATTCGGTTGTGAAGGATAGATGTTAAGTGAATTTTGTTTGAAGCTTTTAAAAGGAATATTAGAGAGATAACGAATGAACTAGCTAATAGATATATGAACATTGGTATGATATTAGAAATTTATGTGGAGTCTTTGTTAATTATAAACATTCGGTCAAATAGTTATATGGAGGAACTATGTGTTTGAATGAAATAAAAATGATGTTGCATTGAAAATTTTATATTTGGCATTGTAGTTAAGTACATAGGTGATATTGATTTTAATCTTGCACATTCGGTTATATAGTATACACATTGTAAAATTTTCTTTGATTCTCTAAAATCGACCAAATGAGGAGGTTGGTTTTCAAAGTTGAGTTTGACTCATACTTAAGTATGTTTGAGTGTAATTATATTTGGCATAATGTTATTTGGAAGTGATAATGCATTCGGCTTTATGGCATAATATAAATATTAGTTGAGACTTTGATGTCTTGAACAAGGATTGTTGTAAGAAGAAATGGAATCATTAAATTCATATATATATGAGTATTTTTGAGAAGTAATTAAAATACTAAATTCATTTATTTTACCTCAAGAATCCAAGGGAGGAGAATCAAGTAAAGGCAAAGCAAAGAATATTGAATAGTCATTCGGGAATCATTTCATTCGACATAAGGTAAGTCCTTAAGCAATTGTAAGTTGATTAGTTTTGTACATAAATAATACTAGTGAATCATGAAAGAAGTTCCTTTATTAGGTATTCTTTTGGAGTGATATTCATATTTATTAATGTGACCATGTATGCTATTTGAATTAAGTAAATAGCCATATTATAATGAGTCAACTTTGGCACTAGGTGTGCGAAATTGAATGGCACTATGTGTGCTGATTTGGATGGCGATACATGAGGGAAATTCTAGGCACTAAGTGTGCGGTTTAGTATGGCACTAAGTGTGCGAATTTAATTAGCACTATGTGTGCGAATTCAGTTGATAATATAATATGTGCAGGAAATTAATGGAGTGATAGAACTATTAACGGAAATATTGAATTTGAGACATGAAACGTATATGCATGGATTCGTCTAGTTCATCATAGTTTCATATCTTGAGATTGGATTTAAATCATTTGGTTGCTTTGATTTGCGATTGGATAGTAGGATTTGGCTTGTGGTTGGATCGATAATCTAAGTAGCTATGGCATAGTTCGGTATGGCAGTAGTAGTTGATCTTACTTTATTTTTCTCATAATCCTATGTTTACAGTCCGTATTATATTGCTTATGACTTACTGAGTTGAATACTCATTTGGTGTGTTTACTTGTCTCCCATTTAGATCTCTTTAATCCGTTTTGTGTGCTCGGGATCGTCGTTGAAGTCATCACACCAGCCTACAACGTTTTGGTACCTCTTCTTAGTTAATCCTAAGTTAACATTATGGCATGTATAGGATAATATTTTGGGAGATTTTGTGAATTGATCACATTGTACATAAAGGCCGTGAGAAAACGACTTAAAAATCTATGTTTAATTTTGGTTTTTTTGTTAGACTATAACTTAAGTTCTTTTTATTTATTATATAATGTATGGTTGGTGCCGATTGGATGTATCATTTCATATATAAGTTCAAAGCATGCAAGTTTAAAATTGATTTTGATTTAAGTTGCATGCTTAAGGAATTTTATATATGTATATTATGACTTGTTATATTATATAAGTAAGCTTGTGATATTTGATGGTTATGCATAACTTCATTAATGACCTAATAATATATGTTTTGAAATGTAAGTTTGAAAGTTGACTATGTTATTAATTTTAAAAAAAAAAGGGTTTTAACTTGATTGGAAGATTAAAAACATAATTGGAATTGTGTTTTGATCGATAATGCCTCAGAACCTTAATCCGGCGATGGATACAGGCTAGGGGTGTTACATTTTATTGGTATCAGAGCCACGGTTTAGTCAGTTCTTCCACTATCGTAGCGAGTATGAGTTTAGCTATACATGCCATAATGTTAGTATATGATAGTGTGATGACTTCTGACGGTTGAAATTATTGTTTTGATTAGTAAATGGAACCCAATTTAGAGAGGGCCTTAGCGGATGATGTTGAGAGTGTAGCGGCTGCTCCTGCACAAGGGACACCACCTGTTGAACCTCAATCATCTGCGAATAATCAAGATGATGGGGCAAAACAAGCCTTCTTTACCATGATGAATGAGTGGGTCGCACAATACGCCCGAACTAACCCGGCTGCTCAACCATTTTCGAATTTAAATAATCCGCCTCAGGTGCCTATAATACCAGCAAATACTGATCCTTTGAGGCCGAGTAAACCTCTTGTGGATTTGATTAGGAAGCGTGGTACCGAGGAATTCCGAGCCACAGCTATTGATGATGCTGAAAGGGCCGAGTTTTGGCTTGATAACACCATCCGTGTTTTTGAAGAGCTGTCTTGTACACCTGATGAGTGTCTAAAGTGTGCCATATCCTTGTTACGGGACTCGGCCTACTATTGGTGGAGAACCCTGACTTCTATTATCCCGAAGGAATGAGTTACTTGGGATTTCTTTCAGGCAGAGTTTCGTAAGAAGTTTATTAGCCAACGATTCATGGATCAAAAGCGTAAAAAATTTTTAGAGCTTAAGCAAGGTCGTTTGACAGTATCTGAATACGAACGTGAGTTTGTGAGACTAAGTCGATATGCTCGGGAGTGTGTAGCTGATGAAGTCGCCATGTGTAAAAGATTTGAAGAACGATTGAATGAAGATTTAAAGTTACTGGTGGGTATTCTAGAAATAAAAGAATTTGTAACACTAGTTGAACGGCCTTGCAAGGCTAAAGAGCTTGGAAAGGAGAAAAAGAAAGCTGAATCTGAAGGCAGAGGCTTTCGTAAAAGATCGGCAGGTAAAGCTTCTTTCTCGGCTGGAAAGAAATTCAGAGACGATACTAATAAATCGAAGACGACTGCAGGAATTTCTATCAGGGAGCGACCGTCAACGGATTCTCCATCTACTTCGGTTGCTAGTGTTGGTAACAATCAACAAGAAAAACCTGAATGTCTACAATGTGGAAGACGACATGTAGGTGAATGTTGGGGTAAGTCTATTAACAGAGCTTGTTATAGATGCGGATCGCGAGATCATTTTATTCGAGATTGTACGGAACCTGATGAAAAGAATAAGGTGCAAGGTACGAGATCGAGTGACGTAACGACTAAAGGTAGATCACCGAGAAATACAAGAGGTAAGGGTGGTAGTCAGAGAGGGATTTATGATACGGCTGTTCGATCTGAGACTCGAGCTCCTGCCAGAGCTTATGCCATCCGTGCACGAGAGGAGGCATCTTCCCCTGATGTCATCACTGGTACTTTCACTCTCTTTGATACTAGTGTGATTACATTGATTGACCCTGGTTCTACTCATTCATATGTATGTGAGACTTTAGCATCCAGTAAGACTCTACCTGTTGAGTCTACTGAGTTCGTAATTCGAGTGTCGAATCCCTTGGGTCGATATGTACTCGTTGAAAAAGTGTGTAAGAAATGCCCCCTGATAATTCGAGATTCCTGTTTTTCGGCCGATTTGATACTTTTACCGTTTGATGAATTTGATGTTATTCTCGATATGGATTGGTTGACTGTACATGATGTAGTTGTAAATTGCAAAAGAAAGGCCATTGATTTGAGGTGTGCAAATAATAAGATAGTTCGAGTTGAGTCTACTGACTTGAACAGAGTGCCAACAATAATATCCTCATTGATCTCTCAGAAATATATGAGAAAGGAGAGTGAAGCATATCTTGCGTACGTACTTGATCGCAAAGAGTCGGAAAAGAAACTTGAATCGGTACCAGTGGTTTGTGAGTATTCAGATGTTTTTCCTGAGGAGTTACTGGGATTACCACTCGTTCGAGAAGTAGAATTCGGCATCGAACTTGCACCTGGTACCATACCAATTTCGATAGCTCCGTATCGTATGGCCCCAACGGAATTGAAGGAATTGAAAACTCAGTTGCAAGAGTTGACGGATAGAGGTTTTGCTCGATCGAGTTTCTCACCTTGGGGTGCACTAGTATTATTCGTGAAAAAGAAAGACGGAACCATGAGGATATGCATCGATTATCGTCAATTGAATAAAGTGACAATAAAGAATAAATATCCGTTACCGCGTATTGATGACTTGTTTGATCAACCTGAAGGAGCCTAGTGTTCTCAAAGATAGATTTGAGATCGGGTTATTATCGCCATGAGTTCGAGACTCCAGATATACCTAAAACTACTTTGAGCGAGATATGGTCACTACGAGTTCTTAGTGATGCCGTTTGGGCTCACTAATGCCCCCTGCGGTATTTATGGACTTGATGAATCGAATATTTAGATGATATTTAGATCGATTTGTAGTGGTGTTTATAGATGACATATTATTCTATTCGCGCGATGAATCAACATGCCGAGAGCACTGAAATTGGTATTACAGATTTTACGAGACAAGCAGTTATACGCGAAGTTCAGTAAATGTGAGTTCTGGTTGAGTGAAGTTAGCTTTTTGGGACATGTGGTATCCGCATTGGGTATTCGAGTTGATCCGAGCAAAATTTCGGCCATAATGGATTGGAAGCCTCCGAGGAATGTTACTAAAGTTAAGAGCTTTTTGGGACTTGCCGGTTACTACAGACTGTTTGTAAAGGGTTTCTCGATGATAGCCTCACCGATGACGAAATTACTTCAAAAAGATGTTAAGTTTGAATGGTCAGAAAAATGTCAGAAAAGTTTCGACTGATTGAAAACCTGTTTAATTGAAGCTCCAGTGCTAGTACAGCTAGAATCCGGTAAAGAATTTGTTATTTATAGTGATACATCCTTACTTGGGCTGGGTTGTGTATTGATGCAAGAAGGTCGAGTTGTGGCTTACGCATCGAGGCAATTAAAGCCGCATGAGAAAAACTATCCGACCTATGATCTTGAATTGGCGGCCATTGTTTTCGCTTTAAAAATATGGAGACACTACTTGTTTGGAGAGAGGTGTCATGTTTATTTGGACCACAAAAGCCTCAAATATTTGATGACTCAAAGAGATTTGAATCTGCGACAAAAACGTTGGCTTGAGTTGTTGAAAGATTATGAGCTCGTCATTGATTATCACCCGGGAAAGGCTAACGTGGTTGCCGATGCTTTAAGTCATAAACCGCTGTTTGTTTTGAGAGCAATGAATGTTCACTTGTCCGTTTCATCTGATAATGTGTTAATAGCAGAATTAAAGGCCAAACCATTATTAATTCATCAAATACTTGAATCCCAGAAAGTCGACGATGAATTGGTTGCTAAACGAGCTGAATGTGTTTCAAATGTGGAATCAGAGTTTCAAATTGACGATAATGATTGCTTGACGTTTAAGAATCGATTATGTGTTCCAAGAAATCCAAAACTTATTTCGATGATTTTGGGCGAAGCTCATAGTAGTCGAATGTCAGATCACCCGGGTAGTACGAAAATGTACAATGATCTAAAACGTCAATTTTGGTGGCCTGGTATGAAACGAGAAATTTCTAACTTTGTTTCGAAGTGTTTGATATGTCAACAAGTGAAAGCAGAACATCAAGTGCCTTCGGGATTACTTCAACCGATCAGGATACCCGAATGGAAGTGGGATCGAGTCACGATGGATTTCGTATCTGGGTTGCCGTTGACGCATAATAAGAACGACTCGATCTGGGTTATTGTTGATAGATTGACTAAGTCTGCTCATTTTATTCCTGTCCGTAAGAATTTCTCGCTCGATAAATTGGCAAAATTATATGTCTCCCAAATTGTCCGATTACATGGAGTGCCTATTTCAATTGTGTCTGATAGAGACCTGAGATTCACATCACGATTTTGGAAGAAATTGCAAGAAGCTTTGGGTACCAAGTTGCATTTTAGCACCGCTTTTCATCCCTAGACTGATGGTCAATCCGAGCAGATAATTCAAATACTCAAGGACATGTTGATATGTTGTATCCTAGAGTTTCGTGGTTCATGGGAAAGGTATTTGCCTTTGGTTAAATTCACTTACAACAGTAGTTTTCAATCAAGCATTAAGATGGCACCTTACGAGGCTTTGTATGGTCGTAAATGCCGTACACCGTTATTTTAGACCGAGTTTAGTGAGAGTAAAATCTTCGGGGTTGATTTGATTAAAGATGTTGAGCAAAAAGTAAAAGTAATCAGTGAAAGTCTGAAAGTAGCTTCAAATCGTCAGAAGTCGTACGCGGATTTGAAGCGAAAAGACATTGAATATCAGGTCGGAGACAAGGTGTTTCTTAAAGTTTCACCTTGGAAAAAAGTACTCAGATTTGGCCGTAAAGGCAAATTGAGTCCGAGGTTCATCGGCCGCATCTGAGATATCCAAAGCGAATTGGGCGATCGCATCTGATTGATTTTGCCCCCGAACTTGAGAAGATTCACAACGCGTTTTTCATGTCTCGATGCTTCGACGTTATAGATCCGATCCATCGCACATAGTTAATCCATCGAGGTTGAAATTCAACTTTGATTTGAGTTCTGAAGAAGAACCGGTTCGTATTTTGCACGTGAAGTAAAAGAATTGCGAAATAAGAAAATCTCATTAGTGAAAGTACTGTGGGTTAAACACAAGGTCGAAGAAGCCACTTGGGAACTCGAAGATACTATGAAAGATCGATATCCTAACTTATTCGCTGGTAAGATTTTCGGGGACGAAAATTCCTTATGTGCAGGAGAGTTGTGACAACCCTAATTAGACCCTAGTCGAAATGTGGTTTCAGGACCACAAAACCGAGTCACAAAAATTTATTTAATTTTAAATTGCATATATTTATGTGTGATAGTGTATGTATGAAAAATTAAAAGTTTTAATTTAGTCTTAGGAATGTAAATTCTTCTTGAAAGGATTTAGTTGAAAAATTTAGAAAAGATGGCAGGTAATTTGTAAGGATCTAAAAATAATGAGGTGAGAAAGCTTGGGTTTGCATGTCAATTTACCCTTAATGCATGTAGTGGCCGGCCATGAAATGATGTTGTTCCACTAAGTTAAATTAAATACAATTTTAATGGCAAATGATATAATAAATTTATAACAAAAAGATGAATAAAATAAGAAAGGAAGGTGGGAGAGTGTTCATCTTCTCCTTGCTAAAAACCGAAACCTAAAGAAAGAAAGAAAGAAAAATTGTTTGAAGCATTCGGTCAACTAAGGATTAATCAAGGTAAGATTTCATGTTAGTTTTCAATAAATTGTATGAAATTTGGTTATTAGGCAAATCTATATTATAACCCATGGGTTGAATTTTCTATTTGGTGAAAAAAAAATATGCATTCGGTTGTGAAGGATAGATGTTAAGTGAATTTTGTTTGAAGCTTTTGAAAGGAATATTAGAGAGATAACGAATGAACTAGCTAATAGATATATGAACATTGGTATGATATTAGAAATTTATGTGGAGTCTTTGTTAATTATAAACATTCGGTCAAATAGTTATGTGGAGGAACTATGTGTTTGAATGAAATAAAAATGATGTTGCATTGAAAATTTTATATTTGGCATTGTAGTTAAGTACATAGGTGATATTGATTTTAATCTTGCACATTCGGTTATATGGTATACACATTGTAAAATTTTCTTTGATTCTCTAAAATCGACCAAATGAGGAGGTTGGTTTTCAAAGTTGAGTTTGACTCATACTTAAGTATATTTGAGTGTAATTATATTTGGCATAATGTTATTTGGAAGTGATAATGCATTCGGCTTTATGGCATAATATAAATATTAGTTGAGACTTTGATGTCTTGAACAAGGATTGTTGTAAGAAGAAATGGAATCATTAAATTCATATATATATAAGTATTTTTGAGAAGTAATTAAACTACTAAATTCATTTATTCTACCTCAAGAATCCAAGGGAGGAGAATCAAGTAAAGGCAAAGCAAAGAATATTGAATAGTCATTCGGGAATCATTTCATTCGACATAAGGTAAGTCCTTAAGCAATTGTAAGTTGATTAGTTTTGTACATAAATAATACTAGTGAATCATGAAAGAAGTTCTTTTGTTAGGTATTCTTTTGGAGTGATATTCATATTTATTAATGTGACCATGTGTGCTATTTGAATTAAGTAAATAGCCATATTATAATGAGTCAACTTTGGCACTAAGTGTGCGAAATTGAATGGCACTATGTGTGCTGATTTGGATGGCGATACATGAGGGAAATTCTAGGCACTAAGTGTGCGGTTTAGTATGGCACTAAGTGTGCGAATTTAATTAGCACTATGTGTGCGAATTCGGTTGATAATATAATATGTGCAGGAAATGAATGGAGTGATAAACTATTAACGGAAATATTGAATTTGAGACATGAAACGTATATGCATGGATTCGTCTAGTTCATCATAGTTTCATATCTTGAGATTGGATTTAAAACATTTGGTTGCTTTGATTTGCGATTGGATAGTAGGATTTGGCTTGTGGTTGGATCGATAATCTAAGTAGCTATGGCATAGTTCGGTATGGCAGTAGTAGTTGATCTTACATTATTTTTCTCATAATCCTATGTTTACAGTCCGTATTATATTGCTTATGACTTACTGAGTTGAATACTCATTTGGTGTGTTTACTTGTCTCCCATTTAGATCTCTTTAATCCGTTTTGTGTGCTCGGGATCATCGTCGAAGTCATCACACCAGCCTACAACGTTTTGGTACCTCTTCTTAGTTAATCCTAAGTTAACATTATAGCATGTATAGGATAATATTTTGGGAGATTTTGTGAATTGATCACATTGTACATAAAGGCCGTGAGAAAATGACTTAAAAATCTATGTTTAATTTTGGTTTTTTTGTTAGACTATGACTTAAGTTCTTTTTATTTATTATATAATGTATGGTTGGTGCCGATTGGATGTATCATTTCATATATAAGTTCAAAGCATGCAAGTTTAAAATTGATTTTGATTTAAGTTGCATGCTTAAGGAATTTTATATATGTATATTATGACTTGTTATATTATATAAGTAAGCTTGTGATATTTGATGGTTATGCATAACTTCATTAATGACCTAATAATATATGTTTTGAAATGTAAGTTTCAAAGTTGACTATGTTATTAATTTTAAAAAAAAAGGGTTTTAACTTGATTGGAAGATTAAAAACATAATTGGAATTGTGTTTTGATCGATAATGCCTCATAACCTTAATCCGGCGACGGATACAGGCTAGGGGTGTTACAGTTTTACTCCGCCTCATGTGCCATTGCAAACTGAAGCACCTCCTAGAAGACCATTGGTCATTGTGAGGCCTAAACATGGGCCAGTTGATGCTGGGATCCATATGAATTACCCAAGTGGCTTGGGATTCAATTTAGGTGATAACCTTACCAATCCTCTCATCCCTGATCTAGATATGGTGGAAAATGAGGATTTGAAAGAAGAAAGCCGCAAGACGATTAGATGAAGCAGCTGCAGATGGCTGGAAGAAAAATTCAAAACTTTAGAAGGCGCCGGCAATCATCATGGGATTGATGCCAAAGATTTAAGCCTAGTCCCAGACCTAGTGCTGCCTCACAAATTTAAGATGCCGGAGTTTGAGAAATACAATGGTACTACTTGCCCGGAGGCCCACATCACAATGTTCTGCAGAAGGATAACGGGGTACGTAAACAATGATCAACTGTTGATCCATTTTTTCAAGACAGTTTAGTAGGAGCGGTAGCCAGGTGGTACAATGAGTTGAGCTGTGGCGTTCATGCAACAGTACAACCATGTGACTGATATGACGCCGGACAGGATCACACTTCAAAACATGGAGAAAAAACCTAATGAAAGTTTTAGGCAATATGCACAACGATGGAGGGAGGTGGCAATGCAAGTACAACCACCACTATTAGAAAAGGAGACTACCATGTTATTTATCAACACTTTGAAAGCACCGTTCATCACTCACATGATTGGAAGCACCACGAAGAGTTTTGCGAATATAGCTATGGCGGGGGAGATGATTGAGAACGCCATTAGGGGCAGTAAAATTGAGGGGGAAGTGGCCAAAAGATCAGCCCCAAGAAGAAAGGACAATGAGGTGAACAACACAAGTAGCTTCAATTCAAATGCAGTCACAGTTAGTCAGCCCAAAGTGGCTACAGTTGGGCAGCAGGGTTCTCAAAGACAGGAATCAGGATCAAGACAAAATTCGGAGAGGATGTAATTCACGCCTATTCATGTGACGTATCGTGAGCTTTATCAAAGCTTATACGATGCACACGCCATTGCTCCATTTCGCTTGAAACTGTTACAGCCACCGTACCCCAAATGGTATGATGAAAATGCTAAATACGAGTATCATGAGGGAATATAGGGGCATTCAATTGAAAATTATACTGGATTCAAGAAGGCCGTGGAGAGGCTTATCAAGATAGGGGTTGTGAGATTCGACAGTACCTCTAATGCTAAAAATCTGCTACCAGATCATGGCAATCAAGGAGTGAATGCCATTTATGAAACTAGGGAAGGAAGAACCAAAGAAGATATTGCTGAGGTGAAGATACCCATGAAAGTAATATGGGAGGAGATGGTGAAGAGAGGTTTGTTGACCTCTGGAAAAGGAAAAGAAGAAAAAGAGAACTATTGTGAATTTCATGGAGAGGTGGGTCATATGATCCAAAATTGTGAGGAGTTCAAGGCCATGGTGCAAGGCCTTATTTCTATCAAAGAGCTGCAGATTTTTGAGAGTAGCTCTTACAAAAGACAAATATGTATGTTGGAGGATGAGCGACAAAGAACCAGCCGAACAAGGATCATTATCTCCCTGCCAGGGAATAATGAAGTGGGGACGCCAGCAGTGCCCAAGGTTATTATCCATAAACCTACTCCTTTCTCGTATAAGGATGACAAAAGGGTGCCATGGAGCTATGACTACAGTGTGACAGTACCTCAGGGAGAAATTGTGGCCATTGCGTCTAAAGGCATGCGAAATGAAGGTTCCCATACATGAAGTGGGAAGCGTTATGACGGGAGGGGCATTAGAGTGGAGCCCACCAAAACAAAGGATGTTAAGAAGGAGAAGGAGACCGAAGTACCCACCAATGAGCCGGTAAAGGAGGAGGAGGCAAAGGAGTTCCTAAAGTTCCTGAAACATAGCGAGTATAGTGTGGTCGAGCAGTTGCGTAAGTAGCCAGCGCGTATATTAGTGTTAGCCCTACTCCTAAGTTCTGAGGTACATCGGAATGCATTGTTAAAAGTGCTTAACGAAACATATGTCACCCACGACATATCTGTTAGCAAGTTAGACCAGTTGGTGAATAACATCAGTGCTGACAATTTCATCTACTTCAATGATGATGAAATTCCACCTAGGAACATAGGGTCAACCAAAGCTTTGCATATCACTACTCGGTGCAAAGGATACACACTTCCAAGTGTACTCGTTGATAATGGGTCTGCTTTGAACGTCCTTCCATTATCCACATTAAACAGATTACCAATTGATAGTTTGCATATGAAGACATGTCACAATGTGGTAGGAACCTTTGATGGAACTGAAAGGAAAGGGATGGGACGAATTGATATCCCTCTGGAGATTGGGCCAAATACGTATGAAGTCAATTTTTTGGTGATGGATATCAAACCCTCCTATAATTGCTTGTTGGGGAGACCATGGATACACTCGGCAGGAGCGGTGCCCTCCTCATTGCACCAAAAAGTGAAATTAGTGACAGATAGACGGTTGATAACCATCAATGTGGAGGAGGACATCATAGCAATAGTCACTAGCAAGGCCCCTTATGTCGAGGCAAATGAAGAAGTTATTGAGTGTTCTTTCTGCTCTTTGGAAATCATTAATGCAACATTCATTTTGGAAGGAAGTGAGGTGCCGGTACCTAAAATGTCTAGAGCCACAAGGATGGCCCTGCAAATGATGATGGGGAATGGAGCATGGCCAGGAAAAGGACTAGGAAAATAGTTGCAAGGAGGGATTCAGATTCCAAAACTGGTGGATAAGAAGGATCGCTTTGGTTTGGGCTTCAAGCCAGATCATAAGCACAAGAGGCAGGAGATTGAAAGGTGCCAAGTGAGAAGAAAGGCGGGTCTAAACGGAAGAGAGGTGGAGTGGAAATCAATGACATTCCCGCCTATATCCAAATCTTTTAATCAGGAGGATCACTGGTAGAAGAAAGTCATCAGATCAACGCTGTACATAATGAGAGATTGGAGCAAGAAAACCTTGAGGGTATTCGCCCTTATGAACCGGGGAGCTCTCTAAATAATTGGACTGCGGAGGACCTTCCTGTAGTCTTTAGGAATTTTTCAGAGTAATTCTCAAAACATGTCTATTACTCTAAAGCCTAGGAGTAATAAGATTACATTTGTGAAAATAGGCTTATGTTCATCTATTATTATTTAAATAAAACATAACTTTTATCAATTTAAACGAGTATTGTTTCCCTTTTTATCAATCAATATTCCTTTAAATTCTGGCAATTCTTATTCTTTTATTCATAGCACATAAAAAATCATTCTTAAATTCATGCATTCTTTGTATATTCTTTCATACCCCCGTAGGTCTCTAGATATCAATGATATGAGCACTAATACTGCCGCTCCTGATTTCTCTTGCGAGCAAGACATGTGTTTAGAGGAACCTCAGGATTTTGAATATGTTCAAGATTGTAATGTGTCTCTCGATATGTTAAGAATGGTAAAACAGGAGGAGAAACAAATCAGGCCACATAAGAAAGAAGCAATAGAGAATATAGCCCTAGAGGAAGGGAAGGAGTTGAAAATTGGAACACTAATTACTGAGGACACAAGGCGTGGCTTGATTGAGTTGCTTCAGGAATTCAAAGATATTTTTGCATGGTCCTATCACGATATGCTCGGATTGAGTACCAACATTGTAGTACATCGTTTTCCGATAAGACAAGATTGCAAACCAGTCCAACAGAAGTTGCGGAGAATGCGGCCAGATATTGTTCTGAAAATAAAGGATGAAGTCAAGAAGCAGTTTGACGCAGGATTCTTGCAAGAAGTAAAATACTCCGAATGGGTAGCTAACATTGTACCTGTTCCTAAGAAGGATGGGAAGGTACGAATGTGTGTTGATTACAGAGATCTGAACAAAGCAAGCCCAAAGGATAATTTTCCTTTGCCACACATTGATACTTTAGTAGACAACACAGCAGGGTATTCGTTTTTCTCCTTCATGGATGGTTTCTCAGGATACAATCAGATAAAGATGCATCCAGAAGACATGGATAAAACTACCTTCATAACCTTGTGGGGCACCTTTTGTTACAAAGTAATGCTGTTTGGATTAAAAAACGCAGGGGCTAGCTATCAGCGGGCCATGGTGAACTTGTTCGACGACATAATGCATAGGGACATGGAGGTATATGTCGATGACATGATTGCCAAATCCTGAATAGAGAAAGAGCACATTGAGGTCTTAAGAAGCCTATTCTTAAGGTTGAGAAGATTTCAGTTGAAGCTCAATCCAGCAAAGTGTACCTTTGGAGCCAGATCGAGAAAGTTATTAGGCTTCGTAGTCAGTGAAAAGGGAATTGAAGTCGACTCAGACAAGGTCAAAGCCATACGGGAGTTACCTCCTCCCTGTACTCAGAAGGAAGTCCGAGGATTCCTGGAAAGGTTAAATTACATAGCTCGGTTCATTTCACAACTGACCGAGAAATGCGATCCTATCTTTCGCCTCCTCAGAAAGCACAATCAAGGTACTTGGGATGAAGAATGCCAGAATGCTTTTGAAAAGGTCAAGCAGTATTTGTTGAATGCTCCAGTATTGTCTCCACCTAGCCTAGATAAACCGTTAATACTGTACTTATCAGTATTCAGTAATTCTATGGGATGTGTGCTTGGTCAACATGACGAGTCGGGAAAAAAGGAGAAGACAATTTATTATCTCAGTAAAAAATTCACTGACTGTGAAATGAGATATTCACCAATTGAAAAGCTGTGTTGTGCGCTGATTTGGACCACCCGAAGATTAAGATAGTACATGCTATACCATACCACTTGGCTTATCTCAAAGCTTGATCCATTGAAATACATGATGGAGTCAACAGCTCTAAATGGGAGAATGGCTAGATGGCAAATTTTGCTTTCAGAGTTTGATATAGTCTACGTAAGTCAGAAGGCTATAAAAGGAAGTGTGGTAGCTGACTTTTTGGCTAGTAGAGCTCTAGAGGATTATGAGCCATTGAACTTTTATTTTCCAAATGAGGAGTTAATGTGTATAGCGATGACCGAAGATTCTCCATGGAGGCTCAATTTTGATGGGGCTTCTAATGCAGTTGGAAATGGAATTGGGGCAGTCTTGATATCCCCCAAAGGTGATCATTACCCATTCACGTGCAAGTTAGACTTTGATTGCACGAATAATATGGCTGAGTATGAAGCATGCATCGTGGGACTTCAAGCAGCCATAGAGCGAGGTATAAAAACCTTAGAAGTATATGGAGATTCTGCCTTGGTAATTTATCAGCTCAGAGGTGAATGGGAGACAAGAGACCCTAAATTGATCAATTATCAAAAGATAGTTTTGGGATTACTTGAGGAGTTTGATGATATTACCTTCAATTATCTCCCACGAGACTAAAATCAGATGGCAAATGCTTTAGCAACCTTGGCCTCAATGATTAAAGCAAATAAAGAGAAAGAGGTGAGACCAATTCAAATGAGTGTCTACGAAGCTCCAGCTAGCTGTTGTAACATTGAGGAGGAAGAAAAGGATGATAATCCCTGGTACCAGGATATATTGCGATATGTAAGAGATCGTAAATATCCAGAACAGGCAACTGAAAATGACAAAAGAACTTTGAGGAGGTTAGCTTGTGACTATGTCTTGGACGGGGATATCCTGTACAAGAGAAGGAAAGACCAAGTACTTTTGAGATGTGTTGATGCTGTGGAAGCTAAGCTGATTTTAGAAGTTCATGAAGGTGTAGTGGGACGCATGCAAATGGGTTCATGATGGCAAGACAAATCATGAGGTTTGGCTATTATTGGGCCACCATGGAAGGGGACTGTACCAACTATGCCAAGAAATGCCATAAGTGTCAGATTTATGGGGACAAAATTCATGTACCACCATCACCTTTACATGTTATGACTTCTCCATGGCCCTTCTCCATGTGGGGCATGGATGTCATTGGACCAATATCGCCAAAAGTTTCGAACGGACATCGGTTTATTTTCTTAGTAATCGACTACTTCACAAAATGGGTAGAATCTGCTTCTTACGCAAATGTTACTAAGTCCACTGTAAGTCGATTTTTGAATAAAGAGATTATTTGTCAGTATGGAATGCCTGAGAAGATCATATCCGATAATGCATTGAACTTAAACAACAAAATGATAGCAGAGGTTTGCGACCAGTTCAAGATCAAACATCACAATTTTTCTCCCTATCGTCCAAAAATGAATAGGGAAGTGGAGGCCGCCAACAAGAACATTAAGAAAATAGTGGGAAAGATGACTAAGACTTATAGAGATTGGCATGAGAAGCTACCGTTTGCACTCTTGGCCTATCGAACATCTGTCAGAACCTCTACTGGGGCAACCCCTTTCTCACTAGTTTATGGGATGGAAGCAGTGTTGCCTATTGAAGTAGAAATACCTTCTCTCCGTATTTTGACAGAGATAAGGTTGGATAAAGCTGAATGGGTTCAATCCCGGTATGATCAGTTAAATTTGATTGAGGAAAAGAGGCTGAGAGCCATTCGACATGGTCAGATGTACCAGAAGCGTATGATGCGAGCCTATGATAAAAAGGTTCGTCCAAGGGAATTCCATGAGGGGGACCTCATGCTGAAAAAGATCCTTCCTATTCAAAAAGACTTTAGGGGAAAATGGATGCCGAATTGGAAGGGGTCGTACGTTGTGAAGAAAGCTTTCTCTGGCAGTGCATTGATTTTGACAGAAATGGATGGGAAGAGCTTACCCAATCCAGTGAACTCAGACTCAGTCAAAAAGTAATTTGTCTAAAGGAGAGGAGAATCCAAGGTGAAAACTCGCAAAGGGCGCCTTGAATTTTCGGCAAAAAAAAATGGAGAGGCCAAGGTGAAAACCCGCAAAGGGCGCCTTGTGACCAAAGGGGTTTTGAGTTGAAAACCCGAAAGGGCAGCTCAAATTTTGAAGGGCATACAGCAATCTGGCTATATTTGACTCAACAAAGAAGTAAAGCACGTTGCATATTAGGGCATCAACAAAGTACTTTGGGTCCTTTAAACACATGTCGAACTCAAGAAAGATTTCATGGAGCTGGTGTATAGACGCTCAAGCGGCGATATCTGGAGTATCTAACTTTTATCCTATTTGCTATCTTTGGATTCTATTTCTTCTCAAAGATATGCTATCAGATTTATTTCCTTTGTATTTTTGACAATTCATTCAAATTCAATTACTCTTAAAGATCTATTCATCTTTTATTATTCTTTAAATATGTTGTATTGAAATAATGATAGATGAACTAAATATCTTCACAAACGAAGTTTTGCGCATTACTTTGGGAATTTCTAGATAATGCAAGAAACTAAAACAGGACAATTGTTCAAGAAATTCACGTAAGTAAGGGATGAAGGAACTTAAGGAATTTTTTTTCTTCAAGTCCAAAGGGAAAATGGACAAAACCAATGATTCAATTCTTACAGACATCCTCAGTAGATCGTAACATTAGAGGAAAGCCTACAGGCTGAGCAAGAATGAAACTTTGAGACAAACGAAGGAATGAATGATGACGCTTAGGATAGGGGTCATATTCACAACATTTTGCATCATAACATGTCTAATTAGGAACATTCGACTCACTTCGAGCATAGCATCCTAATTATCAGGCATAATCATTCTACATGTTATCAAATATAGCGCGCCTTAATCCCCTAAACAGTAGGGTAATAGGCCATAGCATAGCAGATCTGACCTTCATCGGGGCAGGTCCAAGATGATGGATCTTATCTCTCTGTAATGGACGGGGAGCAGATCTAAGATGACCGATCTTATCTCTCTGTATTTGACAGAGAGCAGATCAAAGACGTAGCAGATCTGACCTTCATCGGGGCAGGTCCAAGATGATAGATCTTATCTCTCTGTAATGGACGTGAGCAAATCCAAGATGACTGATCTTATCTCTCTGTATTTGACAGAGAGCAGATCAAAGACGTAGTAGATCTGACCTTCATCGGGGCAGGTCCAAGATGATGGATCTTATCTCTCTGTAATGGACGGGGAGCAGATCCAAGATGACCGATCTTATCTCTCTTTATTTGACAGAGAGCAGATCAAAGACGTAGCAGATCTGACCTTCATCCGGGCAGGTCCAAGATGATGGATCTTTTCTCTCTGTAATGGATGGGGGGCAGATCCAAGATGACCGATCTTATCTCTCTGTATTTGACAGAGAGCAGATCAAAGACGTAGCAGATTTGACCTTCATCGAGGCAGGTCCAAGATGATGGATCTTATCTCTCTGTAATGGACGAGGAGCAGATCCAATATGACCGATCTTATCTCTCTGTATTTGACAGAGAACAGATCAAAGACGTAGTAGATCTGACCTTCATCGAGGTAGGTCCAAGATGATGGATCTTATCTCTCTGTAATGGACGGGGAGCAGATCCAAGATCACCGATCTTATCTCTCTATATTTGACAGAGAGTAGATCAAAGACGTAGCAGATCTGACCTTCATCAGAGCAGATCCAAGATAACCGATCTTATCTCTTTGTATTCAACAGAGAGCAGATAAAAAACGTAGCAGATCTGACCACCAGACGATTAGACTGGAGCAGATCCAAGATGGTTTGGTATCCTTGTGCTCACAAGGAACAAATCAAAGGCATAGCTGATTTGGCTTTCACGTGCTTACGATGAAGCAAATCTAAGATGATTTTGCATCTCTGTATTGTCCGAGAACAAATCGAAGTCTGGCATCTACATTTCAATGGAGAGCAGAGAACAGATTGAAGAAGCCGATTTGGTGTCTTTATGATTGGCAGAGAGCAGATCGAAGATATCAACATGACAGTTATAAGTTTGCAAGAAGCAAATTTAAGACCATGATTTAATAAGACCGGTCAAATTTGGCCCTTCTATGAGTCTTTGGTCAATTCCTGTTACACTGCAATGAGCAAAGAGGGGCAGCTGTAATAGCCCAAATTTGACCGGGCCTTAAAACCAAAATAGAAATACAAATAAATAAATAAATAAATGTTTATTTAAACAGTCCAAGTTACAAAGCCCAAACCATGGGCCCAAAACCGAAACAATCTAGCTAAACCCGTTTACACCCTTGACCCAAACAACCAAACCCAAATCAAAAACTGCCCAAAAAGCCCAAATGACTTTAGCAAACAAGAAACCCTAGGGTTTCCTGAAGACTACAGCGCCGTAGCAGCTTCTGGAAGCCTCGGGGAACATCTGTTCGACTTCCCAAATCGAGGCCATCAATGCACACTGACACACCATCAATGCGTTGTCCAGTAGCTTGTTCCTCTCACGATCGTTCAGCACCGTGATCTCAGGCTTCATCTCTGACCTTGGTACCTCCAAGTCGTGTCGAGATCAACGCGACCGTTGGACCATCATCAGGCTTTCATCTTCGCCGGATTGCTCGCGAACACCTGCAAAAGAAGGAAAGAACCACAATAGCAAACAAACAAATATGGAAAGAAATAAAAAGATTTCTTTCCCAGTTTATGTAAACAGTGGCTATAAAAGCCCAAATCAAACGATGTAAAAAGGACGGACGTTTTGAAAAATTCACAGAGAAAAGCAATAAAATATAGAGATTTAGCAAAAAGAATTTATTCTTGCACATATATACGCAGCAAACATCTCAATCGATTGAATATACAAAGGTGAAATTTTTAATATATGTACATATATATATACTGCAAATATGGAAAAGGAAAGTGGTACCTTTAATCGGCGTTGAAAGGGGAGGTTTTTAAACCTCTGACCACCGTGTGCAGTGGAGACGACGGGAGCGCGTGCAAACCCCTAGGTGGAGGTTTGGTGACCCTCCGAGTACCCCTCCCCAACTCTCTTTCAGAGAACTCTTTCTTTTTTTTTTTTTAAGAATAGATTTAAAATGATTTAAAAACAAAAGGTTTGGCTTATATAGCCTTAACGGAACGACGCCATTTTAGTTTAATCCAATAAGCTTAAAACGATGGCGTATTAAGACTAAGGATCCGCGTGTTAACCCGATTACCCGGGGAGGATCCGTGTGTTTTCGTAAAGCGGGTTAATTACCCAATTGGCCCTCTCGTTTTTTTAAATTCTTATAATTTCATTTTATTTTATTTAGGATTTGACCCTATTATCTTGTTTTAGTTCTAATTTAGTCCTTGCAGTAGCCATTTTGAGACCTGGATTAAAACATTGCCGTTTTGGAAATAGGGAATTTTGCCCAATGAGTCCCTTTCGTTTTACGCGTGTTTTAATTAAGACCTTAATTCAGCTTTATTTTTTTAATTCGCCCTTGTAATTTTGTTGAATTTCAAATCTAACCCTATATATTTATTTCTATTATTATATATATTTTTTAAAATTATTATTATTTGTTTTCATTTTTTAACCTTATTTTTATGTTATATATTATATAATTATTTTATTATATGTTATTATTATTATTTATTATATATTACTTTTCACAAAATACTATTATTTAACATTATTATCTATATATTATTAATATATTTTTACTTATATTATATATTTATTAATCATTTATTTTTATTATATATATTATTTTTACATATATACTTTCATATTATATATTATAATTATTTTATATTATGCCATTTTTATACTATTATATTTTCATTTCCTATATATTTATATTATATTTTATTATATAACATTTATTATATTTTTACTTTTATTATATCTTACTTTTTTTTTATATTTATGTATATTGTATATTATCTATTATATTATTATTCATTATATTATTTACAATTTTAAAATTTGAAAATTATTATTATTAAATTATATTTTTAACTCGTATTAGATACATATTTCATTATTAATTATTTATCTATTTATTAGGTGTTATTTCATTTTAAATTGTTACTTTTATATATTATATGATTATTTTATAAATTCTTTTACGTACTTTTGTTTTATTTTTTTATATTTTTTAAAAAAAACAATATATTTTTATTATTCTTTTATAAATTTTTGTTATTATGTATTATATATTGAATATTAAATACTATTTTAAAATTATTATTAAATATCATATTTTATTTGTATTATATGTATATTTTGTTAACATTTGCTCACTTTATTTTATATTTTTTTTATGTTATATATATCATTTAGGTATTAAATGTTATTTTATAATTATTATTTGATGTTATATTTTATGAATGTGTATATTGATACTATATTACTTTGTATATCATGCATTTTTTAATTATTACTTTGTATGTTTGTATGATTTGCTTATTCATCTTCAATATATGCTATGTGTATCTTTGTACGTATGTTGCTAAGATTTGCTATATTTATTATTATTTTTTTATACGTATGTATCTAATGCATGATCTTTATATTATTACTATCATCTTGTTTAAATGCATGTTTTATTTACCTATTACGATAATATGTTATCATGCATAATGTAATACGATTCCTCATGTATCAATTTAAAAACGAAATTCAAGATTTCAAAAATAAAGAGGCAATGCTTGGTGTTTGGAAGTTTCGAGAAAAGTAGTGCCCTAACTTATTGGGTTGCAATTTTTCTCGTTGAATTCGAATAGTCAAGTACCCTTCTAAGTTTTAAAATTTTCAAAATACGAGCAACTGTCTTGGAATTTCAAAGCATTGTGTCCTAACTTACTGGATGTGGCGTTTTGTCATTTCGAGATAGGGATTTCCAAAAAGGCTAACTTAATGTCAATATTTTGATACAAGTGAACCCCAATTTTCAAAATCAAAAATATTTTAAAGAGGCTTGCATCTTAAAATTTTTAAATTTTTGACCTTGAAGACACTTGATAATTAATTAGGTACCAATTTTTGGGCGTTACGAGGGTGTTAATCCTTCCTTGTACGTAACCGACTCCCGAACATGTTCTTTTTTATTTTGTAGACCAAAACTAATGATTTTAAAACAAAATGTTTTAAAGGTGATCCAATCACACCTAAAAAGATTGGTGGCGACTCCCATTTTCATTTTTCAAAGTCGATTCTCATTTTCCAAAACCCAGTTTAAAAATGGTTTCGACACATAGGTAAGCATGTTCATGTTATTATTGGAATGAATAAACAACCAATGCAAAGAACATCATAAGCAAAGTATTAATAACGTAAGGTAAGGAAATGTGATCATTCTAGCATCAACAAAATTAAGTCATAATCATTAAATTAAAAGACAAATCTTAAATTACAATCATGTTTTTCAACAATGAACAAAATAAAAGATTAAAGTAAAAGAAATTGTAAGTTGATTTAGGTGATTTTCCGTGGCACTACTCATGTTGCTCATCCTTCTCTCTTCTCATTTGCTCCTATTGGAACAATGGAAATGTGCAAGTGTACACAATCATTAACAAGTAAATGTCGAGTTATCCTACCCACATGGACTGTGAAAGAAAAATATTTATGAAATGTAAATCAAACACTTTGGTTATTGAAAATATTTTGATTTTGAGGAAGTGATTGAAAAACTAAAACTTAACTAAGTAATTAACTAAGGAAAAATTAAAAGTAAAAATTTGAATGCATGATTTCAAAAAAATGGGTTTAAATCAAGATGACATAAATGTGTTGGATCAATCACATTCTTTAACTCAGAATTACTAAACTCATGCTTATGTTGTTACTAATAATTTCACGGCAACTTGATAACTTGCTAACTAGTGCACATACATACTTATTAAATCAACCAATCTCTTGAACATTTTCTAATGTCAATTCAAACAATTAATCAATTTTCATAAGCAAATATAAGTTTAAGTGAAGTAAAAACATATACCTATATTGAAACAGTTTAATCACAATAAACTTACAAGTTATGCAAGGCTAATGTATGGTTTAATACCATCGCTACTTTTAACCTTTAGCTACATTAGAAGATTAAACATGCACCAATTAAGTATCGCGTCCATTAATTACAATTTCATTTTATTTAAATAATTAATTCAATTGTTACCTTACAATTATAATGCAAGCATAACATAAACATGATTTTAGTTAATCAAGACCTATAACAACACAAACATGAGTTCAATAATTTAAGCAAACACAATGCAATTAATCCAAAACCAATTTAATTTAAGTCATTTTAATTAAATAAAGAATAACAACACAATAAATATCCATCATCATGCTCATAACATAAACAAGAAAATCTAAAGAGAAGGGAGCTAGAAAGTAATCCTGGTGTTTCTTTCTAGCCAGACTAAGATGCTCCTCCTCTTCTTTGCTCATTCTGTTGATCAAGGCATGTATGAACACTTTAAATATTGCTAAAAAACAGTGAATGGTGGCTCTTTTCCAATAGGGGAAATCAGCAAGGAAATGGACAAGGGAAATGGGAAAACAAAGGAAAATGGAAGAGAAGAAAGAAGAGATGTGTGGGAAATGAAGGTGTGTTGAATAAGGTAACAAATGGGGTATTTATAGGTGTGAATGTCTGCTAAAAATATAAAATAATTAGCAGCCATACACTCTTCCTTGGCCCGCCACAAAAGGAGCAAGTTTGAATAATTCAAACTTTGCTATATTTAGCTTGGGGCAAATATTCAAAGGCACGAAAAGTGGAAGGATTAGAATGGAGTTTAGAAAAAGCTCAAGGGCTATTTTGCAAGCATAAAAAAATAATAATAAATCAACTGATTGGATCAGCTATAGGGACGGTTTTAGGCTGCCAATTTGCTTGGTGGATCAGTCTTTTCTACTTAGCATACTAGGACACTTTCTCCTTCAAATTTTATATTAATTTTTAACCCAATTAAATTTGGATAAAAATTAAATATAAAGTACATAAAATAATCATCATTTGGACCATTATTTTCTGGAAAAATATTCAATCTTGCTCTTGGTGCACTTGATGTAAAAAATTACCCCAATAGTTCAAGCCTTTCAAGGTGTATACTAAGCCAATTTCCACCTTTTGTGTAAAATTGTCGAAAATAATCCAAATTTGTTAAATTTTATTTTAAAAATAATTAAAATTCAATATTTTAATAATTGAAGTGTAAATTAATTATTTTATAATTAACGTATGAATTTCAACAAAATTTACTACGAAACTGCATGAATTAAAGCTTAAAAGGTGTTGAAAAATATATATATATTTTTTGTGTTTCCACCTATGCACAAATGCTCTCAAGTTTCTGAATATTGGTTGCTCTCAACACCTCTAAATTGCTCTATAACTGATCCCAAATGCTTGCCCCTATTTTTACTTGTTAAGCCCCTTTGTTCTTTACTATTTTTAGCATGTCATCCCTTGATTTCTCCATTTAAGTGGTCGACCTCCTTGATTTGGGGAATAGGGTGGATGGTTTGCTTGATTTAATGGAAAGGGTGGATAATTTTTCTTGCTTTGTGGAGAGAAGTTGCTTGATTTTCTCCATGGATGGTGAGTAGTTGTGAGATCCTTTCCATGGCTAATTTGGTGGTTGAGGTAGGTGAAGAACAAGTCACATGGATGGTTTGGGCATGCATGTGGATGATTTGGGTTCCTTTAGGCTGTCTAGACTTTTTAATCCATTCTAGAATTGGGTTAAAAGGAACTTTGAAGTCTAATTACCATCTTTGGGGCATCCAAAGATGACAACACATTAGCTCAATTTCGTAGGTTCTTTACTGCAAAGATGCTGCAGCATTGAGCATCAATAAGTGAGTTTCAAGTCCTTTCTTCCTAAAGCACCAACTACCTTCAAAGATGCAAAAATCATATGTTTAGTATATAAATTAATCAAGATAACAATTTTACCTTAGCATTATTCAACAAAACAAAATTATAATAAAAACTATGGAATTTGTTATCGACCACTCATAATTTGCATGAATTATTAGTCTAAAAGCATCGAAGATAACTCTATATTCTAGAGTTATCAACTTCTATAGTATGTAGCATCATTCAAAGCATTGGAATAAATAACTTGAGATGTGGGTAAATGGTATCCTCTAATTGGTTACATGGTTGACGAAAAGTAAACTTGGCCAGGGATCATTCGTATTTTTGATGAATGACTTGATTACTATTTAATAGTAATTAATTTTTTATGAAGGAAGATGTAATGGTTACCATGAGATAAAATAGAATCATATTGGGAGAACATATTTATCCCAAAGAGATTAAGAATATCCTATGAGGGTAACACAATTATGACAAGGTTATTGGACAAATACTGATTGAGTTGCTTTCGTAATGATATGTCATTAGGGAATGCTCAGTCACAATACTATAGTGGAATGACTTCGTGACTAAATGAGTTTATTATTAATAGGCGAAAAGTTGGAACTTAGTTATAAATCATTTGAGCCTTAATTACATATGTTCAATCTGTCCCTTTGTTAGCTCGTTAAAACTAGAAATGAATTACATGTTGAATCAAATAAAAAAAATGGATGTAAATGGTAAAGTTAGAGAAATATGAAACATTTGGAAATAAATGTGATTTTCTCTAAATGAAAATGACCTGGAAAATGAATTTATGGTTTTTCGGATTATTATTTAATTGATTAAATAATTGAAGTTCAAAAATAGAAATAAATTTATTGATCATGGTAAATTCGTTCAATGTAGAAATATTAAATATATTTTCTCATGGATTCTTTTACGTTAAAGTCGTCATGATTTTAACGAAATTATAATTGGGTTGAGAAAATTATTTAATTGAGAAATTAGTTTATTTAAATTAATTTAAGAAGTTTATTTTAAGAAATAGAAAAATAAATATTGGGTTGGATTGAATTATAAAGTTTTGGGTTAAAAGTGTAATTGTAATTGGACCCGATACGGAAGAAGCTCAAAAGCCCCTCATGTTTAAAAAGAGGGATAACAAACCCTAGTTTGTTTAACTAGGGTGCCCCACCTGATCCTAATTAAACTAGGAGTTTGTTTTTCTATTGAAATAGACTTCTACAATTTAACAAGGATTTCACTTATTCTCCCTATAAATAGATGGCACTGATAGAGCTAAAAACCCAATTATGAGATATTATTATTCTGCTCAAAAATAGTGAAAGTTTATTCTCTAAGTATTAATTCTATTTTCAGAACAACAATTCTATCGGTTTCTATTGAGGAAGATTTTTCTTTCACACTAAGAGTAAAGAAAACTATTTCTAATTATGTGTTTGATTAGACTTGTTCGAGCCCAAACTTAAGAAGATGGTACAAGAATAATAAAAGTCGTTTGATTGAAAGCCAGGAATGACAAGGGCCCGTCTAACCAAAAACATAGTTACGATTTTAGTAAAGAGTTTATTGCTAAAAATATCACAAACTAGCTCAGTTTTTAAAATTTTTATTTTTCGCTGTACAAGAAAACTATTTTCGAACCGAATTTTTTCCAACAATTGGTATCAAAATGTCAGGTTGTGCTATGTTTATAATATAAACTGAGACCGGAATTTTCTTTCTTCTCCATGTGTGACTAATTTTGATAAGATATGTCATTCTTGTAATTGTATGCACATTTAAGGGAATGAATGTATGTTATTATTTTCTTGTTATGTATGATAGAATCAATGTCTTTGAAATCATGATACCAAGCCTTGGATATCGTGATAACCATTTGGAATGGTTTGAAAATTTTCAGTTTAGTCATATTTCATGTTAGGGTTGACAAAAGAGCTTTCATACTTGATTAAGGCTCAAATTTGATTATGAATCATAATGCAAATGTGTTTAACATATAATTATATGTTTGAATGATTATTTTATTGTATAATTTACTATAGTTGCTCCGATAACGAATGTGGCATCCTATAGCTCGGCCTTGGCGATCGGTTCGGGTAAGGGATGTTACATTTAGTGGTATCAGAGCTAATATTTAGCCAATTCTAGGACTGAAATGTAGCGCTTGTGAGGCTAGAAATACATGCCACAATAACCTGTGATAGTATGATGTCTTCTGATTAGGATTGACTCTATTTTCTTATATAGATAAACCATGTTGGTTAAATCAAATCGTATCGTATTAGATGAACTTGATAGTAATGTTCCTGCTTTCGATTAGAGTGTTGGAAAAAATCCGGCTCGAAAATGATTTTTTTGTATAGCGAAAAATAAAAATTTTGTAAACCGACTCGATTTGTGATATTTATAACAATAAACCTTAGACCAAATTTGCACCTTTGTTTTTGAATAGACGAATCCTTGTCGTTCCTGGCTTTTAACCAAACGACATTCTCTTCTATTCTCGTACCACGAACTACTTCAAGTTCAAGTGTGGGTTAGAACGAACTAAATCAAATAGAGAACTAGAAATAGTTTTCTTTTCTTTAATGTGAAAGTGAAAATTTGAAAATTTCTTCTCAAATAGAAACCGACAAAATCATTATTCTGGAAAATATATTTAATTTTTAGAGAATAAAAGTCTCTCTATTTTCGGGTAGAATAACGATATTTGAAAGTTGTGTAAATAGCCTTATCGGTGCCATCCATTTATAGAGAGGAAGGTAGAACCCTTATTGAATTGTAAAAGTTTATTTCAACTAGAAAAACGAACTCCTAGTTAAATGAAAGGTATAGGTGGCGACAACCCTAGTTAATATTACTAGGGTTCGTCGTCCACCCCTTTAACATGAAGGGCTTTTGGGTCTCTCCTATATCGGGTCCAATTATAAGTACTTCTCAAGCTTTTAACCCAATACTTTATAATTTGATCCAACTCAATATTTGTTTTTTTTTATTTTCGAAAATAAACTTCAATATATTTCCAATTAAATGATCTTCTCAATCCAATTCTAATTTCTTTAAAATCATTACGACTTTACCGTAAAAATATATGAGAAAATATATTTAATATTTCTGTATCCAATAGTTCACTATGATTTATTTTCATTTTTGAACTTCATTTAATTCGAAAAATATAAATTTATTTTTGAGATCATTTTCATTTTACTATCGTGAAAATTTCACTACAGAATTAGGGTTTAATGTATTACAAGGGTTAGCTTGATTCGAGTGGCTTCACCTGAAATTTAGGTACTACTAGCTTGCGATAGAGTTGCTGAGAGTTCTAGGATTGAGCTGAATAGTTTACTTATGCTCTCTCTCTTTTTTATTAAAAAAAAATCTCATGTTTCACGAGATAAGAAAACTAGTATGTATTTATGCAAGCATACATGTTTCACCATTTGAAGCTTTATATTCATTATTAAACAAAGTTATAATAGGTCAATTAGTTATCGTATTATAATTGATGGGTTATAAAGAAAGGTCGTGGACCATACAAAAGAAGTACATGGAAAATTGTGGGAGATATTTGAGATTGTGGTCGGTCAATTATTTGCCAACCTCTTATTTTTTTTTCTATAAAAGCCCTTTGATCTTGGAACTTAACCAAAAATACATTTTAAAACCCTAAAAAGTTCCTTCAAATAGCCATATTTTCTTCATCTCCACTAACTAGTCTAAACAAGCACATGAATATTCCAATGAAAACCCACAAATCCAAAAGCTTTGATGAGAAGGGGAAAGGAATGCCCTAATTTGCCTTCCTTTTCTCCCTTGTGATTTACATCTCTATCATCTACGTCTTTAGCCTTTCTCCATCCACTCTTTTCAGTAATTCCAAGTTCTGGTTTGTTATTTCCAACACTCTTGTCAAAACCATTTTTTGGTGTGGGGATAGACTTTCGACTTTGAAAATGAAAAAAAAGGGGAGTCGCCACCGATCTTTATTAGGTGTGATCAGATCACCTTTGCTTTAATAAAACGTTTTAGTTTATTAAAATGGTGTTTTTGGTCTACGAAACTCGAGAGAAAAGGATTCAGGAGTCGGTTACGTGCGAGGAAGGATTAGCACCCCCGACACGCCAAAAAATTGGTACCGAATTGATTAGTTAGTGTCTTAATGTCGAAAGTCAAAAATCGGGAATGGATTTGAAATACGATCTCTTTTTATATTAACATTGATTTTAAAAAAAACACTTGAATTAGCTCAACGATCGTTAAAGATTTCCTCGTATCGAGATATCGGAGTATCACATCCCGTAAATTAGGACACGATATCGTGAGTTCCCGAGTGCAAGTTCGTCTTTAATTTTAATTGGAAATCTATATATTTTAAAACTCAAAAGGATGTTTGGCTATTTAGAATCAACGAGAGAACCGAAACCCCGTAAGTTAGAGCACAATTCCTCGATGTTCCAAAACGCAAAACATTACCTTATTTTGAAAATTTTTTGTTTCTTAAAATTTTGTCAAACGTAAGTTTAAAATGGCATAGGCTATTTTGAAGAATAATGCAAAGATGACCAATTGTATTTGAACATAATTCGTGGGAAATAATAATGCAATAATATAAAACAACAATACGAGTCGAGTATATAATAAACAAATGAATGTTATGATAATACTAATGTGCAATAATAGTAATATTAACAAACAAACTACAATAATAGTAATACGAATATGAATAAGTGAAGATGAAATAAATAAATAATAGTGAGGACAATAATAATAAAGTAATAAATAAATGAATACAAGGGAAAAGATTTAAAAATATTAGAAGTAAAGAACCAAATCAAAATAAACAATATTTAAAGTACAATTTGTAATGAACGTATATGAAAAAATATAATATGATAATAATAATAATAAATGAATAAATAATGATAATAAAAATAATAGTAAAGAAAATAGAGATAACACTAATAACGATATTAAGGAATATAAGTAACAATAGTAAAAATAATAAAATAATGGTAATAATAAAAATAAAAGTAATAATAATAATGATACGTTAGGTTATAAAAATAAAATAATAATAGTGATAATAATAATGATGATAATAATGCAAACCGAAACGTATAACAAAGTAATAATATAAAATTAAACTAGCCTAATGATATTATAATACTATTAGTAACAATATAATAATAGTAATAAAGTAGAAAAAATAATGATAATGGTGATAATAATATAAATTTCGAAACATGCTGAATATGTGTATAACGAAATAAATAAATAAGCAATATATACATAATGGTTTAAGGTAAATAGCATGAACAATTTTATATAATAAAACAGTTTGCAATAAGTCATATAAATACCATCTTAGAACACATGAAATGAATTAAAACGAACGGACAGTTTATAAATAAATAATATATAAAATAATGAAACTAAAAGATTAAGGGTGGAAATGTAAGTTAAGATAAAAATTGGATAAAAAAAAAACCAAAGCATCAATCGAGATTTAAATGAACACGCGAAGAAAGAGTGGGGACTGATTCAGAAATTAATCCTTAAATTCTCTGTGCACTGTTTCACGCAGGACTAAAATGAATCAGACACAAAACCTTGGGGCAAAATCTAAAAACAAAATAAAAGGAAGAAAAGGATTAGGCCGACAGTCGCATAGAAACGGAAGGATCAAAGTGGCAAATAGCCCAATGATCTGAAACACCATTTTTTACTTCGTCATTTAAACCTGTTTTAAGTTTTTTTTATTACTCTTCCTTTTTTTTTTAAAAAAAAAAACAGAAACACTCCTCTTTTCTTTATTTCTCCTCTGCTAGGGTTAGAATACCCATCATTGCCGACACCGTCATGTCGCCAGAGAAAGCGATCGGAGTCGCACGAAAAGAGGTTTTTGGCCCCTTTTTAAAACACCCGAAGACCGTGCTCTTTTAACCCCGAAAAAAACATGAGAGAAGGGACCCCCGTTTCCCCCTTTTGAGACGATTCTGACGACGGAGCAAGGGCTCCGACATCGCGACTTCGAGGTTCAAGTGAGTCCCTTTTTTCTTTGTTTTTGTGTTTCAAGATTGATTTAAAAAAAGAAATAAAAAATAAAGGAACAGAAATAGCAATCGAAGAATGAAGTTCAACCTTTTGTTTTTGATTCTAAAATCCTCCTACAATATTTTTGTTTTTGTGGCTATATAGCCAAATACAGGGATTTTATCTACTGTTTGTTACTATTTCCTTTTGCTTTTCTGCTTTGCTCTGTTTTGCTTCTGTTTTGTAGGTCTGGAGAGTCAACGGGGCAGTGTTTTGCCGTTTCGTTGCTAGCGTGCCAGAGGGGTCGACCTCCGAGCGGAGTGCACGCTGAGGGCGCACATGGAGGGGGCTGAGGAGACCTAGGTGCGGCGCCTAAGTTTTTTTTTCTTTTCTTTTGCTGTTTAGTTTTGTGGGCTAGGGTTTGTTTAGGCCCGGGCCAAAATTGGGCTGTACAACTCTCATCCTCTTTATTGCAGCTGATTATGGCGCTTTCACTTGCTCCAAAGATCACAACCTCGACCTTTATGGTGAACATGCCTTGCACGGCACAAGAAGGACATGTACTACTGTTGTTCCGTCATTTGTCTCACGATACACTAGAACTGTCACAAAAAGAAGTCCCAATGAAGATGAAAAGAAGAATGAAATCCGAGTGAGAAACTCGGATGATAATTTGCAACAACATCCCATGAAAGCTGATAATGAAGCAACTAAACCAAAAACTATCCCAAGAAACGAGTCTGATAAAGTGAGCAATTTGCAGAGTTCAAAGACTAAAAACCATGAAGCAGAAGATGAAAACGAGTATTGGAGAATGTCAGATGAGGAACTCAACAGGAGAGTTGAAGAGTTTATTCACAACTTCAATACGCAGATTAGGCTTCAAGGTATTAGAAACACCCAACCTTTGGATCACGAATACGAAGAGCAAGGAGATACTGTAAACCAAATCCATATTTCAATCTAACAAATTAGGGTTTAATTCTTTACTTTCTGAAATTTAAAGATTTTAATATCACAAATTACGCTCAATGATAAACTTCTTAATCATTACAATGTCTTAAGGCTGAACTTTTATTAGATTCACTAAAAATGTTTGATCTTAATTCATCATTCCTTCATGAAAGATTGGGGCCGGATTTGAGTGTTTGAAAAGTCATCCCTCATCAACTAATCAGAGTAATACACTTAATTATACCATCCAATTATTCTCTCCAATGATCACCTTTAATTTTTTTTTTTTATAAATAATTACATTTTATAAACCAAATACATTTAAAAAAATTAAAATTTCTAAATTGGTATAATTACTATCATAAGTAATTATTACTTATCTTAATAATTATAACTTTTTTACAAACATTTTGTGCAACACAACTATCCTAATATAATTACACTTTCATATAATAATTTTGTGTATCTAAATACTTTGATTTTATTAAAAGATATTTCTTTTAGAGTTTTAAGTAAAAATATAATACAATCATAAGTACGATATTATTACAATTACATATTTAAGTAACTATTATATAGAATTAAATCTACTTATGATAAGACACAAACTTAATTACTCGAAAACTTAAAACTTCAACTTTTACTAATAATATCAAAACTTAACTTGTTTATTTGTAACACTTAGAGCATGTTGAATTGGAGAGAATGGCTAGTGATTCACTAGTTTAATTGAAAGAATAACTCATTGAATAGAACTATTCTGTCTCTATTTCGTTATACTCTATTCCTCTAACATTGAATAGGGAAAACTTTTTCAGATTTGTCTATGAAAGTATTTATATGATGAAGTAAATAAATATTGTATTATATCCAATATAAATATAAATAAGTAATAAAATATAATTTCATAAGTTTACTAATAAACCTTTTTTTACTTATATATAACTGTGTTATAATAAAATTTATTTTTTTGAATGAAAGTACAATATTTTGGATTAGATGATACTACACATCTTGAAACAGAAGACTTCTTTGAGGATTAGGCTTAATGAACTTCTTATTTTATTAAAGATAGAGAAAGATTGGATAGTTAAATTATTTTATGTATGATATTTGAAATCTTAAAGATTTCATTCGCTATTAAATTTTTTTGTTATTAAATATGTTTAAAAACTTGAAATTAATTAAAATTGTATATGTAGTATTTATTTGACTTATGTAATCATTTAAATGAAAGATATGATCATCGGAATAGAATAATTCTATCTAAAGCTCATTATGATAGAATGCAATTGAACTTGCAAGATTTTAAAACTGCGAGTGATTATAATTCTATAATATTTAAGATAAATTCTCAATTAAAATTATGTGAAAAAAGTATTACTTATGAGAACTTATTTTTTAACAAATATATATTGTCAACTTTTCATGCTTTAAATGTGCTCTTACTATAACAATACCGTGAAAATTTTTAAATATTAATATTACATCAAAAAACGAATCTAGGAGGGCTGGCAACAACCCGCTGTATAGTTATTACATTACCATCTATTTCATTCTATCTAGTCAAATGTGAAACTTTTAATACCAGCAATTATGGGTCTATCCAATTGAGAAAAATTCTCCATTTTTTAAAGGAATTGCAAAAAGTTCTTTTATCATTATAAATTAGAAAGAAGAAGAAGAAGAAAACTATTATTGGAATTGAGCTAGTCTCTTTCGTTGTGGTTTTGATTGGGGGCTTTGCCATCCCATTTTGTTGTCTACCCTTGGGAAGTAAGCAAGTTGTGTAAATGGGTTTGGATTGTAGTGTAGTGAATGTGTTATTATTTTCAATCTCTCCTTTTCATTCAACCCTTACCATGCCAATGACTTGTATGTATTCAATTAAATACTTTGCACAAAATCTAGATAGCAGCATAGAGAATAATTTCACCTCTATAATCTTGTGTGGTACGGGGTAACTGTATGTCCTAGTCACTATTTCCAGAATTAATTTTAAATATTATTACTTTTCTAGTAGGAAAAATATAATATTTAGTACTTGTATTTTTATAAAATATTCAATATAATATACATATTTTGAAAATATTTAATGTGATACTTAAATTATTAATTTATGTATTATTTGGTATCTATAATTTTGTAAAACGGCCAGTATAGTACCTATACTTTGAAAATATTCAATGTGGTACTTGAATTATCAATTTGTACATTATTATGATACTTAAAGTTAACATACTTCGTATATGTTAAACCAACCAATGAAAATTCGATACGTTGATTTTTCTTCTTTCAAACCATCAATTCCACATAGATAATATAATATTATATGAAAAGTTAAATAAAAAAATTAAATTAATTAAACCTAAACATATGTTTAGTTTTTTAAAAAAGCTTGGGATTTTTCTCTAAGAAGATTTGAACAGCAAAGTTATAACTCAAAATTTCTCTAATTTTTTTTAAAACTCTAAAATTTCTAAAATTTATACAAATCAAAATTTCCCTATATTTGTCTCTTTCTTGACTTAGTGAGCTTTGAATGGAAGGTTGAATAACTTGATTTTGACTACCATGGGATTCTCCAACTTTGCTTCTGAAATGTGGATTCATCTTAAACATAATGACATATTATCCATGTGAAATTAATTATTTCGAAAAAGAAAAGTTTTCACATGTTGAATTTTAATTGGTTAGTTTCGCATTCACTAACGATGTTAACTCCAGGTACCACATTAGACATTTCAAAATACAAGTATGTTATTGGATATTATATGAAAGTATAGCTACTAAATAATACACAAACTGATAGTTTGTGTACCACATTGAACATTTTCAAACTATAAATATTACATTATATATTTTATAAAAGTATAGGTATGAAATTATCCCAAAAAAATACTCCTTATATTTGCTTATTCCAAGCCATGTCTTTCGAGTGTAGTTTTCAATAGAAGAGTGCCTTGAAATTAGGAAAATCGAGGATTTAGTTTATTATTTATACAATCAAAACTTGCATTCCATTTTTAAGTTAATAGAAGTATTGTATGCAAATTGTGAATTTAAACAATTTTAAAAGACATTTGCCACTGGATCAATAACTAGTAATTTGTTTAGAAGAACATTATTTTGTAAATAAACTTTAAATATTTTAAAATGAATTATTTTTTATTTCAAAAAATAAAAATTAGAATGATCAACATTTTTAAAATCTGAAAGAATTATTTTTGAAATAATGCTAGGTGGCCTCTATTGACAAAAACATCACAACCCATTTCTTAGGACTAACGTTAAGTACTGCGGATCAAAACCCGTGATGATTGTACAAGATGTGTCCCATAAAGGTCAACTGATGAAATAGAGCTCATTTAACCCAATGGAACTGATTCGACTTATGGAACCCATGAAGAAACTCATTTACTTGAAACCTTGGTAGCTTAGTGAAAGACTCTAGTAAAACTAGAGTTATTAGGGTAAATAGTGTAAATCCTAAAAGGATAAGATTTATAGAGTTTAAATCTCTTAAGACTCTCAATTTTAGATAGACTCTAATCTTTATCGTCGATGTAACTCAATCCGTACAGTTGGTTTTTGGGGAGATCAATTATAAATAGAGCTCAATCATAGTTGTGAATGTATTTGAGAGCATTTACTCAAACTCTTGACGTGCTATTTTTCTTTAACTTTTCTATTCTTCGTTACTATTTTGTTTCAAGTGTGTTTCCGCTATATTTCGATCCCTTAGAGAATTCTCACTTTTGTGAGAGTTAGACTGACTTAGGCAAATTTGGAGCAAAAAAAATCTCCTAAAGCCATGTGGTTTGCGAAACTAAAGTTCTAGCCTCGTGATACTAGTTTACCATTAAAGTTGAAACTGTTTTTGAAAAGTGTAGTAAAAGAAGCTTTTAAGAAGTACTTTAGATAATTTTGATAGAGTTTATCATTATTGTCAAAAAGTACTTTTTATGAAGATAAAATATAAATTTTAGACATTGTAATAGCCCAATTTCAGTTATGCCAGAAATAATGGTTTCGAAACCTCATGCTTCGGTGATCGAGTCCGTAAATTTTATTAATTAATATTTACGAGTAATTATACTGTTACATCAAATTTTGGTCTAACGAATTTGTTAATTGGATAGTTCATTAAGGTACAAGTGTTTCGATCCTAAAGTCAGTGGTCTCGAAAAATTAGATATCGAGATCTAGATTCCATAAATCGAGCCTGAACATATTTTTATTAAATATTTACGGAGTTATTTTATAGGTGAATTAAATTTTGAATAAGTATTTTTTTCCCAATTAATGACTAATTACAAAGACTAAATTGTAAATGTGATAAAAGTTAATCACTATACATTTTGTTAAAAGGCATAATTAGTAATTACCCAAGGTTTAAAATGACAATTAGCCACTTTTCAAAAGAAATGGACGGTTACTTCTTATATTAAGTGAAAAATATGTTTAAAAATGTTAATTTAATATTAAAATAAGTTAAAACATAAAAAAAATGGTCATCTTCAACCATTCCTTTCTCCACCTTTAGAAAAAAAAAAGGAATAAGCCATTTTTGAAGCTTTCATGTTTGGTGCTCTTGCATGATAAGTCAAATCAAGTTCATTTTTTGTAAATTTTATTTTTTGAGATCGTGGTTGCTCGATTTTATATAATCTGGGTTCTATTTCGTAAAATTGTTAAAATTTATAAAAGTTTTCATTTTTGAATACTTGATGAAATTAGTGTTAATTTGTTAGATTTGATGCTTAGATGAACAAGGACTAATTTGTAAAGTAAAAATTGATAGTTTTGAGCTTAAGGACTAAAATGTAAATATTTCAAAATTGATGTTGAATTAATGTAATTATTGATAATAGAGAGCTATAAAAAGGATGAAATTGAGATCTATTTTGAAATCGAGACTCAAATTTGAAAGTTATAGCAATTTTGATTTTAGGGACTAAATTGAATAAAATGCAAAACATTAGGGGCATCCAAAAAATAAAATAAAATTGATATATGTTTATGAAAAGATGTTACAATATGTTTAAAATTGATAAATTGAAATAAATTATTATAGATCGAGATTTGAATCAATCGAATAATAATCGAGAAAAATGAGAAATTGCGGATTAGTCCCTGGCACCTTGTCTATTACCACTTTTGTTAGGTAAGTTCATACGAGCCTTACTTTATTATTTCATGTTATGTTTTTATTATATTATTTTACTTTTTAGTTTGAATTGTTAGGTAAATAATGTGATTTGGCATCAAAAGGAGTATATCATAAACATGAAATAAATGACTAATATGAACAGATACATGATAATGATTAAATTTGAAATTGATATTTGATTGAGTAGTATGTATATGATGATGTTACAGGGTTTGTTATTCAAAATACGAAAAATGATTATATGGTTTTAGGGTTCGAAATGATATAGAAATGGTAATGGAGCTCGTGTGAATTTAGTAAACGATTAGAATACGAATGACATATCATTAATGTTCAACAAGAAGTCCAGTGTCAGTTAAGGATTTCGTTATCAATGGCTAAGATCCAACATGTGTTGCGGATTCTCGACAACTTGAGTGAGCAACCTTGAATAAATTTTGCAAAACTAAACTTGACCTACAGCTTGTGTGAGCAACCCAAAATATCACAATTTGTGTGAGAAAATTCAAATATCACAGCTCATGTGAACAAATTTGAATATTATAACTTGTGTGAGCAAATCGGTCCCATGTATCCAAAGTTCAATTTACTTCAGTTCTCTAGGTGAAAGACAGAAATGGTATTAAATGGAAACGAAATGGTCGAAATGAATATATATACATGAATGAAATTGTACATATGTTATAAGTTGATATGATGGAATGTTATATATATTTGTGTTATAAGTTCATGATATGTATTTGAACTAACCCATTTGATATATTTGTTGAAATGTTTATGAAAGTGTAAGGTTGCCAAAGATGCCATGCTAGATATCAATCTATTACAATTGTATAAATTTTTGAAACGTTAAAGTAAGTTAAATAAATTTCGCATGGACTTACTAAGCATTCAAAATGCTTACTCGTTGTCTCCCTTTCCTTGTAGATCATCGGTTTTGCGGAACGCATCGGGTGGATCACCACGAAGCTCACACTATCTTTCCATCGATTTGGTAGTTTTATGCTTGTTTTAGTTTCAGTTATGTGGCATGTACATAAGGTTAACATATATATGTTATATTGGGATGATAGTTTTGGTTTGAATCTTGGTAAATACTTACTTTTGAAATGGTAAAGGATATATGAAAATGTAGAAGTGATGGTACTAATTGTCAATAATAAACTTAATTTGAACACTTTATTGACCACACACACATACTAAACATTCGATATTAGTCCCAAAAGATCAGTCCCTTACAAACATTCAGTCACTTACCCTTGATTGAAGCAACAACAGCCTTACCAGCCCTTAGTTCACTACAGGGTTAATCACCTCCTAACCTTCACCTAATCAAAGAAATGAATTTACGATTATTCCAACACTAATCGGCCACCCACACATTTTACTACCTCCCTTTTAACAATAAAAAAACAATAAAACCATAATAGTCATACCAAAACCCTAAAGAAGTGAAAGTAAAACACTTACAAATTGATGTAACACAGTGCTAAAACACCTAAAATCAATTGGGTTAAATGAACAAGGTACACAAGGCAATGAATGATAACGTGAAAACAATATAATAATAAGGAAAGAATGAACAAAAAGAAAAGACAAAATAGTGGCAACAATTTACAGTATCAAATGCGAAAAGAAAGGAAATAAAAAAAAAAGAAAGGGAAAGAAAGAAACTAGAAAAAAAAAAAGAAAAAACTTATGTGAGCAAGAAGAGGAAAGGGACAGCAGGAGTGGGAGATTTTTGGCGAGAAATTTTTGGAATAATTTCAAAAAAAAAAACTTCCCATATCCCACTAAATCCCCTTAACTACCCACCTATCAGATTTTTTAGAATTCGGATTTGATCCAATTTCTACCACATGGGTGGCACAGACAGGGATTAGCAAAAAGAATTCCACTTTGCACACATAATAGATTCAAACTTGGGACCTCTGGGTAAGATGAAGCCTTACCACCGAACCAACGGGCTCATTCTTGTCAACAATTGAGCAAAATTAATAGATAAACTTAATATTCAAAGTCAGAGATTAGGATAAAAATTAACAAAAATTCAAGAGAAGGGATTTGAACATAAGACCTCACACACACAAACACAACACTGAACTAGATAATTTACTTGACGCAATTTCACAACATTTATTTTTAAACAGGGCATGACCACTCTCTCAATTCACTAACCCAATTCCTACTAACTCGATTTTTGGGATGTGACACAAAGCACCAAATTTCGGTTCCTTATCTATTTGAAATCAAGCTTTTACTTACATCAAAGTATACGAGTCATGCATATATAGTCTATCATCCACTCAGGATTAAGGTATGTCACACTTTGAATGTCAGAAATGAATAAATCCATAAATAGATTCAAGACCTATTCTTCTTGGGTCTAGTCTGATGTATTGTCATTCTATTCAGTCACATCCATGTCTCTTTCTTCTAGGAGTCATCTGCTCCGATACTTAAGATAAGGCATCTCCCTAATTGGACTTGATATACAATATATTAGTCCTTCAGTCGATTTGCTCATTTTTTATTAGACTAAGGACATGCTTAGCTGTGTCTACTGATATAAACTATCTTTTCGTATTACGATCCTATCACATAATACCACGTAGTATTAGTTTAAATATTAGACAACTAGTGAGCCAATATTTTCTTCTATTTTGCTTTGCATGCAAAATCCACATGAGGAAATTTATACACGATATATTAATGTTGTCGTAACCTCTCTTTTTAAAAGCGAGATTTTGAAAACCGGAGTCGCCACCAACCTTTTTAGGTGTGATTGGATCACCTTATAAAACATTTTGGTCCACGAAAATATGAGAAGATAGGTTCGGGAGTCGTTTACGTACGAGGAAGGATTAGCACCCTCGTAACGCCCAAAATTGGTACCAAATTAAATAGTTTTCTGTCTTGATGTCAAAAGTTTAAAGAATTAAAAAAGGATCCTTTTTTTATAAAAAAAACAAGATAATTTGAGTTGAAAATAGAGATTCTTTTAATCCAAAAGGGTACAAATATTACATCCAGCATGATTGGACATAATATTCTTAAACTTTCATAATTGAAATTATCTCGTGACTTACGAAATCTATTTTAGAAGGATATTTTCAACATTTAGTCAAATGGAAAATCGCAACCCAACATGTTAGGGCACTACTTTCCGAATTCCTAAATACCAAAAGCATTGCCTCATTTTTAAAATTCTTTTAGATTAAATGAAACATAATTTTTTTTATCATAATGATGCATTAACACGTTACATGATATCAATTCCAAACAATATAAACTATATGATACATAATTTAACATTTCATGCAAATATAATATAGAAAATAATAAATGACAACATAAATTATATGATACATATATAATAATATTTCATGCAAACATAACTTAAGATAACAACATAAATAATCGATTTTCATGCAAATATACAAAAAAAAACCATAAAAAATAACGAATGATTTAAAAGATAAAATTAACATATTAAAATGATACTAAATAAATCAAAAAAAGATGCAAGAATAAATAAACAAATTAAAAACATATAAGAATAAGAAACTAAATAGAATTTAAATTAAATGAGGTATTAAAGGAATAAAATACTTAAAACAATTTATAAATAATAATAAATTTAAAAACAGTATATATGAAGAACATACTATACGATGTAATAATTTAATATATATTATATGAAAATGATATTATATAATAAGAAAAAAAGTTCATAGTAAATTTTAAAGTATTACATACTAAATTTAAAAATAATATATAATGATAAAATTTAATAATTTATAATTTTAAAATCATACATAATTAATAAATAATAAATAATAAAATAATATAAGGAATACTATTTATGATAAAATTTATAAATAAAATATAATAGAATGTAGATAATATGATAAATAATATATAAATAAAAATAGATATAAACTATTTTTTACGTATATAACTAACGTATATAAAAAATAAATAATATATAAAAATATTTAAAATAAATTGAGTATATATAAAAAGGATTAAAATTGAATTTAAATAAAATCTAGGGTTAATCTTAAATAAATAAAATGAATTTTGAACCTAATTGAAACACGCGTTAAAAGTCGAGGACTCACTGGGCAATTTGACCCTAATCCCAAAACGACGTCGTCCCGAAATAGGCTTTATAATAGTAAATAGGACTAAATTGGAATAAAAATAAAAGGTCAGGGCCAAATTAAAACAAGATAAAATTTAAATTGAACTAAATTGTAAATTTTGAAAATACGAAAGGGCCAATTGGGCAATTAGCCCTTTAAAAAAAACACGCGGATCCTTCTCGGGTCACGGGTCAACACGCGGATCCTCCACCTTGAAACAACACCATTTTGGTTATTATTCAGTCACTCCAAAATGACGTCGTACGAGTTATCTATAAATACAAAAAAAATGTTTGAAAATTCATTTAGTTCCAGGTTTTTAAAAAAAATGAAGAAAAATTCTCTGAAAAGGAAAAGAGGAGAGCCTTCGGGGCTTCTCCGGCCTCCGTCAGACTAGACTCCGGTCACCAAGCTCACGCGCCACACGCGCCACCGTATCCGGCGGTTTGGAAGGTTCAAAACCTTCCTTTTTCCTAGCGAATCGTAGGTATTTCCTTCTCCTTTCTAAATATCGACAATTTTTTGCAGAAATGATTCATATACACGCTAAACAATAAAGAACAGAGTATGAAACTAAATCACCTTTAAAAAAAAACTGCTCGTATCTCTTCGAATATATCCGTGTGTCTGTTTTTATTTCATTCCAAAAAAAATTTCCTCCCCCCTTTTTACAAATCAGTGAAGAGGCTTTTATAGCCTTCTGTGAATCGTTACATTTTTGGAAAGAAATTTTTGATTTCTTTTCCATGTTTGTTTCTCTTTTCTGCTATGGTTCTTTCCTTTTTGCAGGTACTAGCGAGGAATCCGGCGACAACAGGGCGTTGATGGTGACTCGCCTGCACGCTGATTGAGGCGATAATGGCACAAGTCTGTCAGGGGCGCACTGATTGCGGCGCGAGTTGGGGCCTTCGTCTGGTGCTTGCGGCGCCTTAGGGTTTCAGAAACCCTAGGTCTTCTGTCCTCTGTTTGGGGTTTGGGCTTCTTTGGGCCGTGTTCATTTGTTGGGTTTAGGGGTGTAACTGGGTCTTGGGTCATCAGGCCTTTAGGCCCGTTTATTGTAAACTGGACATTACAGACATTAAATTTATTTATTTATTATTGTTTTACTCACAGGCCCGGGTGAATTTGGGCTATTACAGCCGCCCTTCTTTGCTTATTACTGTGTAACATGAATAGAGCAAAGATTATAAAAGGACCAAATTTGCCCGGTCTTATCAGATTCTAACCCCCTGGTCCTCAATCTGCTTTCCACAAACTCAGAGACGTCATGCCGATATCTTTGATTCGCACCCCGTCAATAGAGACGCCAAATCAGCCATCTTCGATCTGTTCTCTGTCCAATACTGAGACATCAAATCTGTTATCTTTGATCTGCTTCGATGTAAACACACGAATGTCAGATCTGTTATCTTCAATCTGCTCCCCGTCTAATACAGAGACACCAAATCTGTCATCTTTGATCTGCTTCGATGTGAATACACGAATGTCAGATCTACTATCTTCGATCTGCTCCCCGTCTAATACAGAGACGCCAAATCGGCTATCCTCGATCTGCTCTCTGTCAACACAGAGATGCTAGATGTGCTTTCTTCGATCTGCTCTCCGTCAATATAGAGACGCCAAATCTTCGATTTGCTTCGATGTAAACACACGAATGTCAGACCTTCTATCTTTGATCTGCTCCCCGTCTAATACAGAGACGCCAAATCTATCATCTTTGATCTGCTCTCTGTCAATATAGAGATGCCAAATCGGCTATCTTTGATCTGCTCTCTGTCAATACAGAGATGCCAGATATGTTTTTTGTTATCTGCTCTCCATCAATACAGAGACGCCAAATCTTCGATCTGCTTCGATGTAAACACATGACTGTCAAACCTTCTATCTTCGATCTGCTCCCCGTATAATATAGAGACACCAAATCTGTCATCTTTGATCTGCTCTCTGTCAATACAGAGACGCCAAATTGGATATCTTCGATCTGCTCTCTGCCAATACGGAGATGCCAGATGTGCTTTCTTCGATCTGCTCTCCGTCAATACAGAGACACCAAATCTTCGATCTGCTTTGATGTAAACACATGAATGTCAGACCTTCTATCTTCAATCTGCTCCTCGTCTAATACAGAGACGCCAAATCTGTCATCGGTGATCTACATTATTGCCTAAGGGACATTACCTGTAGAATGCATATGTACTTATGTCTAATGATTAGGGTGCCATGATCAAAATAAGTCAAATTCTCCTAAATAGACATATTATGATGCAAGATGTTATGAAAATGACTCTTATTTTGGACGTCTTTACTTATTCATCCATCAAAGTTCCACCTTTATTTTACTCAAAGTATCAATCATACTCTGCTCCTATGTTTTAATCAGATTGGTCCTATTGTACCATTCTCTGAATGTTATGACCTGCTGGAGACGATCCTCTCCTAAGATTGAATCATTTGAATTGTCTAATTATCCTTTAGACTGAAGAAGAAATTTTCTCGAATATCTCCGACCCTTACTCATGGGAATTCTTCAAATAATTGTTCTATTTTAGTTTCACGTATTCTCTAGAGATTTACAGAGTAATATGCAAAACTTCGTTTGTAAAAATATTTAGTTCATCAATCATTATTTCAATGCAACACATTTTGGAAGACAAATAATTTGATCTTGAGAATAGTTAGATAAATCGTCAAAAATACAAAAGGAAATTTATCTGAAAACATATCTTCGAGAAGAAAAAGAATCCAAATATAGTAAACAGGACAAAAATCAGATGCCCCACATATCACAACCTTGGGCTTTGTAATACAAACTTCATGAAGACGTTTTGAGTTTAACATGTGTTTAGAAGATCCAAAGTACTTTGTTGATGCCCCAACCATGTAAGACTCGCTTCTTGTTGAATCCAAAGATAGCTAAGTCATCGTGCATGCTTTTCAAATTTTGAGTGATTTCTTTCTGTGTTTTCAATTCAAAACCCCTTTGGTCTCAAGGTTCCTTTGCGGGTTTTCACCTTGGCCTCTCCATTTTTTTTAGAAGTCTCAAAGCGCCCTTTGCGGGTTTTCACCTTGGCTTCCCTTCTCTTTAGACAAAGTACTTTTTGACTGAGTCTGAATTCACTGGATTGGGTAAACTCTTCTCATCTATCTCTGTCAAAATTAGTGCACCACCAGAGAAAGCCTTCTTCACAACATATGACCCTTCCCAATTCGGCATCCATTTTCCTCTAAAGTCTTTCTGTATGGGAAGAATATTTTTCAGTACAAGATCCCCTTTGTGAAATTCTCTTGGGCGAACTTTCTTGTTATAAGCTTGCATCATTCGTTTCTGATACATCTGGCTATGACGAATAACCCTTAGCCTCTTTTCTTCAATCAAGTTCAATTGGTCATACCGCGATTGAATCCATTCTGCCTCATCCAGCTTTATCTCTGACAATATTCGAAGAGAAGGTATTTCCACTTCAATGGGTATCACTGCCTCCATCCCATAAACCAACAAGAAAGGAGTTGCCCCAGTAGAGGTTCTGACGGACGTTCGATAGGCTAAGAGTGCAAATGGTAATTTCTCATGCCAATCTCTGTAGGTTTCAATCATTTTCCCCACTATCTTCTTGATGTTTTTGTTGGCAGCTTCCACTGCCCCATTCATTTTTAGGCGATATGGAGATGAATTATGATGTTTGATCTTGAATTGGCTGCAAACTTCCGCAATCATGCTATTATTCAAGTTCAATGCATTATCCGATATAATCCTCTCAGGCATTCCATACCGACTAATAATCTCTTTTTTCAAGAATCGACTTACTGCTGACTTGGTAACACTAGCATATGAAGCTGCCTCTACCTATTTTGTGAAGTAGTCGATAACCACGAAAATGAAACAATACCCATTTGAAGCTTTTGGTGATATTGGCCCAATGACATCCATGCCCCATATGGAAAAGGGCCATGGAGAAGTCATAACATGTAAGGGTGAAGGTGGTACATGAATCTTGTCCCCATATATCTGGCATTTATGACATTTCTTAGCATAGCTGATACAATCTCCTTCCATAGTAGACTAATAGTATCCAAACCTCATAATTTGCCTTGCCATCGTAAAGCCATTAGCATGTGTCCCACAAACACCTTCATGTACTTCTTCCAAGATTTGTCTAGCTTCCACAGCGTCGACGCATCTCAAGAGTACCTGATCTTTCCTTCTTTTATAAAGGATGTCCCCATCTAGTACATATTCATAGGCTAACCTCCTCAAAGTTCTTTTGTCATTCTCAGTTGCCTGCTCAGGATATTCACGATTTCTCACATACCGTAATATATCTTGATACCAATGATGGTCATCTTTTTCCTCTTCTTCGATGCTATACCAATGAGCTAGAACCTCAGAAATACTCGTCTGAATTGGTCTCACATCCTCTTTTTATCCGTTTTAATCATAGAAGCCAATATTGCCAAAGCGTCTGCCATCTGATTTTCGTCCCGTGGGAGATAACTGAAAGTGACGTTATCAAACTCTTCAAGTAACTCCAAAACTACCCTTCGATAATTAATCAATTTGGGCTCCCTTGTCTCCCATTCACCCCTAAGCTGGTAAATTACCAACACAGAGTCTCCATATACTTCCAAGGTTCTAATTTTTCTCTTTTTAGCCGCTTGAATCCCCATGATGCATGCTTCATACTCGGCCATATTGTTTGTACAGTCAAAATCCAATTTACATGTAAATGGATAATGATCACCATTTGGGGATTTCAAGACTACCCCAATTCTATTTCCTACTGCATTGGATACACTATCAAAGTTTAGTTTCCATGGATATTCTTCAATAGCTGCCACATACCCAACTCCTCATTAGGTAAATCAAAGCTCAATGGCTCATTATCTTCTAGAGCTCTGCTAGCCAGAAATTCTGCTATCGCGCTTCCTTTTATATCCTTTTAACTCACATAGACTATATCAAACTCTGAAAGCAATACTTGCCACCTTGCTATTCTTCCATTTAGGGTTGTTGACTCCATCATGTACTTTAATGGATCAAGTTTTGAAATTAGCCAAGTCGTATGATATAGCATATATTGCCTCAACCTTCGAGTTGTCCAAATCAAAGCACAACATAACTTTTCAATTGGCAAATATCTCATTTCACACTCAGTGAATTTCTTACTGAGGTAATATATCGCTTTCTCTTTTCTTCCTGACTCGTCATGTTGACTAAGCACACATCCCGTAGAATTACTAAACATCGATAAGTACAGAATTAATGGTCTATCTGGACTGGGTGGAGATAGTACTGGAGCGTTTAACAAATATTGCTTGACTTTATCAAAGACATTCTGGCATTCCTCATCCCAAGTATCTTGGTTGTGTTTTCTAAGGAGGCAAAATATAGGATCACATTTCTCAGTTAATTGCGAAATAAATCGACCAACATAATTCAACCTTCCAAGAAAACCCCGAACTTCTTTCTAAGTACATGGTGGAGGCAATTCTCGTATGGCTCTAAATTTTTCTGAGTCAACTTCTATTCCCTTTTCGCTGACCACAAAGCCTAATAATTTCCCCGACCTAGCTCCGAAGGTGCACTTTGCCAGATTAAGCCTCAACTGAAACTTCCTTAATCTCAAGAACAACTTCCTCAAGACTTCGATATGCTTCTTCTCCGTTCGAGATTTGGCAATCATATGATCAACATACACTTCAATCTCTTTGTGCATCATATCATGGAATAAGGTTACCATAGCCCTTTGGTATGTTGCTCCTGCATTCTTCAGCCCAAAGGGCATTACCTTGTAACAGAAGGTGCCCTATAATGTTATTAAAGTGGTTTTATCCATATCTTCAGGATGCATCTTTATCTGATTGTACCCTGAGAAACCATCCATAAAGGAGAACAATGAATATCCCGCTGTATTGTCCACCAAAGTGTCGATGTGCGGTAAAGGAAAATTGTCTTTCGGGCTAGCTTTGTTCAAATCTCTGTAATCAACACACATTCGTACCTTTCCATCCTTCTTAGGGACAGGCACAATGTTAGCCACCCACTGTGAGTACTTAACCTCTTGTAGGAATCCAGCATCAAACTACTTTTTGACTTCATCTTTTATTTTCAACACAATATCATGCCTCATTCTTCGCAATTTTTGTTGGATTGGCCTGCAATCTTGTCTTATGGGGAGACGATGTACCACGATATCAGTATTCAACCTTGGCATATCCTGATATGACCATACAAAGATGTCTTTGAATTCACGTAGCAGCTCAACAAGACCTTGTCTCGTTTCCTTAGCAATGTGTGTCCCAATTTTTACCTCTTTTCCTTCCTCTAAGGCTACATTCTCTATTGCCTCTTTCTCATGGGGTAGGATTTGTTTCTCTTCTTGTTTCACCATTCTCAACAGATCTGGAGACATATCACAATCCCTGTCATCTTCAAAATCCTGAAGTTCTTCTAAACACATGTCTTGCTCAAAAAAGAGTCTAGGATTTGTAGTATCAGTGCTCATGTCATTGATATCTAGGGACCTGTGGGGTATGAAAGAATGTACAAATAATGAATGAACTTTCGGAACGTTTATTTATATGTTATGAATGAAATGGAAAAAAATTTGAAGGAATGTAAAGGTCAAAAGAATATTGAACGGTATAAAAGAATATTCACTTGAATTGATAACAAAAGTTGCATTTTATTGAAATGCAAATATCCGAACATGAACCTTTTTTACAAATGAAATCTTACTACTCCTAGGCTTTAGAGCAACAAGAGTGTTCTAAAAATTACTCTGAAAAATCTTTAAAAACTACAGGAAGTTCCTCTGCAAACCAATTGTTTAAAGAGCTTCCCGGTTCATAAGGGCGAATGCCCTCAGGGTTTCCTCGTTCTGACTTTTCATTATGCACAACATTGATGTGATAACTTCCTTTTTCAAGCAACCCTCTCTTAGGGTGAATTATCCCTCTTGAGATAAAGGTTTTGGGATATATGAGGGAATGTCATTAATTCCTATTCTACTTCCCTTCCACTTAAACGTGCCCTTCTTCTTTCTTGACGCTTTTCTATTTCCTTCCTCCTCTGCTTGTGATCTGGCCTGAAACCCAAGCCAAAATGGTCTCTCTTCTCTTTTAGTTCTGGAACTTGAATCCTTCCTTGAAGATGTCTTCCCAATCCTTTTCCTAGCAAGGCCCTTTTCCCTATTGTCATCTACAAACCCATTCTTGTGGTTCTGGATATCCTAGGTACCGGTACCTTATTCCCTTCTGAAATGAATGTTGCATTAACGAATTCTAAGGAACGAAAAGAGCACTCAATGGCCTCCTCGTTTGCTTCTACATAGGGTGCGTCACTGGTAACTGTTGCTATGATGTCTTCCTCTACATTTATGGTGACCAGCCATCCATTCGCTACTAACTTCAATTTCTGGTGCAAAGATGAGGGAACCGCTCCTACGAAATGTATCCAAGGCCTCCCTAACAAGCAATTATAAGAGGGCTTGATGTCCATCACTAAAAAGTCTACCTCATATGTATTTGGCCCAATCATCAAAGGGATATCAATTCTTCCCATGACCTTTCTTTTCGTGCCATCAAATGCTCTTACCACATTATGACATGTTTTCATGTGAGAACTGTCTATGGGCAATCTGTTCAATGTGGATAATGGCAAGACATTTAAGGCTGATCCATTATCGATAAGCACACTCGACAATGTATACCCCTTACAGCGAGTGGTGATATGTAAAGCTTTAGCTGATCGTATGCCACCAGGTGGGATTTCATTATCATTGAAATAGATGAAATTGTTAGCACTTATGTTACTAACCAATCGATCCAACTTATTGAAGAATATATCATTAGTAACGTAAGTCTCATTGAGTACCTTCATTAATGCTTCCCGATGCACCTCTGAACTCAGAAGCAAATCCAACACTGATATGCGAGCTGGTTGTTTGCGCAATTGTTCAACCACGCTGTACTCACTATGTTTTAAGAATTCTAGAAACTCTCTAGCTTCTTCTTCCTTCACTGGCTCATTAACCAATATTTCAGTCCCCTTTCCTTTGTCAAAGGCTTTCGCTTTAGCGGGCTCAACTCTAACGCCTTCTACATCATATCGCTTCCCACTACGTGTGTAAGAACCCTCATCTTGAACCTCCTTAGAAGCACTAGCTATATCCTCCTTCTCCGGCATTGTCACATTGCAGTCATAATTCCAGGGTACCCTCTTGTTATCCTTATAAGGAAAGGAAACAGGTTTGTGAATAATGACTTTCGGTGCCATTTGTGTTTCAACTTCATTATTTCTTGGTGGAGAAATAATGATCCTTGGCCGGTTGATTCTTTGATTATTTGGTCCACCCTCTAATGTGCATACATATCCCTCATCTGAGCCAGCTTCATAGAATTCCAGCTCCTTATTATCCATAAGGCTTTGTACCAAGGCCTTAAACTCATCACATTCCTGAATCTCGTTTCCCTTTTCTGCATGAAACTTACAGTAGTCCCTTGCTCCTTTATTTCACTCTTCAAAGATTATCATTTCTCTTTTCACCATTTCTTTCCAGATTACTTTCATTGGCATTCTTATCTCAGCCACGTCCTCTTTAATCCTCCTCATACCAGTATCCCCAATTGCGTTTATCCCTTGATCACCATGATTTGGCAACGGGTTCTCATTACTAGGGGTGTCGTCAAATTTTACAACCCCCATCTTGATAAGTCTTTCCACTGCTTTTTTAAAGCCAGTGCAATTTTCGATCGAATGCCCCGATATCCCTGCATGGTATTCACATTTGGTGTTTGCATCGTACCATTTGGGATATAGAGGTTGCAGTGGTTTCAAATGAAAATGAGCTATTGCATGCGTAGTAAATAAACTTTGATAAAGCTCCCGATATGTCACCGGGATAGGCGTAAATGAGACCTTCTTAGAATTTTGTCTCAAACCAGATCCCTGCTTTTGAGAATCCTGTTGCCCAACTGTAGTTGTTCTGGGCTGACTCACCGTAATTGCTTTTGAATTATAACTACTCGTATTATTCACCTCATTATCTTTCCTTCCTGGGGCCAATCTTTTAGCAGTTTCCCCTCTATCTTGCCACCCCTTATAGCATTCTCAATCATTTCTCCTGCCATAACTATATTAGCAAAGCTCTTGGTGGTACTTCCAATCATATGAGTAATGAATGGGGCTTTCAAGGTGTTAATGAACAGCATGGTAGTTTCTTTCTCCAAGAGCAGTGGTTGAACTTGCATGGCAATCTCCTTCCACCTCTGTGCATATTGCCTAAAGCTCTCATTAGGCTTCTTTTCCATGTTCTGCAAAGTGATTCTATTAGGAGTCATGTCAGTCACATGATTATATTGCTGCATAAAGGCTAGCGCTAAGTCTCTCCAAGAACCGACCCTTACGCGACTCAATTGATTATACCACCTAGCCGCTACCCCAACCAAACTATCCTGAAAATAATGGATCAATAATTGATCATTGCTTACATAACCAGCCATCCGTCTACAGAACATGATGATATGGGCCTCAGGGCAAGTAGTCCCATTGTACTTCTCGAATTCTGGCATCTTGAACTTATGAGGAAGCACCAAATCTGGAACCAAACTCAAGTCCTTAGCATCAATTCCCTGACGATTATCAGTGTTTTCTAATGCCTTAAATTTCTCCTCTAACCATCTGCAACGTTCCTCTAGTTGCTTTGATGATTCGAGGCTCATCTCCCTCTCAGCTACATCTAAATCAGGGATGACTGGATTGGTAAGGCTATCTCCCGGGTTGGATCCCGAGCCAGTTTGGAAGTTCATAGGTATTCCAGCATCGACTTGCCCATGTTGAGGCCTTATTGTGATGGACGGCCTTTGGGGATATGCTTCAGGTTGAGTTTGCACATGAGGTAGAGTAAAACCCAGAGGATAATCCTCATTATCTTCTTCAGTGATGGTCATAGGGGCCTTTCCTTTATCCGTCACCCTCTTCAGCAGCTGAGCCATCTCAGCCATCATATTCCTTTGAGCCTCCAACATTTGATCCTTCATCTCCTGTTGGATTTTCGCCAATTGTTCCTGCAATTGCTCTTGCATTTCTTTCTGGATCTGCTCGAGTCTTTGATCCATATTCTTTGTCTTAGCGCATGTACTGTAAGGATGTGTTGCTTCCAGATTTTTCTTTCTCTCACTCTCTCTTTCTCCCTAATAATTTTAACTAATTAAGGTCTTTCTATAAATTGAAATGCATATGATGCGATGATATGTAAGTGCATAAACGCAAAAAGATATTGATTCTGATTCAGTTTCTTTTTAGAAAATGTTATTTAAGAAACAAAAATCTTTACAAAAATCAGGTTACAAATACGCTTTCGCCCTCAGGCCTAGAGTTTTAACCCTATCCAATAACAAAGCTAACACTTGACCTCTGTCTGACACTGACTCATACTTTGTACTTAATACATTGGCTTGCATTGCCATATCTTGCAGATGATCAGCAACCTCTCGAATCTGGACTATGGCTTCTCCCATGAGATAATCTCTATCTCTGACTTGATCCTGAAAATGGTGAAGCTCTCCCTTCCAATGTCCCTCTCTTGCCTCGAGCTGCTCAATCTGAAGTTTACAATTTTGCAATGCTGCTTCCAACCCTTCAATATTGTGCTTCCTCAATCTTGTTCAAACTTGCCTTTAACTCGACCGCAGAATTACGACTTCGGTGATGATGAAGAGATCGTCCAAGCTCAATCACCTTAGCTTTTAATCATTGATTCTCCTTCTCTAGGGCCTGATTCTGTGCTTGCATCTCTTGGAACTTCTTCTCCCAATACTCGACTTTGGCTCTTTCTTCTTGAACTTCTTGTTGCCACTACTTTGAAGACTTCCTAAATCCAGCTCTCTTAATTGATAGCTGTGTCTTCTTATATTGTGTCTTCAAGTCATCTCGGTCTTCCTCAATCTTCCTATTTTCTTTCCTCACTTTTTCGACCTCGATTTTCTGAACGTCAATTTCTAAGCTTAGGTACATATTTTCCTCCTCAAGCCTCTCTATCTTTCTCCCGAGCTCCAAATTCTTCCTTTCAAACTCTTGCTTTATGACCTCTAACTCTGATGGAATCACTCGTAAATTCTCCTCCATCGATCGAGTAGCCCCTGAACTCGTCTAGGAATATTATCATTGACCCTCTTACTAAACCACCCTTTGTATTCAAGAGTTGTTGTCGGACCTTTAGTCAAAATCTTCACACAGAAAATCTTCTTCCAAGCCTCAAAAATTTCTCGCATCTTCTTCTTATAATGATCCCCCTTATATGAAAAATCACTCTGAGCTAGCCCTTGTGTTGCTGGTATAAACTGCTCCGCCTTGTATTCCCTTAGGACGAGTAATGGTGCATAACCAACAACTCCCAAATTCCAGGAAAAGGTACCCAATCAAAGCTTCCGCAACGATAAAGGATTTCGCTAGGAGTCATCCAAGGGGCTTTCCACATAACATCTTCTTCTCAGAGATTCTGAAGTATTTCCATCCACCTTTCCTCTGTAATGTCATCCCTCCTTGATGTAGCTGCTGCTTCCTTTAAGGGAGAATAATCTATAAAGAACACTCGATAAGGAACCTTATCAACCTTCCAAAAGTGACTGTGAAACCAAACTAACAACAACTGTGCACATCCAATCAATCTTCCTTCATCAGCTCTCCGACATGCATTCAAAGATCTAAATGTTTCAGCTAGGATTGCAGGCACAGGTGTATTCTGCTTACCTAGTCGATCGAATAAATCCGCAACTGCCTCATCTATGTGTCCCATAGCTTTTGGGAAAATCACCAAACCATAAATACTTAAGGCCAAGACATCTACCCTCCTCTTCACATCTGGGTGTGCCAATATCAAATCCATCAAGCTTGCCCACGGAATGCATTTACTATCACCCTTTTGTTGGACTCGAGCTGTAACCTACTATTCACTTACCCCTATAATCATCATTAATTTCTTTACGAAAGTTGGGAGATTGGCAGCCCTAACATAAGTTTTATTACCTTAAATTTTTGGACAGCGAAGCAAGGTCGTATACTCCTCTAAGGTAGCCACTAAGTCTAACTCTCCAAATCTAAAACAACTATAAGCAGGGTTCCAAAACTGTACCATAGCTCGAAATAGATGCTTATCCACCTTGATGTCTAACAAATAGGGAAGATCTCCATAACTCTGGTAGAATAGCTGTTTAGTCTCGTTATCCCATTGGGCCCAAATGTCCTTCAATTTCTAAAACTCATTCTGCGTCGAGCTGATACGAGTAAAGTCCCACAATTCTGACGTATACCCCTCAGTGACACTATCTCCTTTCTCTAATTGGGTTTTCTCTGACCACACACAGACAGAAGCATTGTCCTCCACTTTATCAAAATATTCGTTCCTTATTATAAAACTTTCTAATCTAGAAATCAAACCGTTAATCGACACCTTTAAATGTTGAGTGACATGCAATGATAGCTATAGTAGCCCAAATTTGATCGGGCTGAAAACAGAATAAGAGAATTAAATAAATATTTATTTATTTAAAATGTCTATTTAAAAGTCCATAAATAACTAGCCCAATAAACCCATTTAGCCTAAACCCAACAGACCCGTTACACCCAGCAGCCCATTTACAATCAAATACTTAAAACCCAACTAAAATAACCCATTAACCTATAACCCAGCTAAACCACCTAAAACTCAGTTACACCCAAGCCCAAATACCCAAATAGACCCAGGACTAAAGTGGCCTAACTGGCCTAAATTTTTACACCAAGGCAGGAAACCCTAGGGTTTCTGCCTTTCCCTCTTAGCGCCGCAACGACTTCTGGAAGCCTCGGGGAGCGTCTGTCCAACTCCTTGAATTAAGGCCATCAATGCACTGTCGAGGCCTTCAATGCATTTTCCCAGCACCACCAGATTTCATGCCTCCATCAACGCCGACGAGTCTATCACCGAGAGCTCTGTGATTTTTCTGCAAAAAGAAAGAGAAAACAACAAAGAAAAGAAGAAAAACATGGCAAGAAATAGGAAAGATTTTATACCAAATTTGTATCGGTTAACAGTGGCTATAAAGCCCAAATCTAAACATTGTACAGAGGAGGGATTGTTTTTCGCAGAGAATAATACATACATATATACAAATATTCAAAAAGTTCAAGCAGTTTTCTTTAGAAAAGGTGATTGAAGTCTATATTCTGTTTTATTTTTCAGCAAATATATGCATTAATCTTTGGTAAAAATTGATAAATATTGAAAAACGAAGTAGTTACCTGAGTTTTCTCCTCGAAGGGACGAGGATTTTAACTCTCCGACCACCGTGCGTGGTGGTGCGTAAGCGCGTGAGAAGATCGAAAATGGAGGTTCGACAGAACCCCTAAACCGAACCCCAAATCCATTTCTCTTAGAGGATTTCCTTTTTTTTTTCTGAAGCTAGTCTAAAATGATTTCTAAAGCTGAAATCGGGGTTTATATAACCCTATCAAAACGGTGTCGTTCAGCTTAATTCAATAAGCACTAAAACGGTATCGTATTAGGCAGAGGATCCGCGTGTTGACCCGATTGCCCGGGGAGGATCCGCGTGTTTTTGAGGATGGGGTTAATTACTCAATTGGTCCTCCTATATTTTTAATATTTATAATTTCATGTTTATTTATTTCTAATTTATCCCTAATGATTTAATTTTGTTTCAATTTAGTCCTCTCGATGATTTTAAAACAGTATTCAGAAAACGGCGCCGATTAGGATTAGGGCAAATTGCCCAGTGAGTCCTCTGAATTTAACGCGCATTTCAAATCAGGCCCAGGGTTTTTATTATTTCGCAAATTAACCTTAGATTTTCTAATTAAATTCAATTTTAATCCTTTTAATGTTTTTTTTTTACTTTAAATACTTTATATATTTTTTAAATATTAGTTATATATTGTTGTTATCCATTATTTATATTTTATCTATAAATTATATTATAATTATATTTTATTCTTTATATATTTTTATAAAATTGTATTATCATTTATTAAATTTGTAAATGGTAAATAAATTTAAAAAATTTATTAATAAATAATAATATATATTATCCTTATTTATAATGGTATTCATATTCCATTTATGTATTACACTTATTCTTTATATATATATTTTTCATTATATATTATTTATTTTGTTTTTCTATACTAATTATTTTACCATATTCTTTATGCAAAATGATTATTGTATTTTTATTATTTTATATTATATTTCCTTATGTTTTATTCATATTATATTATTATATATAACTTATTTTAAATCTTTTAATTTATATTTTTGGTTTTTTTATATATCAATAATTACTCGCTTTATTTTATATTTTAATGTATTTATTATATTATGTCAATATGTTAAATATTAGTCTCATAATGATAAGCGCTTGACATATTGTTATTTTTATTGTTTTTATATATGTACCAAATTGAATATCATGCATTATTTTTTTTCGTATATCATTAATATGTTTAAATAAATGTTGAATTGTGTGTTTATGTGTTTTTACTTATTCTTCTTAAATATGTATTATGTTTTATGTATGTTTTACTTATTTAAAATTTGTCATGTCTTTATTTCTTATATATACATGCTAGAAAATGTATGATATTCATGCTATTGTACTTTTATTTATTTATTATAACATGTTATCTCAAATGTTATGATAATATGCTCCTTCATGCATCGATTCTAAAAGCGAGACTTTAGAGTTTTCAAAAATAAAGGCAATGCTTAGTGTTTGAAAATTTCGAGAAAAATAGTGCCCTAACTTATTGGGTTGCAACTTTTCTCGTTAAATTCAAATACTCAAGCATCCTTCTAAGTCTTTTTAAGGTTTTCAAAATACAAGCAACTTTCTCAAAATTTCAAGCGGTGTGTCCTAACTTACTGGATATGGCATTTTGTTGTTTTGAGATAGGGATTTCTAAAAGGCTAACTTAGTGTCAAATATCTTAAAAATATTGTGTCCTAACTTATTGAATGTAATATTTTGATTCATTTGATACAAGTGAACCATAGTTTTCAAAAAACAAAAATATTAAAAAGGATTACATCTTAAAATTTTCAAATTTCTGACATTAAAGACATTTTGATAATCAATTAGGTACCAATTTTTGGGCGCATGAGGGTGCTAACCCTTCCTTGTACGTGAATCGACTCTCGAACCCATTTTTTGATTTCGTAGACCAAAACTAATGATTTTAAAACAAAATGTTTTAAAAGGTGATCCAATCACACTTAAAAAGATTGGTGGCGACTCCCGTTTTCGTTTAGTCGATTCCCATTTTCCAAAATCCGATTTAAAAATGGTCTCTACAGCTTGGCGACTCCACTGGGGACTAATAAAAAGTCAAGCCGTGTATTTGATTTCTAAAAATGCATTACCTGTGTTTGTATTATGGCATGTGTTACTATATTCTGATACCCATTGCATTTGCATGACCGTTGTGGTCACACCCTTAAGTGGGAGTCAGAAGCTACGCCTTCGTGAGGTTTTCGCCTCCGTGCAGGATAGTGGATCACTTTCGGGATACATCCGTACCTATGGTTTCGTGAGATTTTCATCTCCGTGTAGCCATAGTGAAATGTATCCCCCTGAACTGAACTCGATTCAAATGAGCCTATAATGGGTGAGGATCGAGGAATCTACTAGTTCAGGTACCTCAAACTTTAGAACCAATCTTATATAGAAAAACCGTAAGAGCTCAACTTAGTTAGGGTTAAATTTTAGATATTACCCTTATAAATTATCGTCGAGATTTATTGATATCATGTGATACTGACTATTTCTTTTCTTTTGTTGGCATGACATTTTTGCATTTACAAAGATATCGATTCATGGTCAGTCTCTAAGTTAGGAAGTTTTGTTATGGAGAACGAACTTCTTGATAGAGTGGAGGGCAACGCCAACGTCCATAGATGGTCTGAGCAAACTCAACTAGAAAAGGGAGATAGTATAGCTGTGGGATATATGTCGGAGCTGTCGAATTATACTCGTATTAGTGTTATGCAGAATAATCTCCAAGAGCTTAAGGAAATTTGGGATCAATGGGACAATAAGACCAAGCAGTTATTCTACGATAATTACGAAGATTTAGCTTACTTGCTTGACGTTCAGGTAGATGAGCACTTGTTCCGAGCCCTTGCTCAGTTTTGGAACCCGATGTATAGTTGTTTCACTTTTGGGGAGGTAGACTTGGTACCTACCGTAGAAGAGTACACTGCTTTACTTCGTTGTCCCAGGTTTCAGATTGATAGGATCTATTCTCGAGCTGCTTGTGTCCCTACTTTTTGGAAGAAATTAATGGCTATTACGGGGATGAGCGAGCAGTGGATCACGGCCAGAATTAAAGAAAAAGGTGAGTGCAAATGCATTTCGTGGGACGCTTTGAAGGATCTGATTTTGACACACCCTAATGAGACGAAGAAGGTAGATGTTTTTGCTTTAGGTTTGTATGGACTGATGGTTTTCCCTAGGGCTTTAGGATATGTGGACGAGGCGACCACGGATCTTTTTCATCGACTCAGCAAAAGGGTCACTTCTGTCCTTGCGATTTTGGCGGAGACATTCAGATCCTTAGGCGCGTGTAGGAAGGCTGGTGTAGGCAGGTTTATAGGGTGTGCTCAGTTACTTTTGGCTTGGTTCTACAGCCATTTCTGATTGATAGATAGGGTGGTTTGTCGGGTTTTCTTCGAGGATTATTCACCATTAAAGGATATAGTAGCTTCAACTAGGAGAGTTGATGTTCCAGAAGAGAATTGGATAGCACTACTTCAGAACCTTCAGTCGAAAGATGTTGAGTGGAGGGCTCTGTAGATGATTCCTGGTGAGATCCTTTACCGATGCGGCAATTTCGATTGGGTCCCTCTGTTGGGAATTTGGGGTGTCATTGGTTATGCCCCTTTGCTGGTGCTAAGGTAGCACGGATTGAGACAGTTCGTACCAGCAACTCATGGATTGGCTCAAAGTGAGTTTGTATACAAAGGAGCCGATTACAAGAGGAAGGTTAGTGAGGTTTCTAGTGCTTGGAACAAGACTTGTCGGTTGAAAGGAGTAGCTATTAGCCCTGCTACGACACCGGAATATGTCAAATGGAGAGGCAGAAGAATTAATGATAACATCCTTAAGCCAAATGTGGAAGAAGCTCGACTGATAGAGGAATATTTGCGAGTGATGCCCTCAGAGTTAGAAATCATGAAGCAGGAGTTCGAGATAGGGAACTTGGAGCTCGAGAAGAGGATAGCAAAACTTGAAGAGGAAAAGATGTACTTGAGCTTAGATGTCGTTGTTCAAAAGATAGAGGTCGAGAAAGAGAGGAAAGAAAAGATGAAGGTTGAGGAAGACCAAGATGATTTAAAAGAGGAGTATAAGAAGGCACAAGTATCTTTAAAGCGAGTGGGGTTAGGCAGCTCTTCGGAACAGTGGCAGAAAGAAGTCCAAGAGGAAAAATCTAGAGCTGAGTATTGGGAGAGGAAATTCCAAGAGATGCGGTCGCAGAATTTGGCATTAGAAAAAGAGAATAAAGGGTTGAAGACAAAGGTAACTGAGCTTGGAAGATCCCTTCGTTGGAACCGAAACCATGATCCTACGGCCGAGTTAGAGGAGCTAAAAAGTAAGGTTGAAGATTTGGAAGTGGCATTGCATGATGGTGAACTTCGGATTGAGCAGCTCGAGGTTCAAAAAGATTGTATAAAAGGAGAACTCCATCAAGTTAAAGGTCAAGTCATGGATAGGGATTACATTATTGGGAAGGCTATAGCCCAAATTCGAGAGATTGCTGAATATGTTCGAGACTTAGCAATACGAGCTGATGTGTTGAGTATGATGTATGAATCAGCGTCTGATAAAGGTCGAGAGCTAGCCCTTTTATTAGATAAAGTTAGAACTTTGGGCATTAGGGCAAAGGCGTATATGTAATCCATTTATATGTAAAGATGTTCTTTTTCTAAATAAAGTTTTCTAAATGAGATTGAACCGAGATCGATGCCTTTTTGCATTCATGCATTCGCATTACATCACATCATATGCATTCAAGGTTATAAAAAGACCCTAATTAGTTAAAGTTTACTCCAGAAAGGTAGAAAAGAAAATCTAGAAATCACACATCCTTATGGTACCCGCATTAAAACTAAGAGTATGGATCAAAGTTTTGAGCAATTGCAAAAGGATATGTAAGACCAATTGCAAGAGCAGTTGGCCAATATGTAGAATGACATGAGGGAGCAAATGCTAGAGGCTCAGAGGAATATGATGGCTGAAATGGCTCAGCTTCTAAGGGCCACTGATAAAGGGAAGGCCCCCATGGCTATCACTGGTGAGGAGGGTGAGGATCATCCTCCGGGTTTACTTCGCCTCATGTGCCACTGCAAGCAGAGGCACCTCCTAGAAGGCCATCTGTCACGGTAAGGCCTCAAAATGGGCCAGTTGATGCTGGAATCCCCATGAATTTCCCATCTGGATCAGAAAATAATTTGAGTGATAGCCCGGTCAACCCTATTATTCCTGACCTGGATATGATAGAGAGAGAAAGAATGGCAACTGAACCCTCAAAATAATTGGAAGATCGTTGCAGGTGGTTGGAGGAGAAGTTTAAGGTTTTGGAAAGCGCTGGCAATCATTATGGGATTGATGCCAAAGACTTAAGTTTGGTCCCAGACTTCGTGCTTCCTCACAAATTTAAGATGCCGGAGTTTGAAAAATACAATGGGACTACTTGCCCAGAGGCCCACAACACAATGTTCTGTAGAAGGATGACCGGGTACGTAAACAATGATCAGCTGTTGATTCATTGTTTTCAAGACAGGTTAGTAAGAGCGGCAGCCAGGTGGTACAATCAGTTGATCCGAGCTAGAATAAATTCATGGAGGGATCTTGCGCAAGCCTTCATGCAGCAGTACAATCATGTGACTGACATGACACCAGACAGGATCACGCTTCAAAATATGGAGAAGAAGCCTAATGAAAGTTTTAGGCAATACGCACAACGTTGGAGGGAGGTGGCAATGCAGGTTCAACCACCACTGTTGGAGAAAGAAACCACCATGTTGTTCATCAACACTCTGAAGGCTCCATTCATCACTCACATGATTGGAAGCACTACCAAAAGTTTTGCGGACATAGTTATGGCAGGAGAGATGATAGAGAATGCCATAAGGGGTGGCAAAATTGAGGGGGAAGTGGCCAAAAGATCGGCCCCAAGAAGGAAAGACAATGAGGTGAACAATACAAGTAGCTTCAACTCGAAAGTAGTCACGGTTAGTCAACCCAAAGTAGCCACAGTTGGGCAACAGGGCTCTCAAAGGCAGGAATCTGGCACCAAGCATGAGAGGATGCAATTTACGCCTATACCTGTGACGTATCGTGAGCTTTATCAAAGCTTATATGATGCACATGCTATAGCCCATTTCCACTTAAAACCATTACAGCCTCCATATCCTAAATGGTATTTTGCAAAGGCCAGATGCGAGTACCATGCTGGAATATCGGGGCACTCAATTGAGAATTGTACCAGATTTAAGAAAGTCGTAGAGAGGTTGATCAATAACAGGGTTTTGAAATTTGATAGTACCCCAAATACTGGGAACCCTTTGCCAAACCATGACAATCAAGGAGTGAATGCCATTGGCGAAGCTAGTGAAAGAAGGATGAAGGAAAATGTTGCTGAGGTAAAGATGCCTTTGAGGATAGTTTGGAAAGAAATGGTGAGGAGAGGGATGATAACCTCTGAGAAAAGAAGAGAAGAAATGGGGAACTACTGTGAGTTCTATGGAAAAGAGGGTCATGAAACCCAAAATTGTGAAGAATTCAAAGCCTTGGTGCAAGGCTTCATTGATAATAAAGAGCTACAAGTTTTTGAAGGTAGCTCTTATAGAAGAGAAATAAGTGCGTTGGGAGATGAACAACAAGGAACCAGCCGGCCAAGAATTATTATTTCCTTGCCGGGGAATAATGAAGTGGAGGCACAAACCAGACCCAAGGTTGTCATCCACAAACCCGCTCATTTCCCTTAAAAAGATGACAAGAAGGTGCCATAGAGTTATGACTGCAATGCGACAGTACCCAAGGGGGAGAGTATAGCCAGTGCATCTAAGGATGTGCAAAATGAAGGTTCCTATACAAGAAGTGGAAAGTGTTATGATGAGGGGGTATCAGAATGGAGCCCACGAAAACAAAAGATGTTGATGTTGAGAAAAAGAAAGAGACTGAAATACCCACCAATGAACCAGTAAGAGAGGAGAAGGCTAAGGAATTTCTAAAATTCCTTAAGCATAGTGAATATAGTGTGGTCGAGCAGTTGCTTAAGCAGCCAGCGCGTATATCAGTATTAGCCTTACTTCTGAGTTCTGAGGTGCATCGGGATGCATTGTTAAAGGTACTTAACGAAACATATGTCACCCACACCATATCCGTTAACAAATTGGACCGGTTGGTGAATAACATCAGTGCTGACAATTTTATCTACTTCAATGATGATGAAATTCCACCTGGGGGTATAGGGTCAACCAAGGCCTTGCACATCACTACTTAGTGCAAGGGATATACACTTCCAAGTGTACTCGTTGATAACGGGTCGGCTTTGAATGTCCTTCCATTATCCATATTGAACAGACTACCCATTAACAGCTCGTATATGAAAACATGCCACAATGTGGTAAGAGCCTTCGATAGAACCGAAAGAAAGGTGATGGGGCGAATTGACATCCCCTTGGAAATTGGGCCAAATACATATGAAGTCAATTTCTTGGTGATGGATATCAAACCCTCCTATAATTGCTTATTGGGGAGACCCTGGATACACTCGGCAGGAGCGGTACCCTCCTCATTACACTAAAAATTGAAGTTAGTGACAGATGGACGGTTAATAACCATCAATACGGAGGAAGACATTATAGTAGCAGTCACTAGTGAGGCCCCTTACGTCGAGGAAAATGAAGAGGCTATTAAGTGTTCTTTCCGCTCTTTGGAAATCATCAATGCAACCTTCATTTTGGAAGGTGGTGAGGTGTCGGTACCCAAAATGTCTAGAGCCACAAGGATGGCCCTGCAAATGATGATGGGGAAGGGAGCATTGCCAGGGAAAGGACTAGGAAAACAGTTGCAAAGAGGGATTCAAATCCCAAAGTTGATTGAGAAGAAAGATCGCTTTGGTTTGGGCTTCAAGCCAGACCATAGGCACAAGAGGCAAGAGATTGAGAAGCACCAAGCGAGAAGAAAGGCGCGTTTGAATGGAGGAGAAGTGGAGTGGGAACCAATGACATTCCCATCTATATCCAAATCCTTTAAGTCAGGAGGGTTACTGGTAGAAGAAAGTTATCAAATTAATGCTATACACAATGAGGGATTGGAGCAAAGAAGCCTCGAGGGCATTCGCCCTTATGAACCAGGGAGCTCTCTGAACAATTGGACCGCGGAGGACCTTCCTGTAGTCTTTAGGAATTTTTCAGAGTAACGCTCGAAACATGTCTATTACTCTAAGGCCTAGGAGTAGTAAGATTACATTTATGAAAATAGGCTTATCTTCATCTATTATTATTTAAATAAAACATAACTTTTATCAATTTAAACGAGTATTGTTTCATTTTTTATCAACTAATATTCCTTTAAATTTTGAAAATTCTTATTCTTTTATTCATATCACATAAACAATCATTCTTAGATTTATTCATTCTTTGTATATTCTTTCATACCCTCACAGGTCCCTAAATATCAATGATATGAGCACTGATACTGCAGCTCCTGATTTCTCTTACGAGCAAGACATGTGTTTAGAGGAACCTTAGGATTTTGAAGATGTTCAAGATTGTGACATATCTCTTGATCTGTTGAGAATGGTAAAGCAGGAGGAGAAACAAATTATGCCATATGAGAAAGAGGCAATAGAGAATATAGCCCTAGAGGAAGGGAAGGAGTTGAAAATTGGAACACTGATTACCGAGGACACAAGGCATGGTCTGGTTAAGTTACTTCGAGAGTTTAAAGATATCTTTGCCTGGTCATATCAGGATATGCCTAGATTGAGTACCGACATTGTAATACATTGTCTTCAGATAAGACAGGATTGTAAGCCAGTCCAACAGAAGTCACGGAGAATATATTGTTCTGAAAATAAAGGATGAAGTCAAGAAGCAGTTTGATGCAGGATTCTTGCAAGAAGTGAAGTACTCCGAATGGGTAGCTAACATTGTGCTTGTTCTAAATAAAGATGGGAAGGTACGAATGTGTGTTGATTACAGAGATCTGAACAAAACAAGCCCAAAGGATAATTTTCCTTTGCCACACATTGACACTTTAGTAGACAACACAGCGGGATATTCGTTGCTCTCCTTCATGGATGGCTTCTCAGGATACAATCAGATAAAGATGCATCCAGAGGACATGGATAAAACTACCTTCATAACCTTGTGGGACACCTTTTGTTACAAAGTAATGCCGTTTGGACTGAAAAACGCAGGGGCAACATACCAACGAGCCATGGTGAACTTGTTTCACGACATGATGCATAAGGATATTGAGGTGTATGTTGATGATATGATTGCCAAGTCGCGTATAGAAAAAGAGCACATTGAGATCTTAAGAAGATTGTTCTTGAGGTTGAAAAAATTTCAGTTGAAGCTCAATCCAGCAAAGTGTACCTTTGGAGCCAAATCGGGAAAGTTATTAGGCTTCGTAGTCAGTGAAAAGGGAATTGAAGTCGACACAGACAAGGTCAGAGCCATACAAGAGTTACCTCCACCACGTACTCAGAAGGAGGTTCGAGGATTCCTAGGAAGGTTGAATTACATCGCTCGGTTCATTTCACAACTGACCGAGAAATGCGATCCTATCTTTCGCCTCATCAGAAAGCACAATCAAGGTACTTGGGATGAGGAATGCCAGAATGCTTTTGAAAAGGTCAAGCAGTATTTGTTGAATGCTCTGGTATTATCTCCCCCTAGCCCAGATAAACCGTTAATACTGTACTTGTCAGTGTTTAGTAATTCTATGGGATGTGTGCTTGGTCAACATGACGAGTCGGGGAAAAAGGAAAAGGCAATTTACTATCTCAGTAAAAAATTCACTGACTGTGAAATGAGATATTCACCAATTGAAAAGTTGTGTTGTACGCTGATTTGGACCACCCGGAGATTAAGATAGTACATGCTATACCATACCACTTGGCTCATCTCAAAGCTAGATCCATTGAAATACATGATGGAGTCAACGGCTCTAAATGGGAGAATGGCGAGATGGCAAATTTTGCTTTCAGAGTTTGATATAGTCTACGTAAGTCAGAAGGCTATAAAAGGAAGTGTGGTAGCTGACTTCTTGGCCAGTAGAGCTCTAGAGGATTATGAGCTATTGAACTTTGATTTTTCAAATGAGGAGTTAATGTGTATAGCGATGACCGAAGATTCTCCATGGAGGCTCAATTTTGATGGGGCTTCTAATGCAGTTGGAAATGGAATTGGGGCAGTCTTGGTATCCCCCAATGGCGATCATTACCCATTCACATGCAAGTTGGACTTTGATTGCACGAATAATATGGCTGAATATGAAACATGCATCATGGGACTTCAAGCAGCCATAGAGCGAGGTATAAAAACCCTAGAAGTATATGGAGATTCTGCGTTGGTAATTTATCAGCTTAGAGGTGAATAGGAGACAAGGGACTCTAAATTGATCAATTATCGAAAGGTAGTTTTAGGGTTACTTGAGGAGTTTGATGACATCACCTTCAATTATCTCCCACGAGACGAAAATTAGATAGCAGATGCTTTAGCAACCTTGGCCTCAATGATTAAGGCAAATAAAGAGGAAGAGGTGAGACTAATTCAAATGAGTGTCTATGTGGCTCCAGCTAGCTGTGGTAACATTGAAGAGGAAGAAAAGGATGACAACCCTTGGTATCAGGATATATTGCGATATGTAAGAGATCGTAAATATCTGGAACAGGCAACTGAAAATGACAAACAAACTTTGAGAAGGATAGCTTGTGACTATGTCTTGGACGGGGATATCCTGTATAAGAGAAGGAAAGACCAAGTACTTTTGAGATGTGTCGATGCTGTGGAAGCTAAGCTAATTTTAGAAGAAGTTCATGAAGGTGTATGTGGGACGTATGCAAATGGGTTCACGATGGCCAGGCAAATCATGAGGTTTGGCTATTATTGGGCCACTATGGAAGGGGACTGTATCAACTATGCCAAGAAATGCCATAAGTATCAGATTTATGGGGACAAAATTCATGTACCACCTTCACCATTACATGTTATGACTTTTCCATGGCCCTTCTCCATGTGTGGTATAGATGTCATCGGACCAATATCGCCGAAAGCTTCGAATGGACATCGGTTTATCTTCGTGGTAATTGACTATTTTACAAAATGGGTAGAGGCCGCTTCTTATGCGAATGTTACTAAGTCAGCTGTAAGTTAATTTTTGAATAAGGAGATTATTTGTCGGTATGGAATGCCTGAAAAGATCATATCCGACAATGCATTGAATTTGAACAACAAAATGATAGCAGAAGTTTGCGACCAGTTCAAGATCAAGCATCACAATTCTTCTCCCTATCGTCCAAAAATGAATGGGGCAGTGGAGGCTGCCAACAAGAACATTAAGAAAATAGTTGAAAAGATGACTGAGACGTATAGAGATTGGCATGAGAAGCTACCGTTTGCACTCCTGGCCTATCGAACATCTGTCAGAACCTCTACTGGGGCGACCCCATTCTCATTAGTTTATGGGATGGAAGCAGTGTTGCCTATTGAAGTAGAAATACCTTCTCTCCAAATTTTGACATAGATAAGGTTAGATGAAGCTGAATGGGTTCAATCCAGATATGACCAGTTAAACTTGATTGAGGAAAAAAGGCTGAGAGCCATCCGACATGGTTAGATGTATCAGAAGCGTATGATGCGAGCTTATGATAAAAAGATTCGTCCAAGGGAATTACATGAGGGGGACTTTGTGTTAAAGAAGATCCTTCCCATTCAGAAAGACTTTAGAGGAAAACGGATGCCAAATTGGGAAGGGCCGTATGTCGTGAAAAAGGCTTTCTCTGGAGGAGCATTGATTTTGACAGAAATGGATGAGAAAAGTTTACCCAATCCAGTGAATTCAGACTCAGTCAAAAAGTACTTTGTCTAAAGGAGAGAAGAATCCAAGGTGAAAACCTACAAAGGGCGCCTTGAATTTTTTTAAAAAAAAATAGAGAGGCCAAGGTGAAAACCCGCAAAGGGCGCCTTGAGACCAAAGGGGTTTTGAGTTGAAAACCCGAAAGGGCAGCTCAAATTTTGAAGGGCATACAGCAATCTTGCTATATCTGACTCCATCAAAGAGTGAAGCACGTCACATATTGGGGTATCAAAAAAGTACTTTAGATCCTTTAAACACATGTCGAACTTAAGAAAGATTTCATGGAGCTGGTGTATAGACGCTCAAGCGGTGATATCTGGAGCATCTAACTTTTATCCTATTTGCTATCTTTAGATTCTATTTCTTCTCAAAGATATGCTATCAGATTTATCTCCTTTGTATTTTTGGCAATTCATTCAAATCCAATTATTCTTAAAGATTTATTCATTTTCCATAATTCTTTAAGTATGTTGCATTGAAATAATGATAGATGAACTAATGATAGATGAACTAAAATATCTTCACAAATGAAGGTTTGCGCATTACTTTGGGAATTTCTAGATAATGCAAGAAACTAAAACAGGACAATTGTTCAAGAAATTTACATAAGGGATGAAGGAACTCGAGGAATTTCTTTCTTCCAGTCTAAAAGGAAAATGGACAAAACCAACGATTCAATTCTAGGGAAGATTATTTTGCAGATATCATCAGTGGATCATAGCATTTGAGGAAAGGTACAAGCCTACAGGCTGAGCAAAAGTAATACTTTGAGAAAAGAAAAGACAAATGAAGAAATGAGTGATGACATCTAGGATAGGGGTCATATTCATAACATTTTTGCATCATAGCATGTTTAATTAGGAACATTCGACTTACTTCGATCATAGCATCCTAATTATCAGGCATAATCATTCTACAGGTTATCAAAGATGGCACGCCTTAATCCTCTAAGTAGTAGGGTAATAGGCCGCAGCATAGCAGATCTGGCTAAAGCAAGATCCAAGATGGTTTGGCATCCTTGTGCTTACAAGGAACAAACCGAAGACATAGCTGATTTGGCTTTCACATGTTTACGTTGAAGCAAATCTAAGATGATTTGGCATCTCTGTATTGTCAGAGAACAAATTGAAGTTTGGCGTCTCCATATTCGACGGAGGGCAGACACATAGCAGATCTAGCCTTCAGATGTTTATACTGAAGTAGATCCAAGATGATTTGGCATCCTTGTGCTTACAAGGAACAAATCGACGACATAGCAGATTTAACTCTCAGATGTTCTCAAATAAGATCCAAGATGATTTGGCATCCTTGTGCTTACGAGGAACAAATCAAAGTCATAGCTGATTTGGCTTTCACGTGTTTACGTTGAAAAAAATGTAAGATGATTTGGCATCTCTGTATTTTTAGAGAACAAATCGAAGTTTAGCGTCTTCATATTCGACGGAGAGCAGACACATAGCAAATCTAGCCTTCAGATGTTTATACTGAAGTAGATCCAAGATGATTTGGCATCCTTATGCTTACGAGGAATAAATCGAAGTCATAGCTGATTTGGCATTCACGTGTTTACGTTGAAGCAAGTCTAAGATGATTTGGCATCTCTGTATTGTCATAGAACAAATCGAAGTTTGGCATCTCCATATTCGACGGAGGGCAGACACATAGCGGATCTAACCTTCAAATGTTTATACTAAAGTAGATCCAAGTTGATTTGGCATTCTTGTGCTTACAAGGAACAAATCGAGGACATAGCAGATTTGACTCTCAGATGTTCTCAAATAGATCCAAGATGATTTGGCATCCTTGTGCTTACAAGGAGCAAATCGAAGACATAGCTGATTTGGCTTTCGCATGCTTACGCTGAAGCGAATCTAAGATGATTTGGCATCTCTGTATGGTCAGGGAACAAATCGAAGAAGCAGATTTGGCATCTCTATGTTCGACGGAGAGCAAATCAAAGACATCAACATGACAGTCTTGAGTTTGCAAATAAGCAGATTAAGGACCATGATCCGATAAGGCCGAATCAAATTTGGTCTTTCTATGAGTCTTTGCTCGATTCCTGTTACACAACAATGAGCAAAGAGGGGCAGCTGTAGTAGCCCAAATTTGACCGGGCTGAAAATAGAATAAGAGAATTAAATAAATATTTATTTATTTAAAATGTCCATTTAAAAGTCCATAAATAACCAGCCCAATAGACCCATTTAGCCTAAAGCCAACAGACCCGTTACACCCAGCAGCCCATTTACAATCAAATACTTAAAACCCAACTAAAATAACCCATTAACCTATAACCCAGCTAAACCACCTAAAACCCGGTTACACCCAAGCCCAAATACCCAAATAGACCAAGGACTAAAGTGGCCCAACTGGCCCAAATTTTTACACCAAGGCAGGAAACCCTAGGGTTTCTGCCTTTCCCTCTTAGCGCCACAATGACTTCTAGAAGCCTCAGGGAACGTCTGTCCAACTCCCAGAATCGAGGCCATCAATGCACTGTCGAGGCCTTCAATGCGTTTTCCCAGCACCACCAGATTTCATGCCTCCATCAACGCCGACGAGTCTATCAACGAGATCTCCGTGATTTTTCTGCAAAAAGGAAGAGAAAACAGCAAAGGAAAGAAGCAAAACATGGCAAGAAATAGGAAAGATTTTATACCAAATTTATATCGGTTAACAGTGGCTATAAAGCCCAGATCTAAACATTGTACAGAGAAGGGATTGTTTTTCGCAGAGAATAATACATACATATATACAGATATTCAAAAAGTTCAAGCAGTTTCTTTAGAAAAGGTGATTGAAGTCTATATTCTGTTTTATTTTTCAGCAAATATATGCATTAATCTTTGGTAAAAATTGATAAATATTGAAAAACGAAGTAGTTACCTGAGTTTTCGCCTCGAAGGGACGAGGATTTTAACTCTCCGACCACCGTACGTGGTGGTGCGTAAGCGCGTGAGAAGATCAAAAACGGAGGTTCGATAGAACCCCTAAACCGAACCCCAAATCCTCTTCTCTCAAAGGATTTCTTTTTTTTTTCCTAAAGCTAGTCTAAAATGATTTCTAAAGCTGAAATCGGGGTTTATATAACCCTATCAAAACGGTGTCGTTTAGCTTAATTCAATAAGCACTAAAACGGCATCGTATTAGGCAGAGGATTCGCGTGTTGACCCGATTACCCGGGGAGGATCCGCGTGTTTTTGAGGATGGGGTTAATTACTCAATTGGTCCTCCTATATTTTTAATATTTATAATTTCATGTTTATTTATTTCTAATTTAGCCCTAATAATTTAATTTTGTTTCAATTTAGTCCTCTCGATGATTTTAAAACAGTATTCAGAAAACGGCGCCATTAGGATTAGGGCAAATTGCCCAGTGAGTCCTCTGAATTTAACGCGCATTTCAAATCAGGCCCAGGGTTTTTATTATTTTGCAAATTAACCTTAGATTTTCTAATTAAATTCAATTTTAATCCTTTTATGTTTTTTTTTACTATAAATACTTTATATATTTTTTAAATATTAGTTATATATTGTTGTTATCCATTATTTTATATTTTATCTATAAATTATATTATAATTATATTTTATTCTTTATATATTTTTATAAAATTGTATTATCATTTATTAAATTTGTAAATGGTAAATAAATTTTAAAAAATTTTATTAATAAATAATAATATATATTATCCTTATTTATAATGGTATTCATATTCCATTTATGTATTACACTTATTCTTTTTATATATATTTTTCATTATACATTATTTATTTTGTTTTTCTATACTAATTATTTTACCATATTCTTTATACAAAATGATTATTGTATTTTTATTATTTTATATTATATTTCTTTATGTTTTATTCATATTATATTATTATATATAACTTATTTTAAATATTTTAATTTATATTTTTGGTTTTTTTATATATCAATAATTACTCGCTTTATTTTATATTTTAATGTATTTATTGTATTATGTCAATATGTTAAATATTGGTCTCATAATGATAAGCGCTTGACATATTGTTATTTTTATTGTTTTTATATATGTACCAAATTGAATATCATGCATTATTTTTTTTCGTATATCATTAATATGTTTAAATAAATGTTGAATTGCGTGTTTATGTGTTTTTACTTATTCTTCTTAAATATGTATTATGTTTTATGTATGTTTTACTTATTTAAAATTTGCCATGTAATCTTTATTTCTTATATATACATGCTAGAAAATGTATGATATTCATGCTACTGTACTTTATTTATTTATTATAACATGTTATCTCAAATGTTATGATAATATGCTCCTTCATGCATCGATTCTAAAAGCAAGACTCTAGAGTTTTCAAAAATAAAGGCAATGCTTAGTGTTTGAAAATTTCGAGAAAAATAGTGCCCTAACTTATTGGGTTGCAACTTTTCTCGTTAAATTCAAATACTCAAGCATCCTTCTAAGTCTTTTTAAGGTTTTCAAAGTACAAGCAACTTTCTCAAAATTTCAAGACGGTGTGTCCTAACTTACTGGATATGGCATTTTGTTGTTTCGAGATAGGGATTTCTAAAAGGCTAACTTAGTGTCAAATATCTTAAAAATATTGTGTCCTAACTTATTGGATGTAATATTTTGATTCATTTGATACAAGTGAACCATAGTTTTCAAAAAACAAAAATATTAAAAAGGATTACATCTTAAAATTTTCAAATTTTCGACATTAAAGACATTTTGATAATCAATTAGGTACCAATTTTTGGGCGTTACGAGGGTGCTAACCCTTCCTCGTACGTAACCAACTCTCGAACCCATTTTTTTGATTTCGTAGACCAAAACTAATGATTTTAAAACAAAACGTTTTAAAAGGTGATCCAAGCACACTTAAAAAGATTGGGGGCGACTCCCGTTTTCGTTTAGTCGATTCCCATTTTCCAGAATCTGATTTAAAAATGGTCTCGACAATAGCAAAATAAAATAGGTCAGTATCATATATAAAAGGTATAATAAACAAGCACTTATAAGGGTAGCTTACTAAAGGTTATCACTGTACTCCCTAGGGTAAGCACTTAAAGTTCACTATATGTGTTTCAGTTTTAAAGTGAGGGTACCTGAACCAGCAGATTCCTCGGTCCTCACCCATTATAGGCTCATATGGACCAAGTTCGGTTCAGGGGGACACATTTCCCTATGGCCATACAGAGATGAAAATCTCAAAAAGACATAGGTACGGATGTATCCCAGAAGCAATCCACTAGCTCATACGGAGGTGAAAACCTCACGAAAGCATAGCTTCTCACTCCCACTTAAGGGTGCGACCACAGCGGTCATGCAAATGCAGTGTGCGGTAACAAGATAACAAACATATGCAGCAAACACATGTAAAAAGGATCAATATTTTTAAAATTTTCCAAACTTCCTACATTAAGACAGAAAATAGCCAATTTCCTAGCTTGACTCTCTTATTGTCCCCAGCGGAGTCGCCAAGCTGTCGTAACCTCTCTTTTTAAAAGCGAGATTTTGAAAACAGGAGTCGCCACCAACCTTTTTAGGTGTGATTGGATCACCTTATAAAGTATTTTAGTCCACGAAAATATGAGAAGATAGGTTCGGGAGTCGATTACGTACGAGGAAGGATTAGCACCCTCGTAACGCCCAAAATTAGTAACAAATTAAATAGTTTTCTGTCTTGATGTCAAAGGTTTGAAGAATTAAAAAAGGATCCTTTTTTTATAAAAAAAAGATAATTTTAGTTGAAAATCGAGATTCTTTCAATCCAAAAGGGTAAAAATATTACATCCAGCATGATTGGACATAATATTCTTAAACTTTCGTAATTGAAATCATCTCGTGACTTACGAAATCTGTTTTAGAAGGATATTTTAAACATTTAGTCAAACGGAAAATCGCAACCCAACATGATAGGGCACTACTTTCCGAATTCCTAAATACGAAAAACATTGCCTCATTTTTAAAATTCTTTTAGATTAAATTAAACATAAAATTTTTTTATCATAATGATGCATTAACACTACATGATATCAATACCAAACACTATAAACTATATGATACATAATTTAACATTTCATGCAAATATAATATAGAAAATAATAAATGATGACATAAATTATATGATACATATATAATAATATTTCATACAAACATAACTTAAGATAACAACATAAATATTCGATTTTCATGCAAATATACAAAAAAAATAATAACATAAAAAATAACGAATGATTTATAAGATAAAATTAACATATTAAAATGATACTAAATAAATCAAAAAAAGATGCAAGAATAAATAAACAAATTAAAAACATATAAGAATAAGAAACTAAATACAATTGAAATTAAATGAGGTATTAAAGGAATAAAATACTTAAAACAATTGATAAATAATAAAAAAAATTAAAAAACAGTATATATGAAGAACATACTATACGATGTAATAATTTAATATATATTATATGAAAATGATATTATATAATAAGAACAAAAGTTCATAGTAAATTTTAAAGTATTACATACTAAATTTAATAATAATATATAATGATAAAATTTCATAATTTATAATTTTAAAATCATACATAGTTAATAAATAATAAAATAATAAAATAATATAAGGAATACTATATATGATAAAATTTATAAATAAAATATAATAGAATGTAGATAATATGATAAATAATATATAAATAAAAATAGATATAAACTATTTTTTACATATATAACTAACGTATATAAAAAGTAAATAATATATAAAAATATTTAAAATAAATTGAGTATATATAAAAAGGATTAAAATTGAATTTAAATAAAATCTAGGGTTAATCTTAAATAAATAAAATGAATTTTGAACCTAATTGAAACACACGTTAAAAGTCGAGGGACTCACTAGGCAATTTGACCCTAATCCCAAAACGACGTCATCCCGAAATAGGCTTTATAATAGTAAGTAGGACTAAATTGGAATAAAAATAAAAGGTCAGGGCCAAATTAAAACAAGATAAAATTTAAATTGAACGAGATTGTAAATTCTGAAAATGCGAAAGGACCAATTGGGCAATTAGCCCTTTAAAAAAAACACGCGGATCCTTCTCGGTTCACGGGTCAACACGCGGATCCTCAGCCTTGAAACGACACCGTTTTGGTTATTACTCAGTCACTCCAAAACGACGTCGTACGGGTTATCTATAAATACAAAAAAAATGTTTGAAAATTCATTTAGTTCCGGGTTTTTAAAAAAAACGAAGAAAAATTATCTGAAAAGGAAAAGAGGAGAGCCTTTCGGGCTTCTCCGGCCTTCGTCAGACTAGACTCCGGTCACTAGGCTCACGCGTCCACGCGCCACACGCGCCACCATATCTAACTGTTTGGAAGGTTCAAAACCTTCCTTTTTCCTAGCGAATCGCAGGTATTTCCTTCTCCTTTCTAAATATCGACAGTTTCTTGCAGAAATGATTCGTATACACGCTAAACAATAAAGAACAGAGTATGAAACTAAATCACCTTTAAAAAAAAACTGCTCGTATCTCTTTGAATACATGCGTGTGTCTATTTTTATTTCATTCCAAAAAAAATTTCCCCCCCTTTTTACAAATCAGTGAAGAGGCTTTTATAGCCTTCTGTGAATCGTTACATTTTTGGAAAGAAATCTTTGATTTCTTTTCCATGTTTGTTTCTCTTTTCTGCTGTGGTTCTTTCCTTTTTGCAGGTACCAGCGAGGAATCCGGCGACAACAGGGCATTGATGGTGACTTGCCTGCACGCTGATTGAGGCGATGATGGCACGAGTCTGTCGGGGGCGCATTGATTGCGGCGCGAGTTGGGGCCTTCGTCTGGCTTGCGCACTTTAGGGTTTCAGAAACCTTAGGTCTTTTGTCCTCTATTTGGGGTTTGGGTTTCTTTGGGCCGTGTTCATTTGTTGGGTTTAGGGGTGTAACTGGGTCTTGGGTCATCAGGCCTTTAGGCCCGTTTATTGTAAACTGGACATTACAGACATTAAATTTATTTATTTTTTATTATTTTATTCACAGGCCCGGGCGAATTTAGGCTATTACAGCTGCCCTCTTTGCTTATTACTGTGTAACAGGAATAGAGCAAAAGATTATAAAAGGACCAAATTTGCCAGGTCTTATCAGATTCTGACCCCCTGGTCCTCAATCTGCTTTCCACAAACTCAGAGACGTCATGCCAATATCTTTGCTTTGCACCCCGTCAATAGAGACGCCAAATCGGCCATCTTCGATCTGTTCTCTGTCCAATACAGAGACACCAAATCTGTTATCTTTAATCTGCTTTGATGTAAACACACGAATGTCAGATCTGCTATCTTCGATCTGCTATCCCCGTCTAATACAGAGACGCCAAATCTATCATATTTGATCTGCTTCGATGTGAATACACGAATGTCAAATCTGCTATCTTTGATCTACTCCCCGTCTAATACAGAGAAGCCAAATCGGCTATCCTCGATCTGTTCTCTGTCAATACAAAGATGCCAGATATGCTTTCTTCAATCTGCTCTCCGTCAATATAGAGACGCCAAATCTTCGATCTTCTTCGATGTAAACACACGGATGTCAGACCTTCTATCTTAGATCTACTCCCCGTCTAATACAGAGACGCCAAATCTGTCATCTTTGATCTTCTCTCTGTCAATACAGAGATGCCAAATTAGCTATCTTTGATCTGCTCTCTGTCAATACAGAGATGCCAGATGTGCTTTCTTTGATCTGCTCTCCATCAATACAGAGACTCCAAATCCTCGATCTGCTTCGATGTAAACACACGACTGTCAAACCTTCTATCTTCGATCTGCTCTATGTCTAATATAAAGATGCCAAATCTGTCATCTTTGATCTACTCTCTGTCAATACGAAGACGCCAAATCGGCTATCTTTGATCTGCTCTTTGTCAATACAGAGATGCCAGATGTGCTTTCTTCGATCTGCTCTCCGTCAATACAGAGACGCCAAATCTTCGATCTGCTTCGATGTAAACACATGAATGTCAGACCTTCTATCTTCAATATGCTCCTCGTCTAATACAGAGACGCCAAATCTGTCACCAGTGATCTACATTATCCCCTAAGGGATATTACCTGTAGAATGCGTATGTACTTATGCCTAATAATTAGGGTGCCATGATCGAAATGAGTCAAACGCTCCTAAATAGACATATTATGATGCAATACGTTATGAAAATGACTCCTATTTTGGACGTCTTTACTTATTCATCCATCAAAGTTCCACCTTTATTTTACTCAAAGTATCAATCATACTCTGCTCCTATGTTTTGAATCAGACTGGTCCTGTTGTACCATTCTCTGAATGTTACGACCTGCTGGAGATGATCCTCTGCTAAGATTGAATCATTTGAATTGTCCAATTATCCTTTGGACTGAAAAAGAAATTTTCTCCTAAACTACGAGGTTAACCAAAATTTAACCGATGACAATGTCTCTACATCATTCCTAGTGAGTAAAATGTCATCGACATATAGAACGAGAAAGACTACATTTTCATCCCTAATACATTTATAAACACAAGGTTCATCTATGTTTTGCTCAAATCCAAAAGTCTTTATCACTTGATAAAATCTTTGATTCCATGAGTGATATGCTTGCTTAATTCCATATATGGATCTAAGTAATTTGCAAACTTTATGCAAATTTCCTTTAGCTATACATCCAATGGGTTGCATCATATAGATGTTTCTTTCAAGATAGTCATTGAAAAATGCTGTCTTGACATCCATTTGCCAGATCTTGTAATCAAGCGTCACTGTAATGGATAATAATATGAAGGTTAACTTAAGCATAACAACCAGAAAGAAGGTTTCTTTATAATCAATACCATATTTCTAGGTATAACCTTTTGCTACAAGTATAGCCTTATAAGTTTCCACTTTTCCATCCGCATTTCTTTTCCTCTTGTAAATCTACTTACATCCTATGGGTGTTATCTCTTCCAATAAGTCTACAAGTTCCCACATTGAGTTGGAATCCATAGAATCCATCTCAGCTTTCATAGTTATTTCTTAAAGTACACTCTACATCATTTCGTCATACGTGGGTGGGTCATTATCTTCAAGTTTCGCAAACTCAATGTTTAAAACACTTCTGCCAAAATGGAAAAATTCAGGCCTATGAAAGACCCTCCCACTACAACAAATCACCCTATGATACTATCATTTGCAGGTCTACTATTAGGAGTTGGTTCTAAAATAGTTTTTTTATGGTTATGTGTATTTCTCGAAAGTTCCTTGTGTACTTCTTTACTTTGAGGTTTGAAGTCATTCATGTAACTACTTTTAAGAAAAGTAGCATAAGTTGACACTATCATTGCTTGCTATTTTGGGTTATAAAACAAACCACCCTTTGTTCCCTTTGGATATCTTCCAAACATGCATAATTTTGTTTATAAATCCAACTTCCTTGCATCTTTATCCAATACATGGGTCAGGCATCCCCAAATCCTTAAATGGTTTAGATTCAGTTTCTTGCCATGCCATAATTCATATAAAGTTTTTGATACTACCTCAGTTGGCACATCATTCGGAATGTAGCAAGTCACTTATACAGCATATCCCTAAAAAGAGATTGGTAACTTTGAATAACTTAACATCGAATGAACTATGTCTAATAACATTAAATTCTTTCTCTTTGCCACGCCATTCTATTGTGGAGTGCCCGACGCGGTTAATTATGATAGAATCTTATTCTCTATGAGGTACTATAAGAACTCATCTGATAAATATTCCCTACCTAAATCATACTGAAGTGCATCTATAGGTAAACCTAGTTGTTTCTCCACTTCCGTACGGAACTCTTTAAACTTTTCAAAGGTTTCACTTTTACAGTGCACTAGGTGCACATACTTATATCTGGGATAATCATCAATAAAGGTTATATAATACTATTAACCACCTCTTGCACTGATGCTCATAGGGTCACATACATCAGTGTGCACAAGTTCTAAGGGTTTCAAAGCCCTCATTCCTTTTGCATTAAAGATTGCTTGGTCATCTTACCTTCCAAGTAAAATTCACATTATAGGAGATAATGTTCTTTAAGAAAACTTAAAGTGCCATCTTTCACAAGTCTAATGATTCTTTCTATGTCAATATGACAAGGTCTCAAATGCCAAAATTACACCTCATTAGAGTGAAATATTTTTGAAATTTTTTTTTCTTGAAATATCAGTCTTAAGTAGTGTGTTTATCTTTGGTTTGAAAAAATAGAGATTATTTGACATCCATCCATTAAAAATAAGTTTGTGATTTCTAAATATTGCAATAATATTATTAAAATTCATGGTCAAGCCATCTTTATATAAATATGCAACAGAAATCAAGTTTCTTTTGAAACTTGGTACATAGAAAACATCTTTCAAAATAATCTTCCTAGAATTATCAAAATAAAGATGTACATCTCCCACTACTTCAGCTGCCACAGTTGCCTCATTTCTTGTTCAAAACGATAGACTCTTATCATTGAGATCTTTTGTCTCCTCTAACCCTTGTCGAGAAACATATATATGATCAGTGACTCTCAAATCAATGACCCAGCGGTCTATTGTCTATCATAAAGAGTTCCACACATTTGCATTTGGTGGCCAAGTATTCGTTCCACTCTATATAATTTGCCTTGAAGTGCCCTGTCGTATTGCAAAAGAGCATTTAGACTTAGATAAGTCTTTAGACTTTTTGGTTTTCTTCCTTTCCACTTGTGGTGCCTTAAAGACCTTCGCCTTGTCTTCTTAGCATGTTTTTTCCTCCCTTTTGAGAGAAAAGAAGCAACTACGTTTGCTTCTGCTCTTTGGACCGACTATCGCCATTCAACATCAACTCATAGGATTGTAACTCCTTCATGAGTTGTGTAAGCGTTAGGGTCTTTTTCCTAAGGTTATATGTCGCTCGAAAGCCGAAAAAAATATTTGGACAAGCTTTTAAACACCATCTCAATTTAAGTGTATTGGTCTAAATTGGCTTTATTATTTACGGTCTTGACAAAGTATCCCACAAGAGTAAACATATGGTCTTTGAGTAGAGTGTTGACTTTTGTTGGGCATTCATCAAACTAGTAATAGTCAACTATTGAGCCCAGATAGCTTGGCCTCCAATCATGTCTTCTAGTTTGTCTAGAATTGCTTTGGTAGCCTTATAGCTCTCCAGTTGCTTACAAAGAGTGTTGATCACACTTTCCGGCATATAGCAATGAGTTATCTCATCAGACTCCTCCTAGCGTTTTCTAGTCTCAGCTTGAGTGGCCAAAGGGCACTTATTATCAAGAACTATTTTAAGTTTCCCATATCTTAGAATAATCATTAGGTTCATTTTTCATTCCTTATAACTATTTACATTCTGTGTCTTCTTAGTGAGTTTATCTAATAATAGAGTAAGTGCAATTTTCAAATTAAAAATAAAACATTCATTCATTAATATCTTTGTATTAAGAAAATATTTTAAAATGTTTTGCAACATTTCGATATGCATTAAGATAGTGAATACGCCTTACATTAATCCTTGAAAACATTTGTAAGTTGTTACAATGATAATTCCTACACCCATTGAATCAAGCCATCATGGCGTGATCATGATCAACTAGTAAAATTAGTGCATGAAAAATTTGGTGAGCTAATTTTAATGATTTCAAGCCCGATTGCGAAAAAGGACTAAATAGCATAAAAGGAAAAAGTTGTATTTTAGTACCCAAATGTGTTAAATAGCTAGAGAACTTAAATTTAGACCCTTTTGAATAGCCTAGCCGGCCATGGTATGAGGGGAGACAAAATTGACATAGTTAGGTGTGGATGAGGTCATCAAATTTGACTAGTTTTTGATTAAATAAAACAAAAGCCATTTCTTCTTCATTTTTCCTTCTCTCCACCAAAAATATCAGCCATTTTTGGGGTTTAAGAGCTTCAAAAACTTGCAGCAACAATAGGCCTCACAAGTAAGTGATTTTAATGAGTTTTCTTCAAGATTTTCACATTTTTTAGACCCTTGAAGCATGAGCTTTCAAATGAGGGTGACATCTTGCAAAATGGTCAATATTTTAAGATTTTGCCATGGATGATTTTGAGATTTTTATTGAGTTCTTATGGAAGAATATGAGTTTTAGTTATGTTATAAACAACTTTTGTGAAAGGTGTTGGCATGAAAACACCCAAAGGGGCTATTTTGCATAAATTGCAAAATAGATGATAAGTGTGTAAAATATTGAGAATTTGGGATTACCATAGTAGTAAAAGAGTTTAGCTAGGCTTGAAATACAAAAAAAAATTGATAAAAATCAATTTTCGATCATAGGGGCAAAATGGTCATTTTGTCAAAGTCTAAGGGCAAAATGGTCCTTTTACCAAATGTGTGAATTTATGATTGTTTAATCCTAATTAGTGACTAAATGAGTGCATATTATCATTATAGATCAAGACTTACCAAATCCGAACCTAGATCGGGGGAAGGCCAAGCAAACCGATTAAACCTAGTAGTCAAGTACTTTTTGTAAACTGAGGTAAGCTATATGTAAATAATACAACTACACTGTTAATACTTGCATTCATATTGCCTTTGAATTGATATTGAATGAGTTACTAAGTTATGGATCGAGAATGCCTAGTAATATTTGAGATAATAGAAGTATCCCATTGAAATATTAGGGTACAAACTGGATATTCATGCCAAGGCATTGGGTGAATTGTGCGCCAGTGTAAGACATGTCTGGGACATGCTTCGGCCACATTCTAAGAGCCAGTGTAAGACCATGTCTAGGACATGGCATCGGCTTATAGACGAGGGCTAGTGTAAGACATGTCTGGGACATGCATTAGCCATATAGAGACAGCAAGTGTAAGACCATGTCTGGGACATGGCATTGGCACAGAGATACCCAGTGTAAGACGTGTCTGGGACACACGTCGGCTAAGAGTTGTGCTAGTGTAAGACATGCCTAGGACATGTATCGGCCTCGACAGAGATAGCTAGTGTAAAACGTGTCTGGGACACGCATCGGCAATATATCCCATGTTAAAGGTTCAGTGAATATCCAGTAGTATTCCAAACGTTTCAATGGTAAGAGTTATAGATCAATCTTGATAAAAAAAGAATAATCATGTTGTGAGTGTCACAGTTACCTATATGGTAAGCATAAGTATCGAGCTTAATTTAGAAAATGTGACTCGAGTAGATGACAAAGAGTAAGTTGAGTTATGTTTACATTTGAGCATGATAAGTAATGGTGAGATGGTTGTTGTATATTTATTTATATGCAACTTACTAAGCTTTATGCTTACCCACTTTCCTTTCCCTCTTCTTTCAGCCTTATCTAGCTAGCTTGAGGATCCCTTAAAGTCAGAGATATCGATCACACTATTGTCCGCAGCGTTCGGTATAGTTTGATTTATATTTTTGAAGGTGGCAGGTATAGGGCTAGACTAGTATATTCATCATGAGAATTGTTTATGTATTTTGGCCTAAGTCAAAAGCCATTTATTTTGTATTAAGCTTAGAATAATGGCTATTTTTCATTTTGATGAATGCATACGATGTTCTTTCTATGGTTGAATTAATGTTCATTGCGATGAGATGGATATATTGAAATGATCTTGTGTAGGTTGTGCAAGATGGGTGACAAAGGGCTTGGAAAATAGCCTAATTTGTCCACACGGGTGGGACACACGGGCGTGTGTCTAGACCGTGTGTGACACATGGTTCACGCCCACGGGTGTGTGTTATGGTCGTGTGTCCCCTGCACCTAAAACTTTGAAGTCATTCTAGCACACTGGCGTGTGTCCATGCCGTGCCATGAAGTCAGAATGTAAGCTAATAGCACACGGGCAAGAGACACGGCCATGTGTCTTGGCCGTGTGAAGGACGCAGTTGCAGGGCACGGGTGTGTGCTTGGGCTGTGTTGTTTTGGCAGAATGCCCAGGTTTTCAGACACGGGCTTGGGACACGGGCTTGGGACACGGTCGTGTCCCTAGCGCACGAGCGTGTGCTCTATACCCACATGGGCGTGTGGAGCTTTGATGCAAGAGATTTTTCTAAGTTTTAAATGAGTTCCCGGTTGGGTTCCGAACCACCCTGAATGTATGTTTAGGGCCTCGTAAGCCCGCATAAGGGACATATTACATGAGAAAGGAGAAGTTTTAAATTGTTTAAGTTTCATGGCCCTGTTTTACATAGTTGATTGAGTTAAAGTCAGGTAGCACATCGAACCCCGTCCTGGCGTCGGATGCGGGCGAGGGGTGTTACAAGAACATGGATTTCCATCCAATTAGTACATGACCAAATTCCTTAGGCATTCACACGTACTAATAGTCGTGTAACATTTAACTAGCATTCTAACTTAAGTAGAGCTCCGTGGGGAGTTACTTAACTAGAAGATCTTAAGTGCATAACCATCAACTCAACACCTATCACATCATGTACCACAAATGAGTCATCATGAGATAATCCCACTGAGTAACATGTTGTGACTAGTTGTCCTCTTTGAAGAAAGAACTCTTTGTTATATCACATGATAATACCTACAACAGGGCCAGTACAATTATCATATGATTACAATAAAGTTCTACTTACTTTTAGGAAATCTCCTCAGTAAGGTCCACATGGTAATCCTACCATGGAGTAGTTAAATTGTCATGTCATCACAAGAGACCATCGATGGAGGCCGTAAGTCTTATTTAGAGACCTCCTCCCACTTAATATTTTAAAAACATGCAAGGTTTTTAATGTCTGGTTTCAATCATGAATGACTAATATATGCATGACAAGTACACGTGACATTCTTCTCTAAATTATATGACATGCTTATCATACATATGCATAAACATATATTCGTAGTCAAATAAATATTATCATGCTTATCACATAAATAAAAGCATAAAAATTTAAATGGCTCAAACCAACCAAAGTTTTTATGATTCCGTCCTAGAAAAAAATAAAATAAAAATTTACAAAATCCACCCCAAAGCGTACTTTAGGTCTTCTATTTTGCCACCACGGACTTCTATTATGGTACTTGTAACACCCTAAATTTGGCGAATTCAAGAAGAAGGCTTGTAGATATGAATGTTACCTATTTTGGCGCACTATGGTAGTGTAGTTCACCAATCTACAGACTTTTGGCGAACTATAATTTGGCACATAAAATATTCTCCTCTAGGAGTATCTAAAGATTTCATCTTAGAGTATTTTTTAGTTAAAGGAAGAGTATAAGAAACGGAGAGTAAACCTTGAGAGACGGACCACTAAAGGTGTGGTACTCCTAGTCTGCTTGAACACTGTGCCAATTGGGTTTTGTAAATTAATCTGGTCAGGAGCCAACTGAAGTGACTGTCAAATAACATTTGTACAAGATTCTCTTTTATATTTCTCCTTGTTCTTGTAGGCAATTTAAAGGAAAATATCTATATATAATCGACACTTGTCAAGTTCCACTAAGAGGAACTGGGTATATATGGTAAGAAGCGTATATTTGAGAGGATATTTCCTTCTTTTGGATTCAAATTTTGGATTATTATTAAACTCAAATATTCTTTCATTCTTCGTTATATTGAAGCTAAAGATTTGAGATAACCTGTAGATGTTTCAAGCTCCTTGTAAGTCTGATAACTCTACATGTTATGATTTTGAAAGAGTAAGAGTGTTAGAAGCATAAGAATAGTAGGGTGTGGATAAAGGGCCCTGCATGGGGGTCATATGTAATCAAGATGTTAGCAAACTGTCTGTAAATGAGATTTTTATGGAAGTTCCATGTTCTCTTAAGTAGTTACTACTGCTTGTTTGAAAAGGACGATCGGATTTAGAACTTTAAGCTACAGTATAAATGAGTTTTAGGTGAGTCCTTAATCTGACTCATGTATATTAATTTATAATTAGAATTCATATACTGATGTTATCTTAGATAAATTTAAAGTATGTATGAAGTATCATAACGTGATGCATGTTCATAAATGAGGTAAAATAGTTATTGCAGGAATAAGAGGATGTGGGGTAAGTATGCATGTGAAATATGATATGAAAGAGTATGAATCAGTCAGGTATGTGAGCAAATCTGGGTAAGTGGCTTTTGAGAAAACATCCATTTGTGATGCCTTCGGTAAGGCAGATATATTGCTAACTAAACAGGCAAATCACGTGACAATAAGATCACTCATGGTGTAGCCTCCGATGAGATGCAAATTGGACTGGCAGAACACAACATGAGAATGAAATGTATAAGGCCATGTGGCTAAGACCCATGGCACTTGGAACGACGGAAATGTGCAAGTGTACACAATCGCACAAGTAATAAAATGACAAGTAAATGTCGAGTTATCGTACTCAGAGGGACTGTGAAAGAAAAATATTTATGAAATGCAATTAAAACCACTTTGGTGAAGGAAAATATTTTGTTTTGAAAAAAGGTTTAATAAAACTAGATTTTAACTAAGTAAATTAACTAAGAAAAATTAAAAGGTAAAAATTCCAATGCACGATTTCTAAAAAGCAAGTTTAATCAATATGACATAATTTTGTTAGATCAACTAAATTTCTTAACTTAATATTACTAAAATAATGTTCATGTTGTTACGAATAAATTCATGCTAACTTGGTAATTTGTTAACTATAGCATATACAGACTTACAAAATTAACTAATCTCTTGAACATATTACTATGTCAATTCAAACAATTAATCAATTTTAATAAGCAAGTCAAAGATTAAGTGAAGTAACAACATATATCCTTCCTTGAAACAGTTTAATCACAATAATCTTGCAAGTTTTGCAAGTCTAATGTACCGTTTAATACCATCGCTAATTTAACCCTCAGCTACTTTAGAAGATTAAACATGCACTGATTAAGTATTGTGTCAATTAATTAAAATTTCAATACAATTAATAATTAATTCATTAGTTACCTTACAATTTTAATGCAAGTATAATATAATCATGGTTTTACTTAATCAAACAATTTACGAAGACTTATAACAACACGAACACAATTTTAATAACTTAAGTGGACGAAATGCAATCAACCTAACACAAATTAAATTTAAATCATATTAATTAAATTTAGAATAACAACATAACAAATATTCATAGACATTTTCATAACAACAACAAGAAAAGTTAAAGGATAGGAAACTAGACCAAATCTCATGTTTCTCTAAAGCCTGACTAGTTTGCTCCGCTCCTCCTTCTCTACTCGTTTCTGTTGAACTGAGGCTTCTATAAGCACTTGAATGCTGCTACCTAAGGTGGAAGAAAACTCTTTTTCAAGAGGGAAATAGACAAGGGAAATGGACAAGAAAAAGGGAAAAACAAAAGAGAGAAAGTGAGTGAAAGAGAGAGAAATGTGTGGGAAAGAAGGTGTGTTGAGTTAATAGGTGAAGGGGTTATTTATAAGTGGGAGTGGCTGCTAAAAATAGCAAATAATTAGCAGCTACACACTTCCCTTGGCTGGCCACACATGGAGCAAAGTTTGAATGTTTCAAACTTTGCTAAAATTAGCTTGGGGCAAATCTTCAAAGGCACAAAAAGTGGAGGGGTTTGAATAGGATTTTAAGGAAACTTGAGGGTTGTTTTGCAGTTAATTTAATCAGCTAAATAAACTGATTGGGTCAGCTTATTGGGTCGGTTTTGGGCTGCAAACTTCTTATTGGATCAATCTTCATGCTTAGTACACTGGACCACTTTCTCCTTCAGGCTTTATATTAATTTTTAACCCGATTTAACTTGGATAAAAATTAAATATAAAGTATATAAAATGATCGTCATTTGGACCGCCCTTGGCTGGAAAAATATTTAATCTTGCCCTTGGTTCACTTGATGCAAAAATTCCCCAACGGTTCAAACCTTTTCAAGGTGTCCATGGAGCCAATTTTCAAATTTTGTGCAAAACTATCGAAAATAAACCAAAATTGTGAAAAATTATGATAAAGATAATTAAAATTTAATATGTTAATAATTTAAGTAGAAATTAATTATTTTATAATTAAAGTATAAATTTTGAAAAAATTTATTATGAAACTGCATGAATTAAAGCTCAAAAGATGTTGAAAAAGTCTATATATTTTTGTGTTTCCAGCACTGTAGGACAATGAAAATACTCATGGTGATGCCTCTAGTAAGATATGGACTGGACTAGCAGATCACGACATGAAGTTATGTATAAGACCATGTGGGAGAAACCCCATGACATCCTCTCAGATAGTCTGGCGGGATAGTAAACATATAACTCTCTGTGATGCCTTTGTGGTATGTTCTATAAGGCCTTTATGGTGCATTCAGTGAAGCCCGTGTGGCATATTATATAATGGCGTATTCGGTGAGGCCCATATGGTGTATTCTATAATAGCATATTCAGTGAAGCCCATGTGGCGTATTCTGTGATATTTGTGTGACGTATTCTGTAACATCCTTGAAGCAAAATTTGGTCAAACGCTTCTATGTTGTGATCTGGGTAAGCTTTGAGACTTCTCCGCTAGCTGATGCTATGATAAATTTATAATAAGTATAATGGTATCTATTTGGTTAGTCTTATGGTAGAATTTGAATTTGACCTAAAAGATACTCCTAAAAGAGTTCCCAGCGGCATTATCTGTATGTTGAATCTGCCATAGTAGTTTGTCAATACAAGTAATTTGGTGTAATTGAAATCATGAGTAGTTTAATATTTGTCATATTTGAATTTGTTTATGCTATTTAAAGAGGTAATTTGAATTATTTGGTATTTGTCAAATGTGAGTGTTTCAAATTGTATAGAAAAGGTTATCGAAAGTTTATGTTTTTTTCCAAACTTGACGTTATTATGATATGTGATATGATTGTCTAAGACTTCCTAAGTTGACTTAAAATGTTACCTCCGTCAAAACAAGGTGAGAGTTGGGTTGTTTCGATATATGATCTGACTGGTATCTGGTAGTTTTCAAATTCATTATGAGGACTCATCTAAGATTGGATTTGTCACAGCCCTGACCCCCCTCTGTCGTCAAATTAGGGTTACGAGTATTACTAACACATCATACAATTAATCAATCATAATTACACACATATATATACTAGCCATTAACAATATAATATATAGGGTCAGGTCACAAACAATCAAATCATATCATAATAGAATATTATACATTCGAATAATGATTCATGCTATGCAATGCTAAACTTGGTCTTCCACTACTTACACTCTTATCACTGTTTATACATTGCTAAACTTAGTCTTCCATTATCTACACTCTTACCACTATTTGTCCATTCTAGAATGTCAAAATTTGGATACATACAAGACTATTCCAATTATTAGCAGCATATTATTGGTCTATACTTTGTCTACGATTATCTTTTTAATTTATCTTCGATAATGTTAGTAGAATGCACCTAATATAGGTTTGCTAATCTATTCCAATTCAGAGTAAAATTTTCTCTTACAACCCTTATTACGAGTCCACGGGACCCTAAAAGTAGTTTAAAAATAGGTAGGGACTAATTTGAAACAATTCTGGAAGTTTAGGAAATAGTTACAAAAATTTTGATTTCAGGGGTCACACACCCGTGTGGCCAGGCCGTATGCCTCACACGGTTGAGACACACGCCCGTGTCTCAGGCCGTGTAACTCTCTGACTTGGGTCACACACCCATGTGGGTTGCCCGTGTGTGACACACGCCTGTGTGGCCAGGCTGTGTGCACCCAAAAGTACCTTAAAACTCAAGTTTACCACTTCCTATTTACTTGGACACTAAGTAACTTAATTACCAATCGTTTAACCTCTTCAAAACACGATTAAACATGCCCAAAATACACCAAATTCATCACCTAATATGCCTAACCAATGTACCCTCATTGGTACCATATTTTATATGTTCAAATACATCAACAACACATCAAACATTCAAGACTTTCATTCATATCTCACTTACCATATTTGAACTACCTTTCAAACTTATAAAGTTACAAAATATGAAGCTAAGCACATACCAAACATTATGCTAAGCTACCAAACTTCAAGCTATCATATACCAAAATATAAACTAGGCTAGCATACCAACATAGCCTCAACCATAACTATATACACATTTAACCATCATTTCACTAGCAACTAAGTTAACAACATCTTATAAATGATATCAACAAAAAAATCCCTAGGTACATTCCATTACAAAATGAAATATCACCACACTTGAGCTCGGGATTTGTGATTTGATGCTGAGTCAGCAATAATTCAAACAATACCTAGCCTGTGCAAGGAAAACAAAATCGCACGCTGAGTAAAACTCAATGGTATTTCTATAATCCGAATAACATAAACTTGATACAAGTTTTTAAAATGCAAAATGCAAAAAGTAAGCTATGTTCGTGTGTTTCAATTCAATAGTATAATTTTTGTTCATTCCTTATTCACATCTACTAAGATTTTCACATGTTCAAATATATAAGTATATATCAATGGCATTTCATTTAACATTTGAATACATCACCTCATGTAATGGCATGATTCATATCTTTGATTAATACTTGAAGTCATTCAAGTTTCACATCTCAATTCATCATTTCATATTTCATTTCTCATCTCATAATCATTTCTCATATTTGCCATTTCAATATTTTCTCATCTCATAATCATTTCTCATATTTGTCATTTCAATATTTTCTCATCTCATATTCATTTCTCATTTTTTTCATCTCAATATCAATCACATAAATTATTATTTTACTTTTCCCTATTAACAAGACGAACTCAGACAGATACACAGATCCAACCAACACACCAGTTTGGCACCCAATGCCTCATCGGATAAATTCGAAGTAATAACTGTGCCCAGCGCTATATAAATTGACACTCAGTGTCTCATCGATTAAACCGAAGAAAATTGGCACCCTATGCATCATCAACTCGAGGTTGAAGTAATCCCTAAACTCTTCCTATCCTATGGCATGCCATCTATATCCGACTCAGCCCGATACAGTTAATAGCGTTTCATTTCACTTTTCAAATACAACTAATATCCAATTTCATGAATATATATTGTCACATATAAGCATATATTCAATTTGATAATAATCATATTTATCTCAATACACATATATTCATAATCAATATATTTCATAATATACAAAATCAATCCATTTCATTTCAATTATGAATTTAATTCACTTTCAATTTTTAAACTATATTTTGTTTATTCTTCAATTTAGTCCTCAAACCTAGACTAATTTTAATAATCACATTTAACTTCATATATTAATACTAATTTCACTCTAGATTACATTTAGCTTCCTCTTTTCCAATTTGACCCCTTAATTTCAAAATTTTTACAATTTAGTCCCTATTGCTCAAAATCAACAATTAATTCTACAATTTAGTCTTTTTCCATTTCTAACTTAAAAATCTATCTATTTAATCCTTAATACTTAAACTACTCAACAATGTCAACATCTAAAATCTTGAAAAATACTAAAAAATACAATATGGGTCGAGTAGCCCTAAGTATCGAGATTCCAAAAATATAAAAATTACAAGAAAATCGGACTAAATTGACTAACCAATTGAAATTTGAAAGTTTGGAGCCCTTGGTGCCATCGGTCACTTTGTTTCTTTGTTTCTTTTCTTTTCTTTAATTTGCATGCAATTTTTTCATCTTTCTTTCCACTTTCTTTCTTTTCTTTTATTATAACTTTAATTTTAATTATGATTATAATATATATACATTAATGTTAACACATATATATAATATATATACATGCATTTTACTTAGCCATAATCGGCCACCTATACACAACCATTTCTTAAATGGTTTAATTGTTATTTTAGCCCATTTAATTTATTTCAATTTATAATTCAACTTTTATCCCTTACGCGATTTAGTCCCTATACCTTAATAACTCCTAATTTCACAAAATTCACTAATCCAAAAATTAATTAGCTACCCAACTAACTTCAAAAATATTTAATTAAATATTTACAAGTCTGGTTTACGAAAACTGAGTCCCGAAAATATGTTTTCTGACACCCCCGACTATCGGGTCGTTACAGGATTCGTATGAAATTTGTCTTAAAGATTATTTACTCCGCCAATAATAGTATTCATGAGTATTCTAATCCTGAAAGAGTATACATTATCCGTTTGAGTGAAGATCCGTCAAAAATAAGTTTCATATGGGTATTCTTCTGAGAAATGTATCTACTTTTCGTAAAGGATATAAGATCCATATTGGGTAGTGAATTCAAAAATCTACCTATGAGATAAATTTTGTATAAAATGATCAAGTTTGGCATATAAGCATGCACCTGATAATGGAAAGGTATCCGCAGAAGATAGAAAGGAAATCTAGAATAATTAAAATAAGGAGATCAACAACAATTGTTGCAAGGTAATCTGGGGTAAACTCACTAATTTCGTTTGGACTTAAAAGTGTTTGGTTATGTTGCAGGCTCCACTTTAAGAGTGGGTACGCCAAAAGGGACCAAGCCAGGATTGCGCCAATGTAGCAAATCATGTTGCAATATTATGCATACAAAGAACATTATAGGAATATAATGATTAGTTCACCATGCCATAAGAAGTCTCTGTTTAACTAAGTTTTATGTTGTAACGTCATAACCTAATTTTTTTAAGTTGATGTAATCCTTAAACAATTTCTATTATAAACTTTTGATGTAATTCTTAATGCCATAATAAGTACTTTTTTTGCGGCAGTTGTAAAAATTTTGCTAAGTGTTTGTGTTGTAACATCCGTTATTCGGATTCGGTGATTCGGGTCAGGTAAAGGGTGTTGCAGTATTAGTTCACATTTTCATCATCACCATCTTTTCGTCTGTATTTCCATGTCACCATCACCACCGACCACTGTCAGGCTATCTTGGGTCTCCGTCACACTGTCGTCACCCATTACCGTACACCGTCAGACCATCATTGGCTATCACTAGCCACCACTGTTGGCCACCGTCATTGGCCCTTGTTGTCAAACATTACTGTCGGACCATTGATAGCCTTTTGCTATCGGACCACTATCAGTCTCACACCAATTTGGCTGGATTGGGTTTGCATTGTCCCAATTAGCCTGCATGTGTCTCGATTCTCTAGGTTCCGTAGAAAAATTTAGGTTACATAATTCCTATGTCCATTTTCAACTCACATAATTTATTCAAAAATAATAAAAGCAAACCCTTCGTTGAGATGATAGTCTAGGATCTAATTTATACATGCCCAAGAGATTAATAAAATTACATTTAATTTTCTAAGAATCAGAACTTTGACAAAATTACTTTATCATTCATAACAATAAAATAATAGCATACATTCATTTGCATGCATTCCCCTAAACACACATACAATTATAAGAATGTCACACTTTATCAAAATTAATCACACATGAAGAAAAGAGAGAATTTTTGTCTTGGTTTATATATAAACATAGCACAACCTAACACTATAATACTAATTTTTAGGGAAAAAAACTGAGCCAGTTTGTGATATTTATAGCTATAAATCCTTTAATAAAATCGCACTTGTGCTTTCACTAGATGGATCCTTATCATTCCCGGCTTTCAACCAAACAACTTTCTTCTCTATTCTCCTACCAAGAAGTGCTTCGAGTGTGGGGTCGAACTAATTCAAATCAAACACTAAACCAGAAATAGTTTTCTTTTACTTTTAGCGTGAAAGCAAAATCTCTTTCAATAGAAATAGTAGAATTATTATTCGGGAAAATAGATTTTAAAGTTAGAGAATTAAACTCTCACTATTTTTGGGCAGTAACAATATCTCAAAGTATGTGTATTTAGCCCTACCAGTGTCATTTATTTATATAGAGAAGAGGTGAAATCCTAATTGAATGTAGAAGTCTATTTTAAATAAAAAAATGAACTCCTAGTCTAACTAAGAGTATAGATACGACAACCCTAGATAATTATACTAGGATTTGTCATCCCTAGCATTATCATGAGAGGTTTTTGGGCCTCTCCCATTCGAGTCCAATTATAAGTAATTTTTGGACTTTTAACCCAGTACTATATAATTCATTCCAACCTGACTTCTGCAGTATGTAGTGTCATTCACAATAGTGGAATTCATAGCTCGAGACATGGGGAAATGATATCCTCTCATTGGCATTACATGGTTGATGAAAAGTGACCACGGGTCATTCGCCTTTAAGATAAATGACTTTATTACTATTTGGTAGTAATTGACTTTTCATGAAAGAAGATGTTATGGTTACCATTAGATAAAATAAAACCATATTGGGAGAACGGATTTATCTCAAGAGATCAAAGGTATCCTATGAGGGTAACACACTTATGACAAGGTCATTGGACGAGCACTAATCGAGTTACTTTCGTAATGGTATGCTGTTGGGGAGAGCTCAGTCACGATAATATAGTAGAATGACTTGAGTTTATAATTAATAGGCGAAAAGTTGAAACTTAATTATAAATTATTTGAGCACTAATCACATATGTCCAAACGGTCTTTTCACTAGCTTGTTGAAAATATAAATGAACTGCATGTTGAATCAAATGAACATAAATGATAAAAATGGAGAAATGAGAAACATTTGAAAATACATGTGGTTTTCTTCAAATTGAAAATGACTTGAAAATGAATTTATGATTTTTGAATTAAATGAAGTTCGAAAATAGAAATAAATCATTTGGTAACAAGGGAATCCATTGAATGTAGAAATATCAAATATATTTTTCACAGATTCTTTTATGGTAAAGTTGTCATGATTTCAATAGAATTAAAATTGAGTTGAGAAAATTATCTAATTGAAAAATTAATTAATTTAAATTAATTTAATATATCTATTTTAGTGGATTCTTCTCACTGTACTAGATTCCACATGTCGAGACCATTTTTAAATCGAGTTTTGGAAAATGGGAATCGACTTTAAGAAAAACGAAAACGGGAGTCACCACCAATCTTTTTAGGTGTGATTGGGTCACCTTTAAAATATTTTTGTTTTAAAATCATCGGTTTTGGTCTATGAAATCAAAAGAACAGGTCCGGGAGTCGATTACGCACGAGGAAGGGTTAGCACCCTCGAAACGCCCAAAAATTGGTACCAAATTGATTATCAAATGTCTTTAAGGTCGGAAATTAGAAAATTTTAAGATGCAATCCTCTTTAAAATATTTTTTATTTTTGAAAATTGGAGTTCACTCGTATCAAAATATTGACACTGAGTTAGCCTTTAGGAAATTCCTATCTCAAAACAACAAAACGCTACATCCAGTAAGTTAGGACATATTGCTTTGCAATTCCAAGACAGTTGCTTACATTTTGAAAATCTTTAAAAACTTAGAAGGGTACTTTGATTATTCGAACTCAACGAGAAAAGTCGCAACCCAATAAGTTAGGGCACTATTTTCTCGAAATTTCCAAACATCAAGCATTGCCTTTATTTTTTTGAAAAAATTTGGAGCCTTTTTTTTTTAAGAAATGATATGTGGGGAATTACATTATAAATCATACATAGTAACATATTATTGTAGTAGGTAAATAATACATGTATTTAAACAAAGTAATGGTAATAATATAAAGATCGCACATTAGATATATATACATATAAAAATAATATATATAGCAAATATTAACAATATGCATACAAAGATATATATAGCATGTATTGAGAAAGGATAAACATACAAACATACAAAGTAATAATTAAATAATGCATGATATACAAAAAGAGTAATACAATATCAATGTACATATTTATGAAATGTAATAATATATAAAACAACATATGATATATGCAATATATATAAAAAAATGAAGCGAGTTATTGTTAACAAAATATACACATATATTACAAATAAAGACCTAAAATTTTAAAAAAATAAATTTAGAATAGTATTTGCTATATAATATATAAAATATAATAACAAAATATTTATAATAATCGTATGAAAAATATATTAGGTTTTTTAAAAAAATATATAAATAAAAGTATGTAAAAGAATATAAAAATATCATTTAAAATGCATAATAAATAATATATAATATGATTTAAAAAATATAATTTAATATACAAATTTTAAGAATTTAAATAATACAATGAATAATATAAATAATGTAATAGATATTATATGATAAAAATTTATAAGTAATGAAAATATTTAATTGTCATATAATAGAATATACTTTAAATTTATAGGAAATATGAAATATGATAGATATAATATAAAATAATGAAAGTAATATGTAAAACAATATATGAATAATTAATAAATATATATGTGAAAATATAATAATAATATAAAAAATGATAATAATAATTTGAGAAAAATAATAAATAATAAATAATAATAATACATATAATGAAAATAATACTTATAATAGGATAATCTTATGATGTATAATATAAAAATAAATCAAATAACAATATATAAAAAAATATATATAGAAATAAATAAAATAAATATAGGACTAAATTTAAAGTTCAGTAAAATTACGAGGCGAATTTAAAAGGAATAAAACTTAATCAAGGTCCTAATTAAATCGCGTGTAAAACAGATGGGACTTATTGGGCAAATTGCCCTATTCCCAAAACGACTGCGTTTTAATCTTGGACTTAAAGAAGCAGCTACTGTAGGGACTAAATCAGAATTGAGATAAATCAATAGGACCAAATCATAAATAAAATAAAGTTTAATTGTAAATGCAAAAAAAGTAGAAGGACCGATTGGGCAATTAACCCAATCCTAAAAAATGCGCGGATCCTCCCCGGGTAATCGGGTCAACACGCGGATCCTGGGGGTCTAAAACGCTGTCGTTTTGTCAAGGCTATATAAGCCAAGTTCTCAGCTTTGAAATCATTTGAAACCCGATTTTTTTAAAAAAACTTAAGAATTCTCTCTGAAAGAGAGAGAGAAGAGGGAGCTCGAGGCTCGGGCCTTCGTTAACCACGCTCCCATTACGAGCCTACGCGCCGCCCTGAGGACCACCGTACACGGTGGCTAGGGTTCGAAAAAACCCTCCTTTTTCTCGTTATCCGTCAGGTAATCCTTTTTCTTTTATTTTTTTATAATATATATTAAAGAAATATTCACCTTTGTATTCGATTGATTACTGGTACTGTAACTTGGAAATACTATGCTCTTGTTGAATCTTTGTATATGTTTCTCTGGAAAATCCATGTGTATATTTCTCTCTCAAAAATCGTGTCCTTTTTACAATGAAAGTATTTGGCTTTTATAGCCTGATGTAAAGGATTTACAGCCTTGGAAAGAAATCTTTGATTTCTTTCCTTATTTCTATTGTCGCATTTTCTGCTATTTTTTTTTTCATCTTGCAGCTGTCTTCACGAGGAAATCAGGGAGCCAAGATGATTAGGCCCTAATGACGACGGTGCTGGCGCTAATCTGCTTTCATTTGGCTTCAACTGCGGCCAAATTCAAGGCCGGGAAACACAACCTTGATGGGGGTAGATGGAATGTTTGATGATTGATGGTGGCCTTGATTCGGGAGCTAGACAGACGCTCCTCGACTCTTCCAGAAGCAGTTGCAGCGCGAGGAGGCACAACTAGGGTTGGAAACCCTAGCTGAAAATTTTAGGTTTTGGGCTTAGTTGTTTGGGTCTAGTTTAGGTTTGGGCCTGTTGGGTATTGTAACTGGGTAAGGTCTTTTGTATTTGGGTCTTCTGTTTGGGCTTTGTAATCTAGACTTTATGGACTGTTAAATAAACAATTATTTATTTATTTATTTGGTTTATTTAAGCCCGATCAAATTTGGGCTATTACAGCTGCCCCTCTTTGCTTATTGCTGTGTAATAGGAATCAAGCAAAGACTCATAGAAAAACCAAATTTGACTGGCCCTATCAAATCATGGTATCCAATTTTTATGACTGTCATGTTGATAACTTTGATCTGCTCCCCGCCGATCATGGAGATGTCGAATCTACTTCTTCGATTTGTAGGGATGCCAAATCAACTTGAGTCTGTTTTGAGAACATCTGTGAGTCAAATCTACTACGTCCTCGATTTGTTCCTTGTAAGCACAAGGATGCCAAACCATCTTGAGTCTCTTTGAGAACATTTGAGAGTCATATCTGCTACGTCCTCGATTTGTTCCTTGTAAGCACCAGGATGCCAAACCATCTTTGATCTATTTGAGAACATTTGAAAGTCGTATCTGCTATGTCCTCGATTTGTCCCTTGTAAGCACAAGGATGCCAAACCATCTCGATCTATTTGAGAACATTTGAAAGTCGTACCTGCTATGTCCTCGATTTGTCCCTTGTAAGCACAAGGATGCCAAACCATCTTGAGTCTGTTTGAGAACATTTGAAAGTCGTATCTGCTATGTCCTCGATTTGTCCCTTGTAAGCACAAGGATGCCAAACCATCTTAAGTCTGTTTCAGAACATTTGAGAGTCATATCTGCGATGTCCTCGATTTGTTTCTTGTAAACACAAAAATACCAAATCATCTTGAGTCTGTTTGAGAACATTTGAGAGTCATATCTGCTATGTCCTCGATTTGTTTCTTGTAAACACAAAAATACCAAATCATCTTGGATCTGCTTCAGTATAAATATCTGAAGGTTAGATTTGCTATACCTGAGAACATCTGAGAGTCAAATCTGCTATGTCCTCGATTTGTTTCTTGAAAACACAAGAATACCAAATCATCTTGGATCTACTTAAGTAGAAACGTCTGAAGGTTAGATCTGCTATATCTGAGAACATCTGAGAGTCAAATCTGCTACGTCCTCGATTTGTTTCTTGTAAACACAAGAATACCAAATCATCTTGGATCTGCTTCAGTATAAACGTCTGAAGTCTAGATCTGCTATACTGCGGCCTATTACCCTGCTGTTTAGGGGACTAAAGCACGCCGTCTTTGATAACCTGTAGACCGATTATGCCTGGTAATTAGGATGCTATACTCAAAGTGAGTCTAATGTCCCTAACATGTTATGATGCAAAGTGCTGTGAATATGACCCCTATCTTAGGCGTCACCATTCATTCCTTCATTTGTCTTTTCTTTTCTTAAAATTTCATTCTTACTCAGCTTGTAGGCCTTCCTCTAATGCTACGATCTACTGAGGATGTTTGTAAGAATTGAATCATTGGTTTTATCCATTTCTTTTTGGACTGGAAGAAAGAAATTCCTCGAGTTCCTTCATCCCTTACTTACGTGAATTTCTCGAACAATTGTCCTGTTTTAGTTTCTTGCATTATCTAGAAATTCCAAAGTAATTTGCAAAACTTCGTTTGTGAAAATATTTTAGTTCATCTATCATTATTTCAATGCAACATACTTTAAGAATATCGGAAGATGAATAAATCTTTAAGAATAATTGGATTTGAATGAATCGTTAACAATACAAAGGAAATAAGTCTGATAGCATATCTTTAAGAAGAAATAGAATCTAAAGATAGCAAACAGGATAAAAATTAGATGCTCTAAATATCACCACTTGAGCGTCTATACATTAGTTCCATGAAATCTTTCTTGAGTTCGATATGTATTTAAAAGATCCAAAGTACTTTGTTAATGCCCCAATGTACACCATGCTTCACTTTTTGCCGAGTCAGATATAGCCAAATTGCTGTATGCCCTTCAAAATTTGAGCTTCCCTTTCGGGTTTTCAACTCAAAACCCCTTTGGTCACAAGGCGCCCTTTGCGGGTTTTCACCTTGGCCTCTCCATTTTTTTTTTTTTTTTGAAATTCAAGGCGCCATTTGCGGGTTTTCACCTTGGATTCTTTTCTCCTTTAGACAAATTACTTTTTGACTGAGTCTGAGTTTACTGGATTGGGTAGGCTCTTTCTGTCCATTTCTGTCAAAATCAATGCGCTGTCAGAAAAAGCTTTCTTCACGACGTATGGCCCCTCCCAATTTGGCATCCATTTTCCTCTAAAGTCCTTCTGAATGGGAAGGATTTTCTTTAGCACAAGGTCCCCCTCATGGAATTCCCTTGGACGAACCTTTTTATCATAAGCTCACATCATACGCTTCTGGTACATTTGACCATGTCAGATAGCTTTCAGCCTCTTTTCCTCAATCAAGTTTAGCTGGTCATATCGGGACTGAACCCATTCAGCTTCATCTAACCTTATCTCTGTTAAAATTCGGAGAGAAGGCATTTCTACTTCAATAGGTAACACTGCTTCCATCCCATAAACTAATGAGAACGGGGTTGCCCTAGTAGAAGTTTTGACAGATGTTCGATAGGCCAAGAGTGCAAACGGTAGCTTTTCATGCCAATCCCTATAAGTCTCAATCATCTTTCCCACTATTTTCTTAATGTTCTTATTGGCAGCCTCCACTGCCCCATTCATCTTTGGACGATAGGGTAAAGAGTTGTGATGCTTGATTTTGAACTAGTCGCTTGTTCAAATTCAATGCATTGTCAGATATGATCCTCTCAGGCATTCCATACCGACAAATGATTTCTTTCTTCAAAAATTGACTTACAGCTGACTTAGTAACATTCGCGTAAGAAGCAGCCTCTACCCATTTTGTAAAGTAGTCAATCACCACGAAGATAAACCGATGTCCATTCGAAGCTTTAGGCGATATTGGTCTGATGACATCCATGCCCCACATGAAAAACAGCCATGGAGACGTCATGACATGTAAAGGTGAAGGTGGTACATGAATTTTGTCCCCATAAATCTGACACTTATGGCATTTTTTGGCATAGTTGATGCAGTCTCCTTCCATAGTGGCCCAGTAATAGCCAAACCTCATGATTTGTCTTGCCAACATGAACCCATTTGCATGCGTACCACATACACCTTCATGAACCTCTTCTAGAATTAGCTTGGCTTCCACAGCATCGACACATCTCAAAAGTACTTGGTCTTTCCTCCTCTTGTACAGAACATCCCTGTCCAAGACATAGTCACAACCTAACATTCTCAAAGTTCGTTTGTCATTTTCAGTTGCCTACTCTGGATACTTACGATCTCTTACATATCGTAATATATCCTGATACCAAGGATTATCATCCTTTTCTTCCTCTTCAAGGTTACAACAACTAGCTGGAGTTTCATAAACATTCATTTGAATTGGTCTTATCTCTTCTTCTTTATTTGCCTTAATCATTGAGGCCAAAGTTGCTAGAGCATGCCATCTGATTTTCGTCTCGTGGTAGATAATTAAAGGTGATATCATCAAACTCCTTAAGTAACCCCAAAACTACCTTTCGATAATTGATCAATTTAAGATCCCTTGTCTCCCATTCACCTCTAAGTTGATATATTACCAACGCCGAATCTCCATATACTTCTAGGGTTCTTATACCTCGCTCTATGGCTGCTTGAAGTCCCATGATACATGCTTCGTACTCAGCCATATTATTTGTGCAATCAAAGTTTAACTTGCACGTGAATGGGTAATGATCACCATTAGGGGATACCAAGACTGCCCCAATTCCATTCCCAACTGTATTAGAAGCCCCATAAAAATTGAGCCTTCATGAAGAATTTTCAGTCATTACTATACACATTAATTCATCATTTGGAAAATCAAAGTTCAATGGCTCATAATCATCTAGAGCTCTACTGGCCAAGAAATCAGCTACCGCACTTCCTTTTATAGCCTTCTGACTCACGTAGACTATATCAAACTCTGAAAGTAAAATTTGCCATCCCGCCATCCTTCCATTTAGAGCAGTTGACTCCATCATGTATTTCAATGGATCCAACTTGGAGATAAGCCAAGTGGTATGGTATAGCATGTACTTTCTTAATCCCCGGGTAGTCCAGATTAGCGCACAACACAACTTTTCAATTGGTGAATATCTCATTTCACAGTCAGTGAACTTTTTACTGAGATAATAAATTGCCTTCTCCGTTTCCCCTGACTTGTCATGTTGACCAAGTACACATCCCATAGAATTGCTGAACACTGATAAATACAGTATTAATAGTTTATCCGGGCTAAGTGGAGATAACACTAGAGCATTCAACAAATACTGCTTGACCTTCTCAAAAGCGTTCTGGCATTCTTCATCCCAAGTACCTTGATTGTGCTTTTTGAGGAGGCAAAAGATAGGATCACATTTCTCGGTTAATTGTGAGACAAACCGAGCGATGTAATTCAACCTCCCTAGGAATCCTCGAACTTTCTTCTGAGAACGTGATGGAGGCAACTCCCGTATGGCTTTGACCTTGTCTGAGTCAACTTCAATTCCTTTTTCACTGACTACGAAGCCCAATAACTTTCCCAATCTGGCTCCAAAGGTGCACTTTGCTGGATTAAACTTTAACTAAAATTTTCTCAACCTCAAGAACAATCTTCTTAAGACCTTAATATGCTCTTTTTCTGTTCTCGGTTTGGCAATCATATCATCAACATATACCTCAATATCCTTATGCATCATGTCGTGGAATAAGTTTACCATGGCTCGTTGGTATGTTGCCCCTGCGTTCTTCAGTCCAAACGGCATTACTTTGTAACAAAAGGTACCCCACAAGGTTATGAAAGTAGTTTTATCCATATCCTCTGGATGCATCTTTATTTGATTGTATCCTGAGAAGCCATCCATGAAGGAGAACAACGAATATCCCACTGTATTGTCTACTAAAGTGTCAATGTGTGGTAGAGGAAAATTATCCTTTGGGCTTGCTTTGTTTAGATCTCTGTAATCAATGCACATTCGTACCTTCCCGCCCTTCTAAGGGACAGATACAATGTTAGCTACCCATTCGGAGTACTTCACTTCCTGTAAGAATCCTGCATCAAACTGCTTCTTGACCTCATCTTTTATTTTTGAAATAATATCTGGCCACATTCTCTGCAACTTCTGTTGGACTGGTTTACAATCTTGTCTTATCGGAAGACGATATACTACAATGTCAGTGCTTAATCCGGGCATATCCTGATATGACCAGGCGAAGATATCCTTGAATTCCTGAAGCAACTCAACCAAGCCACGCCTTGTGTCCTTGGTGATTAGTGTTCCAATTTTCACCTCCTTCCCTTCCTCTAGGGCTATGTTATCTGTTGCCTCTTTCTCATGTGGCATGATTTGTTTCTCCTCCTGTTTTACCATTCTTAATAGATCAAGAGATACGTCACAATCTTGAACATCTTCAAAATCTTGAGGCTCCTCTAAACACATGTCTTGCTCACAAGAGAAATCAGGAGCGGCAGTACTAGTGCTCATATCATTGATATCTAGAGACCTGTGAGGGGTACGAAAGAATATACAAAGAATGAATGAATTTAAGAATGATCGTTTATGTGCTATGAATAAAAGAATAAGAATTTTTAGAATTTAAAGGAATATTGGTTGATAAAAATGAAATAATACTCTTTTAAATTGATAAAAGTTATGTTTTATTTGAATAATAATAGATGAAAATAAGCCTATTTTCACAAATGTAATCTTACTACTCCTAGGCCCTAGAGTAATAGACATGTTTCGAGAATTACTCTGAAAAATTTCTAAAGACTACAGGAAGATCCTCCGCAGTCCAATGGTTCAGAGAGCTCATCGGTTCGTAAGGGCGAATACCCTCAAGATTTTCCTGCTCCAACCTCTCACTATGTAAAATATTGATTTGATGACTCTCTTCTACCAGCAACCCTCCTGACTTAAAGGTTTTGGATATAGGTGGGAATGTCATCGGTTCCCACTCCACTTCTCCTCCGTTCAAATGCGCTTTCCTTCTTGCTTGATGCTTTTCCATCTCCTGTCTCTTGTGTTTATGATCTGGCTTGAAACTCAAACCAAAGTGATCCTTTTTCTCCATCAGATTTGGGACTTGAATCCCCCCTTGCAACTGTTTTCCTAGTCCTTTTCCCGGCGATGCCCCCTTTTCCATAATCATTTGCAGGGCCATCCTTGTAGCTCCAGACATTTTGGGCACTGGCACCTCACTTCCTTCTGAAACGAAGGTTGCGTTGATAATTTCTAGAGATCGAAAAGAACATTCAACAGACTCTTCATTGGCCTCGACATAAGGGGCTTTGCCAGTGACTGTTGCTATGATATCCTCCTCCGCATTGATAGTTATTAACCGTCTATCTATTACTAACTTCAATTTCTGGTGCAATGAGGAGGGTACCACTCCTGCCGAGTGTATCCATGGTCTCCCCAACAAGTAATTATAGGAGGGTTTGATATCCATCACCAAGAAGTCGACTTCATACGTATTTGGCCCGATCTCCAGAGGGATATCAATTCGTTCCATCACTTTCCTTTCAGTTCCATCGAAGGCTCTTACTACATTATGACACGTCTTCATATGCGAACTGTCAATGGGTAATCTGTTCAATATGGATAATAGAAGGACGTTCAAAGCGGACCCATTATCAACAAGTACACTTGGAAGCGTGTATCCTTTGCGACGAGTGGTGATGTGCAAAGCCTTAGTTAACCCTATGCCCCAGGTGGAATTTCATCATCATTGAAGTAGATGAAATCATCAGCACTGATGTTATTTATCAACCGGTCCAACTTATTGACAGATATATCGTGAGTGACATATGTCTCGTTAAGTACCTTCAATAATGTTTCTCGATGCACTTCAGAGCTCAGCAGTAAGGCTAAAACCGATATGCGTGCTGGTTGCTTACGCAACTGCTCGACCACACTGTACTCACTATGTTTAAGGAACTTTAGAAATTCCTTAGCCTCCTCCTTCCTCACTGGCTTGTTAACAGGTACTTCGATCTTTTTCTCTTTTTTAATCTCAACACTCTTTGATTTTGTGGGCTCCACTCTGACGTCCCTCGTATCATAACGCTTCCCACTCCGCGTATGGGAACTTTCAACTTGTACATCTTTAGATGCGCTGGCTATATTTCCTTCCTCCGGCACTGTTAGGCTACAGTCATAACTCCATGGTACTTTCTTGCTATCCTTGTAAGGGAAAGGAATAGGTTTATGGATAATGACCTTGGGCGCTGCTAGTGTCCCCACTTCATTATTCCCTGGCAGGGAGATAATGATCCTTGGCCTGCTAGTTATTTGCTGTTCATTTTCCAGCGCACATACTTGCTTTTCACTAGAGCTACCTTCACAAATCTGTAGCTCTTTATTATCTATAAAGCCTTGCACCAAGGCCTTGAATTCCTCCCAATCTTCATGGAGCTCACCGTAGTCTCTCGTTCCTTCTCTCGTATTTTTAGAGGTCAACATGCCTCTCTTCATCATCTCCTCCCAGATCACCCTCATAGGCATCCTTATCTCAGCAACATTTTCTTTCCCCCTTTTCCACCAGCTTCACCAATGGCATTTACTCCCTGATTTTCATGGTTCGGCAAAGGGTTCTCAGTATTTGAGGTACTCTCAAATTTTAAAACCCCATTTTTGATCAACCTCTCTATGGCTTTCTTGAATCCAGTACAGTTCTCAATTGAGTGCCATGATGTTCTAGCATGATACTCACATCTGGCATTTGCATCGTACCATTTAGGATATGGAGGCTGTAATGGTTTCAAATGGAAAGGGGCTATAGCATGCGCATCATATAAGTTTTGATAAAGCTCCCGATACGTCACAGGTATAGGTGTAAATTGCATCCTCTCATGCCTGGGGTTGGATTCCTGCTTTTGAGAGCCCTGTTGCCCAACTGTGGCTACTTTGGACTGGCTGACCGTGACTGTTTTTGAATTGAAACTACTTGTATTGTTCACCTCATTGTCTTTTCTTCTTGGGGCTGATCTTTTAGCCACTTCCCCCTCAATTCTTCCCCCTCTTATGGCATTCTCTATCATCTCTCCTGCCATAACTATATCTGCAAAACTTTTAGTAGTGCTTCCAATCATATGAGTAATAAATGGGGCTTTCAGAGTATTAATGAATAACATAGTGGTCTCCTTCTCCAGCAGTGGTGGTTGAACCTGCATTGCTACCTCTCTCCACCTCTGTGCATATTGCCTAAAATTCTCATTAGGCTTCTTCTCCATGTTTTGCAGGTAATCCCGCTGTGGGTCATGTCTGTCACATGATTATACTGCTGCATGAAGGCTTGTGCAAGATCCCTCCATGAACTTATTCTAGCCTGGCTCAATTGATCGTACCATCTGGCTGCCGCACCTATCAAACTATCTTGAAAACAATGGACCAACAGCTGATCATTATTTACATACCCAGTCATCCTTCTGCAGAACATTGTGATGTGGGCCTCTGGGCAAGTAGTGCCATTGTACTTTTCAAATTCTGGCATTTTGAATTTGTGAGGCAGCACTAGGTTTGGGACTAGACTTAAATCTTTGGCATCAATCCCATGCTGATTGCCAGTGCCTTCCAAAGCCTTGAACTTTTCTTCTAGCCATCTGCAGCATTTATCCAATTGCCTTGCAGCTTCGGCTTTCAAATCCTCCTTTTCCACCATATCTAGATCGGGAACGAGAGGATTAGTAGGATTGTCACCCATATTAAATCCTGAACCAGCCGGGAAATTCATATGGATACCAGCATCAATTGGCCCATGCTGAGGCCTCACAGTAGTAGATGGCCTTCTAGGATGCCTCAGTTTGCAATGGTACATGAGGCGAAGTAAAACCTGGAGGAGGACCCTCATTTTCTTCTTCAGTGATGGCCATAGGAGCCTTTCCCTTATCAGTGGCCCTCAGTAACTAAGCCATTTCGGCCATCATATTCCTCTGAGCTTCCATCATTTGCTCCCTCATCCCATTCTGCATTTTAGCCAGCTACTCTTGCAACTGGTCTTGCATATACTTTTGCCACTGCTCAAACCTTTGATCAATGTTTTTAGTTTTAGTGCAAGTGCCGTAGGGATATGTGATTTCCAGATTTTTTTTTCTACCTTTATAAAGAAATTTTAACTAATTAGGGTCTTTCTACAATCTTGAATGCATATAATATGATGTAATGCAAATGCATGAATGCAACAAAGGCATCAATCTCGATTCAATCTCATTTAGAAAACTTTATTTAGAAAAAGAATATCTTTACATATAAATGGATTATAAGTACGCTTTCACCCTAATGCCCAAAGTTTTAACTCTATCTAATAAAAGGGCTAACTTTTGTCCTATATCTAACGACGACCCACACATCAGACTCAATACATCGGCTCATACTGCTAAGTCCTGCACATATTCAGCAACCTCTCGAATCTGGGCTATGGCTTCTCCCATGACATGATCCCTTTCTTTGACCTGCCCTTTAGACTGATGAAGCTCTCCCTTTAGATAATCTTCTTGCGTCTCAAGCTGCTCGATCTGAAGTTTACCTTTATGCAATGCTACTTCCAAATCTTCAACTTTACTCTTTAACTCTTTTAACTCGACCGTAGAATCATGGCTACGATGCCAACGAAGGGATCTTCCAAGCTCAGTTACTTTTGTCTTCAACTCTTTATTCTCTTCCTCTAATGCCGAATTCCATGACTGCATCTCCTAGAACTTCTTCTCCCAATACTCAGCTCTAGCCTTTCCTTCCTGGACCTCTTTCTGCAACTGATCTGAAGACCCTCCTACTCTCGCTCTCCTGAAGGATACCTGTGCCTTTTTATAGTGTTCCTTCAAATCATCTTTATCCTCTTCGATTTTCCTCTTTTCCTTTCTTTCTTTTTCGACCTCCATCTTCTGGACATCAATGTCTAAACTCAAGTACATCTTTTCTTCTTCGAGCTTTGTTATTCTTTTCTCAAGCTCCAAATTCTTTCTCTCAAATTCTTACTTTATAATTTTTAACTTCGAGGGCATCACTTGCAAATATTCCTCCATCGGTCGAGCTCCTTCCACGCTTGGCTCAGGGATATTATCGTTGATCCTTTTGCCTTTCCATTCAACATACTCTGGAATCGTAGCAGGGCTAATAGCTACTCCTTTCAACCGAAACGTCTTGTTCCAAGCACTAGAAATCTCTCCGACCCTTTTCTTGTAATCGGCTCCTCTATACGCTAACTCACTTTGAGCCAGCCCATGAGTTGCTGGCACGAACTGCCTTAAACCAAATTACCTTAACACAAGCAATGGGCATAACCAATGGCACCCCAAGTTCCCAATAGAGGGACCCAATCGAAAATGCCGCACCGGTAAAGAATCTCACCAGGAATCAACCACGGAGCTCTCCACTCAACATCTTTCGACTGAAGATTCTGAAGTAGCGCTATCCAATTCTCCTCTGGAACATCAACTCTCCTAGTTGAAGCGACTATGTCCTTCAGCGGTGAATAATCCTCAAAGAAAACCCGACAAATGACCCTATCTATCAATCGAAAATGGCTATAGAACCAAGCTAGAAGTAATTGGGCACAACCAATAAACCTGCCTGCACCAGCCTTCCTACATGTGCCTAAGGACCTGAATGTCTCCGTCAAAATCGCAGGGACAGAAGTGACCCTCTTACTGAGTCGATGGAAAAGATCTGTGGTTGCCTCATCCACATATCTCAAAGCCCTAGGGAACACCATCAATCCATACAAACTTAAGGCAAAAATATCTACCTTCTTTGTTTCATCGAGGTATGTCAAAATCAGACCCTTCAAAGCATCCCATGAAATGCACTTGCACTCATCCTTCTCTTTAATTTTGGCAGTGATCCACTACTCGCTCATCCCTGTAATAGTCATCAATTTCTTCTAAAATGTAGGGACATTAGCAGCTCGAGAATAGATCCTATCAACCTGAAACATAGGACAACGTAGCAAGGCAGTGTACTCCTCTATGGTAGGCACCAAGTCTACCTCCCCAAAAGTGAAACAACTGTATGCTGGGTTCCAAAACTAAACAAGGGCTCGGAACAAGTGCTCATCTACTTGAACATCGAGCAAGTAAGGTAAGTCTCCGTAATTACCGTAGAATAACTGTTTGGTCTCATTTCCCCACTGATCCCAAATTTCCTTAAGCTCTTGGAGATTATTTTGTGTGACACTGATGCGAGTGTAATCCGACAGCTCCGACGTATATCCCGCATCTAAACTATCTCCCTTTTCTAATTGAGTTTGCTCAGACCATCTATGGACGTTGACGTTGCCCTCCACTCTATCAAGAAGTCCGTTCTCCATAACAAAACTCTCTAACTTAGAAACTGACCGTGAATTGATACCTTTGTAAATGTAAAATGTCATGCAAACAAAAGAAAAGAATAGTCAGTATCACATGATATTAATAAATCCTAACAATAATTTATAAGGGTAATATCTAAAGTTTAACTCTAACTAAGTTGGGCTCTTACGGTTTTTTTCTATATGAGATTGGTTCTAAAGTTTTAGGTACCTGAACCAGCAGATTCCTCGATCCTCACCCATTATAGGCTCATTTGAATCGAGTTCAGTTCAGGGGAATACATTTCCCTATGGCTACACGGAGATGAAAATCTTACGAAACCATAGGTACGGATTTATCCCAAAAGTGATCCACTATCCTGCACGGAGACGAAAACCTCAGCGTAGCTTTTCACTCCCACTTAAGGGTGTGACCACAACGGTCATGCAAATGCAATACGAATTAGAATATAGAAACACATGCACATGTAATGCAAAGAGGATTAAAATTTAAAATTTTTAATTTTCGACATTAAGACAAGAGATAATCAATTACACGGCTTGACTCTCTTATAAGTCCCCAGTGGAATCGCCAAGCTGTCGAGACCATTTTTAAATCGAGTTTTGGAAAATGGGAATCGACTTTAAGAAAAACGAAAACGGGAGTCGCCACCAATCTTTTTAGGTGTGATTGGGTCACCTTTAAAACATTTTTGTTTTAAAATCATTGGTTTTGGTCTACGAAATCAAAAGAACAGGTCCGGGAGTCGATTACGCACGAGGAAGGGTTAGCACCCTCGAAACGCCCAAAAATTGGTACCAAATTGATTATCAAATGTCTTTAAGGTCGAAAATTAGAAAATTTTAAGATGCAATCCTCTTTAAAATATTTTTTATTTTTGAAAATTGGAGCTCACTCGTATCAAAATATTGACACTGAGTTAGCCTTTAGGAAATCCCTATCTCGAAAAAACAAAACCCTACATCCAGTAAGTTAGGACATATTGCTTTGCAATTCCAAGACAGTTGCTTACATTTTGAAAATCTTTAAAAACTTAGAAAGGTGCTTTGATTATTCGAACTCAACGTGAAAAGTCGCAACCTAATAAGTTAGGGCACTATTTTCTCGAAATTTCCAAACATCAAGCATTGCCTTTATTTTTTTTGAAAAACTTTGGAGCCTTTTTTTTTAAGAAATGATATGTGGGGAATTACATTATAAATCATACATAGTAACATATTATTGTAGTAGGTAAATAATATATGTATTTAAACAAAGTAATGGTAATAATATAAAGATCGCACATTAGATATATATACATATAAAAATAATATATATAGCAAATATTAACAATATGCATACAAAGATATATATAGCATGTATTGAGAAAGGATAAACATACAAACATACAAAGTAATAATTAAATAATGCATGATATACAAAAAGAGTATACAATATCAATGTACATATTTATGAAATGTAATAATATATAAAACAACATATGATATATGCAATATATATAAAAACATGAAGCGAGTTATTGTTAACAAAATATACACATATATTACAAATAACGACCTAAAATTTTAAAAAAATAAATTTAAAATAGTATTTGCTATATAATATATAAAATATAATAACAAAATATTTATAATAATTGTAGCGACGTAAAAATTTTAACTTAGCTTGGTCGCTAATTTGTGGCGATTTATTAGAAAACTGGAAATTGAAATTTGGTTTTAAAAATAAACCGGGAGTCGCCACCGATCTTTTTTCTAGGTGTGATCGGACACCTATTAAATTTTTCTTTAAAAGCGACTAAAAGGCTAGGTTTAGGCTTACGTTAAAATCCAGAGAAAAATTAGGGTTCGGGAGTCGGTTACGCGCGAGGAAGGTATTAGCACCCTCGCGACGCCCAAAATTGGTATCTTATAAACACATGTTGTCTTAATTTTCAAAAATACGAGTTCAATATAAAATTTAGTCGCAATCCGGAAAGATGAGAGTTTTCAAAAATTTTTATTTTTGAGAAGGATATATCGCTTTAACACGAGTCAATTGACATTCACCCAACATAGCGATGAACTCGATGACTTAATGTTAAATCGGTATAGTGCCTTGATTATTGAAATTAATTAGCAACATAAAAAATATTATTTGTAGCAGAAATTTGTAAATAATGCACACGATGATACAATTAACGATGAATATTAAAATACAATATAAAAAAAACGATGGAATTAACATATATACGAATAATAACAAAAATAATAATGATGTTGATGACACAACAAGTCAAAATAAAATATTAACAATGGTAACAATCATAAATTAGTAAAGGACGACATGTTAACACAGACAATAATACATAATAATAAATAATGCTAAATTAACTAATAACAAAACAATAAATAAAGAAATACAAAAAGGAGAACATATAGTATAATAATATGAAAATAAAATAAAAACTTTATTATAAATAAATATACATAGATATGTACACTAATAATAATAATGATAATAATACTAACAAGAAATAAAAAGTAAACATGATATAATAATAAAATTAAAATAAAGTATATATCTATGTGTACATATATATAATAAAAAAATATACACTAACATTAATAATGATAATAATGATAATATTGAAATACAAAAGAAAAATAAATAATAAAATATTAAAACAAAGTAATAAAATAATAATGCTATATAAATATATATACATATACCTATATAATAAAAGATTTATACCACTATATAATAATAATAACATTAGGAATGATAATAATAATATGAAAATACAAGGAGATTTAAATAAGAATTAAAAATAAACAAAAAAAAGGACCAAAATCGGATTAAAATCGAAGTTTCGGGCCAAATCTAAAATAAAAATAAGCCACAGGGTCGTATTGCAACACGCGCGAAAAATGGGGGACCGAATTAGTAATATTCCCGTTCTAGCAAAACGCAGCACATCAACAGTGATTAGATTGCAAAACGAATTAAATTTGCGGGCCAATTTATAAATAAAACAAACCTGATTTAGAACACTGAAAACGCGGAAGGGCCGATTGCGCAAATAGCCCCTCCGCGTTTAAAAACACGCGGATCCTTGCAGGATCGGGTCGGGTCGACCCGACCCACCCCTAAACGGCGCCGTTTGCTTTTAATTTTGGGGGACCAAACGCACCGCTTTTTGGTCCCCTATATAAGTTAAATTTTTTTTTTTTGTTCATTTGAGCGTGTTGAAAAAAAAAAAAAGAAAATGAAATTTGCTTTCTCCTCGCTTTGGGTTCCGACGCGGTCATGGGCACGACTATCGCTCCGCCATGTGAAGATTATCGCGCCCGCCACCATGCGCGGTGGCTAAGTTCGAGAGGTAAAAATTTTTTTTTTTTTAGCAATATATATGCGTATCAGAATAGAGGAGAAACAAAAGGAAATAGAAAAAAAAAGAAATAGAAAGATTTCTAAAAGAAAGAAGAAAAAAATGATGGCAATCACCTTGTATTGTTCTTGTCTTCTTTTTTCTTTTGATTCTCTGCTATATTTATTTTTCGTTGTTTGATCTAAAAATCCTATTTTTTGAAAGTATGTTATGTATTATCTCCTTGTTCCTTTTGTGAAACTGCCGAATCCTTTTTTTTTTTCCTCGAATTGTTTTTTATTCGGCTCTTTATAGCCTATTTTTTACAATTTTTTTAGTTCTACTTTCTGTCTTTTCTATTCTTGCTTTTGGTGCAGTAGAGGCGGCGGAGGTGACCGGTGGTGCAGAGAGTTGGTGCGGCGCTGGTCAGGGCAAGTGGGGCAACAGAGGGCTTGCGGCGCTAGGCATGTTTAGGGTTTCAGTTTCTGAAACCCTAATGTCTAAAATTGGGCTTCTGGGCTTGGGGTTAATTGTGCAAATATTGGGCTGAGGATTAAGTGTTAGTGGGTGAGGGATATGGGGTTTAGTTGGGTTGGATTTGATTTTAGGGGCTGGTGGGTTTAGGTTAGTTGTTTGGGTAAAAAGGTTTTGTTGGGTTAGGTGTTTTGTAATTAGGCCTCAAAATTGGCCTGTACAGCTGCCCCTCTCTGCTCATTATCGTGTGACGAGAATAGAGCAAAGACAAAATGAAAGGCCAATTTTGCCTGGTCTTGCGAGTCTTGACTTCATTGGTGCTCTTCTTGTTCTGGTAGGCTCTCTCCAATCCACTGTGTCTTGTAGCTTCGATCTTCTCTAATGTACCTTCAAGGATATGAGATTTGTGACTTCGATCTGCTTCCACGTAACTTCATATAGATGAGATCTACAGCTTCAATATGCTCTTCTACCGCTTCAGTGAGATAAGATTTGTGGCCTTTTCTTCTATCACTTTAGCAAGGCAAACTTTGATATCTTCGATCAGCTCCACTGTAACTTCAGGGGGACGAGATTTGCAACTTTGACCTGTTCTACTGCAACTTCAGGGGATCCAAATCTGGCGTCTTTAATTGGTTCCGATCTTTATTCTCTACTTGGCATGTGATCCTGAGTTCAACTCATTTCTCGCAATATGGGTTGATTTTTTTGAAACATAGAAATTAAAAGCAGAAATTAAAAGGCTCAACTCACCTCTCGCAATATGAGTTGATAATTTGAAAAGTAGATTTCAAAAAATAGGAATTAAAGGTTCAACTCACCTCTCGCAATATGAGTTGATCTTTGAAAAAAACATAAATTGAAAATAGGAATTTAACATACCTCAGCTTGCCCTGAGGTTCAACTCACCTCTAGCAATATGAGTTGATTCTTTGAAAAACATAAACTGAAATTACCTCAACGTGTCTTGAGGCTCAACTCACCTCTCACAATATGAGTTGATTTTTTTGGAAAAATATAAACTGAAATTACCTCAACGTGTCTTGAGGCTCAACTCACCTCTCGCAATATGAGTTGATTTTGGAACATAAATTAAAATTACCTCAACGTGTCTTGAGGCTCAACTCACCTCTCGCATTATGAGTTGATTTTTGACAAACAGAAATTGAAAAGACCTCAGTGTGACCTGAGGTTTGACTCACCTCTCGCAATATGAGTCAATTTTTGAAAAGCATAAATTGAAATTACCTCAGCGTGCCCCGAGGCTTGACTCACCTCTCATAATATGAGTCAATTTTTTGAAACATAAACTAAAAATACCTCGATGTGTGTGGCCTAAGGCTCAACTCCTCTCGCAATATGAGTTGATTTTTCAAAAGGAATTTGAAAAGCAGAATTGAAGATACCTCAACAGACTAAGCGAGGCTCAACTCACCTCTAGCAATATGAGTTGATTCTTTGAAAAACATAAACTGAAAACAGAAATTGAAAATACCTCAGCGTGCCCCGAGGCTTGACTCACCTCTCGCAATATGAGTCAACTTTTGAAAAACATAAATTGAAATTACCTCAACGTGTCTTGAGGTTCAACTCACCTCTCGCAATATGAGTTGATTTTCCTTGCAAAGCATGAATTTAAAAAATATCAAAATACCAAAACCTGCCATTTGGTAGAACTCAGGTGTCTTTTCTCTTGATTCAATGCGACTCTCGTTCCAGATTTCTTACTTTGTTGGAGTACCTGTATATACCATGCATGATGTTATCATGATATGCACATGTTTGTCTTAAATGCCTATATGCCTACATGATTATGCAGTACTCCTTAAGCATGTTTGTCGTATGCCCATTTAGCCATGATTGTTGAGGATCTGCATTCATTACTTCGGCTCTTGACTTTCTCTTTAGGTCTCATACCCGTATTCAAGCTTCACGAGTAATCGATGTTTCTCAAATATCACTATTTTGCCTCTGGTTGAACTCCATTCTTACCTTGAAGCTCTTGTGCTTATCGAATTTTCATCCAAGTAATGCTTAACATTTCTTTGTTTAAAGCGTGTCATTTCACCATTTATCATGTAAATAAATACATAATGAAATGCATGAAAAAGGTCAAGTAGGGACAAAAATGATATCTCGTATTCATTTATTTCGAGTGTGGCAAACAAAGGAAGTTAACCAATGAGAGTAAAAATATCAAAAAGAAAGAAAGGATCGTATTCAACGGATACAAATGCTCTAGATATTCAACACATGAACTCTTGCGTTCCTCAATCAAGAATCTTTTCGAGTCCGGCTCCTTGCGTAGAAGATTTTGAGCTTTGAGAGATGCTTCAAATCTTTGTAGTCTCACTTTGTTTGTCGACGGTAAAAAACACCTTGCCTTGTAAGCCGAATGTTTGCTTCATTAGAACGCCCTTCGGGTTTTCATCCTAATCTTTTGTGTTTAATCAAAGCGCCCTTTTCGGGTTTTCGCTCGATCCTTTTTTTTTTTTTTTTTAAAGATGCCCTTTTCGGTTTTCATCTTGACTTTTCTTTCAAGCATAGTACTTCTTCACTGCATCTGAGTTCACTAGATTTGATAGCTCCTTGCCATCCATCTCGGTAAGGATCAAAGCTCCTCCTGAAAATGCCTTCTTTACGACGTATGGTCCTTCCCAGTTTGGTGCCCATTTTCCTCGCAGGTCTTTTTGTATTGGGAGAATCTTTCTCAGCACGAGTTCTCCTTCATGGAATTCTCTTGGTCGTACCTTCTTGTCGTGGGCTGCGATCATTCTCTTCTGGTACATCTGCCCGTGACAAATTGCTCTTAGACGTTTTTCCTCGATGAGGTTCAATTGATCATATCGAGCTCGAACCCATTCTGCTTCTTCTAACTTTGATTCCATTAAGACTCGCAGAGAGGGGATCTCAACCTCGATAGGTAACACAGCTTCCATTCCATAGACTAGAGAGAAAGGAGTTGCTCCCATAGATGTTCGCACAGATGTGCGATATGCAAACAAAGCAAATGGAAGTTTCTCGTGCCAATCTTTATACGTCTCAGTCATTTTCCCAATGATCCTCTTAATGTTCTTGTTAGCTGCTTCAACAGCCCCGTTCATCTTTGGGCGATAGGGCGAGGAATTATGATGCTTTATTTGGAATTGCTCGCACACTTCTTTCATCATTTTATTGTTCAGATTCATGGCATTATCTGAAATGATTCTTTCGGGCAAACCATACCGGCAAATGATTTCCTTTTTCAAAAACCTGCAGACTGCGGTCCTCGTCACATTGGAGAACGAAGCAGCTTCTATCCATTTTGTGAAGTAATCAATGACCACAAAAATGAATCGATGTCCATTTGACGCTTTTGGAGAAATTGGCCCTATAACATCCATGCCCCACATAGAAAAAGGCCACGGAGAAGTCATGACATGAAGGGGCGAAGGGGCTACATGAATTTTATCGCCATAGATTTGACATTTGTGGCATTTTCTGGCAAAATTGATACAGTCATTTTCCATTGTCAGCCAATAATACCCGAGTCTCATGATCTTTCTAGCCATATTGAAACCATTGGCATGTGTTCCGCAGATTCCCTCATGGACCTCTTCGAGTATTTTTCTGGCTTCAGCATCATCCACACATCTCAAAAGCATTTGATCTTTTCCTCTCTTTTACAAGATATCCCCATCAAGAACAAATCCCGCTGCCATTCTTCTGATCGTTCTTTTGTCGTTCTCATTCGCTTGTTCGGGATACCTTTGATTCTTGATGTATTCTAATATATCATGGAACTATGGACGTCCGTCTGCTTCTTTTTCGATGCTACAACGAAGTGTGCGGGAACCTCGTATATGCTCATTTTGAGGGCATTATTTCGCTTCTTTACTTGCTTTGAACATTGAAGCCAAAGTGGCTGTGGCATCAGCTAATTGGTTTTCTTCTCGTGGGAAGTAATGAAAAGTTATTTCTTTGAATTCCTTGATCAATTCGCCACTAAATCACAGATTTGATCAATTTTGGATCCTCACTTCCCATTCTCCACGGATTTGGTAAATCACTAGAGAGTGAGTCTCGTACACCTCTAGGATTTTGATGTCTCGATCAATAGCTGCACGAAGCCCCATAATACAAGCCTCATATTCTGGCTATTTATTGGTACCAAAATAAGTTCGGTCTTGCGTTGAATGGATAATGATTCCCCTCTGGTGATACCGGGATGGCTCGATTCCATGCCCCAAAGATTCGACGCACCATCAAAACACATCTTCCATGACCTCTCTTTTGAGGACTCGGGTTCCATTTTCGTGATGTACATTAAGTCTTCGTCTGGGAAATCGAATCTTAGCGACTCATATTTTTCTGTCGTTCGAGTTGCTAGAAAGTCGGCTATTGCACTTCCTTTTATTGACTTCTGACTTACATAGGTAATGTCATATTCTGAGAGGAGAATCTGCCATCGCGCCATTCTTCCCGAGATAGTGCCGGTGATTCCATCATGTATTTTATCGGGTCCAGCTTTGAAATCAACCACGTCGTATGGTACAACATGTATTGTCTGAGTCTCCGAGCTACCCAAACCAGAGCGCAGAAAAAATTTTTCAATGGACGAATACTTTGCCTCATATTCATAAGTGAACTTTTTCTTTGAGGTAGTAGATCGCCTTTTCTTTCTTTCTGTCTCATCGTGTTGCCCCGAAGACGCAACCTATTGAATTTTCGAACACAGCTAAATACAAAATCAAATGTCTTCCCGGAGCTGGCGGTACTAGCACTGGAGGACTAGATAAATATTGCTTTATCTTATCAAATGCCACCTGGCATTCCTCATTCCATTCTCCAGGGTTATGTTTTCGAAGAAGTCGAAAGATTGGGTCGCATTGGTTGGTAAGTTGAGCGATAAATCGGGCGATGTAGTTTAATCTCCCTAAAAATCCTCTAACTTCCTTTTGCGTCATGCGGGGTGGCAACTCTTGAATGGCCTTTATTTTATCTGGATCAACCTCGATACCTCTTTCACTGACGATGAAGCCTAGCAACTTCCCTGAGGTAGCCCCGAACGTACATTTGGCTGGATTAAGCTTTAACTGGAACTTTCTCAGCCTGTCGAACAAATTTTTCAAGTTTATTACATGCTCTTCTTCCCCTCGGGATTTAGCAATCATATCGTCGACGTAGACCTCTATTTCTTTGTGCATCATGTCATGGAATAACGTCACCATAGCCTCTCGATTTGTTGCCTGACATTCTTTAACCCGAATGGCATCACCTTGTAGCAGAACGTTCCCCACATTGTTATGAAGGTGGTTTTCTCCATATCCTCAGGGGCCATCTTGATCTGATTATACCCCGAGAATCCATCCATGAAAGAAAACAATGAGTGTTTTACTGTATTGTCTACCAACGTATTAATGTGTGGCAAGGGAAAATTATCCTTTGGGCTTGCTCGATTCAAGTCACGGTAGTCCACGCACATTCGTACTTTGCCATCTTTCTTTGGTACCGGGACTATGTTAGCCACCCATTCTGGATATTTGGAGGCTTGTAGGAAGCCAGCATCAAATTGCTTCTTGACTTTCTCTTTTATTTTCAACAGCATTTTGGGTCTCATCCGTCTTAATTTTTGCTGGATGGGCTTGCATTCTGGCTTTAATGGGAGCTTATGGACCACTAAATCTTCATCTAGCCCCGGCATGTCCTGGTATGACCATGCGAAAACATCTTTGTATTCACGGAGTAGAGCGATCAAATTATGCCTAGTGCTCTCTGAAATAGAAGTCCCAATCTTCACTTCTTGTTTCCTTTCTTCAGTGCCCAAGTTTATTGTTTCCACAGATTCTTCATGAGGCAAAATCTGTTTATCCTCTTGTTCCACCATTCTTAACAATTCAGGAGACGAGACGTAATCTTCAGCATTTTCTTCGGCTTCAAATTCCCCTAAGCAAACAGCCTTCTCAAAATCAATTTCGAGACTCGTCACGGGTTTGTTCATGTCATCGATATCTGAGCACCTGAAAGTTGAATAGAAAAGGAAACTATAGAGGGGCGTCCGAATATTGGAAACAACAAACAAAAATGTTATGGCATGGAATGTATGACAAAGCTATGAAATGAGAAAATTGATTATGAAATTAGTGATAATGCGAGAAAATCGTGACAAAATGCATCTTCATTGATATTCATTTAAATGATAAAGAGCGAATGCACGCTCTTACAAAAGAATTCTATTATATCTAAAGACATAACAGAAAGTTAATGTTTGGCATTACTCTGAAGACTTATAAACTACAAGAAGCTCCTCGGAAGTCCAATTGTTCAACATGAAACCAGGAGGGCAAGGGCGTATCCTCGAGACATCTTTACTTGTACCAGCCCCTTTGTCAATGACATTTATACCGACATTCTGAAAACCCCTTTCAATTATCCTCAGCATATTTCGTGGATCGTCTTGTCAGTGGTATATCATTCCGCAGACGTAAATGTTTTTGACAAAGGAGGGTATTCCATGGGCTCCCATTTCGATTCTCGGCCCAAAGTTCTTGCAATCCTCCTTTCACGATCTTTTCTTCCATGTCTTCTTCTTTGACGCATGTCAGGTGGAATCCCAACCCGTGATCGAGCCTTGTGTTGTTGCGGCTTTAAAGCCCTAACTATTCCTTGCGGATGTCCGCTAAACCTCTTTTTGCTCGAGCTCCTCTTCCTATGGTCAACTTGACACCCATTACGGTATTTCTCGGCGGTTTAAGCCTTTGAATTTGTTTCTCAAAGAACGAAAGTGGCATTCACAAATTCAAGGGATCGGAAGGAACACTCCATCGCGTCTTTGTTCACTTCCAAATCACGGTGCATCTGCAGAGCAGATGCGACAACATCTTCTTCTCCTTTAATCGTGACGAGACGGTAGTCCATGATAAATTTTATTTTTTGGTGGAGGGATGACGGGACCGCTCCAGCGGAATGGATCCAGGGTCTCCCCAAAAGGCAGTTATACGATGGTGTAATGTCCATGACTTGGAACTCAACATCATAAATGTAAGGGCCCACTTCTAGAGGGATCTCAATCTTTCCCATAACTTCACGCCTCGTTCCGTCGAATGCTCTTACTGTGGAATGACAGGGCCTTAAATAGGACAAGTCCATCGGTATTCTGGAAAGCGTGGCCAATGGCATAACATTTAGCGCCGACCCATTATCGATGAGTACGTTTGGTATTATGTAGCCCTTGCAGCGAGTCGTGATATGCAGCGCTTTCACCGAGCCTCTACCGTTTGGCGGTATCTCATCATCACTAAAAGAGATGAAATTGTCCGCATTCAAATTGTTTACCCACCTATCAAGCTTTTCAACGGATATGTTATTGGCCACATAAGCTTGATTTAACACCTTCAATAAAGCATTCCGGTGTGGCTCTGAATTTAACAGTAGAGATAGAACTGAGATTCGCGCTGGCTGCTTGCTCAATTGTTCCACCACACTATATTCACTGTGCTTGATCAATTTCAAGAATTCTTGAGCTTCTTCCTCATTCACAGGCTTTTTAGTTTCTTGCACGGGTGGAATTTCTTGCTCGACATCGACTTCGTGCATCATTGCTTTCCCTTTTTGCTTCAAGTCGCTACTTTTCTTTACCGGTTCAGTTTCTTTGGAATAGCATCTTCCACTGCGAGTGAAGTGACCCACTTCCCCGACGCTTCCAGTTGCGGCTTCAGATTTTTCACTTTCAGGTGTCACGATGTTGACATCGTATTTCCAAGGTATTGCCTTGTCATTTTTGTAAGGAAAAGGAGATGGTATTTCAATGATCATCTTTGGTTTCACCGGCTCCTTCTTCGCGTCATAATAAATCACCAATGGTCGATCAGCGCTATAAGGGGGACCTAATGACTGATTGTCGGAGGCACATATTTCTCCACTATCGGCCTCTTCGGCTCTACGAAAAATCTCTATCTCCTTGTTATCCATCATACTTTGCAAATATCTTCTGAATTCATCACAGGACTGAATGTCGTGCCCTTCGATGCCAAGGAACTCGAAAAAATTGTGACTCTTTGCATTCTTTCCTTCGGATACTCCGTTAAAACGATAGAGTAGCCCTTTTTCAACTAGCACCTCCCAGATTCTCTGCAGAGGTGTTCTTACTTCAGATACCCATCTTCTACTTTGTTGTTTATCCTCCTCTCCTATTGCACTCACATTGCCTTCGGTGTGGTTTGGGAATGGATTCCCAGCCGTACTGCCAGTACCATCAAATCGCAAAATGCCCGCGTCGATGAGTCCTTGAACTCTCCTTTTGAAAGCAAGACAGTTCTCCGTAGAATGCCCCTGATTCCCGGCATGATATGCACAACTAGCGTTTGGATCGTACCATTTTGGGTATGGAGGTTTAAGGGGTGCCATGTAATGGGGAGAAATCAGTTGCTTCTCCAAAAGTTTTGGGTACAATTCCCCATATGACACAGGGATGGGAGTAAACTGCGGTATCTCGGGATTAGGCCTTGCTGGTCTTAGCTCATTCCTGGGTTGGCTTCGAACGGGTGCAGTGTTTTGTGAAAAAGTGGTGACGGGTCTTTGGTTGTTCATGGCGTATACGGGGTAGAAGGGAGGTGGTGTTTGGTAGTAAGGGGTTTGAGGAGGATAATAGAAATTTGGAGGTGGAAAATTTCGGGGTCGGAGTTGGTTAGGATATGAATTAGAGGCATTGCGGTTTTCCATCCCGACCATGTGGGCTTCTGGTTCCTTCTTTTTCATAGGCGCTGCCCTTTTCGAACCCTCTGAACCTTCCATTCTACCACTCTTAACGGCGTTCTCTATTAGTTCACCGGATATTACAATATCCGCGAAATCCTTCGTGGCACTTCCCACTAATTTGTCATAAAACGGCGCCTTTAAGGTGTTGATGAAGAGAACGGTTATCTCCGTTTTTGTTAGTGGGGGTTCCACTTGGGCTGAAACGTCTCTCCATCTCTGCGCATACTGTCTAAAGGTCTCTGACGGCTTTTTCTCCATCATCTGTAAGGTCATCCGGTCTGGCACCATGTCTGATACATGCTTGTATTGTTCGCAGAATGCAGATGCCAAGTCTTTCCAGGATCTAATCTTTTCCTCTTTGAGTTGGTTGTACCAACGAGGAGTGACTCTGTTAGACTATCTTGGAAGCAATGTATAAGTAACTTATCATCATTCATGTAACGATCATTTTTAAATGAGAACATGATGAGATGTGCTTTTGGGCACCTAGTCCCATCATACTTCTCAAAATCAGCGCCTTGAACTTGGAGGCAAAATTAGATCAGTCACAGGTGAGTTCCTTGGCACCTAGGGCGGAGAAGACCTCAGTGCCTTCTATTGCTTTGAGTCTTTCCTCTAGACTCCTATATTTTGCGTCATGGTTATCCAATTTCAATTTGGCTACTTCTGCGGGGTCATCCAGATCTGGAACTAGGGGATCAGCAGGACTGGCCCCTGGGTTTGACGCGAATATTCCTGGCCCCAAGTTAGTGGGTGGAGCAGGTGGCATAGGTCGATGTTCTAAGCCCGCGGGTTCTCTTTGAGCATACCCTCTCTGTGTTGTACATACGGGTGGTGGAGTGAATCCCGGAGGATAGAGTGGATCCTGATCGTGGTGAATTCTCGATTGAGGTTCCATAACATTGGGGTTCTGCATGGGTCCCTTTCCCTTGACCAAAGTTGTCATCATCTCCATAATTTTGGCCATCTGATCTCTTTGCTCGAGTGAATCCTCTCGAGATCTTACCATTAGATCTCTCGTCTCTTGTTGCGATTTAGCCAGTTGCTCTTGTAATTCTTTTTGAGCCCTTTCCATCCTTTCGATTCTCTCATTGAACTCAGCTTCCATTGCCCTAGTTTGTCGACGCGTTCTGTATGAATATCGTGATTCCAGTCTTGAAGTCTTGCAACTGCGGATTATATGGCTCTTTTAGTTCCAGTGGATGGTGATATGTACATGCGATGAATGAATGAATGAGTATATGAATGAATGTCCAAGAAATAAATGATGCATAAATGTTAGTTATGAGTAAATATGCAAGAATTTAGTGTTGATTTCAAGATAGCCCCATATGTAGGCATTTCATTTATCAGAAGAGTACATTACAAAAAGTTTTCATTTTTCCACCAGTTACACAAATTTCCTAGCCACATTGCCTTGTTTCTTCACTTGCTCTAAAAACTCTGATATACTCGATCTTTGGCTCGGAGGAATTGCAACCGAGAACTTGGCTTCATCCGATAATTGAACAACTTGCATAGCCGCTTGGCGAATTTCATTAATCAAGAAGTTGAGCTGCATTTCCTTTTCTTGGAGAGTTCCTTCGTACGCGTGCATGTCTCTATCGTACTGATCATTCTTCTCTTCTAGAGCCTTCAGGAGGTTATCTAATTGTTGTTGATGAGATTGTACCATATTTTCTAAATCTCGTACTCTCCTTTTTAATTCTCGATGTTCAGACTGACTATTCGCAAATTCATGATTACCCTTTCATACTCGGCATTCTTCCTCTTAACTCTATATTGCGTACATGCTGCCTTTTCCTCTTCTTTCTTTGCTTTTCCCTTCCAAAACTCCATTCCTCCTTTGATGTTGCTAATTTCTTCTTTCCACTCAGCTGTTGACTTGCCCAATCCACTATTCTTTATAGTGCTTCTTAATTTCTTGTTTTCCAAATGAAGGTCCCTTAAGTCGTTTCTCACGATCTCGGCCTCCCTTTGTACTTTTGATTCTGGACCTTTCAACTTGAGCTTCAATCTTCAATCGATAGTTTTCTTCTTGAAGGTGCGAGGTCCCTAGACATCTTAGCTTTTTCTCGCTCGAATTCTTGTCTAGCGATGTCTAACTCGGACGGCATTTCCTCCAAAAAGGGGTTCTGGGCAGTGCAATTTGTTGATGAGATTTGCTGACTACTTACCCGTTGCTTTCTCCATATGTCATAGTCTTGGGTAAGGGTATTAGCATACAAGGCTAATTCCATGAAATGAATTTCATTCCAAGACTTTGCAATATCTCGGACTCTCTTCATATATCCCTCACCCGCGAAAGCGAACTCGAATTGTGCCAACCCTCCAGTTGCGGGTATAAATTGTCGCGAAGAAAATTGCCTTTGGACTAATAGCGGAGCGTATCCAACTCCTCCCCATAACCCGAGTAAAGGTACCCAATCTTGGCTTCCACATTTGTATAGCGGGGTGAAGGACGGATCCGTGGTGCTCTCCACGTTATATCCTCTGCGTGAAGATTCGAAAGACTCGATACCCAATGTTGCTCGGTGACTTCTCTCGGCCATTCTTTCTTGAGGTAAGCTTCTAGCGCAGGCGAATGTTTTGAAAACATATGGAATGGAGTGCGCTCTACTTTCCAAAAATGACTCAAAATCCAAACATTGAGTAGTGTGTGCACACCGATAAATCGTCCCTTTCCTACCCTTCGACAAGTACTCAAGGACCTGAATGTCTCGGCTAAGATAGTCGGGACAGGGTTGACTCCTTGTTTTAGCCTTTCGAAAAAATCAAACACTGCGACCTCAATATGTCCGAGAACTCTCGGGAAAATGACCAAACCGTAAATGGCCAAGGCGAATAGATTAACTCTCTTCAATATGTCCGGATGACTCAGAACCGATTCTCGTAGGCTAGACCATGGAATGCAAACGGTTTCATTCTTCTTTTTTATTTGTTTTTCAGCCCATGCATCAGTCATGTCTGTCAGTCTTACTAATTTTTTCCTAAAGGTCAATGGCTTAGGCTCCTTCACGTATATCTTGCCGAATTGCACATTGTCGATGCGGAGTAAAGCAGCATACTCTTCTATGGTTGGAGTCATGTCCTCTTGATTGAATGTAAAGCACTGATAAGCCGGGTCCCAGAATCGAACCATGGCTTGAATCAACTGTTCGTCTACACGAATGGTGATCAAGGGAGCTATATCTCCATACCTCTCGGTGAAAATGCCCCTAGTATCTGAATCCCATCGATTCCAAACTCGCACCAAATCCTCAAGGTTATTTTGGCGAACATTCACAGTTGTATGTTCGGGCAAATTGGCAACACACCCTTCCACTAGGCTGTCCCCCTTTTCTCTCTGAGTTTTTAGAGACCACTCTCGAACCACGGCATTCTTCCTGTTATTTGTGTAATTGACTCCTCCATCGAAACCCGTTCTTTGGCAACTATCCTTTAATCAACACCTTCCTAACGTGATGCCTATGATGCATGATGAAAATAAAAATAAAAACAAACAAACTTGGTTAGTAAACACAACACAACTATAATTTGAGAAACAAATTAAACTACTCAACCCAAATTTTTTTTTTTTTACATAAACAGTGTAAATGAAAGGCAAAAGGCATTTCCCCGTGTACTTATTTTGGTGGCTATAAGCGGACAGAAGCTCGGCACGGCTCTAATTGGATAGCTCGTATGGTTCGTTACATGCGGTTTTGGTTCTAGATAGGTACTCGAATTGCCCGTACTATCATCTGCTAAGATTAGTACGGAACCTCGATCATAGCCCATCACAGCTCACGAGTTCAATTCGAGGATTACATTTACTTATGCCTATGCGGAGGGACAAGTTAACTCACGAAAGCATAAGTCATATGTAACGAAAGTATTCACTAGCTTTGTGCGGAGGGACGAGTTAACTCACGAAGGCGTAGCGATTACTTTCACTTAAACGGACGGAGCCCGGGTATAGAGCTCATGTTATGCAAAATGCAAGTGCACGGTGTGTGGGGGGGGAAAACTCATAAACCTCTACGTTTTATTTAAAGAAACTAAACAGGAATTAAAACCATAAAGACCGAAAAACAAACAAATAACAAGTGGGAAGAAATATTTACAACACGATGCCAATGCATGAATTTTGAAGACGAGATTTTCGGATCACGACCAAATATTTACTTTGAACAAGGAAATTTGAAAACTTTTGACAAGATGTGTTTATTCAACTCGACTCTCAAAACCGGTTCCCCAGTGGAGTCGCCAGCTGTAGCGACGTAAAAATTTTAGCTTAGCTTGGTCGCTAATTTGTGGCGATTTATTAGAAAACTGGAAATTGAAATTTGGTTTTAAAAATAAACCGGGAGTCGCCACCGATCTTTTTTCTAGGTGTGATCGGACACCTATTAAATTTTTCTTTAAAAGCGACTAAAAGGCTAGGTTTAGGCTTACGTTAAAACCCAGAGAAAAATTAGGGTTCGGGAGTCGGTTACGCGCGAGGAAGGTATTAGCACCCTCGCGACGTCCAAAATTGGTATCTTATAAACACATGTTGTCTTAATTTTCAAAAATACGAGTTCAATATAAAATTTAGTCATAATCCAGGAAAGATGAGAGTTTTCAAAAATTTTTATTTTTGAGAAGGATATATCGCTTTAACACGAGTCAATTGACATTCACCCAACATAGCGATGAACTCGATGACTTAATGTTAAATCGGTATAGTGCCTTGATTATTGAAATTAATTAGCAACATAAAAAATATTATTTGTAGCAGAAATTTGTAAATAATGCACACGATGATACAATTAACGATGAATATTAAAATACAATATAAAAAAAACGATGGAATTAACATATATACGAATAATAACAAAAATAATAATGATGTTGATGACACAACAAGTCAAAATAAAATATTAACAATGGTAACAATCATAAATTAGTAAAGGACGACATGTTAACACACAGACAATAATACATAATAATAAATAATGCTAAATTAACTAATAACAAAACAATAAATAAAGAAATACAAAAAGGAGAACATATAGTATAATAATATGAAAATAAAATAAAAACTTTATTATAAATAAATATACATAGGTATGTACACTAATAATAATAATGATAATAATACTAACAAGAAATAAAAAGTAAACATGATATAATAATAAAATTAAAATAAAGTATATATCTATGTGTACATATATATAATAAAAAATATACACTAACATTAATAATGATAATAATGATAATATTGAAATACAAAAGAAAAATAAATAATAAAATATTAAAACAAAGTAATAAAATAATAATGCTATATAAATATATATACATATACCTATATAATAAAAGATTTATACCACTATATAATAATAACATTAGGAATGATAATAATAATATGAAAATACAAGGAGATTTAAATAAGAATTAAAAATAAACAAAAAAAGGACCAAAATCGGATTAAAATCGAAGTTTGGGCCAAATCTAAAATAAAAATAAGCCATGTGGTCGTATTGCAACACGCGCGAAAAATGGGGGACCGAATCAGTAATATTCCCGTTCTAGCAAAACGCAGCACATCAACAGTGATTAGATTGCAAAACGAATTAAATTTGCGGGCCAATTTATAAATAAAACAAACCTGATTTAGAACACTGAAAACGCGGAAGGGCCGATTGCGCAAATAGCCCCTCCGCGTTTAAAAACACGCGGATCCTTGCAGGATTGGGTCGGGTCGACCCGACCCACCCCTAAACGGCGCCGTTTCGTTTAATTTGGGGGGGACCAAAACGCACCGTTTTGGTCCCCTATATAAGTTAAATTTTTTGTTTTTTTTGTTCATTTGAGCGTGTTGAAAAAAAAAAGGAAATGGGGCTGCTTTCTCCTCTGCTGGGGTTCCGACGCCGGTCATGGGCACGACCATCGCTCATGCAGCAAGATTATCACGCTTGCGCGCCGCGCCATCGCGGTGGCGGAAGTTCGAGAGGTAAAAAATTTTTTTAGCAATATATATGCGACGTAATAGAGGAGAAACAAAAGGAAATAGAAAAAAAGAAAGAAATAGAAAGATTTCTAAAAGAAAGAAAGAAAAAATGATGGCAATCACCTTGTATTGTTTCTTGTCTTCTTTTTCTTTTGATCTCTCTGCTATATTTATTTTTCGTTGTTTGATCTAAAAATCCTATTTTTTGAAAGTATGTTATGTATTATCTCCTTGTTCCTTTTGTGAAACTGCCGAATCCCTTTTTTTTTTCCTCGAATTGTTTTTTATTCGGCTCTTTATAGCCTATTTTTTACAATTTTTTTAGTTCTACTTTCTGTCTTTTCTATTCTTGGCTTTGCAGGTATAGAGGCGGCGGAGGTGACCGGTGGTGCAGAGAGTTGGTGCGGCGCTGGTCAGGGCAGGTGGGGCAACAGAGGGCTTGCGGCGCTAGGCATGTTTAGGGTTTCAGAAACTGAAACCCTAATGTCTAAAACTGGGCTTCTGGGTTTGGGGTTAATTGTGTAAATATTGGGCTGAGGATTAAGTGTTAGTGGGTGAGGGATATGGGGTTTAGTTGGGTTGGATTTGATTTTAGGGGCTGGTGGGTTTAGGTTAGTTGTTTGGGTAAAAAGGTTTTGTTGGGTTAGGTGTTTTGTAATTAGGCCTCAAAATTGGCCTGTACAATAATCATATGAAAAATATATTGGGTTTTTTAAAAAAATATATAAATAAAAGTATGTAAAAGAATATAAAAATATCATTTAAAATGCATAATAAATAATATGTAATATGATTTAAAAAATATAATTTAATATACAAATTTTAATAATTTAAATAATACAATGAATAATATAAATAATGTAATAGATATTATATGATATACATAAAAATTTATAAGTAATGAAAATATTTAATTGTCATATAATAGAATATACTTTAAATTTATAGGAAATATGAAATATGATAGATATAATATAAAATAATAAAAGTAATATGTAAAACAATATATGAATAATTAATAAATATATATGAGAAAATATAATAATAATATAAAAAATGATAATAATAATTTGAGAAAAATAATATATAATAAATAATAATAATACATATAATGAAAATCATACTTATAATAGGATAATCTTATGATGTATAATATAAAAATAAATCAAATAACAATATATAAAAAAATATATATAGAAATAAACAAAATAAATATGGGACTAAATTTAAAGTTCAGTAAAATTACGGGGCGAATTTAAAAGGAATAAAACTGAATCAAGGTCCTAATTAAATCGCGTGTAAAATAGATGGGACTCATTGGGCAAATTGCCCTATTCCCAAAACGACTGCGTTTTAATCTTGGACTTAAAGCAGCTACTGTAGGGACTAAATCACAATTGAGATAAATCAATAGGGCCAAATCATAAATAAAATAAAGTTTAATTGTAAACGCAAAAAAAAAGTAGAAGGACCGATTGGGCAATTAACCCAATCCTAAAAAATGCGCGGATCCTCCCCGGGTAATCGGGTCAACACGCGGATCCTGGGGGTCTAAAACGATGTCGTTTTGTCAAGGCTATATAAGCCAACTTCTCAGCTTTGAAATCATTTGAAACCCGATTTAAAAAAAAAAAAAAAACTTAAGAATTCTCTCTGAAAGAGAGAGAGAAGAGGGAGCTCCGGGCTCGGGCCTCTGTTAACCACGCTCCGGTTACGCGCCTACGCGCCGCCCTGAGGACCACTGTACACGGTGGCTAGGGTTCGAAAAAAACCCTCCTTTTTCTCATTATCCGTCAGGTAATCCTTTTTCTTTTATTTTTTTGTAATATATATTAAAGAAATATTCACCTTTGTATTCGATTGATTACTGGTATTGTAACTTGGAAATACTATGCTCTTGTTGAATCTTTGTATATGTTTCTCTGGAAAATCCGTGTGTATATTTCTCTCTCAAAAATCGTGTCCTTTTTACAATGAAAGTATTTGGCTTTTATAGCCTGATGTAAAACAGCCTTGGAAAGAAATCTTTGATTTCTTTCCTTATTTCTATTGTCGCGTTTTCTGCTGTTGTTTTTTTCATCTTACTGTTTGTCTTCACGAGGAAATCGAGGAGCCGGGATGATTAGGCCCGATGGCGACGGTGCCGGGCGCTTAATCGCTTTCATTTGGCTTCAAGCTCGCGCCAAATTCGAGGCCGGAAACAAGGCGTTGATGGGGGTAGATGGAACGTTTGATGATTGATGGTGGCCTTCATTCGGGAGCTAGACAGACGCTCCCCGAATCTTCCGCGAAGCGATTGCGCGCGAGGGGGCGAGCTGGGTTGAAACCCTATCTGGAAATTTTAGGTTTTGGGCTTAGTTGTTTGGGCCTAGTTTAGGTTTGGGCCTGTTAGGTATTGTAACTGGGTAAGGTCTTTTGTATTTGGGCCTTCTGTTTGGGCTTTGTAATCTGGACTTTATGGACTGTTAAATAAACAATTATTTATTTATTTATTTGGTTTATTTAAGCCCGGTCAAATTTGGGCTATTACACCACAAACGTACAAAAATCAAACTACGCAAACAATTTATTGTCGTGGTTGTCACTGTTCTAGCAGAAATCCCACTTCCGCTATCGCTTTTTCTCATACTCCATTTCTTGCCGGTTCACAACTAGTTGAGGTCAACAAAATTTACTTAATTTCTATATTTACTTATTACCTAATCAGCATAAAAACCAGACATTAACAATTCAACAAAATATAAGCCAAATCTGGAAATACAAATTCTTTATAAAACAAAGCGGAAGAATAAAAAATTTAGGAAGAACAGTATAGTAAGAACAAGAAAAAAAATCAATTACAAATTAAAAATTTGTTCTTCAATCAGTCATTGGAAATTGGAATTAAGTTCTAAATGGTGACGGTTAAGATAAACATAAGAGAAGAACCTTTTTCTAAACATGAAATGCATAAACGATTTAAATTGAAAGAAAATGTGAATATATGCGGTTTCTACTTTTTATTATAGATAATATATAAAAAAAATTTAATTTAATTTAATTAAATATTTAAATTAAAATTTAAAATTTCCGATTATTTAATCAAAATTATAACTTATTTTATTATTGTAACTTCAAATTTAAAACTTTTATCATTATCTATTAAAATTTTGAAGATTGCTTTTAATTATTTTAACGTAAATGTGCTTTTTAAAACTAAATGAAAGTATATAAAAAAAATATCTTAAAAATCTGTAAATTTTAAATAAAAAAACACAAATGTGTCGGTTGTAGCAATTTCAGTGCGCACACCTTGTTATATATATAATTTTTGATTGACTCTTAGCTCAGCGGGCATTGCTGCTATTATAACAACGAGGAGAACATGGACTTGAATGCGCTTAATCATAGTTGTTCTTTGGTTTAAGGGTTGAGGAAGGGTAATGGGTAGCTATAGATATTATATCAAAATGTATATGTACATTATATACAATAGAAGTTGGGTAAGATGATACATTGAATGACAAAAGACCATTACGTGCTACTAGTCAAGATGCTCATTGTAGAGGTTCTTTGATGGAGAGGGGAAGTATTGCAAATAAGTGATTGGAATGTACCAAAAGCAGGCGAAGAGGAAGACTGGAGCAGATCCAGTATCACTGAACGCATCGACATGTGGTGGTTGGTAAGGTGGAGAAAGAAAATATGTGGTTGACAATAAGGCTCAACAAAGAAAATAAGTTGAAAGAATTTTAAGGCGAAGAGAGAGTTTTGAGAATCAAAATACCAAAATGTTAAAAGTCCCCTCACTAGTTGTGAAGGGCTCCTATTTATAGATATTTGAAAATAGGTGCTACAAAGCTGGGTAATTAATATGAGTAGTTAAATTAATTTTTAGTTACAATTGCATTAATGATTATGGACGTCTATCACACACAACAACAACATTCAGAGTAGATTGAATGCCTTCAGCAGCAGCACTCAGATCGAATCGAAAGCCTTGAGCAGCAACATATAGAGCACTTCGACCAGCTTTAACACCAGCAGGATCTCATTGAGGCCTATCTAGAGCAGTTGTGCCAGCATTTTCATATCACTTCACCTGATCCTCCTATTGTCTCTACGCCTCTCAATCCTGACATCCCACATGTGGTCAACCAGTTATTTTTATTTAGTTTTATTTTTTTATGTTTTATTTATTTTTATTTTACTTTTATTGTTATTGTTATTTGTTTTTCTTTTTTGGATTTATATATTTTTAATGTATTTTACTGTTATTGCTTTTTTTACTATTTTTCTATTTTTTTTGTCACCTCTTTACCTTATTTTATTTTTGTTTGTTTTCTTATTATTGTATAGAACCATGTACTTAATTTAGGATCTCCTACGTTTCTGGATTTCTCTATTCCAACACAATCATCCCAATTCGGGGAAGTTTCAATTCTCTTCCTCCCTTTCTTATGATACTTTGCTTATTGTGATTATATTTGTTTGTACATTGACGGCAATGTACATCTTAAGTGTAGGGAGGATTTTATATGTTTATGCGATATAGCCCCTGAATTTTTGTGTGTTTAAGTAAATTTCTCAAACATAACATTAGAGTTAATTTTTCTAAATTTGGAGTTTTTATTAGTTCTGTTTGGGATTAATTGGTGGATTTTTATGCATTGGTTTATTAATACTTTAAGACATGAGAAAGTCAAGCATGATAAGTCGTTTTAAGAAACTATTATTTTAGGTTGTCTCCCTGAAATGAAGCATTATCTTGAAATTTTAAATTTACAAGTTTGATATAAAAATCATAATTTTTGTGAGCTTTTGAGCTTATAGAGTATTTATTGATTCATGCCCATTTTATTTTTGGTTGTGAGCATGTCAACTTGATTTGTTATTCTAGATCTTGCTTCGGATATACATGCCGAGACCATATTATCGATTTGATATACTAAGATGATAGAGACACTTAGAATTTAACCCGCCTAACCTTTAACACAGCTTTCCCGTTGTATTATCCCCTAGTAAACTCTGTTGATCCTAATCCATTTTTGTATACTTATCACCCGTTTATGTTAACTCGAAAATTGTATTAATTTTGTAAATCACCCTTTTTATTGACTCCTTTTTTGTCAAGATTCGATTTAGCTAGTCGCCTAACTATGTTTCATCATTTGTATTATTGAATTTTTATTTTAAAAAAAACACAGAAAAAAAAATCTCTGGAAAAAATAAAAGAAATTGAAACACTTGCCCTTAATTGTTAAGTAATCCTTCCACTCTTTGCAGTTAGCCTTGAATTGCATTTTTCTTATTGCAGAAAAACACTTAGACTTAGATAAGTCTTTAGGCTTCTTGGTTATCTTCCTTTCCACTTTAGGTGGCTTAAAGGATTTATGTAATGAGTCAGATTTCAACTGTGTAAAAAAACGCAGTTTCAGAATCTCATTTTTGTAAACTGTGTCCGTAAGGACAAAATATAAGGATTTATGAAGTTAATATGAAATATATTGAAGTTCAGTTAAGTAATTTAACCAAGAAGTTAGCTAATTAAAGCTCGGGGATTAAATTGTAAATGTCCAATCACTATAGAGCTTTAATTTGGAAAAAGCTTAAGGCCCTAGATAGCAATTATCCAGAGGACCAAAATCATTATTAAACCATCGTTATTATAAAGTTAGTGGAGAATGATGATAATAACCATTTATTTAATAAAATTATGACTAAAGAGATGTAAATAAGATTAGATAAAAAAGTAATGATAATTAATTATGTTTAATTAACTATTTATTCTACATATATAATTTTATGTGGATAGAAAGAGGAAATTCATTCATCTTCTTCCACCATTTTTTGTTAAAGAAGGAAGGAAAGAAAATTTAAGCATCCCTTCAACATTCAGTCATAAATTCAAGTAAGTCCTTAGTCCATCAAATATCCTTAAATAGTTAAGTTTGGGCTTCTTTATCATTCCGCAACACTTGCAAAATCCTTGGTGCAACCTATTTTGAACTTAACATGTTGTAGCAAGCCATTTGTAGTGTATATTATAAAAAGGTGATGATTATGAATAATTTTTCATAAATTGTATCATATTCAGTAAGGTTCATTCATTCTTTCTACTATGAAAATCAAAATTAATTTAGGTAGTCTAATTAGGTTTTCCAAACTTACATTTCATCAGCCGCATAATAAAAACCCCTAAACTAAGAAATCTAACAATCTAACTTTTTTTGTAATTCATTTATAATTCTTTTTATTTTATAATCTTTAATAGTTTTTATAATTTTTTATAATGCTTATAAGTTTTATAATTTTGTATTTTTCCGATAACTTTTTTTTTAAAATTCAAATGATGACATGATATAATTTTAAAGTGTCACATCATCACCTCTTAACGACGTTACAAGAAAAGAACTAAATTGTTTGATGAAATCTTAGTTCAAGTACCAATATACACCGATTTTTTTTTAGGACCAAAATGTTGGGGATCGACCTGTATAAATAATGAACAACAAAATAGAGAAAATCAAACAAACAAATATTTACGTGAAAAGCTCTCAAATAAGAAGATAAAAAATCAAGGGCAAAAGGAGACTTCACTAATGAGAAAATAATTTGAAAAGTACAACATAGAGATAATAAAAAACAAACCCTGAATACCGAATACAAAACCCTCCGACTAAAACACAAAATTCTCTTAAAGTTTTGTTAAAGTTATTTCTTAATTGTGTTATGTTATATTTTTCATCAAATATTCTAGGATTACTACAGGCCCTTTTATAGACCAAATTCGGAGGTCAAATATGACTAAAATATCCTAGATTAATCAAAATTCGATTGGGGAAAACAATTAGAGTTTAACTAAGAGAAGAAACTCGATTATCGTGGGAACACGTCATCACGTCGCAACGTCCCAACACTTCTCTTCGTGACATCATCATCGTCATGACGCCCGGTGTCGCGTCATCGAGACATCGTCTACTTTGTGTCTCCAATTGGCTTCGTGTCATTGCAACGTCACGTGAATCTTCGTCGTGACGATGCCTCTATTTTGGCTCTTGATTTGTCCAAAATGCGAGGCACACTCTACATAAGATGAAAAAGGTTGTCAAGTTCAAGGACTAAATATGGCCTTGTTTTGTCTTTGTAATTACTTTTTAGTGATATGATTAAATTGTTGTCACTACAGTCAATAATTTGGTGATAAATAACGATTTATCATTGTAAAACTTTTTATTTAGGAATTCATTTTTTCGTCTCTTTACTTTCTTGTGGTGAATTAATTTATGTCAGTAAAGCCCTTTTTGTCAATGAGCAAACTTGCTTCACTTTTGGTAGATGTTTTATCGTTGAATTGAATTTCATCACTATAAGCATCTTTTATCAGTGTGCAAATTTTCTTTCCGTTGACACATTTAGCCAATGTTTATAGATTAATCAGGCCATTGATTCACAAATGAAAATATTAAAAAAAAAACCCTTTTTTTAGCTAGTTCAGTTGGTCTGTATCAATGCCCAATCTAACTAGTTCAATATCATTCTTTGAAGCAATAGTTCAATGGGTTTCTGATGCAATCCAATTCAAACATCATTGTCTTTAGCAATAGCATATTTTCTCTCACTTTTGCCTTTTGCATGAATAAACTCTTTTGTCGCTATAGTTTAGTGATTTAATTTATGTATAATAACTTTCGTTGTATAATTATCTTTTGGTAGAGTAAATTTTTTGGTGTAAATTTTGTGGTTATTTTATGGTAGGTAAATAAGCATAAACAAGGGCATAACTAAGGGTCGGTAGGGGTCGGCCCTTTAAAATAAAAAATTTTTGTTCAAGTTTTTTAAAAATTTTAAAATTTTAAATTAGTAAAAGTAAAATTTTTCTAAAATAATAAAAAATTAATTTAATCTTTTAAAAATTATAAAAATATAAACTATTAAAATAATAAAATTAGCATAAAAATTACAATTTAAAATATTTTATGATTTCCGTAGCATGAGCAACTCCCGACCCAGATTCCAAAGCCATAAATAGAGGGCTTAGCCACTGAGCACAGTATTATATGATTGGTTAACTCTACCGGTGACTTGTATCAATAAAAGACTTTGATAGGTGCGGCAAATCGGATTATTTTGGAATTGGATGGAATCTTACGTGTAATCGACTCCAAGGTTGGCATATTTCCCTTATCTTCCGTTTCCTTTCTAAATATAATAACAACTCGTTAATGCCATGATTATAAAGAAGGGAAGCCATGATTACAATAATACAAGTTTTTATTGCTTTCATTCAGTTGTTTGTATGATCTTCTACCATCTGGAACACGAAAAAGGAGAAATTATCTTGAAAAGTGTAATTGAGTTTTTCTAAACAAAAGAATGGGAAGTTTTTGTCGGTTTCGTACAAAGCTCGGTATTATTAGATAATTGAGACATTGGGATTGGGATTTGGATTTGGAAGAGACTTGCGTGCGGTTGACACACTCAGCTTGCGGATACAAAAGAATTTATGCCGGAAAACAGAGGAGAAAAAACTTCCCATTTTTCTGTGCACCGTAATATAAAACATCATTATCTAATATAACCCTCCAAGTCCAAAAGAGAGAGAAAAAAGATAACAAACCTGTTGGTGTCACCCGGAAATGGCGGCAACGAGGAAACCCTTACTGTCTTTGCTAAGCAGAGTGAGCCGAACAAGCAGGAGGACCTATGGTGTTCTGGCTGAAGGCAGCTCTTCTTCTTCTTCTTCCTCTTCTAACCATCTCATCAACCTTGAATACGAATATAGTGCCCACAAGTAAGTTTTTTTCTCTCTTTTTTCATTTGATTCATCCTTAATCTCTGGGCTTAATCTTTCTCTTCTTCTGGCAATTCAGTTTTTTTCTTCTTGTTTTGGGTTCTGGGTTTTGGTTCTTTGATCTGAAAAGCATCTACTATCACTTGTATTCATGTTTTCGGTTATGCTTACGTTTATCGGAAGCATATTTATTATAATTAGTATTTGTGGTTTTGGTTTTGCTTTGTTAGCTTCAAGCTTTAGTCTTTGTTGATCGTTCCTGTTAGAATGATGGATTATGTGAGAATTTTTCTTCGATAATATAAATGAGTTCAATTGATCTTTCCTGTTAGAATGATGGAGTATCTGTTGCTGTGTCCAAGTTCAATAGGGTGAAATTTTTTAACTTCTGTATTCAGGTTTTGTTGATATAATTAGACCATGCCCTAATATGTAGACTCCACCAATTATATTAATGGATTTTGTTGAGGACCTTTGATTGAGTTTCAATGTGGAGAATTGGAAATCACGAAACGTTTCCATGGAGGATATTTTTATGGTCTCTGAAGTTGCCTTTTCATTTGTAATTTGATTCCATTGCCTTTATTTTTTCAAGGATAGAGTAAGCAAAATTACTTTTCTTGTTCAAGTACAGTTATCACCCAGTTCCTGTTGTATTCTCTGAAGCAAAGGGATCAATCATATGGGATCCAGAAGGCAAGAAATATCTGGATTTTCTATCAGCTTACTCAGCTGTTAATCAGGTATAAACAGTGTAATTTATGTTGTAGTAATCCCTACACCTGTAGGTACCTCTTTACTTTGTCTTATTAATCCATTTGTTCCTTCTGTTATTCACTAGAATTTGGCCGCGGGGTGGCAGAGGGAATTCCTCTTGCCGAGCATACTCAGCCAAAAGGCAGAGTAAAAGAAAAGAAATCCACCATTTGCATTTTTCTTGGCAATTTGAATTCAATTTTATCTGTAGTTTATGTCATTGCTTGCCACTGTAGGGACATTGCCATCCAAAGATCATCAAAGCATTTCAAGAACAGGCAGAAAGACTCACTCTCAGTTCTAGAGCCTTCTACAATGACAGGTTTCCTGTTTTTGCTGAGCGTTTGACAAGCATGTTTGGTTATGAGATGGTGCTTCCTATGAACACTGGTGCTGAAGGAGTGGAAACTGCTCTGAAGTTGGCAAGGAAATGGGGTTATGAGAAGAAAAAAATTCCCAAAAACGAGGTAAATCTTTTCAAGCTTTGCTAACTGATCTTTTGTTGTGTCTAATAGTTCCTCTTACCTGATGTGAGGCCATTAGCTGGGAAAGTATTGTAAGGTGGTTTTGGGGGCGAGAGGTGAAGGGGATACTTCTGATTTTATGTAATTACTATTTTGCTTCGTCCAATGACCTTAATTGGAGATAGATACAAATACTGGAGTTCTATACAAGGGGAAAATAGTAGTTCAGGAAACAGAAAACTTGTGGTGTTCCTTTTTTATTTAATTTAGTAGCAAGGCACTTATGATTTTGGATGGCAGCTTATGTTCTATATTGTTTATCTTCTTTCTGGCTTGGTATTATATATATGCATATATACAATCTAGTAAAGTTTTATTTGTTTTTAGTTTGATTAAATAATTGTGCATATGCAGGCTATTATTGTCTCTTGTTGTGGTTGCTTCCATGGTCGTACATTGGCTGTCATCTCTATGAGCTGTGACAATGAGGCTACTCGTGGATTTGGGCCATTATTGCCTGGACATATTAAAGTTGATTTTGGTGATGCTGTTGCCCTTGAGAAGATCTTTAAAGGTTTGAATAGTCCCAGTACTTTTTAGTTTATTTTTTATTTGGTGCTTAAGAGGCATCAATTATTCTGGATGATCTAGTAATTTATCTTCAATGTCTTGATATATGCAGAAAAAATGTACTTTTCTTCTGCTCTAATACGTTACTTATTCCTTTTGAGTGCAGAACATGGAGACAGAATAGCAGGATTTCTCTTTGAACCTATTCAAGGAGAGGCTGGTGTAAGTTTATTATCAAACATTATAAGGCTGTTAAGTAGTTTGAATGGACTTGATTGTTCTTTTGTGGTTTTGCTCCCTTTAGTTGTGGATATGGGAACTTTTATTGAGCCAGCAGTTTGTTTATCTTTTCCATGGTTGATATGTGTGTGTGTGTGATATGCTAAAGTGTTTTTGGTCTTGGTAGCTATAACTTGGTAGTTATGGGAGCTTCTTTATCCCCACCCCATTATAAGGAAACTATCTTATATGGTTACATGATTAGTACAGGGATTGATAAATTAAGGGAGATTTGAACTAGAGATCTTTTTGATGGATAGTTTTCTCTACCAATTAGGTGTCCCATTGATGACCAATCTTTAAATATGAGAGATCACAGAAGATTCACACACAGAGAAAAGAAAAAAAAAAGGGGCTTTTTTTGTTTCCTTTCTCAAATTATATTGTTAAGTGGTTATTGCTTTTGTCCATTCTTTTGACAATGTGTTATATATTATCCCTTTCCATTTAAGGTTATAATACCTCCAAAAGGTTATCTAAAAGCCGTCAGAGATCTTTGCTCAAAATATAATGTTTTAATGATTGCTGACGAGATACAAAGTGGCCTAGCACGGTCAGGAAAAATGTTGGCTTGCGATTGGGAAGGTGTTCGTCCAGATGTTGTGGTAAGGCTGTTTTCAACTTCAAAGTTTTGTTGAAATTCCTGTACTATTTCACTACTAACCAGTGTTTAGTTCTAATTTGTAGGTAATAAATTCTGCTGACTGAATATGCTAAAACTGTATATAATAAATTTGTGATTGTTGGTCTACAACTTTATGCCCTTTGATTTCTGCAGATATTCTAGCAAAGTAGCCATTAATAATGCATCAAGTATATATGATCCTTTTTCTCATTCTTGTAAGAAAAATGTAAAACTGGATATTGAAATGTGTAAGAGGGGGGGAGGGGGTTGAGTTGCTACAAAAATAATGAAATACCGACTGAGACGTTGATCTGCACAAATCAAATATATTCTTGTACTTGGTGTTTATTATTTTAATGGTTTCTGCAATTTGCTTCAATGTGAGTCAGGATTGTTGTACTGTTCTCCCCTCAATTTTACTTTCCAAGCATTGATCGCCTACTTGAAATGTATCTGATATACAGATTGTGAAAATAGAAATACATAACTCATAATTTGCTTTTGGTTATTCTAAAGGATCAATAGAAAGTCATATTCACTTCTCATTTATGGATCAATCGTTTTATGTAGCTAATTCTTTTCTTCCCCCGTATTATAGTTAAGCATTTCAAAAATAGAAATCTTACATTGTTTATTCTCTGCTCTGAGCATCAATACAAACTTATATTTGCTGATCATGTTTCATGTAGCCCTTGTATTGGAGTTCGGCATTTAAAATAAAAATCTTTAAGTTTAATTCGCATTGTGAGATTAGCACTGAAACAGTTGAATGATAGCATCCTGGTCTAGAACTGCTGAGCCTGCTAAATTCATGCATTCAACATGCTCTATATTATTCTTTATTTCAAGCTTTCTTTCTTCTTAAATCAATGTATGCCACAGGTTTAGAAACTTCTCTTGTAAATATTTAATATTTATTGACTTGCTCAGATACTAGGAAAAGCTTTGGGTGGTGGCGTAATACCTGTTAGTGCAGTGCTTGCTGACAAAGATGTAATGCTTTGTATTCGACCTGGAGAACATGGAAGGTTTGTAGTTATCCCTAGTAATCTCTGGTTAATGATGTTTCTTCCATCATTAATAAACAACTTAGCTTTCAAGGAAACTTGGTAGTTCTTCTTCCATTTTATGCACATGACTCTTTCCAGTGCCTGAAGTGCTTTTCTTCTCTCTCTGCTATTTGTGATACAATTGTTTTACAGTATCACTTTGTTTATGTGAAAGCTCACTGCACTTTTATTGGTGTTTGTCATCAGCACTTTTGGGGGGAATCCTTTGGCCAGTGCGGTGGCCATTGCCTCACTAGATGTAATCCAGCAGGAGAAACTTGCTGAGAGGTATTGAAAATTCTTTCTGAGTGTTGCATTATCAAGATTAAATATGAAGAAAAGTTGGAAATTATGCTGTTTCCTGGGAAACTACTTGATCTTTTTACAGTTTGGTATAAATGAAAATTTAGGCAAGATAAAAATGTAGAGAGAATTCAACATCTTAAAAGAAGTAATTGAATCTCATACAATGTATAAATCTTAACATTCTGATTGATGAGCATATTTACCCTAGGGTGTCTTGTCATATGCATAATCTGAGAGAAGACATGGTAACACTCTGCAGGGTAAAGTTTTCTTGACATTATCAATTCCCAAAAGGATCAATGTGAAGGGTTAAAAAAAATCATTATTTGATTAAAATTGGATTTAAAGCTTGCTTGAAGTATCCTCTGGCTTGCTGAAATTTATCTATTTCTTCCTGCCCTCCCCTTTCACTGCCCTTTTTCTGCCCAGAGATGTATATATTTATTTGCTGGTTTATTTCCTATTTCGTAGATCTGCCCATTTAGGAGAAGAACTTTTGTGTCAGCTTGTTAAGATTAAGGAGGAATTTCCAAACTACATTAAGGAAGTTCGGGGAAGAGGTTTATTCACTGCTGTAGAGTTCAATAGCAAGAGTTTATTCTCTGTTTCAGCGTATGATATCTGTCTAAAGATGAAAGAAAGGGGAGTTCTTGCCAAACCCACACATGACACCATTGTACGGTTGACTCCTCCACTTTGCATGAGGTAAGGGGAAATGCTTGATGACAACCTTATAGTTTTCTGTCCACTGTCCCTTGAAGGTTCAAATTTTTGCAAGCATCCTACACAACCAAATCAAGGAAAACAAATGTCTAGAAAATGTTTATATTTATTTGTGATTCTGTAGAACATCTTAACGTGTGTGAATGGAGATAATACTTTTTAACAAGGTTGATGGGTTGAGCGGTGCTGATCCATCTTGGTGCTAAAATTGGTTAGTACTAGTTCACACATTTGCTTGTTTTGGCCTAACAATATGGGGCTGCTGGGAAGAACTCACTCATGTTCCTCCCTATGTTCTCTAATAAATTTATATGGCATTATCAAACTTCATTGAACAGGTTATATTTGGTATCGTGTGAAAAACTGGAGTTATGTCTGTTACTTTGGTGCTCCTCTGTCATATTTCCCCCTTTTTCTATACAAGTTATTGACCATACCCCTTGCTTTTGGTGGTGATTTTAGTTAATTGCTGCTTTTAGAAGTAGGAACTAGGATCACTCTAGAAATTTCTGTGTCTTCTGGCCATTCTCATCTAAAGCCTTTGTCCTTTAGCTTTTGCTGCACTATTTTAGTTTCTATTTGTTAAATTTTCTCTTACTTAGTCGTAGCCTACACCCAGCCATCCAACACTGCCCCAAAAACTTGCTCCAATCACCTCTAATACTTCCTATAGGAGGAGCAAGAAAAAAATGTATCCAAATGACTCTAGATGTTTTGTTGTTATTTCTCATGAGTTAATGATTATCTTTGCCCTTTGAATTGAGGAACTATTTCTATCATTATGTGATGTCGACCATACTCGTCTGGAAGTTGTGGCTGCCTGCTGAAGCTTTCCTTTATCCTTTTTCTCTTATAATTGTATTTACAAATTGGGATTCTTTGGAAATATTTTTTTACCTGATCAGGGGTCCAGATATTATTCAGGATTATATATGCAGTGTTGAAATTAATGATCTTACAAAGTTTATGTAGATCCATGCTCGAACTAAGAGCTATTTTTGGTGCACTGTATGTCATTGTCTCCTTTTGTCATTTTTATGGGGAGTCTCATATGTATATCTCCATTTATATTTAACCCTTGCAATCACAGATGCTGTTGCTAGGAAAACAATATAGAAGCAGATATTCTTGATGATGTGTGCTGCTTGTCTAGTTACTTGCATTGGTTTAAGACATGATCATCCTTTAACCTGCATTTGATGTTGTCTAATTTTATGCGTATGATAAATGTGTTTGCAGTCGGGATGAGGTCAAAGAAGGATCAAAGGTGCTGCATGATGTTCTGGAACTTGATCTACCAAATATGCAGAAGGCCAAGCCAAAAGATCCTCCGACCACCGCTACAATTTGCGATCGATGTGGGAGGAACTTGTATGATCCTTCAGATAGAGCTCTCTAAATCATTTGTTAAATGAGAGAGTTTATATATGATTCATCCTTGGACATGGATTCTCTCTTTTTTCCTCTAAATAAACTAGACATTGATATCTCTTATGTTATTTTTATCTTTTGCTGCTAAGGAACAAGGCAAGAACACTACTAATACACACAAACTCTATGCTTATATTGTTATACCTAAAATTAAAATAAACATTATGCTCCTTTAACTTTAGTTGTTCATAAATGGATGATTGATTTAGTTTTAAGTACTTCTTGAGATGGTAAAATACAGTTGAACAGTCCGTTGCAAAAAGTCTAATAAAATTCATTTTTATTGGAAATCAGAAAATTAATTTATATTATGATCGTTTAGGTAAAATATTTTTTATTATTTAGTAAATTTTCTGAATTCATTTTTTTTCAAAACCATTTTTAACGAAACAAACATATACAGTTTTTTATTACAATTTTTCTAAAAATTTATGTTTGATAAACATTATTTTCAAAAGTTCTTTTTCCCTAATAATTTTAAAAAAACTAAATTAAAGTAATAATACATTAGTTGAAAACTTAGGCAATAGCATTATTGTAAAATACACATTGTTATGAGAAAATTTACTCTCTAACTTTAAAGCTCGACGGATATGATTCCCTTGCATGGTCAAGAAAAAAATCAAATGCATAAATTGAGCAATTAATTACCAAATTGTCCACGAGCACAAATTATTCAATATACTAAGCATTAAGCGATTACAGAAATAAGTAGAAATTAAAAGCACAATTGGATTAACTCCCGTACAGCTTGAGGAGATTCAAAAAACACCTGTAGACTAGTAAAATTTATACCAGCTTGCTTAGCCATGAAATCCACAACTGCATTATGATCTCTAGGAATATAACGGATAGAAACTTCCCAATTCCTTTGTAACAGTGAATGGATGGCCCATATTTCCATGAGAGGGCAATCAATAATTTTGCCAAACAAAATTTATTTCACCAAAAAAGCATAATCAGATTCAAGTTCAACTTCTTGGTATCCTTTTTCCCAAGTCAGATGTAGCCCTTCAAGGATAGACCTTGCTTCTATTCTAAAAACTTCATCTCTCCCCAATATAATCGAATAGCCACATAACCAATTACCATCCTTATCTTTAATTACTCCTCCAATTACAGCCGAGTAAAAACTAAGTGAAACTACACCATCAGTATTGAGTTTGACCCATCCCCTTTCCGGCAGAAACCAATTCATACTAGACACCATATGTCCCATATGAATCCTAGAATTTGAGGTTAGTAACTTATAGTCCAACTGATACTTGTATCTACCACATCTTGGACAGAGCTGTGATTTCCAGAAAATACAAACATATTCTTGTTTTTCCATAGTAACCAACAAACAATAGGAAACAACATCTGCAAATCCAGCTCCTGACTACCACTCCTCCTTACATTTTGAAAGTTCCAGATAATCCATTTATCAAAAGGTAGGGAGAAAAATAATACCTGTTTTTGCGGTGGTACAATCGAATTCCAAACTGCCCATGGGAATCAACAATCTTTGATAACATGTAACTCAGATTCATTGGTAAAATTTTATCTCGAAAAATTGCTTTCACAAGCCGTATGTCTCTTAACTCTCTCATCATTCGTCAAAAGTCTGTTCTTCCATAATAGCCAAATGAACACTCTAACCCGCTACGGTACCTTGACTTTCCAAAACAATTTCTAAACATTAGAATTATTTGTCAACTGAGATTGGTACATACCTTTTATATGTATCCCCCATGGAAAAGGAATTTCTAGTCACTCATCTCCTCGATAGTCGGTCAATCCCTGCACCTAGCCAAGGAGGCAATACCAAGGCTATTTGCATCACAATTGGATCTGGTATGAAATTTTTAAGATGAGTCCAATCCCAATTCCCAAATTCATCAACTAAATTGCAGACTCGTAAAGTTTCATCTAACAGCTCGGATTCCACATAGAAATTCCTTAGAGGACCCACTTGAGGAATCCAATTATCGTTCCAAAAAGTCATCAGATATCCATTTCCAATAGTCCAATAAACATTATCCACCACATCTTGCCAAACCCACATTAAGGACCTCCATATATAGGAGCAATTACTCCCAGAAATAGAATTCGGAAGCACCCCACAAATATTGTACTTACACCTTACAACCCTAACCCATAACTTATCAATCTTGGTTAACAAAAGGAAACCAAGTTTCAAAAGAAATAACTTTTTCTGAATAGCTAGATTTCTTATACCTAAACCCCTAACGTCAATCGGATGACAACAATCATCCCATTTTAAGAGAGCCGATTTCCTATCATCAGAAGAAGATCCCCAAACAGAATTACGGGCTAGCTTTTCAATCTCAGCACACACCGTTATAAGAATGTGAACTGTAAACATAAAATAACTAGGGATTGATAACAACACTAACTTAGCAACGTATTTCTGCCTGCCAGTGATAGCTTCTAAGCCTCCCATCCATTAAGCCTACAACGAACTTTATTGATTAAAAAAAAATTAAAAGTGCCAGTTCCAACTCTCTCTATGGATAATTGAAAGTCCAAGATGGATTCCCAGGTCATCTACTCGACCATATCCTACGTTCATGCATATATCTGATGCAACAATTTTTGAAACATTAGGTGAAAAGAACACCTAAGATTTATTTTTATTCATTTTTTGTCCCAAAAATGACAGAAGGTACTCAGAATATCAATAATCACTTCAGCTTGCTTCGGATCCACTTCCCCAAAAAGCATAAAATCATCAGCAAAAAAAAAAAAAAAAAAAAAGAAAGATGTGATAAGGCTAGACCTCCCTAGCCATAACCAAAGGCTTTTACCTTCCATTACTCATTGCTTCATCAATTAAGTGCCCCCAATCTCTCCATGCATAAAACAAATTAGTAAGGAGATAGAGGGTCCCCTTGTCGTAGCCCCGTAGAAAGCTTGAATTCTTCCATCACTCCACCATTCCAAAGAACATGGAACGTAGCCGAAGACACACTATTCATAATAATAGTGATCAAATTGGATGGGAACCCTGCATCTGAAAAAGTATCCCTCAAAAAGTCCCAATGAATTCTATCATATGCCTTCTCGAGATTAATTTTTAAGATCATCCCCGATTTTTTTCCTTTAAAGTTTCTTAAAGAATAGACCACCTCCTGAGCAATAACAATATTATTCGAGATGGTTCTACCCATCACAAAACTAGCTTGATTTTGTTTAGTAAGTCTTGACATTAACAGACACAATCTATTAACAATTGACTTGGTAATAATATTGTATAATATTGAATAGAGACTAATCGGACGAAATTGACTGATGTTTTTTCGATTATTGACCTTAGGGACTAAAACAAGCAGAGTTTTATTAATTCTGTGATCCACTAGACAACCTTTAAAGACCTGTCGTACTAGTGAACAAACAGAAAGTCTAACAAATTCCCATTGAGATTGATAAAACTTTGCATGAAAACCATCAACTCCTGGAGCTTTAAGCAGGGCCATGCTAAATATTGTATTACAGATCTCTAAATCGGTCATCTCCATTTCAAGGCCGCCTTTCTCCACTTGTGACAAAATTGAAAATTTTTCTTTGCAAGGCAACACCCTATCAACTGAATAGTCCAAAGCGAAAAGACTCTTGTAAAAGTTAAGAACATGATGTTCTAGAGTTCCAGGATCAAAACACCAATTAACTCCATCCACCTTAAGGCCCTCAATCTTGTTCCTTCTACGCCTAGTAAGGGTCCTACCATGGAAATATTTGGTATTCCCGTCACCATTCAGAAGCCAAGTTGATTGAGATTTCTAAAACCATAATAATTTCTCATGCTTCAAGACCTCCTCCATCTCCTGCCTTAAAACCATTTCCTGAGTTCGAAGCCTTTCAGACTACCTTAATTCTAGCACCCCCTGAATTTTCTTCAATTCATAAACCAATTGTCTTTTCTGACTGAAAATATTGCCGTAAACTTGCTTATTCCAATCCTGAACCTTAACCTGAAATTGCTCCAAAATATTCACCACAGAATCATCATAGTTTCAATTACTACTAACCAACATCCTAAATTCAAGGTTTAGTATCCTACTGTCAAGACACCGAAAGGGTCTAGTCCCCCTAACCTGATGCGATTTAAGGGATCCTAAAACAGGACGGTGGTCAGATTTTAAACGATGTAGATTCTGAATCAAACACTCAAGTCAAATTGATCAAAGAAGGAATTCCCTAGAGATCAGTCTAATCGTTGACATAACCCTCCTCTACTCCATGTAAAATGAGATCCACAACATCCCAAATCACGAATCCCATTATTGAACAAGAATTCCTGAAAATAAACACAGCCAGTTCTTGATGTAACTGCCCCACCACTTATTTCAGATCCATCTAGAATCGAATTAAAATCCCCAACAATAAGCCAAGGTTCATTACTTGTATCAGCCACGGAATTCAAATACTCCCACACCATATGCCTATTATTCCTTTGAGGTCTAACATACACAGCCAAACACAAGAAACCCGCCGAATTTTGGCAATTACTAATCCACATGGTTACAGCCTGAAAGTGTAAACCCAAGATTTTAACGTTAATTTTATCATTCCATAGTACCCAAATTCCACCAGAAAAACCATTCGCTTCAATTTGACAAGAATTTGGATACCCCAATTCGCTTATAACTTCATTAGCACGAGAAACACTTATCTGGTTTTCAAATAAACAAAATACATCAAGACTAAACTCACGTCTATATTCAGAGATAAATTTATAGAAGCGGAGGTGGCCCGCTCCTTGAGAATTTTAAAAAATCAAATTCAAATCTATAAAATTAGAATGGACTATCACAAGCAACATAAGAACGAGTACTAACAATTTACCCCCACACCACGGTTGAAGACCATTTCCAAACTTTTTCCCTCCTTCAAGGATGAACTCTCCACATTAAACCGTTCCCTATCCCAATAAAGGTTTCTAACAATACCCTCCATGGTTGACGAAAGTTCCAAGGTAGGTTGTTCAATATGTCCCATATTATCATCAGGAAGTTTCCTTCTAATAATAATGTCCACATTCGATTCATCTTCCACAACTTCTTTCCATATAGCTCCAAATTGAAAAAAAAAACATTTTCCTTCCTAATGTCGAAATCAAGTGAAACATTCTTAATAGCCCGGAAAGCCATATGCTTAGATTCATCCAAATTGGCCTTTAAAACAACACTTTTGAAATTTTCCTGGCCCAAAACACAATTATTACCCATTCGACCCAACATGTCATCTTCACCAGACCTACTAGGATTATTTTCAAAGATAGATCCAACTCCTCCGTTATTAGGCTTCAACACTCCCCCATTAGTTTTAAGCCCAATTCACCCATCAATTCCTTTACCTGTAACCCTAGCCTTTTTTATTCTAATCCCAACATCACCCAACGCCACCTTACTTAATTTTCTTCTCGATAAAGATGCTACATTCCTTATTATTCTAGTTGTTTCTTTTCCAATCGAAGACACCAACAAAATTTCCTTCATAACATCAGCCTTTAATCTATATTAACTTTTGACCCTTGTCTCTTCCATTACAGCCCCCAATGCGGTAAATTTAGAGCCTCCAAGTCAATTAGTGCCACCTGTGGTTTTTCCTTTCGATGAACCACGCGGTTTACCCCTTAGCCGTTATTTAATCAACATCCAAGGACCAAAATCTTCCTATTCCACCTTAGTTTGAAGATCTAAATTCACAAACCCTGAACTTTCAAAATCAGTCGCTTTCTCAATCCCTAAGTCGTCGACCACCGCCACATCTACCATCGTGCTCAGTTTTTCCCTAAAGCATAAAGTTGAACTATGGCCATAAAGTTCACATGAGAAAAAAAAAACATTAGGTAAACCTTCATACTTGACCTTTTGAATTCTGTAATTGAGTTTTATTTTTAAAATCAAAGGTTTTTTCAAATTCACACTAACAGCCAGTCTAGCAAATCTCCTTTTAACTGTCGTATCAGTTCGAGCGTCAATACGGAACACTGGTCTGATCATACTGCTGATAGCCCTAAGTAGAGGTTTCGAGTAGAAACCCTCTAACAACCCCGGTAGATGAATCCATACCACCTGGGTGTCCACCTCACTATTGGTCGTAAAAAAATCAACAGTCTAAGCTTTCACTGACAAGTAATACCCAAAAACATCCAAGGGCTACCTAACAACACCCTATCAAACTCATCTTTATCCTAAAAATGAGTAAGGTAGAAATTGTTTTCTAAATCCATTAACTAAAACCAGCCATTGATGTTCAATAAGTTAGACACCTTATTGAGTAAAGTACTGAATGCTATTTCCTTCCTATTAGTTTGATCATAATTGGCAAAGCCATTCCCTTATCAATAAATCGTTGAACACGACGTGAAAATGTTATTGATGGAATTCCATTTACCATCTCCGTCACTACATTCTTGTCCTTTAATTAGAAATCCTCTTTCATACTTACATTCTTATCAGGACCCATTTCATCACCCAATAATTTAGCCTTGTATGAAACCTTGGCCATGTTCCTCTCATCACCGTCTATCCATTCCCATCCATAATCGGGTCATTTGCCTCCATAGATAACTTTGGTCACCGTCTTACCTTTTTTGTGATGTGATCTGGCTCGGGTTGATGAGTCGAATTCACTTAGTTACCCGATCGTCATTCAAGAGAGTCGTTCGTGCTTCGGTTTGATCACAAAGTACCTCGTCCTCGTACTTACCAATTGAAAAAGAAACAAGTACTTGTTTGGCTACCTTGATTTCACCACCATCATTGAGCCATTGGAGTTTGTAGGGGCTCGGATGTTTGGTGGTAGTCAAACCTAGTTTATCCACCATCAAAGTGCTTGCTACGTTGGTACAGCTTCCACCATCGATGATCAAACTACAGACTTTTCCTTGAACTTGGCATCGAGAATGGAAGATATTCTCCCGTTGTTGTTCATTTTCAGGACTTTGAATACTGAGACTTCTTTTAACAACGAGAAGCCTTTTGTCTTGTGCCATGTTGAACAATAAGATAGTTAGAATCCTCACCACAAATCTCACTATTTCACTCGCAAAGAAAATATTAATGACACTCCACTCGTGTTTGCACTCATTTATAGGCTTTTTCAAACTTTCGAATGTTCTCACGCACTCTAGCCTTTTTCCACTCAAGCTTACTCTCGTAACCTCGTCTTTTGTTTCTTTCGACTCGTTTTGGTGCTTTGGGTTCGGTTTCAAGATGGTTACAAGGGATAAGATGTTACGGTGTACGGGTAGGCTAAAAGAAAAAATAGTCTTTTGGTGTAGTGTGGCGTTTTGGGAGGGGTAAAAGTTGATGGAAAGAAAGATTGAAGATCGGAGCAAAATATAAAACAAAAGAACAGATCTTAATCACACACCTTTTTTTTTAATTTCGTATATTTTTTTCTTTTTTTTAAATACTTCACAATATCACTATTACAATAGAGAGTACGAAAATTACAACTGAATTTTTTATTTTTTTTATATTCAAATTTTTTTCACAACTACGAACCTATTTCGATCTTGATACGTATGTCGGCGCCTCTCGATTTACAAGCTCTGATACCAAATGATGTGATCCGGCTCGGGTTGATGAGTTGAATTCACGTAGTTGCCCGATCGTCATTCGAGAGAGTCGTTCGTGCTTCGGGTTTTAGAACTAGAAGTGAATGAAAAGATACAGATAAGCGGAAGGTTTCAAAGTAGGGTGAATTTAGTAATAGGTTCGGATTATGTAGCAAAGATGGATGATGGTTACATGGCTCGTTTTGGGATAACAAGAAAATAGTTTGAAAGATGGGGATGGAAATCGAACTTAACGTCAGGAATGATTCAACACTAAAAAGTGTCACCCCGGTTCCTATATTGTTAAGGTGAAAAGGATGGATGGAAGGATAGGTGAACACCACACCAAGATTGGTGATAAGTTCAAACAAGGACAATTGACGCCACTAGCACAAGCTAGATAAGTCTTTCGAAACTTGTACAAGATATGAGAGGAAGCAACCTCACAAGAACAATGTTCATTAATAATTTGGCAAAAAGTCCCCTTTACAATGAAATGTGCAAACTATTTATAGGCTAACAAGTAGTAGCCGAATGGACAAACTAATATCTTAAAGACTAAATAAATTCAGCTATGAATGCACTAGAATAATCTAGAACAAGTCTTTAATTTGCTAGGACTAGATTCGGCTGATGGGAACTCCATTGGATAGCTTCATGTGTAAGCAAAACATCTTGGATGAATATGAAGTCTTGGGAACTCAATAGCTTGTCTAAATTCAGCCATGGAATGAATGAAACACTCAAGAAGTGTCTCTTGGCCGAATAGGTGCTTAGGGAAGTCATTTGGGCGACAAACAATTCATGTATTTCACCCACATACATTTGGCCATGCATGAACTAGAAGGAGCTTGAATCGCCGCGTACATGAACGTTCATTAAATGCTCTTCATTCATGCATGTGGGCCGTCCAAAGTGAATGTATCTTCTCAATCCACATGCATGTAGTTAACCTTGCATATACATGAACTTAATTCCTCCCAAGCATTGAAACGGTAGTGCATGAATCTTCTCATTCATTTGAACTTCCCGTTCATGCATCTCTTCATGAATGAACTTTCCACATTCGGCTAACCTACATGAATTAAACACACAATTAAATAAAATATAACTATTCATAAAAATCATAATTACTAATTAAAAACCTAATGAAATTAACTAAAATTCCAACATAATAATTATAAGTCAACTATCAAGTAAATTTCATTAGCTCAAAAATAGTCAAAACACTTAATGAATTTGAATTGAGCTAGGGGTTTCGGCATGAGCTGTAGCAAACTTAATTATAAACTAAATTAAAACTTAATTTATTGGAATGAAAAAGAAATGAGTGAATTGAGTGAATTCTAGCTCAAACAGTGAATCGAGCTCAAGTGAGTGATGGGAGCTGAATGGCGCATGGGGAGTGAAGAGGAGTGAGATCGAATTGCAAAATGGTGCATGGAGTCTTCAAGGAGTTATCCTTAGCTCCTCCAACGTCATAAACCTTGTTGCCATCCCAAATGCGCATCACCAAAGCTGATAAGGCGTCTTGAATTCGCTTGGTTCGAGCTCGAGTCATAGGGCCTTTTGGAAGCTCGATTAGGTCTTGATTTGCATTCAAAGATGCCCCGGGCGTGCTCACATCATTCCCCTCATCTTCAAAGTGACTTGTCTTCAAGTCGGAATCTGCATCAAAAGGGGATAAGTCAGAAACGTTAAAACTAGCACTTATGTTGTATTCACCCGGTAAGTCAAGCTTATATGAGTTCTCATTAATGCGTTCGAGCACTTGGAAGGGTCCGTCTCCTCGAGGAAGTAACTTGGATCGTCGCTGGGCTGGAAATCGTTCTTTACGTATATGGACCCAAACCCAATCACCGGGTTCAAATATGACTCTCTTTCGTCCCTTGTTTGCTTGCTGCACGTAAGACTTAGTTCTCGCCTCTATATTAGCTCGCACTTGTTGATGTAGTCTTTTCACGTAATCGGCCTTTTTCCTAGCATCAGAATGAATCAATTGGTTATTAGGCAAATGGACTAAGTCTAAAGGAGTTATTGGATTAAACCCATAGACCACTTCAAAAGGAGAATGTTTGGTTACTGAATGGACCGTTCTATTATAGGCAAACTCAATATGGGGCAAACAATCTTCCCATGATTTTAAATTCTTATGAATGATAGCCCGCAGAAGAGTAGAAAGCACTCGGTTGACCACTTCAGTTTGACCATCCGTTTGAGGATGACAGGTAGTTGAAAATAATAATTTGGTTCCGAGTTTACCCCAAAAAAACTTCAAAAATGGCTAAGAAATTTTACGTCTCGATCTGACACGATAGTTGGCGGCACTCCATGTAAACGAACAATGTCCCTAAAGAAAAGATTAGAAATATGGACAGTATCATCAGTTTCTGCACAAGCAATAAAATGTGACATTTTAGAGAAACGATCTACAACTACAAATATAGAATCCTTTCCCGTTTTGGTTCGGGGTAAACCAAGGATGAAATCCATAGATATATCCGTCCAAGGAGTTTCAGGTATTGGTAATGGCGTGTAAAGTCCATGGGGTTGAATCTTGGATTTTGCTCGTTTGCAGGCCAAACATCGCTCACACACCAGATCCACATCTCGCCTCATCCTAGGCCAATAAAAATGTTCGTTAAGGGTGGCTAGCGTCTTGCCAACTCCAAAATGTCCCATGAGTCCTCCACTATGTGCTTCTTGCACAAGCAAATCCTGAACAGAGCTTTGTGGAACACAAAGCTTACCTTCCTTGAACAAAAACCCGTCAAACCTATAGAATTTCTCAAGTGCAACATGCTCACAAACAGAATAGATCTCTCCGAAATCAACATCGTTAGCATACAATTCTTTTAGGAAAGAAAACCCAAGCAGTTTTGATTTAAGAGTAGAAAGTAAGGTGTACCTCCGCGATAGGGCATCAGCTACCATGTTGTCTTTACCTTTTTTGTACTTAATTACATAGGGAAACGACTCAAGGTACTCGACCCACTTAGCGTGCCTCTTGTTCAACTTGTTTTGACCCTTTATATGTTTCAGGGATTCGTGGTCAGAATGAATCATAAACTCTTTAGGCCACAAATAATGTTGCCAGGTTTCTAGAGCCCGTATTAACGTATACATTTCTTTGTCGTAGACCGGATAATTAAGTGGGGCTCCGCTAAGCTTCTCACTAAAATAGGCAATGGGTCGTCCATCTTGGGTTAAGACAGCTCTAATTCCCACACCGGATGCATCACACTCAAGTTCAAAGGTCCTCGAAAAATCTGGCAAAGCAAGTAAAGGTGCGTTAGTAAGATAATTTTTAATCTCAATAAAAGACCTCTCTTGCTCATCTCCCCAATGGAACGTGGAGTTCTTTTTTATCACGCTTGTTAAGGGTGCGGCCATTGTGCTGAAGTTGGGCACAAATCACCGATAAAAGCTCGCCAATCCATGGAAGCTTCGAATTGGCTAATGGATATAGGTCTCGGCCACTCTTGTATTGCCTTTATTTTCTCTTGATCGACTTCTAAACCTTGTGCACTAACCACAAAACCAAGAAAGATGACCTTGTCAGAGCAAAAAGTACATTTCTTAAGATTAGCAAAGAGAGTTTCCTTACGCATGTGTCAAGAACAGTCCTAAGATGTATCACATGATCTTCCAAAGTCTTGCTATATATGAGAATATCATCGAAGTAAACAACACAAAACTTACCAATGAAAAATCTCAACACATGGTTCATGAGTCTCATAAAAGTACTGGGAGCGTTGGTTAAGCCAAACGGCATGACCAACCACTCATACAAACCATGTTTCGTTTTGAAGGCAGTTTTCCACTCGTCGCCTTCTTGCATACGAATCTGGTGATATCCGCTTTTTAGATCGATCTTGGAGAACAGTTTAGCTCCACTTAGTTCGCCTAGCATGTCGTCTAGTCGAGGAATCAGATGTCGATATTTGATAGTGATTTTATTCACAGCACGACAATCGACACACATTTGCCAAATACCATCATTTTTCGGCACCAAGAGGACTGGCACGGTACAGGGGCTAAGACTCTCTCTAATATAACCCTTTTCCATCAATTCCCGTTGTAGTTCTTTAGTTTCTTCGGGATTCGTTCTATAGGCAGGTCGATTTGGAATTACCGCTCCGGGCACAAATTCGATTTGGTGCTCAATCCTCGTAGAGTGGTAATCCACTCTGAGTCTCTTAGGAAAACATCTGGAAATCTGCAAAAGACTAAAAATAGAAGAAGGCAATTCCTCAGCGATTCGTTAGTTAGTACAAAAAATTTTCCTATGCATGAATACAAGAATGGTTTGTTTTTGTGAATTGCTCTCAGAACTTCTCTTTTTTTTGCAAACATACTTTTTTTTTCAACTTCTTTTTCTTTTCTCGCTTGTCCTTTCTTTTCTTTTGCTGTTTTCGCATTCTTTTTCTCATTTTTCTTTTCTTTTTTTACATTCATTCTTTCCTTTTTCATTTTCCCTCAATTGATTTACAACAGACTTCATTCTCATTTGATCCTCGACAACTTGCTTTGGCGTTAATGGTGCCAAAGTGATTTTCTTTCCTTGATATTTGAATGTATACCGATTGGTGTACCCGTCATGGGTGACTCTTCGATCATATTGCCACGGCCTCCCAAGCAACAGATGTCTCGCGTGCATGGGAACAACATCACAAAGTACCTCGTCCTCGTACTTACCAATTGAAGAAGAAACAAGTACTTGTTTGGCTACCTTGATTTCACCACCATCATTGAGCCATTGGAGTTTGTAGGGGCTCAGCTGTTTGGTGGTAGTCAAACCTAGTTTATCCACCATCAAAGTGCTTGCCACGTTGGTACAGCTTCCACCATCGATGATCAAACTACAGACTTTTCCTTGAACTTGGCATCGAGAATGGAAGATATTCTCCCGTTGTTGTTCATTTTCAGGACTTTGAATACTGAGACTTCTTTTAACAACGAGGAGCCTTTTGTCTTGTGCCATGTTGAACAATAAGATAGTTAGAATCCTCACCACAAATCTCACTATTTCACTCGCAAAGAAAATATTAATGACACTCCACTCGTGTTTGCACTCGTTTATAGGCTTTTTCAAACTTTCGAATGTTCTCACGCACTCTATCCTTTTTCCACTCAAGCTTACTCTCGTAACCTCATCTTTTGTTTTTTTCGACTCGTTTTGGTGCTTTGGGTTCGGTTTCAAGATGGTTACAAGGGATAAGATGTTACGGTGTACGGGTAGGCTAAAAGAAAAAATAGTCTTTTAGTGTAGTGTGGCGTTTTGGGAGGGGTAAAAGTTGATGGAAAGAAAGATTGAAGATCGGAGCAAAATATAAAACAAAAGAACAGATCTTAATCACACACCTTTTTTTTTTAATTTCGTATATTTTTTTCTTTTTTTTAAATACTTCACAATATCACTATTACAATAGAGAGTACGAAAATTACAACTGAATTTTTTATTTTTTTTATATTCAAATTTTTTTCACAACTACGAACCTATTTCGATCTTGATACGTATGTCGGCGCCTCTCGATTTACAAGCTCTGATACCAAATGATGTGATCCGGCTCGGGTTGATGAGTTAAATTCACTTAGTTGCCCGATCGTCATTCGAGAGAGTCGTTCGTGCTTCGGGTTTTAGAACTAGAAGTGAATGAAAAGATACAGATAAGCGGAAGGTTTCAAAGTAGGGTGAATTTAGTAATAGGTTCGGATTATGTAGTAAAGATGGATGATGGTTAAATGGCTCGGTTTGGGATAACAAGAAAATAGTTTGAAAGATGGGGATGGAAATAGAACTTAACGTCAGGAATGATTCAACACTAAAAAGTGTCACCCCGGTTCCTATATTGTTAAGGTGAAAAGGATGGATAGAAGGATAGGTGAACGCCACACCAAGATTGGTGATAAGTTCAAACAAGGACAATTGACACCACTAGCACAAGCTAGATAAGTCTTTCGAAACTTGTACAAGATATGAGAGGAAGCAACCTCACAAGAACAATGTTTATTAATAATTTGGCAAAAAGTCCCCTTTACAATGAAATGTGCAAACTATTTATAGGCTAACAAGTAGTAGCCGAATGGACAAACTAATATCTTAAAGACTAAATAAATTCAGCTATGAATGCACTAGAATAATCTAGAACAAGTCTTTAATTTGCTAGGACTAGATTCAGCTGATGGGAACTCCATTGGATAGCTTCATGTGTAAGCAAAACATCTTGGATGAATGTGAAGTCTTGGGAACTCAATAGCTTGTCTAAATTCAGCCATGGAATGAATGAAACACTCAAGAAGTGTCTCTTGGCCGAATAGGTGCTTAGGGAAGTCATTTGGGCAGCAAACAATTCATGTATTTCACCCACATACATTTGGCCATGCATGAACTAGAAGGGAGCTTGAATCTGGCCGTACATGAACGTTCATTAAATGCTCTTCATTCATGCATGTGGGCCGTCCAAAGTGAATGTATCTTCTCAATCAACATGCATGTAGTTAATCTTCCATATACATGAACTTAATTCCTCCCAAGCATTGAACCAGGCCGTGCATAAATCTTCTCATTCATTGAACTTTCCCGTTCATGCATCTCTTCATGAATGAACCTTCCACATTCGGCTAACCTACATGAATTAAATGCACAATTAACTAAAATATAACTATTCATAAAAATCATAATTACTAATCAAACAACTTAATGAAATTAACTAAAATTCAAACATAATAATTATAAGTCAACTATCAAGTAAATTCGGTTAGCTCAAAAATAGTCAAAACACTTAATGAGCTGAATTGAGCTAGGGGTTTCGGTATGAGCTGTAGCAAACTTAATTATAAACTAAATTAAAACTTAATTTATTGGAATGAAAAAGAAATGAGCTGAATTGAGCTGAATTCTAGCTCAAACGAGCTGAATCGAGCTCAAGTGAGCTTATGGGAGCTGAATAGCGCATGGGGAGCTGAAGAGGAGCTGAGATCAGATTGCAAAATAGTGCATGGAGTCTTCAAGGAGTTATCCTTAGCTCCTCCAACGTCATAGACCTTGTTGTCATCCCAAATGAGCATCACCAAAGCTAATAAGGCGTCTTGAATTCGCTTGGTTCGAGCTCGAGTCATAGGGCCTTTTGGAAGCTTGATTAGGTCTTGATTTGCATTCGAAGATGCCCTGGGCGTGCTCACATCATTTTGTACCCCTTCCAATGCCACCATTTGAAGCCGTGGAATATACACCCACTGCAAACTCAACCAAAGAGAGAGTTTCAAACATGTTTTTTTTTTGTTGGAGCATATTAACCATAGTATCATTAATTTGGGTGAACTTTTAAAGTTAAATTTTCTTATGCTTCTTATTTTTTTTGCTTCAAACTTGTACATTGATAATAAAAATTAGTAACTCCATCTCATAAAGATCACTTTTGCATTATAAGTAGAAATAGAATCCCCATCAACCTACAAATAAATAATTTATGAATATTTAATCTTGCTTTCAATTCAAGTTATAACAAGAAGTTGGATAAGCAATCATTAGAAGTACAAACTATAAAGATATAACTAAGTAATAATAAAATCTTTCAATTGTGCTTTTCTTTATAAAAGAAAAAAGATAATTGAGGTCTTATTTCTATTTATTAAATCAAGACATAATGAGTACACTAACCCAAGCAAAACTTCAGTATACAATCTAAAGGGGAAATTTTATCAAAACATTCTTATGAAAATACAAACAAGTGAACCAAATTCTAAGTGTAAACATAAGAGAAAACACAGATCTAAACTGTGAACCACTACAATTAACACAGCTAAGTTCCAATTACCAATGCACAATGATGATCCTAGACTTCATGCCTTGTGCTCCCCATTTGACTATTGCTACCACTTTCACCACATATATCACCCTTTATATTGTAGTCTTTTCTTTGTTGGCACAATTTTCGACTTCCTTGATATGCACTTGTGTCATGGGACTAAAACTTAAATTTCACGAACTACGCAACCTTAGGGATAAACTTAATTTCAAATCTGTTTAAGTCAACTTAACTCTCAAAAGATAAGAATTCACAAAAGAAATTCTCTAATGTACCAAAATAAAGTAAAAGCAAGTAATGTGTTTGAGTAAATACTCTCAACATTAAAACCTATCTACAAGATAAAAGTCTTAAGAATTTAAACTCTATCAACTTATCCCTTAGGATTACAAATATTAATCATGGTAACTTTAGTTGTTTCATTAGGCTACTAAGGCTTTAAATAAATGGGATTATCCATATGTTCCATGAATCGGATCAGTTAAAGTGGGTCAAATGAGTCCCATTTAATTAGTTAACCTCTATGGGTCATTTTGTGTGCATTTATCACATGCTTCGATCTGCGGCCCGTGACACTTACGCGCACTTCATCTATCTCCTTTTTTGTCCAACTAGAATTGCAAAATCTTAATGATTCAATGTGCCCAAATTATTCAAATCAACAAGCAACCAAATTTTTTTTTTTAAAAAAAAAGGAAAACCTTAAAGGAAGTCAATAATCTAACTAGAACAAATGCTTGTTCATTTGTTTTATTCTAGTGCAACATGATTAAAGAAAAATATAGGTTAGCTTTTGACCTTGTTTCATTAAAATTTTATCATTCAACAAGGTTACCTTACTAAGCCATTTCATACATAATCAAATAAAAACATAGGGAAGAGAAATAGAACCATTAATTTTCTTATCAAAACAGAACCATCAGCACAGGTACTCTATACAGATCAAATTCTCTGACAAGTGTATTAAACAACTGATCTCTCCAATCGCAATGTATTATAGCTAATTCAACACAATAAATTCCTGATGTCCTTAAAATTTTGGCATAATTATCGAAAATACCCTCAATGTTTAGGGGTTTTTGGGTTTGAGCCATTGATCTTTTTTTTTTTTGGATTGATGCCCTCAACGTTACAATTTTTACAGAAATCATCCCAATTTTAACAGTAGACATGAGTTGATCGTCAATTAGTAACCTATGTGCATGAAAGGATGAAGATGATGTGCCAAAAAAAGAATTAAATATGAAATTCAAAAATAAATAAATAATCTATAAAAGAAATAATTGTAGGTAAAATTAAAACATATCGTTAAATCCTTAACTTTTATTCCCATATAGTAAAATCCCTAAAACTATTACGATCAAGATCCTTTAGAATATCCAATCTACGACAGCAAAAGAGTTCAGTTACAAAAGAAATCTCGGGGAAAGGAGGGAGAGCCAAAGATTGATACGATTAGGGTAAACTCCATAACCGAGATTGAAAGGTAGGTGACTTCTGATTTAGTTTTTTTTTGAGAAACTGTTATTTTTTTTATTTAGATTTGGTATAGTTTAGATACCTAAAAATGAAGGGTTTACGATCTAGGGTTGTTAATCATAGTTTCAATGGCTAGAAAAATAGGGTTTTTTAGCCTATAGTGGTGGTTGAAATTTGTTAGTACTGTTGATTTTCGATGGGATAGTGGGGTAGAAGATATAGGGACCAAACTACATAGAAAAACAATAATTCCAAGCAAAAAGCTTTTGAAAATGTTTGAATACCAGAAAAGGTGGATGAATACTATGTTGTGTTGTATACTTTTATTAATGTCTGACTGTTGTTATTGTACTTAAAGAAGTGGTCCCTATGTTGTTTTGGATTTTTTGCTGGTTTTTGCTGAGTAAATTGTTTGTTTGTGCTTGCAAATGTCGTGTGATGAAGAATATTACCTTATTTTGCACGTGGGTGGGCACTTTGTAAAAGATCCATATGTTAGATATGTAGGTGGGGAAGTGATTAGGCTTAAAGAGGACCCAAACACAATATCCTATTTTGAATTATGTAAAATAGTTAAAATTAGGTTAGGTTTTCACACTATTCTGTTAATATAATTTCATGAGTTTGGTACAGTAGGGATGTAAAAAAAATCTAAAGGTGATTTATGATGACACTATCACAATAGTTATGTTAGGCTTTTGGGTTAAGTTTAAGGAGATTGACCTATATGTTGAACATGAGGTGGACAACCCTGTCATTGTATATGATATGTTACCATTGACTGCCCCCCATTTAGATAAAATTGATAATTAAGGAGAAGGGAGCACATTTGGTGATGTTAAAGAATTTAATAGGGATAATGATGTTGAATGGGTAGAAGTTGCTAGGAAGGGTGATGTTGAAGGTGTAGAAGCTGTTGGGGAGAGTGATGTTGAAGGGGTAGAAGATGTTAGAGAGGGTAATGTTTAAAGGGTAGAAGCTGATGGAGAGGGTGTGACTGTTGCATAGTTTGAGGCAGATGAGTATGGTAGTGAGTAAGGTGGTGAGTAAAGTGGTGGGCATATGAGTTTAGGATCAACAGTTGGAGAAGATAATGATAGTGGTTTTGGATCATCTATTGGTCATGAAAATGTTACTGATTTTGTAACATCAGTTGGAAATGATAATGTTAATGCTGCAACTAATAGAGAAAAGGAATCGGAGGCAGTGTTGGATGAGAATGAAATTGAGGTATAGGACTTGGATAAACATGAAAGCTTGGTTGGGCCAGATGAAGATGAAAAACGTGAAGATGGTGAGAGAAAGAGAAGCAAGTTTCCCTTATCTGACTAGTCAGATAGGCAAAAATTTATTTTGGGAATGTTGTTTAAGGATAACAAACAATTTAGGACTACAATTTGAAACTACTCCAAAGGTTGTTGAAGATAATTAAAGTTTCTTAAAAATGAACCAAAAAGGGTTGTTGTGAAGTGCATTGCTTCCCCTAATTTGTCTATGGAGAATTTTGGCTAGCTACAGTCTTGTTTCCAAGTGTTTGTAGATTAAGACTTTTCAGGTTGGGCACCATTGTTCAGTTTGTTTTAAGAGTAAAATGGTGACTACTGCTATGATTTCCTAACATTTTGTAGCAACTATCAAGGATCACCCTAAAATGAAGCTGGGGGAAATTCAAAGAATATGTTCTTCAGAGATGCATGTAATGTGAGCATTGACTATTTTTACAAAGCTAAGAAAATAATAAAGGAGAAAATGGTTGGGAATTCCAAGAAAAAATTTGGCATGTTATGGGACTATGCTCAAGAGTTAAGGTCAAAGATGTTAGGCAGCACAATAAAAACGGTTATTCAAAATGTGACAGCAGATTTCCCTCCTCATTTTAGGAGGTTTTATATGTGTTTTGATGCTCTAAAGAGAGGCTAAAAAGTGGGGTATAGGCCACTCATTGGGCCAGGTGGTTGCATTCTAAAAGGCCCATCTAAGAGTGAATTTCTAACAACTGTTGGAAGGGACGCAAACAACCAGATGTTTTTTATTGCATGGGCTATGGTTAAAGTAGAGTGCATTGATTTGTAGGTCTGGTTTCTCAGTCTTCTATTAGTTGATTTGGGCTTGGAAGATGGGTATGGGTACACAATTATTAGTGACCAACAAAATGTTAGTTAATTAACTCATTTGGACTTGGTATTGTCTTATTATTCTGTTAATTATGATGAACCAGATTTTTTAAACAATCTATCTGGTTCATTATGACACAAGTAGGGTCTTGAGATTGTGATTTCTAACATACTTCCAAGGGTGAAGCATAGGAATTGTGCAAGGCACATATTTGCAAATTGGTCAAGGAGGAAGCTAGGGAAATCTTTTAAGTTTAATTTCTGGCAGATTATGAAGTCCACAACTGTGAAGGAGTGGGAGGAACTATGTGTAGCACTAGAGAAGAAAGATAAGGAAGCTAACAATAATTTGATGAGAAAGTGTCAAAAGATGTGGACTAGGGTTTTTTGGGGGACTACTTGTAAATCAGACCTAGTTGGCAACAATTTATGTGAAACTTTTGATTCAAGCATTGTTGAAACTAGGTTGAAAAGTATTATCAGAATGCTTGAGGATATTAGGACCAAGATGATGACTAGGATAGTACAAAAAAGAAAGTTATGTAATGGATGGAAGCAAAATTATGGTCTATTAGTAAAAGTTAAGTTTGATGCTAGCAAGAAGGATTGTGTAGAGTGGAAATTGATATGGAATGATGAAAATAGATGTGAGATGAGAAAAGAAAGTTATCAATATATAATGGACCTAAGTCAAAGAAAATGTAGTTGTAGAAGTTGGCATATTAGTGGGATTCCATGTGCCCATACATGTATTGCCATGTATCACCTAGGGCTTCTGCCAAATGACTATCTGCATGAATATTATCACATAGAAAACTATAAGAAAGCTTACTCATTTCCAATTCAACCCATAAATGGGCCACATGATTGACAAAAAACTGGTATTGAGCCAGTGCTACCTTCTATTAAAAAGAAAATGTCTAGGAGGCCCAAAAAAATAGGAGGATGGCCAAAGATAAATCGAAGAAATTGAAGCCTAGTCATTTAAGTAGGAAAGGTCTAATTATGACATGTGCTCAATGTTTGCACACAAGGAAATGAACATACTAAATAAGTACAATGTTGTTCTTCACTTATATAAATTGATTAAATTTATTCTGTCTAATCACTTTCATTATGGTCCACTGGTCTATGTTTTGTAGCAAGCTACACAACCACCCAAATAGAAGGGAAAATCTCCCATTAAAAAGTTAACTACCTCAGATAAATCTAAGGGAAAGCAACACAAGAAAGGAAAAATACATGGAATAGGGTTGTAGACAGACTTAAATATCGGGAATCAAACATTTTATGTGAGTTTTCTTCCTTTTACTATTGATCTCCCAACCAACAACATTGTATATTGTTCTGATCAACTTAACACTCTTGTAGTCTGGTATAACCATAAGAAGCATGGTGACAAGTTCACGTAAGGATGGTAGTGGACAATCTTCTTCGATACCCAAGTTGCCAAAAAACAAAAGAAAGGCTCTTTTCAACCATCTAGGAACACAAGAATCGGTTGCAGGAAACATGAGTAATTCATCAAAGAAATAGTTGCCAATTGCTACAATCTCCCCTGCTTTGTCACATTTTGAGCCTACAACCTTCCGATTTTGGAATACACCAAGGGTGACTATTATTTTGTTATAATAATAACCAATATGTTGATTTTTTTTTGTTGATGCGGCTAGGTATAGCTCACTTACAGTAGTATGTTATATCTGTTACATCAAACTTATTTTTGGCTGGTATAGCATAAATAGTGTATAGGCTAAATCATTACCTGTGGACGTTTTTTGTAGAATACAGTTTATCCTAAATTCGGGAAATTATATGATTAAATGTGGGATGTTTTTTGGTCTTATGTTTCTTTTCACTGCATTATTTACTATGTTGAAAATAAATTACATGGAAAACAACCAAAATTGGTCATTAATTCCAAGCAAATTGTATATCAAGGTTCCAAATTACATAAACAACATAACATGGAAGTATGTTGGAAAACTTTACATTCAAACCACATTTCCAACTGGCAGCTGCATATGCCTCGTGCCACTATTGCCAACAAAGAAACCTATGGCGATGCATAGAATACATAACATGGAGCAAGAAAATAATATCTTATACATTGAATTCTCCTTCTTGATAACTTTCATTTTTTTGCTTCATGGTTATTATTTTGTTCCTTAATGCTAGTTCTCCCTCAACACCAAAAATTGGTTTACCTCCTTTAACCTCATTATCAACACCATTACTGTCACCATTATGGATACCATCAAATGTAACCAAATCCATAACCTGCTTTCTAAGTGCTAAATTCTCCTTTGAAAGATTTCGTTCCTTGTCATGCAATTAGCATAGTAATTTAGTCGCACGATCACACATTTGCCTATTGTACCACTTGAAAAAATCACAACCACTGTCCTACAAACAAACCCCAAATGGGTGATAACAAAAAATTTTAAATCATAAACCCTCAATCTAAGGAAATTTTTGAAATAATCCAAATTGAGCTAAAGTAGCAAATAAAATTCTTCACTTACCCAAAAAGCTGAACAACCATAAAATCTCTTCCCCAGATTTAAATCGCTTCATGAAGTGTCTCTTGGACCTAATTTCTTGCAGTAACATTTTATTGCTTCCCCATCGTATACATACTCCCTCTACAATGAAGTAACAATATTTGAATACCTCGATTTTCCCCTTAAACCACGCAATACCCATTCTCTATACTAGCTAATTGAACTATGTGATTCAGATTTGAACAAATTTCCTGAACCCATGATTTCGGATGAAAAGATAGAAGAAGAATAATTTCTTAGGGTTTATGGTAAATTAAGATAATGAGAGGAGAGGGATTTCAATCCGAGTTTATTAAGAGATAATGGTTTCTTGAAGATTAGAGATTGCTGAAGGATTTTAATCGTAATAATTTTAGGGATTTCACGATTTGGGAATAAAGGTTAGGGATTTAATGATATGTTTTAATTTTAGCTACAATTATTTTTTTACAAATTATTTATTTCTTTTTTAATTTCATATTTAATTCTTTTTATTGACACGTCATCTTCAACGTCGCATGCTACATAAGCTACTTTGTTAGCAGGGCTTGACTGAAGGTCAACTTATGTCTACCATTAAAACTGGGGTGATTTCTAGGAAAATTGTAACGTTGAGGGCATCAATCCAAAAAAAAAAGAGGGTTAAGGGCTCAAACCCAAAAACCCCTAAATGTTGAGGGTATTTTCGATAATTATGCCTAAAATTTTCAATGTACCTAATGCCTTCATTCCATCTATATAAAATGGTAAAGGTTAACAAGTTTCCAATTATCTCAATCTTTGATTCACATTACATATAATTTCATCCTAATTTCAAAAAGCAATAAACATTAATAAAATCCTATATCCAGGCCAAAAAGCTTCTAAGACCACTCATCTAATTATCAACTTAAAATTCAAATTACCCAGCCCCCATAATCAAAATCTCTTAACCTAAATAACCATGTAATATTCTCAATTAAAATTTCACTTGAAGTTGCAAGAGTTTAAAATTGAGAGTGAATATAACTTTGCAATATTTAGGATAAGTTCTCAATTAAAATTATATTGGAGAATATTATTGATGAGACCTTGTTAAAGAAAACGTTTCAACTTTTTATGCTTCAAATATGATCCTACAGTGACAATATTGTGATTTTTTAAAGAAATTAATATTTTGTTACTTATGGTTAAATAAAATAACAAGCTATTAAATAAAAAATCATAAAGCTTGACGTATTAGATTTGCTCTATTCCCAGAAGCGAATGTAGCAATATATAAAGATGTAATATTTGATGTGGATGTAGTAAGTGGCTATTTAATATCATAAAAGGGATAATGATCATAATTCTTCTCACCACTAGAAGTGGAAAAATGAAAATAAATAATAAAAATAGCAAGAATTCCTAAGATAACTCTTTAAGGAGTGAATATAACTTACATTATCAATATGGTATGAAAGGTCATTGGTTGCATGCTTGTCGTACATCTAAACATTAAGTATGAGTTGCATTTTATGTGGATTGTGCTTAATTATTGGATTTCTTACTATTAATAATTCTTCTCAGCACTAGAAGTGGAGATATATATAAATAATAAAATAAGAGTTCTCAATATAACCCTTCAAAGAAGAGAGGTAATTTATGAAAAGTCATTGGTTATGTACCTTTCATACATCTAGAAATTTTATTATTCAATTAATATTTATTAAAGGAAAGGAAATATATGTCCCGTAGACAATACAACAGTGCTTAATATCCTTAGGGATAATAAGCATATTTCTTGTTTGATAATGAACGAACCAATCTTTGGTGGTACAAAATTAATTTAAGGCTACAGAAGAGCTAATATATTGTTACCATATGTTTAATATGGTAATGGAACATGTTAATATTTCACAGTAAAATATTAATTCAATGCTCTAGAAAAGCTAATACATTGTTATCAAAAGAAGCAAAGCAATAATTAATGCACTATGTTCTAGTCAGTCTCAAATGAATTATTTTGTTTTAAAAGAATATACATTGTAACGAATATCATATTGCAACTGTGGATGAGTAGATGATTAATTAAATCTATTGTATTAGAAAGCTATCATCTTTTCCTCTAGTTTGTACTATGTATCTATATGGTTAAATCATATGAGATGGTAAACTAGAAGTTTACATTAGTATTGTTGAATCATGTGCATAGTAAATCGAAAGTTTACTAGTCCAAATATACTAATTAGTTGGCATAATTAGTTAGATCATCTTGATCAATAATGATGCGACAAAATAAGAATTGACATGAATATTTATTAAAGAAACACGAAGATTCTTCATTTATCTAATGTTGCTTGCTTTTAAAAAAGATTAAACCTTACTAGCAAAAGTTGAGATTGAATCTCTTGTATTTCTGAAAGAAATATGGGCTCATTTATCCAATAAGTGGATGTTTTGATATTATTTTGGTAGATGCATCTACAAGATAATCACATGTGATTTATCAATCACGTCTATGAGGTTACTTATTTAATGATTATTGCAAGAACAAAACTTTTAGATTATGCAATTTAACAATTCTTACTAATGTTTGTGAGTTTATTTCTCAAGCTTTAAATGATTATTGTTAGATTGTCAATGTGAATAACTATCACAAAGCCTGTTGCATATACGTATAACATGGTTTGACAGAATTAATGATTAAATGTAACACCCCTTACCCGTATCCAACGTCGGAACAGGGTTTGAGGCATTACTGGACTTACATCAAAACATTCATACAAAACCAATTTTATCCAAATTAAAACTTTTCATACACATGCATAACATCCCGTATACGGGCCTACGAGGCCCAAAACATACATCGGGGGTGGTTTTGGACTAAACTGAGAACTTTAGAAACTTTTGGAAAACTTAGAAAATTTCATCATTAAATAGGGTCACACGTCGTATGGCTCGGGACACGCCCGTGTCCTCAGCCCATGTAACTCTCTATTTATGACGTCATCACAAAAATAAGGGCACACGGCCAAGGCACACGCCCATGCGTCCAGGCCGTGTCCCTCACGCAGCTGAGACACATGGCCGTGTCACAACCCGTGTGGCCAATTCGAAATTAAAATACATGATATAGGGGACACACGACCTGTGTGGACAATTTGTAGGCTGTTTTCCAAGCTAATTGCCACCCTCAATAACAAACTCACATGCTTACTTTTATTGACCATTAACATGGCACATTTGAACATTCAATCATCCATAAACAATACAAGATCATGGTAACCTCATATCATATTTTACATACTTAAAACATCATGCTTAGTCAAGCTCAAATTTACTAATTCTCATGCATCAAAGTTTATAAGATTACTCCCATATCACACATTTAAGCCTTAGTTATCAACACATCATCTCATCTCAATTAAACCATCAAGCATTCACCACCAACAATATAACTCATTACATACACACGATCACAAGCCTCATCTCCATGACATAGGCACATGCATAATCATATAATCAACATAAGCCACCATTCATGACTATACACAAATTAAACTATAACCATTATAGGCAACACATTTGGCCACATTAGTAATGACATAATTACAAAAGATAAAGCCCCTATACATGCTATAGACTTAAGTATTTGAATACTTATACCCAAAATGGTAGCTTGATAGTATGATTGAATCTCCGGTGATCTCTAACCCAAGCTAGCTAAATAAACCTGTAAGAGATGAAAAGGAAGGGGAGTAATCTATAAAGCTTAGTAAGTTCATATGAAAATAATAAGCAATTTATTAACTTGCTTCTCAAGATAATACAACCATATTTGCATTTTTACTTATGGTCAGGTCAAGCTATTTTCTAGAGTCATAGTCACTAATTTATTTATATCTGCAGCTACGGAACTCCAAATTAAGTTTTTCTAATTTTTATTGAAACTAGACTCACATATATTATTACCATAAAATTTTTAGAATTTTTGGTTTAGCCAATAAGTACAGTTTATTCTTTAAAATCACCCCTGTTTAGTTGCTTGACAGCTTTGACCTTTCTCCACTAAAAATTAATTATCTCATAGTACAGGACTCGGATGATGTTCTTGTCTATTTTTATTGAAAATAGACTCATTAAGAATTATAGGCATATAAATTATAACCAATAACTAGTTTTTTTTACAATTTTTAATGATTTTCTCAAATCAGAGTAGGGGATTTCGAAATTGTTCTACCTTTGTCTCACACAACTTCAAATATCTCATAATATGAAATTATTTTGCTTACACCGTTTCTTGTATAAGAAACTAGACTCAATAAGCTTCAATTATATATTTTATTCAATCTCTAACTCACTTTCTAATATTTTTGGTATATTTTCAAATTTGGACTGCTACTGCTGTCCAAAACTGTTTTAGTAAGAAAATGATAATAACTAAATTTACCACACCTTACTTTTTTTTTCAATTAGAAATCCATACATTTATAAACATATATCATTATTCACCAAATTAACACAACATCATTTCACAATGCTCATGGACTTACCATTCATCGATTTCATATTAAGTTGAGTTTCTGTGCATACGTGTACCGATCCTTACCATTGCATACATATACATAATGCCGTTGCATCTTTGATGTCTCGCACACTATGTACCTTACTCGATACCTTACACGCTAAGTGTTATTCTGGATGTTTCACACACTAAATGTCATCCTTGATACTTTTCACACTAAGTGTCATTTATATATATATAGCCGAAGCTATCTCAAATTGCACACCAAGTGCCACTTTTAGCCGAAGCTATTTCAAACCGCACACTAAGTGCCATTTTAGCCGATAAGTCATTAATCATAACAATAATCACGTATAGACAATTTATACAATATCAAGCATTAAAAGCATAAATTTAACAATGCTTAATACATATGAACTTACATCGATTGTCAAAACATTGAAATTGATCGACTAGTTCGAAACTTTGTTTTTCCCTCTATATAGACTGGTACGAGGCTGAACTTGATCTAATCAATCAAATTCAGCTATTTCAATTCATATTCTATTCATTTTAACTCAATTTCATATTTGGTAAAATTACTATTTTACCCCTACAGTTTTGACCTTTTTACAAATTAGTCTCTAAGCTCGTAAAATGCGAATTTAGTTAATTTCATCATAGCCCAAGCTATCCGAATTTCATACATGCTCATATCAGCCCATATTTTTCATTTATTCACACTTTTACCACACAATTTATTATATTGCACAATTTAGTCCAAAATTGACATTTTTGCTAAAATTCACTTAACAAAACTCAATAATCTACCATCAAAGATTTATTTTCTATCATTAAACATCAATATACTCAAATATTAAACAATCGCATCATCCAAATACTTTAACAATTTTGAAATCGGAGGTACGGGCTAGCTAGAACACAAATCAATAATCTCAAAAATGTAAAAATTATTAAAAACCAAGACGAAATCGACTTAAATGCATGAACAACCAGGGCCAAACCTTCAAAGCTTTGAGAACATTATTTTCTTTCTCAGTATTGATGAAGATGATAGCATGTAATTTGGCTTTTGTTTTATTTTATTTTATTATAATTACCAAATACCATATTTAACCTTAATATACATTACTAATTTCCATTATACCAAGCCATGGAATTCCACTATTATGGAATAATTACCACTTAAGGACTCCCAATATTTAATTCCATAGCCATTTAATATCTTTAACTTACAGAACACAACTTTTACGCTTTGCGCGATTTAGTCCTTTTTGCTTAATTAACTATCAAAACGATAAAATTTTTCAACGAAACTTTAGTACCATCTTATTGCTACTCCGTAAATATTTATAAAAATATTTATGACTTAGTTTATAGAAACGAGGTCTCGATACCTCATTTTCTAAACCCACTTGACCTTAGGGTCATACCACTTGAACTTAATAAAATGCTTATAAAACAAAAATCACAATATCAAAAACCTTTTTTAAACTCACACTTAACTCGTAAATTTTAAATATAATATTTAAAAACCTACTCGTCAAATTTGGTGGCCCCAAAACCACTGTTCCGATTAACTCTAAAAACGGGCTGTTACATTAAATGTCTCTAGTTAGTAGCTAAACCATTACTTTTGAGAATAAAACTTTTTTTATATGTACAATGATATTATATTTTACATGAATTGGCACTTGTATGCATCATGCCAATAAGTTGTATAAATACTCTCTATTACAATTGGCTTTTGGTTAAGAGTCAAATACAATCCATTTTAGAATTTATGAATGTGTGATATATGTTCAAGTTGCTTCACCATAATGCACAAAATGGGTATTTAAAATGAAGTTGAGAATTTGCATTAATCATGAGTCTCATTGTATTATTTGATGTCCTGAATGAATTAGAGATTCAATTATGATATAATTTTGTTACTATTTTGATTTCATAGTTTTCCCGACATTAGGGGGAGAGCAATAATAATTGGATAAAATAATTACTTGGAATGAATTATCATTATTTAGATCCTCGTAGAAAGTAATTTGAACCGAAAGTTCAAAAGGATAATTTGTTTTTTTGCAAGTTAACTGTCAGATGTATTTTCTGACCTAATGAGAATACCAGCTGATATGTTGAAGTCCTAGTAGGACAACCTGTTAGAATAAATTGAAAGAGACCCAAGACATAACTAATCATTAAAACTACAGAAGAGATTTAGGTACCTGAAGATGAAAATAATGAAAATAAAGAGATCTTAATAAGTTATGTTAATATGAGAAAAAATGGAACCGTGAAAAATATAAAGTTGTCGACAATGATTTTGCATGCAATAGTATTATTTAGATAATGAAAGAAAATAAGGATCTTGAATAAATTTATTATGAAATACAGATATGGAATAGATTAGCCAAAATAAAAATAAAAAATTAAAGTAAAATTGAATTCGAGAAGGTTTTGGACCATCAATCTAAACTTTTAAAGGTACAAAGCCAGTGGGGGTATAAATGAGTAAGTTTTGCAAAAACGAAATAAGAAAAATGAAGTTTTTCGCTAAGTATTAGCATTGATCATGAGAAGATATAATATTCTTTTGTGGTGGATACAATAAATCTTTAGATATTTCATTAGTTAGGTAGTTCATGAAATATTTAACATGTGTCTAAAGATTGTTGTTATAACCTTTTATATGAATCACTGTAACAACCCGTTTTTCAGTGGTGTCGGAAACAGTGGTTTTGGGGCCACAAATCTGACTAGTAAGTTCGTAAATATTATTATTTAATATTTACGAGTCACTTTTGGTTTTAAAAAGGTTTTTAATATGGTAATTTTTGTTTTATGAATGATTAATTAAGTTCAAGTGGTAAGGCCCTAAAGTGAAGTGGTTTTAAAAAATGAGGTATCAGGATCTTGTTTCTATAAATCAAGCCGTAAATATTTTTATAAATATTTACAGAGTGTCATTAAGATATTATTAAAGTTTTGTTAAGAAATTTTAATGTTTCGATTGTTAATTAAAGAAAAAGGACTAAATTGTAAAAGGTGCAAAACTTGCTAATTAAAGCAATTAGGTGATCATATGGCTCAATTAGTAATTGAGGGAGGATCTATTTAATAAATAAGCCATAATAAATGTGTGGGATGAGAATTAGAATTAAAAATCATAAAAAATTTCAACCTTGTCAAAACCATCCTTAGGAGAGAACTTCAAGCTTCGGTTCCTTCATCCTTAAGCATGTAAGTTTGTTTTAGCCCTGTTTCTAATAATTTTTATGTTTTTTAGATCATTGCAACTAGATCCAACTACCCCGTACCTTCGATGTTGAAACTGTTAAAGATTTTGAATGTTGCCATTGATGAATCTAGTGATTTTTTTTTGTTAAATGATGAATTTGATATATTAATTATTATTTAAAAGTATTTTGTTAAGTGATTTTTGATCAATTTATCGATTAGGGACTAAATTGTTAAAATAATAAAAGTACAATGATTTGATGTGAAATTTTTATAAATATGGGATGTATTGGAAGCTATGAACATTTGGCTAAGCTTAAATTTGGATAAAAATGGTTAATTTCCATGTTTTAGGCTTAGGGACTAAATTGAATAAAAGTAAAATGTTAAGGGCAATATACTAAATTGTGTTGAAAAAATTGTTTTACTATCTAAACTAATAAATTGAATGAAATTATTAATTTAGATCAGACCGAGTGGAAAATTGAGGAGAATAAAAAATTACCAAAAAGCCCCTATACTTCGCCATTTCTGCGATTTGGCCAGATAAGTTCGTACGGTTTAGAATTTAATTTCAATGTGAATTATTGAGTAGATTACCACTGAACAACTTATATATTTATTTTTAATTGTGGATAATGAATAGTAAATTAGGATATATTATTGATTTTGATACTCAGTTTGGATTGAACGCGAAATTAGAGTACATTCGTGCTTTGGTATATTACGGGGGTTTGGAGTGGAGATGGTATTTGAGGGATATATCAGTATATTACCCAAGTAAACCGAGATTCAGTATCTGTTGCGAACTCTTGTGTTATACTTTCTGTTTGACATGATTCAGGTGGATCAGCTCTTTTGAGCTTCTGTTCAACTCTTATGAGCTTTTGTTCAGCTCTTTTGAGCTTCTGTTCAGTTCTTTGAGCTTCTGTTCAACTCTTGTGATCTTCGTTGGCGTGTTCGAGAGGACTAGCTTTTATGAGCTTCTGTTGATGATGTATTCTTATCCGTAAGTCGTTCATCTGATTGTAAATCTCAGTAAGGTAACTTGTTTAGTAATTTTGATGGAATTGTCTTATATTTGAGTTTGAATTGAATATTTCAATTCACCTGATGATATTGTAGATGAAAGGAATACATAAGGTAAATTTTATGTTTATATTTTGTACTATGCAAATGAGATAAGTAAGAAAAGGAAAGAACAATAAGTATTCAAATGACTTATATCATGAAAATTATGAAAAAGGAATGAAAAGAAAATGTTAATTGAAGGTATGTCTATGTTCATGAAATTGATGATTTCAAGTGAGGTATTTTATGTTTAATGACTTATCTTATGTTAATTCAAGTGGATTATGAATTGATGTGTTAATATGTGTTGTTGATGATGCTTAGGCTTGTGCCAAGCTATTGGTTGGGTTGTGTTATGTTAGCTTTTTAAGATATGCATTGAAATGGTAAATGACCAAATGGAAAGATGCTTATGTGCATGAAAGAGTTGTAAGAATCAATATATGTAATTTATCATGAAATGGCTTAATGTGCAATCGATTTTAAAAAAGTTATGCTTAAATGCACTAGCTTGTGGCTATGGTTAATGTTATGTTTATATCTTGTATGTTATGCAAATGAAATGGGTGACAAAAGGTAATGAAATGATAAGTTCATAGTTGTGATGTAATGTGATGAAATAAAATGATTGTTGAGTTAAAGGACTTACTTGTAAGGAAGAAAGTTACTTATGCTATATGTGAGTTCACTTATGTCATGAATAAATATACTAATTCGTGAGTTAATAAAGTAATTAAGCCTATGTTAAGAAAATGGAATGGTAAGAATGTTAGATGAAATGGTTCATTATTTTAAGGAAAGGTTGATAAATATGTAAGTCAACCTATGAGACTTTATTATGTTATGAATGAAAGGTGTATGTGATGTTTATAAATATACTCAAATGTGAGTTGAATGGTGTTTAATAGGTTTATACCAAGTTTAAAGTATTGGTGTTAATCTATGTATTATAGTATTGAAATAATAAGTTATGTATCAAATATTTGCAAACTTACTAAGCATTCATTGCTTATGTGGTTACCTTTCCCTTACGTTTTAGATTATCGGAAGCTCAATCAGGTTGGAAACTTGTCAGGGATTTATCACACTATCCAGTGATTATATCAGTAGTTTTTGATGTCTTGATCAAGGTTATAATGGCATGTATAGGTGGACTTATGTTTGATGAACTAGTTGTTATGTTTGGCTTATAAATATGGTAATATGGTTGGTGTTTTTATTGAAAAATTGATGCATGGTTTAAACGGCCAAAGTGGTATATGTTGGCATGGTTGAAATGTGGTCAATTAGGTTATGTGTTGATATGGAATTTAGTTAAGGCTGTTTGGATGAGACATGATCATTTTGATGCAAATGTAAGTATGAATGCTTGGTTGTGTTTGAGGTGCCTAAATGACATATTGGTTAAATGGACTTATGGTATATTGAAATGGTCTTATTATGCATATTTTGGCTTGTTTTGGTGCCTTGATCATAGGTTCACTTGGCTTGTAGGTACTTGTTGAAATTGGGTGAAAGAAAAGGCTTGATTTTGGCCTATTTCTTGTCCACATGGCCTAAGACACGAACGTGTGTCTCAGTCGTGTGTGACACACGGCCAGGTGATACGATCATGTGTCTCGTGTAGGTTGTTAATAGTTGCTTTTCGAAAGTTGCACTGCCTAGCACACGGTCTGACATATGAGCGTGTGAGACCATTTCGAAAGATACACGGCCTGGCACACGGGCATGTAGCTTGGCTGTGTGACCAAAGTCAAAGAGTTACACGGGCACAGACACGGGCTGGAACACGGCCGTATGTCTCAGCTGTGTAAGTCACACGGCTTGACCACATGGTCGTGTGACCCCTACAGTTCAATTTTTTTGACTTTTTCCTAAACTTTCTAATTGTTTTTAGTTTAGTCCTGAATCGTTTCTAAAGTGATTCTAAGGTCTCGAGGGCTCGAATAAAGGACGATATGCATGTATTTGATTGAATTATGATATGGTTTATCTAATGTTTGGAAATGAATGTTTTATGTTACAATTGTACAGTGATGCTTCGTAATCCTATTTCGATGACGGATACGGGTTAGGGGTGTTACAATCACCATATAGTAAAAATTATATTAAAATCTTGGGAGGATTTAGAATGTTGGAAGCATATAAAAAAAATTTGGGAAATTGTTCAATATGTTTGCATAAATATTTATATAAATTGAAATGATTTGAACATATATGGTAAATTCAACTCAATGGATAATAGTTGAAGGAAGATTATAAAATGATAAAAAATACCCATATGCATTTTTATAAAATGACCATGATCAAAGTTTGCTTATTATTGTTAGAATTCCTAAAAAGATCAAAATATATTTTTCCAAAGTTCTTCCTCACTCACAACATTTTTCTTTTTCCCTTCGCTAAGAATTTTTTTCCACAAGGTTTTTATCTTAATAAAATTTTATCGAGGTACATTATCTACCAATGAACATTTAAGAAGAAATGTTATGAAATCTTAGGACTCTAATGTACATTAGAAATAAAATTTTATATATTGTATACTTTTTATGTTTATAAATATAGACTTTAGGGATGAATAATTAAGAGTTTTTTTGCTTCTTTTATTTCTTTTGTTGTCTTTATTATTTACTTGATAGAAAATGTTATTTATTTATTTATATGATTAAATTAAATAAATTAATAAAAATCATAAATAAATAAATAAAAGATTGATGATGAATTAATGTTATTGGTTTCAATTGCTTCCGCGCAATTGAAACAACGATGGTATGAAGGCTAAGATGGACAAAGTTAACGTTGTGTGTGTTCTTTTTTCCGGTCCCGTTCCCACCTTTCTTCTCTTTCTGTAACGCGAATCCTATCTTTCGCTCTCTTTGTGAAAAAGACAAAAACCTTGCAAGTATCTCATCCTTCCATTTCCATCCTACTCCGCCCTATCTCCCTTCCCTTCCCTTAAAAACGATAGGTTTACCCTCAGCCCACCCCCAGATCTAACCCCTTTTTTTCTCCCAACCAGATAATCCCATTTAGAGAAACGAAAAATGTGTCCGGTTCCTTCAGATCCCATCCACAGATTCCACCCCCTGCCACTCGATCACTTCGACCGTCTTCCGGACTCTCTCCTTCTTTTAATCTTCAACAAGATCGGCGACGTTAAAGCTCTCGGCCGATGCTGCCTTGTCTCCCGTCGTTTCCAATCCCTCGTCCGTCAAGTTGATAACGTTCTCGTTCGTGTCGATTGTGTCATCTCCGACGACGATTCTTCCCCCTCTTCCTCATCCTCCGACAAATCACGTCCCGCCGGTCCCTTCTCCAACCTCTTGCGTCTCGTCTTCGGAGGCATTGTTAAACCCCTTCAAGCTTTGGGTCAATTCCTCGGCCCTAAACGCTCCCTTCTCAATGAAACGCTTAACGCCCCTTCCTCTTCCTCATCCGTCGGTCGCGCCGCTGATGATGATGATCCCGAAATCGGCCAAGCTGGTGTCACCCACCATTCCCCTACTGAAGTGCTTAGAAATTTCAACGAGATTCGTTTCCTCCGAATCGAATTACCCAGCGGCGAGTTAGGGATTGACGATGGAGTTCTGTTGAAATGGAGAGCAGATTTCGGATCAACCCTTGATAACTGCATCATCCTTGGAGCTGCCTCCGTTATTAATGACGTGCATTCGCAAGTATCGGAGTATGGCAACGATGGGTTTTGCAGCAACAATAGCATTACCGGCAACGGTGATGATAATGGGAGTATTCCAGAGTCGTTTTATACCAATGGAGGCTTGAAATTAAGGGTTGTTTGGACGATTAGTTCGTTAATCGCAGCATCAGCAAGGCATTACTTACTTCAACCGATAATTGCGGAGCATAGGACGCTGGATACCTTGGTTTTAACCGATGCGGATGGACAAGGGGTGCTTCGTATGAACAGGGATCAGCTTGAGGAGTTGAGAGTCAAGCCATTATCGGCTTCTTCAGCTTCAAAAAGGACGCAGGTGCCGGCATTGAATATGAGGCTTTGGTATGCCCCTCATTTGGAATTGCCTAACGGGGTTGTATTAAAAGGTGCTACTTTAGTTGCAATTAGGCCCAGTGAGCAATCTGCTTCTAGAAAAGAGGTCTCCGATGCTTCTTGTTTATCAACTGCTTTCGAAGAGCCTTATGGGACTGCTGCGAAGATGCTGATTAAGAGAAGAACGTATTGTTTGGAGATGAACTCCTTTTGATACCCTGCAACGGTAAAACTGTCATATGCTTGAAATACTTATCTATGCTAATTAATTTGTTACATAAGCGACTTTATGTTCGCCATTAGTCCTTTAGATATATGGTTTTAAAATATAAATATGCTGTTGAATCTTGATGTCTTCTGGTTCTATTATGATCGTTTTGATTTGTGTAATTCATTGTGAATTAGAGGGGAGAGCAAACATGATTACGCTAGGAAACATCTCGGAATGCATGCGCTGCCTGAAATCTAACTAGCATGCCTTAGCATCTTCATTCCTTTTTTGAGTTTTGGATCTGCATTCATATGGTTTATCTATTCATCTATTCTGAATTCAAAGTTCATTTTGCATTGATCAGGGAGAGCAGTCAAGCACAATGGTCAAGGGGAAGAAGATAGCATGCTTTTTGAAAGCTGATGACCAAACAACAATTTTGTTACATGTTGTAGCTTAATCTCGGTGCTGTGTCCTATGGAAGCAAAACCTTGCTTGGGACCGTCAGTGAAAGCAATCCATGAATGTTGATAATTCACTGCAAGCGTTTCGGCTTTTGTGCTTCAACTGATAGCCTAATGCACTTGCTGCTTGTTTTTATTTCCGCCATATGCTTGTAAGAGTGCACACCTGTGATCAGATTGATGTTGTAAGAGCTTTGAATTCGTAGCCCTTTAACTCTGATCCCTCTTTTATGTGTATATTGTAGGTATGAAGATGTGATGCTTTATGTTATATACTTATGAAGTTCATAAAGAAATGTAGTTTGCAACTTAGCTTTTAGCGTTCGTTGGATAAACTTATTGTAATTTTTTCAAAGTTAATGGATACTTTATGGTCACAATCTTGGCAAATTCAGTTTAAGCAGATGCTGCAGACGCCTGGTAGAGGTTGGAACTTGGATGTTGCTGCGGCTGTTATTCCATTCCATTAGTTGTGATACAAATCCAGGTGATGATAAATCAATATGTGCCACTTTGAACAACTTAGGTGGTGAAAGGGATCTCGGTGTGGTATTAGTCAAACTGGATTTTTGAGTCTTGTATATTGTTTAGCTCATTATGTGTTTAAAAGTTAATTCAATTTGCAATATATAAAATGTGCATTTTGATCGAGTTCTGGTTCATTGATTCATGTTCCAGTGAAGCCTGTCCTGCCCGATGTGATTAAAGATTGATTATTATATGTGGTGCATATATTGTCTTCTATGTTAGACTTAGATGTATATTATATGTTTATGGGTTTGGAAACAACCAGTAGAGTTCCCACATTTGATTTTCCTCATCATACATGAGAGAGAAAGAGACGGATGAATCAATTTCTTTGATTTTTATTTTTATTTTTAAAAATTTTCATATTTATTTCAGACTGTTGGGGGGGGGGGGTGTTGGTATGACATTTGGCAATAAAAGATTGTGGGGATCTGGCTGAGGCTGTACCAAAAATATGAGTAGCCATTTTCATCCTCTCGTTTTAAAATATTGACTGATTGGCCAAGTTTTTTGTTTTATTTATTTATTTATTTATTCATATACAATAACATAATTAAGATTCAATTAGCTGGCTCTGCTCCTTGCTTTTATCATGAACTTTCTTCCATTTCATACTTGCGTGAATCAATCGTCCTTCAAAAAGAAATTACGCTTAATCAGGTATTGAAGAGTATCTCAAATACTGGCTTTAACTTCGGCCTTGATTGTTTATTTTATTTAAGATTACGGAACATATGAGGAAATGAGGGCTCACAAGCTTATATGGAAAGGATATAAAAAAGAGGATGGGAAATGGAAATCCTTGTATCATTATAAAAAATAAAAAAGAAAAACTCACCTATTCCAAAAAAAAGAAAAATGCGCTTTAAATTTTCTACTAAACTAATATCTAAAGTGAGCATTTTTAATCATTGTTTCTCACTGAATTAGAGGTGGGCTCTTATGATCAATATTAAAATTTAATCGTTATCATTAGACAATGATTAAGCTTTTAAAATACGTATATTAATGAATTATTCTCCCTTTTTTTTTTCTTTCTAAATTCAGTAAAATAATCCATTTAAATGCAGGTGTTTTATAAAATAATATTTAAGTAGTTCTTAATATATACTTAAGAAAACTGGACCCTTATCATCATCATCATCATCATCAAACCAGTCCTGATTTCAGTTTTTCTATCTTCATTCATGCTGCCACTCGTTTAGTATTTAAGGTATCCTTTTTACAACATGCAAGAAAATGGTCCAAAAGAAATCATTCTTGAATGCGAAATAAAGCCTTCAAAATGGGCTTTAATGTCTACCATTTTCTTCCTTATGCTCATTACCAAATCCACAATAACAGAGAGAGAGAAAGGGCATGTCTTTTGGAAGCTCTGTTGCGGGATAATAATAAGAAAGAATCTATAATTACACATTTGTCGGCTTCATTTTTTTGAAGCACTTTTGCAGCTTATAAAAAAACAAGTTTTTCTTTATTATGAAAAGCAATAGAACAAGTTTTTCTTTATTATGAAAAGCAATACAACAATGAAACACTACGGGCTAGTTTGGCAATACTTTTGAAAAATGTTGTGGGAAAATGCTTTTGAAAAGTTTAGTTTAAAATTTAAGTGTTTAGCATTGCTGCCAAAAAATGCTTTTGAGAAATAAAATGTCTATTTTAGACATGTTATTATCAAATAACAAATATATATTTAAATAAAATTTAAATTAGTTAATATTATTATATTTTAGTAAGAATATAAAAAAATTATTGTAACTTCTTGTTAATATTTTAATATATGAAATATAAATTTTAAATATTTTTAAGTAATACATATTAATTACTTATAAAATTTAATTAGAATATATAAACTACATTTTAAATATTTAAATAAAAAAAGAAAAATACTATATTATTGGAGGGGTGAAAAAATAATTATACACTAAAAGTACTTTTAGGAAAGGAAAAGCTAAAAATTTTAGCTTCTCCTTTTTAAAAGTGCTTTTTAAAAATACTTTTAAAAAGTTAAAAATTTTAGACAAAATAACTTGTTCTGCACAATTTTTTTTTTTAAAAATACTTTTGAAGCCAGAAGTACTTTTTTCTACTTCTATTACCAACCAAAGGCCGTTATCTCAAAAAGGAAAGAAAAAAAAAACAAAACAAAACAAAGAAATACTAAAACATGAAAAACTCTTATAGCAAGTGTAGAGGTGATCATGGGCCAGGCCGGGCCGGGCTCAAACAAACTTTTAGGCCCGTCTACTAGGCTCGGGCCCGGCCTGGCCCGAAATATGGGCCTAAAATTTTGCCCAAACCCGGCCCGAAATAAAATTACTAAGCCCGAGCCCGGCCCGGCCCGACCCATATTAATTTTTTTCTTATTTCATTAAATAAAAAAATTTAAAAATATAATAAATCAAATATATTTAAAAACATAAAAATAAATATTAAAACAAATAAAAATAATACTAAAACAATTCTTAAAACAATACACAAATTAACAATATAATAAAAAATAATTGCATTAAAAATTTAAAATAATTAAAAATAAAATAAAAAATATATATTAATATATAATTCGGGCCGGAATGGCCGGGCCCGGCCAAAACTCTTACCGAGCCTGCCCATTTTCTAAACGGGCCTCATTTTTTTGCCCAAGCCCATTTTTCGGGCCTATATTTTTACCCAAACTCTCCCATTTTTCGGGCGGGCCTTCGGGCCGGGCCGGACCACCCAGCCCATGATCAGCTCTAAGCAAGTGGAAGTAGTGGCCAGTGGGCTCACGTGAAACTCAACAAGTGGAAATGATGTAAGCTTCCAAATTTAGAACAATCTCATCATGTGAACCCCAATCAAGAAAATTGGCTTGAAATGGGTATATAAATTTGGCAGGCGGAGAAGGTCATTCACAATCCAAATCATGGGGGGATGTACTGCTTTTATTGCCTCACTATCATCACAATCTTTGAAATATCTACAAGTGTCTAATAAAATGTTATATTTAAAAGATGAAATCCAATAGATATAAGATTGAAATCTGCAATTCATTTTCTGAGAACTTAGAAGTCAGTTCAGATTGAAGTTCTGCTTAAACTAATAATGGGGTGAATGAACCAACCTCTGATAAGCTTATGCATTAAGCAAATTAATCATGGACAGCTTATAACTTTTTCTTTGTGTACCATATACAGTCCATAACATATGCCTAAAATAATGGGAGTTTAAATACATTGGCATTTGATCGAAAATACCAAGCAAACCTTAGCATGCCCATTTTTGTGATGTAAGTGAAAGAAACCAAGAACTTAGTATGTTGTACATTAATTTTGAAAAAAAAGCACATATCTATAAACAAATTGGATAAACATACACGCAAAATACAGAAAAATCAGCTTTTACAAACTTATTAAGAACAAATTATACATCTATAAACAAATATTATGCTAATCTTACTCAATGGTGTTCTCAAACTACATCTACTAAGGTTCCTCTAGCTATGAGAGAAACCTAATTTGGTAACATAATGGAGAGGTTTTCTTTTGCAAATACAATTGTTAATTCCATTGACCCTGCCTGACTTCAGCTAGTATTTTCAAGAGCCAGTAGTGTTTGGTTTGGAAGCTCTTGGATTTATTGTATGGTATAAAATTTGTCGAGTTCATAAATCCAAAAGGATAAGATAACAAGAAATCCCTTTCCTTTTAAATTTTTTTTTCTGGTTTATTTCTTGTATGTTAAGATCTTGAGCATCTGGTCCAAGTGAAATACATACAACTAATATTATGTTCAAAATTTACTTTCCTAGTGAATGTCAAGACTAATATATCTTAAGCATATATGAATATGAGTAATTAGCAATCAAGAACATTGATATATCTGAAATGCTTCTACATAGGCTCAAATTCCACTCTCCCCTACAAAGTTTCAGAGTTTAAGTGATGCCAAAAGCTAGCACTAGTCATTTTTGGTCTAGTTTATTTATGTTTTTTGATTAGTCAATTGTATATGACTTTAATTTGCGGTGATAATAAAGTTGGTGGTAATCTTTTTAGTTTGTCAAAGCTAGAAGAATACTCCTTTAATCATAGAAAGCTTTTCTAGTTTCCCAATAATTTTAGCTTAGCAATTCCATGCCTAAATGCTATGCTTCATAATCTTGCAACAAGCATAACATCTGTTGGGAGGGAGAGAAGAAACAAAGAAAAAACTTCGAAAAAGGAAAACTTAAGAGAGAGAAAGTAAGAATAAGCTTTGTTGTTCTTTACTTGGATGCAAAACATCTTACACATATTTACAGTGAAAAAAATCTTATCTAAACTCTATTTTTATCATTCTTATTCAAATCATAATCTTCATCCAAATCATAGCTATAATTGATGACTAAAAAAAATAACAAATCTAGTTAAGATAAAATATAAGTAACAATATTTTAAACATTAAAAATAGCATTATCATCAACATTCCTCCTCGTTATTTTTAATGGAAACATCAAGATTTTTCCTTAAGGCTTCAAACTTTGCCATAGGAAAAGCTTTAGTCAAAATATTTGCAAGTTGGTCTTCTGAGCTGCAATGGACCAACTTTATTTTCAAATGTAGCTTTTCGAGCAAAATGATACTTGATTTTTATGTGCTTGGTTCTTCCATGGAAAATAGGATTTTTTTCCATTGCCATAATTGATTGATTGTCACACTTGATCTTAGTTGCCTGATTTTGAGTCAAGCTTAAATCGTTTAACAATTTCCTCAACCAAATTGTTTGATTCACAGTGGTTGCAACTGCAATATTTTTTGCTTTTGCAGGCGGTTGTGCCATAGTTATTGTTGAGTATGACTCATATTTTAGTCAAATTTGAGAGATAATCTCCCAGTTAAACTCTATTTATTTGTTTCAGTCGAATTTTGATTAGTCTATATTATTTTATTATTATTTGACTTATGAATCTAGCCTATAAATAGGCTTTTTTACAACCTTAGAAAAACATCAATTAAAGATTAGAACTCATAACACTTTTTGAGGATTTTGTGTTTACGTTTTGAGGATTCTTTATTTTTGGGTTTCGGAGTTTAGTTTTTTCTCCATCTTTTATACTCTTTGTTCTTTTAACATTATAAAAAAAATTATCTTTGCCTATGGTTTTTATCCTCTTTGGAGGGATTTATCCACGTTAAATTTGTGTGTTAAATTTCTCAATTTTTTTTGCTATTTTTACTTGTTTGTTTCTTAATCGAGTCAATCCCCAATAAGTGGTATCAGAGCTAGTTCAATTTTCATAGATCAGCTCGTCCAGAGATGGCAACAAAGTTTGATATTGAGAAGTTCGATGGTGTCACAAATTTCAATCTATGGCAAGTTCAGATGATGACAATTTTAGTTTAGACCGGCTTGAAAAAAGGTTGTTATCGGGAAAAACCTTAAAAATCTAGATCAGAAAGAATGAGAAAAACTTGATGAAAATGCCCTATTTGAAATCCAGTTGTGCCTCGTGAATAGGATATTGCAAGAGGTACTGATGGAGAAAACCTTATCCGCCTTGTGAAAATGGTTAGAAACTCTTTATGCGACTAAGTCTTTGGCTAATCGTTTAGTATTGAAACAACGTCTATTTACGTTTTGTATGAACGAATGTGAGTTTCTTAGAGATCGCATTAGTCAATTTATTACACTTTTGAATGATTTAAAGAACATTGAGGTTCAAATTGACGATGAAGATCAAGCTATGCTATTATTATGTTCTTTAACCCCTTCATACAAGTCTTTCAGGGAGACCTTGATTTATGGCAGAGACAAACTCTCGTTCGAGGATATGAAGGGTTATTTATTAAGTAAATATAAACTCAATAATGAGTTTGGTTCGAATAGCAAGGCAGATAGGCAAGCTTTCGTTTTGGTAGCATCAAAGAAGCAAGACAAAAAGTGTCACTATTGTAAGAAGTTAGGTCACGTCACAGTAAATTTTTATAAACTGCGAAATAAAAGGGCTGCTGAGAGTAACGAGGAAGATGTAGTTGGTGCTAATTTGGCCGATAAAAGTAGTGATGATTTCTTGTTAGTGTCAACGAGGGATAGCTCTAAGCTTACGCCCGAGTGGATCCTAGATTTGGGATATTCTTTCCATATGTGTCCCAACAGAGAATGGTTCTCCACATATAATTTGATTGAAGGTGGAGTCGTGCGCATGAGAAACAATGCATCTAGTAAGGTAATCGATATTGGTACTGTTAAAATTAGGATGCATGATGGGACGATTAAGACACTCTCAGATGTTAGGCATGTACTTGATTTATGAAAGAATCTCATCTCATTGAGTATTTTAGACTAAAGATTGCAAAATCAACATCAAGTCGAGCAACATTAAGGTGTCTCATGGGGCTCTCATTTTGTTAAAAGGTAAAAAGACCGGTAGTATTTATATTCTAGAAGGTTCTACAGTGACTGGTGAAATCGGACGTCCCTTGTTCATTATGGAGTCAAAGCCAACTCGTTTGGAGTGGAGGTAACTTGGTCATAGGAGGGAAAAGCGTATGACCGTTTTGTATAAGAGAGGTTCTTTTTTGGGTGCAGGTTTTGAAAAGTTTTGATTTGACAGCGCATAAGTCGAAGGCTAGAAGTCTTCCAGCTTCTAAGCACAGACTCGACTTAGTTAATTCCCTGCATAGTTCAAGATAGGCTTGTGGCGGGTGTTGGCAAAGATGGTGTTATGGAAATCCGAGTCAAGGTGGAGATTTGTTGAGTATGACTCATATTTCAGTCAAATTTGAAAAGTAATCTCCCAATTAAACTTTGTTTATTTGTTTCAATCGAACTCTGATTAGTCTAGATTATTTTATTATTATTTGACTTACGAATCTATCCTATAAATAGGCTCTTTTACAACATTAGAAAACACCCATTAAAGATTAGAACTCATAACATTTTTGGAGAATTTTGAGTTTACATTTTGAGGGTTCTTTGTTTTTGGGTTTCGGGGTTCAGTTTTTTATCTCCATCTTTTGTACTATTCGTTATTTTGTCATTATAGTAAAATTATCTTTGCCCGTGGTTTTTTATCCTCCTTGGAGGGGGTTTTTCATGTTAAATTTGTATGTTCAATTTCTTAATTTTTTCGCTATATTTTACTTGTTGTTGCTTAATTAGGTCGATCCCCAACATTTACTTTCTTTTTTTAGTTCCATGCAAAGGCATTTGAACCAAACATAAATAAATAGTATGAAGTGTTTTTCTTATCATCACAAGATCCAACCCAATCATTGTCTATATAGCCCAACAATTTCACTTCAACTGGCTTTTGGAATAAAACACCCAAATCAATTATCCCCATAATGTATCTCAACACTCTTTTTCCTATTTTGAGACAAGCTTCACTAAGACAATGCATAAATCTAGAAAGAAGACTAACAATAAACATTATGTCCAGCCTAGTTGTTTTCAAATACAACAAGCAATTAATTAGCCTTTTGTAATTGGTTTCATCAACCTTAGTAAAGCTACCACCTTTGTTGAGTTTCTTATTTTGAGCCAATAGGGTTCAAACAATTTTGCAACTCCCCATATTAATTTGTTTGGCATTTACTTAGCATAGTTTTGTTGAGAAATGAAAATTCTTTGTTTGGATTGATAAATCTTGATTCTAAGGAAATAGGACATCTCTCCAATGTTCATAATTTCAAAGACCATCATTTGATCTTTAAATTGTTGCAAAGTTTCTCCCTACTACTAGAAAGTTATCAACATATAGAGAGACGACCAATAAGTCATTATTGTTAGTAGTCTTAGAATACAATGTAGACTCACTAAGACTCTTCTTGAATCCCAAACTCAACAAATGTTCACCTGTTCTAGAATACCAAGCTTTTAGGGCTTGTTTTAATCTATATAAAGCTTTCTTTAGAAGAAAAACTTTGCCTTCTTTCCCTTTAGGGACAAAACCTTCAGGTTGTTCAATGTAGATCTCCTAATAAAGGTAATCTATTGGAAAATCAGGATTGTATATACGGTTAAGGAAGGGCTTGTAAAAGGGCGAGTTTACTAGCTGCCCACCCTGAACTCCAGAATTGTAGTTCTATTCTACATGTGGAGAAGAACTGTCTAAAGTTTAGAATAAATGAACATCAGTTTCAAAAGGATCAACTAAAATTTCATTGTGAGTAGACACTTGTTGGCCCATTCAATTCACAAAAGAGACAAAACTTTCCTTTTGGAAATCCCAAGGGCAACATTTCTGGTCTTATTGTGGAAGGGTACTTGTAAGCTCCAAAGTTAGGTTTAGATTTAAGAAATGTTTCAATAAAGACTGATGGGTTCATCATTCTTTTCTCCCGAATTTAAATTCTTCTAATTAAGTTCAATTATATGTAGGAATGAGCAAGAAGGTAATTAATAAGAAATTATTAAGAAATAATTTGATCTCCATCTTAACTAGTTTTTAAAAGAAGGAAAGGATTTCCCAAGGTCAATTGTGAGACATGAAAAAGGATAAAAAATCAATTGAATAGCAGCATGGTCGTAGTGCTTGAAAGCATTTATTTCAATACAAAGGCGATCTCATGATAGTGCCTCATACCTCTTTTGCCTTACCTATGGCTTATATAGAGAGAGAGGCCTAAGACCTATTAATTCAAGTATTAGTAAATGCTTCCATTTTATTTGGAATGCCCCCTATGTAAAGGCATCAATACCCTTTTTATATACTTTGTGAAAGATAATCTTTGCCACTAAGTGACTTTTTAGTGCTTATGCATAGCATGTGGAACACAAAGCTACAGGTTACGTCATTAATAGTTTCAAAAGCAAGGTCCACCATGTACTCATCATAAGCAAAAGACATGTCAGCAACATGAAGCGAAGATTATGCATATAAGATTGAAACAAAGCTTCTTTCATCCAAAACATCTGGATTTGCCTGTTTTCCCCAAGCATCATGTAGACCTATTATTCTCTCTAGAGATCGGAGTAGTTGTACTTGAAAGCTCATTTTGCGATCAACCAGTAAAAAGAGATTTAATGGAAGCTAAATTGTGATCGGAACTAGCAGTTTCCAAAAACCCACGGACATCAACTTGAGCCTTTTAAAAAAATAAAAGATCTCTACTTCGTAAGTAGGGGAGAATTCTTATACATGTTGCCAAAAGGAAAAATATGGCAAAATCACTTTATTAAAGGAATAGGAACCACACTCACACTCATAGTACAACATCCCCTACTAATTAATCTTCTTAACAACAATGAGTTGATGCCATTGAAAAATGTTTATTTAACATGAATTTGAAATATTTTCCAACTTTTTTTGTGCTGCTAAGGCTAATAATTTTCTTATTATATTTAACCTGATGTCAAATGTAATAGTAATTTCGGTCCATTTTCGCACTTAAGGAGCTTGTTTTCTAGCCATTTTAGTATTTATTATTATATTGGTATTTAGTAGTTAGTATTAAAAGTTCATAAAAAAGTGTTTTTAACACATTTTGTGAGCATTGTGACCTATTAGGCCGATACAGGCCTTAGATAGTGCTAATTTGTGTAATTGAGTGTGTAGGATGATGATTTATAGGCCCAATTAACGTCTGAGCAAGGGATGAGTGACGTACAAGCTTCCTGAGTAGTCAAAGCATGAAACGAAACCAATGAGGCACAATTTGTATGTCGTGTCGTGCTATAGACATTGTATGGTGCGACATAGGTCAACGTGATGCCCAAGTATATTAAGGTTATTTTCATCCGCACAATTAACTTTATACAAAGACCTAGGGCATGTCAAAGACCTAATTCGGGTTGCCAACACTCCTATAAATAAACCTTAGAGGTTTGGTGTAACTAAGTTGTCTTAGGCACCTTAAAAAACCCTCGTAGTTTAGGAATATGGTTAAACTTAGTTTTCATTCATTTTTCATAAACTCTTTGTTCTTCTCTCTTGGAATCAGTTTCGACCTAATAGTTCTTTTATTTAATTGAAGTATTTTAGTTTTTTCTCTTTCACAAGCGATGATATTTGTTTATTACAATCGAGAGATTAGTTACTCGGTGCTCTACTCGATATCAAATCAGAATTATTCTGATCTATTTTCTCTTTTAATTCAATCGTGTTCTTTACATTTTTTATTCAATTGAGATTAAGATTATGAATAACATGAATGGCTAAATCTCTTAAGGGAGATTAACGAGTGGATGAGGACATGATTAACGGAGGATTTAGTGTTTCTTGAGAGGATTAGTTGGTATAGATTACTCGCTCCTAAACCCTAGGCTTGACAACCTTAGGAAGTAATCATAGGTTAAACGAGATCTGGAGATAAGTTTGGTCGAGTAAATCGTAGTTTATCCTAGTTGAGAAAGTGAGGTCGGAGGATAAGTGAATATTAACCAATAGATTAATCAGTTAGAGGAAGAGAGGTAATAATTGTTTAATTGATAGCCAATCCACCATAAAACCCTAATTTGAAGTTAATTACAAACCCTGAAACGAGTTAATTTTCCTGATTGGTTTTATCAAATTATTCGTTTGTCTATTTTATTGTTTATTTATTTTAGTTAATTAATTTCTATTACTCATCCCTTTTATGATTTACTGTAGTATATGATTTAATTATTTCTATTTAGACTTATTATTGTAAAGAGATTTTCAATTGATTTATTCCATCCTTCCTTGGGTACGATCCTCAGAATACTTCCTGTGTTCCGTAATAAACACAAATACTATATTACAATTTGACCCGTATACTTGCGGGCACTACCAATTTAATTTATTATATTTTTGTAACACCCCTAACCCGTATTCAACGCCGAAATAGGGTTCCGAAGCACTACCTAACTTATTGTAACACTTCTAACTCGTATTCGTCGCCGGAATAGGGTTACGAGGCATTACCTATCAATTCAAAACATAAAACATACAATCTCATAAACCATTCAACACAATCACTTTGCCCCTTATAAGGGCCTACGAGGCCTTAATCATGCTTTAGAAGTGGTTTGGGACTAAACAGATAACATACAAAAATTTTGAAAAACTTCAAAATTTTTCAATCATAGAAGGGTCACACGCCCGTGTGAACAGGTCGTGTGCCTCACACGGCTAGTAGACATGCCCATGTCTTAGGCCGTGTGGAAATGGGGTATACATATTGACTTGCATCACATGACCGAGGACACGCCTATTTGCCAGACCATGTGAAAATTGGAGGGTATACTGACTTGGGTCACACGACCAACCACATTCCCGTGTATCCAGCTCGTGTGCCATTTGGGGGGTATACTGACTTATACCACACGGCCAGTCACAGGCCCGTGTGTGAGACCGTGTGGAACATATTGACTTCAATACACTAGGGGACACATGACCGTGTAGCATAACCGTGTGTCGCACAGGGCTGAGACACATTTCTGTGTCTCTGCCCCTGTGGACAAAAATAGGCCATTTGCAAGGCGAATTTGCCACCCATTTTGCACATACATATAAACACTCAAATGGTACCATTTCATCACACAAATAGGCAGCCAAAAATCATCCAACAAATGCACAACTATACTATATCCATTTCAACCAAATTCAATACTCAAATCCATAACATTTACCTATTCAAATACCAATCAATTTATCTTGCTTTACTAAGCATAATTCATATATATAATTCATCCAACTAAACCAATCCGAACATACATAATCATTTTAACCACATTTATTCCAGATAAATCTATTACCAAACATTAAACTAGAACCATTGCACATTCATAAAACATCACCAAGTTTATCATCTTATGCCAACTCAAATGGCCAAATTACATATCCATCAAACATACCAAAATGACTCAAGGCTATACATGCCATATACCATATATACATGACTTCAAAAGTACCAAATTAGATGATCGATAGTGTGATGATATTCTCGATGACTTCCAGATCCGAGATAGCCTTGATTCTCTATAAAACATAAGAAAATAACACAAAGTAAGCTTTACAGCTTAGTAAGTTCGTATTAACTTAATGAACAACATCACCATTCATTCACAATTCCATCAATATAAATGCAAGACAATACAAAGTCATTAAATCTTAAACCATTCAATCATTCATTCAATAGCTTACCAAGAATTCATCCATTTTATGGATTCAATGTTTATAAACTTTACATACGTACCTATAATAACTCGTACCAATCTCATTCTAATCCACATCTTTTAATTTTCCCGTTGAACCATTCGGAATAGAAGTCGAATAGTTAAGGATATCAATCAATAAGTACCTATACCATGGCCCGTAGCCAAATCAAGTAACTTATACCGGAGTACCTGTACTATGGCCTGTAGCCAAATCAAGGTAACTTATCTCGAAGTACCTATACCATGGCCCGTAGCCAAATCAAGGTAACTCCTCTCCAAAATACCTATACCATGGCCTGTAGCCAAATCAAGGTATAACTCACACCTAAAGTGTAACACCCCTCACCTGTATTCACTATCAGAATAGGGTTACGAGGTATTACTGATCATTACACATAATTTAACAAACATAACTCATACATTTATGCATTCATACTCAAATGTCATTCAATCACAAACACATTGTCCCTTATTGGGGCCTACGATACCTTAATCAAGCTTTAGAAGTGGTTCGGACTAAACCGATAGCATACGAAAAATTTAGAAAACTTAGAAATTTTTCATCAACACAGGGGTCACAAGCCCGTGTGAACAGGCCGTGTACCTCATACGGCTTCGGACACTCCCGTGTCATAGGCCGTATGAAAACAAGGCATACATACTGACTTGGGTCACACAGCCGACCACACGTCCGTGTGTCTAGCCCGTGTGCCCTTCAAAGTGGCCACACACGCCCGTGTGTCAGGCCGTGTACTAGGTCATGCCAATTCTGTAGGGTATACTGACTTATGCAACATGACCAAGTCACACGTTCGTGTATTAGGCCGTGTACCATTTAGGGGGTATACTAACTTGTACCACACGGCCGGTCACGCGTCCATGTGTGAGACCGTGTGGAGCATATTGACTTCAAATTAATTCCAACACTAGGGGATACACGATTGTGTAACATGACCGTGTGTCACACACGGCTGAGACACACGCCATTGTCTCTGCCCGCGTGGACAAAAATAGGCCATTTGCAAGGCCAATTTGCCACACTTATTCATACTTCACCTAAAGATTCAAAATGGTACCAACTCATCATGCAACAGGAAAAATCATCATCAATATACACAATTCATACCATACCCATTTCAACAAAATCAATACTCAAGTCAATGCCAATTACCTATTCAAACACTTATATCATCAAGCATTAATTCACAAGCATATAACTTCTCAAGTTAACAACTTCAATCACACCATATAGATCATTTTCCGAACTCAAAATATAACCATTTGAGCAACTATGAAACCATAACCACATTTATACCAAAACATACCAAAATAAGCCATCACTCATGGCTATATATACAAAACAAACATATACATTTACAAGCTAACTCTCATGGCTATATGCATAACCAAAGTATCACAACTAGCCTATACATGCCATATACCATATATACACAACTCAAAAGTACCAACTTAGGTGTTTGATAGTGCGATGATGTTCTCGACGACTCCCAGATTCGAGCTAACTTTGATTCACTATAAAACATAGACAAATAATACAAACTAAGCTTCATAATTTAGTAAGTTCGTAAGTGAATAACACAATTCATCAAATAAATGTAATTCAATCAATTACACATTACCAAATCATAACCACATTAACTACAAACCTTTCTCATGTCTCAAAACATGATTAAGTACCATCTCATTGAACATTCTCTATTTAATACTCGAATAGGTTCTGCACGTACCTGTGTCACCTCGTACTAACCTTTTTCTCAACCACATCATTCGTTTACCCGTTGAACCATTCAGAATAGAAGTCGGATACTCAAAGATCACAATCGATAAGTATCTATACCATTGCCCATAGCCAAATCAAGGTAACTTATCCCGGAGTACCTATAGCATGGCCCGTAGCCAAATCAAGGTAACTCTTCTCTGAAATACCTATACCATGGCCCTTAACAAAATCAAGGTATCATTCACATTTGAAGTGCCGATATCATGGCCCGAAGCCAACACAATAACCTAATGACATGTCACTAGCATCTTAAACTATTCCTAATGTAACATCCTGAATTACGGCCTAATCGAAACAATGGTTTTGAGACCACAAATTTGAAGTATAAATAATTATCTTATGATTATTAGGAGGTCTATGATATGATTTCATTCTTGTGTGAAAATTTCATGAAGAAATTTCATTGATAAAGTGTCCAATTTGACATTTAGGACTAAATTGCAAAAGTCACAAAATGTGAGTTCTAGAAGCCTTAAGCATGAAATTGCCATGGATTATTAATTAGAGGTCCCTAAATAGAAATTTGCCTAATTTCTATTTTTATGGACAAAAATGGGCATGAATAGAAAAATTTTGAAAGAAAGGCCTTAAGGGCATTTTTGTCATTTAGTTAATAAAAGAATAAAAAGGAAAATAAATCCAAAATTTGTCCATCTTCTCCAAACCTTGGCCGAAATTCTCAAGCTCTCCATAGCTAGGGTTTTATCATCTTTCAAGCTTGATTGTAAGTACATCCTAGCCCCGTTTTTAATGTTCTTTACATTTTTGAAGTCCTCGTAACCCGATTTACCTATTTCTACCATTATTTTGAAGTAGGGTTCATGTTTGAAATTTGACCCATGTATGACATGCATGTTTTTTGATGTTTAATAGAGGAATATGAATGTTTGATGTGTGACAAACATCTCTTACCAAGTGATTTCTAGTGAAAATGGCTAAAAAGGACTTATTTGTAAAGTTCGTAAAATGGAAAGTAAGATGTATGGTTTAATGAGAAATGTGGGCTTCTATGAGTATGTTATAAGTTCGGCTAGGCCTGGTAACAAAGAAAATGAACACATTTCATTTTACGAGCTTAGGGACTAATTTGTAAATATGTGAAAATTTTGGGGCAAAAACATATTTTTGCCTAAATATAGTTTTTGGACTAATTTGAATAATGTGATGATTAAATGAGCTGAATTTGCTATTATAGATCAAGAAAAACAGAGTTCGGACCTAGACTTGGGAAAGAACAAGGTTTTGGACTAAATCGAATTAATTGTCCATATTTTGCTCTGAGGTAAGTTCATGTGTAAATAATGCAATATTGTATCATGTTTTAATACTTTATTAATATATGAATTTCTATTTTTGATTTTTATAATGAGTGTATGAACGATATTATGGTCAACGAGAATGACATTGTGAACGAGTTCAACGAATATGTGATATTGAGAAAAATCCCGTTTGAACCTTAGGAATAATTTAGGATACAATGTGACATGTCACTAGGAACTATGTGATTATGAGCTCATGAGATTATGTGTATATGTGACTATGTGAATCCGGGTGCTAGTCATGTACGTTCTACCGGTGGCTGGGTAGCCTAACATGTATTGCGGGTACCTGTCAGCTTGTGTGAGCAGCCCGAGTAGTCATGTCCTGACTGTCAGCTTGTGTGAGCAGGCCCGCGATTAGCTCGAGAGCGAGCAATGTGTGATTGTGATATGAGGTAGCATGTGGCTACGTTTGAAGCACTATGTGCAAGTCTTCCGTGTATCCAATAGTATTCCGAGTGTTCAATGGGTAAATCAATGAGTTGTTCAACAAGTAAGTCATTGATGAGGAAATATGAGAATGTATTACGAGTTAGTACAGGTATGTACAAAAAACTCTTATGAATGAACCCCGTATGTGATGATCTTTTGGTAGGGTTGAAAATGTGTAAGTTATGCCTATGAATTTCTGATGACACATATGTAAACTAGCATATGTAAACTATGTTATGTCAATGGTATATATATATGTATTAATGATTATGTTACTATTTATTTGTATGTGAACTTACTAAGCTATATGCTTACTCCCCTCTCTTTTCCATTTTCTTATACTATTGCCAAGCTAACTTGGGGATCAAAGGACGTCAGAGATTTGATCACACTATCAATTGGAAAATTTGGGTATAGTTGAGTATGGCATGTATAGGGACTTGGTCTTTTTGTTATATGTCATATTGGTCTAGCCAAATGTGTTGGCTTATGGTAATATTTGATTCATTTTGTATATGGCCATGTGATATGGTTCATATTGATTATTTGGGTTGTAACTTTAATTAATTAATTATGCATGCAATGTGTTATGTTTGATGATGAATGGCATATGTGCTAAATGAATGAATCGTGGCTAAGAAGTATGACCAAAGCTATGGTATAATTGAGTAAATTGAAAGTAGGTTTATCATGATGAATAAATATGAGATTGGTGTGGAATGCCATATGAAAGCATGATAGTTTGGATAGGTGATATGTTGACATTACAAAGTCATGGATTAATCATGTTTATGAGTATTTGAGTGACTAAATATACTATGTTGCATGCCATAAAAAATGTATGAGTGAGTAAGCATTTAAGGGTGACAAATGGCTTGGAAAATAGCCTCAAAGTTGTCTACACGGGTAGACACACGGGCGTGTGTCTAGGCCGTGTGTGACACACAGTCTGCCCCATGGGCGTGTGATTCGATCGTGTGTCCCTTGCACCCTAATTAGGTGAAATAGAATGCCCAATAGTAAACACACAGGCAGAGACACGGCCATGTGTCTCAGCCATGTGAAGAACACGGCCTCAGGACTTGGGCGTGTGCCCAGGCCGTGTGAAGTCTGCACTTAATTTTTGGAATTTAATTTACCACATGGCCTAAGCACACGGGTGTGTGATTTGGCCATGTGACCTTAATTTAGTTGATGACATCATAAACAGAGAGTTACACGCGCTGAGGACACGGGCGTGTCACAAGCCACACAGGCGTATGTGGCCACTCGGCCTACCCATACGGGCGTGTGACTCTCCAAAGTAGGAAAATTTTCTAAGTTTTTCCAAAGTTTTCTAAAGTTCTCGGTTCAGTCCTGAACCACTCTTGGTGTATGCTTTGGGCCTCGTAGACCCATATAAGGGACAATTTGCTTATGTATGATCGAAATGGATTTGAACGAAATTTTATGGCCCGGTTTTGTATGTTTGCTTGTGACTAAGTCTGATAATGCCTCGTGCCCTGTCCCGACGTCGGATACGGGTAAGGGGGTGTTACACCTAAGGTTCAATCGGGAAGTTTCACTTGTTGATTTCATCGTCGAACACATCCGTAGAGTCGTATTCACAATTCAATCATTATCCGTAATCTCATAATCATTGTTTATGCAATATCAAAGCATATAGCATACATTTATAATGAAATTACCACTTACGAACTTACTTCGAGTATGAAATTGGCAGAACGAGTCAATTACTCGATAATCTTGACTTTCCCCCGATCTAATTCTGGATTCCTCTTCTCTTGATCTTAATTGCTTGAATTTACTTGACCAAATGAAGAACCCTAGTTTTTCTTGTTCTTCCTTTAAAATTCGGCTAACAAGATGATAACGAAGCCTAATTTTTATTTTAGTTTTATTAATATATCATTTAATAACTAAATACCAATTTTAACCTTAATGAACATTAATAATAACATCAAATGCCACGCCATTATCATCCATGAACTATCAAATGGTTTAATATCATCATAAGGACCTTTGGTTTAATAAATCATAGCAATTAAACACCTTTAACAAATAGAATGCAACTTTTGCATTTTACACGATTAAGTCTTTTTTCTCAAATTGAGCTATTAAACGATAAAATTAACTTACGAAATTTTCACACATATATGTTATCAAGCTGTAAACACCAAAAATAATATTAAAATAATTTTTTGACATCGAATTTATGGTTTTGAAACCACTGTTTTGATTTAGCTAAAACCGGACTGTTACACAAAGTGCCGATATCATGGCCCGAAGCCAACTTATTACCTTAATGACATGTCATTTATATCCTAGACTATTCCTAAGGTTCAATCGGGCATTTCCAATACCAAATCATAGTCGAATCATTTTCAAATCATGGTCGAACAAGTTCATAGTCTAAAATTTACAATTTATGCAATATCAAAGCATTTAAATACTAATATAATGGAGCTCGTTACATACGAACTTACCTCCTGTTCGGAAATGACAGATCAAATCGACTAATCGACAACCTTGCTTTTTCCCCGATCTAAATTTGAATTCTTTCTTTCTTGATCCATATGAATTTAAAATTAACTTATTTATTCATCTACTTATTCAATTTAGTCCAAAATTACTCATTCAGGCATTTTTACACATTAGCCTCTAAACTTTCACATTTAATCAATTTAGTCCCTATTTCACAAATACACAAAATTCATATAATTTCATTACACCCAAGCTTGGACGAATTGCATATAAGTCCCTAGCAGTCCAAAACTTTCATTCTTTCACATTTCAACTACTCAATTTGCATATTTCACAATTTAATCCCTATTATGCATTTTCATTAAAAAATCACTTAATAAAACATGTAAAGCTATCATCAAACTTTCATAATCCATCATTGAACATCAAAGAACTCATAGATTCAACAATGGAAACTCTAAAAATCTTTAAAAATTTTGAAATTAAAGGTACGGGCTAGCTAGATTGAGCTGCAACGATTACAAAATATAGAAATCATCAAAAAGCCGAGTAAAAATGGACTTACAATTTAATCTCAAAGTGACTGAACCCTAAATGCATAAAATGGCTTCGTCCCTTTCAATATTCGGTTGATGATGAAGAACATAAAAAGATGATATGTGATTTTTATCATTTAATTATGTTTTATTAACTAAATTACAAAATTATACTTATTCATAAACCATTTAAATACCTTAATATATGTCCATATATGTCCACTTACCCTTATAATGGTCTAATTACAACATAAGGACTTCTAATTTAATATTCCATAGCTTTTTAATACCTTTAGCTATAAGAACTCACATTTTACGCTTTACGCGATTTAGTCCTTTTTCTCAAATTGAGCAATTAAACAATAAAATTAGTTTACAAAATTTTCACACATACATACTATCATGCTGTAAACACATAAAATAATATTAAAATAATTTTCTGACATCAGATTTATGGTTCCAAAACCACTGTTCCGATTTAGCTAAAACTGTGTTGTTACAACTCTCCCCCCTTAGGGATTTTCGTTCTCGAAAATCTTACCAGTGAATAGGTTCACATATTATTTTCTCATAGCATCCTCAGGTTCCCGCGTATCTTCTTCAACCCCATGTTGATGCCATAATACTTTTACTAATGCGATTCTCTTATTTCTCAACTCTTTGATCTCACGAGCTAAAATTCGAATTGGTTCTTCAACATACGACAGATCAGACTGAATTTCAACCTCGGTCAGTGAAATGATATGTGAAGGGTCGAATCGGTATCGCCGAAGCATTGATACATGAAACACATTATGTATTTTTTCTAACTCAGATGGTAATGCCAACCGATATGCCACTGGCCCAATTCGCTCGATAATCTCATAAGGTCCGATGAATCGCGGACTCAATTTCCCTTTCTGACCAAACCACAATATCTTTTTCCATGGATAGACCTTAAAAAACACTTTATCCCCAATCTTAAACTCAATATCCTTCCGTTTCAGGTCTACCTATGATTTCTGTTGATCTGAAGTTGCTTTCAAACTATCGCGAATTTCTTTCACTTTCTTTTCTGTTTCTCTGACCAGATCAACCCTGTGAATTTTATTCTCACTAAGCTCAATCCAATACAATGGTTTCCTACATTTACGATCGTATAGAGCTTTGTACGGTGCCATTTTTATGCTCGATTGGAAGCTATTATTGTAAGCAAATTCAATCAGTGGTAAATATTTCTCCCAGCTACCTTCAAACTCAAGAATACAACAACGCAACATATCCTCAAGTATCTGAATAACTAGTTCGGATCGATCATTCATTTGTGGGTGAAATACAGTGCTAAAATGCAGTTTGTACCTAAAGATTCTTGCAATTTCTTCCAAAATCGCGAAGTGAATCTTGGATCTCTATCCGAAACAATAGATAAGGGAACACCATGTAATCTCACAATTTCGAAAATGTACAACTTAGTTAATTTATCAAGTGAGAAATCTGTACATACCGAAATGAAATGAGCTAATTTTTTCAATCTGTCAATAATAACCCAGATCGCATCTTTTTTTTTCAGAGATAAGGGTAAACCCGATACGAATATGAGTTGAGAAATAAGAGAATCGCATTAGTAAAAGTATTATGGCATCCACATGGGGTTGAAGAAGCTACGTGGGGACCTGAGGATGCTATGAGAAAAAAATATCTGAACATATTCACTGGTAAGATTTTCGGGGACGAAAATCCCTAAGGGAGAGAGTTGTAACAGCCCGGTTTTAGCTAAATTGGAACAGTGGTTTTGGAACCACAAATTCGATGTTAGAATTACAGTGTGATAGTATGTATGTGTGAAAATTTCGTGAACTAATTTTATTATTTAATTGCTCAATTTGAGAAAAAGGACTAAATCGCGTAAAGTGTAAAATGTGAGTTCTAATAGCTAAAGGTACTAAAAAGCTATGGAATATTAAATTAGAAGTCCTTATGTTGTAATTAGACCATTATAAGGGTGAGTGGACATATATGAACATATGTTAAGGTATTTAAATGGTTTATGAATAAGGATAATTTTGTAATTTAGTTAATAAAACATAATTAAATGATAAAAATCCCATATCATCTTTTTATGTTCTTCATCATCAATCTAATATTGAAAGGGACAAAGCCATTTTATGCATTTAAGGTTCGGTCACTTTGAGATTAAATTGTGAGTCCATTTTTACTCGATTTTTGATGATTTCTATGTTTTTGTAATCGTTACAGCTCAATCTAGCTAGCCCGTACCTTTAATTTCAAGTTTTTAAAGATTTTGAGAGTTTACATTGTTGAATCTATGAGTTCCTTGATGTTCAATAATGGATTATGAAAGCTTGGTGATAGTTTTGCATGTTTTATTAATTGATTTTTTGATGAAAATGCATAATAGGGATTAAATTGTGAAATATGCAAATTGAGTGGTTGAAATGTGAAAGAAATGAAAGTTTTGGGCTTCTAGGGACTTATATGCAATTCGACCAAGCTTGGGTGTAATGAAATTATTTTAATTTTGTGTATTTGTTAAATAGGGACTAAATTGATTAAATATGAAAGTTTAGGGGCTAATGTGTAAAAATGCCTGAATGAGTAATTTTGGACTAAATTGAATGAGTAGATGAATAAATAAGTTAATTTTTAATTCATATAGATCAAGAAAGAAAGAATTCAAATTTAGATCGGGGAAAAAGCAAGGTTATCGATTAGTCGATTCGTTCTGAACACGAGGTAAGTTCGTATGTAACAAGCTCTGTTATAATTGTATTTAAATGCTTTGGTATTACATAAATTATAAATTTTAGACTATGTACTTTTTCGACCATGATTCGAAAATGATTTGACTTTGATTTGGTATTGGAAATTCGTAGTTGAACCTTAGGAATAGTCTAGGATATAAATGACATGTCATCAAGGTAATAAGTTGGCTTCGAGCCATGATATGTGAAATATGAAAATTAAGTGGTTGAAATGTGAAAGAAATGAAAGTTTTGGGCTGCTAGGGACTTATATGCAATGCGGCCAAGATTGGGTGTAATGAAATTATGTGAATTTTGTGTATTTGTGAAATAGGGACTAAATTGATTAAATGTGAAAGTTTAGGGGATAATGTGTAAAAATGCCAGAATGAGTAATTTTGGACTAAATTGAATGAGTAGATGAATAAATAATTTAATTTTTAATTCATATAGATCAAGAAAGAAAGAATTCGGATTTAAATTGGGGAAAAAGCAAAGTTGTCGATTAGTCAATTCGATCCGTCATTTCTGAACACGAGGTAAGTTCGTATGTATCGAGCTCTATTATAATTGTATTTAAATGCTTTGATATTGCATAAATTGTAAAATTTAGACTATGAACTTGTTCAACCATGATTCGAAAATGATTCGACTATGATTTGGTATTGGAAATTCTCGGTTGAACCTTAGGAATAATCTAGGATAAAAATGACATGTCATTAAGGTAATAAGTTGGCTTTGAGCCATGATATCAGCATTTCGGGTGCGAGTTACACCTTGATTTGGCTACGGGCCATGGTATAGGTATTTAGGAGAGGAGTTACCTTGATTTGGCTATGGGCCATGGTATAGGTACTTATCGATTTAGATCCTTAAATATCCGACTTCTATTCTGAATGGTTCAACAGGAAAATTGAAAGATGTGGATTAGAATGAGATTGGTACGAGTTAGTACAGGTACTTACGTAAAGTTTATAAACATTGAATCCATGAAATGGATGAATTCTTGGTAAGCTATTGAATGAATGATTGAATGGTTTATGATTTAATGAATTTGTATTATCTTGCATTTATATTGATGGAATTGTGAATGAATGGTGAAGTTTCTCATTAAGTTAATACAAACTTACTAAGTTGTAAAGCTTACTGTGTTATTTTCTTATGTTTTATAGAGAATCAAGGCTAGCTCGAATTTGGAAGTCATCGGGAATATCATCGCACTATCGATTATCTAATTTGGTACTTTTGAAGTCATGTATATATGATATATGGCAAGTATATGCTTGAGTCATTTTGGTATGTTTGATGGATATGTAATCTGGCCATTTGAGTTGGCATAAGATGATAAATTTAGTGATGTTTTATGAATGTGCAATGTTTCTCTTTTAATGTTTGGTAATAGATTTATCTTGAATGAACGCGGTTAAAATGATTATGTATGTTTGGATTGGTTTTGTTGGATGAATTATATATATGAATTATGCTTAGTAAAGCAAGATAAATTGATTGGTATTTGAATAGGTAAATTGTAACAGGCCGATTTAGACCCTAGTCGAAATAGTGGTTTCGAGACCATAAATACGAGTCAAAAATAATTTTAATATTATTTTTCTTGCTTATAATATGTGAATTGATATCTGTGAAAATTCCTTTATTTAATTTTATCGTTTGAGTGCCCGATTTGATAAAAGGACTTAATCGCGTAAAGTGTAAAAGTTACATGCTATTTGTTAAAGTGCTATATTGCTTTGGTTTATTAAAGTGAAAGTCCTTATACAGATATTAGACCATTTTTTTGTGATAATGGATGATAGTGGAGGGGTAGTTGGAGTAGTTTTAAATATTTTTAAAGGTTAATGTAGTAAAATAGCTAATAAGTGTTTTAATAAATAAAACAAAATAAAACAATTTGGCTTCATTATCATCCATTGTCTCAAGTTACAAGAAAAAGAAGCCATTGAAGCTTCAAAGTATTCGGCCATTGCATAAGTGAATAGGTAAGTCTATTTTGCTCGGTTTTTGATGATTTTTATGTTTTTGGGATAGTTGCTTCGTAAATTAGCTAGCCCATGCTTTAATTTTTGAAATTGATGATGAATTTGAGATTTGCCATTGTTGATAATGCGATGAATTTGTTGTTTGATGATGGAAAATAAACCTTTGTTGATAGATTATTATGTTTAATGAAGTGATTTTTGATAAAAATGTGTATTAAGGACTAAATTGAGAAATTTGTAAATTGCTGGATCAAAATGTGAAATAAATGAAATATGTAGGCTTGTATGAGCTATAAGAATATTCGGCCAAACATATGTCTAAAGAAATTTTGAATATTTTGTGTTTTGTGAAATAGGGACTAAATAGCGAAAATGTGAAATGTCAGGGGCAAAAGTGTAATTAGCCAATTTATGTATTTTTGGATGAATTTGATTGAATATGTGATTAAATAAGCCAAATTTGTATTGAATTAGATTAAAAAATGAGGAAAATCAGTTTTAGATCGGGGATAGTCGAAAATTATCGAATAGTCGTTTCGGTCCGTTCGTGTTAGTATGAGGTAAGTGCATAAGTGAATAAATGTTGTTAAATTTGATTATATTTGTATTATATGTGCTGAATTGAATTATAATAAATATACTTGTATATGCTGAAATGAATTAAGCATTGGAGAACTAGCTACGAGCTTGTAACGATCGAATTACAATGTCCGAAAGCCCCGTACGAACCATAGGAATAGTTAGGATACATATGTCATGACATAGGACTCTGATATGTGTTATCGTGTAAGACCATGTCTGGGACGGTGGCATCGATTTGAGATTTACGTGTAAGACCATGTCTGGGACATCAACATCGTATATGATTTTGTGTAAAACCCTGTTTGAGACAGTGGCATCGATATTTAATTACATATAAGACCATGTCTGGGACGTTGGCATTGTACGAGCCTTTTGAGCTATCCAAGTATCCTTATTGATTCTGAACGGTACAACAGGCATTCTGAGAAATACGTGATTAAATGAATGAATAATCGATTCAGGTATATGGAAATGTGTTCAATATTTGTTAATGAGAAGTAAATATAAGTGCAAATGATGATATGTGATATAAGTATGAGAAAACATGTTATATGTGCAAATAAATTGGGAATATGTGAAATGTATATTAACTATGAGGTTTGTGATAGTAAGAATTATACCCGATTCAGGTACGTGTGATTTGTTTATAAAATTTAGAGATGAAATTTAAGTCTATATCATATAATCATATGTGAGATATATGATAACAAATGATATGAATGTATACAAATGAATGATGTGATATATACACTCGTTATACATGAGAATTATGAAACATGAAATATAGCTTGATGTATGATTATTTGTTCATTGATAAATAAGATAAGTGGAGTTATCTAATGTGGTTATATGAAATTACGAGTACAATGAATGTATTTGTGATAGAGGTTTGTTAAATTCGGTTTAGTAATATTGAATTATAAATGTTATAGAGATGATTTATTTACTTATGGCTTACTAAGCTTTCAAAGCTTACTCTGTGTGTTCTTCTTATGTTGATAGAGTTCAGAGACTTGCTTGGGTTGGAAGAGGTAGGAGATCTCATCACACTATCCGGTTATCGCTTCGGTAAATAAAAGCTTTGAGTTTTCGGTTATGTGGCATGTATAGGCTAGTTTTTATATGATTAATTATGATTTGTATATGTGTAGCTATGCGAAAATGGCTTGTTAATGATGTTAATGTTTGTGTATATGTAACACCCCTCGCCCGTATCCGATGCTAGAATAGGGTTCGAGGTATTACCTGACTAAAACTCAATCAACTATATAAAACTTGGTCATGAAATCTCAAACAATTTAAAAACTTTTCCTTTCTTATGTAATCTGTCCCAAACATGGGCTTACGAGACCCAAAACATACATCCGAGGTGGTTAAGAACCTAACTAAGAACTCGTGAAAAACTTAGAAATTCTCATATAGCAAAGTTCCACACGCCCATGTGGGTATAGAGCACACGACCGTGTGCTAAGGACATGCCCATGTCCCGAACCCCATGTCTGAAAGCTTGGGCATTTTGCCAAAACCACATGGCCGAGCGCACACCCGTGCCCTGCAACCGTGTCTTTCACACGACTGAGACACATGGCCGTGTCTCTTGCCCGTGTACTACTAGCATGCATACTGACTTTATGGCACGGCATGGACACACGCCCGTGTGGCCTGCCCGTGTGCTAAAATGACTTCAAAATTTAAAGTGCAAGGGACGCACAGCCATAACACACACCCATGGGTGTGAGCCGTGTGTCACACACGGTCTAGACACACGCCCGTGTATCTTACCCGTGTGGACAAACTAGGCTATTTTCCAAGCCCTTTTGTCACCCATTTTGCACAACCTACACAAGATCCTTTCAATACACAAACCTTATCATAATGGGCACTAATTCAACCATAGAGAGAACATCATATGCATTCATCAAAATGAATAATAGCCATTATTCTAGGCTTGATACAAAATAAAGGGCTTTTGACTTAAGCCAAAATACATAAACACTTCTCATGATGTAACATTCTAGTCTAGCCCTATACATGCCACCTTCAAAAATACAAATCAAACTATACCGAATGTTGCGGATGATAGTGTGATCGATATCTCTGACTTTAAGGGATCCTTAAGCTAGCTTGGCGACACTGAAAGAAGAGGGAAAGGAAAGAGGGTAAGCATAAAGCTTAGTAAGTTGCATATAAATAAATATACAACAACAATCTCACTAGCAGTCATCATACTTATAACTCAAAGATAAACATAATTGAACTTACTCATTATCTTCTACTCGAGTCACATTTTCTAAATTAAGCTCGTTACTCATGCTTACCATATAGGTACCTGTAACACTCGCAACATGATTATTCTTTCTTTATCAAAATTGATCTATAACTCTCACCATTGAAATGTTTGGAATACTACTGGATGTTCTATGAACGTCCATCATAGGATATATTGCCGATGCCATGTCCCAGACATGGTCTTACACTGGCTCTCATATATGCGTGCTGATGCATGTCCCAGACATGTCTTACATTAGCACAACTCTTAGCCGATACGTGTCCCAGACATGTCTTACACTGGCTATCTCTGTCGAGGCCGATGCATGTCCCAAACATGTCTTATACTGGCACTCATCTCTGTACCGATATGTGTCCCAGACACGTCTTACACTGGCTATCTCTGTATGGCTGATGCATGTCCCAGACATGTCTTACACTAGCCCTCGTCTAAAAGCCGATGCCATGTCCCAGACATGGTCTTACACTGGCTCTTAGAATCTGGCCGAAGCATGTCCAAGACATGTCTTACATTGGCGCACAAATCACCCAATGCCTTGGCACGAATATCCAGTTCGTATCCTAATGTTTCAACGGGATATCTCTATTATCTCAATATTACTGGACATTCTTAACTTATAACTTAGAAACTCATACAATATCAATTCAATGGCAATATGAGTACAAGTATTAACAGTGTAGTTGTATTATTTACATACAACTTACCTCGATTTACAAAAAGTACTTGACTATTCGGTTTAATCGGTTTGCTTGGCCTTCCCCTGATCTAGGTTCGGATTTGGTAAATATTGATCTATAATGACAATATGCACTCATTTAGTCACTAATTAGGATTAAGCAATCATAAATTCACATCTTTGGTAAAATGACCATTTTGCCCCTAGACATTGACAAAATGACCATATTACCCCTAAGCCCAAAAATTGATTTTCATCGAATTTCTTTGTATGTCAAGCCTAAACGAGCTATTTTTACTCTTATAGAAACTTTAAAATCTCACTATTTCACATACTTATTAACTATTTTACAACTCATGCAAAATAGTCCCTTTAGGTGTTTTCATGCTAACACCTTTCACAAGAGTTATTTATAACCCAACTAGGACTCATATTCTTCCATAAAAAACTCAATAAAAATCTCAAAAACATCCATGGCAAAATCTTAAACTATTGACCATTTTGCAAGATATCGCCCTCATTTGAAAGCTCATGCTTCAAGGGTCACAAAAATACAAAAATCATTAAAAGAAACTATCAAAGTCACTTACTTAAGAGGCTTAATGTTGCTGCAAAATTTTGAAGCTCAAAACCCCAACAATGGTTGATAAAAATCGGTGGAGAGAAGAAAAATAGAGAAGAAATGACCTTTGTTTTATTTAATTTAAAACTAATCAAATTTGATGACCTCATCATCACCTAACTTTGTCATATTTGTCTCCCCTCACTCCACGGCCGGCTAGGCTATTTCACAAGGGTATAATTACCCTTTAAAGACCCTAAATTTTAAATCTCTAGCTAGTTAACACATTTGGGTACTAAAATGTAACGTTTACCTTTTATGCGATTTAGTCCTATTTCGCAATCGAGCTTGATAACATCAAAATTAGCTCACCAAATTTTTCATGCACTAATAAAATCATACTATAACCTCATAGAAATAATAAAATAATTTTTTCTAACTTCAAATTTGTGGTCTCGAGACCACTGTTCTGACTAGGCCCTAAATCAGGCTGTTACAGTATATTTATGGCCTAGTGATATGGTCTTTTTGGTAAAGCTATTATGATCTTGAAATGGTTATTATTATTATATGAATCAAGCGTTCATAATATGAGTTGATACATGGAATTAGTATGTTGAGTTGCAATTATGAATAGAAATGATAAGTAATAATGAAGTATAAGAGAAGGAAATTGGCATGTGATTTTGGTATGTTTATGAGCATGGATTTAGTTGTTTGTGATATGGCATAAAAAATGTATGTTTTTGTATTGAAATTGACTAAAATTATGATGAAAATGTGTTTGGTTTGGTACTTGTAGGTTTAACCCAAATTGGGTGGCAAATTGGCTTTTCAAGTGGCCTATTTTTCTCCACACGGGCAGAGACACGAGCGTGTGCCTCAGCCGTATGCTACACACGGTCATGCTGCACGGTCGTGTGTCCCTTGGGATACCCTACAATTGAAAATCAAGCTTTAGCATGACCAAGGCGCACGAGCGTGTGGCTAGCCGTGTGGCCCAAGTCAGTCTCGACCACGGCCAAGGCACACGGGCGTGTCTTGTGGCCGTGTGTGCAAGTCAGTATGTATGCCCTATTTTGACACGGCCTAGACACACAAGCGTGTATAAAGTTGTGTGAGGCACACAGCCTGTTCACACGGGCGTGTGACCTATACATCGTTGAAAAAAGTTTAAGTTTCAAAAAATTTTATATGTGCTCGGTTTAGTCCCGACCCTTTTCTAAAGTATGTTTAAGGTCTCGATGACCTATATAAGAGACATTATGTCAATGTTTTACCTTTGATGCTATGATGTTTGTGAAATGAATGTTAGATGTTCTGATTGCTCGGTAATTCCTTTAACCCTAATTCGGCGACGGATATGGGATAGGGGTGTTACATAAATGTTTTGGATTTGAGTATTGAATTTGGTCGAAATGGATATAGTATAGTTATGCATTTGTTGGATGATTTTTGGCTGCCTATTTTTGTGATGAAATGGTACCACTTGAATGTTTATAGGTATGTGCAAAATGGGTGGCAAATTGGCCTTGCAAATGTCCTATTTTTGTCCACACGGGCAGAGACACATGCGTGTGTCTCAATCGTGTGCGACACACAGTTATGCTACACGGCCGTGTATCCCCTGGTGTTGAAATTGAATTAAAGTTAGTATGCTTCACACGGTGTCACACATGGGCGTGTGACTGGCCGTGTGGTATAAGTCAGTATACCCCCTAAATGGCACACGAGCTGGATACACGGGCGTGTGGTTGGCCGTGCCAATTCAGTATACTCTCCAGTTTTCACACGGCCTAGCACATAGGCGTGTCCTCGGTCGTGTGATGCAAGTCAGTATGTATGCCATGTTTCCACATGGCCTAAGACACGGGCGTGTCTACTAGTCATGTGAGGAACACGGCCTGTTCACACGGGCGTGTGACCCTTGTATGATTGAAAAATTTCTAAGTTTTTTAAAATTTTTGTATGTTATCGGTTTAGTCCCGAACCACTTCTAAAGCATGATTAAGGCCTCGTAGGCCCTTATAAGGGACAAAGTGATTGTGTTGAATGGTTTATGAGATTGTATGTTTTATGTTGTGAATTTATAGGTAATGCCTCATAACCCTATTCTGGCGACGGATACGGGTTAGGGGTGTTACATTTTATTGGTATCAGAGTTATGATTTAGTCGATTCTAGAACTAACGTAGCGTGTGAGAGTCTAGCTATACATGCCATATATATACTCTGTGATAGTGTGATAATTCTTAATAGCTTAAATTGTGTTTTCGTATAGTAATGGATCCCAAACGAGCTATAGCTGATGATGTAGAGAGTAATGCGCCAGCTCTCATTCAAGGGACCGCGCCTACTGAATCTAGACCCGTGTCGAGTAGTCATGGAGGTGAGGCTAAAAAAGCCTTTTTCCAGATGATGAACGAACGATTTACACAATTTGTTCGGACAAATCCAGCTATTCAACAACCCCCACCCCACCTATTCCTCAACAAATTCCTATTGTTCCTCAAGTTGTGAATCTGATACGGTTGAACAAACCACCAGTGAACAAGATTCATAAACATGGGGCTGAAGAGTTCTGAGCTACTGTAGATAATGATGCTGAGAGAACTGAGTTTTGGCTCGAAAATACGATTCGGGTATTCGATGAATTATCTTGTACTCCTGATGAATGTATTAAATGTGCGGTATGTTATTGAGAGACATCGCATATCAATGGTGGAGCACGCTGATATCTGTGGTTCTAAGAGAACGAGTGACCTGGGAATTCTTTCAGAAAGAATTCCAAAAGAACTATATAAGTCGAAGATTCCTTGATCAAAAGCACTAAGAATTCCTAGAATTAAAACAAGGCCGAATGACTGTCACTGATGTATGAAAGAGAATTCGTACGGTTAAGCAAGTATGCCCGAGAGTATGTATCTACTGTAGAAATAATGTGCAAGCAGTTCGTGGACGGGTCAAATGAAGATATAAAACTACTAGTCGGAGTTTTAGAATTGAAAGAATTTGTTGTTCTAGTTGAAAGGGCTTGTAAAGCCGAAGATCTCAGTAAAGAAAAAAGAAAAGTAGATTCTGAAGCTAGAGACTTGAGAAAAATATCAATAAGTAAGCCGTATCAATCTTCACTAAAGAAATTTCGAGATTGGCATAGCCAATCTAATGCATCAGTGGGATATCATAATAGAGATTGTGGAAATTAGTATGCGAGTCCTAAAACTTAAGCTACTTCTGTTTCGAGTGTGGATAGTGTTAGAAATAAGAAACCTAAGTGCCAACATTGTGGGAGACGACGTTTCGGAAAATGTTGGGATAAAAGTAATAAAGCTTGTTTCAAATGTGGCTCACCGGACCATTTAATTAAAGATTGTCTTGAGGCGGTAGAGAAAGATAGACCCCAAAATGTGAGATCGAGTAACATGTCGAATAGAGAAAGACTATAAAGAAATGATGGAAATGTAAGTGGTAGTTGAGGGGCGACAAGAGACTCTGCAGGGACATCTGAGGCTAGAGCACCTGCTAGAGCCTACGCTATTCGCGCTCGCGAAGAAGCGTCATCTCTAGACGTTATCACTGGTATTTTCACTCTTTATGATACTAATGTGATTGCATTGATAGATCTAAGATTAACTCATTCTTATATATGTATGAATTTAGTATCTAGTAAGACTTTGCCTTTAGAGTCTACTGAATTTGTGATTAGAGTATCGAACCCCTTTGGTAAATGTGTGTTGGTTGACAAAGTTTGCAAGAATTGTCCGCTAATGCATCGGGATTTTTATTTTTCGACTGATTTGATGTTGTTGCCGTTCGATGAATTTGATGTGATTTTGGGTATGGATTGGCTAACGATGCATAATGCTATAGTAGATTGTAGACGAAAGATAATTGAACTGAAATGTCAGAATAATGAGATTATTATAATTGAATCGGATGATCTGAATGGTCTGCCAACTGTAATATCATCTATGTTAAGATTTGTGAGAAAGGGATGTGAGGCTTATCTTGCTTATGTACTTGATACGAAAGTGACAGAAACAAAGATTGGATTAGTACCAGTTGTGTGCGAGTATCCAGATGTATTTCCTGAAGAGTTTTTGGGTTTACCACCTATCAAAGAGTTTGAGTTTGGTATTGAATTAGTACCAGGTACAACGCCAATATCGATAGCTCCGTACACAATGGCTCCGAAAGAGTTAAAAGAATTGAAAGCTCAGTTGCAAGAGTTGAGAGATAGAGGTTTTGCTAGACCGAGTTTCTCTCCCTGGGGTGCACCGGTGTTATTTGTGAAAAGAAAAGATGACACGATGAGAATGTGTATAGATTATCGGTAGCTCTATAAAGTAACAATCAAGAATAAATACCCTTTGCCTCGAATAGATGATTTGTTTGATCAGTTAAAAGGGGCAACGGTGTTTTTAAAAATTTATTTAAGACTGGGTTATTACCAGTTGTGAGTTAAAGACTCAGATGTGCCAAAGACTGCATTTAGAACAAGGTACGGACACTACGAATTCCTCGTTATGCCTTTCGGACTAACAAATACACCTGCTATTTTTATGGATTTGATGAACCAGATTTTTAGGCTATATTTAGACCGATTCGTAGTTGTGTTTATTGATGATATTTTGATTTACTCCTATGATGAGTCTGAGCATGCTGAGCATTTGGGAATCGTGTTACAAACTCTGAGAGACAAACAGTTGTTTGCAAAGTTCAGAAAATGTGAATTTTGGCTACAAGAGGTTAGTTTTCTGGGACATATAGTTTCAGCTGAGGGTATCCAAGTTGACCCGAGCAAAATCCTTGCGATTATAGATTGGAAGCCTCCGAGAAATGTATCCGAAGTCTGTAGTTTTCTGGGATTAGTAGGTTATTATAGAAGGTTTTTGAAAGGTTTCTTGATGATTGTGGCTCTGATGACACGGTTACTTCAAAAAGATGTTAAATTTGAGTGGTCAGAAATGTGTCAGCAGAGCTTCAAACCGTTGAAATCGTTATTAACAGAGGCACCAGTGTTAGTTTAGCCTGAGTCGGGTAAAGAATTCGTAGTTTTCAGTGACGCATCATTGAATGGCCTGGGTTGTGTTTTGATGGAGGAAGGCAAAGTTGTAGCTTATGCTTCGAGACAGTTAAAGCCGCATGAAAAGAATTATCCGACACACGTTTTAGAGTTAGTAGTAATACTATTCGCATTGGAAATTTGGCGTCATTACTTGTTTGGTGAGAAATGTCATATTTATACTTATCATAAAAGCTTGAAATACCTGATGACTCAAAAAGATTTGAATTCACGATAGCGGAGATGGTTAGAATTGCTAAAAGATTATGAATTAGTAATTGACTATCATCTGGGGAAAGCGAACGTAGTTGCTGATGCTTTGAGCCGAAAGTCTTTATTTGCTTTACGTAATTTGAACACACAATTAGCTTTGTCTGACGACAGTTCAATAGTAGCCGAGTTAAAAGCGAGACTGTTATTTCTACAGCAGATTTATGAGGCTCAAAAATTTGATAATAAATTGCAAGCAAAACGATCTCAATGTGAGTCGACTTCTTATTCGGAGTTTCAAATAGGGCCTGATGACTGTTTTATGTTTCGTGATAGAATATGTGTACCAAGAAATTTTGAGCTTATTCAGAAGATTCTAGACGAAGCACACGGTAGTTGTTTATCAGTACATCCGGAAAGCACAAAAATGTATAATGATTTGAAACAACTTTATTGGTGGCATGGCATGAAACGAGATATCTCAGAATTTGTTTCGAAATGTTTGATCTGCCAGTAAGTCGAAGCTGAGCATCAAGTGCCGTCAGGTTTATTATAGCCTATTATGACTCCTGAATAGAAGTGGGATAGAGTAACAATGGATTTCGTATCGGGTTTGCCCTTATATTCGAAAAAGAAATATGCAATCTGGGTTATTGTTGACAGATTGACAAAATCAACTGATTTCATTCCGGTACCTACAGATTTCTCGCTTGAAAAATTAGTTAAGTTGTACAATTCTGAAATTATGAGATTACATGGTGTTCCCTTATCTATTGTTTCAGATAGAGATCCAAGATTCACTTCGCGATTTTGGAAGAAATTGCAAGAAGCTTTAGGTACAAAGGTGCATTTTAGCACTGCATTTCACCCACAAGCGGATGGTCAATCCGAACAATTTATTCAGATACTTGAGGATATGTTGGATTGTTGCATTCTTGAGTTTGAAGGTAGCTGGGAGAAATATTTACCACTGATTGAATTTGCTTATAATAATAGCATCCAATTAAGCATAAAGATGGCACCGTGCGAAGCTCTATATGGTCATAAATATAGAACACCGTTGTATTGGACTGAGTTTAGTGAGAATAAAATTCACGGGGTTGATCTGGTCAGAGAAACAGAAGAGAAAGTGAAAGTAATTCGCGATAGTTTGAAAGCATCTTCAGATCAACAGAAATCATACGCAGACTTGAAACAAAAGGATATTGAGTTTCTGATCGAGGATAAAGTGTTTCTAAAGGTTTTTTCGTGGAAAAAGATATTGCGGTTTGGTCAGAAAGGGAAATTGAGTCTACGATTCATCGGACCTTATGAGATTATCGAGCGAATTGGGCCAATGGCATATCGGTTGGCATTACCGTCTGAGTTAGAGAAAATACATAATGTGTTTCATGTATCAATGCTTCGACAATACCAATCTAACCCTTCACATGTCATTTCACTGACCGAGGTTGAAATTCAGTCTGATATGTTGTATGGTGAAGAACCAATTCGAATTTTAGCTCGTGAGATCAAAGAGTTGAGAAAAAAGAAAATTGATGTAATATCCCGAATTAGGGCCTAATCGGAATAGTGGTTTCGTGACCACAAATCTGAGATAGAAATAATTATTTTATAATTATTTTGAGGTTTATGATATGATTACATGATTGTGTGAAAATTTCGTGAAGAAATTCTATGCATAAAATACTTAATTTGAAAGTAGGGACTAAATCGAATAAGCTGCAAAACTTGCATTCTAGAAGTTTTTAGTATGAAATTGCATTGAAATATTAATTAAGAGGTCTTAAATAGCAATTTGACCAATTAAATTAGGACATGGAAGGAATTTTTGGAAAGTTTAGTAGTAAGGGCATTTTGGTCATTTAGTTATTAAAATGAATTAAAAACAAAATTAAAAGCCAATTTTTGTCCATCTTCTTCATTAGGCCGAAATTTCAAGGGTTCTCCATAGCTAGGGTTTGTTTCAAGCTTCCAAGCTCCATAGTAAGTGATTCCAAGCCCCGTTTTTAATGTTCTTTACGTTTTTGAGATCCCGATAACTCGATTAAGCTTATGTTAGCAATAATTTAACCTAGGGTTTATATTTGGAAAAATACCCATAGGTGAAATTTGTGTATTTTGATGTTTTATGATAGAATATGAGGTTTTAAATTATGTTAGACAACTTGTACTACTCGATTTTAAGCAAAAACGAGTAAAAGGGCTTTAATCAGTAAAAACACCTAATAGTCACAAGTACATGTTAGAGTGAGAATTTGATGTTTCCATAGAAGAGAAAAGTGATCAGCATGTTGTAAAACATAAGAATAAGGAATAAAGTTTGATCCTTGAGCCTAGGGGCAAAAATGTAAATATGTAAAAGTTTAGGGGTAAAATTGTAATTTTGCCAAAATTTGAGTTAAGGATTAATTTGATAATGTGAGTATTAAATAAGCTAAATGTGTTATTTTAGATCAAGAAAGACGTGGAATCGACCTCAATCGAGGAAAAGAAAAGATTGTGGACTAAATTGCAAAATCTTTGTATTTTGGTACCAAGGTAAGTTCATGTGTAAATAATGTAGTATAATTGTTATTTGTAAATTATTGATGTTAATTATATGATATGCTGATTTTTATTATGAGATATATGCTTTGTGGTTATTTTGAATAAAATGCAAATTATTTGTATTATTTGTTAAATATAAAGTGCTCTTGAGTATTGGTTTGGTATTTTACGGAAGATGGAAAGGATATGTGTTCGAGGAAAATCCCGTTTGAACCTTAGGAATAGATTAGGATACAAGTGACATGTCACTAGGATGGTTGAGCATCCGAACTCGTTGAGTTGAGTCCGAGTTCACTTATGGATGCGAATGTTCGAACTCGTTGAGTTGAGTCCGAGTTCGAGAGATGTAACTAGGCATCCGAGCTCGTTGATTTGAGTCCGAGTTCACTTATGGATGCGAACGCCCGAGCTCGTTGAGTTGAGTCCGAGTTCGCTTATGGGCGGGTTACATGATTGCTTGATTGCATATATGGCACTTATGTGCAAGTTATCCATGTATCCGAATTATATTCCGATGTGTTCAACGGGTAAAGTTTTACTCAAATGGAGGAACATTCGAGATGTAAAGAGACGTATTGGCAAGTGATGTGAAATGGATATTTTGGACAGGTATGTATTTAACCCTCGGGTTGAGTATTGATACAATCACGATAAGGTAATAAGATGATGAAAAATGATTAGAAATGTGATATGTGTTTTAGTGATGCATGCTAATGTTGATTGGTATGATTGTTTGTTATGTTACTTATTATTTGCATATGAACTTACTAAGCATTTATGCTTACTCCTCCTTCTTACTCATTGTAGTTTTGGACAAGCCAGCTCGGAGAGTCGGGATAGGTCGAAGGCTCAGATCCACACTATCCAGGAAGACTTTTGGTAAATGGTTTGTAAATTTAAGTATGGCATGTATAGCAATATACCTATTTTGTGCAAATGATCTTATGATATGGTGATGGAATGGTTGAGAAAATGTTTGACAATGATAAATTATGAAAATGGTTAGTTTAGATTATGTTTGATGTTAAGGAAAATTATTAAGATACTTAGTGCATAAAAACTCATAAAAGGGATGAAATTTGCCATAAAGCAGAATAACTGCAAAGCAACACTGACCCGAGTTTTAAAATTTACTAAAAATCATAGAAATTGAATCTGGTGATGGAATATATATCAAATTGAAGCTTATTATGTCTAGTTTCACATGAAACAAATGAAAAAGGTAAAGGAATTATATGTTAAAAGATATTTGAATTTTAGTGAAACAGGGTCGTAACAGTTTCTAAATCCCTTGTTCCAATTTTAGAAATTCACTATAAATTTTAAAGATATAATTAGGTGGTGTAATATCCTCAGAATCCTTATTGAGTCTAGTTTTAGTAGAAACAAACCTCATAGTCATATGAATTTTTTACAGAGAGAAATGTGGTTCGTAGTGAACAGAGGTCAAACCAGTCAAGTCGTGAAATAGGGGTAACTTTAACTAATAAACTGTACTAATTGGCTCAACCAAAAATTCTAGAAAAAAATTAGTAGATAGGTATATGAGTCTAGATTCAAGGAAAATTTACGGATCTTAATTTTGAGTTTTGTAACTCGAGATATGATTTTTCTTGTGACTGTGACGCAAGTAGCTTAAAAACTGAAAACTGTGAATGTAGAAACAAATAATCCAAAGTTCTAAAAATGTTAAATTAAGCTTAGTAACACCTCATACTCGACTCCGGCGACGGTCTCGGGCGTGGGGGCGTTACAATTGAATTAGTAAAAGTATTATGGCATCGACATGGGGTTGAAGAAGCTACGTGGGAACCTGAGGATGCTATGAGAAAACAATATCCGAACCTATTCACTGGTAAGATTTTCGGGGACGAAAATCCCTAAGGGAGGGAGAGTTGTAATAGCCCGATTTTAGCTAAATCAGAATAATGGTTTTAGAACCACAAATCCAAAGTCAAAAAATTATTTTAATATTATTTTATGTGTTTACAGCATGATAGTATGTACGTGTGAAAATTTCGTGAACTAAATTTATTGTTTAATTGCTCAATTTGAGAAAAAGGACTAAATCGCGTAAAGTGTAAAATGTGAGTTCTAATAGCTAAAGGTATTGAAAAGCTATGGAATATTAAATTAGATGTCCTTGTGTTGTAATTAGACCACTATAAGGGTGAGTGGACATATATGAACATATAGTAAGGTATTTAAATGGTTTATAAATAAGGATAATTTTGTAATTTAGTTAATAAAACATAATTAAAGGATAAAAATCACATATCATCTTTTTATGTTCTTCATCATCAACCAAATATTGAAAGGGAGGAAGCCATTTTATGCATTTAGGGTTCGGTCACTTTGAGATTAAATTGTAAGTCCATTTTTGCTCGATTTTTAATGATTTCTATGTTTTTGTAATCGTTGCAGCTCAATCTTGCTAGCCCATACCTTTAATTTTAAATTTTTTTAAAGATTTTGAAAGTTGCCATTGTTGAATCTATGAGTTCTTTGATGTTCGATGATGGATTATGAAAGCTTGATGATAGTTTTACATGTTTTATTAAGTGATTTTTTGATGAAAATGCATAATAAAGATTAAATTGTGAAATATGCAAATTAAGTGGTTGAAATGTGAAAGAAGTGAAAGTTTTGGGCTGCTAGGAATTATTTGCAATTCGGCCAAGCTTGGGTGTAATGAAATTATGTGAATTTTGTGTATTTTTTAAATAGGGACTAAATTGATTAAATGTGAAAGCTTAGGGGCTAATGTGTAAAAAGGCCAGAATGAGTAATTTGGGACTAAATTGAATGAGTAGATGAATAAATAAGTTAATTTTGAATTCATATAGATCAAGAAAGAAAGAATTCGGATTTAGATCGAGAAAAAAGCAAGGTTGTCGATTAGTCGATTCGTTCCGAACACGAAGCAAGTTCGTATGTAACGAGCTCTGTTATAATTGTATTTAAATGCTTTGATATTGCATAAATTTTAAATTTTAGACTATGAAATTGTTCGACCATGATTCGAAAATGATTCAACTATGATTTGGTAATGGAAATTCCCGGTTGAACCTTAGGAATAGTCTAGGATATAAATGACATGTCACTAAGGTAATAAGTTGGCTTCTGGCCGTGATATCGGCACTTCGAGTGCGAGTTATACGTTGGTTTACCTTGATTTGGCTACAGGCCGTGGTATAGGTACTCCGGGATAAGTTACCTTGATTTGGCTACGGGCCATGGTATAGGTACTTATCGATTGAGATACTTAAATATCTGACTTCTATTCCGAATGATTCAACGGGAAAATTGAAAGATGTGGATTAGAATGAGATTGGTACGAGTTAGTACAGGTACGTACGTAAAGTTTATAAACATTGAATCCATGGAATTAATGAATTCTTGGTAAGCTATTGAATGAACGATTGAATGGTTTAAGATTTAATGAATTTGTATTATCTTGCTTTTATATTGATAGAATTGTAAATGAATGGTGAAGTTTCTCATTAAGTTAATACAAACTTACTAAGCTGTAAAGCTTACTTTATGTTATTTTCCTATGTTTTATAGAGAATAAAGGATAGCTCGGATCTAGAAGTTGTCGAGAATATCATCGCACTATCGATCATCTAATTTGGTACTTTTGAAGTCATGTATTTATGGTATATGACAAGTATATTCTTGATTCATTTTGGTATGTTTGATGGATATGTAATTTGGCCATTTGAGTTGGCATAAGATGATAAACTTGGTGATGTTTTATGAATGTGCAATGGTTTTATTTTAATGTTTTGTAATAGATTTATCTTGAATGAATGTGGTTAAAATGATTATGTATGTTTGGATTAGTTTAGTTGGATGAATTATATAAATGAATTATGCTTAGCAAAGCAAGATAAATTAATTGGTATTTGAATAGTATAGTTGTGCATTTGTTGGATGACTTTTGGCTGCCTATTTGTGTGATGAAATGATACCATTTGAGTGTTTATAGGTATGTGCAAAATGGGTGGCAAATTCGCCTTGCAAATGACCTATTTTTGTCTACACGGGCAGAGACACGGGCGTCGTGTGTGACACACGGTTATACTACACTTCCGTGTGTCCCCTGGTGTTGAAAGTGAATTGAAGTTAGTATGCTCTACATGGTCTCACACACGAGCGTGTGACTGGCCGTGTGGTATAAGTCAGTATACCCCCCAAAGGGCACACGGGCTGGATACACGGGCGTGTGGTTGGCCGTGTGACCTTAGTCAGTATAGTCTCTAATTTCCCACAGCCTGGCACACGAGCGTGTCCTCGGTCATTTGATGCAACTCAGTATGTATGTCCTGTTTCCACACGAACTAAGACACGGGCGTGTCTACTAGCCTTGTGAGGCATACGGCCTATTCACACGGGTGTGTGACCCTTGTATGAGTGAAAAATTTCTAATTTTTTTCAAAATTTTCATATGTTACGGTTTAGTCCCGAACCACTTCTAAACCATGATTAAGGCCTCGTAGGCCCTTATAAGGGACAAAGTGATTGTGTTGAATGGTTTATGCGATTGTATGTTTTATGTTGTGAATTGATAGGTAATCCTCATAACCTTATTCCGGCAAAAGATACGGGTTAGGGGTGTTACACTTATTACAAAAACAAACATACATCTTTCATATTCAAATAAAAATAATTCACATTCAACCATATTGTCCCTAATACGAGCCCTCGAGGCCCAAATCATGCATTAAAAGTGGTTCGGGACTAAACCGATAACTTAAGAAAAATTTTGGAAAACATAGAAAATTTTCAAAGTACAAGGGACATACGCCCATGTAGCCCGGCCGTGTGTCTCACACGGCTAAAGACATGCCCGTGTCACAGGCCGTGTGGACATTTTAAATGGAACCACATGGCTGTGTCCCAGCCCGTGTTCGACCCTGTATAACTCCTTGACTTGGGTCAGATGGCCAATCACATGCCCGTGTGATTAGCCCGTGTACCCTTCTAAATGGCCTCACACGCTTATGTGCCAGGCCGTGTGCTAGGCTGTGCCAAAACTGTAGGGTATATTGACTTATGCCACACGGCCAAGTCACATGCCCGTGTGCTGGACTGTGTGGAGCAACTGACTTGGTTTCTAAATAAACATCAGCGGACACATGACCGTGTCACCTGACCATGTGTCATGCATGGCTGAGACACAAGCCCATGTCTATGCCCGTGTGGACCAAAATAAGCTATTATCCAAGCCATCTTCCTCACCCAAACTTAATTTCACCTAAACATGTCAAATAGCATAAGACATATCATCAAATGGCAATCAAACCAATCTCAATTAAGCCTAAATCATGCTACTACAATACCAACCACCATATTGCTTTGCCAATTCAAAACATGCCAATTTCACATCTAAAAATCACCTAAATGGTCACTTTCAACTATGCATTATTTTACCTAAATCCACATGCATACCATGTCTCAAATTCAACCATTTAGTACTCAACATACCAATTTACAACAAGCATTCACATAGCAATTAAACACAACATATCAAAAGGCCATTTGCACATATATATACATAACCAAATATACCAAAATATGCCAAATCACATGGCTATACACATAACCAAACATTTATCATTTACAAGCCAAATCAATTGGCTAAATCCATTACCAACATATAGACCATATTAACCACAACACCTATACTGCCATATAACCAAATACACAAGTTCAAAAGTACCAAAATGACAGCTGAATAGTGTGATGAGATCTCCAACAACTCCCAATCCGAGCAAGCTTCGAAATTGCTATAAAACACAAAAAAGTAAACAGAGTAAGCTATAAAGCTTAATAAGCTCGTATGGTTAATAAATATAACTTACCATTCATTTACAAATTAAGTTATCTATCATAAAACACTACAATTTAACTTAATCATAAGGTGAATACATGTTCATTCACATACTAGATCATGTAACTCACAAACTTCATAGATTCAATGCTTATACGATTTACGTACATACCTGCACTGATACATATCAATCTCTTACCTTTTCATATCTACAATATACTCGTTAAACCATGTAACACCCCCAACCCGTATCCGTCACTGGAATAGGGTTACGGAGCATTACTAGACTTATTTTATAAATAATCATACATTTCACATACATTTCCCAATTCCAAATAAAAGTCATTCACAATTAATCATACAGTCCCTAATATGAGCCTATGAGGCCCAAATAATGCATTAGAAGTGGTTCGGGACTAAACTGATAACTTAAGAAATTTTTGAAAAACATAGAAAATTTTTCAAAATACAGGGGACATACGCCCGTGTGGCTTGGCCGTGTGTCTCACACGACCAAAGACACGACCGTGTCACATGCTGTGTGGACATTCGAAATAGGATCACATGGCCATGTCCCAACCCATGTCCGACCCCGTATAACTCCCTGACTTGGGTCACACGGCCAACCACACACCCATGTGACTAGCCTGTGTACCCTTCGAAATGGCCACACACGCCCGTGTGCTAGGCCGTGCTAAAACTGTAGCGTATACTGATTTATGCCACATGGCCAAATCACACGCCCATATGCTAGGCCGTGTAGAGCATACTAACTTGGTTTCTAATTAAACATTAGGTGACACACGGTTCTGTCACCTAACCGTGTGTCACACATGGCTAAGACACACGCTCGTTTCTCTGCCCATGTGGACAAAAATAGACTATTTTCCAAGCCATCTTTCTCACCCAATCTTGCATTTACCTATACAACCCAAATGGTATATAACATGGCATAAATAGGCATTCAAAACAATCTCCACCAAGCCTAATTCATGCTAATTCCATACCAAGAACTATAATGTTCATAACATCATAATTTACCTATTCAAAACATACCAATTTCACATTCACAAATCACCTAATTAGTTAACTTCATATATATATATTATCTTGCCTAAAATCACAAGCATGCCATATCTCCAAATTTTAACCATTTGGTATTCAACATACCAGTCCACAACAATCATTCACCTAGCAACTACCAATCACATAACATAGGCCATTTGCACATATATAAATATACATTACCAAGCATGCCAAAATAAGCCAAATTACATGGCTATACACATAACCAAGCATTCACCATTTACAAGCCAAATCAAATTGCTACATCTATTACCAAACTATAGACCAAATTAGTCACAACTCCTATACATGCCATATAACCAATTACACAAGTTCAAAAGTACCAAAATGAAAGCTTGATAGTGTGATGAGATTTTTGACGACTCCCAAATCCGAGCAAGCTTTGATAATCATTATAAAACATGGAAAAATAAATAAAGTAAGCCATAAAGTTTAATAAGCTCGTATGCTTAATAAGTGAAACTTACCATTCAACTACAATTCAAATACATAAACATCTCATAATGTAATTTAATTTAATCTAAAACTTAACACTTATTCAATCCAAAGGTTAAACATGAATTTCATCAATTTCTTAGATTCAACGATTGTATGGTTTACGTAGATACCTGTACTAGCTCGTATCAATTTCATACTCTCTCAAATCATCGATATACCAGTTGAACCATTTGGAATAATATCGGATACTCAGGAATCTCGCACCCTAAGTGCCAATACATAGTCGAAACTATCTCAATCTCACATCTCATATAATGCTCACTCTCGAGCTATCAACAGGTCTGCTCACACAAGCTGACAGTCAAGATGTAACTACACGGTGCTGCTCACACAAGCTGATGAGAATTCGTAACACATACTGGAAAACTCAGCCACGGGTAGAACGTACGGACCAACGCCCAAAACACATAACCCTTAATGACATGTCATTCGTATCCTAATCTATTCCTAAGGTTCAACTAGGATTTTAAATTGTCGAATCTTCGTCGAACATATTCATAAGGTCATATTCAAAATTAATTCAATAATAAAGCATTTAAAACACAATAATATTAATAATTATTAACATACGAACTTACCTCGATTCACAAAAACGACGAAATGGATCGACTAGTCCAATACTTTGTTTTTCCCCGATCTAGATCCAAACTTCATTTTTCTTGATCTATATAATATCAAATTTAACTTATTCAATTATCATTCTATTCAATTTAGCCCAAAAATCACATTATGGAAAAATTACACTTTTTCCCCTAATAGTTTAACATATTTACAATTTAGTCCCGGCTCATAAAAATACCAATTCATGCAATTAAGTCCTTACCCATGCTAGCCGAATTTCATTATTAATAAAATAGCCCATATTTTTTCATTTATTTCACATTTCTACCATAAAATTTTCATATTTCACAAATAAATCCCTAATTGACAATTTTATCAAAAATCACTTAACAATTGTTGTTTATCTAACAACAACCATTCATTTTATATCATCAAACATCAAAATATGCATATATTCATCAATGGTAAAGCCTTAAACCTTTAACAGTTTTGCAAATTAGCCCCTGGGCTAGCTAGATTAAGTTACAATGATCTCAATAACATAGAAATCATTAAAAATGTGACAAAAATCATACCTATTTGAAAGAAAAGAAGATGGCCGAACCCTAGCCTTCTTTCTCCATGTATAAATAGTTTTCTTAGTGTTTTAAGAAGAAGATGAACATAAAATAAAAGTTTATTTTGTTTTATGAATATAACATTTAATTACCCATTTACAAAATTAACCTTTAAAACACTTATTAATTACACCAAATACCAAGCCACAATCATCCACTAGCTCATTAATGGGATATTTACCACATAAGGACCTCCACTTTAAGGTTCCATAACTATTAGACACCTTTAGCAATTAGAACATAACTTTTATACTTTACGCGATTTAGTCCTTTTTATCAAATTAAGCACTCAATCGATAAAATTTCTTAACGAAATTTTCACACAATCAAACTATCGCACTGTAGACTTCAAAATAATAATAAAATAAATATCTCAATCTCAAATTTGTGGTCCCGAAACCACTATTTCGATGTGACTAAAAATGGGCTGTTACAAACTATTCGGAATAATATCAGATACTCGGGAATCTCGCACCCTAAGTGCCAATACCAGGCCGAAGTCATCTCAATCTCATATCTCATATAATGCTCACTCTCGAGCTATCAACGGGTCTGCTCACACAAGCTGACGGTCAAGATGTAACTACACGGTGCTGCTCACACAAGTTGACGAGGATCCGTAACACATGCCGGATAACTCAGCCACCGGTAGAACATACGGAAAAGCACCCAAAACACAATAACCCCTAATGACATGTCATTTGTATCCTACATATTCCTAAGGTTCAATCGGGATTTAAACATTGTCGAATCTTCGTCAAACATTTTCGTAAAGTCGTAACCACAATTAATGCAATTATAAAGCATTTAAAACACAATTATATTAATGTTTATTAACATACGAACTTACCTCTATCACAAAAACGACATAATAGGAGCAACTAGTCCAAAACTTTATTTTCCCTGATCTTGATCCGAATGAGACTTTTCTTGATCTATATAATCAAATTTAACTCATTCAAAATACCTTTTATTCAATTTAACCCAAAAATCATATTATAAAAAAATTACACTTTTGCCCCTAATAGTTTAACATCTTTACAATTTAGTCCCTAGCTGATAAAAATACAAATTCATGTAATTAATTCCACACCCATGCTAGCCAAATTTCCCTTATACTCATGGTGGCTCATATTTTTCATTTTTTCACACATTTACCACAATTTATCACATTTCTTAATTTAATCCCTAATTGAAAATTTTATCAAAAATCACTTAACAAATGTTGTTTATCTAACAACAACCATTCATTTTCTATCATAAAACATCAAAATACACACATATTCATCAATGGTAAAACCCTGTACTTATAACAATTTCACAAATTAGTCTATGGGCTAGCTAGATTGAGTTATAATGACTCCAAAAATATAGAAATTATTAAAAACAGGACAAAAACCACTTACATGCACAAGGAGAGATATGGCCGAATGTTAAAGCTTGAGTTATGGCTTCCTTATGCCCTAATTTGAATTTGGATAAGATGAATGAATGAAAATTTTCATTTGTTTTATTTAATTTAACTCTAATTGCTAATTACCAAAATTAACCTTAAAAATTATCACAAATTTCAAAATTACCAAGCCATTATCATCCACTAACATATTGATGGGATATTTACCACATAAGGACCTCCACTTTAAGGTTCCATAGCTAATAGACACCTTTAGCTATTAGAACTCAAGTTTTACACTTTACGCGATTTAGTCATTTTTATCAAATTAAGCAAGCCAACAATAAAATTTCTTAACGAAATTTTTACATAACCATCTATCATGCTGTAGACATTAAAATAATAATAAAATAATTATTTTAACTTTAGATTTGTGGTCCCAAAACCACTGTTCTGATTTGACTAAAAATGGGCTGTTACATTTTTGGTGTGATATTTTTACTATAAATGATAACACATTTATAGGCGGTCAAGTTGATGGCCTCGTTGCTAGGGAGGTTTGGACATTAAATCTAAAAATAGTTTTATAATTAATAAGATAAATAGGAACGTTAAAGCCTATAGATACGATATTTTTAATTTTTTATTATTTATTTTATCTGTTTAATTTCTTTTTAATTTTTCAAGTTATTTATAACCTGAAGTTGTGATACCCCAATCGAGCCATACCCAAATCTAAAGCAAATCATTAGGTGCAGTCGTTAGTCAATGAACACTGATCCACTCGTGGTTATTAATTTTCCCCAAGGGAATTTGTTATTTGAAGATCCACGAGAGCGACAAGAGAATATCCGGGAAGAAGTCTCAATGGATCAATGAATGTTGCACGAGTATGCCCTACCTACACTAGATGCGGTGTGAGGCAGTACAGAACGGCCGACGAAAGTAGAGCCATGTTACAAAAACCAATCGGAAGAAGCAAGCTACATAGGTAATAAGGGTCGAGATCCCTATTCAAATACCTACAACCCCAGTTGGAAGGATCATTCGATCCTAAAGTGGTAAGGCAACCAATGTGGTGCAAATTGTAACAACCCGTTTTTCAGTGGTGTTGGAAATAGTGGTTTCATGACCACAAATCCAACGAGTCAATTCGTAAATGTTATTAATTAATATTTATGAGTCAAGTATTACATTATTGAAGTTTTGATTTAACAAATTATGCTAATTAGTCATATAGTCAAGTTTAAGTGGTTATTTCCTGAAGTCAAGTTGGGACCTCGTTTCTATAAATTGAGCCTGTAAATATTTACGGAGTGTTATTAGGGTCATATTAAATTTTGATTAAGAAATTTTAATTTGTAGATAGTTAATTAAATAAAAGGACTAAATCATAAAGGTTGCAAAAGTGAGTTTCTATTAGTAAAAGAGATTAAATAGTTATGTTAAAGTAAGGTAGTGGGCTTAGTGGGTAAATAAATCATATAGATGGTTGGTGGACAGTTATAGACATGTTTTGATAAGTATTAAGTTAATAGTTATAAGGGCAAAAGGATAATTAAATAATAAATTAACATAATAAAAAAAATAAAGCAAAAACACTATCAACTTCTTTAATTTCTTCTCACCAAAATTTGGAAAGAAGGAAACTATGGAAGAAGCTTGATATTCAACCATTTCAATTAAGCTTGCATGGGAGTGATTCTAACCCCATTTTTGGTAATTTTTATAATTTTGAGTTTGTATAAGCTTAGTCTAGCTAGCCCGAGGGTCGATTTGTTAAACTGTTAAAAATTTAGGGATATTCCATGAGTTTAAGGTGTTTTTTATTTTAATTGATAGATTGTTAAAGTTGGTAGTTAAATATAAGTATTTTTTTAAGTAATTTTTGATGATTTTAAGCATTAGGGACTTATTTATGAAAATGGTAAAATTCAAGGAAAATATTGTGAATTGATGATAAATATGGGCTACTATGAGACTAGGTAAAAATCAGATAACATGAATTTTAGCTAAAAATGTTAAATTTGCAAGTTACGGGTTTAAGGACAAGATTGTATAAAAGTTAAAATGTTGGGGCAAATTTGTAAATTGATAATGGAAGGGCTTAATTCCATAAAACTACTTGTTAGAATGTTGAAAATGTATGAATTTGGTTGAATTATTATTTAGATCAAGAAACGCCATAATCAGATTTAAATTGAGGAAAAGCTAAAGTTTCGGACTAGTTGTCAACTCCGTTTTAGTAGCCATTTCAACTGAGGTAAGTTCATATAAGGATTGAAATATTATATAATGTTTTTATGTAATGTTAATAAATATTTATGTTACAAATAGATTAGATTAGTAATTTTATAATATTTTGGAAAATTGGATCGAAATTGGATATTAATCAATTTGAGTGATATAATGCTTTGATGTTAATCAATTTGATTAATATAATTTTTGGTTTGAATGAGATATTCAAAATGGTATTATGATGAAGGAAATGTATATTTGAAAAAGATATAATGAAATGCAAATTAAGGCTTTGGATATGTAAAGTGGTTTCGTTTGAACATTGCGAATACTTAGGATACAAATGACATGCCATTTGGGATTATATGGTTCCGGGTGCTAGACCTGGATGTCCTACCGGTGGCTAAGGTCTTGCATTTGTTGCGGATACTCTACCGCTTGTGTGAGCAGCATTGAGTAGCTAACATCTCGACCTACAGCTCGTGTGAGCAAGCCCATTTCATAGCTCGTGTGAGCGCTAAATGATACATTTACAGTACATGAAAAGACACACTATATGTGAAAATTTCCCGGGTATCTGATGTTATTCTATTTGGTTCAACGGGTAAATAAAGCTTAAATGAGCATATGAATATATGAAATGAACCATGATTTTGGATAATGAAATAGATTATAATGTTATGTGTAATTAAAAAGGAAAAGATGGTTCATTGTACATGTATGAGTGATGAATTATGAAAGGGAAATGTTGACATGTTATATACTATGTTTTGGTTGGATTTATATGTGCATTGCTTCAACAACTAACCATGTGAGGTGTTATGTATAGGAAAGGAAATTTGGCTTATGACTAAATGAAATTATGTTTGATTGCCTAATTTAATGTATACGGTAAGTTTAAGTTTCCTTTATACAAGCTTACTGAGCACTAGTTGCCTACGTAGTTGCTTTTCTATGTTTTGTAGATCATCGAAAAGCTTGAACAGTTGGAATCTTTATTAGATCATGATCACACTATCCATTAATCCACTTTGGTAGCTTTTGAATATATTGAAATGGTTATAAAAGGCATGTAACATCCCTACTTTAAAAAAAAAAAAAAAAAAAGAGAAGAAGAATATTTTTGGTAGAAGCCTTTGAATAAGTAATCTATAAATAAATAGTAGTATAAGAAATTGTGATCGTTTTTAGAGAAAACTGTTAAACTTGAAAATATAGAGGATTATTAGTAGGGGTATGTGGTTAAGTTAAAAATTCGGTATCGAGTTCAGAGATTAAATTGAATAAGTTAGAAAAGTATTGAGGCTAAAGTGCAATTATCCTTTTTTATTTTCATGGAAAGGACTTAATTACAATTTTACCATTACTTCAAAAAAATCAATGATTTCATGATGGTTTTTAAATGATTTTTTATTAAGTAATAATATTTTAATAATTAATATTATAATATATAAAAAAAGAAAAAAAAAAAGAGAGAAAGATAACATCTTTCTCATCTTTCTTTCTTTTTCACGTCAAACAAAGAGGGGAAAGAAAAAAAAATTGCTTTCATTATTTTCCATCAAATTCAAGTATAAGCTAAAAACAAAGCGAACATCTTGAAGGAGAAAGGCGGAAAAAATGAGTAAAGCAATTAAAACTTCGATTTGTGCTAATATATTATTTTCATTACATAAAGCCTTAGAATATTTAGTTTAATATGACTAGTTATATTTATTTTATTTTATTTTATTTTTATGAGTTTTTGATGAGTTTGAATGATTTGGTTAATATTCATAAAATTATGTTTCAAGATGAATACTATGTTTTTCATATGATCAAATTAGCAAATTCATGGTTATGATTTGGATTTTTGTATTATGATTTTAGATGATTGAGCAAGAAAATATTTGATATGTTTCAAATTGGAAGCCTATTTTACATTAGGTGATTTGTGATTTGAACATGAAACGGAATTGAAATGAGAATTATATGAAAATGGAATTGAAATGGACCATGAAGTTTGGTTTTTACCCCATTTCACTAAGTTAGACTAAATCAGATATAGTTGGAATGCCATAGAGTCTTTATATTAGAGAATTTAAATCTCCCTAATTCCCAGAGGGTTGAGGGAGAAAAGGCCAAGTCAGTCACTTGTTATTATTGTTAGCCCCAATTCCCAGAGGGTCATGGATAGTCCCAATTCCTAGAGGGTCGTGGACTACTTTGATAGCCATCGTTGTCGAACAACTCGAGGTGGCGGATTCGTGTATCTGGTTATGAGTCTAAACTTTAGTACGTGGTCTAAATTGAAAGAACAGCAAAAACAAAACTTGAATTTATTTGAATTTTTATATTGCGCAAATTAAATTAATTACGCGATTTTGAATTTAATTAAAAAGCTTATTTTCTTTATTTGATTTGTCAATATCAAAATATTAAAGTTTATTAATATTAGAATTTTCTTTTATTGTGAAGTTATTAATGATATTTATAATTATCTTTTAGTTTATTTTTATCAATTAATTTGTGTCCAATACTTATGTAATTATTTATATGATATTAGCACCACTGAGCATAAAAATTGCTCAATGTATGGTTTGTCTATTTTTTCGTACGCAGGTAGTTAGATTCGCTAGATCATTCCAGCAGCATCCAAAGAACCGAAGTTTAGCTCAAATAGTGTTGGTGAAGAGTTTACTTTATAGTTGATGTAAATGGCATGTACCTAGGCTTTTATATGTATAATATTATGTCGTAAACTGAATTTAAATATTTTCATTATGTTTTCTTTGCTAGTACTTTATAATTAATGTTTTGATAAAATAGTAAAGTGTAGAAATCTAGTTTATTAATATGTTTTGAGAAATCGTAGTGCTAGGAATTGATTTGGGAGATAATTTGAATGTGGATATTTTGTGAAAATCTAAATTTTGCAGGGGGTTTATTTAAAATAAGCAAAAATGCTGCCGAAATTTTTATAAAATAATTTTACCACTACGTTTCCTTTTTTTTCTAAATAGAAAAGTGAGTTGCATCGTTAACGAAATGTGGCATTTTATATTCGAATCCAACAACTGGGTCGGGTATAAGGTGTCACATGGCATGTATAGGGTTGTATATTAAATTGGTATGTTTTGGATTGTGCCAAACTCTAGTATGCCTTAATACATTTTGTTAATAGTCATGAATGGTCTTTTGAGATTAGGAAAGAAATGGTTGATTGGTATGTTTTGAAAGTAACAGGAAAGTGTTGCTAACTTGACCATGTGATATGTTTTGAGCTTATTCTTAACTTATTTGCATATGTATATGTCTTGACATTAGTTGGTATATGCTTGAGTTAATAGGTGAATTTGGACACTTAAGTATGTCTTATGAAAAAGTATGGCTAAGAGGTATGATTTGAGAATGAAGTAATTGAATGATGTTTATGTGATGTATGTTTTGGTCATGGACTTATGGTGTTGAAATTGATGTGTTTTAGGTGAATGAATTGTAGTGTCTAATGAAGGCACATTGGTTAAGTTTATATTGAATGAATTTTTACATGTTTTAGATGACTTTGAATGTGATTTATACATGTGATAGTAGTTATAGATAGTATGGCTTAATGGGTAAGAAATGGCTTGTTGTAAGGGTTGTTAAGGGAGCACACGGCTTAGGACACGGGCTGTCACATGGCCATGTGCCTCACACGGTCACCCCACATGGCTGTGTGTCAATTAAAATTTTAGTTGAAGTATGAACCAAACAGACTCAAAGAGTTACACGGCCTGGTGACACGGTCGTGTGACCCAACTTTGAATATACATACGGCCAGGCACATGGCTTGCAACACGGCCGTATGACCCTATTTCGAATACCTATACGAACGGGCACACGGGCTAGGATACAATCGTGTGTCCTAACTTTAAATGCCAACACGGTCTGGGCTATGTCACACGGCCTAGCCACATGTCCGTGAGACCCCTGTTCCTAATTTTTCAAACTTTTCCTAAATTTTCTGATTTGTTTCGAATTGACCCCTAATTATTCCCAAATTGTTTTTAGGGTCTCGAAGGCTCAATTTAAGGCTTAAATGTGCATACTTGCTATGATTGCATTGAGTTATTGTTAATAAGTATTAAATTGTATTATTTTTCTGTCCTAAAATGAAAGGTTCTGCTTTGTATAGTACTACTCTGTAACCCTAATCTAGCCACGGAGACGGGTGGGGGTGTTATACAAATCAAGCGCAAAACTGACCAAACCCTTCTTACTAACCTCCGCACATACAAAAAAGGCCCGTGGGGACTAACCATATTGCATATAGTCAATGATTTGATCGGCTAAAGAGGGGGATGCAAATAATGGGGATAGACATTCGGCAAGTTCAAGATATTTGTGGATTTGAATCCCAAATAGACAACCTTTGTGACCAAATGAGTCTATTAATGACTATGTTTCAAAAGCAAACTAACTATAGTCTTCCCAGTCACACGGGAAATAGTCCTCAGAGAGATGGGAAAGAACATGTAAAGGCGATTGCCTTGCAATTGGGGAAGACACTTGAAAAGCCAAAGGAGCCCATCCATAAAGAGGAGGAAGAATCCAAAGTTGTTAATGAACCCATGGAGGAAGCCGACCATGACAAGCCAGTCGAGGAGTCAGCCAAACTGGTGTCTAATTTGGTAATCACGAATCCAAGCATAACAAAGGTACCATTCTCGGCAAGACCAAAGGGCAAGCAAAATAGGGATGCGGTAGATTTTATAAATTTTCTCAATTTATTTAAATCCCTCAATGTCAATTTGCTGCTATTAAAATTAATTGATAAAATCCCTAAATATGCCAAGTACTTAAAAGAAATAATGGCACATCATAAGAAAATGAAAAAGGGTGAGCAAATTGACATTGATGCCTTGTGTAATGCTTTAATTGCTAAAAATATACCCCTAAAATTGAAAGATCCAGGTATTTTTATGATTCCAATAGATATAGTGGATCAATATTTTAGCAAGGCCCTTCGCGATTTAGGGGCTAGTATAAATTTAATGTCCCTATCAATTTATCAAAAACACAGACTTGGGGAACTAAATAACACCTTAATAATGCTATAGCTACCCGATAGATCTTTGGTACACCCATAAGGTGATAAATTGGTCAAGGGACAGGGATTATAATCCCGGTCGACTTTGTAGTCCTCCATTTTGACGAAGATTTTGTTATGTAGTCCATTCATGGCCACTTCTAAATCAAAAATCGATCTCGAGTGTAGTAAGCTAATTATAAAAATTGATGACGAGATAAAAGTGTTCAAATATGGCCACGATTCCCAAAGTGAAGGACTACTTAGGTAAAATTGTTATGTTTTATTCAATTTAATCCATAATAGTCAATCAAAGGTACTTTCCGAGTTGTGTAAGTGTAGGTACTCGTAATGTAAAAGAACGGGACAAATGGTGAGATCCCAATAGGAATGGGATTGATTGAAAGGCCTATCATGTTCGTGAACGACAATTGAAGTCAATGGTGAAGTTTAGAGAATTGTGGGGCAAGTCTGGTAGCATGACATAGTTGTTAAACCATTAAACTTTAGTTAACTTGTAAATATTAAAAATTAGTTTCAATTTTTCATTTGTAGTTAGATTTTAGATAAGTAGCATGTAATTGCTTGTTAGTATTAAGAGCAAATAGGTTTCTGGACACAATGGGGCAAAGAGAAGCTAAGTGGGGAACAAACGAATGATCGGAGGACTTTGACACATCTCGAACTTCGAAGCCAAATTACCTAATGTTAAGGTGTCATGCTGCGCCATGCATAAGCTATGGTGTAACACTAGTACTTCAAAGCCAAAATGGGGGATGTTAAGGTGTCATGTCGCGCCATGCACAAGTTATGGCACGACATGCTTGTGTTTTTCAACCAAAATTGGGCCATTTCAGGCTTAAAAACCATTGAAAGTCTATTTATATCCACTGGTTCTAGCCATGAAAACACACATCTCAAACATTGAAAGAAGATAAAACACCCTACTCTAGCCACCGCACCTCTTCCCCAAGATCTAGCTTCAAATTATCACATTCCCCACCTCCGATTTCCATAAGTAAGTTCTCTTATCCTCATCTCGTCACAGTTTTCTAGTTCTCATATTTTATTTCAGATTTATAGTCCACATTGATTAAGAAATGAATTTTGTTGGCAACTAACTGAGATTTTGTGTTTTAACTTTGTTTTTCATCTATTTTATTGTTTGGGTTGTTGTTATTTTGCTTTAAATTGAAAAATGGCACCAAGGAAAAACCAACGCACCACTGAGCAATTTCGATGCCAATCACTTTCATAACCCAGAAGTCAAGAGGTTTTACCTCCAAATGAGTGGGCGTTCGTTTATCCAGGAATATGGGTTTGATGCCACTATGATCGCTTGTGATGATATTTAGGATTTGGTACGATCCTACTGTTGGAACAATTTTGTACGCAACCCTAACCGAATCGGCTAGAGGTGCTAATTGCACCTTGACCTGCTATCAAATGTAGTAGTCAATTCAGATCAATTCTGAACTTAAGGAGTTTATTTTCTAAGCAATTTAGTATTTTAATTTACATTTTTTGTATTTAGGTCATAGTATTAAAAGTTAATAAAAATAAAGTATTTTTAATACATTTTGTAGGTGTTGTGACCCAATAGGCCGACATGGCCTTAGGTTGTGCTAATAGGTTCAATTGAGTGTGTAAGATGAAGATATAAATGCCCAATTGATGTGGAAGCAAGGGACAAGTGATGCACAAGCGATGCACAAGCTTTCAAGGATGTTAAGGCACAAAACAAACAACACAAGGTTGGAAGTGGGTGTCGTGTCACGCCACGCAATAGGTGTGACGCGACACACGATGACGTCCTGCCCAAATTTATCAGGGTTATTTTTGTCCACGCAATCAAACTTATATGAAGACATAGGATGTGTCGAAGACCTAATTTGGGCTACCAACACCTTTATAACTAAGATGTTAGGGTTTGATGTAACTAAGTCGTCCTAGAAGATTCAAAAAATCCTAGTAGTTTAGGAGTAAATTTCTATATTTTATTTTCGATTTTTCTTAACTCTTTTGTTTTTCCTCTTGAAATTAGTTTTGATTCAAGAGTTTATTTATATTATCAAAGTATTTAAGTTTATTTTCTTTTGCATTTCTGTTATTTCTTTATTACAATAAAGAGATTTACTACTTTGTTCCCCATTCGATATTACATCCAAAATTATTCAATTCTCTTTTCTCTTCCGAATCGGTCGTGTTCTTCATATGATTTATTTTATCGAAGTTGAGATTATTAATAACATGAGTGGCTAAATCCCTTAGGGGAGATTATCGAGTGGATAGGGATGTGATTAATGGAGAATTTAGGGTTTCCTGAAAGGGATTAGTTGGTATGAATTACGTGTGCTTAAACCACTAGGTTGGACAACCCTAAGAAGTTATCATAGGCTAGACGAGGTTGAGAGATAAGCCGAACTGACTAAATCGTAATTTATCCTAATTGAGAAAGTGAGCTCGGGAGATAAGTGAGTATGAACCAATTGATTAGTTATTTAGAGGCCAAGAGCTAATAATTGGTTAATTGATAGCTAAACCATCCTAAAAATCTAATCCGAAGTTAATTACAAACCCTAAAACGAGTTAATCTTCTTGATTGGTTTATCGATTTAATTCATTTGTTTATTTTTCTTTCTTTCTTTCTTTTTTATTTTCTTAAACTATTTTTTGGTTAATTATAATATAGGAATTAATTAGCACTATTTAGACTTATTATTGTAAAAATATTTTCATAGTTTATCCCATCCTCCATTGGGTACGATCCTCGAAATACTTCCCGATCTTTTGTTGTACAACTATATTACAATTTTACTCGTGCACTTACGGACATCGTTGTTCTTATCTCTTATATTTTTGGTGTTATATTTAACTATAAAAGATAACATGTTTATAGGCGATCAAGTTGTTGGCGCCGTTGTTGGGGAGGTTTTGACAATAAATTGTGAAAATAATTTTTTTTTACAATTAATAAGAAAAGTAGGAACGTTAGGACCTATTGATACGATTTTTAATTTTTTTATTTATTTTTATTTTCTTTCCAAGTCATTTATAACCCGAAGCTCCAGCACTTCAATTGAACCTTACCCAAATCCAAAGCAAATTATTAGGCACAATTATTAAATGATGAACACCAATCCACCCGCAGTAATTAACTTACCTTGGGGAAATCCATTATTCGAAGAGCCACGAGAGCAACAAGGAAATAATCGAGGAGAAGCCCCAATGGCTCAGCGTATGTTGCCCGAGTACGCCTTACCCACATTAGACACGGTGCGAGGAAGCATAGAATGACCAGCAATTAATGCAAATAATTTTGAGATAAAGACAAACACAATCCAATTGATCCAAAACACACTACCATTCAAATGGAGCATGGTTGAAGACCTGAATCAGCACTTAAAGTGATTCCTTCAACTATGCAACACCTTCAAATAGAACGTGGTATCTGATGATGCCATGAGTCTTTGGTTATTCCCATTTTCATTATGTGATAACACGACTGAATGGTTAGACTTATTAGAATTGGGTTCCATTACCATCTGGAATGATCTGAGGAAAAAATTTCTCTATAAAATTTTCCCAATTAGTCCAACTATTCAATTAAGGCAAGAAATCGCCAATTTTAAACAATTTGAAGGTGAATCCTTGTACGAGGCATGGGAACATTTCAAAACGATGCTAAGGAAGTGCCTACATCACGGATTGTAAGCTTGGCTGCAGATACATTTTTTTTACAATGATGTTAAAAAACATATTAGATTTAACTTAGATGGAACATCTGGTGGGTCTCTCATGTTTCATACATACGAACGAGCCTACAAAATTATAAAGGACATGGCCATGAATTCGTACATGTGGCCTAATGAGAGATTCATGTAACAATCCAAGCCTCCAATTGTAACACCCTACACCCGTACCCTACGCTGGGACGGAATACGAGGTGTTACCTAACTTGAACACATACATTCACACGTTTCCTAGCCATCAAAATTTGGTCAAATTTAAGACTTTTATAATCTTTATCAAAAATTCTATAATAAAGGTCTACGAGGCTCTAAACATTCATTTAAAACCATTCGGGAATGATTCAGGTATTTCCATGAACTCTGAAAAATATTACTAGACACAGGGGCACACGCCCATGTGGGAGGGGCAACACGCTTGTGTGACCAATTCGACATGGTCGTGCTATTGGTCCGTGTGGCTCACACGGCTAAGCATCTCGGGACACGCCCGTGTCCCATGCCCGTGTGAATTTAATTTTAAATTCACACCTACATGGGTTTTCACACGGCCTGACACACGCCCGTGTGTAAAAACTTGGACATTCTGTTTCTGACATCAACAATCCTTAAGGGCCACACGGTCGTGTGCTAGGCCGTGCCCTTCACACGGCAGAGACACACAGTCGTGTCTTTGCCTGTGTGTTTACTACCATGCACAATGACTTGTAAATTTTATGTTCAGAGGATACACGGCCAGATCACACACCTATGTGGCGGACCGTCTGTCACACACGGTCTAGACACATGCCCGTGTGCCTATCATGTGGACAAAATAAGGCTATTTACCAAGCCTCTTTGCCACCCTTACTTACACAACCAGCATAAGATCACTTTATACCAATACAAGGGCGCATTATATAGCCAGAACAACCACAATGGACAACATTTCATTTGTGCAATTTACTCATCCATGAAAATAACATCTTCTATACATATATCAAAATGAATATTAACCATTATCCATGGCCTTATACAAAATAAAGGGATTTATCCCAAGCCAACACATTTGGCTAATTTCTCAATGACACAAAACATTAAAGTCTAAACCCTATATATGTCATACTCAAAAACAAGAAATCTAACTATACTAAGTGCTTCGGATGATAGTGTGATCGTAGCCTCCAACGTCCGTAGGTCCTCGAGCTATTTAGGCGACACTATAAGAAAATGGAAAAGAGAAGGAGTAAGCATAAAGCTTAGTAAGTAGCATGCAAATACATAACAACAACTTTACCATTCATCAACATGCTCTTAATATAAAATAGGCATAAGCACAACTTACTCATCACTAACCAATACACATCATATAATATTTATTGAACTCACGTCTCATACATACCGAATAGGTACCTGTATCACTCACAACGCGGTTATATTTTTCTCATTAACTTAAACTATAACTCTCGCCGTTGAACCATTCGGAACGCTACCGGATATTCAATAAGCCTCAAACATGGGGTAGGATGTCGATGCCATGTCCAGACATGGTCTTACACTGGCGTATCTCGTAGCCAACGCATGTCCTAGACATGTCTTACACTGGCTTACATCTCGAGGCTGATGCATGTCCCAGACATGTCTTACACTAGCTCCCATCTCAATACCGATGCCATGTCCCAAACAGATCTTACATTGGCTCAGTAATGTGGCATCTTCCACTAGCTCACAATAACCCATATGTCATGGCAAGAATATCCGATTTCTTTCTTATGGTTCAACGAGAATACTACTATCTCAATTATCATCATGCATTCCCATTTCCACAATCAAGCAATTCATGTTAAATTAATTCAACACATAAAATGACAATGTAGTTATATTATTTGCATACAACTTACCTCGGATTACAAAATGTAAGCAATTGGTCGATTTATTCTACTTGCTTGGCCTTCCCCCGGTCTAAGTTCAGATTTTGAATTTCTTGATCTATAATAACAAAATTTCACGAATTTAATCATTTTATCGATCTAGGCACTCAAAAATCTATAATTGGGTAAAATAACCATTTTGCCCCTAGACTTTTGCAAAATGACCATTTTACCCCTAGGTCCGAAAATCTATTTTTATCAAATTTCTTCATATCTTAAGCCTATCTGAACCCTTTTTACTCATATAGAAATCCAAAATTTCCATTATTTCTCACACTTATCATCAAATTTTCAACTCATGCAAAATAGTCCCTATTAGGGTTTTCATGAGAAATCGCTTCACAAAAGTTGTTTATTACACATCTAAGACTCATATTCTTCCATAAAATTTTAGAAAAATACATGAACACTCTCATAGAAAAACCCTATACTTTCAACTATTTTACAAAATAGTCCCCTAATTAGAAAGTTCATGCTTCAAGGGGTCAAAAAATGCAAAAATCATCAAGAAAAATCATCAAAATCACTTACTTATAGAGAGATTAAGTGCCTGAAAATTTTGAAGCTCAAAAACCCTCTAATAGATGCTATTTTCGATGGAAATATGGAGAAGAAAGATGACCCCTTTGATTTTTTTATTTCAAGAATCAATTTGCTAATGTCATCAAATACCAACTCTAGCCTCTTTTGACTTTTTGACCAAAATTGCTTCCTATGGCTGGCCATGCTACTCTAGAGGGTTTAATTGCCCTTTAAAGACCCCCAATTTAGGATCTCTAGCTATTTGGCACATTTAACTATTAAAATAGGACTTTTGCACTTTATGCGATTTAGTCCTTTTCACAGTTGGGCTCACAAACGTTAAAATTGACTCGCCAAAATTTTCATACACCCTTATAAACATGTTATAACCCTAAAATAATAATAAAATGATTTTTCTAACTTCAAATTTGTGGTCTCAAAACCACCGTTCTGACTAGCCCCAAAACCCGGCTGTTACACCAATGGTGACAGTTGTGAGCGAAGAGAATGACGATGATAGATTCCAAAGAATCCTTAAAAAGCTTAATTGGTTGGAGACATCAGTCAAGCCGATGAGAGCAGAGCCACACTATTAAGAATCAACCAGAGGAAGCAAGCTATGTAAATAATAGGGGTGGAAATCCTTATTCAAATACCTATAATCCCAGTTGGAGGGATACTCTAAACCTTAAGTGGGGAGACAACTAAAGAGGCGCAAATCAAGCCCTGGGAAACAACCATGCTGCATGTGGTCAAAGATTCAACCGACTAGAGTGGGGGATGCAAACAAAGAAGACGGACATTCGACAAGTCCAAGCAACATGCAGACAAATCGAATCTCAAATGGACAAACTTTACAACAAAATGAGTCAGCTTATAACAATGTTCCAAAAACAAAATGGTTAAAATCTCCCTAGTAACACGAAGAACAACCCTTAAAAAAATTGAAAAGAGCACGCAAAGACGATCACATTGTGATTGGAAAAATCATTAAAGCCACCAACCACGCCTATCCATGAAGAGGAGGAGGTTCACGAAGGGGGCGACAAATCCATGGAAGAAGAGCAAGCCAAGCACCACGAGCCAATTGAAGAGTTAGCCAAACCGATGTCTGATCTGGTAATGTCAAACCCAAATGTAACACCCCTCACCCATATAGGTCGCCAAACCCGAGTTACAAGATACTACATCAACCAACGGATGTTTATCACATGCATATACGATTTTGAATAAGAGCAACGACTACTACAATTAACATTTAAAGAAGAGTTTGTGACTAATTTAAACATTTAAACAAAAATAGGAATAACTTTATTTGTAATTAAAGTTCGTTCTTTAACATTCCAAAGAAAACAATGTAGGTATCGATACAAGTTTGCAGGTATCGATATTTTTTGAGATAGGTATCGATACATGTCAGAAAATTGATACCAAACAAGCATTCTACCAAATTTTGTTAAAAACCGTTTTTATCGATACATGGGCAAGGTATCAATATTTTTAACCCCAGTATTGGTACTTGTGAATGGGTATCGATACCGAATTGAGCTACTAATTTCTTATAAAAATGACTCAACACCAAGGCATCGATACTTATGCCCAGAATATCGATACCTCTGCTAAGACTTGCAAAAACACGATAAAACAGAGAAGTATTCATGCTTAAACAAATTATCTTCCTCACATGCATTCTAAATCACAATCTCATGCATTCAAATATCCATAATCAAGTCCAAAACCAATCATTAACTCATTCATAAATATAATTCCAAGCAATACCAAAAATCCAAAATCAGAACATCAAATAAAAAAAAATAATGATAACCAAACAAAATTCTAACCCACATTGCATTTATTCAAAGAATCCAAAAATAATTATAAAACCACCTACTCAAGAGTTTATAGCCTTCTTTAGATCACTTCCTTGGCCGCACCACTCACACCGAAAACATTACTTATCTACAAAGATTTAGTAAGGAGAGTGAGCTTAAGCAAGCTTAGTGAATGTTCGAAATTACCACAAGCATACACAATGTCGTATGTTAAGCAAGAGCAACTAGATACATGCATAACCATATTTATTACGAGTCCAAATAATAAATTCATGCTTCATTAATTCATAAATCCAATATATAATCTCACATGCAATTACATACAACTCATATATATGATCCATTTATCGATAATTCATCAAGACAAGACAATTTATTCATGCTTTAATGACCCACAAGTCTAACTTATATATTCACATGCATTTACACACGACATTTTCATGTATTAATCAATTAATGGTAATTTGACAACTTGGAAACATGAAACATAAAAGTGGGCTCTATCACCACACATTGGATACACAGATCTCCATCACCCCAATGACTCAAAGAGTCTAACATATCTTATAAGCATAGAATAAAGCTAACACTCTCCAACACACCAACCTGTCTCGATGAATGGAGCCTAGCTTGGCATTCCCTTATCTCTCCAATCTGTCTCGGAGCCTCAATACCTAAGTCACAAAATACAAAGGTGAGTACTCACAATCCTATAGCATGCCAACTATATCCAACGGTTTCAAAAGATCACAAGGCCAAAATATCTGCAAAATTCACACATTTAATTACTATTTTAATGCACATAATTCATGTTCATAAACATCAATTCACATTACAACTTGTACACAATACATGCTTATCAGATTCACATAAAATTGCACTTTAGGTGCCACAACTATGCTTATTGAGCCATCACATATTTGACCACATATGTGTGCATTAAAAAATCATATTATCACATATCACATATAAGTATTCACACGCATATTACTTGTCACAATAGCATCACATTCCACAACCTGTTATACATTAAGCATATTTTCACAGGGCAAAAAGTATAAGAAAGGCTTACACTTGGAACCTAGGATAGAGGTTTAGGTTATTCCTAAGCTCCCATTTAGCACTTGAATCACACATACCAGTAATGACTCCAGGCACTCACCAATTACGCTTCCACTTACTAGCTGAAAGCTCAAACTAGCTTTTCACTGCCCTTAGACTTGCTCGTAGTGGCTCTCGAATGATTCGACACTTTACACACATAAAAAACACATTCCAACCTGTTTAAAAATGACCTTGAACACAACCAAACACCAAAGAAAACAAAATTCAAGCCTTTCCTTTTCAATCACCAAAAATTAGCTAGTTTTGTCGAAATTGAAGTTTTGACATCCTAATCTCATTTTAACCCTCAATTTTGATTTTAAACATCCTAAATAACATTTAATTTCATATCTAAACCACTAATTTCACCTAAACCAGTGGTACTAAAATTTTTAGAAAATTCAAGCTTTCAAGAACATGAAAAAGGGGAAAACGTTTGGTTCTTGGAAATCCGATTATGAACTATCAAATTAAAATTATAACTTCTAATTGGATTAAAATTAATAAAACAAAACTTTGAAAACACGGGTTTACTCCAGAATATGAGATTTGCCATTTTTTAACCCAAACAGACTTTAAAAACATCAAATCTAAATATAATTGTTTAAAACTTAATTTGAATTAACAGTACTCTTTATTTAATCATAAAAAGTCAAATATTACCTTGATTTGATGAAAAAGACAATCTATAACTCTAATTTGGGATTTGAACTCAAGAAGAACAATGAGATTTTGGGGAAGAAAACACGTTTTTCGTTTGAAATTGGGGGTTGTTTTGGTGTTTGGGGAGTTAATAAATTTGAGGGAATGAATCATTTTTAATAAAACTCTCTGATTTTAGGTTTTGGGAAATTTTGGATGATTGGGTGTTTTTAAACAAGAAGAAGATGTGAATGGCTTGATGTAGAAGACCAGCTTTAGAAAAATTGGGCAATTTGCCCTTTGGTCACTCCTAATTTGTCCTTTTTCCAATTAGGCCCAAAATCAATTGAAATCCATCATTTTCAAATTAAACCTCAAAATTGAATGTTGTTTGAGCTAACAAATAAAATAAAATTTTGATTAAGACACTCACATCATTAAATACTCACATATTACCCTATTTTTTGATATTTGACTCCACTCTTTGATAATAGCTTGATTATACTAACTCAAAACTACTAGGTCAAGTTTTGGGATGTGACATAACTATTCAAATAATATTATTTGTATAGTTATAGTTCTTTGTCAAAAATCAAGTGATATAACTCTTGATCAATAACCAAAAGACATTACACCCTTTCATTTATAGTTATTGAAATAGTATAAATATTTGAAAATGCTCCAACAAAGCTTTCCATCTTGAAACCTATCTATTTTATACCCACTACCTCTTCTCCTTCCTAAACTCTTCTTTCCATCCTCAAATCTATCCTCACTTTTGATGATCATTTGGGTGATTTCTTCTTATTCATAGACCACTTTAGAGGTTCCTTTGAGTGACACCACATTGTTCTCTTTATGGTTTATCAATGTGAAGGCATTTTCTATAGAACAAACAATTTTCACTAACTTGTTGATTTAAAGTAAAATATTACATGTCAATGAGTACTAGAAAGTTAGACAAAAAGAAAGAAAAGTGCGAGGGATAGCAGCATGAAAAGATTAGAGAGAGAACGAGATCACAAAATGGTAGTTCAAATGACTAAATTTTGCAAGGTGATGGCTTAACATTGTACACCTTTCTTGCAAGAATCTTATTAACAAGGGATTTGGTTTTTAGAAACTGATGCAAACAATCGAAAAAACACGAAGCAGTGAAATGGTTGCAGCAAGTTATAAAGAAAAGAAAAAAAGGGAGATATGTATATAGTCTTGGATGCTATGAAGTATGGACACAAATACGTAATACGGGTACGACATGATATGATACGGAAGCGAAGATACATTAATTTTTAAAAAATGAGGACACGAATATAGTAAGATATGACGATAAAAAAATATTTTTAATATATTTATATATTTTTTATGTTAAAATACCTTTTTAAAAGAATCTAGACTTTTTATTAAAATAGAACAAAATAAAATCCAATTACAACATGTTTATCAAATTGGGCCTAGGTACACCTTTAGACAAGCAACAAAAACAAAGAACAGCTCTAGAAGCAACCGACGCTTCAGCCAATTAAAATAAAGAATTAATTCTCCTGAAAAGCAACGACAGTAGTTAAGGCCCCTCAGTAACTGATATTTTCTTTTCCATTTGCCTTCAACCCTTTCATCTCCTACCTCAGTCACATTTCCAGATTCTTCCCTTCCAAACCTCCCCACACTAATTCAAAAGAAGACAACAGAAAGCCTCTCATCTTCGATCCCTAACCACTTCATCTTTGGCAAAATCCTTTTATCCCACTAAAACGTTTCCTTCTTTTTCTAACTTTTTTATTTTACAAATATGGAAAAAGGTAATTAAAAAGTTTTTACAAGCCATTGTCGCCGCTCCACCATACTCTGACTTCTCTCATACCAATGACGTCACCAAACGATAGCCCAACTTCTTCACTTTAACATCGATGGTTTAGATTTTTCAAGTCACCTCTTAAAAGTCAGAAAACTTGAACCAATGCTTCAACTCCTTCTTCACGGATCTAATAGCTTTGACATTGGATGGTAAAGGGTTTAAGGCATGTCGTTCCACTGCTGACTCTTCATCTGCTACTTTTGAAAGCCAAAATTTCAGCCACCGTCCATTAGCCACCATCAACTTTTCTTGCGTCTATCATGTGTCCATTTTTAGACACTTATGTCGGGACCGTGTCTAACCTCTTTATTTTTACGTATTCTGACTTGTCCCATATATATTTGAGTGTGTCCGACGAGTGTCCATGTTGAACACACGTACGACACCAATATGAAGAGGGATGAACCGTATCTGTGCTTCCTAGCTTGGGTGCATATTTAGCTCTGCATATTCCGAGTGACCAAAAACGACATGCAAACATGCATAAAACCAAGAATGTAACAATTTGTTATTTCAAAAAGAATCTCAGATACAAGTAATGACTAGGTTTATGATAACGAGAAGAGAAATAAAGAAAATGAGACGAAAGCAGGAAAAAAGAACAGAAATAGAAATTAAAAAAATAATTAAGTAAATTAAATTGCTAAAAAGAATATAGAGACTAGTTGAATAATTTGACTTAAAATTTTTGTCTTAAATAATGATATAATAAGAGACGTCAATCTACTATTATAATGACAGTTAATAACTCAATAATCAAATTTTAACAAATCTATAATATTATTCATCAAATCATTATTTTTTAAAATTCAAGTAACTTAGACTTTATTTTAAGTGATTAAATTTGTGGTTTACCCTTCCAATGTTCTTGTGGAGAAGAAATTGCATAGGAGCTCAAAGAAAGCAACCCAATATAAAGTTGTCCGTGTCAATTTCCTACAAAAAAGGATTGACCCATAAATGTTTGTTGCCAACATAAAATCTTTCTGAAGCTGCCTTGTTTTCATCCTTCATCTTTTCCATGTTCATATTGATCGAGAAAACCATAAACGAAAAAGAGAAAAGATTTCGTCACCTTTGACAAATAAACTATTCTTTTTCTTGCTAAAACATGCCCACATCATCTTCCTCATCAACCTCTGATGGCTAATAATGGACAATACAGACTTGCAAAAGCCAGAAAACCTTCCTTTACTGAAATCAACTACAAACTCGTCCTCAAATATTACTGACCCTGAAGCCGATGAAGATGAACACCGTTATACCAGCTTGAAAGACCTTATTCTACGCTCATCGTCATCCTCAATATTACCCGGCCGCTCATCCGTATCTCAAGAAGGAAACAATGAATTCGATTCTTCGAAGATCGTCATTAAGAACCGATTGGTCAAGTCTGCAGCCTCCGCTTACCTTCAATCAGCGGCGATTCTGATTAACCGGGATGAGGGTTGGCTCTTGAACTTGTGGGGAAAGCTTAAGAACAACGTTGAAACATCTTATTCATGTTGCAATGTTTACATTAGGGAGCCTTTAAAGGCTTGCTTTCAGCCGATTTATCAGTTTCTTGCTTGCACTTTAGGTGGTGCTTGGGGAAGAATTTTCGGGTGTTAAACTAAACATTCTTCGTCTATTGAATCACAGAAATGAGAGATCGATGGTTCGTGAGGTATGAAATGATTTAAGGTAAACTATCTCATTAGTCACTTTAAATATGGTTCTTTCCTATTTTGATCACTCAAACTTTTTTTTTTTTAATTTAGTCACATAAAATAGAAATTGATCAAATTAGTCACTCTACCTTTAAATAGTAACAAAAAACTAACCTTGCGTTCCTACATTAGTCACTTTAAATAAGAATTGTTCTTCGTTTAATCATCTTAAAATATTTTTGTACAAACGCACCATTTGTCTTCCTTTACCATTTAACGACGTAATGGTCGATTTGTTTTTTGTGTGACTAAATTAATGAAAAAAATTTTGGATGACCAAATTAGAAGCGTCCTCTATTTAAAATGACTAATGATGGAATTTATCTAATGATTTATTATGCTGTTTTCTGGTTCATAATTTGCTTCCTCGAGCCCCCATGGGTTCAAATCCATTTGTGTATATATATATATATATATATATATATATATATACTGCTCTCAATTGTATGCCTCATGTAGTAAAATTTAAAATATTATACTGTTATTGATGATATCTAGATAACTTTTTTCTTTTTTAATTCTTAATAGATGTGATTTAAATCCTTGATGTACTTTGAGAACTCATTATAACAATTGTATTGTTAGTGAATTTCTAGACTTCTAGAATTTTGTTAAATTATTTGAATAATATTTAAATTTAAATATTTTAATTATTATATAATATATGAATTCAGATAATAATATTTGGATTTAGTGTAAATTAAATGAATAAGTTTAAATTTACAAAAAAAAAAAGAAAATTTTACTTATTCATTTTTTACATTAAAAAATAATGGTTAAATTTCAATTATAATCACTTTATCATTTGATTATTATATAAAAATAATAAATTTTTAATTTTGATCCCTATATTTTGATCAAATTTTATATTTAATTTTTACACTTTAATTTTAACATACACCTTTCCGTTATTTCTTTTCCTTTTTTTTTTTTTTTTGACATGAGAAAATAATATCTTAATTTTAATTCTAATCCCTCTACTTTTTTAAGATTATATAAAAATAATTAAATTTCAATTTTGATCCTATATTCCACTCAAATTTGAGATTTATTTTCTATATTTTAATTTTGACATAATTTAGAAACATGCCCATTTTTTTGTGTGTTTTCTTTTGACATGAGAAAGTAATGACTAAATTCAATTCCAATGCATCTACTAAATTTCAGTTTTGATCCCTATATGTCGCTCAAATGTGAGATTTAATCACTATATTTTAATTTTGATTTAATTTGGTACCTTAACTTTTATAGTGTCATTAGTTAGTATAAATATTTTATTCTGATTAAAATATTGAGGTGAACTTTTAAGAATTATTAATACAGTTAAAATGCTCTATTAAATTCAAGGACATTATAATCTTATTTTTTGTTACATAGATACCAAGGGAGTTGTTTTTTTAATTCAAAATGTCATACTAACAAATTTAACATAAGAATTGTAACGTTGTTAACAAATAGACCTAAATTTTAAAATTTAAAAATTAGAATAATTAAATTCCTGAAAATAAAATTTTAGAGGTTAAATTTCAAATACATAAAGAGTATAAAAACTTTAAGCGTATTGTAACATTTAAATTTTTACTCTATAATTTAATAAAAAAATAAATAATTAACCCAACACAAAACGTGGGAGGGAAGTATACTAGTTGACTATTCATTTGTTTTTCTTGTATTTGCCATGTGTCATGCTATGCAAAAACATATTTTTATTTTATTGACATGAAAAGATTTTAGAAAGTAAAAACAAACTAAAAATTATCAAAATTTATTAAAAATTTAAAAAAATTAATAAAGAATTTAAAAATTATAAAAAATGTTAAAATTATAATTTTTAAAAAAATATTCAAAAGAATATTGTATAAATTATAACATTATCAAAAATTCAAATATGAAAATAATAAATTATAACATTACCAAAAATTTAAATATGAAAATTTTATTAAAATAGTACAAAAGCAATTATAATTTTATAATATATTCAAATAATAAAAAATAATAATTAATTTTCGATCCGCTCCCAGGCTCGAAACCAATTTCTGTCTATTAAACTCCCTTGGCCTAACTTCGTGGTTTCATTTTGATGGTTTTGTTGAGATTAGTAAATTGTGAGAAAGGAAAATCGCGGTCAGTTAAAAAGAGAAAATTGAAGGTAAGAAACCATCATCACCACTACCAGCAGTGGCCTAACTTCGACTCAATAGTTACCTAAGAGGAACCGTATCCTTAACTGCCCCTCGACTCCGTCACGATTGTAGGGGTAATATAGTTTATAATTTAATATTTAGTAATATTGATAAATAATAAAATCACGTAATTTTTTATTTAAAGTGATCGATAAAAAATTATTTTTATTTCAATGTTATCCTCACTAAAACTACGCTTTAAATATTAAAAAAAAAAAAACAAAAATTGCATAATTGTTGGTTTTTCTTTTTCAAAGTACTATATGCTTGCTTATATATATATATATATATATATTCTTCTTGCCTCGTTCTTGTCTTGCTTTATGTTCTTTCATTTTTTTAAATCTTGTTTTTTTTTTTAACTTCTATTGTAATTTGGATTTTTAAGTTCATGATTCTTATATAATTAACTTTATAATTTGAATTGGATTTTCAAGTTTATAATATTTGTCCAGCTTTGAATTTTTTTTAAAATTTTAAATCTGATTTTATAATTTTATTCAAGTATTGAGATTGCTCTCAATGAACTATAATCTTTCATATTGCTTTCTTTGATTTATCAACTAATATTATGACTACTTTCAACAGATTGGAGCACCAAGATTTTGTATTGCTTGTTCAGGGTGGCCCTTTAGGAAAATAGCACTTTTGACCCTTTAATATTTACAAAATTATAAGTTAGTAAATAGTCAAATTATACATCACCTCAAAAAATAATAAAATTTTAATTTAATCATTTAAAAATCATAAAGATATAAGCTAATACAATATCAAAATTGCATTTTAAAGGCCAAATTATCATTAAGGTTGAAAAGTGCTTTCAAAAAGGTTAGCAGTGTTTGCCATTGCTGTCAAAAAGTGATTGTCAGAAGAAAAAATGTCTATTTTAGACATAATATTATAAAGTAAAAAAAATTTAAATGATATTGAAATTTGTCAATATTATGATATTAGGAATATATAAACTTAATTTATAATAAAAAATATTAAGAATAATTTATTAAGCAATTAATATTATGATATATGTAATACATGGTTTTATACCCCCATCTGCGACAAGACACGTGACACTTTAGAAGACGTCTGAATGGTAAGCTTTTGAACTCACCTTCTCAAAAGGACTATTAGAACAACAGATGGCCTGATCGTCATTGGGAACATAGAATCATTTGGTCACCAAACATCATGTGGGCTCTACTACTTTATCCCATCAAAGTCAGAAGGGAGGACAAATTTTGCCCTATTATAGACATCATCGTCCCATCAAAGACACCCCTCCACATATTTCATAATGATGGCTAGATGGAATGTCAAAGTCTCGTTTGGCGAACTGCTATGTTTCGAGGGTTGTTTTGATGAAATCGTCTAAATCGCAAGATTTACACTGGTTAACGTTGGTGAAATTACTGGTGAAGTATTTCGCTGAGCTTTGCCAAGTTTGTGGATTCTTATTTTTCAGTTGACGAGTTCCTTATTTTGGTGAGATTCTTATTTGGAGGACTCTTCCTCTAATAAGTCTGCCACCCATGTTCTGTGTTGTTATAATGTAATTGTGCATTAGAAATAGTGGTTAGTGGGACACGTTTAAGTTATCTGGCATCCTAGTGGAGGTAACGTGTCAATAACCATGACACTTGGAGAGCCTTGTAAGACATGATTAATTAGTGAAAACGTGTGTGCATGATTACTGATTAGAGATTTACTTGAGTGGGATTTGGACTAGAGTTAGCTATAAATAGGACAACCCAGTAGTGGAAAAGATTTTTATTTTATCTTCTCTGCTCACCTTCGTTATCATTGAAAAAAAAAACCCAAAAGTATTCTTTATTATTAACGGAAGAACTAATCATAAAGCTTGTAGAAAATACCTTCCTTAAGTTGTCTACTGGTAATCTCTTGAATCCTTCTTTAAGTTTTATCATATAGGAAGGAGTTGTCATTAGAGTTGTCCAATAGGGTTTCCATTTGAATATTGGACATGAAGAAAACTTCTTTCTTAAAATTATTTGCATGTTTACCGATTCTTGTTATTATGATTGAACTTCGGTTGTTCTTGTATTTAAAAGAGCTATTTGATTATTTTTAACCAAAGATACGAAAGAAGGTCTCAGTGCTAAGGGAAAAGAACTTATCGAGTAGAAAACTCTATGTGAAGTCTTCTGGTGAGTTCCTTTTTAGTTTGAGTCTATTAATTGTATTAACATGTTTTTAATTCAGGTAAGTCACATTAACCTTTGGTTTTGGCATGCATGTCAAAAGAACGTGGTATGGAGTCGATGCATGTACTGTTAAAAGTCAGTAAATTATAGTTAGAAGTCCTGCATGTGCATTGATATAAATTCTCCTTCCTTGATGCATAAGTATTGTATCCAGAATGATGTAATGAGGTATTGGAGGGTTGAAATGTATGATGCTGAAAAGAAAAAGGAAGATACAATATTATATGTTTCGCCTTTGGTATGTCATTTTGATGTAAATCATAACTGGTGAATACCTGGCCTTGCGGGAAAACACACATGTGTTTAAAATACAATAAGGAATGATAGGGGTTCGGTGGATATAATTGTTCTACTAGCTCTATACAGTGGCAAAAAGAAAAAGGAATATTAGTTCTTCGGAACAAGGATCAGAAGATAGCACAATGAATGGAGTGTATTAGTATAAGGTACATAAATGTGTTAGATGATGTGTAGAAAATTGCATGATGTGTAAAAAGTATGTGAAATGGTTATGAAAGTTATTCTATAATATGGCATATCGATAGAATAGTCGTGATATGTGCCCGTTAAATGTTGTTCTCTGATAGTGGATAGTGTCCGCCAATGGACTGTATACTGGCTTTGTGGAGTGGCATGAAGAAAAAGGAATATTAGTTCTTCAGAACAAGGATAGGAAGCTAGCACAAGGAAGGGAGTGTAATAGTATAAGGTGCATAAATGTGTTAGATGATGTGTGGACAATTGCATGATGTGTAAAAGGCATGTGAAATGGTTATGAAAGTTGGTCTATAATGTGGCATACCAATATAATAGTCGTGAGGTGTTTCCGTCAAATGTTAGTCTCTAATAGCGGATAGTGCCCCCCGATAGGCTGTGTCTGCTTACAGGGAGTATTTGCCAGTGGATACTTTGAATAAGGAAATTGTATCCGCCTGAAGTTGCATGTCTTTTAGAAAGTCTATGCATTGGTCTTGCGGTGCTAGTTAAATCTTATTGTGAGATTCTGCTTCCATGGAACTTACTAAGTTATTATGAACTTATTTAGTCTTTTTTTCTTCTAATTTCAGGTGTTAGGTTGGAAGAATTGTAAAACGGATTCGGCTAGAATTGCGGCCTCTTTTGTAATCCATCTTTTATTCTTGCTTGTAACATGTAATCATTGGGGATAGGATGACTTATATTCCATCAGTTTTAAACTCAAAAGTTTGTACCTGAAATGTTAATTTTGTATCTTTGGATTCTTTTGAGCAGCACTGTTGGGCTATACGCCAAACTATTTTAAATTATTATAGTCAGTGAGTAATGAAATTTTGAACTATTGTATGAGTATTTATTTACTTTTACGTTATACATAAACAAGTAAATATTTATGAGGCTTTCGCCAAATGTTCGATTAAACTATGTTTAATTATACATGGCTTATTATTGCATAAGGTGCTTTTAAAAATTTATATGTTATTCGATATTTTAGGTTAACACCCCAATGCATGGAGTATCCTCCGAACCTAAAATGTTAAAATTTTAGAAGTTTTTATTAGTCTAGTTGGTTTTAAATTGTGATGCTTCATACCCAGATTTAACGATCGGGTCAAGTATAGGGTGTTACAGTTTTATTGGTATTAGAGTTTTGGTTTAGCTGATTATCAAAAATCAATGTAAGTTAGAAGCCTTGCGATGAATGTTACATAATTCTAGTTTAATCCCTTATAGTGTTGTTAAACTAAGTTTGTGTTTTGTAGAAAAGTAAAGAAAATATGTCAGTAAACTCTAGGAATATTGATGGAGAGGAGACGAAGAGCAACACTCCTCCTCAAGCTAGTAGTCTGAGTCCTACAGCAAGCCAGGGAGCTCTGGGAGTTGAAGCCAAAGAAGCTCTCATGGAGATGATAGGTCACGTCATAAAGAATTGGTTCGATCGATATATGGGTATTGCACCATCCTTTTCTCATCGATGAGGTGATGAAATGGTGAGACTAGTAAAGACAGTGAAGCAACACCCTAGGCAAATCCCACATTGGAAAAGCATAGAGAGACCTGGGCTATATAAAGGATAGTAACATTTAAATGGTAAGAGACCTTTTGGGGGTGTATGGGCGCTCCTAAGAACAACATTGTGAGGGTAATGTACGCCCAAAACGGGTAATATCTTATCGGGCTAGGTGTTGGCTATGACATTTACTGGTATTAGAGCCACTCGCTGTGCCTCTTAGGCGATGGTGGGGCAAACCTTAGTGAGGATGCTAAGTCCCTAACAAGGGTGTATGTAACACCTTAGGAAAATCCCACATCGGTAAAGCACGGGAGAGATCTAGACTATATAAAGGGGTAGCAACACTTAAGTGGTAAAAGGCCTTTTTGGGGTGTATGGGTGCTCCTAGGAATAAAGTCATGAAGGCCATGTGTGTCCAAAGTAGACAATATCTTACCAGACTTGGTGTTATCTATGCCATTTATAGGTTGTTAAATGCTGCACCTCTTATTCCTGTAGTAACAGTGTCCTTTGGGAACCTAGTGGAGGCAATTCCCAAACATGGTGTGAAAGAATTTAAGGAAAGTAGGGAGGATGACACAGTAGTGGTAGAGAATTGACTCTCACGAGTCTGTTGAGTAATAGAAGAGTTGTAATGCTCTCCAGCTTAGAGTCTACAATGCACAATTTCTTTGTAGAGGATGGAGCGTATCAGTGGTAGACTATAGTAACTAGTATTAACCCTAGAGATCAAGTGAACTAACAGTTTTTCTTGAAGAAGTTTAGGGAGAACTTTATCCACAAGTTCTTCATTGAGCAAATGAAGGAGGAATTCCTAGAGTTAAAATAGAGGAGAATGATTATGTTTGAGTATGAGCGAGAGTTCATTCGGTTAAGTAAATATGCTAAAGACTTGGTCCTATATGAGGAAGGTATTTACATATGTAATAGCCCGTTTTGAGTCAAATCTGAACAGTGGTTTCGGGACCACAAATCTGAGTTCAAAATATTTATTTTATTATTATTTCAATGTTTACAGCATGATTGAGTGATTGTGTGAATGTTTTGTTAAGAAATTTTATCATTTGATTGCTCAATTTGATAAGAAAGACTAAATCACGTAAAGTGTAAAACTTGAGTTCTAATAGCTAAAGGTGTCTAATAGCTATAAAACCTTAAAGTAAGGGTCTTTAAATAGTAATTAGACCATTTTGATCGTAAGTGGACAATATTGGACATTAAATAGATGATTTAAATGGTTTATCATTAAGGGTATATTTCTAAATTTGTAAATAACATAAAATAAATAAAACAAAACCAAATTAAAGCTCCATTATCATCTTTATTAACCGAATATTGAAGAAGAAGAACACCATTTTGTTCATTTTAGGGTTCGATCACTTTAGAGCTTAATTGATAAGTGATTTTGACTCAGTTTTTAATAATTTCTATGTTTTTGAGATCGTTGCAACTAGTTCTAGCTAGCCCAGGGACTATTTTACAAAAATGTTAAAGATTTTGAAAGTTTCCATTGATGAAAATATGTGTTCTTTGATGTTTGATGATGAAATATGAAATCTTGTTGTTAGATTTACATATTTTGTTAAGTGATTTTGAGTAAAAATGGAAATTAGAGATTTATTTGTGAAAATGTGAAAATGTGTGGCTAAATGTGTGAAAAGTTGATAAATGTGGGCTACTAGAGGCATTATAGTAATTCTGCTAGCATGGGTTTATTTTGAATTTCATTAATTTGTGATTTTATGAAATAAGGACTAAATTGTAAAAGTGGTGAAACATTAGGGGCAAATGTGTAAATATGCTTAAATATGTGTTTTGGATTAAAGTGAATAGAGAGATTATTAAATAAGTTAATTTTGAATATATTTAGATTAAGAAAAGCGGAATTCGGATCTAGATTGGGGGAAAACTAAAGTTATCCACTTATTCCGCCGTTTTCACATCCGAGGTAAGTTCGTATGTGATAAATTTCATTATAAGTGTAATTTAAATGCTTTGATATTGTATAAGTTATGAATATAAGATTTCGGATAAGCTTGACAATGACTCGATGGTAATTCAACATCCGAAATCCCGGTTCAACCTTAGGAATAGTTTAGGATACTAGTGACATGTCATTAGGGGATACATTGAGTTGGCTTTCGGCCATGATATTAGCACTTCAGGTGCGAGTTATACCGATTTGGATTCGGCCTATGAATATCGGCTGATTTGGCTTTGGGCCATGATATCAATATAAGTTACCTTGATTTGGCTTCGGGCCATGGTATAGGTACTTAGTGTGCAAGACTCCTGAGTATCTGACTTCTATTCCGAATGGTTCAACGGGTTAATAAATTACGTGGTTGAGAATGAGATTGGTACGAGATGGTACAGGTATGTACATAAACCATATTAACTTTGAATCAAAGAAATGGTGAAGAAAGTATATAGTTTTATGAATGAGTAGTTGAAAGGTTTGTTAGTTGATGTGAATTCATGTACTTATATCAATTGTTGAACTATGTGTTTATGATATTATATCGAGTTTATTTCTTACAATTTTACTAAGCTTTATAGCTTACTTTGTTTATCTTTCCCGTGTTTTATAGTGAATTCAAAGCTAGCTCAGATTCGGGGATCGTCAGAGATCGCTTCACACTATCCACCTATCATTCGGTACCTATGAACTTTGGTATTTTAAGTATATGGCATGTATAGGGTCTTTTTGTCATGTTGGTTATGTTTTGGTAATGATTTTGGCCAGTTGAATTGGCTTGTAAATGTATATGTTTTGGTTTGTATATATAACCTTGAGTAATGGCTTATTTGGGGTTATTTTAGTATGGTTGAAACTTGTATATATATATGTTTATGACTTATGTAATGAGTTGGTTGATGGTTGTGGAAGATTTTTGGACATGGATTTGTTTGTGAAACTAGGCTAAAAGATGCATATTTGGGAATACATAGTTAATTGAGTTGTATATATGAATTAGGTATAAAATCAAATGGCATATTATGGTAGTTTGTGATTTGTATTGATGGGTAATGAAATGGTATGGAATATGCTTGTTATGAGATTGATTTTATGCCTATTATGCCTTGTGTTGGTGCCTTTGAATTGTGGTGTAGGTACATGTATTTAGGGTGTAAAATTGTCTTAGTAAATAGCCTATTTTTGTCCACACGGGCAGAGACACAAGCATGTCTCTCAGCCGTGTGTGACACAGGGTCACGTTACACGGCCGTGTATCCCCTGGTGTTGAAATTAAAATCAAGTCAGTATGCTCCACACGGCCTCACACACGGGCATGTGACTTGGCCGTTTGGCATAAGTCAATATACCCTACAATTTTGGCACGGCCAAGCACACGTCCTAGCCACACGGGCGTGTGTGTTGGCCGTGTGACCCAAGTCAGAGAGTTACACGGGGTCAGACGCGGGCTGGGACACGGTCATATGCTTCCATTTTGAATTTCCATACGACCTGTGACACGTGCGAGTCCGTGGCCGTGTGAGAGGCACGGCTGGGCCACACGGTCGTGTAACCCCTGTTTTGAAAAAAATATTCTAAGTTTCGTAAAAATTTCTTAAGCTATAGGTTTAGTCCCGAACCACTCCCAAAGCATGTCTAGGGCCTCGTAGGCTCGTTACAGGGACATTATGCTTGAGTTTGAATAATTTTTGCGTAAAATGTGAAATTATATGTGAATTGAAAGTTTAAATGTTTTATAAGTTCGGTAATACTCTGTAACCTTATTTTGGTATTGAATACGGGTGAGGGGTGTTCATTTATTAGTATCAGAGCTACATTTAGTCGATTCTAGGACTAACATAGAGTATGTGAGAGTCTAGCTATAATGCCATATATAAACTGTAATAGTGTGATAACTCTTGACATTTTAAAATGTGTTTTCATATAGTAAATGGATCCCAATCGAGCTATAGCTGATGAGGTTGAAAGCAATGTGCCAGCTCTCGCTCAAGGGACAGTGCCGTCTGGATCTAGACCCATATCGGGTAGTTAGGGAGGAGAGGCTAAAGAAGCCTTCTTCCAAATGATGAACGAGTGATTCACTCAATATGTCCAAACAAATCTAGCTACTCAACAACCTCCACCCTACCTAATCCTCAACCAATTCCTGTAGCCCCTCAAGTTGTGGAATTTCAACGACTAAATAAGCCTCCAATTAATAAGATCCATAAGTACAAGGCTGAAGAGTTTAGAGTTACAGTTGATGACGATCTCGAGAAAGCTAAATTTTGGCTAGAAAATACTATTCTGGTATGTGATGAGTTGTCATGTACTCCAGTTGAGAGTTTAAAGTGTGCCATTTCATTATTGAGAGATACAACATATCAATGGTGAAATACTTTGGTGTCTATAATACCGAGAGAGAGAGTCACTTGGGAATTCTTTCAGACTGAATTTCGAAAGAAATATATAAGCCAACGGTTTCTGGATCAAAAGCACAAAGAGTTTTTAGAATTGAAACAGGGTCATATGACTGTAACCGATTACGAGAGAGAATTTGTGCGATTAAGAAAATATGCTTGAGAGTATGTTTCTACCGAAGAGATCATGTGCAAGCGATTTGTTAACGATTTGAATGAAGACATTAAATTTCTAGTTGGGATTATCGGGCTTGTAAAGCCAAAGACTTTAACCGAGAAAAGAGGAAAGCTAATTCAGAGGCAAGAGATTCGAGAAAGAGATCGATGAATAAACCTTATCATTCTTCATCAAAGAAATCTCAAAATTCGTATAGTCGATCGAATGCATCAGTGGGATACCAGAATAGAGATCGAAAAAATCAACATGTGAGTCTGAAAGCTCAAGCTACTTCAGTTTCGAGCATTGGCAATGTGAGAAACAACAAACCTAAGTGTCAACAGTGTGGGAGACGACATTTTGGAGAGTGTTAGAATAAGAGTAGTAAAGCTTTTTTCAAATATGGTTCGCCAAATCACTTTATTCGAGATTGCCCAGAGTTGTTTGAGAAAGATAAATTTCAGAATGCAAGACCGAGTAACACGACTGCGAGAGGGAGACCCCCAAGGAATGTGGGAAATGTGTCTAGTGGAAAAGGAGCGACAAAGGACTTAGCTGTGAGATCCGAGGCTAGCACCTACTAGAGCCTATGCTATTTACGCTCGCGAAGAGGTGTCATTCCCTGATGTTATTACCGATACATTCTCTCTTTACGACACTAATGTGATTGCTTTAATTGATCCTGGATCGACACATTCATATGTTTGTGAGAATTTAGTGTCTAGTAAGAAATTTCCTGTTGAGTTTACTGAATTTGTAATTAGATTATCGAACCCCTTAGGCAAGTATGTTTTAGTTGATAAAGTTTGCAAGGATTGCCCTTTTATGACTCGAGGTTACTGTTTTCCAGCTGACTTGATGCTTTTAACATTTGATGAGTTCGATGTGATTTTGGGGATGGATTGGTTGACTTTGCACGATGCCATTGTGAACTGTAGATGAAAGACTATTGAATTGAAATGTCAGAATAATGAAATCAGAATTGAATCCGATGAATCGAGTGGTTTGCCTATAGTGATTTCGTTAATGTCATCTCAGAGATATGTGAGAAAGGGTTGTGATGTAAAATGAAGGTTGAATCGGTGCCTGTAGTTTTTTACTATCCGGATGTATTTCCAAAAGAATTACGGGGGTTGCCACCGATCAGAGAGGTCGATTTGCTATTGAATTAGTATCGGGAACTTTACCAATATCTATAGCTCTGTACAGAATGGCTCTGATCGAATTGAAAGAGCTGAAATCTTAATTGCAAGAGTTAATAGATAGAGGTTTTGCATGACCGAGTTTTTCGCCCTGGGGTGCGCCTATATTGTTCGCAAAGAAGAAAGACGAGTCAATGAGAATGTGTATTGACTATCAACAGCTCAACAAGGTTACAATAAAGAACAAGTTTCCGTTACTGAGAATAGATGATTTGTTTGATCACTTGAAAGGAGCAATAGTGTTTTCGAAGATTGACTTGAGATCTGGTTATTATCAATTGCGAGTGAAAGATTCAGATGTGCCGAAAACTGCTTTCAGAATGAGGTACGGACATTATGAATTTCTTGTTATGCCTTTCGGATTGACTAATGCTCCTGCAGTTTTAATGGATTTGATGAATCGAATCTTTAGACTATATTTAGATGGATTTGTTGTTGTGTTCATTTACAATATTATGATCTATTAATGAGATGAGTCTGAGCATACTGAACATTTGAAAATTGTGCTTCAAACTTTGAGAGAGAAACAACTGTTCTCTAAGTTTAGAAAATGTGAGTTTTGACTCTGAGAGGTTGGATTTCTGGGACACATTGTTTCAGTGGAAGGTATAAGAGTTGTTCCGAGCAAAATTTCAACAGTTGTTGACTGGAAACCACCGAGGAATGTATCCAAATTCAGAAGTTTTCTAGGTTTAACTTCGATGATTTGTAAAAAGATTTTCGATGATTGCTACACCGATGACCAAACTGTTACAAAAAGATGTGAAATTCGAGTGGTCTGAAAAATGTCAACAGAGTTTCAAGCAGTTGAAAGCATTGTTAACCGAAGCACCAGTCTTGGTTCAACCTGAGTCGAGTAAAGAGTTTGTGATTTTCAGTGACGCATCATTGAATGGTTTGGGTTGTGTTTTGATGTAAAAGGGTAAAGTGATAGCTTATGCCTCTAGATAGTTGAAGCCGTATGAAAAGAACTATCCGACACATGATTTAGAGTTGGCTGCTATTGTATTTGCATTGAAAATTTGGTGACACCATTTATACGATGAAAAGTGCCATATCTTTACCGATCACAAGAGTTTGAAGTATATAATGACTCAAAAAGATTTAAATTTGCAACAACAGAGATGACTCGAGTTACTAAAAGAGTATGATTTAGTAATAGATTATCATCCCGGGAAAGAAAATGTAATGGCAGATACTTTGAGTAGAAAATTGTTGTTTACCTTGAGAGCAATGAATACACAGTTGACATTATCTGATGATGGTTCGATATTAGTTGAGTTAAAGGCTAAACCAGTATTTCTTCAGCAAATTTGTGAAGCTCAGAAATGTGATAGTTAATTGTAAGCTAAAATAGTGCAATACGAGTCGACTAGTGATTCAGAATACCAAATCAGATCCAATGATTGTTTAATGTTCTGAGATAGAATTTGTGTACCGAAAAATCCAGAGTTGATTCAGCAAATTTTGCACGAGGCACATAATGGTTGTTTATCCATTCATCCTAAAAGTGCTAAGATGTACAATGATCTGAAACAGTTATATTGGTGGTTGGGCATGGCCGAACATTAAGTACCATCGGGACTACTTCAGCCAATTATGATACCAGAGTGGAAATGGGATAGAGTTACGATGGATTTTGTATCGGGGTTACCCCTGACTGCAAAAAAGAAAGATGTTGTTTGGGTTGTAGTTGATAGATTAACAAAATCGGCACATTTTATACCGGTACGTACTAATTATTCACTTGATAAATTATCTAAATTTTACATCTCTGAGATTGTTAGATTGTACGGAGTGCCAGTTTTGATTATTTCATATAGAAATTCGAGGTTCACGTCGAGATTTTGGAAGAAATTGCAAAAAGTCCTGGGTACAAAGTTGAACTTTAGTACTGCATTTCATCCAAAAACTTACAGTCAGTCTGCAAGAGTAATTCAGGTTCTCGAAGATATGCTCCGATGTTGTGTTTTAGAGTTTGAAGGCAACTGGGAGAAATATTTGCTGCTAGTTTAATTTGCATATAACAATAGTTTTCAATCAAGCATAAAAATGGCATTGTACGAAGCTTTGTATGGTCACAAATGCTGAACTCCATTGTATTGGATCGAGTTGAGTGAGAAACAGATTCAAGAGGTTGATTTGGTTAGAGAAACTGAAGAGAAAGTGAAAGTAATTCGCGACTATTTGAAAGCAGCTTCAGATCGACAGAAATCGTAGGCGGATTTGAAACGAAAAGACATTGAATTTTAGATCGGTGATAAAGTGTTTCTGAAAGTATCTCCGTGGAAGAAAATCCTTCGATTTGGTTGAATAATGTGGTTCAACGAGTTAATGAATGATGTGGTTGAGAATGAGATTGGTACGAGATGGTACAAGTATGTACATAAACTATGTTAACTTTGAATTGAAGAAATGGTGAAGAAAGTATATAGTTTTATGAATGAGTAGTTGAAAGGTTTGTTAGTTGATGTGAATTCATATACTTACAATCAATTGTTGAACTATGTGTTTATGATATTATACCAAGTTTATTTCTTACGAGTTTACTAAGCTTTATAGCTTACTTTGTTCATCTTTCTCGTGTTTTATAGTGAATTCAAAGCTAAGTCAAATCCGGGTATCGTCAGAGATCGCTTCACACTATCCACCTACCACTCAGTACCTATGAACTTTGGTATTTTAAGTATATGGCATGTACAGGGCCTTTTTGTCATGTTGGTTATGTTTTGGTAATGATTTTGGCCAATTGAATTGGCTTGTAAATGTATATGTTTTGGTTTGTATATATAGCCTTGAGTAATGACTTATTTGGGGTTATTTTGGTATGGTTGAAACTTGTATATGTATATATGTTTATGACTTGTGTAATGAGTTGTTTGATGGTTGTGGATGATTTTTAGACATGGATTTGTTTGTGAAACTAGGCTAAAAGATGCATATTTGGGAATGTATAGTTAATTGAGTTGTATATGTGAATTAGGTATAAAATCAGATGGCATATTGTGGTAGTTTGTGATTTGTATTGATGGGTAATGAAATGGTATGGAATATGCTTGTTATGAGATTGATTTTATGCCTATTATGCCTTGTGTTGGTGCCTTTGAATTGTAGTGTAGGTACATGTATTTAGGGTGGCAAATTGACTTAATAAATAGCCTATTTTGTCCACATGGGCAGAGATACAGGGTGTATCTCAGCCGTGTGCGACACACGGTCACTTTACACGGCCGTGTGTCCCCTGGTGTTGAAATTAAAATCAAGTCAGTATGCTCCACACGGCCTCACACACGGGCGTGTGACTTGGCCGTTTGGCATAAGTCAGTATACGCTATAGGTTTGGCACGGCCTAGCACACGGACGTGTATGGCCATTTTTAGGGCACACGGCCTAGCCAAACGGGCGTATGTGTTGGCCGTGTAACCCAAGTCTGAGAGTTATACGGGATCTATACAAGTAGTTTCAAGAAAGAATGTAACTAAGCCAAGACCGAAAGCTTCAACCAGTGTCCACATGATGCATGCTAAGGAGGACACTAAAGCCCTCGATGTTATCACTGGTAATTTTTCTTTATTCAAAACAACATTCATGCATTGATAGATCCTGGATCTTTTTCATTATTATATATGTGATAAGTTTGTGGATGGAAAGTGTCTTAAAGTTGTCCTTATTGAGGCTAGTATGATAGTTACCAACTCACTCAGTCAGAGTACTATGCTCAATAGAATAGTAAATGATTATGCTTTAGGTTTTGGCAGATATGCCTTTTTGGTGGACTTGATGCAACTGAGTTTTCTTGAGTATGATGCCATATTGGGGTTGGATTGGCTGACTCGGAATAACTTGATTATTGAATGTAAATCTAAAGGTGTTTATTTTAGAGAAGAAGCATGTTATCAGGAACAATATAATCTCAGTTGTTTCATCTCAGAAGATGATTGTAAAGGGTGAAGACACTTATTTGGCGTACATTTTAGATTCAACAATGGTGAAAGAAGACTTTAAACAAGTGTCAATTTTAAACGAGTTTTCGGATGTCTTTCCGGAATAACTCCCAAGTATACTTCCAAATAGAAATGTGGATTTTTCAATTGATGTGCATCATACAGAATGACGTCAGTACAATTGAAGGATTTAAAGACTTAGTTGCAAGAATTAAGCATTCGACCACCTTGAACCTTTTAAATCCTTTTAAAGTTTTATTGCATTTAAATAAGTTTGCATTTCATTTAATCCACAGATTTTATTATATACTTCAATTAAGTGTTAAGATCTATCATGTTTAATTTGTTATATTTGTTTATCATCATTAGTTGTGTTTGTGTCGTTTATTTCATGTTAAGATTCTAGTTTAAATCTAGTTTTTGTCATGTTAATAAAGTGTCATGTTCATGGAGTCTTTGAGTCAAATTCTAGTACGTTTGTTACATTGGTCTCATCCCTTTTTATATGTGTTTGTAGGGACTATTCAGTTAGCCAAATCAAGACCTTTCATGCACCCTCATCAAAGCCGAATGCATGCACAACTTAATTCATGGATTCATCAAGTTCATACAATCACTCAAGGTACATGTGATCATTTGTATAGAGGACCTAATACTTGGATACATGTTCTTGTTGTGTGATCGAATTAAAGGAATGTACATGGTGCATGGATGGTTGCTTGAAAGGAGGATTAACTTGACCGGTCATCTTCTATTCATGCATGGCCACATGCATGGATGTCCAAAGGGGAATGTGCTTCCATAAATTCTACACAATAAATGTTCACATGCATGCATAAAGTGGGGAATGAATTTTCAAGATAGATGCAACAAATTCATGAACAAACCAGCCATTAATGTGCCTAATTATGAAGATGCATGTCACATGCAAATGCATGTTTGGTCAAGAGATATGGAAAAGACCTTTGGTGTCCATTCTAAGTATTTGAAGCTTTCTTCCATGCTAAGCATACATGCACGGTCCAAGGATGAGGAACTTGACCATTCGAATGTTCAATGAACTAACATGATACATAAATGTATTTTAATTCCATGCAAGAACTTCTTTATGGCCAAATGTGGCTATTAAGTTACCTAGTCCTATAAATAGCTTAAGTTTGGTCATTTGTAAGGTTAGGCCGTTTTGAATATAAACTTTATTTGTGAGATAATTCTCTCTTAGATTTTGATTGAACTATCAAACTTATCAAGCCGTAAGGTTTGTCACATTCACCCTTATCTTAACACTCTGTTCATCTATCTTGGAGTGTGGTGACTTCACTATACCAAGGTTCAAGTAAATTGTGAGTTAATCAGGTTGGGTTCAACATATCTTCTGTTCCTTATACTGCAATTACTTCGGGTCAAGGTTCTACCCCAATCATTCCTATTCAAGATGATCCTAACAAATTTGTGAATTTTCCAACTATCGAGTATAGGTCTCGTTGATCTATTTTTAAGGTTTTATTCGAGTCCGGGAAATCACATCACTTGTAATGCCTTTTGGTTTGATGAATGCGTGAGCAGTGTTCATAAACTTGATGAATGTAGAGTTTTCAATTGATGATATGTCGAGAACTATACTATTTTTAGTGCACTATACAGAATGACGTTAGTACAATTGAAGGAGTTAAAGACTCAGTTGCAATAATTGTTAGACAACAGATTTATCAGGCCAAGCGTTCCTTCATGGGGTGCGCCAATCTTACTCATTAAGAAGAAGGATGAGACTCTTCATTTGTGTATAGATTATTGACAGTTAAACAATGTGACCATTAAGAATAAGTATCCGCTACCCAGAATTAAGATTTGTTTGATTAATCGAGTGGAGCTTGGGGTTTGTCGAAGATTGATCTTCATTTAGGGTGTTATTAAGTTAAGATCAAGAGGGTGATATTCCTAAAAATGCCTTTTGCACTCGCTACAGGCATTATGAACCCCTGGTAATGCATTTTTGTTTGACGAATGCGCAAGCGGTGTTCATGGACTTGATAAATGTAGAGTTTTCAATTGATGTTACATTGGGAATTCTACTATTTTGAGTGCACCATACAAAATGATGCTAGTACAATTGAAGGATTTAAAGACTCAGTTGCAAGAATTATTAGACAAAGGATTTATCAGGCAAAGTGTTCCATCATAGAGTCAATCTTTTTTGTTAAGAAGAAAGATGGGACTCTTCATTTGTGTATAGATTATCGATAATTAAATAAGATGACCATTAAGAATAAGTATTTGCTGCCCATAATTGAAGATTTGTTTGATCAATTAGAGCTAGAGTGTTCTTGAAGATTCATCTTCGTTCGAGGTATTATCAAGTCAAGATCAAGAGGGATGATATTCCTAAAACTTCCTTTCGCACTTGCTACAGGCATTATGAGTTCTTGGTAATGCCTTTTGGTTTGACGAATGCACCAACGGTGTTCATAGACTTGATGAATAAGGTATTCCAGCTCTATCTTAATCAATGTGTGGTTGTCTTCATCGAGAATATTCTAGTTTATTTGAAAAGTAAAATGGAGCATGAGTAGCATTTAAGGATAGTTTTGAATGTCCTTTGTGAAAATAAGTTATACACCAATTTTAGTAAGTGTGATTTTTGGCTAAAGGAAGTTCACTTGTTAGGACACGTTATTTCAGCGTATAGAATGAAAGTATATCCTGAGAAGATTAGGATTATGCTAGGTTGGAATTCGTCAAAGAGTGTCACCGATGTACGCAGTTTTCTTTGATTAATAGGTTACTATAAAAGGTTTGTAAAGGGGTTTTATGATTGCAACGCCTTTGAAATGACTTCTGAAGAAGGATAAAAATTTTTGTTGGTTCGATAAATGCCAACAGAGTTTTGACGAGTTAAAGAAGGCATTAATCGAGGCCCTAGTCTTGAGTCAATCAGAATCAAGAATAAAATATGTGGTGTTCATTGATGCATCACTAAATGGCTTGGGATATGTACTCATGCAAAATTGTTTTCACATTTAAGGAGCTTGAATACAAGCATTTTTGTTATGTTTTAATTGAATACTTACATTCAATAAAATGTGCAAATTGCGTCATTTATTGACCTTAAGGATCGAATGAGGCCTAAAGGAGAGCTAATGTACTTTGTAAGTGTGCAGGAGACCATTAGAAGGAATTTTGGGCCAATCGTGGAAGCTATGTCGCAATATGGGAGATCGAATGTCGTAACATAGAAAGCAGAAAGAAAATGCCTTCAATGTAGCGACACAAGTTGAGGGTGTCGCGATATACCTTGAAGATAGCTGCAGAGAAGTAGACTGGTTGCTACATCACGACATCGAATTTGTAATGAGAATAAAATATAAAGTAGGGGTGTTTTGATCTGCACAATCGAACTTAAAGCTTGAGAACATTAGCTAAGCTAGGATTAAGGACAACAGCTACCTGAATGCTATAAATAGGCTCCTTTGGCACACATTATAAACATCATGCAATTAGCTGATATTCTCTCTTTAAATTTAATTTTGTTTTCTTAGGTTTTTAGAGTTTCGTTTATTTTGTTCTTTATTTTCTTTCAAGAGATTTAAGTTGTAAAGGAGATCAAATCTTATGGATTTGCATTCATTATCAATATCGATCAGGCTTTTCTTAAACCCTCTACTATTCATTCATTATGATTAATTGTTCTATCTACTCCATGTTGTTTATGAAAGCCATGAGGAACTAATCCTTCTATGAAGGACTAGTGAGTAAAAGCATGACCTTTTAACTATTTTGTAGGGTTATTCAACGGATCAATTGTCTGGGAAATGAAGAACGTGAAACAAACCATAGGCCTGACAACCTTGGGAAATCATCAATGTGGGAATTAACCCAAAATTGGCATTGCCCATTCGTGAACACCTTGACCCCAAACCAATATGGACTGTGAGGTCAAAAGATCTTGCTAGGGTAGAGACTAGTTGATTGACGAAGAACCCCAGACGACGGTTGATTGAGATTACTAAAACGAGCTAACCACCCATCTTCAAATTTGATTCACTTTGTTTCTCCCTATTTCTTGCAATTTTAATTTTTTTTATGTTGTTTTATTTTATTAATTTAAAAACCCTAAAAAATATCTTGTATTTTACTATCATAATATAAATGATTTAAAAGCATTAATTAGATCTTTAAGTGTTTAGGTCAAGATTGATTTAGTACTCGCCTCTCTTGGGTACGATCCTCGGAGTACTCACTTACTTCATTGTAAAATGTATTTTACAACTCGACCTATATACTTGCAGATACCACCTTATATTTCTCAATTCTATTGTAGGATTCACACTCTGGATGTTAGTACGTCTGGAGGCGTTCACTTATGCATCATGCCAGCTCAAACCTTATGAGAAAAACTATCTAACGCATGATTTGGAATTGGTCGCCGTTGTGTTGGCTTTGAAGATTTGGAGACACTATCTTAATGGAGATAAGTGTCATATTTTCCTCGATCACAAGATTTTGAAGTATTTTCTCACCCAAAATGATCTAAATATACACCAATAGTGATGGATAGAGTTGCTAAAAGATTATGATTTAACAATCAAGTACTACATAGGGAAAACAAATGTGGTGGCTAATGTACTAAGCAGAAAGACTATTTTGACTTTGGCTTCTTTACGAGACCAAGCACACCTGGTGGGTGATGGATCACTTCTCGCTGAGTTAAAGGTGCGTCCTATTTTCCCCTCTCAAATACAAGAGTCTCAAGCCAAAGATGTACGATGTGAAGAAATAAATAAGCGGATAGAATCTGGCGATGCAAGAAATTTCGGCCATGAAAAAGAGGGAGAGCTACATTTCATAGGAAGATTATATGTTCTTGATGAAGATAATCTGATGCAAGAAATTATGAGGGAAGCTCATCAATTACCTTTTTCACTCCATCCTGGAAGTGTGAAAGCTATCGAGGTTTGGAGAGATTATTTTGGAGGCTAGGAATGAAGAGGGAAATATCGAAATTTGTGATGAAGTATTTGACCTGCTAAAAAGTCAAGGCAAAACATCAAGTTCCATCTGGTATTTTGTATCCACTGGAGGTTCCAGAGTGGAACTGGGATAGAATCACCATGGATTTTGTTTCGGGCTTACCTCTTAGTAATGATCGTTGATAGGTTAAAAAAATTAGCTCACTTTGTGCAATTACGTATGAACTACTCCTTGGAAAAGCTTGCAGAGCTGTATATTTCAGAGATAGTCCATCTTCATGGCATTCCCTCACCAATTGTTTCTGGTCGTTATCCTAGATTTACGTCGAGATTCTTGAAGTAGTTACAAACGTCTCTTAGAACCAAGCTTCAGTTCAGCATTGTCTTTCATCCTCAAATTGATGGCTAATTAGAAAGGGTAATCTAAGTATTAGAGAATATGCTTAGAAGTTGTGTGATCAACTTCGGAATGAATTAGGATAAGTATCTACCTTTGGCAGAGTTCGCCTACAACAACAATTTCCATGCCAGTTTGGGCATGTCACCTTCCAAGACATTATATAGAAGGAAATGTAGATCCTCAGTTTGCTAGTTAGAGCTTAGTGAAAATAAGCTGGTTGGTCTAGACTTGGTTCACGAAGCAGAAGAAAATTTTTTTATTATTAAGAACCATTTGAAGACTACGTAGGATCATCAAAAGGCATACACGGATCGAAAAAGGAAAGATGTGTCCTATGAAGTTGGCAACAAGGTATTTTTCAAGGTCTCACCCTGGAAAATAATTCATTTTTGGTTGAAAGGGAAACTTCTCCCAAGGTTCATCAGACCTTACGAGGTTTTAAAGCGCATAGGACCAGTGGCGTATTGTTTAGCACTCCTGCCGTACTCTAATACTCACAATGTATTCCACGTGTGAATGCTAAAACGATATCATTTTGATTTAGATCATGTGGTACAACTAGAGGCATTAGATATAGAGCCAAACTTGTCATATGAAGAAGAGTTCGTTTGTATTCTGGATAGAGAGATAAAGACACTAAAGAATAAAGAAATCCCTTTAGTAAAAGTTCTGTGGAGGAACCATGAATTTGAAGAAGCTATGTAGGAGAGAGAAAGCACCATGATAAAGTAGTACCCTCATCATTTTATAGGGAAGAAATTTTGGAGATGAAATTTTTATTAGGGTCGGGGAGTTGTCACACCAATGTTTGGCGAACCAATATGTTTGGAGGGTTGTTCTGGTGAAACCGCCTAAATCGTGAGATTTGCATTGGTTAACGTTGGTGAAATTGTTGGCGAAGTATCTCCTTGAGCTTTGCCAAGTTTGCAGATTCTTATTTCGTGGTTGGAGAGTTCCTTGTTTTGGTGAGTTCCTTATTTGGCGAACTCTCCCGTTAATAAGTTCACCACCCGTGTTTTGTGTTGTTGTAATGTAATTGTGTATTAGAAATAGTGGTTAGTGGGACATGTTTAAGTCATCTGGCATCCTAGTGAAGGTAATGTGTCAATAACCAGGACACCTAAAGAGCCTCGTAAGATGTGATTAATTAGTGGAAACGTGTGTGCATGATTACTGATTAGAGATTTACTTAAGTGGGATTTTGACTAGGGTTAGCCATAAACAGGACAACTCGATAATGGAAAGAAGATTTTTATTTCATCTTCTCTGCTCACATTCGTTATCATCGAAGAAAACCCAAAAGTGTTCTTCATCGCTAATGGAGGAACTAGTTGTAAAGCTTGTAGAAACTACCTTCCTTAATTTGTTTGCTGGTAAACACTGAAATCCTTCTTTAAGTTTTACTAGATAGGAATGAGTTGTCATTAGAGTTGTTCATTAGGGTTTCTATTTGAATATTAGACATGAAGAAAACTTCCTTCTAGAAATTGTTTGCATGTTTACTGATTCTTGTTATTATGATTGAACTTCAGTTGTTCTTGTATTTAATAAAGTTATTTGATTATTTTTAGCCAAAGATACGAGAGAAGGTCCAATTGATCGCTTCTCTCCCGATCAACGTGAGAGAGATATATGGATCGACACTCGTGAATTAAATAAGATATAAAAATCTCAGGTTTACTACAAGTGTGGCAAGTCAGCTCTAATATTTGTATTGTTACAATAGAAAATAAGAGTATTCCTGTAACAGCCCAATTTTAGTGAAATCGGAACAGTGGTATTGGGACCACAAATTCGAGTTGAAAAAAATAATTTTTTTTATTTTATTATATGGTCCGTATTATGATAGAAATGTCATGTGAAAATTTTGATAAGAAAATTTTACCGATTATGTGTTTAATTACGAGAAGGACCAAATCGCATAAAATGTGAAAGTTGAATTCTAGTAGCTATAAGGATCAAATAACTATGGAATTCAAAACTTAAGGTCTTTATATGGTAATTAGACCATTAAACAAAGTATTTAGATATTTTGGTATGAATCATCCATGGAAAAATAAAAAAGGCTAAGGACTAAATTGGAAAGATGAAAAGTTATTAAATGACATTTTAATTAAACGAAAAAGAAAACAATTTCATATCATATTCCCCAAATATTTCCATGGAAACCCTAGGAGAGAGGAAGAAGACTTATCAAGCTTATTTGGGTAAGTAATCAAGCCCCGTTTTTAGTAATTTTTATATTTTTGAAACTGGGATAGTTTAATCTATCTATTTGGGGGATTAATTTGAAAAGTTATCAAAGTATGGAAAATTGGTCATGGATGAATATGCTGAAAATTAGAAATTTATGGTAGAAAATGAAAGGTTGTTGATAGATAAACAACTTTTACAAAGTGATTTTGATGAAAACATGATTTAGGGACTAAAATGCAAAGTTGTGTGATGAAAAATTCTAAAATTTTATGAATACATGTGCTGTAAATTTTGTAATGGGATTTTTGTTAGGCTTGGAATAGGAAGTAAATTGCACAAATTTTATTTTCCGAGCTTAGGGACAAAATGAGAATTTATGGAAAAGTTAGGGCCAAAATGGTAATTTTGCCTAGAATAAAAATTGAGTCCACTTGAATATAAAATATGATAATTTGATGTCAAATTTACTCGTATAGATCCAGATAGACCAAATTCGAAGCTAGAACGAGGAAAGAGGAAAAGGTCAGATTAGTAGATTTATGTACACGAACATTTGTCGAGGTAAGTTCGTGTAACTAAATTGTATATGTTTTTATGCTTGAATTAAATGTTGTGTTTGTGAATTGTATAAATGCCATAAATATGTGAAATGATCATATACTCGTTAAAGCCCGATAAATGAAAGTGCCCGATCAATTATAATGCTCGACAAATGATAAATGATAAAAATGAAAATTTTATGCTTGAGTTGAATGTGAACATTTCAAGTGCATAAATGCATCAATATATGAGATTGACCACATGCTTGATAATGCTTGAATGATGCTAAATTCCATTTGAATAAATGGAAAATTCGATGGATATGTGATTTCTCATAATGAATGAAGTCCTACATTTGTTGCGAACGAGATTTAGCTCGGACGAGTAATCCTATTGATCTCATGATAGAAAGGATTTAGCCTAGATGGGTAATCCTGATATGAGTCTTCTCGAGCATGTGTTATGGATTGGATTTAGCCCGAACGGGTAATCCAGATCAAGCTCTTTAGAGCATATGTCATAAAAAAATATTTAGCCTGGACTGGTAATCCTGTTGTATACATGTGTGGCTCGAGAGTGTACTCTCTGATATAGTACCCGCTGGGCACTATTGGACATGAATTGACGGATTCTGATTCGTAGACCTCGAGTGTACTACCTGCGTATCCATCGATATTTTAGATAAATTCAACGGGTAAAAGTTCTTGACATGAGAAGATATGAATAAGAAATGAGTTATTACACATATCAGCCTGAAATACATGAAAATAATGATACGTGATAATTGATATATGGAAACATGAAATGATGATATTGTACATGGAATTTACTTGATAAGTATGTACATCCTTGATTCTAAACTTGTACACCTTGAGTATACTAATCGTGACCTTGATATTCCGAGTAATATGGGTAAAGTTCTGATATGAAATAATCTAAACTCGAGATGAAATATTATGAAATTATACTTGCAATATAAAGAGATGATTTATACATGTTAAATGAGTACATGTTGTAGAAAGATTATGTGCATGGAAACTTGATTGTTATTGAGCCCATACATGTTTTTTTATGTTATTATGGAATATATGACTAACAAGGGCAATGAGAATGTGTGTAGGGCTTGAGGTCAAATTGATTGATTATCCCTTACATAGTTACCTCAAAATAGAATGAATGGTAAGTTAAGTACCATGTTCGTAGCATTTTATGGTTACTTAGTTTTATTTCCCTATTTTAGAGTATATCAGAAGCTCGTTGGATTAGAAGCTCGGCAGAGATCACTCACACTATCCATCGGCCCATGTCGGTACAATATGGTAAAGCATTTATGGTTACAATGGCATGTATAGGTTATATTGGCCATATTGGCATGTAAATGTAAATGATGCTTGTAATCTAGCCATTTGAATGGCTAGTAATGGTTCGTTTCAATATACTTGTAATGTCAAAATATGATAGCTACATGTATGTATGCATGCAATGATATGCTATGATGAATGATGGAACTTGCTTGATTTGAATACTAGAAATGGTTGGTATTAGATATGTGATTCAACTGCAGGTCATGGGTGTGATTTTGGGTGAGAAATGAAGCTAAGAATGGCTTTATTTTGTCCACACGGGCAGACACACGTACGTGTTTCTAGACCGTGTGTGACACACGGCCCAATACATGGGCGTGTAGTTAGGCCGTGTGTCCCCTACACCCTAAATTTTGAGAAATAGAATGCTCAGAATTGAGCACACAGGCAGAGACACGGGCATGTGTCTCAGCCGTGTGTGCTACACGGCCTAGAACACGAGCGTGTGTCTTGGCTTTGTAAAACCTACACCTAATTTTGAATAATTAATTAGCCATACGGCCTAGCACACGGGCGTGTGGCATGACCGTGTGCACAAGTCAGAGAGTTACACAGGGTCAAACACAGTCTCTAGCACGGGTGTGTCTCAAGGTCACACGGGTGTGTCCCTTGGACCACACAAGCGTGTGAGCCTTGTACCTTGGAAAAAATTTTTAATTTCGTGAAAAATTATTAGAGCTCCCGATTAGGTCCCAACTCGATTCTAATGATCGTATTGGACCTCAAGGGTCCAATTAAAGGACGTTTTGAATGATCTTGGTTAATGAATAGTAAATTACATGAATTATCTAAAAATGTTCTGAAAGTTCCTGTAATGCTTCGAAACCCTGTTCTAATGACGGATACAGGTCAGGGGTGTTACAATTCCAAGGATTGAACCCATGAGAATCATGGAGTGAATAATTTCTAAATAACATGTGTGTAAAATAAAGAGTTTAACAAACTAATCATAGAAAACTATATTACAGAAAATTAAAAAATTGAGAGAAATTAATATACTTTACTATCTAGCTAGCAAGGAATAAATTGTAAAACATGTAAAGTTACGAAATTAAGAATTAAATAAAAATAGTGATTTGTTGACATTAAATAGCAAGGACTAAATTGTAAAACATGTAAAGTTACAAAATTAAGTTTATTCAAATTAGTGAAATTTATTATGATTTAGTCCTTCATCCAAAAATCAGCTCACCACATCTCAATCAACCAACCCCTTACAGGTTTAGCTACTCATGCTGGAAATAAAACTAACGACTATGGAAATGAAAAGCAAAGAAGTCATTAAAATAAAGCTTAAGAAAAATATAAAAGTTGAGATTTCTATGGAAGAAAATCTAAAAGGCATGTAAAGAAAATCATTCAACAAAGAAATCTAAAGCAATAAACATAAAAGGAACAAACCTCCACATATACAAAGTAAAACAAACTTAAATACATTAAACTAAATCTAAAAATGTCTTACAACCAAGGTACATGGACTAAAGGTGCAAATAAACCTAAGCTACAAAGATAACTAACTTAACTAACACTAAAAACAAAACAAAAGTTGTTGGGAAATGTAAAATCTATAACTAAAGAAATGAAAATAAAAAACCTAGAAGAAGAATAAGAAGAAAAGCTAAGAGAAAACTAAGTCTAAACTAAAGTAATGTGGCCTCCTTCTCTCTTAGCCAAATCTTGATTGGTATAGCAAATATTCTGACCCAATTTGTGTGCCCAAAATACCTTTGATTGAGCCTTCAGTGATTGGTGCTTTGGTTGGACAAAGATTACCTTATTGTCTAATTTTGTCCCCTTAAAATATCGATATCGCGAGTAGATATCATGATACCACTGAAAGGTAGTCTTTAATCTCGAGTTTGTTGGAGCTATTACGGTTACAAGGTTTGGACATCATAATATCTTCTCTTTTGGTGTCGTTTTCATTCATTTTCAACTCCAACATGTCCCTATATCACTCAACCATACTTTAGGGCCCCTAATGGAACTATTAGCCAAATTGGGTTTCAAAATGATTTAAAATAAGGCATTTACACTTATTAACTTAAAATATAAAAATTACAAAAAACCACAGAAAAGATGCTACTTTTCTTGAGAATAAGCTCCTTAAATATACCAAGAAAGCCTAATTTGCCATATCATACTACAGCAGATCACCACTGCTAAGGGAAAAGAACCCTTCGAGAAGAAAACTCTATGTAAAGGTTTTTGGTGAGTTCCTTTATACTTTGAGTGTGTTAGTTGTATTAACATGTTTAAATTGTCCTGTTCTTAACTCAGGTAAGTCATATTAACCTTTGGTTTTGGTACGTATGTCAATGAAATGTGGTATGAACTCGATGCATGTACTGTTAAAAGTTAGTAAATTGTAGACAGAAGTCCTACATGTGTATTGATATAAATACCCCTTCCTTGGTGCATAAGCTCTGTATCTGGAATTACATAATGAGGTATCAGAAGGTTGATACGTAAGATGGTGAAAAATAGAAAGAAGATATAGTATTATATGTTTTGCCTCCAATATGACACTTTGATACAAAATGTGATTAGTGAATACCCAAACTTACGAGGGAACATACATGTGTTCAAAATACAATGAGGAATGATGGGGGTTCAGTAGATGATTTGTCGTAATTTGGTGTAGCAGATTAAACTAGTTTTCACATTTGTGGACCTTGAATACAAGCATTTTTGTTATGTTTTAGTTGAGTTTTCAAATTTTCATTTTCATTCAATAAAAAGTGTAATTTGAGTCTTTTAGTAACCTTAGGGGCCGAATGATACCTAAGGGTGAGCTAATACACTTTGTGAGTGCGCAAGAGACCATTAGAAGGCGTACTAACTCAATATTGGTCGTTGCATTGCAAAACGGAGAGTTTAATGTCGCAACATAGGGAGCAGAATAGAAGAATTCCAAGACTGCCTTTGGTGTCGCAACACAGCCTGAAGATGTCACGACACACTGCTAAAGATACCCTGAATATGAGTATATTACTTTCGATGTCACGACACAAGTACTACAATGTCACAACATCAGTCCTGTACGAAAAGCATTTACGATCCAAGGGTGTTCTGGTCTGTACAATCAAATGTTTAACATGATAACGTCAGCTGACCTAGGATTAAGGACGACGGTAACCCTAAATCTATAAATAGCCTCATTTAACACTTGTTGATGGTCAACTCTTGATAGTATTAGTTTTCTTTGTAGAATTTTAGTTTTCATTTTATTTTTCTTTCTTTTAGGGTTTATACTTTTTTTCAGTTCTTTTCATTAGTGTTCTTTGGAGAACTTGATTTGTAGACATAATCAAACATTTTAGGATTTCATCACTTCATGTATCAAATACAAACAGGATTCTCTAAACTCTACTCTTGTTTTATTCTTTATGCATATACTCAACACCAAGTTTATGATGTTTACTGATTCCATGAGGAACTAATCCTCTTATGAGGGATTAGTAAGTGGAGGTATGATCTATTAACTATTTTATAGGGTTACTCAACGGATCAGCTATTTGGGAGAGGCAGAACCTAAAACCCCAGGCCTGACAACTTAGGAAGTCATCAAGGTGGGAATAAACCCAAAATTGGTATGGCCTATCCGTGAACACCTTCACCCAGAGTTGGTTTAGACTATGAGGTCAAAAGATAAGTAGTCTTTTTTGACTCGTTATTTTAGTGGAAGATCAAAAGATCCTGTTGAGATAGCAACTTGTTAATTGACGAGAAACGTGAAAATAACAGTTGATAAGGATTATCGAAGTGAGCTAATTACCTGTTTCTATATTTGATCCAGTTTATAATCTAGTTTTCTAAAGACTCCTTTTATTTATGTTATTTTTAGTTCTTTAATTATAAAAACCAAAAAACCTTTATTTATGTTGATTCGTAATATAGTTCATTTAAAGTACTAATTATATCTATTGGCGTTTAGGTTAGAATTTATTTAGTACTAACCTCCTTTGGGTACGATCCTCAGAACACTTATGAAGTGTTTCATTGTAAACAAACTATATTACAAACTGACCTGTATACTTGCGGACATCACCTCAAATTCCATATATTTTGTAGCAATATTCATACCATGGACGTCAAAGGAGAGTTTACTAACTTCTTTCTTTTTCTTTGTTAATTTTAGTATATGCTTCAAAGGAGAATAATACTCGTTTAGTCAGTCACTGATTCATAGGGAATAATCCAAGAAAATCATTCGAACATGGATGAAACTAATTACATATGGTTCAATCGTAAGATGGGCTTTGATGACGAAATATACAATGAGGGACTATATGAAGAATGGAAGATCATGGAAAATAAAAAATTGTTCATGATCAAGATGAGCCAACATGGAAACAAAGTCTCAACCTAGCAATGGAGTAATGAACAAGGTACTTCTATAGTCGACCCTCCATATGAGCTTACTGATAATTTATATGTGGCACTTAAAGAAGATCATGATATGCCCAAACATCCAAATAAGCTTCCCTGTGATTCGTATGAGATGCCTTCATGTGAAACCACCAAGACGGACAACTCTGAAGTATTTTTACACATGTTATATATGATGGAAAAAATGATTAAAATCATGCAAGAAATATCCGAAACATTGCCTTCTAAGAAAGAGGACATGTCTGACGCTCACAACTTAGATCAATAGTACCCTTGTACTATCGATGACCATGATGAGAATTATGGTGACATTCAACCGAAGCTTGTAACTAAAGATCATAGGGATGAGTTGAGCATAGTTAAAATGGTCACTGACCCAATTGACATAGCAACAGAATTAACCGTAAAGGTAGAAGTAGAAGATGAACTAACCACTAACATGAAGCTTACACCAATATTGAATGAAAGTGTAGAAGAGCCAATACACTTTCTGGTCGTAGTAGAGAAGGTGCCAGCAGAAGAAGTAGATGAGTTTGATCCATTCTCATCTAACAAAAGCAATAAAACTTGAAGGACCGAAACTTCACGTGACATGGAGGAAAGGAAGCTTGAGGCAATAATACCCCAGAAAATGATTTAGGGTTGGCTCAGATTTTGTACCAAGTGGCTTGTAATATGGATGTCGCATCAGTTAAAGGTAAGGAAAAATCATTGGAATCGACCAAAAGAGTTGGTTCAAATAAATCGACATAGGAACAAATGTCGAAGTGTTGAGAACCAGCTGGAAGTTCTTCTATGTCAACAGCACAGATCGTCTCAGTTTTCAAAAAAAATTCTATTTCCTGCTCTAAATTTTGTTATGATTTTTTTTTATTTTATTATTATTAATTTTAGTTGTGTTTAGTTTTTTTCATAGTAGATGTAGATATCATGGAGTGACAGAACCAAAAAAAAACTCGACGAAATCAGAAACTGGGCTCGATGTCACGACATTCCACCCTAATGTTGTGATGTCCTAGACAGGACATACCTTGCAACATTGAAGGCCCAAGTTCATCTGAATATTTGTAGACACTCTGTCATCCATTATCGACACTTCGTCTTCTTATTTTTACTTTTATTTTCTTTATATTTTTATTCATAGAATTTTTTTAGGTACTCTCCGTCCGCTTGAAGCACACAAACCCCAAGATTATCATAACATCAAGGATTTGACCTATTCATGGAAGTTTTCTTATTTGTACTTTAATTATTTTACACTAAGGGCAATACATCTTCTAAAGTGTGGGGGGAAGTACATAGGATTAATTTTTTGTATGCTTTCGTTTGTGTTTTTACTTTGATTTAATTGATTATTTAATTACAAAAAAATTATTATTGTTTTTGTTGCATGGTGCTTGGATTATATTAATACCGTGAATAGCGGTTGAAGATAATAAAAAATGTAATAGTTCTGGTCAAGCATGAAATTGTTTATTGATATAAAATAAATTGATTATTTTTAAGGGAAATTGATTAGGTTACCTAGTTAAATTGCATAATAGATTAGAAGTACCTAAGTAAGAATGTTTGATGATGTCATATGAGATATAAGTTTTATAGATAGTCGTAGAGACATGAATGCTTAAATTGATTATTACTCATTCGGCTTAATTCGAAGCATGAAAGAAATTGTGTATGGTGGATGCTTAGGGATGACCTAAGGCATTATTTGAATAGCCAGTTCTCAAATGACTATACTTTAATGCTATGAATCCTTAGTCTTCTTATTTGAGCATGATAACTCCTTTTTTATGAACCAACAAAATTGAAACCCAAAGACCACACATAAAACTTGAACTTTTCCCTATCCTTGGTCCTTTAAGACATTACGAAATAAACGTCAGGCCATAGATATTGAGGGTTTCGCTAGATACATTATAATGGTTTCAAAAAAAAAAGAGCGAAAAAGGAAGAAACAATGTGATACAATGATTATAGGTGGGGAAAAAATGTGCCAAAAAAAAAGTTAAAAGTACAAACGATTGGAAAAAGTATAGAATAGAAATAAAAACACTATGACTGGGAAAAGAGTAAAAAGTCAAGTGACAAAACAAAAATTCACAAAAGTTAGCAAAAACTTAGTTATCAGTGCATCAAAACTCATTAAGCCAACCATAATTTCTAGCATTATATTATATCTTCCTACATTGAGAAATAAGGTAAGTGAGAAAGGGAGACAAAAGCTAGTGAGCTTAGATGGGACATTAAGGGGAAAGAGAGGAAACAATTTCATGTATCTAACTATTTCTAGTGTTTGAACTATTTTGAGCCATATCTTTCATTGAACTCATACCTCCTAAGCTTTAGAACCTCATAAGCCTAGAAGACCAATGTGACTTAAGCGTTCTCTATGCATAATATTTCAAAATTGATAATAATTATACTTAATGATTTTTTTTTGATACACATGATTGTGTCTACTACATATCTATTTGATTTATGTTAATGGTGATATTGTTAAATATTTGGTCATGGAAATTACTTCTAATTTATTAGTAAAGTAACTTTGTAAACTAATCTTGATTTGTTTTAAAAAATTTCAAGACATCGAACTATCAAGATTAAGTTACTTGTGCAATAAGACTTGTTATACCTTTAATATTTGACAATTTTGTTCTTAGTAGTAATAAAATCCAAGGGACATCTTCTTATTGCTTGCTATGTGTCTAGACTTAGTTTGCTTCAGGACAAGCAAAAAGCTAAGTGTGGGGGAGTCTAGGTGTGAGGTTCTTATTTACATCCATCTTCACTAATTCTAGCTTGTTTAAAGAAAGAAACCAAGTTCATTTTTTTTTTACGTTTTGTCATTTGGTTAACTTTTATTTACAACTAAAATATTTTTTCCTTTTGTTTTCATACCTTCTTTTTCATTTATTTTAATTATATGTTTACATTGCTTGAGGACAAGTAATGACTTAAGTGTGGGGGAGTTTGTTCTGTCGTAATTCGGTGAAGCAGATTAAACTAGCTTTCGCATTTGAGGAGCTTGAATACAAGCACTTTTGTTATGTTTTAGTCGAGTTTTTATAATTTCATTTGCATTCAATAAAAAATGTAATTTCAGTCTTTTATTGACCATAAGGGCTGAAAAAGGCCTCAGGGTGAGATAATATAGTTTTTGAGTGTTCAGGAGACCATTAGAAGGTGTACTAACTTGATACTAGTTGTTGTGTTGCAACACGAAGAGTTTGATATCGCAACATAGGGAGCATAATAGAAGAATTCCAAGACTGCCTTTAGTGTTGCAACACGCCCTTGAAGTTACCCTAAATATGAGCATACTGCCCTTGATGTCACAACACAAGCACTACGATGTCGCGACATTAGTCTTGTACGGGAAGCACTTATGAGTCAGGGGCATTCTTGTCTACACAATCAAATGTTTAACACAAGAACGTCAACAAACCTTGGGTTAAGGACGATAGCAACCCTAAATCTATAAATAGGCTCATTTAACACTTGTTGATGGATAGCTTTTGATGTTATTAGTTTCTTTTTTGTAGAATTTAGTTTTCAATTTTTTTCTTTCTCTTACGATTTAGACTTCTTTTCATTAGTTTCTTCAGAGAACTTGAATTGTAAACACAATCAAATGTTTGAGGATTTTAATACTTCATATATCAAATACAAATAGGATTCTCTAAACTCTACTCTTATTTTATTCTTTATATATATATTCAATACCAAGTTTATGATGTTTATTGATTCCATAAGGAACTAATCCTCTTATAGGGGATTAGCGAATGGAGGTATGATCTATTAACTATTTTATAGGGTTACTCAACGGATCAGCTGTTTGGGAGAGGCAGAACCTAAAACCCTACGCTTGACAACCCTAGGAAGTCATCAAGGTAGGAATGAACCCAAAATTGGTATGGCCTATCTGTGAACACCTTTACCCCAAGCCGGTTTAGGCTGTGAGGTCGAAAGATAACTAGTCCTTTCTGACTTCTTGTTTTAGTGGAAGGTTGGAAGATCCTGCTAGGATAGTGACTAGTTAATTGACGAGGAACCCAAAAACGATAGTTGATAAGGATTATCGAAGCGAGCTAATCACCCGTGTCTAAATTTGATCAAGTTTATAATCCAGCTTTCTGAAGACCCCTTTTATATTTGTTATTTTTAGTTCTCTAATTATAAAAACCAAAAAATCTTTATTTATGTTTATTCATAATATAGTTTATTTAAAGTACTAATTAGATCTATTGGCATTTAGGTTAGAATTTATTTAGTATTAGCTTCCCTTGGGTACGATCCTCAGAATACTTACGGAATGTTTTGTTGTAAACAAACTATATTACAACATGATCCGTATACTTGCGGACACTACCTCAAATTCCATATATTTTGTAGCAGTATTCACACTCTAGACATTAGTACGTCTGGAGGTGGTCAATAGATATAATTGGTCTACTGGCTCTACGGAGTGGAATGATAAAAAAGGAATATTAATTCTTCAAAATAAAGATCAGAAGCTAGGGCAAGGAATGTAACACCCCTAACACGTATCCGTCGCCAGAACAGGGTTACGGAGCATTACCAAAATTTTCAGAACATTTTTTAGATAATTCTCGTAAATTACTAGTCATTAACCGAGACCATTTAAAATGTCCCTTAATTGGACCCTCGAGACCCAATACGAGCATTAGAATTGAGTCGGGATTTAATCGAAACCTCTAAGAATTTTTCGTGAAATTTTAAAAATTTTCTAAGGTGCAGGGCTCACAAGACCGTGTGGTCCAAGGGACACGCCCATGTGACCCTAGGACACGCACGTACTGTAAGCCGTGTTCGACCTCATGTAACTCTCTGACTTGTGCACACGGCCATGCCACACATTCATGTGCTAGGCCGTGTGGTTAATTAATTCAATTCAAAATTAAGTGTAGGTTTCACATTGGCAAGACACACGCCCGTGTTCTAGGCCGTGTAGCACACACGGCTGAGACGCACGCCCGTGTCTCTGCCCGTGTGCTCAATTCTGACCATTCTGTTTCTCAAAACTAAGGTGCAGGTGACACACAGCCTAATTACACGCCTATGTACCTGGCCATGTGTCACATACGGTCTAGGCACATGCCCTTGTGTCTGCCTGTGTGGACAAAATAAAGCCATTTCTAGTTTCATTTCCCACCCAAAATCACACCCATGACCTGCACTTGAATCACACATCCAAATATCAACCATTTCAAGCATTCAAATCAAGCAAATTCCATCATTCATCATGGCATATCATTTCATGCAAACATGCTTTTAATCTCATCTTTTATAAGCATACTTATTTAACCTTTCTCAATCAATCAATAATAAACATTTATCTTATCTTCATAAAATAAACTTAAATACATATATACACATACCAAAACATAATCATCACTAGCCATTCCAATGGCTAGATTACAATAATCATTTACATTTACATGCCAATATGGCCAATATAACCTATACATGCCATTGTAACCATAATTGCTTTACCATATTGTACCGACATGGGCCGATGGATAGTGTGAGTGATCTCCATCGAGCTTCCGGTTTAATCTAAAACAGGGAAATAAAACTAAGTAAGCATAAAATGCTTAGTAATTTCGTATAGCATGGTACTAAACTTACCATTCATTCTATTTTGAGATAACTATGTAAGGCATAATCAATCAATTTGACTTCAAGCCCTACACACATTCTCATTGCCCTTGTTAATCATATATTCCATAATATCATCAAACATATATGGACTCAACAACGGTCAAGTTTCCATGAACATATGCTTTCCACAACATCTATTCATTTAACATGTATAAATCATCTCTTTATATTACAAGTAAAATTTCATAATAGTTCATCTCAAATTCAGATCATTTCATATCAGAACTTTACCCATATTACTCAAAATATCAAGGTCACGATTAGTACACTCAGGGTGTACAAGTCCATAATCAATAATGAACATATATTCATCAAATAAAGTCCATGTACAAATATCATCATCTCATGTTTTCATATATCATTTGTCATGTACCATTATTTTATCATTCATATCTTCTCATGTCTGGAATTGTCACCCGTTGAGTTTATTCAGATATCAATGGATATGCAGGTAATACACTCGAGGTGTACGAATCAGGATCCGTCAAATCATGTCCAATGGTTCCCATTGTAATGACTTGAAATTTATGGCTATCAAAAATCGTGTTTTTGGCTTACTATTTTCGAAGATCGGGTTCGTAAATATTTATTAGAAATATTTACGAAGTTAGTTGATTGATTAATTAGAAGTTAGTTAAGTGAAATAGCTTTAATTGAGGTTAATTTAGTATTAAGACTAAATTGAATATAGTGAAAAAGTTGAATTATAGATTATAGAAAAGTGAAGGGACTAAATTAGTAAATAAGCCATAAAATAAATAGTGCCAAATGTATGGAAAAATAAAGTCCCATGTGTATGTATAATATACATATATTAATACTTAATATTTAAATATATAATATAATAATAATAAATTAATATAATAATATAATAAAAGAAAATAAAGAAACAAAACAGAAAAAGAGAACAGAGAAGTGGAACGAAATAGGAAAGAAAAAGAAAGGAGAAAAGAAAAAGGGAAAATTAGGGTTTTGAAGTTTGAAGCTTAATTGGTAAGTCAATTTATTCTCTTTTCTTGTGATTTTCATGTTTTTCGAATCCTAGAACAAAGCCCTACTTGAATTATGTTGAAATTTAGAAAGTTAATGAATTTTTAGATGTTGGTTAAGTTGAACAATTGAATGAATTATTAGATAAAGTGATAGAAATTCAAGTTAGAAGTGGAAAAAGGATTGAATTGTAAAAAGAGATATAATGTTTGTTATAGTAGGGACTAAATTGAAAAGATTGTAGAATTGATGTTTTATGGAGGAAGTTAAGTGTTAAAACTTGTAGAAGATGGATTAGAATAAAAATATAGGATTTTTTTGAAGAAAAAGAGTTAGCTATGGTTTAAGGACTAAATTGAAATTTAGGTAAAAGTTATACAGAAATTGAAATGTATAATGTAAAATGGTATATTGATGATTTTTGAATTGTTTAATTTTTTCGTAGCTAACGTATTACCAAAAACATCGACAAAGAAAGGAAAAGAGAAAGTGGACGAAGAGTAACTCAAGAATTACGGTTTGTATTTCTATAAACCGAACTTAATAGTTACTTATTGTATTATTAGTTAAATTGCATGGAAAAATGAAGATGAGGTAAGTATCATTATCTTACTGTACTGATTTGAAATGTGAATGTTTAAAATTGAAAAGTAACTGAAAAACCCTATTAACAGTGTCGGGCTAGCCGGCTATAATTGGCATGCCATAAGATTGGAAGTGTTCAGGGCTATTCGACCTTGAGTCGATGAGGCACCTCGAGTGCCTTACTGTTACTGTTACTATTCCAGATTAAATTTCGATGAGGTACTCCGTACCGTACTATTACTATTACTGTTTATTTCGACTTCGGCCGATGAAGCACTATGTGCTATAATGGTGTGTGGGTTGGATCCGTGTATCCATCCAAGTCTGAGTTATGTTAATAGGGGTAAACTACTGTATTGAAGACTGAGTGATACTGACTGAACTGAAAATCTTACTGGTTTTGATTTTGATCATATATGTTTTATGAAATAAAGACAATTGATTGAATACTCATGATATGCTTATTTGTTAAAAACTATGGATTAAGTATAGATATAAATTTAAGTATTAGTTTATATAAATGCCACTGAGTGTATACTCAGCATACGGTTTGTTTCCGTGCACAGGTTAGGTACAGAAGCATCTAACGTCTCAGCATCCAAGCCAACTCCCAAACTCAAATACTTGGTGATGTATCTTATTTTGAGAAATGGCATGTACCTAGGTTTTCAATGTGATCATTTCGGTATTGTAGTGAGAATGTTCCCATATAATACTAATGATAGTATGGAACATGCATATTTAGAGTATATGTATATATATAAGTTTGATTAGCATAATAATATAAAGTTTTGTTGATATAAATGATAGTAACAATAAACGTATGTTGGTTGGATGTTTAAATCATCCATTTGAATATGTTTTGGACGGGTTGAAAGATTGGATTTAAATTGCTTGTTATTCAAGGTTTGCAGGGTTGGTAAACTTGAACTATAAGGTTCATTTTGAGTCCACACGGCCTGGCACACGGGCGTGTGATCAGACTGTATGAGACACACGGCTTACACACGGCATGTTGATAGGCCGTGTGTCCCCTACACCTAAAATGTTGTAAAACAGAATGCTCAGGTATGGCCACATGGGCAGAGACACGAGCGAGTATCTCAGCAGTTTAAGGTGCACGGCTATAGTAGACGGGTATGTGCTTGGCCGTGTGAAAACTGCACTAGGTTCGAATTGAAAATAATTCCACACTGGCGTTTGACTTGGCAATATGAAACTATTTTGTTCATGAGTAATAAGTCAATGTAGTACACGGGTAAAGGACACAGGCATGTCCAAGCCGTGTAAGTCACACAGGGTGATAACACATGCGTGTTATGGAGACACACAGATGTGTCCCCTAAACCACACGGGCGTGTGGTACTATTCATTAAAGGAAATTTTGAAACTTTAAAGAAAGAGGTTATAAGCCTCTGATCGGGTTTCGATTTATTTCTAATATCTTAATTGAGCCCCAAATGTCTATAAAAGGGTTTAATAAATAAATTACTAAATTGTATAATGATAAATTTTATCTGAATTGTGTTATAAATTGTAGTGACTGGTAATGCCCCGTAATTCTATTTCGATGTCGAAAAAAGGGTTAGGGGGTGTTACACCCATAAGGTACTATATCAGAGAGTACACTCTCGAGCCACACATGTATACAACAGAACTACCAGTCCAGGCTAAATCTTTTTTATGACATATGCTCTAAGGAGCTTGGTCTGGATTACCCGTCTAGGCTCAATCCAATCTATAACATATGCTCAAGAGGAGTTATATTAGGATTACCCATCCGGGCTAAATCCTTTCTGTAATAAGGTCAATAGGATTACTCGTCCGAGCTAAATCCCATTAGCAACAAATGCAGGACCTCATTCATTTCGGGAAATCACATGTCCATCGATTTTCCATTTTACTCAACCGGGATTTAAACATTTTTATCAAGCATTATCGGGCATGTAATTATTTCATATATCCACAACATTCATATAATTCAAATAAACACATTCGACATTCATTTCAAGCATATAAGTAACATTCTCATCGTTCATCCTTTATCATCTATCGAGCATTATCATTTAATTTAAACATTTTTATTTATCGGGCTTGATCGGATATGTAATCTTTTCACATATTTATGACATTTATACAATTTACATAAACACAATCAATGCAAGCATGTAAATAAACACAATTTAGTTACACGAACTTACCTCGACAATGTTCGTGTATGTAAAATCTACTAATCCGATATTTTCCTCTTTCCTCATTCTAGCTCCGAATTTGGTCTATTCGGATCTATACAAGTAAATTTGACATCAACTTATCATATTTCACATTCAAGTGGACTTAATTTTTATCCTATTCAAAATTACCATTTTGCCCCTAACTTTTCCATAAATTCCCATTTCATCCCTAGGCTCGGAAAATAAAATTTGTGCAATTTACTCCCTATTCCAGGCCTAACCAAAATCCCATTACAAAATTTACAGCACATGTATTCACAAAATTTCAGAATTTTTCATCAAATTTCACAACTTTGCATTTTAGTCCCTAAATCATGTTTTTATAAAAAATCACTTTGTAAAAGTTGTTTATCTATCAACAACTTTTCATTTTCTACCATAAATTTCTAATTTTCAGCATATACATCCATGACCTATGTTTTATACTTTGATAACTTCTCAAATTGATCCCTCAAAACAGATAGATTAAACTATCTCGGTTTCAAAATATAAATATTACTAAAAACGGGGCTTAATTACTTACCCAAATATGCTTGATAAGTCTTCTTCCTCTCTCCTAGGGTTTCCATGGAAATATTTAGGGAAGATGATATGAAATTATTTTCTTTTTCATTTAATTAAATTGTCATTTAATAACTTTTCATCTTTTCAATTTAGTCCCTAGTCTTTTTTTTTATTTTTACATGGATGAGTCACCAAAATATCAACATAATTTTTATTAATGGTATAATTACCATATAATGACCTTAAGTTTTGAATTTCATAGCTATTTGATCCTTCTAGCTACTAGAATCCAACTTATACATTTTATGCGATTCGGTCCTTCTCGTAATTAAACACAAAATCAGTAAAATTTTCTTATAAAAATTTTAACATGACATTTCTAATATAATACGGATTATATAATAAAATAAAAAATAAATTTTATTTTTGGCTCAGATTTGTGGTCCCGAAACCACTATTCCAATTTCACCAAAATTGGGCTGTTACAAGGAAGGGAGTGTGTTAGTATAAGGTTCATAAATGTGTTGGATGATGTGTGGACAATTGCATGATGTGTAAAAAGTACGTGAAATGGTTATTAAAGTTGGCCTATAATTTGGCATACCAATAGAATAGTCGCAACGTCTGTCCGTCAAATGTTGGTCTATAATAGTGTCCACCAATGGGTTGTGTCCGCTTACAATGAGTATCTTCCAACAAATAATTTGAATAAGGAAATTATATCCGGCTGATGTAGCATATCTTTTAGACAGTATATGCCTTGGTTTTGTGGTGTCAATTAAATCTTTTTGTAATATTATGCTTTTGTGGAACTCGCTAAGTTCTTATGAACTTAGTCAATTTCTTTTCTAATTTTTAGGTGTTAGGTTGGAAGAATTGTAGAAGGGATTCAACTAGAACTGTGGCCTCTTTCGTGAGCCATCTTTTATTATTACTTGTAATATGTAATCACTGGGGATAGGATGACTGTTAGATTCCGCCAATTTTAAACTCGACAGCTTGTATCTGAAATGTTTATTTTGTATCTTTGGATTCTTATTAGCAATATTTTTGGGCTATACGCCAAACTGTTTTAAATGATGATAGTCAGCCAGTAATGAAATTTTAAACTACTGTATGAGTATTTATTTACTTTTATGTTATATATAAGCCAATAAGTGTTTATAGAGCTTCTGCTAAATATTCGATTAAACTATGTTTAATTATACATGGTGTATACTGCATAAGGTGCTTTTAAAAATTTATATGACATTCAATATTTTAGGTTAATGCCCCAATGCGTGGAGTATCCATCGAACCTAAAGTGTTAAAATTTCAAAATTTCTCTTTAGTCTAGTTGGTTTTAAATTGTGACACTCCATACCGAGATCTGACAATCAGGTCAAGTGTAATGTGTTATATGGAAAGTGCAGCATGTTAAAGCCATATTGCATAGGACACTCGCCTATAAATATCTCCAAGAATGATGAAGAGAGGATCGACCCTTCAATAATACTAACCTATACTCTCTCAAGATTCTCCCAACCCTCGACCTTCAAACTCTTTCCACTTTCATTCTCCATAGCCTTCGACTCTCCACCCTAACTAGGTGAACTGACCTTTTCAGCAACCATTCTCCTCTCCTCTGCATCCTTCCCTTGTTAATTATAACGTCAACAGTTGGTGCTGTGAAGGTAGATGACATATTTCTTAATCTCAAAGTGGTACCCCCACTGATCGAACCAACCAAACCAACGACCTTATCAACCAAGCTAACTCTTCTACTCCACAAAGCACTCTCATCCTACTAGTGTTTGGCATTTTCACTAGCCTAAATCCTGCAAAAACCCTTCATTCTACCTCCATCTCAATAGGATCTTATTTATAGTATACAAGCATCCTCATTCCCACCCTGGAATAAATGGTGTAGGCTTTGAAAACAACCTTAATAGGATTTATTCCTCTAGTCACCGCAACTTCATCAACAACTGTAACATATTAGTCATAGTCTGGTATGACTCCTTTTTGGCCATTTGACTGTACAGTTCGTTGCCTACAAGAAGCTATAACTTGTCTCATAGCCATACCTCCTCTACCAATTGTTATTTCCATCTCATTGGACCAAAGGTCCCATCAAAAGGTATTAGGCCCTCAACCTCACAATTTAGAGACCCTAGAGAAATTGTAATACCTCGAAGAGCAATTTTCTCAGCAAGAACATTGCTTCAAAGAGCAGCAAAAACAACAATGTATCCTCAACCAAATGTAGCTCACATTTCATTATCTCTCCAAAAACTATCCCGACCTTAACACCCCAAATATCACAACACATATAAGTGAATACTCACAATCCTATGGCATGCCAACTATATCCAACGATCTCAAAAAATCACAAGGCCAAAATACCGACACAATCATCATATATTATTTACTGATTATCTGCACATATTCATTGCATAATCACATCATTAGTACATTATACACACTATTACATGGCATGAATAACATACCCTCATATTTACTATCACAATAGTCATCACAACATATTCATATTACATCACACCCTAGTTCTCTTTATCACAATTCACAAGCACATTTATCACATATTTAGCATAGGTAAGAGAACACTTACACTTGGAATTGAGAGAAGGGGTTTAGGCTACCTCTAAATTCCCAAATAACAAAATGAATTGCTTACGTGCAGCTATTCCAAAACACTCACCGAAAATGAACTTCTGTTGAAAACTAAAAGCTTAGGAAAGTTTTTATTTTCCTTTATCTCTACTCGTTGAAGGTCCTATTGACTTCGACACTTCAACAAGACAAACCGCAAAAATATACAATTCACAATCAAGTAATAATTCACCTTAAATAGTCACAACCATAAGCCTAAACTATGTTTTCTTTTGACGGAAACCTTCGACATGGAAAACTTTAAATTTGAATGTCTCAGTCAATACTAAATATTTTCATCTAGGACTAATTCTCAACCTTTAAACTATACAAAACTACACGTTTCCAGGTATCGAAATTTTTCGACAAGTTTTGGCTATTCTAACGAAAATTCGTTAAAACACAAGAAATCATTAACAAATCTTTGAAGTAATTTTAGAAACCTTCTAATCAAGTTAAAACAAGTTGAAAAATAGTTTTAAACCATATTTTCATCCACAATCTCGAACTCTGCCATTAATGACTCAATTTTCGAGTTTTAATTAAAACATGAAATTTAACAATTATAAATTTGTTTTGAAAGTCTAGATATCAGTTAAAACTAATAGAAATTTGAATGGTTACCTTTGAAGGAAGAAAAATATAGTTTTTGACACAAATCTAAGAAACCTACGCTCGAGAAAGATTACAAAATTAATGGGATTTTTAGGAGTTTTCTAGAACTATTATGCAGATTAATACCTTGGGAAATAATGGGAATAAAAAATATGAGGTTTTTATCAACCAAAAATTGAAGGAGAGGCTTAGGAGAGCAAGAAACGGCACAAGCAATGGTGAAGAACAAGCTATTGTGAAAACAAGTTGGATAAGAGGGGTTTTCAGGTTGAATTTGAAAATTTGGCTAAATTGCTTCATAAGAACTCTTTATTTTGACTCTTTTACAGATCAGCCCTATTTTCAAAATTGAAGGTGTTTAAAACCCTTTTTCAAAAATTGACTCAATTCCCTAATAGCCATTGTCGAAAACATTATCGAATACCAACCTGACAAAATTTCGAGCACATATAAGCTAAAATTTTTAAAATACCCTCGAAAATTTTAAGCCCTATTTTTGGGTGTTACAGATAGTGATTGACTTTTCATAAAGGAAGATGTAATGATTGCCATGAGATAAAATAGGATCATACTAGTAGAACGGATATTATCCCAAAGATATCTTATGAGGGTGACAAACTTATGACAAGGTCATTAGATGAGTATTGAGTAGTTGCTTTTGTAATGGTATGTCGTTGAGGAGAGCTCAATCATGATACTATAGTTGAATATCTTCATGACTAAATGAGCTTATATTATAGGTGTAAATCTGGAACTTAATTATAAATCATTTGAGTCTCAACTATATATGTTCAATCCCCCTCTACTAGCTCATTGAAACTGGAAATGAATTGTGTGTTTGAATAGAAATGAACGGAATGAATAGAAAAAGAGAAATGGGAAACATTTAGGAATAATTATGGTTTTCTCCGAAATAGGTCAATTGAATTATTTGGATGTAGGTGTCCAAAAATTGGAAATGAAAATGAAAATGAAAATGGAATACTTATAAAATTATGGAAGAATGAGTTTATGTTTTTGGACTATTTTAAAGCCCGAAAATGAAAATAAATCATTCGGTCAAAGTGAACATGTTGAGCTATGACATATTGAACGAATTTTCTCAAAATTTTATCGGGGGTAAAATTGTCAAAAAAATTACTAAGGTAAAATTGGGATGAGAAAATTATTTAATATGTAAATATTAAAGTTTATTTTGAAACCTGAATCGGGTTGGATCACATTACAGAGTATTGGGTCAATAAGGTCTAGAAAGTACTCGTAATTGGACCCGATGTGAAAGAGGATCAAAATCCCTCATATAACATGAAGGGGGTGGCAACCCTAGTATAAATACAAGGGTGAGATGTTCACCCTTCTCTTACTCTAAGTAGGATGTTGATTTTTTATTTAAAATAAACCTATACAACTTTACAAGGGTTCTACCTTCTCTTCTTATAAATAGATGGCACCGGTAGAGCTATTAACACAACTTTTAAAAGATTGTTATTCTACCGAAAAATAGAGAGAATTTATTAAATATATTTTTCATAATAAAAATTTTACCGATTTCTATTAATAGAAGAAAGAATTTTCATTTTCACTTCAAAAGGAAAACTTTTTCTAGTTCTATGTTTTGGTTTAATTGGTTCAAGCCCACACTCTAAGCAGTTCGTGGTACGAGAATAGTGAAGAAGATCATTTGGTTGAAAGCCAAAAAAATACCAAGGATTTATTTATCTAAAAACATAGGTACGTATTTGATTAAGGTTTATTGCTATAAATATTACAAATTGAGTCTGTTTTCAAAATTTTAATTTTTCGCTACGCAAGAAAATTATTTTCAAACCAGATTTTTTCCAACAGAAAAGATAGGCTGTGAGAGAGTTGGCCTAGTTATGAAAAAGGGTAAAAAGGAAAATGTCCGAGGAACGCAATGATCTAATATGAAGAGCTATTAGGGAGAGCTCAATGAAGCGTAACCGAGAAGCAAATCTCATGAAAGGAATGGGAGTCTTTCTCCCCTGATAAGGATTGTAACAGCATGATTTTGGGGCTAGACGGAATAGTGGTCTTAGGACCACAAATCTGAAGTCAAAAAAACTATTTTATTATTATTTTGGAGTCATAGCATGTTTATATTAATGCATGAAAATTTTGGTGAGTTAATTTTGACGTTTATGAGCTTAATTGCGAAAAAGGACTACATCGCATAAAGTGCAAAAGTCTGATTTTGATAGATAGAGGTGTTAAATTAGCCATGAGCCAAATTTGGGGGTCTTTAAAGAGCAATTAGACCCTTAGAGGATAGGGTGGCCAGCCATAGGAGAGAAATTGTAGAGAAAGTCAAAATTAGGTGAAGCTTTGGTCACCAATTTTGACTAGTTTTAATATTAAATAAAACAAAGACCACATTCTCTTCATTCCTTCTTCTTCACCGATTTTACCAGCAAAAATAGGGGTTTTGGAAGCTTGAATTTTGCAGCGACTTAGTTCCCTCACAAGTAAGTGATTTTAATAAGTTTTCTTGATGATTTTTACATTTTTGGACCCCTTGAAGCATAAGCTTTCTATTAAGGGGACTATTTTGCAAAATGGTTGAGAGTTTAGGGTTTCACCATAAAAGAATATATGTAGTTTTCTGAAATTTTATAGAATAATATAAGTCTTAGATGAGTAATAAACAACTTTTGTGAAAGGATTTCTCATGAAAACCCTCATAGGGACTATTTTGCATAAGTTGTAAAATAGATGATAAGTGTGTGAAATAGTGGAAAGTTTGGATTGCTATAAAAGTAAAAAGGGTTCGGCTAAGCTTATAATTTGAAGAGACTCGATAAAAATTAATTTTCGAACATAGGGGTAAAATGGTCATTTTATGAAAGTCTAGGGGCAAAATAGTCATTTTGCCCAATTATGAAATGTTGAGTGTCTAAATCGATGTGCTGATGAAATAAATGAATTTTATTAATTTAGATCAAGAGAAGCGTGATTCGGGTCTTGATCGGGGTAAGAACAAAGTTTACGAGGATTAAGCTCATATTTATCATTTTGTATCGAGGTAAGTACATATGTGAATAATGTGTTGTTGAAGTTTACTTTAGAATATTTTGATAATATACATGTGTAAATGGCTTATTGTTGTTGTCATGTATCAAAATTCTATTTGTTGCCATGAATGTATAGATGACATGTTATGTGAGTAAAGTACATTGTGAGCAAGTACGATGCTATTCGGCTAGTTACGAAATCCCGTTGGACCTTAGACATAGCATAGGGTACAAAGGGGTATGTTGTAAAAACTATGTGATCTGAACTCATGAGTTGAGTCTGAGTTCATGAGATGAATGTTATAGGTAACGTGGATCCGAGTACTGGCTTTGTGTACAGACCCGTAAGTGGCTCAATGAGCGAACGTTACATGATAACTATGGGATCCGGATCCTAACTTGATAAAAAGGCTCGTGAGTAGCTCAAATATGAGTGTTTCATAGTACAAGGTGGCCCTGGCTACTTATATGACACTTAGATGCAAACTCCCCGATTATCCATATGTATTCCGAGAGTTCAACGGGTAACTTGAAATTTTAGTTGGTGAAAAACTTTGATGAGGTAAGTTTACTGAACTCATGGATAGTACTTGAGTAAGGGATGAGATGCATTAAGTATACATGAATGAACGGAAGCGTAAGATAGAGATGTTAAGTAATTTATATCTTTTACGCATGTCAAGTTATTGTTTAACGAATATGATTTTCCTTTAATTACACTTTAATTGCATATATGTACTTACTAAGCTCCCATGCTTACCCTTCTTTCTTTTCTTTCCTTATAGTGCCGCCAAGCTAGCATCGGGGGATCCAGTGACATCAAAAGCTTCGATCACATAGGTTTTTGCACACAGGCTAGGACACGGGCATGTCATGGCCGTGTGAAGGACACGGGCCAGGCACACGGGCGTGTGCCAGGCCGTGTGAAAACCCCTATAGGTGTGAATTTAGAATTAATTCCACACGGATAAAGGACACGGGCGTGTCCCTGTCTTCCTTAGGCCATGTGAGCCATACGGGCCAATAGCACGACCATGTTGAAATGGTCACACGGGCGTGTTGCCCCTCTCACACAAGCATATGCCCCTATGTTAAGTGTTATTTTTAGAGTTCGTTTAAGGACCTGAATTGATTCCGAATGGGTTCCAATGGATGTTTTGAGCCCCGTAGGCTCTTAATAAGGATTCTATAACAACAAAATTGAAAAAGTTTTTAATTTAATCATGTTTTGGCGATATGAAAATGTTTGTATGCTTGAGTTCAAGTTAGGTAATGCCTCATATTCTGTCCCGACGTAGGGCACGAGTGTGGAGTGTTACAAGGATACTATCCAATGGACAGTATGTCCGTCAAGACTATTCCCCTTTAAGGAAAGCCTATTGCGGGTATGCCGCCATAATAATAGCTCCGTAAGAAGGAATCGAGTAGGTAAGATAGCAAACTAATATGGCCTTAAGAGTGATGGTTTGCTAGAATGATAAGTCAATTGTCTATTATGTGGGACAAGTGAGTCTCAAGTTAGTCAAGAGCATGGGGCGAATTATAGGAAGTAATCCCCCTCGGAAAATAGTAATGAAGAATGAGAATAGGACCGCCAGAGTGGTGGGCTTTCTGAAAGGTCAACATAGCACAAAAGTGTCAACGAGTCCTTTGAGACTAAGGTTCGGATAAAAAGAGTCTACCGAAGATTGGATAGAACAAGTCCTCTAGAGAAGGAATGTCCTAAGAATCCTTGGGCGGATAGTTGACAAGGATACAAAAAAGGGTTCATAAAGGGATGCCGACAAACGACCAAATCAAATAAAGGTTAATAAATACCCCGAGTGAAAGAAAATGAAATAAAGAAAGGATAAGAAGATAAGCTAGGTTCGCTGGTATGGCGAGGTGACTAGTATACGATTAAGTGAAAAGGCCGACCAGGGTCTCATGACAAGCCGAGTAGCCTGAAGGTTCGGGTATAGTCTACTACCCCAATGTAGAATGCTAGCGTTGAACGAGTAGGGAGCATTTATATTTAGTTATTTATTATTTGTTACCCTCGTGTGATAGGGTTTAATTGTGGTATAGCTAAGTAACTCACTAAGTTCATTTAAACTTATAGAGTTGATGGACGTTCGCATGAATTGTGAGGATGATCAAGGACTTCAAGGAGGGACCAAGTTAGATGGAGTGGAGATTGCTGATCACTGATAGATCAAGTCATGCACATAGGGAGATGGTATCATTGGAAGCTTCACCTAAGCTTAAACCATGTTGTAGCCAGACAATGTCTTTACGTTTTGGAATTTTAATCAATTAGCCTTTAGCCGAATCTTAGGAAATTATTTGTAAACAAACATATCTTAATAGAGACAAAAATATTTTGAAGGATTAAGCATTCAATGGTTTAAGGTCGTAGTTTTAAGAATTATTATTAATTTCTTTATTAGATAGATTTCATTTTAGAATGTTTATAACAGTTAATTTATTAAGTTTAAGTATAGATCCTTTGTGATGCTTCATACCAGAATCCGGCGATCGGGTAGAGAATGGGGTGTTTTAGGATGACATCCGAAAAATAATGCGAACCTCCCGTGTAATAGCCCAATTTTCAGTGGTGTCAGAAACAGTGATTTGGGATCACTAAATTCGACAAGTAAGTTTGAAAATTTAATAAATTAACAATTATAGGTCAAGTGTGAATTTAGAAGAATTTTTGAATTAGTGAATTTTGTGATTTAAAAATAATTTAATAGGTAAATTGGGTCTAAAACGAGGTATCAAGACCTCAAATTCACAAGCCGAGCCATAAATATTTTTATAAATATTTATGGAGTGCCATTGAGTTAGTATTAAAGTTTTGTTAGAAAATTTTAACGTTTGGATAGTCAATTAATTAAAAAGGACTAAATTGAAAATAGTGTAAAATTTGTTAAATTGTGATTAAATAGCTTAAGTGACTAATAAGGAGGGATTTAAACAGTTAGACCCAAATTATATGGGCTGGATGGTTTGGGCAAGAAAATCAGCAAGAAAATAAGGAGAAACAAGGGCAAAATTGGAAATTTTGCAAATTAAACATATAAAACAAAAACAAAATTGAAAATTCTAGAAATTTCATCATTTTTCTTCAGCCAAAACGCCATAGGAGAGAGTTTTCAAGCTGGTTTTTTATATTTTTCATCATGTAAGTTCAATTCTTGTTTTTTCTTTGTAATTTTTCATGTTTTATGACTTTTACAATTAAGTCCAACTATTGAATTCATTTTTTTTTGATTCTATGGATGATTTTGAAAGTTTCCATGAGTGAGTAATTTAATTTTATGATGAATTATCATAGATTTGAAGCTTTAATTTCATTATATTATGATTTTATTAAGTGATTTTAGTAGAAATTGATTTTTAGGACCTAATTGTGAAAAAGTTAGGAATTGGGGCTTTGTACTGAAATCCTGAATATCAAAGGCTGTATAATAGCCTAAAATGATTAGATAAAGTGTTATTTGAGGAAAAATTAGTTCAATTAAAGTGTTAATTGAGTAGAGACTAAATTGTAAAAACTGTAAATTTTGGGGTAAAAGTGTAATTTAGAAAATTAAAGAGCATAAATTGCAAAGTGAATTAGTATTGAATTAGATACTAACGAATGGAAAATTTTATATTATAGATCGAGAATCTGAAGATAAACGCGAAAAAGAGAAAATATCAAACTAGTCCCTGCATTTTTACAAATTCTACTGATTGGCCCAGGTAAGTTCATATGACTGAATTTTTATATTCAATTGTTAATTTAGGAATGATACAATATTCATAATTTGTATTTTTGCTATTGAATTATGAAATTGAAATAATGTAAAAATCGAATTGAAAGTTCAAATCAAGGGATACGCAAGATTGAGTACGTACGTTCAGTGACGAGTGATGAATTGACGGATAAGTCCATGGTTGGTCCATGGAAAAATGTGGAATGTAGGTATGGATTTACAGTGATAAGACCATACTGAGTTATAACATTGTGAAAGTGAACGTAAGCCCATGGTTAAACCATGGCAGTTATATGTGTATAAGTGTAAGACCATAGCTGAGCTATGGCAAACTAGAAAGTGTGCAAGACATGGAAAGGCCATGGCAAAGTGTGTGCAAAACTAAAGTGGTGTGTGGCATCAAGCAAACGACATACTCAAATCTGTAAGACGTTCTCTAATTTGACGAAAAATGGTAAGTGATATGTTAACTAAAGTGATAGAAATTGAATAGTTGTTAATATTGAGCTCAATCATGTGATGTGTATTGACAGTGATTGTGATTGGCAGGAAATGATAGTAAATTATATAGTTTATGATTTACTGTAGAATGTTTGGTAAGGTTTATCTTTACAACTTATGAACTTACTAAGCTTACATAAGCTTACTCCTGTGTGTTTAATGTTCTTTGTAGATTGACGTAAAATCAGTGGATTGGATCAACACATCAAGGCACACTATCCAGATTGCTCCGGTAAATTTTATTGTGCATCTTAAGGTTTATATGGCATGTATAGGGTTTAATTGAAAGGAAGTTAAGGTGTTATAAACTTAGTTATCAACATTTTTTCACTAAAACAGTTTTGGACAATAGCAGTAGTCCGACTTTGAAAATTCACCAAAAATTGTGGAAATCGAATTAGAGGTTGAATAAATTATGAAATTAAAGCCTATTGAGTCTAGTTTTACATAGAAGAAACAGTGTAAGAAAATAATTTCATTTTATGATATATTTGAATTTTTGTGAGACAATGTCAGAATGATTTTGGGTTCCCCTATTCAGACTTTGGAAAATCATTAAAAATGCTTTGGGGTTTAAATTTATATGTCTAAATTCTTAATGAGTATATTTTCAATAGAAATAGATGGGAGCATTATCCAAACCCCGTACTAAGAGATAATTAATTTTTAGTAAATAAAGGTCAAAGCTGTCAAACAGCAGAACAAGGGTAAATTTGAAGATTTTACTGTATTTATTGGCTAAACCATAAATTCTGAAATTTTTATGGTAGAAAGATATTTGAGTCTAGTTTCAAAAACATTAAGTGGATCTTAATTTACATTTTTTTAGCTCAAGATATAAATAATTTAGTGACTATGACTTGAGTGGACAACTTTGATATGAACATAAGTAAATAGTGGAATTATGTGTAATTATTCTGTAAACTCTGACAACATCTTGTAACCCTGTTCCGGTGAAGGATGTGGGTTAGGGGTGTTACATCCCAACCATATCTCAGCATTCTGGGGGCAACAACAACATCTCTGTAGAGGATCGACTCAAGGCCTTCAAGGAATAGCTGGGAGGTTGAATGTTAGCAGGTGTAGAGCAAGAGGCTCATTGGAATAACTCTAGGAAGTTTCATCTATTTTGGCCCTTCTTACTTCTTGCAACACTTCCATTTTAAATGTTTTTAGCTAGTCCTCTAGGGAAGCATTATTGACGTGAGTGTGTTGTGAGCCAACTAGCTAGTTGTTAATGAGTAAATCATTGGGGTTGCTGCACTATGGATCTCTACGGATAGGCTAAGCTTCATCATCAAGTTGGCTTTCCTAGAAGTTTCATAGGCCACTTAGAGTTCAACTATTAGTTTTTCATTTTGAGCATTCTGTTGATCAAACAGATGCTGACGTTCTTATTGCTACTTGAAGCAACGCTATTGCAAAGAGAGTTTCTCCTTTAAACATCGCATTTTCTCCTGCATCTTTTAACCTACTACTAGAACCCAAAAGACTGCTGGTGAGAGGCCCGGTCCAAATTGGTAGTGGCGGTGGTAGCAATAGTGATGGTGATATTTAACTGGGGTGGTGGAGTAGTAACGTAAAAGGACAAGGCATATTGCAAATATTGGGCAAAAAAGCTCTTTTGGGTCATGGGAAGAGGCTAAAGATTGGCTGAAACCTGAAGGATGATGGCAGAGCAAGGCTAGAAGTTAGTGGCAGAGAGGTCACTGAAAATTACTGATACAATGCTGGTAATGGTTGGAAAAGTGACAAAAATAGAGCAAATTGAGAGAACAACCATGGATGTTGATAAAGGGGGATTGGAAATCTGAGATGATGGTCATGGTTGTGTCATGGCAGGAGGGTTTTGAGTTGAAGAGAATCCTGAGGTAATGGGATGAACAGTGTTAGCTGGGTTGAGGGAAGCATCAATCTAAGATAAAGAAGCTATGCGTGTCCACACTTACTACACCAATTGTTGATGAGAGTATCAATAAGGGAGGAGATACAGAGGAAGATATGATGGTGCTGAGAAAGGTTGGTTCAACTTGACTAGATGGAAGACTAAATATGCAAAAGAGAATACTGGAGATTGTGGTTGAAATGCTTAAGGGTCGATCATTTCTTTATCATGTTAGGGGTATATATAGTAGAAGTCTCGTGCTTGGAAACGTTGACATGATAAATACACATGACATGTCACATGTCACATGTCATGATATTGTTTCACAAATTACCTTAGCATAAAATGTAAACATCTACCATGTTAAGTTTAAGAAAGAGGCTTAATTAATTTTTATTTTTTAATTAATAATTTTTGGCTTAAGCCTAAATAATTTCATATAATTATATTTTTTTTCTTGGTAAAACCCAAAAAACCATAGATTCATGTTGTTTTGCCACCACTTGTTGGGTCGAATAATATATTAGTTTGGTTGCACCCTTATAAGACCAAATTTTCCTACCTTGTTTTCACTCACTTGTTGCCCATGGTTTTAAACTGTAAAGAGAGATAGAAACCATCAAAGAATACTCATAACGCCCACAATTTCTTGAATCGTCTGTTTCTCTCTTTGATCCCCCCATTAAACCCAAGATTTTCTACCTTTTGTTAAACCCAGAATCTGCTCCTTAAATAACATTGCCAAAAAAACCCAGTATTCTATTCATTAAAACATAGCATTGTTCCGAATTTTCCCTTCTTTTATCTTCATTTGCAGGACATCAAACAAGGTTTTTCAAGGTTTTGGCAATCTGGGTCTTTTTCTAATTTGTGGTCGATGGGGGAATCAGAGGAAAAGAAGAGCACGAAGAGGGATAAAATGAGGTGGAGATGGATGATTGGAGCTTCCATTACAATTGTTCTTGCTATTGCTTTGGCTTCAAGGGCTAAACCAGAGATCTCTCCGAAATTTGGAGACACAAAAAAGTCTTGTCAATGTTCTCAGGTTTCACTTTCTCTTTTATATTGCTCTTCCTTGTTTCTTTGACAAAACACATTGATTGTTGGTGATGAAAATGATTTTGTTTTATTTTGGTTGTCTCATTTTGTTTGGATGCTAGGGAACTGGTCGAAGCTTAAAATGGAATTGAGAATTGTTGTTTTTGTTTCTTTTAAATATCCTCTGTGTTCAGTTGATGCCGATGAATTTCTTTGTTGCGTTTGCCTGGTTATGATTCAAAGTCATTCGGCACTTGGATTTTCTTGAATGAATTCTGTTGTCTGTTGCCCATTGGTTTAGGTTGATTGATGATTGTTTGTATCGAATGTTGCATTTTTGCAGGGCAAACACAGGCATAAGGGGACTGTAGAGGATTGTTGTTGTGATTATGAAACTGTGGACCATCTTAATGGTGAAGTATTACATCCAATACTTCAGGAACTTGTCAAAACCCCATTTTGTCGGTACTACAAGGTTTGCTTATTACCCCATTCCCATTGTATGATGAGAATATATACATACATGTATATATGTGGATGCTTTATTTTATTATTTTGGACACAATTTTCACAAAGTTGATGTGGGAACTGGAAAGGTGATTCTAGTATTTGTGGAAATTTGGAAGTAAAACACGATGTATAGAATGAAAAAGCACACTAGCTTAAGTTTTAGAGAAGTGTGATTATTATGAAACCTTTTTCATGTTTTTATTCATCTTAGTATGATAATGTTAGTTTACATGCTGGATTTGAAATTTGTGCTCTATGTTTTTCATTGAAGACTAGTTTCTTCTATTGCTTTGGGTAGGTTAAATTGTGGTGTGATTGCCCATTTTGGCCTGAAGATCATATGTGCCGTTTACGGGATTGTAGTGTTTGTGAATGTCCAGAAAGTGAATTCCCGGATTCATTCAAGCCCTTCCAACGTACCCTTTCGTCAGATGACCTTAAGTGCCGAGAAGGAAAGCCACAGGCTGCTGTTGACCGCACGCTAGATAGTAAAGCTTTTAGAGGGTGGACAGAAACAGATAATCCCTGGACGTATGATGATGAGACTGATAATTGTGAGTCAGAATTTGTTATTAACTCATTTTTATGTATTGGATGCTTTCTAGCACACTGCTTATGGCCTTGAGAACCATAATTAAACTGATGCATTGCTATAGGTTAAGATTCAGTGTTGCTCTCTAGGCAATGCTAGTGATGATAAGATTTACGGTGAGAGTTGTGGTGTTCTCAACATTAATACCCCAAGCAGTTGATCCTGTAAGTTACTGTTTTTGCAGCCGAGATGACTTATGTGAATCTTCAACTGAACCCAGAGCGCTATACTGGCTACAATGGTACATCGGCTAGAAGGATATGGGATGCTGTCTACTCGGAGAACTGTCCCAAATGTGAGTTCTCGTTAATCTTCTTTGATGCATGTGGGAATGAAAGATGCCTGTGCATTTTCTTGGTATGAGTAGAGGCATTGGTCCATTACCTTTTAACAATTTGATTTTGGAGTAGTAACTAAATGTTGAATGCCTAGTGATGAACCTTCAACGACATAAATCAATATATTTTCTGGTTTGTGAACTTATTAATTACTGTGGTAGGCGTGCTTTCTGTTCTATTGAGTACACACTAAGTAACAAATATCCTTAATGGAAGATAGGAATAGTCTAATGAACCTCCTTTTTTTAAAAAAAATTACTTTATTTGTTTGTATTCTGATACACAGATCCAGCTGAAGAGTTATGCCAAGAAGAAAAAATACTATACAAATTGATTTCTGGTCTTCACTCATCTATTTCGGTCCATATAGCTTCTGATTATCTGATTGACGAAGCTACAAACTTGGTATAAATTCTCAATTTTGTCACTCAGTACTTGTGCTCATTCATGAACTTAATTTCATAGGTGCACAATAATGTTGCAGAGATTAACATTGTTTCTTTATTTTTATCTTCCTTATTTCAGTGGGGCCACAATCTTGAAATAATGTATTATCGGGTTTTACAATATCCAAATCATGTTGAAAACCTGTACTTCACATTCCTCTTTGTTCTCCGAGCTGTGACAAAGGTGCGTAGCCTAGCATAAAAATAAGAAAAAACAATGGTACATGTTGAGCAAGTACTTAATAAATAAGGAAGCAGTTACGTTATAATCCAAAACTGAAACCATTTATCTTACTAGAGCTTGCTTTGATGCATTTCAGGCAGCTGAATACTTGGAGCAAGCTGAATATGATACAGGTAATCCAACTGAGGACCTAAAAACGCAGTCCCTAATGAAGCAGCTACTTTATGATCCAAAACTGCAAGCTGCATGCCCACTTCCATTTGATGAAGCCAAATTGTGGAAAGGACGAAGAGGACCAGAACTGAAACAGAAAATACAAGCACAATTCAAAAATATCAGGTTTCTCTAATTTCCTCTCTGGTGATGCATGTAAAATGCTGCAACTCTTATTTCTGATTAATGTTATTGAACAATGGACATATAAAATGAGAAACCATTTTTACTCGAAACATATTATATTCCGAAAGACGGAGTAAAATCTGAAATTGTACTTTTTACCTCTCTCAGTGTCCCTCACTTGCAGAGAAACTTCCATGAACTGTTTCATCTTTGTGGCCACTAACATTTGCAGTTTTTGTCAAAATTGTCTTAATTGTATTTTTGAACCTTTTTTGGTCATCAACCTTTGTTCTTTTTTTCAATCTGCTTTTTCTAACAGATTTAATTAAAGTACTGTTTAAAAAGTTAACGGGGATGATGTAGAATTTCATATGTAAAATATTTTTAATGAGATGTAATTTATTACTTAGGTAACGTAATAAGATAATTACATGTGGAAAATGATAAAATAATAAATAATATATTAAATTTTAAAAAAACCCTTAATTTAAAGAAAATGAACATAATTATCTAAAAAAAGTAACTCTGTTGAAAAACTTTTCAGTAAACAAAAGTATGAAAGATTGGAACCTTGAATTTATTCATTAAATCAGTTAGAAAAAGCAAATTAAAAAAAAGAACAAAGGTTGATGGCCAAAAAAGACTCAAAAATACAATTAGGGCCATTTTGACAAAACAGTCAAACGTTAGTGGCCACTTTTATCATTAAGCCTTTGATTATTTATGTCTGATGGGTTTTGCAGTGCGGTGATGGATTGTGTTGGGTGTGAAAAATGTCGACTTTGGGGAAAGCTTCAGGTTTCTGGTCTTGGAACTGCACTGAAGATTCTGTTCTCTGTAAATGATGAGGAGAATTTGGTTCAGATAGTAAGTACCCTTCCCCATTTGTAGCTTTCAATTTTTCAGTTCTAATCTCATTCTAGTGTATGATTCCAACATTCAGTCATGGCTTTCCAACTATAGTAGCTAGAGTTTTTTCTTGTAGAAAATGCTTCTTTTTTCAAGTCCTTGAAACACCAAGGATTCTGACCTAAATATGTTGTCATGGGTAACATATGGAAAGAATTAGAAACCAACTTTTTCACTCAGACTCAAATGGTTCGCTTTATTGGCCCGCAGTTGCAGTTGCAACGGAATGAAGTAATTGCGCTGATGAATCTACTCAATCGACTATCGGAGTCTGTAAAATTTGTGCATGAAATGGGAGCGGCAGCTGAAAAACTGGTCCAGGGAAGGATGCATTATTCCAGTAGGTTGAAGAGCCTAGTGCAAAGGATATTGGCATCTATTGTTAAGACATAGGTAGCAAGACATCATTTGAAGGTCCTGTTTGTGTTTTGCTTTTACCTTAACACGTGTGATATTTTGCAGATAAGGATGAGAAATTCAACTGCAAAGAACCACACATTTCTTTTTTGGGGGAAAAAATTAGAATTAGGGTTTTGGAGAAAATATAAAATTTTGGTAGTGTACAATCAGACAAATTAATGTCAAACAAAACTAGAAGTTAACACAAGTTAAAAATTGAGTGTTATTATCATATGCGTCGCTTAAAAATTCAGTGCTTTATACTTATGATATCTGCAGTTTTAGGGCTAATTGCGCATAACACATCATCCTCAATCTGCAATTTATATTAGTAAAACTGTGGATTTATTTCCATCGTCTTTATAAATGACATTTCAAAATGAGTTTTTCCTTATGGGTAAATTATAGAAATAGCCTATTATTTTTTTCTATTTAATTCACTTTGAACTAATGTGAGTTTTTTATTTGTCTATTAACAAATTTAATCCTTTAATATTTTCACATTCTATCAATATAATCTTCAATATAAAAATTTTAACAAATCAAGCCCTTAATATTTACAAATTGTCATTTTAGTTCAAGTTCTAAAAAAATTAATAAATTTGATCTTCAACATTTATAAAATTTATCAATCTAATCCTAACTTTGAAAATAAAAAAATTTCAAAAAATTATTTTTAACCATTTATAACTCAATAAGAAAAAGAGTATCGTCTTTATAAACACGGTATAATTTTTTTTATTCCACAAGCAACTTTAAAAAATTGATATTAGACTTCTTTTAAATATCTTACTACCCCTATAAAATATTTGTCAACACTTAATCATGAGTCTAAACACTCCACTGGGAATGCATTAAATATTTTCTCTAATTAAAATACTATTTAATTGAATTAATTTTATAAAAAATATTTTTTATTTTAAGTTTTTCCTATTTTCTTATATAAATAAATATAGAAAATTAGTAATACTTTTATAATATAATTTAAATTAATTTTCTTATTAAAAATAATTTATAAAAGTGTAATCTATAATTTATATCTTAATGAGATAAATATTAAAATTACACGTGAACTTTGTTTGTGGTTGAAACATATGATTTAATTATACACATTTAAATAAAATATACTTTTTTTTTAATTTTTATATTGGATTAATATAATTATTTGTGTGTACAATATATAAATATAAAATTATACTATGTTGATAATGCTTGCTGGCGATTTGTAAAAATTTAATAAAAGTAAAATTTCATGTATAAAATTATAAGTGACTTCTCGATTTATTAGTGACAAACTTACCATTCGAACATTTTTCTAACTTGTCACGCCCTAACGTGAATGGGTATAACATTTAATAATTTATAAATAATGATTTAGTTTTACGAGTCTATCAGACCCAAATTGAAACAGGGTTTGTGCAAGATTTTTTTTTTTTTTTTTTAAATATCACTACACCTTGTGATCTAATTTAGAAATTTTATTTTACAAAATTAAGGTAAAAAGTACAAAAATCAATATTCTGTTTTTATAATATAATTGGATTAAAAAATATCACTACACCAGGTAAGAATTTTATGTCAAATCTTATTGTAAATATATTTTATTTGTAGCTGAGAAAGATTTAATCAAATCAGTCTCTCTACTATGAAATGGGTCAAATTAGAATATAGTTAATATTTACTGTAAATAATAAATTTAAAATTTTTTATAATTCAATTAATAAAATATTTTATTTGCAAATTAACTTTAAACATTATTTATGGAATAAATAAATATAAAATATGACGTAATAATGAATGGAATGTTGTATCAACTGTAACCATATAATTTAGACAGCATCTCTTTGAGTAGGACATTATTTAATTCCCATAAATTAGAGGCATGTGTGATTATTTATTTTTAAATGGATGAAATAAGTTTGTTTCTAGAATGCACCCGATAACAGATTTTAACCAGAAGTCAACTATTCACACACGAGTGGATCTAGAACATCTTCTTTGACCAACCATATCTTTTCTTATATTGGTGGTGAGATCCTATTTTTATTGGCAAACAAAAACAAAGTCAGAATACGTGGGTTAACCTACATCATTCAATCATCTTGTCTTCTCCCTTCATCTTTCCTTAATTTACGCGCTGCAAGTCTGAAAACCCCTATATAAATCCTCCTTCCATCCCCATAACTTACCCAATCCATCCAAAAAAGTAACAAAAACCCAATCTTGATCAAGCTTTCCTCAGTTTTAAAGATGATGAAAGAGGTGGTATACATGCAAAACTGGGGTGCAGTGGCACCATCCCCTCTCATTAATCCCAGAAAATCTTCCACATATCCAAGGCTAGAGACCATTCATGAAGAAGGGTGTGAAAATCGTTCAGTTTTTTCAAAGAAATTCTTGCTGGTTCTCCCCCTTGTCTTGTCTACGGCTGTCTATTTCTTGGTAAACAAGGATTTGACTCTGTGTGCATGAGCCCTTCCAATGCTTTTTTTGCTTCAAAGGGATCCCCTTTCTTTGCTTGAGAGATGAGAAGCCTGGAAAATGGAGAATCTCAATAAATTCAATGCCAGGGAGAGATGAATGTTCAATAAGTTTATAGCATTGTAATGTGTGAGAATATGAGATAGATGGTGGGCAAATCTGCTTTGACGTTCATAATTTGTAAATCGTGTTTTATCATCATATCAATCCAACGTTTCCCAGTCTCTGGTTTTTGAAAGTTTCTGATTGCAATAGTTTTGAACATTGGCTAAAATTTTCCTGCTTTAGAAAGGCCTGCAACCACCAGCTAACAAATCTAACAATCTAATTCACTGCTTGCTAACTCTGGTTAATAATATAATAACTAGTGATTCTAGCCTTTAGGGTACACAAATGAACCCAATTCTTTGCATAATGAAAATATTTCCTGCTTATTGTATGGAGAGTTGGCCAAAATTATAATTTACTCCAAAAACAGAGCATCTCGACTTGGGCAGTAATGGTTAAAGAATCTCCTGGCTATCACCATTGATTTGTGTGTTTTTATTTTAATTTATTTCTTAATTTCAATTTGGAAAGTGGCTTACGCATTCGCTGACATGATCCAACTGGACATTTTGACAGTTCAAATGGTTGCTTGTAGTTCTAGAAGCCACCACTTGAAAATTGCCAGCTTGAGATCATGGTATGAGTTGGGCTCTCTCTAGAGACATTGCTTGGTGGCCTTGGACCTCACATCATTCCCATTTCTCCTTTTTAATAACCAAATTAGAAATTCCAAATCTCTTTTTTTTTTTTTTTTTTTTTTTTTTTTATTGACACCAAAATCATTAACTTTAGTGTGGAATTTCTTAGTCTTGTGATGTACGAAATATACCCACTTCCATCCTTACAATATGCTTGATTAAGATTAAACTCCTTATTTTACACACATGCAATTGCATTCATTGTACTTCTTTTTCTTTTTGCTCCCTCTGTTGGTAGCAGGGGATCTGCTTTTCGATTGAATATGTCCATTTATCTATAACGGCTAGATGAAGAAACAATGTTATATGTCCAGGTATAATAGAGCAAAAAGATGGAGCAAAAGTGCTTTTCCATTGAATATCTCCACGTGTTTTGATAATTTAATTACGTTTTAACCCTCTAATACATGGAACTTCTTAATTAAAATATTAACAACAAATTATAATAAACTATTTTTTATATTCTTATTAAAAGTATTTCTAAAAATCACTTTTTCAAAACACTTTTTAAAAATTCTTTTCAGAAATAATGTTAAACAAGCCCTTAATGTACTATATCTTGTTTGGTATAATGAGTAATTCAATTGAAAAAAAAAACTAAATTTTAAGTTTAAAAATAATAAACTTTTTATAAGAATATTTATATAATATTTGGTGAGCGGCAAGGCAAGATAACCTATGGCTTGAAATGTATATGGACAGTTAAATTCAGAGAGATGGAAATCAGAATCTTGTTTAAACGGCATTAAACATAGACAGGTTAGGAATATTTAGGAGAGAAAAGGATGTGAACTCATGAAACCTGAAAGTGTGAAATTTAATATATAAAGTATACAAGTAGCAAACTGAGCTAACAATCTCTAACTGAGCTATTGATTGGTGTTCCCAATCCTTGAAATCCCTTCCACAGAGGTTTTGATTTTAAGCATTAATGTACGTATCTATGCAACAAAACAAAAGAGGAACAAGGCCCTCTTTCACAAGCCTGAACTGCCACATTCCTCTTCAGCAATGGTCTCCAATCTGGGACACCTTGAATGTTTCTGGTGAGCTATCAAAAGGGCTGGTGCCACTTCACCTCAGTTTTGCATAGCCATTTTATTTGTTTGATGCAAAAATGCTTGGAAGAAAGAAGGCGATGCTGAGCAATGGAAATGTTATTGCTCCCAAAATCCTGAGGAACCTATATAAATTTACCTAATCTATAATGAGGCAAAGGCCAAATAAGCCAAGTCTTGAAATGTATAGAAACTGTTAAATTCAGACCCAGTGCTAAGTTTAGAACATTAAAGTATTAACTAAAGGAGTTGGAACGGGAAAGAAGTTCTAAAATTAGAGAATTATTGACCAAATCTGAACATGGGGTTACACCAAATGTGCTTGACCATATTGAATAATCACAGAATAGATCATCTGGCAGTCCATGTGTATCAAATGCAAATGAGAAGCAATCCCAGATGGGGTTGGTGATGGTGAATTAACAGAACATTTTCTGGTTGAAGGAAATTAGGAGTTGCACCAATCCTGATAATGGTCTAACAAATAACAGAAAGAAATAAAAGCTGTAATAGGTCACAACTTGAGTTCAATTCTTCCCGAATTTGTAAGTATCATTCATGGTTCTAATTATTCGTGGTCATGATTTCTTGTTTGGGGGTGTATTGAGTAGGAGGTGACTGAAACTTCTGATTACTAGAGTTAGAGGCCTTGAATGCGATGATTGAGAGGGAACTAAGATAGTGAAGGAAAGGAAAAAAATCATATAAGATAAAAGAGGAAACAGCGGCCCAGGGATGTTTGGAAAAGTCTAGTGGACAAAACAACTTGTCTGAGAAGAAAGAGGAATCAGTGGCCAATATTTTCCACTTGCTGTTCAAAACACATGATCATTGAGGAAAAGACTAGTCTTTGGTGCCTTATGGTGGGAAAAATTAATGTGCCAGAATTAACACTCGATTTAAGCACTTTTTTAACAGTAATATTAAATAATTAAATTTTAACCCAAGTTTTTAAAACTCACTTTTTATAAACATAGGTAGAATATAGTATCTCTTCTGGTTTTTGTATCCCTTGATTGATATACCTATTTGTATTCATACATATGCTATTGGAATGTAGGTATAGTTGTATGTATGTATGTATGTATGTATAAAAGATATTTTATTAAAACGAAAAGAACGAAAGAAAACTGAAGAAGTAAACATAAACATGTATTAAATTCCAACATCAAGCAAAGTGTGTATACAACAAAAGATAAGAGAGAAAAGAAAGGGAGAAAGGAAATAAAAGGAAAAAGAGAGTGTTGTGCTGCTCAACCTCAAACTTGAATTGAGAGGTTTCTTCAAAAATGGTCTCTAAGCTTGGAGAAGTAGATGGCTTGTTGTGAGAAATGAAAAGGGCTGGTGCCTTCTCACAACTACTTTCCAAGTATTTCACACCCTTCATCTTTCCTCCAACGAAATTTTCTGATTTTTTACTTGTAGAATGGGGGAAGGCAAACACAATCTGAGAGAAGAAGAAACTTTGGGTATTGGTTGAAGAAATGGTAAGAGTGGTGGGTTGGTTTAAAAAGGAGAAATAAAGGCCTGGGAAATTACAAGGAAAGTTGGTTGCATAATCTAGGGGTTGACAGCAAGCCATGTGACAAACGTTTGAATATGTCAAATGGAAAAGTTGAGTTCTGTTTGGGGCATTTTATTTAAACAATTAACTTTGACTAGATAATATGCTAGAAAGTGACAATCACCGCGTTTCTTACACTTCTAGACTCTTAACCAAACCAAATTAATGGGTTAACTCAAACATTTACTCTCTTTTTTCACTTTACCCCTAATTTTCTTCTTATCACTTTGATTTCCAATTTTCCAATTTTAGTTAAATTGTGCTTTTTTTTAATTAAAAAATCTACTGAATTATTAAAATTTTAAGAGTTAATATATTATTTATACCCTGAACTTGTATTCGATCACCTAAATTGGTACCTCCACACTAATTTCATTAAAATTTTGGTTAATATATAGTTTATCCCTTGAACTTGTCCAAAAACATCTATTTGGTATCTAAACTTTTTTTTTTACCTAATTGGTACCTGAACTTGTATTCCGTCACCTAAGTTGGTATCTTTGCACTAACACTGTTAGTTTGTGTTGATGTGACATTGATGGTTAATCCTATAGTGACATGTGACAGCCTCTTAATATGATACGTAAACATAGATTAGAAAATTAGAAATCTTTTAAAAGTATAAATTAATTAAAAAGTATGATTTTTTTAACATATTCAAATACCAATTAAATAAATTTGAACAAATTCAAGGTGCAAACAACGTATTAGCCCTTAAAAGTTAATGCTAAGAGATTGGGGCAATAGAATATATGTTCAAATGCGACGAATCATGGTATGGTTTTCCAGGATTTTCGAAAACAACTAAAATTGAGCTTGGGTCTAGCCCATTACTTTTATTTGTTGGGTCTTTAAACGTCTAAATCTAAATTTGACAATGGAGAATGTGATATTTTTTTTTATTATTATTTTTTAGTTTAAATTGAGATTTATATTTGACAAAAGTTATATATTTTGGTACTAAATATAATAGTGTTACCTTTTTAGTGTTTAATTTTGGTTTTAAAGTTGATTTGATGAAAGTTAATTGCTAAATTAAATAAATTTAGTGTTAACTGTGAATTTATTTAATTTGTCAAATACAATCCGATAGATGTGATTTAATTTGGGTTTTAAGGCTGATTTGATAAAAATCAATTGTTAATTATTAACTAATTATGATTTCTCATCAAATCAATTCTAAAACAAGAATTAAACACTAAAAAGAATTAACATTGTTACCTTCAGGTAACAAAATGTATAACTTTTGTTAAATACAAACAACACATTGGACCAAAAAATAACACATGTACCATATTAAAAAAAGTGTTAAACTCGAGTATCAAATTATGTATTAAGCCTTATTATTTATCATTATTATTTTATTTGCCTAACTCGGCCATCAACGTCTTCTTTTGTAGAAGTTTGAGAAAACAAAAGGGATATATAATTTTTTACCCTTAAACTTGATAACTAAGTCCAATTTAGTACCTATAATTTTTTTATCTACTTTGGTACCCAAACCTAGCAACTAAATTCATTTTGGTCCTTAAACTTGAAAAATATAAAAGTTTGATGATGTGACACTCTAATATTATGCAACATCATCACTTGAAAAAAAGAACTTATATAAATTTTTAGGTGATGACTGTTAGGATCTTGTGCGCTTAGTGTAATGATATTGTCAAATATACTTGTAATTTTTCAAACAAATTGGTTTGATAAAATTACATCATTTTCATTAATATCTTTTGTGTATTACTGTCAATGGTTTTTTACATGCAAAACAAAATGAAAGCAAATATTAGCTCATTAATTTTTTGACATTTAACTAATATTAAGTTGCATTATGTGGTTGGATAATAATGCGAAAAGACAATTTATATTAGTAAATTATCTAAATGGTCTATAGTCTAATAGAAAATTAAGCAAATCAATTAAAAGGCTCTTATGTCATCTATCAAATCCAAATTAGGATATACCTTGTCTTGGGTTTCAAAACGAATTACTTTCAGAAGATAAAGACATAAATGTAACTATCTAGACTAACTGTAAATCGAACAGGACCCAAGATAAATCCTAGATCTGTTTATGGATTTATTCATTTGTGACATTTATAATGTGACTTACCTCAATCCTGAATAAGAAATGATGTAACACCTCAAAAAATTTCAATGTCATTAATAGCAATATTTGGGGAATAAGGATCGTAACATTCTAAGAGAAAGAATTTACATTTGTTAAAAATATTTGTGGAGTTTGTTAGATACTGAAAAAGATTATTAAAGTTGATAAAGTATAATTTATTTTGAGATGTTGGATTTATTTTGGAAAGTAGAAGTGCTTAATGAGCTTTTTCTTTTTTCAGTTTAAGAGGTTGAGTAACAGTTTAGGAGGTTGAATAATTTATAAAGGAATAAATTGTTAAATGACTTATAAAGTAATAAAACATGTGATAAGAGGTGAATTTAAAAATTGAAAAAAACATAAGAAAATATGGGTTTTATAAGAGCCATCGGATAAAAATTGTGATTAATTTTGGCCCTTAGAGCTCATCAGTGGCAAAGTATAATTTTTCAAGAAAGTGTGTAGGAGCTAATTTAAGTCATTGAATTTAAAATCTTATATGCAATTTTGACCATTTGTAACACCCCTAACCCGTATCAGTCGTCGAAATAGGGTTTCAGAGCATTACCAAAATTTACAGATCAAACAGATAGAAATTTCAAACATTTCACAACATATAATATTCAGATAAGAAACCAATCAAATTCATACATATTGTCTCTTATTCGAGCCCTCGAGGCCCAAACTATGAGTTAGAAAAAAGTCGAGACTAATTCGGAAACTTAGAAATATTTTCAAAGCTATAGGTTCACATGGCCGTGTGGCCAAGTCGTGTGACTCACACAGCCAAGTCACACGCCCGTGTGTCTGACTATGCGGGCATTCGAAGTAAGGACACACGACCGTGTCCCAACCCGTGTCAGTGCCTGTGTAACTCTCTGACTTGGGTCACACGGCCAAGCCACATGTCCGTGTGCCAAACTGTGTACCCTTTTAAAATGACCTCGCAAGCCCGTGTACTAGCCGTATGTCTCACACGGCCAAGTCACACACTCAAAAAGTGCCTTAAATAACCAATTTACCATTTTCTACATGATCGGGCATTAAACAACTCAAAAACCATTCATTTAACCAGCTCAAAACATGGTCAAATACGTTCAAAACATACCAAAACAATCATCCTAGGTGCCTAACCAATGTACCCTCATTGGTACCATATTTATATCATCAAAACATCATTCAAATCCAAATTATAAACATACCAAATTCAATCCATTTTGCCTAGTTCATAAGCACTTCAACACTAACTTAAATTCACATGCACATATCTAAATTTGGTTCAATTTATCATGCCATAATATGGATTCAAAAACAAACACATGTTTATATATATACCAAACCAACATTAAACTTATAACCTCATTTACAATCAATCCACAAAATAACTATTATTTAGACACCCTAAGTACATGCTGATACAAAAAGTAAACATCACCACATTTGAGTTCAGGATCGTTGTTGGATTCTGAATCGGCAATAAAAAATGAAGTATCTAACCTATACACGGAAAAATAAAATTGTACACTGAGTAAAACTCAGTGGTATTTCTATAATCTAAATATTTAAAGACAAGATAATATAATATGCAAATATTAATTATAAGCACGATTGAATATTTAAAACCACAATTATTCATACAATGGCAGTAGCCATTTAATACTCAATTCATAAATACCATACTCAATTCTCAACATTTGCTATATAACAGCTTTTCACATTCTATTTTCAATTCACCATATCACTTCCATTTCTCATACTATGCCATATCATTATCAATTGTAGAACTTTATTATTTATGTACCCCTATTAACACGACTCGGACTCGAACAGATATACAGATCCAACCAACACACCAGTTTGGCAACCAGTGCCTCATCGGATAAATCTGAAGTAGTAATTACGCCCAAAGCTATATAAATTGACACCTAGTGTCTCATCGGTTAAACCGAAGTAAATTGGCACCCAGTGCCTCATCGACTCAAAGTCGAAGAAATCCCTGAACTCTTCCTATCCTATAGCATGCCATTTATATCTGACTCAACCCGGTACAGTTAATAGGGTTCCAATTCAGTTTCCAAATACAACCAATATCCAATTATCATATTTTCACATTATCACATACACATATATATTCATAATATATATATATATATATATATATATCAATTCAATCCAATTCAATCAACTTTAATTCAATTCACTATCAAAGTACCAAAAATATATTTCATATAATCCCGTATACACATGAAATCAATTCAATAGTCAAAGTGTCAAATACTCACCTCAACCACTTACCATATACATTAAATCCAAATACAACAATTAACAACTAGATTCGGATTATAGAAATACAAACTAGGAATTTCGAGCTATTCGACGTCGATTTTATCTTTCCCCTTTTTATTCGACGATTCCGGTACGATGTTAGCTACAGAATTAAAACAATTAAAATTCATCAATATAACACAATTCAATTTCATATTGAATATTCCAATTTTTACTCAATATTTACCTAAATTTCAATTTAGTCCCAAAACAGAGAATAATTTTTATTCTTCACATTTAATTTTGTATTTTTATACAAATTTCACTTTAAACTAAATTTAACTCCCTATTTTCACTTAACTCCTAAAGTTTGAATTTTCACAATTTAGTCCCTATTATTCAAAATTTACAATTTATTCTACAATTTAATCCTTTTTCACTTCTAGCTTAAAAATCTTTCAATTTAATCCCTAATACTAAAATTATTCAACATTAACAACGCTTAAAAACTTAATATTTGCTAAAATTTCGACATGGGTCAGGTAATACTTAACATCGGAATTCTAAAAACATACAAATTACAAGAAAAAGGACTAAATTGACTAACCAATTGAACTTGAAAATTTTTGAAGCCCTTAGACCGTGTGTCTACTTCATTCCTTCTTTCTCTTTCTCTTTCTTTCTTTTCTTTCTAATTTTGGTTTGGCCTTATCTTTCTTTATTTCTTTTTCTTTTAATACTTATTTGTTTTATTATTATATAATATATATACTTAACAATTAAGATTTCATATTATAATATAATATATAAATTAAATTTACATATAATATAACTGTCCCACTTAAAGAAACAATGGTAAAATTCTTCTTTAGTCCCTTTAATTATTCTTTAATCTATAATTCAACTTTCACCCAATATGCAATTTCGTTCTTATACCTAATTACTTTTAATTTATGCAAATTCACTTAACCGAAATCTAATTAACTACAGAACTAGCTTCGTAAATATTTATTAAAAAAATTTATGAGTCCGATTTACGAAAAGGGAGTCTCAGGAATGTACTTTTTTTTCTAAAACCACTTGAACTTAATAAATCACTTATATAACATAAATTATCAAATCAAAAACCTTTTTAAAAATCACATTTGACTTGTAAATATTAAATAATAATATTTACGAACTTACTCGTCAGATTTGTTGGCCTCGAAACCATTGTTTCCGACACCACTGAAAAAAGGGTTGTTACAACTCTTCCACCTTTTCAATCGAAGTCCATAAAAATCAATTATAACTCATATCATTTTCAAACTCATATCAGAACTCATTTTAGAATTTGATACTGTACCTGAACTTTACTGAGTAGCTCTGATGTTCTCCTGTCATCACTTTATCATTAGTAGTATAACTACCGAGAAATTTCCAGTAATTGTCTGTCGAAACATAACCGAGAAACTCGTATTATCAAACTCTGACTAATGCTTCTGACGTGGTTACATCTGTAACTTTCAACTAATATTTGTTCCCCTTTTTCCAGGAAAGCGTCAAGCAATATCATTTTACCCAAGTGCGATAACTTCAACAATCGGGACAACTTTAAACCGTAATAACATTTCCCGATTAGAACTGACCTGATAGATATATTTCTTTATCAAGTTTTCTAGAATCTGAATTTCTCATTCTAACTGTCTGTCTATTTACCCATGAATACACAAAATTTATTCCCGAACCTAAGGATAGACTCAAATGCGTGTAACTCAATTAACTTTTAAAATGAATAACCCACTCTAATTAAAACAACTGAGTTAATTTTATCTATCACATAATAACATTTCAGAATAATCTCTTCTTCTTGTTGTCAAGACAACCTAGACATACAATCTATCACTATTCCCTCAGAATACTAATCAAAGATCCTTAAAAACTGCATTAACTTAAACTAAACATAACATCCCATTTTAACTTGTTGACATTAATCAAGATTACTGAGGAAGGAAAACCAATATACAAGTTTGAGCTTAATCTTCCACCGTCTACTCTTTTGTCGATGTCAACCTTTTCACGAAAGCTAGAAAGGGATTATATATAATAAAACTATTTCAATTATTAACATCAAAGCTTTGAACTATACTGAAGCCACAACCATTAGATAGATTAAAAACCATAGTGCTATAATAAGACCGACATTTCAACCGTATAGATCGCACAATACCTCAGCATCAATAGTGCACTTCAAAATAGAAGAGGAAAACCGAAAGTAGTCCCAATAACAACCAATGCAGTAGTGTAACTTCTATAATCTGAGATCTATATCAACGAGCTCACGTTATAAAACTGGGATTTATAACAGTAATAAATGTAATTACCTCCAGCCAATGAATATCTTTTACAGATGAACCATGTTTGATAAATTAAACAATAGTTATGATAAGAAAACCGGGATAATGAAATCCAAGATATGAAGCTATGCTAAATTTTCGAGAACACAACCCATATTGAATGATAAAGAGCTTGGTGATTCTTCAGAGAAAATCCAGAAGAAGAACACCGTTCATACGCACTGGAATCAGTTGTGATAGAAACAACATAATTTGCGTATATATAAAGCAAAGCAACAACCAGTAGAAACAGAATAATAACATCATATGAATTTTATCATCCAATTTTCTACCAAAGATAATGGAATAGAATGCCAAAGAAAGATAGAGTAATGCCGATCAGAAATCAACCAACCTAACAATACTTTCGTCTAACATTATAATTAGCTAACGTTATCTTACGATAAGAATCACCTCCGAAGATGAATTATTACGTATACTTCTGAGAATAAATGAACATATAGAATACTAAGAAGAGATCAATATAAGATACTCGACTATAACAGCTGCATTAAGATATCTTTGCAATTTCAACACTATCTCACTGGCTACTACTGTCATCAATGATCCCACATTATCACAATTACTAAAGAAATCAATTCAAAAGAAATTTTGGTTAACCCGTTCTTTAAATACCATACCTGAAAAAGTTGATTACTCATGAATAACTTCTTCCTTAATAACGACATTGCATATCTCGAATAATCTTCAGAAAAATCTGATATCTTTTTTAGAACTCTCTTTACTTGCTAACCCATCCTTAGCTCTGGCCGTGTTATTATTCATTTAGCTATTGAACTCTTCAATTTCACACTTGTAAGCTTAATGAATATAAATCTTGTAAATTCTGTTGTATAAGACTGTACAGGTAAGGGGGTGAAGGTCATAAAACCTCAAATTTTGACTATCATACATAAACGTATAACATAACATTTATCATCAACATAATTATTATAATTATTCAACATTTTCAACTATAAAACAAAAACAAATATATCAACATCCAAATCCTGACTCAATTCGACTCAATTATGGCATGTACCTCTAGACTCAATTCTGAGCTCGATTTAGTCTGAGAATTAGCTAAACCTGCAAAGCTCTAATACCAATAAATATAATACCCCTAACCCGTATCCCTCACCGAAATAAGGTTTCAGAGAATTACCAAAATTTACAGATCAAAAAGACAAAAATTTTAAACATTTTACAACATATAATATTCATATTAGAAACCAATAAAATTCATACATACTGTCCCTTATTCGAGCCTTCGAGGCCCAAAATACGGTTTAGAAATAAGTTGGGACTACTTCGGAAACTCAAAAAAATTTTTAAAGCTGTAGGGTTCACACAGTCGTGTGGCCAAGTCTTGTGGCTCATACGGCCAAGTCACACACCCGTGTGTCTGGCAGTGTGGGCATTCGACGTAGGGACACACGGCTGTGTCCCAGCCCATGTTGGTGCCCGTGTAACTCTCTAACTTGGGTCACACGACCAAGCCACACTCCTGTGTACCAGACCGTGTACCCTTTTGAAATAGCCTCGCACACCCGTGTGCTAGCCGTATGTCTTACACGGCCAAGTCATACGCCTGTGTGTCTGGCTGTGTGGACTTAAAAGGTGCCTTAAAGAACCAATTTACCATTTTCTACATGTTCGAGCATTAAATAACTCAAAAACCATTCATTTAACCAATTCAAAACATTATCAAATACGTTCAAAACAAACCAAAACAATCATCCTAGGTGCCTAACCAATGTACCCTCATTGGTACCACATTTATATCATCAAAGCATCATTCAAATCCAAATTATAAACATACCAAATTCAATCCATTTGGCCTAGTTCATAAGCACTTAAACACTAACTTAAATTCACATGAACATATCTAAATTTGGTTCAATTTATCATGCCATAATATGGCTTCAAAAACAAACACATGTTTATATATATACAAAACCAATATTAAACTTATAACTTTATTTACAATCAATCCACAAAATAACTATTATTTAGACACCCTAGGTACATGCCGACACAAAAAGTAAACATCACCACATTTGAGTTTGGGATCGTTGTTGGATGCTGAATTGGCAATCAAAAATGAAGTATCTAACCTGTACACGGAAAAACAAAATCGTACACTGAGTAAAACTCAGTGGTATATCCATAATCTGAATATTTAAAGACAAAATAATATAATATGCACATATTAATTATAAGCACAATTGAATATTTAAAACCATATTTCTTCATACAATGGCATTATCAGTTTAATACTCAATTCTCAACACTTGCTATATAATAGCTTTTCACATTCTATTTTCAATTCACTATATCACTTCCATTTCTCATACTATGCCATATCATTATCAATTGTAGAACTTTATTATTTCTTTACCCCTATTAACACGACTCAGACTCGAACAGATACACGGATCCAACCAATATTACAGTTTGGCACCCAGTGCCTTGATAAACCATAAGTTATACATATTTTTACCTCATGCTTGGCATATTTATAGATGATTTTTCCTTGGTTTCATTGAATTCGATGCTTCTAATCCTTTAATTTCATGTTTTATACTCAAAAGAGCATAGGAAAGAGAAAAGAGTAAGAAACGAGCCAAAGACAGATAAAAGAGGCTAATTTTAGTGTTCTACACGGACTAGGTACTTCCACACGCCCGTGTGTGTCACACGGGCAGGCAACACTCCCGTGTGTCATGGCCGTGTCGAAATTAAATCAAGTCATAATTACACACGGCCTGAGCACCTTTACACGAGTGTGGCACACGACCGTGTCCCTGTTAAACCCAAGTCTAATTCTATTTGGAAAAGGCTAATTTTGGGCTATTTTGGGTATTCCAAAGTCTATTTAAACACCCTAGAAGAGGATCAAAGGGGGACACGCAGAGTAGAAGGCAGAGAATACTCAAGGACAGCCATTGGAATCAACTCGAAAGTAGGATCTACTTCAAGACTGAAGATCTCCATTCAATTTCCTTAGAAGTTCTTTGGGTTTCTTTATGTTTTGTTATTTTCCTAATTTTGAGATGTTTTCCATTATTATGAACTAAACTCCCTAAATACCTAAGGGAGATGAAACCTAAGACAGATCTTATTACTATTTGAATTATATGATAAATACTTGTTCTTATTCTTAATGATGTGTTCTTAATTCTTATTTTAATATTCCAGGATATTAATTCAGGTTTTGATGTGCTTATTCAGTGGAGCAAAAGTCCCTATTTAAGAGTAGATCTTCCATAATTAAGCGGAGTTGCATGCAGTCCTAGAGATAGGACGACATAAATCTGTCGAATTAGAGTCAACTCTAATAAGGGAATCTATAGATCGAGTTAATGCGACAATAGGGGTTTTAATTAGAAAGAGATTTCAATTAATCAACTTAGATTTAGTTGTTTTTAGTCTCGAGAGAGATATTAACATAAATCAGGAATTTTTACGGATTAAGTCAAGTGAATAAATCGTCTAATTCAAAAGTAATAAGTGAAGTCTAGGTGAATTCTTCCTTGGGTATTGTCTTCTCCATCGGTATTCCAACAGTATTTTCTAACTTTTATCTCTGTCGTAATCTTAGTCAATTAGATAATTAGTCATAATCTAAAACATTCCTTTAATTATTAGGCTAGATAATAAAAAGATAGTAATTACTAGTACTTTTAGTCATTGTGGATACGATATTTCCGGTCTCACCATAATTATACTACTGTTCGATAGGTGCGCTTGCCTTAGTCTAATTTTTAGTTAGTTTAACGACCATCAAGTTTTTGGCGTCGTTGCCGGGGACTAAGATATTAGGAACACTTAATCTTTATTACCTTAGCCGTTATTACATTTATTGCAATTTACTTTTTGTTTTTAGTTTAATTTTTCTTTTCTAATTTTTCTTTTGTTTGCTTTTGGCAGGTATCTCTAGTTTATGACTAAGAGGAACCCGTCAGGACCTTTATTTTTTGACAGTGAGATCGAAAGCACAACTCGCAGAAACCGAAGAGAAATAAGGCGAAGCCTACAATACATAGAGGAAGAGCACGAGGATGACACTACTAATACCGAGGAGATGGCTGAAAATCAAAATAATCCGCTGCCTCCTGTGGTTGCCGCAAATTTAGTAAATCAGAATCCTGCTCCTCGTACTATATACGACTATGCTAAGCCCAATTTAACAGGAACTGAATCGAGTATAGTTAGACCTGCTGTTGCTGCAAATAATTTTGAACTAAAACCTAACACGATTCAAATGATACAACAGTTTGTTCAGTTTGATGGTTTGCAGGACGAGGTTCCAAACACTCATTTAGCAAATTTTCTGGAATTCTGGGACACCTTTAAGATTAATGGCATTTCTGGCAATGCCATTCGCCTTCGGTTATTTCCCTTTTCATTACGAAATAAGGCTAAACAGTGGTTGAACTCGTTACCACGAGGGTCAATCACTACTTGGGAACAAATGACCGAAAAATTTTTACTTAAACATTTTCTGCCGGCTAAAATGGAAAAGTTGAGGAATGATATCTCTTCTTTTATGCAGATGGATTTAGAAACACTTTATGATGCATAGGAGAGATACAAAGATTTATTAAGAAGGTGCCCTCCCATGGGTTACCCCTTTGGCTACAGGTTCAAATTTCCACAACGATTTAAACCCCTCAACTAGACAAATAATCGACGCAGCTGCAGGTGGAACCATCAATAATAAGACACCTGAAGAGGCTTATGAGTTTATAGAGGAGATGTCATTGAACAATTATCAGTGGTAAGTCATGAGGACAAAGCCGACCAAAGTAGCTAGCGTTTTTAACGTCAACTCGGTTATTATGCTTTCAAATCAGGTAGAACTCTTGAATAAAAAGATTAATGGTTTATTTAGTTCTACGCAGGTACATCCACTAATGCAGTGCGATACAAGTGGAGGTGGAATGAGCAATTCAGAATACCCACCCTACGACCCCAACATAGAGAACGAGCGAATTAATTATATGGGTAATAATCCTCGACCTCAAAATAATCCTTACAGTAACACTTACAATGCAGGTTGGAGGAACCACCCAAATTTCTCATGAGGAGGCCAAGGGAATCAGAGACCACTACCCCCTCCAGGTTTCCAACAAAAACCTTACCAGAAAGAGAAAAAGCAGAACCTTGAGGAGATGATGACAAAGTTTATTTCAGTAGCAGAAACCCATTTTCAGAACACTGAGACTGCACTTAAGAATCAGCAAGCATCAATTCAAGGGCTCAAGAATCAAGTTGGATAGCTAGCCAAGAAGATTTCAGAGAGACCACCAAAGAGTCTACCTGGTAACACCGAACTCAATCCAAAAGAGCATGTGAAAGCAGTTACACTAAGGAGTTGGAAAGTGTTAGCTGAATCTGAAGAGAAGCTACCACAAGAAGCTGATAGAAACGAAGGAGAGGAGGTAAAACCTGAAAATAATGAAAAATCGGAGCTGAGGGAATATAAACCGCCAATTTTGTATCTAGCAAAGTTGAAAAAAGACCGCATGGATGCACAATTCAGTAAATTTCTTGAACTTTGTAAACAGTTGCATATTAACTTACCTTTTGTTGAAGCTATCATGTAGATGCCTACATACGCAAAATTTTTGAAAGAGCTTCTAACAAATAAGAGGAAGTTTGAAGAGTTTTCTATAATAGAACTCACCGAGGAATGCTCGGCCATACTCCAAAATAAACTGCCAACCAAACTGAAAGATCCTGGAAGTTTTACTATTCCCTGTTTAATTGGTAGTTTAAATGTTGAAAAGGCACTAGCTGATTTAGGCGCTAGCATTAATTTGATACCTTACAAAATGTTCAAGCAACTTGGCCTTGGGGAGCCAAAACCTACTGGGATGAGTATTCAACTAGCTGATAGATCTGTTAAATATCCTAGGGGAATTATTGAAGATGTACTCGTAAAAGTAGATAAATTCATATTCCCTGTTGATTTTGTTGTGCTTGACATGGATGAGGATGTTGATGTGCCTTTAATTTTAGGTCGCCCATTTTTAGCCACTGCTAGAGCTGTTATTGATGTGGGTGACGGTAAACTTGTGCTTAGGGTAGGTGACGAAGAGATTATTTTTAAAATTTATGATGCCATGAGATTTTCTAGAGAGTAAGATGACTCTTGTTATTTTATTGATTCTATTGATCATGATACTCAAGATTCTTTACAGGAAATCATACATAAGGACACGTTGGAACTGTGTCTTGCCCAAGGAGAAGAGGTAAATGACGATGATTCTGTGATAGGTAAGACAAAGGTTGAACTAAATTCTAATGAGCCTTCACTAAGACAGAAGAGTTATGAGGGTATTGAGGTAAACAATAAATTAAAATTAAAACCCTCTATTGAAGAACCTCCTAAATTGGAACTGAAGCAACTACCAAATCACCTAGAATATTTATCCTATTTCTGACAGTTCTTGGGTGAGTCCTTTGCAGGTTGTTCCTAAGAAAGGAGGCATGGCTGTTGTAGCTAATGAGAAGAATGAGTTGATCCCAACACACACAGTTACGGGATGAAAAGTTTGCATTGATTATAGAAAGTTGAATGATGCCACGAGAAAAGATCACTTTCCCTTACCATTCATTGATCAGATGTTGGAACGATTATCTGGGCATATGTATTATTGCTTCCTAGATGGACTCTCTGGTTACTTCCAAATCCTAATAGCTCCTGAGGATCAAGATAAAATGACATTTACATGTCCAAACTGTATGTTTGCTTATAAACGAATGCCTTTTGGATTATGTAATGCTCCTGCTACTTTTCAGCGATACATGTTGGTCATTTTTGATGAACTCGTAGAAAATATTATGGAGGCATTTATGGATAACTTCTCGATATTCAGTAACTCTTTCCATCTTTGCCTTAAAATTTTAAAACGAGTTCTAATGAGATGTGAGGAAACGAATCTTGTGCTAAATTGGGAAAAATGTCATTTCATGGTTCGTGAAGGGATTATGTTAGGCCACAGAATTTCTAATAAAGGGATCGAGGTTGATAAAACGAAAATTGAAACTATTGAGAAATTACCTCCTCCTAATTCAGTCAAGGCTATTAGAAGCTTTTTAGGACATGCGGGATTTTATAAAAGATTTATTAAAGATTTTTCTAAAATAGCTAAGCCTTTAATGAATTTACTAGAAAAAGATGTACCTTTCAATTTCAGTCAAGAATATTTAGAAGCATTTAATACTCTTAAGGATGAATTAATTAATGCTCCGATTGTAGTTACACCTGATTGGAATTTACCCTTTGAACTAATGTGTGATGCGAGTGATTTTGTAGTAGGTGCGGTTCTTGGACAGCGAAGAGACAAGCATTTTCAACCAATCTATTATACTAGCAAGACATTGACAGCCGCACAAGAAAATTATACGACAATTGAGAAAGAATTACTGGCTGTGGTTTTTGCATTCGATAAATTTAGACCATATTTAATATTATCTAAAGTTGTCGTTTACACTAACCATTCAGCACTTCGATACCTCCTTACTAAAACAGATGCAAAACCTCGAATAATAAGATGGATTTTATTATTGCAGGAATTTGATTTAGAAATTCAAGATAAGAAGGGAGCAGAAAATCTTGCAGCAGATCATCTACCTAGATTAGAAAACCCACATCTCAAGGAGTTTGATGAACATGAGATAAATGAATCATTCCCTGAAAAAATAACTTTTTACTATATCTTACTCTGAGGAACCTTAGTTTGCAGACATTGTGAATTATTTAGCTGCTAATGTTACACCAAAAGGGTTGAAACATCAGCAAAAGAAGCGATTCTTTGCTGATGTGAAAAACTATTTTTGAGAAGATCCTTTTCTTTTTCGTATATGTACAGATCAAGTAATTAGAAGATACGTCACGAAGTTAGAAGCAATTAAGATCTTGGAACATTGCCACTTAGGACCGACTGGAGGACATTACAGTGGGACTAGGACCGCACATAAAACGCTCGAATCAGGTTTTTATTGGTCCACACTATTCAAAGATACTAACAGGTATGTTACTTCTTGTGATAAATGCCAACGAATAGGTAATATCTCTAAACATGACCAAATGCCTCAAACGTACGTACTTTCATGTGAAATATTTGATGTTTAGGGTATTGATTTCATGGGTCCATTCCCTAGCTCAATCGGGAATAAATACATCTTAGTAGCTGTTGATTATATGTCCAAATGGGTGGAAGCCCAAGCTTTACCTACTAATGATGCTAGAGTGGTGGTGAGGTTCCTTAAGAAACTCTTCTCTTGATTTGGAACACCTAGAGCAATTATCAGTGATAGGGGCGCTCATTTCTGTAATACTCAATTTGATAAAACCCTTAAGAAATATGGACTTTACCACAGAACAGCTACCCCCTGCCATCCTCAAACTAGTAAACAAGTCGAAGTCGCAAACCGAGAGCTTAAACATATCCTAAAAAAGACTATAGAGTTAGATGAATGGCGAGCTAATGCATATGAGAACTCACGATTATACAAAGAAGCTATGAAGTGCCACCATGATGCTCGTTTAAGGCAACACAAGTAATTTGAAGCTGGAGATCTTGTCCTGCTATACAAATCAAGGCTCAAATTTTTCCTAGGAAGCTAAAATCACGATGGTCAGGTCCATTCGTAGTCCAAACCGTTTTTCTATATGGCATAGTAGAGGTAAGTCATCCAACCCAAAGCACTTTCAAGGTAAACGGACATAGTCTTAAACTTTATAACGGTGAGGATTTTAAAGATAATGGAGAGGAGCTACGACTCCGCGAACCTGCCTGAATATGCCCACAAGGTAAAGTCGAGTTTAAACTTTAAATAAGAGCTTCTCGGGAGGCAACCCGAGCACTAACCCCACTAAATAATTTTATTTTTCTTTTATTTTTCATAATTTAACTATAGGTATTTTTAGCACACACGGCCTAGAACACGGGCGTGTCCTAGGTCGTGTTCTTACCACAAATTGGACCCACGGGCATGTCTATGGCCGTGTTAAAATAGGACAAACATTTTTCCCAAGACAAGATGACACACGAGCTGTGATAAATAGCCACGGCCGTGCGAAACGACTGTGTGCATCACACGGCTAAAGGACACGGGTGTGTCCTAAACTGTGTTGAAACTGCACTTTAATTCCCCAAAAATCAGCAGAGGCACGGCATACGTTAAATCACCACGGCCGTGCGAGGTGGTCGTGTAAGTCACACAGGCATGAAAACGGGCGTGCCTGAGGCCGTGTAGAAATTTGCCCAAACACTGAAAATTTTTAACAAGTCAGAATAGAACACGGGCTTATGCCACGGCCGTGCCCAAAAGCTGTGGGCAATCCTTTTTACAAGATACAGACGTGGACCTAACACGGGTGTGGGAGAAGTGAATGGAACTGCACATGGCCGTGCGATGCGGCCATGTGGGCCATACGGTCGAGATACACGGGCGTGTCCACAGGCCATGTGCGACACTGACTTAAACCATAAGACCATAAGAACAAATCAAGATATAGACGTGTTGGTTCTACCACGGGCGTGGGAGAAGCGAATGAACGAGCACACGGCCGTGCGACGCAGCCGTGCACACCACACGACCTGGGGACACCGGCGTGTCTAAAAGGCCGTATGCGATTCTGACTTAACATTTCATGAAAAACACGGGCTAGGAGCATACCACATGGGCGTGGGCCACAGCCATGTGGTCCAAAACAAGAATCTACGACTGTGGCCCCCTTTTGTTCTTCCCTCTAACCCTAATTTTTCCCCCATTCCTATTAAAACCCACTATTCACCCATCCACCCCCTTTCCCTATGTAGCATCTCAAAATAGGGCCTAAATGGAACAGTGGTTGCGAAACCACAAATTCGAGGTAGAAAAATTTATTTTATTATTATTTTGAGGTTCATGATATGATTGCATGATTGTGTGAAAATTTCGTGATGAAATTTTATGTCTCGGTTTTAAACGATTATAAGTACTCAAGTCCGGTAATACCTTGTACCCTGTTCTAGCGTCAGATATGGGTAAGGGGTGTTACACCCTATTCACTCTTCATTATTCCTCCATCTTCTTCAACCAACTCCATTCTCCTTCTCCATTTTTCTTCCACTTTTCTTTTCCCTTACTTTTCTCTCCTCCTTCTCCCTCCTTGTTCCTTCCCTCCTGTCTCTATCTTCTTTCTCCTTTCCCTCCGACTACCAAGCACCGCCGCACGCCTCTGTACTCCACCACTGACCACCACTATCGGTTTCCTATCTTGCATCTCAAACCCCTTTACATTATTTTCATCATTTTATTATTACTATTATTTTTATTATTACTATTATTACTCTTACTTCTTTATCACTGTTCTATCGTATTCCTATTCGATTGATATATTGTTATTTTCACTATTGCTCCACTGATATTGTTGGTTCTTATTGATAATTTTATGCCTAAGTTAGTCTTAAACGTTTGCAATATTCTGTATTTATATTTTAGGGTCATTTGTTTTGTTGATTTAATTCATATTTTGCTTGCTCATTTATATATATATATTTAGTAATCAATTCTTTAGTTTTCTACTAGGTATTAAGAATCTACTTATTTCGTCTGCTTGACTAAATTTGAACTCGGATGCTTGTTTTGTACTAGTTTACCCATTATGTTGATTTGTCCAATTGAATTCTATGTTTACTTTCACAGGACTCGATGACAAATACTCACGGGAAAAAGTCCGCAGTTCCTACTTCTAAAAAGCGGAAGGGCCCAAGAGCGACATCCTCCAGCGCAACTACCAAAATACGCCATCCTTTCCTCTAATTTCCACCAAGACCTCAGGAGGAGTTGTTCCAAATTCTACGTGCCCGACCCCTTCGTGTGGGCTGTTGCGTCGATTGGGCCACATTAGAATAGGTCCACCTAGCTAATTCAATATGGGCCCTCATCGCTACTGCTCCTTGGGACCGTTTTTTCGACATCATCGAGCCAACGTATTTAGAGTTCACTTCGGAACTTTGCTCGATGCTTCAGTTGCAGACGATTATGGTGGAGTACGATGACCCAAGCATAGTCCAATTTCGTCTTCGCAGTCTAGTACAGCAATTGAGTGTCCCAAAATTTGGAATTGCCTTAGGACTTAATACAGAAGACTTTATGGAGGACGACAATTTTCCCTATCTCCACCGTCACATCCATTATGCACCGTCCTCATGTTGGGCAGCCCTCATGCCTGCTATAGGCATCTATGACCCCAGTCGCTCCAAGGCATTAGCTCTATCTCCAGCATTACGATATCTCCACGCCCTTTTAGCACACACCTTAACAGGGTGACGAGAGAGCAGCGGCGTCGTTAACACTCACGACGCATACTTCTTATGGAACATGAGGCAAGGGCATGTCTTTGATCTCGCATACTTCATCGCCCTCGCTTTTCACCATCAAATCGAGCGACACCGAAAGGGAGTCATCAGTACCGGCCCATACGTAACTCGTCTAGCTCGACACTTTGGGCTCCTGAACACATCGACATAGTCCTCATTGCTCACACTCATCGGCCAGATGTCCCCGCAGGGATCTTAAATATGCTCCACATGCGGATGATAGAGCGTTGCCGTGGGTACGATCCTCCTCAATACCAACTAGCACGAGTCACCGATGAGGATGACCCTGAGGATATTCTTGACGTTATCCCTCCATTTCATGAGGACCCACCTTCTCAGCCACCACCGAGTCACAGTCTAGATCATGCAGCTGCTTCATTGACAGAAATTTTTGACCGCCTGAATCACTTTGAGCAATATTGCACTCAGCGATTCGATGGCATAGAGGTGACTCTACAGCAAATTTGCCAACATTTCCACATTTCGCCTCCAGCTCTACCACCTGAGTATCCTACCCCACCTTTACCTCTTCCTAGTACCACATTCACGTCCTTCCCAATATCTATAAATCCGCTTTCGCCATTCCAAGGATTACATCTGAATTCAGGGCAGTTTCGCTCTTCCCTCTCTTTTATTATGCTTATATTATTATTATCTATTTTCGTACATTGAGGACAATGTACATCTTAAGTGTGGGGAGGTTATTTATATATTTATTAGAAAATCCTTAAATTTTTATTTCAATCTCAAATAATTTCCTCATATCATTATTAAAATGAATTCTGATTGATTTATAACTTTTATCGATATGTTTTGAATTAAATCAGAGGTAATTATGCATTGATTATTGTAACTTTAAGACATTAGAGAATCAAACATGATAAGTTGACTTTTGAGAATTAAAATTGCTAGGTTGTTTCCCTGAATTGAGGTATTATCTTGAAATTTTGAATTCACAGGATTGACATCAAAAGCCATAATTCTTGTGAGAACTTGAGCCTTTAGAGCATATATCCTTTCTTGATCACTTTTATTGTTGCTTATGAGTATGTCAATACTGATTTGTTATTCTAGAACTTGCTTCGATTATACATGTCGAGACCACACCATCAATTTGATATACTGAGATGATAAAGGCACTTAGGTTTTAACTCACTCACTCCCTAAAAAGCCTACATTCATAATTAACTCTTAGTGAACCCCTTTGAGCCTTAAACATCATTTCTTGATATTTTCCCACTAAATGTTAACCCACAACTTAACCCTTTTTGATTCATTAAGAATTTCTCTCTTTTTATTGACTCCTTTTTTTTATCGAGATTTGATTTAATTAGTTACCTAACTATGTTCGTTTATTTCAATTGCTGAATTATTTCTTATTATGTACTTTCCATTATTGTACTTGTTCTTATTAAAAAAAACCTTATATTTAAATTCATATAATTTCATTTTGTTACAAAGAGCTTGGATGAGTTAAAGTTTTATTATCGAGAAAAAAGCTCACGTCATTAGTTATGGATAGTTTTATTCTGGCACTTATTTGTAATTCAGTAATTGGCTTTATTTTTGAAGGTTGGTAATTTATTAAATAAGTCTCGATTCTAACCCTCTTTTTCAGCCTTTATCTACACCTTTAACCCAAGCCCCATTACAACCCTGCTAAAGACCTTTTGATTTGTGTATCATCTCATTTATAGTGGTGGAGATTTGATTTTCATGCAAGCCTATGGTAATAACTTTTCATGTTTGACTATTGAGTGCTTGATTATTGAACCTTAAACACTTTGAGTGATTTGAGTGAATCTTTAATGAGGATGTCAACTTTTTTCGATTTAGAATTAAAGGTAATTATTTAGATAAAGGGGGATACCTATAATTTTATGATTAAAATGCTCAGCTTGGATTATTTGAAACCTTAATGTTCTTTTAGTTGAATTCTCATTGTATGACTACTTGCGGATTTCTTCGAAACATTATTAATGAGAATTATAAGTTGAGAAGAATTTATTTTAATTGTAGGTTGAGAATTTTGCTTGAGGACAAGCAAATGCTTAAGTGTCGGGATTTTTGATAAACCATAAGTTATGCATATTTTTACCCCATGCTTGGCATATTTATGGATGTTTTTTTCCTTGGTTTCATTGAATTCGATGCTCCTAATCCTTTAATTTCATGTTTTATACTCAGGAGAGCAGAGGAAAGAGAAAAGAGCAAGAAACAAGCCAAAGACGAACAAAATAGGCTAATTTCAGTGTTCCACACGGACTAGGTACTTCTACATGCCCGCGTGTCATGGCCGTGTCGACATTAAATCAAGTCAGAATTGCACACAGCCTGAGCACCTTCACATGGGCGTGGCACACAGCCGTGTCCCTGTTAAACCCAAGTCTGATTCTATTCGAAAAAAAGGCTAATTTTAGGCTATTTTGGGCATTCCAAAGTCTATTTAAACACCCTAGAAGAGGATCAAAGAGGGACATGCAGAGTAGAAGGCAGAGAATACTCAAGGACAGCCATTGGAATCAGCTCGGAAGTAGGATCTACTTCAAGACTGAAGATCTCCATACAATTTCCTTAGAAGTTCTTTAGGTTTCTTTATGTTTTGTTATTTTCCCAATTTTGAAATGTTTTCCATTATTATGAACTAAACTCCCTAAATACCTAAGGGAGATGAAACCTAAGATAGATCTTATTACTATTTGAATTATATGATAAATACTTGTTCTTATTCTTAATGATGTGTTCTTAATTCTTGTTTTAATATTCCAGGATATTAATTCAGGTTTTGATGTGCTTATTCAGTGGAGCAAAAGTCCCTATTTAAGAGTAGATCTTCCATAATTAAGCGGAGTTGCATGCAATCCTAGAGATAGGACGACATAAATCTGTTGGATTAGAGTTAAATCTAATAAGGGAATCCATAGATCGAGTTAATGCGACAATAGGGGTTTTAATTAGAAAGAGATTTCAATTAATCAACCCAGAGTCAGTTGTTTTTAGTTTGGAGAGAGATATTAACGTAAATTAGGGATTTCTACGGATTAAGTCAAGTGAATAAATCGACTAATTCAAAAGTAATAAGTGAAGTCTAGGTGAATTCTTCCTTGGGTATTGTCTTCTCCATCGGTATTCCAACAGTATTTTCCAACTTTTATCTCTATCGTAATCTTAGTCAATTAGATAATTAGTCTTAGTCTAAAACATTCCTTTAATTATTAGGCTAGATAATAAAAAGATAGTAATTACTAGTACTTTTAGTCCTTATGGATATGATATTTCCGGTCTCACCATAACTATACTACTGTTCGATAGGTGTGCTTGCCTTAGTTGAATTTTTAGTTAGTTTAGTGACCATCATGCCTCATCGGATAAATCCAAAGTAGTAATCATGCCTAGCGCTATATAAATTGACACCCAGTGCCTCGTCGGTTAAACTGAAGTAAATTGGCACCCAGTGCCTTATCGACTCGAAGTCGAAGAAATCCTTGAACTCTTCCTATCCTATGGCATGCTATTTATATCTGACTCAGCCCGATACAGTTAATATGGTTCCAATTCACTTTCCAAATACCACCAATATCCAAGTATCATATTTGCACATTATCACATTTACACATATATATTCATAATATATATATATATCAATTAAATCCAATTCAACCAACTTTAATTCAATTCAATAGTCAAAGTTCCAAATACTCACCTCAACCACTTACCATACACATTAAATCAAAATATAAGAATTAACAACTAGGTTTGGATTATAAAAATACAAACTAGGAATTCCGAGCTATTCGACTTCGATTTTATCTTTCCCTTTTTTAGTCGAGGATTTCGGTACGACGTTAGCTACGGAATTAAAAAAATTAAAATTCATCAATATAATACAATTCAATTTCATATTGAATATGTCAATTTTTACTCAATATTTGTCTAAATTTCAATTTAGTCCCAAAACCGAGATTAATTTTTATTCTTCACATTTCATTCTGTATTTTTATACAAATTCCACTTTAAACTAAATTTAACTCCCTATTTTTACTTAAACTCCTACATTTTGAATTTTTCACAATTTAGTCCCTATTGTTCAAAATTTACAATTTATTCTACAATTTAATCCTTTTTCACTTCTAGCTTAAAAATCTATCAATTTAATCCCTAATACTAAAATTATTCAACATTAACAACACTTAAAAGCTTAATAATTGCTAAAACTTTGACATGGATCGGGTAATACTTAACACCGGAATTCCAAAAACATACAAATTACGAGAAAAATAATTAAATTGACTAACCAATTGAACTTGGAAATTTTTGAAGCCCTTAGGCCATGCGTCTGGTTCTTTCCTTCGTTCTCTTTTTCTTTCTTTCTTTTCTTTCTAATTTTGGTTTGGCCTTATTTTTCTTTATTTCTCTTTCTTTTAATACTTATTTGTTTTATTATATAATATATATACTTAACAATTGAGATTTCATATTATAATATAATATATATCACTAACCGGCCCACTTAAAGAAACAATGATAAAATAACTTCTTTAGCCCCTTTAATTATTCTTTAATCTATAATTCAATTTCCACCCTATATGCAATTTAGTCCTTATACCTAATTACTTTTAATTTATGCAATTTCACTTAACTGAAATTTAGTTAACTACACAACTAGCTTTGTACGAGCCCGATTTACGGGAACGGAGTCCCAGGAATACACTTTTTTTTCAATTTGGTCCTTTTTAATTAATTAACTATCGAAACGTTAAAATTTTTCAACGAAACTTTAATACCACCTTAATGACACTTCGTAAATATTTACGGCTCAATGTATAAAAATAAGGTCCCAATACCTCATTTTCTAAAACCACTTGAACTTAATAAATCACTTATATAACATAAATTATCAAATCAAAAACCTTTTTAAAAATCACATTTGACTCATAAATATTAATATTTAATATTTACGAACTTACTCGTTAGATTTGGTGGCCCCGAAACCACTGTTTCTGACACTACTTAAAAACGGGCTATTACACCGTTAATGTTAGAGGGGTTTTGAACCACTTTTAAGAGTGATTTGTAGCCTACGAATCAAATGACTCAACTTTACCTGCAACCATTAGATCTATTGATCAAATGGGATTTTATACATAGTTTTATGAGATGAAAAATGGAAAAACTCCTCCCCAATTTTCTGTTTCACGTTGGCTGCTTGAAATTGAGAAAAAGAAACTCTTTTTTTCCATTTCGTTTTTATCTCCCTTTATCCCCTTTCATCTCTATTCAAGTCTCCACTTGAAGCCTTAATAAATTTCTTGGAAACCCATGAAAATCCTACTTTCTAGACTTTTTTAAGTTTATTTTCAAGCCTAGAATCCATGAATATAAAGAAGAAAATCTAGAGAAAATTTAGAAAGCATGAAAAAATTAATGAAGCAAAAGGTTGAGAATATTGAGAATCTCAAGAATGGACGATTAGTGAGTAGTGTCAATTTTGAACTTGATAAGGTATGTGCTCTCTTGAATTTCATCTTACCATTGAATATTTATGTTTGAATGTTTAACAAAATGTCTAAAGCTTTTATGAAGTTTTTTAGAAGTGGCAAAATGGCATACGACTTGTTTGTGGCAAATGTGTTGAATGGATTTGAGAAATGAAACCATTAACAAGTATGTGAATTAAACTAATAGACAAGGAAATGAAAAATACTATGAATGGTTATAATGTAATGGTGTACACGACAAACACTTTTCCATACATTTACAAATATATAAAAAAATGTTTTTATATTCTTTTTAAAAACATTATTTTTAATTTTTTGGATTAAATCACCATTTGGGGCCTGAACTTGGTAATTTTTCTTATATTGCGGTTTGAACTTTTTTTTGTTCAAGTTAAATCCTGATTTTAACAATTATTCCCACATTGAGGGTTTGAACTTGACAATTTTTCCCACATTGAGGCTTGGACTTCTTTTCTTTGTCCAAGTTAGGCCTTGAACTTGGCCATTGTTCTCACATTGAAGTTTGAATTTAGCAATTGTTTCCATATTTGACCTAAACTTTAGCGTTTTCAATGACTAATTTTGTAACAACCTGTTTTTTAATAGTGTCAAAAACAGTGGTTTTAGGAACATGATTCCAACGATTAAGTTTGTAAATATTATTATTTAATATTTACGAGGCAAATATTATGATATAGTGAATTTTGATATGATAATTCCATTTAATTAGATAATTAGTTTAAGTACAAGTAATTTGTCCCTAAAGTCAAGTGATTTTGGAAAATGAAGTATTGGGATCTCGTTTCTATAAACCGCTCCCATAAATATTTTTAGGTGTATTAAAATTTGATCCAAAAATTTTGACATTTGGATAGTTAAGTAAGGAAAAAGGACTAAATTGTAAAAGCCATAAAACTTAATCGCTATTAATTTATTTGAGTTAATTAGTTATGAAACCATGGTTGAGGGATTTAAATGGTATTTAACCCATAATTAAGCATAGTGAACGGTTGTGTTTGTCTGTATTATAATAATATGTTAATTTTTATATTTTAAAATAATAATTAAAAGTTAAATAGTAAACAAAAGAAAAGAAAAACAAATTGGCTTGTCATGTTCAACGTCCAAGCCGAATGTGAAGAGAAAAACAATCCCTAACTCTCCTCCAAGTTTAAATCTTCAATTACTAAGTGATTTTTATCTCGTTTCTTGTAATTTTTATATTTTTGAGATCGTTGCGACTAGGTTCAACTAACTCATATCTCCAATTTCAAAACTGTTAAAGATTTTAAAACTTGCCATTGATGAAACTTAGATGTTCTTGATAGAAAATGGTAGATTTGGAAGCTATGAAATGTTTAAGGACTATTTTATAAAGTGATTTTTGTTAATTTTGAATATAAGGACCAAATTGTTAATATCTTGAAATTGATATAAAATTTCCTTGATTTTTTATAAGAGGTGGTTGTAATTGAATTTATTTGAAATTTTTTTAAAGTTTGGAGTCCAAATTTGAAAGTTATGATAAGTTTAATTTTAGGGACTAAATTGAATAAAATGTAAAAGTCAGGGAAATTGTGTAAAATGAAATTAAAATATTATAAGCATGAATTTGAATATTATTATGATATTGGTATTGATATTTTGAATATTAACTGTCATATAGATCAAGTTGTTGACTTAGGTAAGAAATGAAAAACTATCGAATAGTCTCTATTAGCTAAACTGCTATGGTTTTGTCAGGTAGGTTCATATAGTATAAATAATTTTAAATTGTTGTTGAATTATATATGAAAGTATATTAATTTTTTATTAATAGTTTGAATTTTATATGAATTGTTACATAAATTGATGATTTAATTTAATTGAAATGGATTGATACAAATGGAAATGTTAAGGTTAAATCCTGATGAACTTAGTAAAAGTCTCGTACATAAGGATACAAGTTGATTTCCAATGGTACCGAGCTCCAGTATTTGCTGCGGACTCGAAGATACATGTGACACAGATTTAGCCTGAACTGGTAATTTTTTGTCATTTTAAAGATTTAGCCTGAATAGTAACCTTACATGTATATACAGCTCTAGTCAGGCTATTTACTGTGTCGTTAAAGGTTTAGCCCGGACGGGTAACTGACACTGATGTATATGATTAGCTCGAACGAGCATCATATGTTATTTACACCTATGTATTGAGTTCTTTTACAGAGTTTCATTGGATAAAAATTATAAATAAAAAGGTGATGATATATCAAATGTTGGCAAAGTAATGTATATGATTTGGATATACGATATAAGATGCTTTGAAATGAAAATGTGAACAATTTGGGTTGTATATATGATTGAGCTTAAAACCTTATATGTATATGAAGCGAACTGAATGGTGAATGTGAGTAAGGGGATCAATTAGAATACAAATTTGTGTTATATTTTAAGTTGAATATGGTGTTTCACCATTTGAGTTTACATAAGTGAATTCGGTTTAAACCTCACTTAATTGATATTGTTTTTGGATGCCATGATAAGTGAAATTGTTTCATATTAATTCATGTATTTGTTAAATGGTTGAGGTAAGCTATTTGTTTATATTGTATGAGCTTACTAAGTATTTTATATACTTACTCGTGTTACTACTTTTATGTGCATTTTGGACATCCGGAACGTGTTGATCAGATCAGCGAGAAGCTCACACCCATCAACTTTTGATTTGGTAGATTTTTTATGTTTGAAGTTGGTTACTTGTGGCATGTACGTAGGTTGAATAAACTTAAGCTAGTTAATGTCTATTTTAGTATAACAACATTATATATGTAAGTCTATGGTTGTGGCTTGATATTGGTTATTTGGTATTTGCTAAGTTTAGTATGCTTGAATGTTAAAGAAATGACAAAACTTAATTGATAATATGCATGTGAATTGAATTGTGGTATGAAATGGTGTAAGACTTGGTTTGAATGGTATTTGATTTGAATTATTGATTTGTTAGTGCTAATGAGGGCACATTGGTTGTTTGATAAAATGATTAGGTGAATTGGTGTTTTTAACTTTGGAATATGCATGTTTTGGTGTTGGTTTGAATAGCATGAAATGGTATTATAGATCATTTGGTTTGAATAGTATGAAAATTGCTTAAAATAGGTCATTTATGTTGCACACGGGCTACCACATGACCATGTGTCACATACAGGTGGTTGACACGATCGTGTGACCCTATATTACACAACATTAGGTTATTACACGATTTGAGAACATGGGCATGTGGCCTTGTACCACACGACCGTGTGACCCTTGTTTTGCATTTATGCCTGTTAATTTGTAAATGTTTTAGATTGGTCCCGCTTTAGTTCTGAATTTTCTCAAAGGCTTTCGTAAACTCGATTAAGACTTGGCTTGGTTTGTAATGCATGTTTAACATGAAATTAGTTTGTATTTATTGATTATTGAGTATTATTGAATAAATTGCTTGTGAATATTTCGGTTTACTGTTGTAGCATCCTATAGCTTGGGTTTGACGACTGGGTTGGGTATAGGGTGTTACAAACTTGGATAAAAAAAATTTCAAGTTCAATATGAGAACATTTGTCAAGTTCAATTGTCATGAAGCTAAAACTTTAGTTTGGCAAACCACACAATCTTAGGCGATATCTTTGCTTCAAATCTGCCTAAGTCAACCTAATACTCAAAAAGTGAAAATTCCCCCTGAAATCCTCTAAGGAACCGAAAAATATAGCAAAAGCGAACTTGAAACGAAAGAGCAACGAGAGAATTGAAAAACCACAACAAAATAATGCATGCCAAGTGTTTGAATAAATTCTCTCAAATAAATTCTTTTAACTCACAATAGGATTCAATGTAATGAATACAAATGAGGGGAAGTTCTCTTCTTATAGTTGAGCTCCCCAAATCCAATAGTACAAATTGAATTACATCAATGGCTAAGATTAGTGCTTATCTACAAGATGAGAATCATAAGGATTTAAACTCTAAACATCTTTAGCCATTAGGATTTACATTAATTACCCTGATAACTCTAGTTTTAATATGACAAAAGTTATCAATTTCAAGTCCCCGAATGTGATTTAATCTAGGAGATTCGAAGAGAACCATCGAGAGAGTAATATAGTCCTCCTTATAGTATTATAATGGAGTTTTCTCGTTGTTTGCTTCCATTTTCATGGTTATTATCTTACCCAAAATCCCCATCAAAAACATTCTAATAATTTCTCCTAACACTTGTAATATTTCCATTTTAAACCAACACTTTCTCATCAAACATGGTGCATTGTAGTGAACCAAGCAACTTAAAGAGACATCTTTGAGTCGACTCCATAGCCCTCCTGTTTCATGATATTTTTTTTTTCTCAAGATATCTACTGGAGTGAGCCTAGCAATTAATTCTCTACATTTTATAGGCTCATTAAGGGGGTAGATGTTGGCCATGAGTTTTATAGTTACTTCATACCTATGGCAAGGATCAAACCCTTGACCACTAGTTAAGGTAGAAAAGACCATTGCCATCTCACTTAACTCTTGTGGTTTGTTTCATAAAGATTCTTGCCATCTTATCTAACTCTCATGATGATTTTAATTCTTGATTTTACAATGGCAATAAAAAAAAGAACCCCATTTCATAAAGATCATGCTCCTCACCTTTCCCCCCAAAAAAGGAAATTCACTTCTTCGATTTCATGGTCATGAAGCCTATTATTCTTTGAAACATTGAAAAGATAAAATTTTGGCTTTTGTAAAAAAAAATTAGGATATGGTTGGAAGAGCAGTGGTGATAAAGATGGAGTGGAGATGAAAAATTAGGGATTATGAAAAAAATAGAAGAAAAGGACAAATTTATTGAATGGTGAAAGAGATGGAGGAGAGAGAAAAAATAGGAATGGTGATGAATATGGGGAGAGAATGGTGTTTTGAATAACAAGAGAAAAATTGAATGGAGATGGAAGATAGAGGAAAAGACGTGAATGGTGGTAAATGTGGAGTAAAGCGCTAAAGATTTTTGAAAAAAATTATGAATATATTAAACAAATATTATTTAATAATTAAACTAGTTATTATAATATATATATATATATATATATATATATCATTAGTATATGTGTCACTATGAGATTTCCTGAATTTGCCATAAATAAGAAAAAGTTAATGGGGTTAGTTGTAAGGACTAACGTATGTAACAATTAGGGTCGATTAAGTTCCAATTAAAAAAAAAAAGTTGTCAAGTTTAAGGGTCAATCAGTATATTAAGTGTTTAATAATTTATTATGTTTATTGGAATTGACTTAAGCACCACTAAGCATAAAAGTATGCTTAGTGCATTGATTGTTTTTCCATGCTAGGTTGGAGATTGGACACGAGGAGATAGTTATACAAGTTCTGCATCGAGCTGAGTCGCATCACATAAAAGTGTAATCATGTTAGAGTCTTTTATATTGCATAAGTTAATGCCAGTGAAGCATATATGTAGAATATTATTGTGTTATTAAATTTTAATATATTTGTATAAGTGACATTTGTAATTCATTTGACACCATCGTCTATTGGTTATTGAATTGAATTGCAAAAATTCGAAAATTTATTTTTTAATGACAGTGATCACCAAAACATATTTCTCAAAGTTTGTACATGTGTTAAAGAAAAGTTGTACGTACCTTTAGGCATTAGGTTTAGCATCGTTTATTTGGAATCGTTGACGGTCTAGGTAAGGGGTGTTATAGATGAACTATGTGTGCGTGACTCGTGTACTTTGAGGTATTAAAAATCTTACTTCAATTGGTAATGGAACTGAAAGTTGGTACGTGTTGAAAAAATTGATTTGAAAACAATGTTTAGAAGCACAACGAAAATTTAATTTTTTTTAAATCAAACTGTTGGGATATTTATAGCAATAAACCTTTTACCCAAATTATACATGTATTTTTAAATCAGGTAGACTTAGTTGTTTCACGCTTTCTACTATTCAATCTTCCCCACTATTCTTAACCCCGGTTCGAAATAGTGTTAACTGAGCATGTGAAATAAATTTCAAATATTTTTAAGTAATTAATTTGAATTGTTTGTAAAATTTAATTTAAATGTCTAAATTATATTTTAAATATTAAAAACAATTATTACAGTTCAAATATACAATGTTAGATATATTTTTAATTTTATTTCTATAAAATTAGAAAATCATGTGAGCCAAAAATGCAATAGATTTTTTGTAACCTTAAATTTTTCGACGAAACCAGAAAAACGTGACGGACCCTTAACCCAAAATGGATGACGATCGGATGATGAATGGCAAATCGTTGTGGGTGACGACATGGGACGGCGCATGGTGCATAACCAGCAGATGTGAGGCACACGAACTACCGAGTCATCACACCCTGGTTGAACGACCAGGCACACAGGAGAGCCAAGGCGTCGTGCCCTAGTTCAGTGTGTGAACACGCAACATAGACCGGGCCTTGCGCCCAGCCAACTGGTAGCCAAGTGAGAGGGTTGGGGCATCATGCTCCAGCCGCACAGAAGGACCGGCAAAAGGCTGAGGCATCGCGCCCCACTCAGACTAGTTAGGCGCACAGCACCGAGGGATGTGTGTGTGCACTAACAACCAGCCGTGATATTGTTGGATACTTGTCAAATAGTAGGATTTGGCTTGTGTGTTGGTGTTTGGGATTTAGCAATGAGTTGCTAATGTTTTGTGATGGTATAAGGAATGAGGTAGATTTTTTATTGTTTTGCTCTCTTTGTGAGCTTGGTTTTTGTATAATAGAACTTTCAGTGCTTTTATTGAAAGTCCTTGTTGTAGTGTTTGGCTGCTTTCAAGAGTTTAGTATTTACATGTGAAGTTGCATCTTCTTTCTTGTTTAAGAGCGTGTTCATTAGATTGAATTATTTTGTAGTTTGGCACAGTGTTTTTAACAACTTCACCCTTTTGTATTTTAATAAAATTTGATTATGGCCAATATATATACTTTAAGAACCATCGCCTATTGCAAGCCTGGTTTCACATTCTATGATTTCCTTCCATTTTACATTAACGAAAATGTTACAGACGAAAAAGCTGCCGAGTAATCCCTCGTACTTCAACAATATTAAGACGTGTCTTGAAGGGTTGATGAACATAAAAAGTTATTCATTAGTAAGATTAGATGTTATTGATGATAGATGAAAAGAAAGTTTTAAAAATCAAGATATCAATTACAGTACAGTATTTATTTAACAATTGCTTGGTTTCCCACAAACTTGTTGACTTAATGGCCTCATCCCCTGCAAGGTAGTATTTCAAAAATTTATACCCACAAAAGCATTCATGCATGTTTATGTTCATCAAGCTATGAACATCTCTAAGCACACTTGCAATTATGACTAAATGATGGCAACGGCTTCTTAACTTGGAAGAAACAAGTGGATAAAAAGGATGATGGTGATGAACTTGACGGTACTTCCATGCTAATTTCTCCTTCATTTTCTTCTTCATGAATGGTTTCCAATATTATGTGGGTATTGTGGAGCCTAGGGACCGCAATAAAACGAGCTGGCACGACGGCGGAGAAGGGAGTGAGCGCTGGAGTCTCAGCCTTGGGAGGGCAGAGTGTTTTTTGGGAAGTGGAGACTGAGAAGATACCAGCCATGCTGAACTTCTTTTTGTAGTGGAGAATTTGCCTATGAATTTCGTTGTATGATGAGGGAATGAATGTCAACAAATGTGGCGTTCTATACTCCATTTATATAGAAGTTGTAATGGTAACATACCCCTTGACTTTCGGATAATAACATTAAAGCCATCTTAATTTAAAAGTTTAAAGGTATTATCATTTTTTATGGGTAAACCATATCCAAGGTCACTAAATTATTAGTAAGTTTACGTTTTGATCCCTTAACTTTAAAAAGTTATAAAATGACTATTGAACTATTCGAAAGTTTTCATTTAAATCACTAAACTATTCAAAAGTTTTTATTGAAGTCATTATACTGTTAAAGTTTTTGTTTTAAAAAAAAAACTTGGCTAGAGAACTCTAAATGACTATTCGACGATTGGTACAATGGATCAATACTCATTGTCAAGTAAACGAGCATACCTTAGATCCAAGTCAATTTGACAGATAGTGTTGAAGATCGAAGAATGAAACTGTTTGGATTTTGGTTTGCAAATTTGTGGCTTTCAAAATTCTTTCATGAAAAAAAAAATGAATTGTAAAAGAGAAACAAAAAGAGAGCTTTCGATTAGTACAGGCAGTATGAATAAAGAAGGTCATACAATAACAATTTTAACAGCCCAATGACTTAAATGAAAATATTTGAATAGTTTAATGGTAATTTTATAACTTTTTGAAATTAATACCAAATCATAAACTTAGTAAAAGTTTAATGACCCCTTACATGTGGTTTATCTTTTTTTTTTCTAATAACTATCGTAAAATTTTGGAAAATTTGATTTTTTTTTTGTTGAGAAATTATTTATTTTTTAATCGTTGAATGTCATCTTTTAAAAACGGTTGAATGTCGGGGCAAATACATAAATGTGATTTAAATAACACTGAAGAGAATAATATAAATTAAAGTAACAATAAAATTATTTTGAAATACTTTTATGAAATTAGAAATCTTATTACACATATATACGTGTGGAAACCACAAATTTAGAGTATAGATGTGTGTTTAAAAATAACATACAATAAATAATAATATATATGATTTGAAATTAATTAATCATAATAACACATGAAGTAATATGTATCATAATAAAATGTATAAAAAAAATTAGATTAAATTGTAAGTATATATAAAAAATTGATGGAGGTAATACAACATACATACTAAATAAAAATGTGTAAAAAAAAAATCAAAATGAAGTTATGGTTTAGTAGTAAATTTAAAATTTTACTAATTTAATTAGCATGAGTTCGAATTTCATTATAAGTACATATATTTTTTAAAATTAAAAAAAAACTAAATTATCTTCAATTTTTTAAATATAGAAAATTGAATTAGGAGTCGATTGAGTGAGTGAAGTAAGTAATAAGTAAAAAGCTTAATAAGTATTTTATTTCATGTTAGTTATAGTAATAAAAAATTATTAATGTTAATAAAAGGTTTCAAAGGGCTTACAGTCTATATCGAGCATATTGGACGGTTAAAGACATTGTGCCATCCAAGGTTCTTTGATTGGATATAAATAATTTACTAAATATTAAATATGATATTAATATTGAAAACAATAAAATAAATGTCTTATAATGATTCAAAAATTAGGGGCCTGACGCCTATTTTCTTTAATAATTTTATTATATGTTGAAATTATATTTATTTACTTTTATATAATATTTAGAATTATTTATAATCTTTTCTTAACTTATAAATAGGAGGATAATGCGCTTTAACGCACTCAAACTTATATCCTCCTCTATTAACAATATTATTCATATCAATTAAATTAAGACTCAATCGGCGAAACTTTACAATATTTATGTTTAAGTTTCATATCATTTTCTGTTGACTTTATTTAGTCATATATTTGTTGATGGATGTTAGTTCCTAACATAAGAGTTGTTGTATGAAGTTGTTTAATTAATCATTTTTTAATGTGATTATGATTTTAACTAAAATATTATTTTTAATTATCAAGAAATTAATATTTATGGTTTTATTTAAAATTTGTTATTTGATTGTAATTTAGTAATAATCAACAATAAAGGGTAATTTCATCAACTCAAAAGTTTGTTTAAAATTTATATTTTTATATATTTTAGTTTTTAATGTCACATGTGTTGCACGTGATTTTATGTATTTTTTAATTTAGTAATTAGTCTTTTGAACATAACTAAATCTAATGTTACGTGTGTTGCATGTAGTTTTATGCATTTAATATTAATTATTTTTTAATATTTTATTTTCAATTGTAGTAATTAGTATAAAATAATAATTCTTATTTGAATTATTAAATATGGTTAAAATATATTAACTTATCAATTCAAATATTATAATATAAAATTTTCAATTAATAATCAAAAAATTTTAACATATTCAACATATAATATAGTTTTACTTTATGTAATTATTGCAAAGTAATAACTAATTAACATAAATAGCTTTAATATTAATTAAGTGATAATTAATATGCTTAGAATTCTATTCAAGGAATAACTCTAGTTTGCATTAATAAAATTAACAAAACTTTTGTTTACTTCAAAATTTTTTAAACTAATAATTGTAATTTAAATTCTAATTGTTTTTAAATATGTAATTGTGCCAACATCTATTAAATTATAATTATTTTTAAATGTAAATTTAATAATATGATAGAAAATAAAGGATTCTAGTTAGTTCAAAAGTTTTTCTAAGCTCATATTTCCTATATATTATAGATTATAGATAAAATATAAAACTGAAGTTTTTTTTTTCATTTCTAACTTTTTGGGTAAATGATGAAAAGATAATAATTTAAATAAAAAATAAATTCGATATAAATTTTATTTATTTTTAGTTATTATAGAAATTCATTTTTAAAAAATTTCATTTAGCAAAAACAGAATTATTTTTAACCAAATATTTTAGTAAAATTAAAATTCTTATTTATAAGATTGATAAATACTATAAATAATAAAAAGAAAATTTATCCCATACACTACTTGTAGAGTTTTTTAGACTTCACAATCGAGTTTAGGGTATAACAAGTGTTTTGTAGGATGTAGCAAAAAATAATAAATAATGTGACACTTATCACACTTTCAACCCACTTGTGGAATTTAAAAAACTCCATAAATGACGTATGAAATAATTATTCATAATAAAAAAATTAAAATTAAATAGAACATATACATATATAAATCTATTTTTATTTGATTATAATAGAAAGATTGTTATTTTATCTAAAAATTATGACTTAAATTAACGTTTTATTTAATAATTAGACTCATGTTTCATGGTGTATTGGTACACGTGACAGAAAAAGGTATGTGGAAGGGACCAATTAGGCATATGATCCTTGTAATTAGGACTAAATTGAGAAGTTGATATAAAATTGATGATAAAGTATAGAGTTGGGGTTAGTTTAAATGTATATTATCCAAAAGGAAGAAAAAGGATTGGAGGACCTGCTTTCTGAATTAAATGCAGATTCTGGAAGCATACACTTTTTCTATTAAATACAGTCAAATTCTTGTGGGGCTGCTTTCCATCTCTGCATATATGTTTCGATTTCCTTCCTACTCTTTCTTTGTTTTCATTCATTGTTTGCCCTGCTCAACACGCTGCATCTAACCCGCCCTCACTCATCCCTGGTTAACAATACCGGATGGAAAATATAGTCATCACATATATAAAATAAAGGTAATTACATGTTATTATTTACTATTATAATAGGTTTGGTTAGAATTTTATTGGACTTTAATTATTAAATAAAGTATGGGTCAAATATGTGTAGATACTCTTCTAATCAAATTCTAATTAATGATAGGCTAATTAGAATTTGATTAGAATTAATATGCCAAAGGTTATAAATATTAGGGTTATAGTCCCCAAATTATACACAAGATATCTTTTCTAATATCATCCTTAGGAAAGAGAGAGTAGATATTTTTTGAATTTCTTGCGTGCTAATTTGAAAGATTAAATCCCCAAGATTCAGAAAATTTCAAGGAATCCATGAATTCAGGTACGCTTCCGCATCTAGTTTTTTCTTAATTTATTCTTGATGATTTGACATGATAGATCATAGTTTATTAAGTTTTATTTTTAGATTTATTTTACAAATCTAACAAGTGGCATCCAAGCCTCGTCATGTTGAATCATTGGGAATTGATTAAGTTTCTATTCTTTTTGGAATGAATTTATTCTCTATTATTTTGGATTGATTCGTTTTTTAGATCTTATAGATTTGATATTTCTATGTTGAATCTTTGAAATTATTGTAAATATTTTTTAGGTTTTGTAATAGGCCAATTTTAGCCTGGGCCCGAAAAAATAATAACCGAAGCCAAAGGATGCAATCAGTCGAAAACAAGCCAAAAAGGGCTAAATTGAAAGACAATAATTAAATCGTGGCCAAATCAAAAAGATGGAGAAAGCCAAGGGGTTATCAAATTTTGTTGACTTGGTAAAAGGCTAAAAATAAGAAGATATTATTTTGAATTTATTTTATTTTATTTTATTATTAAATTAGTTAGTATATTTTTAGTAAACCTCATGTATATAAATAGGGGTATTTTGTTCTTTGAAAGGTATGGATTACTTTTGGTATTCCTACTTCAATTTGGAATTGGATTATTCTCTCTTTTCTTATTTTCATTGGAATTGAATTATTTTCTTTTCTCTTTCAATTACGTGGGAATTTTGTCCATTTCATTTCAATTTCTTTATTTTTTCTAAATTCGTCCAATTGCTTTTAGCCCTTCTGTTTTTTTATTTGTTTTCCAATTCAGTTTTCATTATTCTTAATTTTGGCCCTAAAATTTGTTTTGAATACATTTTGGTCTTCCTTGAAGCTGTGTGTTTTGGAAGGTGGGGATTATTTTCCTTTTGGTCCCTCTTTGTTATTCGCACGTTCAAATTGGTCCATTTTCTTTTATTTATCTTTGATTTGCCCCAGAATTTTGTTTTAAGGTTCGATTTAATCCTTTTTTTATTTTCACTATTTTATTATCAAATTAGCTAATTTAATATATTATTGCTATTATTATTATGTTTCTATTTATATTTATTTTGTTATTCTAATACTATTATTATTTATCTAATTTTTATTTATTTATTTATATTTCTACTATTATTATATTTCTATTTATTATATTTTTATTTCTATTTATATACTAATATTATTTTCATTATTATTTTTCTTAGATATATTTTTTACTCTTGTTATTACCATTCTATTTATTTATTTTACATTTTTTGTTATTATCTATTTTAACTTTTTATATAACGCTCATTTCAAATTTTTATACATTACTTACTTTAATATTTTCATATATTATGCATTTCAAACTTTTTTTACACATTATATATTTTGAATTGTTTATATATTATTTTTAAAGAGTTTTATATATTATTTTATCTTGAATGGATACTAATTTTTTTGTAAAATTATTTTATATACTTTAGATCGCTTTTATAATCATCCTCATTTAAAAAAAAAAACCCCCTTCAACATAAGGAAATGTTCCGTGTTTGGAAGTTTGAGAGATCGTGCCCAATCGTGCTGGGTTTCGACTTTTTTTCATACAATTGAAATATGGAATATCCTTGTGAAATTTCGTCCATGTTTTCTTAAATTAAAACGAGGCAATATTTCGTGTTTGGGAGTTTGAGAGATCGTGTCCAATCGTGCTGGGTTTCGATTTTTCATTCAACTAAAATATAGAATATCCTTTTGAAAGTTCATCCATGTTTTCTTAAATTAAAATGAGGCAATATTTCGTATTTGAAAATTCGATAGATCGTGCCCAATCGTGCTGGGTTTCGATTTACCGTTTGGCCAAATAGCCAAATATCCTTTTTAAATTTCAAATGCATGTATTTTGGAAATCATGAGATGATCTTGTATCGAGGGTTCGAAATGTTGTGTTCTATCGTGCTAAATATGATATTTTATTCCCCCTGAGTGAGAGAATCTCAACATCCAGTTCAAGATATCTAAATGTTTTCAAAGGAATTGTATTTTAAATTTTTTTTTCTAAATTTTCAACATTAGGACGTTGATTGATCAATACGGTACCAATTTTGGGCGTCGCGAGGGTGCTAATCCTTCCTCACGCGCAACCTACTCCCGAACCTTTTTTTTTAGTTTTTCGCAGACCAAAAAATGTTGTTTTAATAAACCAAAATGCTTTATTAAAAGAATCGGTCACAGGGTGACCCGATCACACCTAAACAAAAAGAATTGGTGGCGACTCCATACCTTGTTTAAAAGTCGATCCCTGTTTTCCAAAATAAAAATGGTTTCGACAGGTTTTGGTTAATTATGATTCAATCTTTTTAGGGTTATTTTTTATTTGATTTCCATTCAACGATGAATCTTGGATTAATTATGGTTTTGATCTTTTAAGATTTTTCTTGTTTAGAATGTTTTAATTGCAATAGCATAATATAACATTCTTGATATTCTTGATTTATTGTATGTAAATCTTGATTTATAATTTTCAGATTAATTATGCAAATCTGATAATTCATTTTAGATTAATTGTTATGGCTTTATGTCAATTATTTTGCTTGTTTTAGCATGTATGCGCGTATAAAAAAACGCACAATATAAGCTGCCTAAGGTTAAAATCTAGTTTGCTATATGTATATTATGCTTTTGCTCATGACTATGCTTAATAACGAATAATGCATGTTGTTTTAGAAGTTTGTATAAAAATATATAATTATCTTTTAATTTGATTGAAAGATGAAATTAAGGTAAATATTTTGAAACAAATAAATTCAGGTTTTGGCTTTTAATTAAGGATGTCTAATATTTTAAATAAATTAGTTGAAACAAAATGCCACCAAAGTGACCTCTTTTGTTTAGATTAGTTTATTTGAAATATTAAGATGATTATATGTTTTTGTGATTCATGCGTTTATTGGTTAACCCAAAGGTAAGTTAATATTTGACAGAATTTCAACGGCATCTGTGGTGATAAATATGTGACAATTATAAGGTATTTTATGTGAGCAATAAGTTAGTCTAAAGATTAATTCATTGTTTGACATAATTTATTGTCAATGTTTGATTGCTACAATAAGAGTACCACTTACTATTAATATTACTGTCCAAAGACTTGATATTAATGTTGTGTTTCGTATCTTGAGATGGGATTAGCCATTATCTTGAATTTATTGTTTACTTATGAATATTGATTTAAGCTTGTTTTTATTTGTTCTATATTCAGCTAATTCATCTTTTGCTGCCACAATATCTGCTAATATAAATTTTATACACATGCTTAATGGGACTAAATTTAAGGAATGAAAAAGACACTTACTTATAGTGCTTGGTTGTATGGACATAGACCTTGCACTAAGGGAAGAATAACCTACACCTCTTACTACGAAAAACACCCCTGATGTTAAGAGGGATTTTGAAAGGTGGGATCGTTCAAATTGCATGAGTCTAATGATCATGAAACACAACATTCCAGAAGCCTTTAGGGGCACAGAATCTGAAGAGATTACTCAGGCCAAGGGTTTCTGTGATGAAATTGAGAAACGTTTTGCTAAAAACGATAAGGTTGAGATGACATTACTTCTGACTTCTTTAATGTCTATGAAGTATAAAGGTCAAGGAAACTTAAGGGAGCACATTATGGAGATATTCCAAACTGCTTCAAGATTTAAAGTACTTAAGATCGAGCTTTCTGAGGAATTGCTTGTTCCTATAGTTTTGGTATCACTTCCTGCACAGTTTAATCAATTTAAAATTAGTTATAACTATCAAAAGGAGAAATGGACCCTAAATGAGCTCATTTCTCATTGTGTGCAAGAGGAAGAAAGGTTGAAGCATGATAAGTCTAAAAGTACTCATTTGGCCAATACCCCTAAAGACATGGGCAAGAAAAGAAAATACCAGAATGAAGCTGCTAAGGGTCCAGCTCAAAAGAAACAGCAACAACCTAAACAGAGTTGTTTCTTTTGTAACAAATTTGGACACGTAAAGAAAGATTGTACCAAATATCATGCTTGGCGTGAAAAGAAAGATATGATTCTTAATTTGGTCTGTTCTGAGATTAATTTAGCTTTAGTACCTGGAAACACTTGGTAGATAGATTCTGGTGCTACTACTCACATAAGTGTTTCTATGCAGGGTTACCTGAGTTACCGAAATCCAAGTGATGGTGAAAGACACATATTTGTAAGCGATGAAAAATCGATAGAAGTGGAAGCGATTGGGCATTTTAGGTTGTTATTAGGAACTGGTTCTTATTTGGATTTAAAAGACACTTTTATTGTACCGTCATTTAGACGGAATTTAGTTTATGTTTCTTCGTTGAAAAAATTTGGATATTATTGTTCATTCGGAAACAATCAATTTAATTTGTCTTTAAATTCAAATGTTATTGGAATTGGTTATTTAAATACTTATGACAACCTTTATTTGCTAAAAACAGTTGCATCCTATAATAAAACCTTGCATGTGAAATCACGTGGTATTAAATGCGCAAATTAAATAAGGAAAATTCAGCACCATTATAGCATAGGCGCTTAAGCCTCAAACGTCAGAGTTGAATGCCTTGTGTCTGATGGTATTTTAGAGTCCATTGACTTCATAGACTTTGATGTCTGTGTCGATTGCATTAAGGAAAACATACCAAAACCAAGAGATTAGGTGCCAACAATATTTCATAACATTCATAGACAATTACTCATGTTATGGGTACCTATATCTCATTCATGAGAAATCATGTCTTTGGACTTGTTCAAAGCTTATAAAGTTGAAGTTGAGAATCAACTCAGCAAAAGGATTAAAAATGTCAGATCTGATAGTGGTGGTGAGTACTACGGTAGATATGATGACTCAGATGAACAATGTTCAGGACCATTTGCAAAATTCCTAGAGGAATGCGGTATTGTCCCACAGTACACCATGCCAGGATCACCTAGTATGAATGGCGTAGCTGAAAGACAAAACAAAACTCTTAAGGATATGGTAAGGAGCATGATTGCTCATTCTAACTTACTTGAGTCCCTCTAGGGAGAAGCATTAAAGACAGTAGCTTACATTATAAATAGAGTACCCAATAAAGCAGTTGCAAAAACACCTTATGAGCTTTGGACAAGTCAAAAGCCTAGTCTAAAACACTTTCACATTTGGGGATGTCCAGCTGAGGCAAGGCTTTATAGGCCACATGAAAAGAAATTGGACTCCAAAACAATAAGCATCTACTTTATTGGATATTTTAAGCGATCTAAGGGCTATAAATTTTATGATCCCATAATAAGGAATATTTTTGAGACGAAAACTGCAACATTTTTTAAGGATGTTGAGTTTGGGGGAGAAATAAGGTTAGAGACACTGCTTTTGAGGAGGAATTGGTTTCTAACTCAATTCCTACTATCACTTTTGACGATGTTCAAGTTCTTATACCTACCATTGATCAAAAAGTGAATCCAAAACCTCTACGAGACAATGTTGAACAACTCCCCATTCAAAATAAGATAATTTTTCCAGAAGAACAAACTCAACAACCTCAAGAACAAGTGCCATTAAGGAGGTCCACAAGAGAAAGGAGAAATGTTACTTTAAATGATTATGTTGTATTTCTCTAAGAACATGAAGATGATAATGGAATGATGGAAGATGATCCAATCAACTTTCATCAAGCCATGAAAAGTTTTAATTCTCAAAAGTGGATTAATGCCATGAAAGATGAGTATAAATCTATGTAAGACAATAAAGTTTGGGAACTTATCCCATTACCTGAAAGTGCAATACCAATTGGTTGTAAATGGATATTTAAAACCAAAAGGGATGCAAATGGTAATATGGAGAGGTATAATGGGCGTCTTGTAGCTAAAAGATATACTCAGAAAGAAGGTATTGATTATACAGGGACTTTCTCTCCAGTTTCATTGAAAGACTCCTTCAGGATAATCATGGTGCTTGTTGCTCATTTTAATCTTGAGTTACATTAAAGGGATGTTAAGACTGTGTTTCTTAATGGTGACATTGAAGAAACAATTTATATGGTGTAACCAGAAAATTTTGAGTCAGAAGACTCAAAGAATATGGTTTGCAAATTGACAAAATCCATCTATGGACTCAAACAAGCTTCCTGTCAATGGTACCAAAAGTTTCATCAAATAATTATTTCGTTCGGTTTTGAGATGAATATTGTTGATGATTATGTGTATTACAAATTCAATGGGAGTAAGTGCATATTTCTAGTTCTCTTGTCGCTAATGATATAAGCTTATTGTACGAAACCAACATGTTTTTATCTAAGCATTTTGAGATGAAAGATATTGAGGACGCCTCTTTTGTTTTAGGAATTCAGATACATCGAGATCGATCTCGAGGTATTCTTGGATTATCACAAAAGAGCTATATCGATAAAGTACTCAAAAGGTTTAGCATGCAGAGTTGTAGACCAGGTGACACCCTTGTCACTAAAGGAGACAAATTTAGTCTTACTCAATGCCTTAAAGTAACCTTGAAATTCAGGAAATGCAAAAGATTCCCTATGCATCAGCTGTTGGGAGTTTAATGTATGCTTAAATATGTACGCGTCCGGACATTGTGTACATTGTTGGGATGTTAGGCAGATATTTAAGCAACCCTGGTATAGACCATTGGAAAGCAGTCAAAAGGGTTATGAGATATCTTCAGAGAACAAAAGATTACATACTTACTTATAAGAGATCAGATCTTTTGGAGGTCATAGGGTATTCTGATTCTGATTTCGCAGGGTGCCAAGATAGTAGGAAATCCACATCAGACTATATTTACCTGTTAGCTGGAGGAGCTATATCTTGGAAAAACGTTAAACAGACACTTGTAGCTTCGTCCACTATGGCAGTAGAGTTTGTAGCATGTTATGAGGCATCAAACCATGGAATATGGTTACGGAATTTTGTCACAGGGCTACGCATTTTGGAGAATGTAGAAGGACCACTCAAATTATTTTGTGACAATAAGTCAGCAGTGATGTATTCCAATAACAACAGAAGTTCATCTAAATCAAAGCATATTGACATAAAGTTCCTAGTTGTAAAAGAAAGAATACAAAATGGTCAAATATCCATAGAGCACATTGAGACAAACTCCATGATAGTGGATCCACTCACAAAAGGTTTACCACCCAAGGTCTTTCATGAGCACACTGCTCAAATGGGTGTTATATTGTTTAAGGATATCATGACTTAGTGGGAGTTTATATTTTATTTGTTTTATGTTTGTTTTCATACATTTATGTATTTGGTTATTTTCTGATCAGAAATGAGATATTCAGTTTATTCACTCTGTTTATTGTTTTGAAACTGACCTCGCTTGAGTTTAAAGAGGACCAGTTGGAAATAGACATGTTTAGATCATATTGCATGCAATTTCCATACTACACGTTCATACTTGATCTATGTCATTTATTTGTGTTAATATACGTGATCAGGGATAGATTTAATTACGATATATCTAATGAAAGTCACCTTGGTTCTATGCTAGCATAATTAATGGACGAGATTGTTCGGAATATTTTTTGGATATGATAGTAAAATTTTGAGCTCATAAGGTTGTATAATGACATGTAATTATAAAGGAATTAGTATAGATATGTGTGGTCCAAGTAGGAGATTGTTGAACAATATGGACAACACATATATATATATATAATAAAGGTAATTACATGTTATTATTTACTATCATGATAGGTTAGCCCAAATTAAAAGTGATCTAATTTGGTTAGAATTTTATTGGGTTTTAATTATTAAATAAAGTATAGGTCAAATATGTGTAGATACTCTAGTAATTGGGTTCTAATCAAATTCTAATTAATGATTGGCTAATTAGAATTTGATTAGAACTAATCTGCCAAAGGTTATAAATATTAGGGTTATGGTCCCTAAATTATACATAATATATCTTTTTCTAATATCACATCCTTAGGAAAGAGAGAGTAAATATTCTTTGAATTTTCTTATGTGCTAATTTAGAAGATCAAATCCCCAAGATCCAGAAAATTTTAAAGAATCCATGGATTCAGATACGCTTTCGCATCTAGTTTTGTTCTTGATTTATTCTTAATGATTTGACATGATAGATCCTAGTTTATTAAGTTTTATTTTTAGATTTATTTTACAAATCTAACAATACCAACCTCCCCGTTGCTTTCCCAAAACAAATCAAACTTGATGCATTTATAAGTTTAGCATTCTTAATGTGAGTGAATCAAAAACATTTTCAACAAACTTTGACGTCCGTTTTACCGTCCATATTTAAAGTTCGTGGCACAACAATGTTATCTCCCCAGTTCTAAAACCCCATAGCTTTTCCCGATTATCTTGAAAAGCAAAGCCGCCCTCCCTCTTCTTCAGTCTAAGATAAAGAGAAGTTGTAAAAGGGGGAGATGAACTTATTATAAGACCTAAAAGCTTACTCTTGCTGCTATATGTACAATACATGAAATGGCCGTCATTACTACCAGTAGGAGATGAACCTTATTATGAGACCCAAAAGCTTACTCTTGTCGCTATATGTGTGATAGATGACAACATCATTACTATCCTCGTTGGCTGCAAATTCAAAACAATATATAACACATTATTTAGATAAACCTATTGTGTTTCAGAATACATTAATTAAGTGACGTAATGCATGCATACCCTTTGCTTCTTTTTTTTTTTTCAAAATAAAGTAAGCTAACATGAATAACTTTTCTTCATGATATACTAATTACCAAATTCAAAGAAGATTAAGTTTTTAAATTATTATTACCATTGAAAACAAAACCCTGCAAATATATATGGACGTGTTGCCCGAAGCTTTAACCAATACCCTTATCCAAAGCATAGCACAATCACTATCCATTCTTACTGTCCTAGTATAACTGTAACAGGCCCATTTTGCCCGGCCCGTTTAAAAACAAAAACCAAAAAAATAAAGACAGTCCATTTACATAAGGCCCAAAGCCTAAACAACCCAAAATACCTAAACCCAACTAACCCCTAACCCGGATGGCCCGATAGGCCCAATGCCTAAACTGAATCCAGACAAGCCTAACCCTAGTTTCCCCCTAGAGCCGTACCCCTTCCACGTGCGTTGTCGGCACGTCCAACGCCCGAAGTTTGGCTCTCCATTGTCCCTTTGCAGCAAAATGGCCATCTACACCCCGTTGACCTTTGTGCACCTGCAAAAGAGAGAAAAAAAGGCAAGCAAAGCAGGACAATAGGGCAAAAGGCAAAATAGAGCAAAAACAAAAATGAGCAGAGCATAGAATAGCATAGAGGAAATCAATTGTGTTTCGGCTATAAAGCCCAAAAAACAGATTGTATTTCTTGAGACACTGATATTGAAATACAGAGAAATGCAATCAAAAAAATTAAAAAAAGGTAATTTTTCTTAATTTAATTGAACATTTCGTAACTCTTTCTAGCAAGTTTTCCTTTTTTGGATTTGTAGGAATCATTTACCAAAAAAAATAAGGAGAAAAGGAGGAAAGAAAGCCACTTACCCGAGCCTTGAACCATCGGTATCGTCGGAGTTTTTCTCCGTTAGAATCGAATCCGACGAAGGTGGGGGACTTTCTTTTTGATTCTTCATGGAGGGAAATGTTAGATCCTCGAATATGGATCTAAACGGGTTAAAGAGTGAGCGGATCACCCTCCGTCGATTGTCATTCGCGATGGTCCAATGGCGGCTAGGGTTTGGTCTGGTGAAACTCAACAAATGGGAAGGAGGCTAGGGTTTCGCAGCAATGAAGAATGGGATAGCTGATAGAAAAAAGGGCTTTTGTATGCAATGAAGAAACGACGTCGTTTGGGGCCTGCTCCAGTGGCCTCAAAATGACGTCGCATAAGCCATACTCGTCTCAACCCGACTGATGGCCCTCAGGATCAGCGTGTTTCTGCGGAGAGGGGATATTTACGCGATGGCCCCCTTCCCTTTTAAGCTAACATTAAATTAGGCCCCATTCGTATTCCTTTTATTTTTAAATTTATCCCTAAAATTTCTTTACTATTTTATTCGGGTCCCTGACGAGACGGTGCGTTTTGGAGGACGGGTTTATTACCTTTTTGGTCCTCTCACATTATTCACGAATGCAGATTGGTTCTCTTCTCTTTTATTTTGTTTTGAATTTGCCCCGAATTTCCCTTTTAAATCTAAATTGGTCCCTTTACGTTCTTTTTACTATTTTATTAATTAATCTAATATTATTGTTATTATAATTATATTTTATTTTTATACTTGTTATTCGCTATTATCATTATTATTATTTTGCATTCTTTTATTACTCTTGTTGTTGTCTATGATTCATATTATTGTTAATATTATTATTATTATTCCTTAGTTTGTTATTATTCTATCATTATCTTCCACTACTGTTATTATCAATATACTATTATTATTCCTATTAACGCATTACCGTTATTATTCCCCACTTTATTATTATATCATCATTGTTGCTATCATCATATTATTAAGCTAATTAGTCTCATTCTGTCACATTACATTTTTTTTATTTTTTATTTTTATATTTATCTACACTTTTATTACTATTATATTATTGTCATTATTTTGGAACATATCACGTATTTTAAATTATCATCAATTTTAAATATTATACATATATTATTTCTTTTGAACTATCGTATGTAGCATTTATTTTGAAATTTTCATATGTACCTTTGTATTTTAAATTATCATATACATATACATCGTTCTTTTATACATATTTAGTTGTGTCGTTTTATATAATAAATGTGTAAAATTCTTTTATTATTTATTATAAATCTTTCTACTACTATTAATTTTAAAATTTCACATGTTATTTATGTACACATCTTCTATATGTTAATCATTCTAAATTATTATTATTCTTTTACGATATTATTTATTTTAAACCTTTGTACGCAATTTTAAGTTTTCTTTTTATTGTTTTGAGCTATTTCACTCATACTGTTTTGTTATCTTGTATACTAATGATTTTAAATCGTTTAATACCATTTACTTTAAATTATTTTCTATAGTGTCTATTTCAAACCCGTTTTCCTATATGTTATTCGTCTAGATTCGTCTTATTGCTTATTTTTAATTGTTCGTTTTATTCATTTCATTTCTCTTTAATTATTAATATTTAAATAATATATGTTGAATGATCATTGTCATTGTGTGTACTATAATTAGTTCATTTGTTTCATACTATTGTCACTTATTCGTATAGTATTTTATCCATGTATACTGCCCCATGTTTGTAATTTCGCCTTCCATTCGTAATTGACACATCGTAGTCTTCAACCTATTAACCCAAAATTCATGATTCCATTTCATTTCAAGTCAAATTAATGTATTTGGGTCGACTTTACAAAACAAAAGCGAAGTTTGATGTTTAAAAATTTGAGGGATCGTGCCCTAATGTGTTGGGTTTCGATCTTTCGTTTGTTTAAATAATCAAATTTCCCTTTAAAATTTCATCTGTGTTTTTCTAAATTCTAAAACAAGGCAATGTTTGATGCTTGGAAATTCAAGAATCGTGCCCTATCGTACTGGGTTTCGATTTCTCGTTTGTCCAAGATAATCGAATATTCCTTTAGAATTTCATTCGTACTCTCTAAATTCTAAAACAAGGCAATGTTCAGTGTTTGAAAACTCAAGGAATCGTGCCCTACCGTGCTGGGTTTCGGTTTCTCATTGGACTAAATAATTGGGCATCCTTTTGTGAATTTTCAACATATAAATTTTTGGAAGTTAAAAACTTATCGTGTTCTCGAGGGAACAAAGGAGCATGTCCTATCGCGTTGGATATGATGCTTCATTCCTTTGAAACAAGAGAATTTTGACGACCAACTTAAGCTATTCAAATATTTTCAAAGGAATCATGTGTCAAAAATAGCTTCAATTTTCAGACATAAAAACGGTATTTAATCAATTTGGTACCAATTTTGGGCATAGTGAGGGTGCTAATCCTTCTTCATACGTAACCGGCTCCCGAACCCGTTTTCTCAAACTCACGTAGGTTAAAATTGATTTAAATGGAATAAAATATTTTATTAGGTGATCCGATCACACCTAAACAAAAAAGATTAGTGGCGACTCCATGTTGTGTTTTCAAAAGTCGGTCCTGTTTATTTCTTAAATCTAAAAATTGTTTCGACAGCTTGGCGACTCCACTGGGGATCTTAAGAGTCGAGCCATAAAATTGATTATTTGTTGTCTTTTTGTCAATGAATTAAGAACTTGTTTTGAAAATCATGATTTTTTCGATTGAATTTGATTGTATGATTGTTGTGATTTGGGTCTTGTAGAATAATATTGCATTGCATTGCATGACCGCCGTGGTCACACCTTCTAAGTGGGAGTAAGAAACTATGCTTTCGTGAGGTTTTCGCCTCCGCGTGTGCTAGTGGATTGCTTCCGGGATACATCCGTACCTATGATTTAGTGAGATTTTCATCTCCGCATGGTCATAGGGAAATATATCCCCTTGAACCGAACTCGATCCATATGAGCCTATAATAGGTAAGGATCGAGGAATCTGCTGGTTCCGGTACCCTTACTCTAGAACTAAACCACATATAATGAAAACTAAGAGCCTTCTCTAGGTGGAGTTAGGTTAAACTTTAGTAGTTGCCCATGCATATGCTTTGATTATCTTTTTTTGCTTGTATTTTATTATGAATATTTGATACTGACTTATCTTTTTTTTATTGTATTTTGTATAACATTGCATACTAAAGGAGGTGTTGATTCATATTCGATTACTAAGTTAGAATATTTAACATGGAGAATGAATTTCTTGGTAAAGTTGAGGATAATGTGGCCGTCCGTGCATGGTCAGAGAGGTTACAATCGGAGAAATGGGACAGCCTGGCAGAAAGATATACATCAGAGTTGCAGAAATTCACTCGCATCAATGTAGCACAGAATGAGTTGCAAGAGTTGAAAGATATATGGGCTCGTTGGGACGAGGGAACCAAATAATTTTTCTATCAGAGCTATGGTGATATAGCCTACTTGCTCGATATTAAAGTGGACAAGCGTTTATTCCGAGTCATGGCTCAGTTTTGGAATTCTGCTTACAATTATTTCACTTTTGGGTAAGTGGATTTGGTGCCTACTATAGAGGAATATACTACTCTGCTGAGGTGTCCAAAGGTTCAAGTCAGAAAAGCTTATGTTAAGGTTTTCAATGGTCCAACTTTCATGAAGAAATTGATGGCTATCTCGAGGATGAGCGAGTCTTGGGTCACTGCTCGAATTCAACAAAAGGGGGATAGTAAGTGTATTCCTTGGGAGAATTTGAGAGATTTGGTTTTAACACACCCGGATGAGAGGAAGAGGATCGATATCTTCACTTTAAGCATATATGGATTGGTGATTTTTCCTAAGGCTTTGAGGCATGTGGATGAGGCAGTCACTGACTTATTCGATCGTCTTGAGAAGGGAATCACGCCTGTACCGGCAATATTGGCTGAGACGTTCAGATCCTTGAGCATGTGTCGGAAGACTGGCGAGGGGCGGTTTATTGGATGTGCACAGCTGTTGATGGTGTGGTTTCATGGGTATTTTTGAAAAGTGAACAAGGTTTCTTATCGGGTCATTTTTTAAAGTTATTCCCCGTTAAAGGAGGAGGCAGCCATGCAGAGGAGAGACGATATTTCTGAGGAAAAATGGATGGAAATTCTTCAAAATCTCAAGGAAGGAGATATAAAGTAGAGAGTTTTTTTGATGGTTCCTGAAGAGATCTTATATCGATGTGGGAATTTTGATTGGGTACCACTACCAGGAATTTGGGAAGCTACTGGGTATACTCCATTACTTGCATTAAGGCAATATAAATCGAGGCAGTTTGTACCCACGACTTACGGGCTTGATCAGTTTGAATTCTCCTATAAAGGCGACCACTATAAGAAGAAGGTTCGGGAACTTTCAGATGCTTGGAAGCAAACTCACTGGATGAAGAGGTTGGTTTTTGGTTCCATGGTGACGCATGAATACAATGGATGGTTCAGGAAAAGGGTCAACGATAATATTCTTAGACCAAGTTTAGAAGATACTCGACCTGTGGAGGAACGATTACAAGTTGCCCCGTCAGAGTTAGAAATTATAAAACAGGATTTTGAGAAGAAGGGTGTTGAGCTTGAGAAAAGGATCGAGCAGCTGGAGGAAGAAAAGATGCATCTGAGATTAGACGTAGATGTTTAGAAGTTAAAGGCTGAGAAGTGGAGAAAAGGGAAAAGTAAGGCTGAAGAGGTCCTGGACAGTTTGAAGATAGATTATAAGAAGTTACGCCTGTCTATGAGGACTACTGGGTTAGGTAAAACATCAGAACAATGACGCTAAGAAATTCGAGAGGAAAAGACCAAAGTCGACCGATGGGAAAGGAAATTTCGAGAGGCTTAGGCACGAAATGAGGATTTAGAAAAGGGTCTGTCAGAAAGCAGAAATGAACGAGGTGAATTAAGGGCTAGAATGGCAGAACTCGAGAAATCTCTTCATCTGTACCTAAACCGTAATACTGCAATGGAGCTGAGAGCAAGCCTGAGTAAAGTAGAAGAGATGAAAGGAAAAATCGAAGAATTAGAAACGTCATTACAAAGCTATGAGATGCGGATTGAATTTTTCGAAGCAAGTGAGGAGTGTTGGAAGGAACAGCTTCACCATTCGCAAAACCAAGTTAGAAATAAGGATTACATTATGGGAGAAGCCATAACCCAGATTCGGGAGGTAGCTGATTACTTGCAAGCCTTGGCGGTACAAGCAGACATACTGAGCGTGAAGTACAAGTTGGAGTCAGATCGGGGGCAAAAGCTAGCCTCGTTGTTTAGGAAAATTAAGGCTCTGAGCATTAGGGCGAAGTCTTATTTGTAACTCAGTTTTATGTAAAGATTTTTATTTTCTAGTAAAGTTTTCTAAATGGAATTAAATCAAAATTGACGCCTCTTTTGCATTCATGCATTTGCATTACATTACATCATATGCATTAAAAGGCCATAAAAAGATTCTACTTAATTAAAAATGTTTTAGTAATTTGGAAGCCGACGAAAATCTCCCAAGTACGCATCCTTACGGTATAAGAACTAAAGCAATGGATAAAAAACTAGAAAGATTAGAACAAATGCAGAAAGAGATGCAGGAACAGTTGCAAGCACAAGTACAAGAACAGTTAGCTAAAATCTAGCAGGAAATGAGAGACCAAATGCTGGAATCACAAAGAAATATGATGGAAGAGCTAACCCGACTACTGACTAGTAGGCCAGACAAAGGAAAGGGCCCTATGGCCGATATTGGAAATAACAATGAAGATTCACTTTACCCCCTTGGTTTCACCCCGGCAAACGCTCAAACGTAGCATGAGATACACATGCAGAGACCATCTATTACTGAATATCCTCTCTACCCCCTGGCTTCACCCCGACGAATACTCAAACGCAACCTGAGCTGCACACACGAAAGCCGTCCGTTACAATCAGGCCCCAACAATTAATCCAGGGGATAACCCTATTAATCTTATAATCTCTTATCTGGATAATATGGTAGAAAATGAGAGGGTGAGAATGGGGCTCTCGAAAGAATTGGAAGACCGATGGAGGTGGTTAGAGGAAAGGTTCAAAGCGATGGAAAGTGTTAACTATCACTGTGGGATCGATGCTAAAGATTTGAGCTTGGTTCCAGACTTAGTCCTTCCTCCCAAATTCAAAATGCCAAAATTTGAGAAGTACAATGGAACGAGCTGCCCTGAAGCTCATATTACTATGTTTTGCAGATGAATGACTGGGTACGTTAACAACGACCAGTTATTAATCTACTACTTCCAAGACAGTCTGTTTAGGGCGGCATCCAAATGGTACAACCAATTGAGTCGTACCAAGATTAACTCATGGAAGGACCTAGCTCAAGCTTTTACGAAACAGTATAGTCACGTGATGAATATGACCCCAGATAGGATCACCTTACAGAATATGGAAAAGAAACAAAACGAGAGCTTCAGGCAGTACGCCCAAAGATGGAGAGAAGTGGCGACGCAAGTCCAACCACCTCTTCTGGAGAAAGAAATGACCATGCTCTTTATCAACACTCTAAAGGCTCCATTCATCAACCATATGCTGGGAGGTGCTACTAAGAGCTTCTCAAACATAGTAATGTCTGGAGAAATGATAGAAAACACAATAAGATGCGGGAAGATTGAAACAGGGGAAAGTGCCAAGAAATTAGCCCCGAGAAGGAAAGAAAACGAGGTGAACAACATGAGCATGTACAATAAGAGTTATTCCAAGCCAGTCACCATAAGCCAACCTAGGGCAATGACTACTAGCCATCAGGGCTCCATGAGACAAAACTCAAAATCGAGGCCTAACACGAAAAGAGTCCAGTTTACGCCTATCCCAATGTCATACAAGGAATTGTATCAGAGTTTATTTGATGCCCATGTGGTGTCACCTTACTACTTGAAACCCCTGCAACCCCCATTCCCGAAGTGGTATGACTCTAACGCCCAATGTGAATACCACGCGGGGATAACGGGACACACGATTGAGAACTACACCGCCTTCAAAAAGGTAGTAGAAAGGCTCATAGACATGGGCGTTGTGAAGTTTGATGAGCCTACAGGACCTAATGTGGCGGAAAATCCGCTACCTAGTCATTCAGACAAAAGGGTGAACGCGATAATTGAAAATGGAAGGAGGAGAACCAAGATGGATGTATCAGAGGTAAAAACCCAGTTGAAATGGGTTTGGAAGAGGATGGTGGAAGGAGGTTTAGCCACAGAAGATTCAAGAGAAAGGCCTAGAGAAGAAAGAAGATACTGCGAGTTTCATGCCGATGAAGGCCATGACATCCAAGAGTGCAATAAGTTCAGGTCCATAGTGCAAAATTTGATGGACAATAAGGAGATAGAATTTTACGAAGAAATTAGAAGATCAGAAGAATGAGAGGTTTACACCTCAGAGGAGGGAACAACAGAAACGGTCTAAAGAGTCAATCATCCTGTGGTGATCATTTCGTGACCCAAGAACAATGAAGCGAGAGTACAAATGGCACAGAGAGTCATAATCTAGAAACCTGTATCCTTCCCTTACAAGGATAGCAAAAGGGTTTCCTGGAATTATGACTGCAACGTGACGATCCCGGGTAAGGAGAACCCGGCTAGCGCTTCAAGGGAGAACCAAGAAGTAGGTTTCTATACAAGCAGCGGAAGACGTTATGATCCAGCGGGTACAGGAATTGAAACTGTTAAAGGGAAGACCCCAATAGTCGAACAAAGGAAGGAGAAGACAGTCAGGCTCGAATCGCCAATCAACGAGCCAATAACCAAGAATGAAGCTAGGGAATTCCTAAAATTCTTAAAGCATAGTGAGTACAACGTTGTCAAACAGCTACACAAGCAACCGGCTCGTATCTTAGTGCTAACTTTGCTCTTGATTTCGGAGACACATCGGAGCACGTTAATGAATGTGCTAAACGAAACTTAAGTCGCGGATGATATCTTTATCAACAAGCTAGACCGTCTCGTCAATAATATAAGCGCCGATAATTTTATATTTTTCAATGATGATGAAATACAGCCGGAGGGAATGGGGTCAACAAAAGCGCTACACATCATCACCCGCTGTAAAGGATATACACTACCAGGAGTGTTGATTGACAATGGGTCTGCACTAAATGTCCTACCCCTATCTATGCTGAATAGGTTGCCAGTGGATAGTTCTCATATGAAGACATGCCAAAATGTAGTGAGGGCATTTGATGGCACTGAAAGGAAGGTAATGGGGAGGATTGAAATACCCCTTTTAATCAGTCTAAGCACATACGAGATAGATTTCTTAGTGATGGACATCAAGCCCTCTTACAATTGCTTGTTGGAAAGGCCATAGATTCACTCAGCAGGGGCGGTGCCATCGTCATTACATCAAAAGCTCAAATTTATAACGAAAGGCCGATTGGTAACCGTAAATACGGAAGAAGATATCATTGCGTCCGTTACCAGTGAGGCACCATATGTGGGGACAAATAATGAAGCAATAGAATGCTCTTTCCGATCATTAGAATTTGTGAACGCAACCTTTATCGTCGAAGAAAATAAGGTCCCGGTGCCCAAGATCTTCAATACTACCAGGATGGGCTTGCAACTGACAGTTGGGAAAGGAGCTTTGCCCAGAAAGGGGCTTGGAAGAAACCTACAAGGAAGGATCGAGGCACCTATGCTCACAGACAAACGAGATCGTTTTAGCTTAGGGTACAAGCCAGATGCAAGGCAGAAGAAAAATGAGATAGAGAAGAAATAAGAGAGGAAAAGAGCGCGTTTAAGTGGGGAAGAGGTCAAATGGGAGCCAATAACCTTTCCTCATATATCCAGAACATTTGTGTCAGGATGGACCATATGCTCTGAAGTAAAATCGATAAGGAAAGGGTCCGCTTTGAGTATTAACGCCATATCCGAAGAAGAGACGAGAGAAGAGAATCAAGTAGGCATTTGCCCATACACACCTGGGAGCGTCTTGAACAATTAGACCGCAGAAGAGATCCCTGTAACTTTTAAAATTAATTCAGAGTAATGTCCAAAACAAGCTTATTGCTCTAAGCCTAGGGGCAATAAGGATCCTTTTATGAAATAGGCATATGTCCAAATATAGTTATTTTAATAAAAATGCACTTTTGCGTATCATTTTGAGCAAGTATTCTTTTATTCTTTCTATTTTATTCATAATCATACCACAAATAAATATTCTTAGATTCTTTCGTTCTTTGGATTTTTTTCATCCCTATAACAGGTCCCCATATATCAATGATATGAGTAACGCTGCTACCGACTCATAGTCTCCTTTTGAGCGAGAAATGTGCAGAGGGGGTCCTCTGGACTTTGAAGATGACCGAAATTGTAACCTATATCCTGATCTGTTAAGAATGGTAGAACAAGAAGAGAAACAAATCCTACCTCACAAAGAGTTAGTGGAAATTGTGAGTTTAGGAGAGGGAAAGGAGGTAAATATTGGAGCTTGTATAGCTGCAGAAACAAAGTAAGATTTTATCAAGTTACTCCAAGAATTCAAAGATGTCTTCGTATGGTCATATCAAGACATGCACGGGTTTAATACCGATATTGTGGTACACCGACTCCTCATAAAGGAAGAGTGCAAGCCAGTCCAACAGAAACTCCGAAGAATGAGACCGGATGTTTTGTTGAAGATAAAGGAGGAGGTCAAGAAACAATTCGATGTCGGTTTCTTACAAGTGGTTAAATACTCAGAATGGATAGCCAATATAATCCCAGTTCCTAAGAAAGATGGAAAAGTACAGATGTGCTTGGACTATCGAGATCTGAACAAAGCCAACCTAAAAGACAATTTCTCGTTGCCTCACATTGATACATTAGTGGATAACATGGCAGGTTACTCACTTTTCTCCTTCATGGATGGTTTCTCGGGATACAACTAGATAAAGATGTACCCCGGAGACATGGAAAAAACCACATTTGTGACCATGTGGGGAACGTTTTGTTATAAGGTGATGTCATTCAAACTGAAGAACGCAGGAGCAACATATTAGAGAGCCATGGTAACTCTGTTCCATGATATGATGCACAAGGAGATTGAAGTTTACGGTGACGACATGATTGCAAAATCCAGGACAGAAAAAGAGCACATACAAGTCTTGAAGAAATTGTTCTTAAGGTTAAGAAAGTTTCAATTAAAGCTCAATCCCACAAAATGTACCTTCGGGACCAGGTCAGGAAAGCTGTTAGGATTCGTAGTCAGTGAAAAGAGGATCGAGATCGACTCAAAAAGAAGTTCGAGGCTTCCTAGGAAGGCTAAATTACATTGCCCGGTTTATTTCACAACTAACGGAGAAATGTGACTCAATATTCCGTCTCCTTAGGAAACACAACCCAGGTGTATGGGATGAGGAGTGCCAGAGGACTTTTAATAAGGTCAAGCATTACCTATCCAATGTCCCAATGCTGATGCCACCTTGTCCAGATAAGCCACTGATATTGTATTTGTCAGTGTTTGAAAAATCCATGGGATGTGTGTTAGGCCAACATGATGAGTCGAGAAGAAAAGAGAAAGTGATATATTATCTTAGTAAGAAATTCACTGAATGTGAAACAAGATATTCGCCGGTCGAAAAATTGTGTTGCGTTTTGATTTAGACAACCTGGAGACTGAGACAGTACATGTTGTACCACACAACTTGGCTCATCTCAAAATTAGACCCTCTGAAGTATGTGATGGATTCAAATGCTCTGAATGGAAGAATGGCTTGTTGGCAATTTTGCTTTCTGAGTTTGACATAGTCTACGTAAATCAAAAGGCTATAAAAAGGAGTGCAATAGCTAATTTTCTGGCCAGTGGAGCTTTAGAAGATTATGAACCTTTGAGCTTCGATTTCCCAAACAAAGATCTAATATATGTTGCAACCACTGATGAAGACTCTCAAGAAGATCATCCTTGGAGACTGAATTTTGACGGAGCCTCAAATGCCGTGGGTAACGGAATCAGGGAAGTTCTGGTATCCCCAAATTGCGATCATTATCCCTTTACTAGTAAATTGGATTTTGATTGCACAAATAACATGGCAGAGTACGAAGCATGCATCATGGGTATCCGTGCGGCCATTGAACGCAAAATCAAGATATTAGAAGTATATGGGGATTCTGCATTAGTAATCTATCAGCTCAAAGGTGAGTGGGAGACAAGAGATCCTAAGTTGATCAATTACCGAAGGCTTGTTCTCGAGTTAATTGAGGAGTTTAACGATATCACTTTCTACTACCTCCCACGAGATGAAAACCATATAGCTGATGCCTTGGCAACTTTGGCTTTTATGATCAAAGTAAACAAGCAAGAGGATATGAAGCCTATCCAGATGAGCATCTTTGAGACTCCGGCTCATTGTTACAACATCGAAGAAGAAGAAGAAAAGGACGATCACCCTTGGTATCAGGACATATTGCGATATGTGTAAAATCGTGAATACCTAGACCGAACGATAGAAAATGATAAAAGGACATTGAGAAGGCTAGCCAGTAACTATATCTTGGATGGTGAGATCCTATATAAAAGAAGGAAGGATCAGGTGCTCTTAAAATGTGTAGACGTTGTCGAGGCTAAGCATATATTGGAAGAGGTCCATGAGGGTATCTGCAGAACACACGCTAACGGTTTCACAATGGACAGACAAATCATGAGATTCGGATATTATTGGTCCACTATGGAGGAGGATTGCATCAACTATGCCAAGAAGTGCCATAAATGTCAAATTTATGGAGACAAGATCTATGTACCGCCTTCACCTCTTTATGTCATGACTTCCCCATGGCCTTTTTCTATATGGGGCATGAAAGTCATAGGGCCGATTTCGCTGAAAGCATCTAACGGGCACCGATTCATCTTTGTGGTCATCGATTACTTCACCAAGTGGGTAGAAGCCACTTCTTACTCCAACGTCACAAAATCAGCAGTCAGCAAGTGCTTAAAGAAGGAGATCATATGTCAATATGGGATGCCTGAGAGGATCATATCAGACAACGCGCTGAACTTGAACAACAGCACGATAGCGAAGGTCTGTAGCCAATTCAAGATCAAACACCATAATTCGTCGCCATATCACCCAAAAATGAATGGCGCAGTGGAAGCGGCCAACAAGAACATCAAGAAGATCGTGGGAAAAATGACGGAGACTTATAAATATTGGCATGAGAAATTACCATTCGCCCTTAACACCTACCGAACGTCAGTCAAAACCTCCACCGGGGCAACACCTTTCTCTTTGGTTTATGGAATGGAGGCGGTACTGCCTATTGAGGTTGAAATTCCTTCTTTACAAGTGCTGTCGGAACTAAAGTTAGACGAAGCAGAATGGATCCAGTTACGGTACGATTAGCTAAACTTAATTGAAGAAAATAGGTTAAAAGCGATTCGCCATGGTCAAATGTATCAAAAGCGAATGATGAGGGCTTATAACAAGAAAGTACGCCCTAAAGAATTTTATGAAGGAGACCTTGTTTTGAAAAAGATTCTCCGCATACAAAAGGACTTTAGAGGAAAATGGATGCCAAATTGGGAGGGACCTTATGTGGTGAAGAAAGCTTTATCTGAAGGAGCTTTGATCTTGACTGAGATGGATGGAAAAAGCTTGCCTAACCCCGTGAATTCAAATTCGGTCAAGAGGTACTTTACCTAAAAAAACAAAGGAGAGGATAAGGTGAAAACCCACAAAAGGGCGCTTTGAAACCAAAGGGGTTTTGAGTTGAAAACCCAGGAATGGGCAATTCAAATTTTGATCGAAAATGGGGAATACAGTAATTTTATCTTCTCTGAATTAATAAGGAGGGATGCTACATCTTGGGGCATCAACAAAGTACTCTTGGTCTTCTAAACAAATATCAAGTTCAAAGGGTCCTAAAGAAGTTTTGGGCAGAGAAGCTCATGCTACGATATCTGGGGCACTTATTTTCATTTTTTATTTTTTATTCATTATGTATCTTAGCAAAATTTGCTATCTTGATTACCTCATTCATTTCGAGCTTTTTCTCAATAAAATTCCATCTTGTCCATTGCGATAATCTTTTTCAAGCACTTTTTATTGAAATAATGATTAATGGACTAATGACATTCAAAAGGAGTTCTGCGTATTACTCTAAAATGGTTTTAAATGATACAAGGACATGAAACGGGACTAATTAGTTTGAAATTACCCAAATTTAAAGAAACATTGGAAAAGAATAGCCCAAATTGTGATTATTCTTTAAGAGATACCAACTGAAGAGAAGAACTAAATAATACGTCAATGATAAAGCCTCAATGAACAACGAGTAATATCAAATTAAGCATTCAGAACGACATTTTACATTCATACAAAACATTATTCATACACATCTAGTCAGGAGCATCTGATTCATTCCGATCATTTGGCATATGCATAGGCTCAAGAAATCGATTCTACAGGTCACATCCCTCAGAGGACGGTGTAGCAATATCAATTGTAGCTACGAAAATAGTGAATCTTATCTTTCTGAAGTTGCAGTGAAGCAGATTAAAGCCATTGATCTTATCTCCCTGAAGTTGCAGTGGAGCAGACTGAAGATGGCAAATCTTTTCTCCCTGAAGTTGCAGTGGAGTAGATCGAAGCCATTAACCCTATCTCCCTGAAGATGTAGTGGAGTAGGTTGAAGTTACAAGTCTTATCTCCCTGAAGTTGCAGTGGAGTAGACTGAAGGTGACGAATCTTATCTTCCTGAAGTTGCAGTAAAGCAGATTAAAGCCATTAATATTATCTCCCTGAAGTTGCAGTGGAGCAGACTGAAGATGGCGAATCTTATCTCCCTGAAGTTGCAGTGGAGCATATCGAAGCCATTAACCCTATCTCCCTGAAGATGCAGTGGAGTAGTTTGAAGTTACAAGTCTTATCTCCCTGAAGTTACAGTGGAGCAGACTGAAGACGGTGAATCTTATCTCCCTAAAGTTGCAGTGGAGCAGATCGAAGTCATTAACCTTATCTCCCTGAAGTTGCAGTGGAGCAGTTAAAGTAGAGCAGATCAAGGCAAGTCTCATCTCTCTGAAGTTGCAGTAGAGCAAACTGAAGATAGCAAATCTTATTTCCTTGAAGTTGCAATGGAACAGATTGAAGCTATAAATCACAAACCTTATCTCCCTAAAGTAGTAGTGGAGCAGACTGGAGTAGGGCATATTGAAGCTACTCGAAAAAAAGAAGCGCCAAGAGAAGTCAAAACTCAATAGGTCCAGGCAAGATTGGCCCTCTTATAGTCTTTGCTCTATTTCCGTTGCACGACAATGAGCAAAGAGGGCCAGCTGTAACAGGCCCATTTTGTCCGGCCCGTTTAAAAACAAAAACCAAAAAAATAGAGACAGTCCATTTACATAAGGCCCAAAGCCTAAACAACCCAAAATACCTAAAACCAACTAACCCCTAACCTGGATGGCCCGATAGGCCCAATGCCTAAACCGAATCCAGCCAAGCCTAACCCTAGTTTCCCCCTAGAACCGTACCCCTCCCACGTACATCGTCGGCACGTCCAACGCCCGAAGTTCGGCTCTCCATTGTCCCGTTACACCAAAACGGCCATCTACACCCCGTTGACCTTTGTGCACCTGCAGAAGAGAGCAAAAAAGGCAAGCAAAGCAGGACAATAGGGAAAAAAGGCAAAATAGAGCAAAAACAAAGCGAAAATGAGCAGAGCATAGAATAACATAGAGGAAATCAATTGTGTTTCGGCTATAAAGCCCAAAAAACAGATTGTATTTTTTGAGACACTGATATTGAAATACAGAGAAAAGCAGTAAAAAAAAAAGGTGATTTTTTTTTAATTCAATTAAACATTTCGCAACTCTTTATAGCAAGTTTTCTTTTTTTGGATTTGTAGGAATCATTTACAAAAAAAAAAATAAGGAGAAAAGGAGGAAAGAAAGCCACTTACCCGAGCCTTGAACCATCGGTATCGTCGGAGTTCTTCTCCGTTAGAATAGAATCCGGCGAAGGTAGGGGACTTTCTTTTTGATTCTTCACAGAGGGAAATGTTATATCCTCGAATATGGATCTAAACAGGGTTAAAGAGTGAGCGGATCACCCTCCGTCGATCGCCGTTCGTGATGGTCCAATGGCGGCTAGGTTTTGGTCCGGTGAAACTCAACAAATGGGAAGGAGGCTAAGGTTTCGCAGCAATGAAGAAGGGGATAGCTGATAGAAAAAAGGGCTTTTGTATGCAATGAAGAAACGACATCGTTTGGGGCCTGCTCCAGTGGCCTCAAAACGACGTCGCATAAGCCATACCCATCTCGACCCGACCCGATGGCCCCCAGGATCAGCGTGTTTCTGCGGAGAGGGGATATTTACGCGATGGCCCCCTTCCCTTTCAGGCTAACATTAAATTAGGCCCTATTCGTATTCCTTTTATTTTTAAATTTATCCCTAAAATTTCTTTACTATTTTATTCGGGTCCCTGACGAGACGGTGCGTTTTGGAGGACGGGTTTATTACCTTTTTGGTCCTCCCACATTATTCACGCATGCAGATCGGTTCTCTTCTCTTTTATTTTGTTTTGAATTTGCCCCGAATTTCCGTTTTAAATCCAAATTGGTCCCTTTTCGTTCTTTTTACTATTTTATTAATTAATCTAATATTATTGTTATTATAATTATATTTTATTTTTATACTTGTCATTCGTTATTATCATTATTATTATTTTGCATTCTTTTATTACTCTTGTTATCGTCATTCCTCTTGTTGTTTGTATTATTATTTATATTATTGTTAATATTATTATTATTCCTTAGTTTGTTATTATTCTATCATTATCTTCCACTACTGTTATTATCAATATACTATTATTATTCCTATTAATGCATTACCATTATTATTCCCCACTTTATTATTATTATATCATCATTGTTGCTATCATCATGTTATTAAGCTAATTAGTCTCATTCTGTCACATTACATTTTTTTTCTTTTTTTCTTTTTGTATTTATCTACACTGTTATTACTATTATTATTGTCATTATTTTGGAACATATCACCTATTTTAAATTATCATCAATTTTAAATATTTTACATATATTATTTCTTTTAAACTATCGTATGTAGCATTTATTTTGAAATTTTCATATGTACCTTTGTATTTTAAATTATCATATACATATACATCATTCTTTTATACATATTTAGTTGTGTCGTTTTATATAATAAATGTGTTAAAATTCTTTTATTATTTATTATAAATCTTTCTACTACTATTAATTTTAAAATTTCACATGTTATTTATGTACACATCTTCTATATGTTAATCATTCTAAATTATTATTATTATTATTATTATTATTATTATTATTATTATTATTATTATTATTTTACGATATTATTATTTTAAACCTTTGTACTCAATTTTAAGTTTTCTTTTTATTGTTTTGAGCTATTTCAATTATATTGTTTTGTTATCTTGAATATTAATGATTTTAAATCGTTTAATACCATTTACTTTAAATTATTTTCTATAGTGTCTATTTCAAGCCTGTTTTCCTATATGTTATTCGTCTAGATTCGTCTTATTGCTTATTTTTAATTGTTCGTTTTATTCATTTCATTTCGCTTTAATTATTAATATTTAAATAATATATGTTGAATGATCATTGTCATTGTGTGTACTATAATTAGGTCATTTATTTCATACTATTGTCACTTATTCATATAGTATTTTATCCATGTATACTGCCCCATGTTTGTAATTTCGCCTTCCATTCGTAATTGCCGCATCGTAGTCTTCAACCTATTAACCCAAAATTCATGATTCCATTTCATTTCAGTCAAATTAATGTATTTGGGTCGACTTTACAAAACAAAAGCGAAGTTTGATGTTTAGAAATTCGAGGGATCGTGCCCTAATGTGTTGGGTTTCGATCTTTCGTTTGTTTAAATAATCAAATTTCCCTTTAAAATTTCAACTGTGTTTTTCTAAATTCTAAAACGAGGCAATGTTTGATGTTTGAAAATTCGGGAATCGTGCCCTATCGTGCTGGGTTTCGATTTCTCGTTTGTCCAAGATAATCGAATATTCCTTTAGAATTTCATTCGTACTCTCTAAATTCTAAAACAAGGCAATGTTCAATGTTTGGAAATTCGAGGAATCGTGCCCTACCGTGCTGGGTTTCGGTTTCTCGTTGGACTAAATAATTGGGCATCCTTTTGTGAATTTTCAACATATAAATTTTTAGAAGTTAAAAACTTATTGTGTTCTCGAGAGAACAAAGGAACATATCCTATTGTGTTGGATATGATGCTTCATTCCTTTGAAACAAGAGAATTTTGACGACCAACTTGAGCTATTCAAATGTTTTCAAAGGAATCATGTTTCAAAAATAGCTTCAATTTTCAGACATAAGGACGGTATTTAATCAATTTTGGACGTAGTGAGGGTGCTAATCCTTCCTCATACGTAACCGGCTCCCGAACCTGTTTTCTCAAATTCACGTAGGCCAAAATTGATTTAAATAGAATAAAATATTTTATTAGGTGATCCGATCACACCTAAACAAAAAAGATTGGTGGCGACTCCATGTTGTGTTTTCAAAAGTCGATCCCGTTTTTTTCTTAAATCTAAAAATGGTTTCGACAATAACGTTGTTGGATGCTGCTATGTAAATATACCATCAATCCGGCTGATGCGCCCTAATTCACTAATGACTTGTTCGACTAAATGAAATGAAATTTGAAATTTTTTAAGAAAATTTTTGATTTCTGAATGGATAATATAAATATATATATATTTATTTTAAAATAAGTGAGGCTCAATATGATTATTGGATATTTAAAAGAGAAATATTTGGAAAAACAAGTGGATCAAAGGCATCAGACTATTCATCACCATGAGTAGAAGGCTAACTTGTCAAAACATTTAGACATTTATTAGAAGAAAAAAAATGGCATTTTTCCTCAAATAAAAATCATTCTTATTTGTGGTATTTACGACCTCAAGGACTCATTGTCACCCAGGTATTTATAAAAAACGCTTTTTGGTTCATTGCATGTGAACTGTTTGGACCACTAGAAATTTCAGTGGATGTTTCCTTTCGATGCCACTAATCATTTTTGGCTTATATTGGATATTTGGACATGAAAGTAGTGTAAACCGAAACCAGTTCATGTTTTCAAGTTCAACCTCTTTTTCCCTCTCTTTGAACATTCCTAATAATTCACAGGGCAGGCGGCTGAACTTACTCAGTCAAGTTGCCGGCACTTTTTTGTGGGGGTGGGGTTGCATTTTTATGGTACGGGCGAAGATCTACCTCAAAAGTCGACATTTGGAGAAATCTGAATTGGAAATGTCAGGCGCTTCGCTTTCAATGGTTACCCTCATAGATACGGCACGCTTGAGGCGATGGCTGCACTGCTACTATTCAAACAAGCTGCTGCAAAGGCAGGAATGAATTCCCCCACGCTATCAGCTATGCCTATGAGGGTTTATACTGTTCTGTTAGGATTCAATGACATCAACCTCAACCCATGATAAAACTTAGGACTCGCATCAAAAAACAAAAAAAGGTTAGGAGTAGAAAAAAAAAGAAAACCAAAAATCGTTTTAAGTTTTACTATTTTCAAATCCATTTTGCTTTGTTTTTTTTTTTCATTTTAATATAATAGAAATGCGGCTCTACATATAAATTTTGTAAATTCTCTCTTCCAAAGAAAAATTAAAAATTTAGATTTTAATTAGTATATTAAGAATCAAATTACATTTTTTCTCCTTTACTTAAAAAGTAAATAAATTAGGCCCAGTACATTAGATTAAGGAGTAAATTAGTCAAATCTGTTAAAAATTTTATTTATTTGTACTATTAAAAACCGACATAACTGACAGAATACCTAGACAGTGACATTTGATGTACCATATGTACCTTATGCTAACATACATGAACCAGTTTTTACAACAGAAATAGATAGAATTTTCAACAGAAGAACCAATTTGTTGTTTAGTCTAAAGTATATGAACTAATTTACCCATTTTTAATAGAATGGACAAAATACAATTCGACTCTTAATACAAAAACCTGTATGTTACTTTTATCCTGAATTTGAGGCTTAATTTTTCAAATCAATTTTAATACTCTTATATAATATTTAAACAAAAATACATTGCAAGCCTGAATCTTTGGCTTTTTTACTCAAATCCAACTAAAATCCTTCATGCTGAGGAAAGACAAGAACATTGATACAACATCACCTCTTCGTGTTTATTCAAGCGAAAAAAAATAACTTACGTAATATGTACAAGAATAGTCGGTCAACTATGTTATTGGTTTTATTTTACTTATCTCTATTAATATTTTTTTTATTTAATCATTCAAAATTTTAAAATTAAATATTTTAGTCACCCTTTCGTTAGTTGCTGTTAGATGAATGACGAAAAATTAATTTAAGCTTTTCTTACTGATCTAATAACAAATTTAATCTTCTAATAATTACATATTCTATCAATTTGATCATAAATCTAAAAGTAGAACAAAATTTAGCCCAACTTTTGCTTCATGATGATATGCTGAAACTATTAGAAGGCAAATTTACTTGGGATATTCTATCAGTTTGATCATATATCTAAAAAGTAGACAAAATTTACTGCTAGAAACTTCAAGAATGCATCCCATCTTCCATGTCTCCCTTCCCTCCTTGTGACTCAATGAATCTCACCAGCACCTTTGCCTGTTAATCTCATCCTTTCACCTGCTAAAGTTCTTTCGCGTCATTGGATCATAGAAGCTGGTGTTCCAACCATACAACTTTCTAAAGATCGTCCTTTAGAAGTCTGGAGATTGAGGACAAGAAGCATTTTGTTCTTTTAATAAAATTACTAGTTTTGTTGTCGCATTCAGCCTGTATCAAACATTCTAGTCGATTCACCAAGTTGCATTTTATGTCTCAACAGTTTTAGTTTTGGGTTTGAGTACCCAACATGATGAGAAACTTAATTGAATCATTGTTCCCATGGCTGAAAGCACTTGTTTTAGTTCAATTAGGATTTATCACAACTTATACAACATTTCTGAGTGTCTAAAAGACGTTCACATGTATCCACCATCATCTTTGAAGAAAATTAGAGTCACGAAATGTATAAATACAAACAATAATTCAGGAAGAAAACATGCCAATGCAATGCATACATGCCAATGCAATGCATTCATATACTTGATATGTTCTTACAGGAAACTGCATTTTACAGCCAGAGACACTACATAAAAGCTTCAAAAAGAACACATCCGATCTATCAATATTTCTGAGGTGGCTGCTGGGTTGGCAATAAGCCAAAACGTTTCTTCAATAGAACTCTTTGTCTGGAATATTTGTCATCAGGGGAGAATCGAGCTGCACGAATGTTGGGGAAAAAAAAAGTAACTATAACGCATAATAACACTCTCTAATAAGATCTCTACGCAACTTTCACATAATCATTAAAAACAAAAGATCATACAACAACCTAACATGGATTCAAGCCAACATCATCATCCACTATATTTGAGTGCCATAGATGGGAAAATTTACTAGCAACTTGCCAGTAAAAGCAGAGAATGAGTAACAGATGGGTAATGACCATGAAATCAGAACAACACTTCCGATTCTCAGCCAAAATGGACCTCTTTTCTTGATTTTCAGATTAAACCAGACAAAACAACCATATGCAGATCAAAGCAGCCCTCAGAAAGGCAATTATATATTTAAATGTTAAAGCAACCAATAAGAGTTTGTTCAGACGCCTCATAAAACATAATGAATTCCTAAACAGCAGTGTATGCGGGAAATTATATAAACACATCAGGCCTTATTACCTGGATGAGCAGACTGAGTAGGCATCCCCACCGGTGATTCTTTCTGCATATAAAAATCGATATAAATGTAATTACAGAGAAAAAACTGTTGGAATATTGATTATACATAAATTAGAAAACCCCCCAAAAAAAGAATACCAAAACGTGATTATATGCTGAACGCAAAAAGGTAAAGAGATTAAAATCTAATCCTAGTATCAATTTTCACCATTTAATTCATTTTTCAGGACAGGTTAAGTTTATTCAGCCATTAACTCCCTCAATAATCATGGAACAGAAACCCTACCAAGAGAAAAAAATAAATAAATGAAGTTCTCAACATTTCAAAGAACAAGTCTCAGTTTTAGTACATGTTTAAGATCAAACTAAGCTAAAACCTCAGCTTTTTTTGTTTTTTTAAGTTATAACTAATAGTTCCAAATTTGCTTAAACCAAGTTCTTATAAATCTTATTCATAGCTTAGAATCTGTTTCTAAAGGTTAAAACCTCAGTTTTATAGATAAGATTTATCACTAAAACCTTAGGTTTGATTTTTTTTTTTTAGGGTTAAAACCTCAGTTTTAGATTTTCATTATGGCATACAAAGTTGTCTTTACCAAGTCTCAATCACCATAAACGATATAAAAAATTGAGAGAGTAACACGAACCTCAGATAGTTTCTAGCTTTAACTAATTGTTATCAGTAAAAAAATTTAAAAAAAAAAAAGAAGAAGAAGAAGAAAAATTATGGGACTTTACCTTAGTGGTGTAAACTTTGTCACCATTATCGTTAATGTAGAACTGGAGATACATCTTATCCGAATAAAAGGAACAACAACTGCAGAAAGAAAAAAAGATTAGAACCTTTATGCAATGAATAGAAAACCATGCATAAGGAGAAATTTGTCACTTTGTGATCGGAGCCGCACCTTCTGAGATTGGGGGAGGTAGGAGAAGGAATGAAAGAAATTTGAACTTTTAGGGTTTTAGACTTTCATAGCGGCAATGGGCCATTACAGGCTTAATAACAGCTATCCTTGAAATTGGGCTTGTTTTAATGGTTTGTTAGGAGTTTGTTTGGACAAAGAATTTAAAAAATTTTAAGATTTTAAAATGTTTATATTTTAAATTTTATTTATTTAAACTGTTATTTATTTTAATTGTTTTGTTTGGAATTTAAATTTTATAAATTATAAAATAAGAAAACATTAAAAATAAATAATATAAAAAATTTAATATGAATATTATTATATTTATAAAAATTTATAAATAATTTTAATAAAATAAAATTTAAAAAATATATATTAAAATTAAATAAAAATAATTTTTGAAATTTAATTTTTTATCTTATAGTGAGACTATTGTATATTAAATAAAGTTCCAAGGGATTTATAAATAGGACTTTCAGTTGCTTGAGTAGCAGGAGTTTTTTAGGTTTTTTCTCTCTTTTTTGTCTTCCGCCAATAGTAAAGTTGGAGATTTTCCTCCGATATACTAAACTTGTTAGGTTTTATTCTAATACATCCAGGATCTACCTGTAGCGTCAACTTGAAAATCCATGTAGGAAGAATTGGTGAATCTAAATATTGCCGATGAGGAAGAAGAACCAGTCTACGATCAACAGGATGTAAAGGAAAGCAATGAGGAATTCAATCTATGTCTAGTGGGGAAGGTTCTAACAAATTGTGCGGTCCACTTTTCGTCAATGAGAAACATGCTCTCTGAACTTTGGCATCCTATTGAAGGAGTATCTATATCAGAAATTGAGGATAAAATGGTTCTTTTTCAGTTTTATAACGAGTTGGATATCAAGAGAGTAATAGAAGGGATCCCTTGGTTTTTTAATAGACATCTAATTCTCTTTCATCGATTGAAAAGAGGAGAAGATCCGGTTCAAGTCCCTTTGATTTTTTAAATTTCTAGATGCAAATTCATAATCTACCAATAGGGGCTATGTCGGAAGGGATGGCAAGATAGTTGAGTAACTTCATTGGGAAATTCTTAGAATATGATGCTACGATAATTACTAGGAGCGTAAAAAAATTTATACGTGTAAAGGTACAATTGGATATGCAAATCCCCTTAAAAAGAAAGAAGCGCATCATATATGGACAAGGTAAATCTACCTATGCAATTTTTCAATAGGAAAAACTCTCTTTGTTCTATTTTTTGTGTGGACGATTAATGCACGGAGAAAGTTTCAGCCCACTATGATTATCTTTGGGAACCCAAGAAGTAACCTTGGAATAAGACAGTTCATTACGAGCACAACCAATTAGGGCACTGACGGCGGAAAGTAGACAGTTACGTGAGGAACCAAAAGCCATGGCTAGAGGTGGATTGAGCAACGAATAACAAAAAGAAAAAGAGTTAGAGGAGTATACAAAGAATAATTGAACACTTAATTTGCGAGAAAAAGGAATACACGTAACATCATTTGTAAGGGGCAATAAAGAGGTGAGTAGGAAGCTGAGCCTCCATTTTAGTAGCGACGTTAGTATGGATTATAACAACTTGCCAGAGGAGGAAGCAATTTAAGAAGACAACTTGGTTGGGTTGATTGAAGGAAAGAAAAGGCAACGGACATTACAATTGGGGGACAATATTGCAACACAAATGAAAACAGAATTTGACAATAATATATCGATAGCTGCTGGAAAGCAGGCCAACCGGTCGCAATAAAAACCCTAAGCTAGAATGTCCATAGACTGGGACAACCCTAAACAGTGAGACGTCTCAAAATATGTTGAAACAATATCAGCCCCAACTTATGTTCCTCATAGAAACAAAAGTTAGTACGATGAGGATGGAAAAGATACATAGGAAGTGTGGGTATGAGTATGAAATTGACATAAGTGTGGATGGCTCGAGGGGGACTAACGTTAGGTTGGAAGGAGAGCTTATTAGTGAATCTAAAAAGCTACTCCAACTCTTATATTGATGTGGAAGTAGATGAAGAAAGCGTAGGAGCAGTATGAAGGTTTATAAGATTTTATGGATCCCTAGCTGAACACTTACGAAAGGAATCGTGGAATAGGCTTCGAAATCTAAAGAAAGGAAGCCAATTACCATGGGCTTTTATAGGAGATTTTAATGAGGTGTTGTATCCATTTGAAAAAATATGGGGGAGACCACAAGAAGAAAGAAAAATGGCAGTTTTTAGAGATGCATTAGAGGAGTGTGATTTAAGCGATTTAGGATTTTCAGGTCAATGGTTCACGTGAGAGAGAGGCTGATTGGCAGAAAATAATATTAGAGAAAAATTGGATAGAGGTATGGCCAACTCGGAGTGGTGAATGTAACACCCCTTACCCATGTCCGACGCTGGAACAGGGTACGAGGCATTACCGGACTTAAACATACACATTCATTCAACAACCGGGCCATAAAATCTCTTTTAATTCAAAACCTTTCAAACACATGCATGTTGTCCCTTATTTGGGTCTACGAAGCCCAAAACATTCATTGGAATTGATTCGGGACAAAACTGAGAACTTTGAAAAGTTTCAGGAAAACTTAAAAAATTTTCCCATGAAACAGGGTCACACGCCCATGTGGACATAGGAACACGCTCGTGTGCCTTTGGCACACCCGTGTCCTCAAGTCGTGTAACTCTCTATTTATGACGTCAGCATGTACATTGAACCACACGACCGGGCCACACGTCCGTGTCTCCAGGCCGTGTTCCTCACACGGTTGAGACACACAGCCGTGTTTTAGCCCGTGTGGTCAACACTTAGGCTATTTTCCAAGCCTTCATGTTACCCATAATCTCTTACAACCTTATGCACATAAAAATCACAAATCATGGCATTATTTTAGTGATTAAACACTATTTATTAAGACATATTCTTAACATTAACATGTCCTCTTACAAGTAATGCATCTACTCATACAATGCCAAGTCTAGATTCCTTATTTCACATTCATAAGACTTGTCATTTTGATGACCACTTTTACCATTATACTATGGTTACCAACTTATCCATCAAGCACTCATGTTCAATCATTATCATGTTATGTTTATATCATGCAATTACTACAAGGCTATGACCACCTCAATTGGTTATAGAGCATACATCCAACACCCATGTCATATTACTAACCATGCATGGCAAACAAACATAATCACATTAGACATGACATGAATAGCTAGGCTTACAAGCCGTAATCAATATGAGCCACATCTCATGGCCATATACATATAACTCAATATAAGCCAATACATTTGGCCAAAGTAAAATAATACATGTTGTACAGGCCCAAATTTGACTAAGCCCAATAGACCAACAATCAGACCCAAACCCAATACATTTTACACCCAAACCAAACACAAACCCAACTACCCAAAACCTAACCCTAGCCCAATACATTAAAGAATCAGAAAAAAGAAAAAACCCTAGCCCCCCTATGTTCAGCCGCCGCCCCTAGGGCCAACTGCCCTCTGCCACCGCCTGCAGCACCGCCCTTGTCACATCCACCGTTCAAGTTGCACCTGCAAGATTAAGTGAAGAAAAGACAATAAGTAATAAAAAAAAGGCTTGTAAATGGCTATAAAAGCCAAGCAAAAATGTATTGGAGAGGTCGGCACATTCTTTTATTGACAAATACAAATATTTATCAGTCATTTATCAACAAGAAATAGATTTAAATACGAGCATAAAATCGCAGCAAAGAAAAATACCAAAGGGAGTTCAAAGATTTCAAAACAAGGTTTATCTATTTTTTTTTTTTTTTGACCTATTTACACATATCTTTCTCTATTTTACATTTTAAAAACAGCATATACGTACATATCTATAAACAAATAAAAAAATACGTAAAATTTTACCCTTTTTCGGTTTCCGGCCACCGTGTACGGTGAACGGCGCGGTGGACGGCGTTAGTTCGATGACCGGACCCTTGATCGGCATAGGAGCCCTAGCAGAGAAAAAGAAAAGGGCCCTCTTGATTTTTTTTTATTTTTTTTTATTTCTAACAAAAATGACTTTTTTCCTTGTTAAAATTAGATTATATATAGGGATAAAACGACGTAGTTTTAATGGGGCTTTGGAGACCGCAAAACGGCGCCGTTTAGCCCTCAACCCGTGTAGGCGATCCGACCCGCTAGGGGATCCGCGTGTTTTTGGACCAAGGGTCTATTTGCGCCCTTGGTCCTTCCGCTTTTGAGGCTATTTTAATGTGGCCCTTTTCCCGTTTTCTAATTTTACTACAATCTATTCATCTTGTTTCAATTTAACCCTTGAACCTCTCAACAGATAAACATCTGAACGGTGTCGTTTTGGGTATTGGAATATTGCCCCATATGGCCCCTACACCTTCTCGCGTGTTGCATTTAATCCCAACATTTTCGTCCCATCTCGATTTGTCCCAAAAATTCCATTTTCAATTTAATTTCGTCCCTTTTTTTACTTTTTTTCATTATTCTATTTTAATTTTAAATATTATTCATGCTATTATATTTTATTACTGTTATTATTATATTTTTGTTTATTAGTGTCCCATTATTATTATTCTTACTTGATACTTATATATATATATATATATATATATATATATATATATATATATATATATTATATTATATAGTATTATTAATAGCTTTTAATATTATTGTTTTTGTTAATGTATTTGTATACATATTCTTTTAATTATACTCCATGTTACACATATATATTTATTATATTATGTATATATTTTTAATATATATGTATAGTAATATTATTAATAATTGTTTTTTTTTATATTATTATCATTTCTAATATATATGTGTATCGTATATGCTTTTATATATATTATGTATATATCGTTAGTATTATTAATTATATGTTTTTATCCTATTTCATGTACATATTTTTATTATCCTTATTATCATTATTAATATTAGCATGTGTTTTATTATATGTATATATCTTTAATGTATATGTATATATATTTATGTAATATCATTAATAGTTGTTTTCTAACATTATTATCATTTATAATATATGTGTATCGTATATATATATCCTTTTAATATTGTGTTTTTCTATTTGTTATGTATATATCTTTAGTACTATATTATATATACTTTTTATTTTTTCATATTATCTTACGTATATATATTTAATAACTATATTATGTATATACGATTACTATATCTATTTATGTAGCATTATTAATTGTTATTTTTACTATTATTATTGTTCTTAGCACATATACTATGTATACATTCTTAATACTATATTATATTTCTTAATACCATATCATGCACATGTTATAATTATTTTTACCTCTATTATACTTATTATTAATATTTGCATATACTTCATTATACATGTATATATATATATATATACTTTTTATATATAGTATTATTTTATATATATCATTATATTTATTATTATACTTATTGTTTTCACTATTGTTGCTTATTATTTTATTTTAATATTATTATTTATATCATTACTATTACTATATTTTTACCTATTACTTTTTAAATACACTTATTTTATTTTTTTCCTCACTCACATTATATATTTTTTTCCTCACACACATACATATATATATATATCTTCATATATCGTTCTAAATTTTAAAAGTACTTATTACTTGCATTATTGCTATTAATATTATCATTGCTATACTATCGTTTTTAGTTTTACATAATGATTGTTTATTTATTACTAGTTCTTTTTTTATTTCAAATATTTTCAGCTTAATTATTATTTCTTTTCTGTTTTTTATTCGCTTCTTCATTTATTTTATTTCAACTCTTATTATTATCATTTACATTTGCTTCTATGTTTATTCTGCTATGCCTGTCAATATCGAAATTTGAATTTATTTACGCATTCTTTATTATCTCATTTTATTGCAACTTATGTTACGTTAACCTTGCCCCGAAGAAAACAGTTTTTTCATAAAAAAGCGATACTCCGTGTTTGGAATTTCGAGAAAATCGTGCCCCAACTTACTGGGTTTCGATTCTTCTCATTTTAGCAAAATAACGGAATATTCTTTTAAATCACAATACGAGTTTTAAAAATGCTTATTTTCGGAGATATGAGGTGTGGTGCCCTAACTTACCGGGTATGACATTTTGTTACCTCGAAATAAGATTTTTCGCAAATAAAGGCAATATTCGGTGTTCAAAAATTCGAGGAAACGTGCCCTAACTTACTGGGTTTCGATTTTCCTCGTTCACCCTAACTAACCGAATATCCTTTTAAAAGAAGTTAAAATACATTAATTTTAAATAAAAGGCAAGCTCAGTCTCAAAGTTCGAGATGTCGTGCCCTAACTTACTGGGCATGATATTTTATTACTTCGAGATGAGAGAGTCCTTAACATCCGTTTTAATTTATTCAATCATTTTTTAAATTAGCATTAATACAAAGAGGGGTCGTATTTTAAATTCTTTCAAGTTTTCAAATTTTCGACACTAAGACACTAATTAATCAACTAGGTACCAATTTTGGGCGTATCGAGGGTGCTAATCCTTCCTCGTGCCCAACCGACTCCCGAACTCGTTTTCTAATTTTCGTAGACCAAAAATTATTGTTTTAGCAAATCTTAACTTTTATTAAAATGATTAATTTAAGGTGATCCGATCACACCTCATCAAAAAAGGGATTGGTGGCGACTCCCGTTTTTCGTTTTCATTTTTTTCAAAATCTAAGTCGATGCCCATTTTCAAAAAAATGGTTACGACACATGTCAATTAACTAGATCCCTATACATACCACTTACTTGAAATTTCTAATATATACTTCATTATTCCAAAGGTAGCGACTTGATAGTGTGATGCTGCCTTCGACGATCTCCAACCCCGAGCTAACCTGAAAACACTAAAGGAAAGGAAGCGAGTAAGCTTTTTAGCTTAGTAAGACCGTATGAAAATAATAAGCAATTTATCAACTTGCTTCTCATGGTAATACAAACCTATTTGCATTTTCACTCATGTTCTAGTCAAGTTGTTTTCTCGAGTCACAGTCACTAAATTATTATATCTAGAGCTATGAAACTCAAAATTGAGATCCGCTAATTTTTCCTGAAACTAAACTCATATATCTTCTTACCATAAAAATTTCAGAATTTTTGGTTTGACCAATTAGTACATTTTATTCTGTAAAGTCACCCCTGATTTGCTGCCTGATAGCTTCGACTAGTATTTACTAAAAATTAATTATCTCCTCATATAGGACTCGAATGATGTTCCCATTTATTTATATTAAAAATAGACTCATTAAGGAAACTATACATATAAATTATAACCCATAATTATTTTTGTACAATTTTTTAGGATTTTCCCAAATCAGAACAGGGTATTTCAAAATCGTTTTGACTATGTCTCACACAATTTCAAATATCTCATAATATGAATTTCTTTTGTTTATACCGTTTATTCTATGTGCAACTAGGGTCAATAAGCTTCAATTCCATAGTTTATTCAATCTCTAATTCACTTTCTGCTATTTTTGGTGTATTTTCAAATTTGGACTACTGATACTGTCCAAAACAGTTTTAGTACAAAAATGATGATGACTAAGCTCATCACACCTTCACCAATCATTTCAACCATCATGGTATAAATACATATTTATACAACATAAGCATGGACCCATAATTACAAGGTCATCACCAAATCATTCTCATAAACATGACTTACTTATTTACTTTGTTACAAAGATGCATCATAACCCGAATCATATCTCATGAGTTTTGCATGCGTACCCGTTCCACTTCGTAGCATAACTTTTATCTATTCTCACCATTGACATACCTCAATGGGATCATCATCAAATCATTCCTTAAACTATCCGTTGAACACTTGGAATACTATTAGATACATCGGAAAACTTGCACATAAGTGCCATATACGCAGCTAGAACCAACTCAATAGCGCGCGACATATGTAGCCAATGCTACCTCATAACACGTAACACATGTTGCTCGCTTTCGAGCTACTCACGGGTCTGTCCATAACAGCCTTTAGGTATCCGCAACACATACTAGATTACCCCGCTTTCGTAAATCATACGAGACCAGCAACCGAAATGCCATAACATGTGTACAAATATCATGAACTCAGACCAACTCATGAGCTCAGATCACATAGTCTCTAGCGACTTGTCACTCGTATCCTAATCTATTCCTAAGGTTCAACGGGTTTTCTTACTTAACACATGGTCATCGCACTTGCTCGTAATGTCATTACACAACATCCAAAATATCATTCATGCTTTCATGGTAGCGAATAACATATATTACATGAAACATCAAGGCACATAACACATGGTAGCCATAAAGCATTTAAATTTCACATAATATCAAGGCATTAAAAGTATGATACAATGTCACATTAATTACATATGTACTTACAATTCATGTAATATCAAAACATAAATATTCAAGTTTGACATTGCATTATTATAATCACACGAACTTACCTCGAATACGAAAACGATAATTTTACCATTTTAGTTCATAACCTCGTATTCTTCTGTTTTAAGCTCGAATCTCGATTTCCTTGATCTAATCATTTCAAATATAGCCTATTTAGGACTCAAATTATTCAAATTTACCCAAAAATCATATTTTGGAAAATTTACAATTTTGCCCCTAAACTTTGCCAAAATTACACTTTTGCCCCTAGGCTCGTAAAATGATTTTTATTCAATTTCCTTACTCTTTAAGCCTAGCCGAACCATTTTCATAACTATAGGAACTCAAGATTTCAATTATTACACACATTTACTCTCTATTTTACAAACTTTATAAAATGATACTTTTAGGTGTTTTCATGCTAACACCTTTCACAAAAGTTATTTATTTCACAACTAAAATTCATTTTCTTCCATAAAAATGCAGCAAAAAACATGAATATTCTCATGGTAAAACCCTATACTTTCAACCATTTTGCAAAATAGTCCCCTCATTAGCTAGATTAAGCTACAAGGGTTCCACAAGTACAAAAATTGTAAAAAATAAGCATCTAAATCACTTACTTGTGAGGTTGAAGAGTTTGCTGAAATTTCAAGCTTCCAAACCCTTATTTTTGCTGGTATTTTTGGTGAAAAAAAGATGGAGAAGAGCGGTGGTTACTTTTGTTTTATTTTATTAGTGTTTACTTATGTCTTCAAATACCAACCATACCAAATTTTAACTTTTCAACTCTTTTACTCCCCCTATGGCCGGCCATCACTTATTTAATGGCATAATTTCACTTTAAAGACCCCCAATTAAGGTTCTCTAGCAATTTGAACCTTTGACTGTTAAAACAAAACTTTTTCCCTTTATGCGATTTGGTCATTTTTCGCGATTAAGTACTCAAACGCCAAAATTAATTCACCAAAATTTTCATGCACTGATATAATCTTGCTATAACACAAAATAATATTAAAATAATTTCTTAACCTCGGATTTGTGGTTCTAAAGTACTTATTGCACCATCTAAATTATAGTTTCTCGGATCATTGTCTTTTGCTTTTAAACATGATAGGGAACCGAATGGGCTATGATTTACGTAGGAAATATCCATTCTGATTTAACGCAGATTGGGTGCTAAAGACAAATTTTGATGAGTAAGTTAAGACGGTTTGAGATTCGAGCAACATGGAGCTTCCAAAAAAACTTAAGTCATTAGGGAGATCATTAAAGGAATGGGCCAAAATGAATAGAGGGAAACGACATTAAAAAAAGAAATGAGTTGACCCTAAGACTAAAACAAGCTGAATGAAAAATATTTAGATGAAGAATACTTGGCAGAAATCACGAAAGTTAAATTGGCACTAAATATGAAAGCAGACAAGGAATAGATTTATTGGGAACAATAAGCACGAGCAAACTGGCTTAGAATGGGTGAACGTAATACAACTTTCTTCCATAATTTTGCAAATCAACGCAAAAAGAAAAACTCAGTGAGGGGCCTTGAAGACGAGAATGGAAGATGGGTTGAAGGGGAGGAAGAATTAATGGGATTAGCAACAAGTTAATTTATTGATCTTTTCTTATCTAAACTAGTCCATAGTTGCAAAAACTTACTATCGAAAATCCAACCATGCATTCCTAGTAGTCTGAATGAGGAACTTTATGCCAATTTCAAAGAAGAAGAGTTGGTAGAAGCCTTGAAATCTATGGCTCCCCTAAAAGCCTCGTGAATGATGGTTTTCCTGCTTTCTTTTATAAAAAAAATTCTAGCATATAGTGGGGAAGGATGTAACGAAGTTTTGCTTGGAAATTTTAAACAATCATAAATAACTTGGATAGGTGAATAAGACAAATATCGTGCTCATCCCTAAAGTTTTGGTTCCTAAAAATATGGGATAGTTTTGACCCATTAGCCTATGTAATGTCCTCTATAAGATCATAGCAACAACAATTGTTAACAGATTTAAGAATGGATTTAATTATTGCATAGAGGAAAGCTTTCTTGCCAGGGAGGCAAATGAATTGAATTCAATCTTTCAAGAGGCCTAAGGTAAGGAGATCCACTAAGCTCTTACCTAATTATCATTTGTGCAGAAGGTTTTCCGAAGCTGCTCAACATTGCCAAAAGAGAAATGAAGATTGAAAGGGCAAAGATGGGGAGAGGTGGATTGGCAATAACTCCTTTATTCTTTGCTAATGATAGTATTCTATTAGGAAAGGTAACTAAAGAAGGAATTTTGGCAACAAAAACGATGGTAAATGAGTATGAAAGAATTTCCATAAAAATGGTAAATTTTGATAAATCATTAATTTAATTAAGTAACAATATCAGTGAAGAAACCAAGACTCAGTTATGTGGAGAATTGGGAGTTAGAATTGCCAATAACCCAGAAAAATACCTTAGATTACCAACAATGGTAGGACGAAGAAAAAAGAATGCTTTTGTTGAAATCAAAGAAAGATTCTTGACAAAAATGAAAAACTAGAGCATTCATAACCCATCAATAAGAGAAAAAGAGGTATTTATTAAATCTATTTTACAAACCATTCTAATTTATGTAATGCATTGTTTTAATTTGTCGGTTTCATTATGCTGAGAGTTGGAAGTTTTAATGTGTAAATCTTGGTCGCGCAACCTAAGAACTAATAGAAGAATTTATTGGTGTAATTGGAGCTTAGTGTGTACCCTAAAGGCCCAATGGGGAAATGGATTTAGAGATCTATCAAAATCTAATAATGCCTTGTTAGCAAAATAAGAGTGGAAACTAATTACCAATCTTACCAGTCTATTGGCACAAGTTATGAAAAGTAAGTACTATCCGTGAAGCGACTTCATGATTGTAGGTTTAGGATCTTACCTTTCTTTTACCTAGTGAAGCATGTAACACCTCATACCTGGCCTAGACGTTACGGTCGAATTATGGAGGTTACACCGTACAAGCTTTCGGATTCATGAAGGCTTTCCATGTCCTTTGTTTGATTCCGTAAACCTCTTTCCTAATAGAAGTAGCACGTGAGGTAAAAAAAGATAAAAATAATCTTACTTTCTCTTCGCACATGTCAACAATTCTAAAAGGTAAATAATAGAGTCAATCCTTTACTTTATCTGCTAATGAAAAAGGAAAAGCTCCTAGCTTGGTTTGCTCTTCGGTTATGCCTTATGGTCTCATAATGTAGCAAACAACATAGAACTCTTTTAAATGTTTATGAGGATCTTCGTTCTGAAAACCATAAAAAATAGGAAGTTTAACACCCTCACCTGACCCAATTACCAGGTCCAATCTATAGGATGCCATATTTGTTGTCGTTTGTTACCAGAGCAACTACAGTCAAATAACCATGAACACATGAAAATCCATGTCAAATATATTCATTTACGATAAAAATTATCAAAATTGAATCTCAATCAAGCTTACGAAAGCTCAAAACCATCCCTAGGTCAAATTTGGACTAAACTAAAAATTTTCAAAATGTGAGAAGAGGGTATCACGATATCCAAGGCTTGGTATTGCAATCTCGAAGACAGTAGCCAAACTTCCCAACCTGAGGACCAAATTGCAAAGTTTGCAAAGTAATTTAGGGCTGATATCACGATATCCAAGGTGTGGTATTGCGATACTGCAAACAATCCACTAAGTCCCTATTTTAGGTAAAATACCATTTGATACCTATTTTGAATTTATCAACCAAACCAATCACATATACTCACATATCATTATTTTCACCTGAATCAAACATATCAAAACAGTCAAAACAAACCATTTAACCATTATCTGTAACCTCCCCGACTCGACCTAGATGTTAGACCTGAATTTGAAAGATTACATTGGCTACCGAAATGACCCAATAAGCTAGTGGAGTTTATGAAATAGTCGTTTTAAAACATTTTTTTATCTTTAGAGGAAACATAGTCTATTTTCAGAAAAAAAACTTAGCGTTTTACCTCCCTTCTTACGAAGTAATACAATTAATCCAAAATTGGTTGATTTACAAATTATCTACTTGTTTAAAACTCATTTTAACAATGCAACGAGAAAGTGATAAAAACGTAGTTTTAATGAAAACCATATTTTATGCATTATGAAATAAAATAAAAACTCATGTATTAGTAGCCTAAAAATATCATGCAAGCCCTAAATAAACCCGAAACTAAGTCCCACACCACAATTTAAAAAAATGTTACAGTTCTCAAATAATAGGAACTATAAATAATAGGTCAAATAGATATTTATATATCTTCAATTTGAGTCGAGCCCTCCAATTTGCCAATTTTGCTTCCTAACCTGGTGGGTTATTTGTAGATATGTAAATTAAAGGGGAACGAGCTATGAAGCTCAACGTGCATTCGATCACAAGAAAATCGAAACAAAATAGTAGGAAAAACACATGGGTTAACAATTCAGATTAACAGTTTTTCATATAATCACTTCACTACACTATTTCAAAAATCACAATTTTTATATGCATATGCTAATGAATGGAAATGCAATTTCAATTTATTAGAAAAGGCCGTACCCAACTCCGCTACAAACCTCACTTATGAGTTCCTAGAGCTCATTACCATATAGCTCTAGGTTTTGGATGAACCATTGTTGATTTGCAGATAACTTGCCACTTGTTATGGATACACAATGTAATTGCAGGAAAAAGCTGCCAGTGGGTTTGTAAAAATTATGGGTAAACCACCAATATTTTTAGATAAAAATATTTGCAGACAAGCTGCCACTTGGTTCGAGATCAAACCGCATATTTGCATTTACTACCACTTGTTGTGGGTGCACAACATATTTGTAGATTAAACAAACTGCCACTTGGTTTGTAAACTGCCACTCTTCCTCCGTGCAAATCATCCCGCCCCAATACAATGCATTGCAATATGGCATATTTTATAACATAATAACGCAAAAATACATAGTTATGCTTAACACTTATTCTGTTCAACATTAGCAATAGACATATTCATTATGTATTCAGTGGGGCGATAACAATATCAACACTCACAATTTATCAATAACACTTTAATACTAGGCATGATTAATATCACATGTTTATTCATAACACCGTAATGATTCAGTTAATTAATATTAACAAACACATTATAACAGTAGCAATTCAAGCTCATAAATCATAGATTTCTGTATAAACACTAATTCAAGGATCAATTAAGTGCACAAAAACTTGTAGGAACAGTACAGGGATCAAGCAAGGACTAAACTAAAGATAACATAAATTTCTAGGCAAAATTGTAAAAAAGAGGACACATGGTCTTGTGGGAAGCTATAGGCCGTGTGGAGGGGTTACACGATCGTGTGGTAAGGCCGTGTGGAAAATTGCAAATTTAAGCTACATGTGAGACTTGACCGTATGGTAGGTCGTGTGCTATAGGCCGTGTGGCCAACACACCCATGTAGCAAATTGTGTGGCCCTACCACTAGACATGGTTTGCCCCAATTCACTTGTAAAAGAACACACACCTTTCACCAGGGGTCTGATAGACGTTCCTTATGCTCGATCTTAGTCTAATACGCCTAGACTCAGTCCTTAAATGGAAAATACGCTTAGGGTAACAAGTGAGTCAAGATTTGTTAAGATTTTCAATAATTCGGTAAGAAACCGTAAAAAACGATTAATCAGATGAAAGATTAGTTTCGGGACAATGATATTATGAAATACAAAATTTGATTGACGAAACAAGCGCACTTACCGATTCTTGGCAAAGTTAGAGATGTAATTGACGGCGATTCGCTAAACTAATAGAAACATAATGGAATGGAAGATGATTTGTTTTGAGAAAGCAAATATGTTCAGCAGCAAAGATGTAAAATTTGGTCTAAAAGAGAGGAAAGAAAAGAAAAGAGAGAATAAATAGGCTAAAATGTTAAAAATTATGCACAACCAAAACTTATTAAAGTACACTTATTGAGTGTAAAATAAAATGCAGAAACAAACATAAGTTATTGTTACTTTAATCCATAAAAGGTTAGATTCTTCAAGGAGATCATACGCTCTCTCAAGTTCCTCTCCCCCCATTTGACTCATAATTGACCCTTGTAGAACTACCGACGTCACAATTCAGATATTGAACCTTCTTGAAGGCGTCCAAGGTTCCCCTGAAGTATAACTTCACTCACTACCCATTGACTAAAAATTTCTAACCTTTTTCAGCTTCAAGTTCCACGACTCTATTGGTCAACACACAAATGATGGTATATGGGTCAGTCCACTGTGACCTTAGCTTCCCTGTAAACAACTTCAAACAGGAATTGAACAGAAGAGCTTGTTGAGCTGACACAAATTTGTTCCTTTTTATCGTGGCATTGTGATGAAGTTTGCTATTTTCCTTATATAGCTTAAAGTTTTCATAAGAAAATAATTGAAACTCTTAAAGTTTATGCGATTGGAACAGATGTGCTTCCCTCGCAAGGTTCATGTCCAAGTTCAGCTCTTTGATCGCCCAATATGGTCTATTTTCCAACTAAAATGGTAAGTGGCAGTTTTCCTATAGACTAACTTATAAGGTTACATCCCCAAAAATATTTTTTAATTGTCCGATATGCCGACAAGGCATCATCTAGACGTAGGGACCAATCATTGCGATTAGGGTTCACCATCTTTTCTAATATCTGTTTGATTTTTCAATTCGACACTTCAGCTTGACCACTAGACTGAGGGTGATAAGAAATAGCAATTTGATATTTCACATTGTATTTAGCGAGTGCATTTTCAAACTGTTTATTACAGAAATTTGTCCCTTCATCACTGATTAGACCTCTAGGTGTCCCAAATCTTGAAAAGATGTTCTTGCGGAAAAATTTCACTACTAGCTTAGTATCATTGGAAGACAAGGCTACTGCTTCAACTTATTTGGAAACATAATCCACTACTAACAGAATGTACTGATTTCCAAAATGGTTGGGAAAGGGCCCTATAAAGTCAATTCCCCATACATCAAAGATTTCCACCTCAAGAATTCCCTTTTGAGGTATCTCGTCTCACTTGGAAATGTTCCTAGTTCTTTCGTATCGATCACATCTCTTGACAAATTCGTACATGTCATGAATCATCATTGGCTAATAGAAACCAAATTGTAAAATTTCCCATAGAGCTAGCTAACTTACCTTTTTAATTTAATTAACCCCTTATACTCTTTTCAATTCAAGTCCTCAGTGAAAACTAGGTGTGATAAATTCTCATGTTAACACATATCAGACATGTTAACCAATTAATCCTTATTAACTAAACCTCAACATTTCCAAAATCATGCAAAAGATAGATTTCAAACTTTGTCCAACATTTAAGTTCACATAAGCATAACACCTATATACATGCCACAATTCTAGACTTAAAAAGTTTGAAAAGCTACCGGTTGAAAACAAGATAGTGAGCTTCAAGGTGATCTGCTTAAACGTTTCGCAAAGTGACAATCTACTAGGGAAAGGGGAAAACAGTGGGGTAAGCATATACAATACTTAGTAAGTTTATAGGTATGTAAACAAGAGACTTACCTCATCTTGCAATTAAACATAACAAGATAATTAACTTTGGCAAAGTTGCTTAATGTGGCAAATCACAACAAAGTGAGCTTATCATGTAAACAACCATCATTTCATATAAGCATATACCAATTCATTTCATTTCAATATCATAATCAAATTCAATGTAACATGTATCCTTTTATACATCAAGCTTATATTATTTCATTTCACTTTTCCTTTAATTATAATCACAGAGGTATCTTCGATACAATAATTGCTCGTCCGAGCTGAATGTATATATATTCGTTTCAGGTTACCAGTTCAGGCTAAACCTATAATGACACATTTAATTGCCTGGCCAAGCTGATCCATGTAAGGTTGTAACACCCCCAACCTGTCTCCGTCTCCAGATTAGGGTTACGAAGCATTACTATACAAATCAGAACGTTTATTCTTCAAAACAAAAATAATTATGCAATTTAATATCAATATATGACAACTTAATATAACCATAATAAAATTACATTATCAAGCCTTAAATTGAGCCTTTGGGGCCCTAAAAATAACTTGGGAACAGTCAAGGACTAATTTAAAACAAATCAGAAAATTTGAGAAAAAGTTAAAAATTTTGAAAATAGGGGTCACATGGCTGTATGACATAACTCTGGCCATATGGGTATTTGAAGTTTAGTCACACAGCCATATTGTCAAGCCATGTAACTCACTGTGACCGTGTGATTCATCCTGAATCTAGAATTTAATAGACACACCGTTATGTGGGTTGGTCGTGTGTGGCACACGGCCATGTGACAGCCCGTGTCCTAAGCCGTGTGCACCAAAATTAACCCCTAAAACAAACTATTTCAATACCCACCATTTTTTAACAAGATACATCATTTACACATGCATTCATTTGACCAAAACACTCTCTAAACACTCTCAAATCATGCCAAATCAGTCAACCCATGAATTCTAACCAATATGTCATTCAAAGGCACCACAATTCACACCAAATCATCTTATTTCTAAAACATACCTTACCTTAAACATACATCATTACAACCATGTATCATTAGCCATTTCAATCACATATAATCATGTCTCAAGCCATATATTCACAATACACCTAAAAGTAATCAAGAATACATCTTACCAAAACATTATAAACCCAAACAAAAACATTTACACAAAAGGCATAACCAAACTAGGTTGACCAAATAACATATATGTAACACCTATTCATTAAGCCTTATACATGCCAAACCACACATCACACATTCACCATTTAGTTACTTCATTCTCAAATTATACCACTTAGTCATATTCTTTCACAAGACACAATAAGAGACCAAACTCACCTATTAACACAAGCATATACCAACTAATTTCAAAACATATATATATGCAAGTATGTTAAGCATAAGCTCGAAATATAACAAGTTAACATACAACCCTATACATGCCATTTATAACCATTAGCCTAAATTATTCAAAAGCTGGCAAAATAGTCAATTGATAGTGTGATTGTGCTCCGATGAAGATTCCAACTGATCAAGCTTTCCGATGATCTACAAAACAAAGAAAATAACTATATAAGCAACTAGTGCTTAATAAGCTCGTATAAAGGAAACTTAAACTTACCGAACATATTAAATTAAACAACCAAACATACTTCCATCATGTCATATGCCAAACTTTCTTTCCTATACACATCAACTCATAAGGTTAGTAAATATAACATTACATGTAAGTTCCAAGTAAATCATGGCATATCCATAATAAGCATTTAGGCTTTATATATCATCCATTATGTATATATATCCATTACACATTCTTCTCATTTGAATCCACATAGTTAGTAAATAATAAATAAACATAACATCTATGAAACATAAAATATATTAATAAATGAATTCATGCATATTTCATCCATCACCTGATAAATTCTCATCATTTTTAATTCATATATGCCTATCTATATTTCCATTTCATATAAACATTAGTAACATTAAATTTAATATATGCCTTTCCATTAATCTTTACTTACCTGTTGAACTATATAGAATTACATCGAATGCTTGAAATAATATTTTAGTACAAACTACCTAAAACAATACACCGGCACGAAGCCTGCTAGGATCAAGGCCTGATACAACACACCGGCATAAAGCCTGCTAAGCTTAAGGCCTGATATAATATATCAGCACAAAGCCTGCTAGGCTCAAGGCCTGATACAATACATCAGCAAGATGCCTACTAGGCTCAAAGCCCGTTATGGTACACCTGCTCGAAGCCTGCTGGGCTCAAGACCCAATAAAATATCTCCAGTATAACTCAATTGCATTATTAATTTCCATCAACCAACATTATATAATTACAAACATCTTAACTAATAGAGTAAAAAAAATATCAAGGAATTTAATATAAATATATATATATATATATAATACAAACTTACCTGTACCAAAACAATGCCCTAACGTGATCCAACGACTAATTCGCTACTTTGGTTTTCTATGATTTGTGTTCGTTCAAGTCGTTTCTTGATCTAGATAATTATGTTTATTCAATTTCTCATTCCAACATTTAAAATAATTAATTTAGCTTATAATTCTTAATAATGAAATTTTATAAAATTACCCTCAAAATTTACCCTTTTTACAATTTAGTCCCTAAACCTGAAACTTGGAATTTAATCACTTTTAATTAAAATTCATGCTAGCCGATTATTACCTAGCTTTATAACAGCCCATATTTATCATCAATTTACAATATTTTCCTTGAATTTTACCATTTTCATAAATAAGTCCATAAACCTTAAAATCATCAAAAATTACCTAACAAAATATGTTTATTTGACAACTAAGCTTAAAAATCTATCATAAAACTTCAAAAAATATATAAAATTCATCCATGACATAATCTATAATATTTAACAATTTTACAAATTGACCCCCATGTTAGCTAGATTAAGCTAATACAAACTCAAAGACATAAAATTTACAAAAAAAAAAAAGGTGGAAATTAAACTTACATGCAAACAACCATGCTTGGCCAAAGCTTATGAAGCTAACAATGGAGTTTTTCATTTTCCTATTCGGTGATGAAGATAGAAAATGAAGAAGACACATGCTTTATTTTCTTTTGTTTTAGGTTTATTTATTAAATTACTATATTAACCTTAAATAAACAACTAAAATTCCATATTTAATACCCATGAATCGTCCACTATGGTATAAAAAGGTGTAATTAGCACATAAATCCCTTAGTTCATGCTTTAATATCCATTTAATACAAATAAAGCTATAGTGATTAAGTTTTATATCTTTTACAATTTAGTCCTTTTCAATTAATTATCTATCTAAACATTAAAATTTTTTAACCAAATTTTAATATGACCCTAATAACACTTTGTAAATATTTAATAAAATATTTTTGGGCTCATTTTATAGAAATGAGGTCCTGAAACCTCATTTTTTAAAACCACTTGACTTTAATGACTTACCGCTTGAACCTAATTATTCATTCAAATAACACAAATTATCAAATCAAAATTTATTATAATACTATGTTGGACTCGTAAATATTAAATAGTAATATTTACGGACTCACTCGTCGGATTTGTGGCCCCGAAACCACTATTTCCTACACCACTGAAAAACAGGTAGTTACAAAGGTTACCAATCTATGCTAAATCTTTAAAACGACATCAGGTTACCAGTCCAGGCTAAACATGTGTCACATGTATCTTCAATTCCGTAACAAATGTTGAATCTCGGTAATCATTGGTAATCAATCCATATAGGTGTGCAAAAATCCTTTACTAAGTTCACCTGGGCATTTTCAACACATATATATACATTTTTTTACAATTTAGTCCAAATCTCACATTTTTTTACCAAATTCCAAACAATCCAAATTTCAACCAAACATACACATATTCACAATTTAAACAATCATACCATCTGAACTTACCTGAAAAATCAATAATTAAGTTAGAACTTCAAGGGCTATTAAACAATTTTGTCTTTTTCTAGATTTTTTCCGATTTGATTCAATTCTCGATCTATACAATAATTCGGTTCCTATTGATCATTTAACTGACTAAAAATTCGACTAAGGAAAGCACACCTATCGAACAGTAGTATAGTTGTGGTGAGACCGGAAATATCGTATCCACAAGGACTAAAAGCACTAGTAATTACTATCTTTTTATTATCTAACCTAAGAATTAAAGGGATGTTTTTAAACTAAGATTAACTATCTAATTAACTAAGAACACAACAGAGATAAAAGTTGAAAAATACTTTTAGTGAACCAATGGAGAAGACAATACCCAAGGAAGAATCCACCTAGACTTTATTTATTACTTCTGAATTAGACGATTTATTCACTTGACTTAATCGTAGAAATCCCTAGCTTATGTTAATATCTCTCTCGAGACTAAAAACAACTGACTCTAGGTTGATTAATTGAAATCTCTTTCTAATTAAAACCCCTATTGTCGCATTAACTCAATCTATGGATTCCCTTATTAGATTTGACTCTAATCCTGCAGATTTATGTCGTCCTATCTCTAGGATTGCAATCAACTCCGCTTAATTATGGAAGATCTACTCTTAAATAGGGACTTTTGCTCCACTGAATAAGCACATCAAAACCTGAATTAATATCCTAAAATATTAAAGCAAGAATTAAAACTCATAATTAAGAATAAAAACAAGTATTTATCATATAATTCAAAAGAATACAAGATTCGTCCTAGGTTTCATCTTCCCTAGGTATTTAGGGAATTTAGTTCATAACGATGGGGGAAAACATCTCAAAATTGGGAAAACAACAAAACATAAAGAAACCTAAAAACTTCGGTAGAAATTGAATGGAGATATTCAGTCTTGAAGTAAATCCTACTTCCGAGCTGGTTCCAATGACTATCTTTGAGTATTCTCTGCCTTCTACTCTGTGTCTCCCTTTTGATCCTTTTCTCGTGTGTTTAAATAGACTTTGAAATGCCCAAAATAGCCCAAAATTAGCCTTTTCCGAGTAGAATTAAAATAGGTCTTGACAGGGACACGGCCGTGTGGCACGCTCGTGTGATGGTGCTCAGGCCGTGTGTAATTCTGACATGGTTTTAAGTTGACACGGCTATGACACACGGGCGTGTGGCCCACCCGTGTGGAAGTGTCTAGTCCGTGTGAAGCACTGAAATAAACCCATTTTGTCTGTTTTTGGCCTTTTTCTTGCACTTTTCGCTTTCCTATGCTCATCTGGATATAAAACATGAAATTAAAGGATTAGGAGCATCAAATCCAGTAAATCTTATGAAAAAGCATCCAAAAATATGCCAAGCATGGGATTAAAATATGTTACTTTTGAGGTTTATCAGTTCCATTTATCAATACTTAACATTTTATAACATCTCATAATGTGCATAAACTAGTTCAATTTTATTTTTTGAAAATCACTAAAGCTTTGCATTTTATTCAATGTAGTCCCTAAAACTGAAATAACAATATCTTTCAATTTTGAGCTTCAATTTCGAAACCGGTCTTAATCACATCCTTTTAAGACCCTCTACTATATATAATTACAGAAATTTCATGTCAAATATTTAATTTTTACACTTTGGTACTTTGGACAAAATTAATAATTTACACTTTACAATCTAGTCCTTTTTCATATCTAAACTTAAAATCTAGAAATTTAACACCAATTTATTTAAGAACTCATCAATGAAAAATTTTCGAAACTTTAACAGTTTTAAAAATTGGTACATGAGTTAGTTAAATCAAACTCTCATGACTTCAAAAACATAAAATTTACAAGAAAATGTCTAAATTGAACATAACAATCAAGGGCCCAAAGGTTGAAGCTTTTTAACAATGGCTTCCTAGGTTTTCTTTAAGTGTTTTTGGTGGAAGAAATAAAGATGGCAGCACTTAAATTAACTTAAATTACCTTATATAATTAGATTTATTCTTAATTAATCCAAATTAACTTAATTAATTATTAATTAATTAAACTATAATCACAATTAGTTAAATTTATTGGAAACATACATAATTCTCCACTATATAATAAAATAAAATGGTTTAATTAACATTTTGAACCCTAGCAATATATTTTATGATTTAGTCTTTATACCTTAATGAACTATCATATTAGTAAAAGTACAGGACCAAACTTTAATAAACTTCTATATTAGTCACATAAATATTAATATTTAATATTTAATATTTACGGGCTCAAACTATGAAAATGGGGTTTCGAAATAGCCGTTTCCGACACCACTGAAAATCAGATTGTTATAGAAAGTAAGTGAATTGAATTAGATTTCAATTTGAAAGGTACCTCAAGTTTAGGATATTGAATGCAGAGTGGTTGTTGAGTTGCAACTGATTCTCTCAAAGTTCTATTATTAGCTATGACTTCCTCTATTTCACTGGTTTCAGTTTCGCTCAATGAAAAAAGCAACTCACTATTAACATCTTATTCAATTATAGAAAACAACAGATTCTAATTGATGTTGGTTTCCCTTATCAGTTTTCTTGCAGTTTTCTCAATCTCCAGATCGTACACTGGTTCACCTATAAGAGAAGATCACGACATAAGAAAAATAAAGGAAGCTAAACTAAAATAAAATAAAATAAAAACTAAAAAAAAGAAGTAAATTAGAAGATGTTAAATTATTGACATTTTTCCCAACAATGATGCCAAAAAATTGTTAGGTTGAGACCTAAAAAATAAAAACCTACTTGAAAAATATGAATTAGTAGGTAACGGCAAGTAGGGTCGCATCCACCAAGACCAGTGATAATTTTATTTCTTTAATAAAAATAAAAATAGAAGGGGGGTTTATAACAAAAATAAAAATAAATAAAAAGATATTATAAAATAAAATGAAAAAAAAAACCAATGGAAATAAACTCTAGTCAAAGGTAAATTCTATGTTTGATTCATGGATTCAATCATCGATGCAAAGATGACTTCAATGCCTTTAATAAATTAATTCTAGTTGTTGATTCAGTCGGCAACCGATATCTCTTTACTTCTTCAATAATCAAGAGGTAGCTCGTTTGAAGTTACTTCCCTAACCAATAAATAACCCTGTAACTCAGCGCCCAAGATTAAACTTACCAGCAATATTAAGAACGAGAGAGACCTAATTCTAACTAAAAAACTCACCTCAGCGGAGTTCATCTAAGTTAGATCACAAAATACGACATAAACGAGTTATGCAGTTTGTCACTAGTATTAAAATGAATTAAACAATTATGGACTTAACTACTCTAATTGACAAAGCAACCATTCTAAACTATCAAATACCGGCCAAACATTCAATGAACCTAAGTAGTTGTAATTAAAATAGAAGATGCATTAATACCAAAAAGACAAAGAAGAATTAAAGCGCAAATTAAGTCTCACAAATTAAATCAAACTTCCAGGCTGCTTCTAGATGTTTTCCTGACATTTTTGGGCTTCATCTATGAAAAAATTTTATATATGTCTTTCATTTCCCTTTGAATCGGTATATTGTAGACCTAAAATGAAGGTTTGTAGCTCAAACCTCAAAAACTTATCAAAAATAAACTTTAAACTCATTTTTCTCCAATTATTTTCTAAATCAATAATAAATAAAATATAAATATAAATAATATAATATAATTCAAGAGAGAAAAGATGGCAAAATGCTAAATGTTGGAGTCTAAAATATGTAGCCTATCACCTACGTTATAACTTTTCTGCACTTATAATCTATGTAAATTGCATCCTGAGTGGAAACTACTAAGCTTTTGGGTGCCTTCAATAGAAGGTTCACTTGGAATGTTTGCCACCCGTTTAAGATGGGTTTATTATTTTTGCAGCTGCACTTTGTTTCATCTCAGAGAGCAACTGGGGATGCTTCAATACTAAGGCAAGCCAAATTCAAGGTATGTATTTTGCTTTTCGGAGAATATAACATGAAAAGTATTTTGCTTTTATGCTGTCAGTTGGGAACTTAAAAATGTATGAGATGGCACTTTGATTGGCAACTGATGTTCCTCCTGATTTTGATTATCTTATGAATGGGTTTAAGCGATATCTAGGCTGCTACAAATCTGTTGATAACCAATTGTTTAGTGCTGCACACTTGTCATTTCAGGGATTTTGAAACTATTTTTTTAAATAATAAATAATAGTTGCATTATTCATAATTTAAATCCGACTTAAATACAACCAATGAATTTCCAGCCGACCATGGTTGACTGAATTGGCAAGCAAGGTCTGCTAACATTGCGAATAATATCAACCTCAGATATCATAATACCAGTTTTCCCTTCCTTCACAACGCAAGGAGAGCAACTCTTTTGAGTCCTTTCCATCAATGGAGAAAAATCCAACTGACAAATGGCACACACCAGGCTGGTGCCGGCTGAGATCGGAAAAGTGAATTTTTGGAAGCTATTGATCCCAACAGAATGCTTATCTGAAAACTATCTCCTTTTCCAATTAAGCTTTGCCACATAGAGATCAAAAGGCACCCCCACTCTAGACTTATCTGCTGGACAGGTGTAAGTAACATCATACTTTTGCAAGTTATTATCAGCAGTAATTGGCGGTACTAGGAGTTAAAATTCCATTAAGAATGAACCACCACTCTCAATGTAAGCCTAAACCTTGTTCTTATAAATCTTATCCATAGCTTTGAGTTTATTTTCTTATAACTCATGTTCCTCCTTGGGATTTCCATGTTTCACCCATTTCCTTCTTCATTAGCTCCTAAACATGGCCAGTTCGCGTCTCCCGAGGTTGTTTATGGAGGTTGCTCCACCACAGTTTATTACTGTCATGAGGCACAGAACGAGAAAGATGTTGGAAACTATCAATGAAGAGGATAGAGATGGTAGCAACGATGATAATTCTCTTTCTCCGACATCGAAGAGCTCACCAACTGGAATCCCTGTGAGTGCCACCATGGTAGCTGCTGCTGCTGCTGCTTCATCTTCTTCGGCCACTACTGTGATGCCAAGCTCCAAGTATTTTGTCAAAGGAGCGTCGAGTTTTTCAATTTTCAAAGACTAGAAATGACTTCAAAGATGTATATTCTAACAGAGTCCGGAGGGATTGGCCTGATGACCAACACTTTTCAGAGACTTCTTCTACGTCTGTATCTGTACTATAGCCCAATTGCATGATGGGTTGAGTAAGATTGTTGCACTTGATGTTGTAAACAACTTTCATGAATAAAAAACATAAGTTGATAGATTATCCTTGATACTTCACATTAACAGCTTAACACCTTGAACCAATGAGTCGCAGATAATTCAATAAAAATTTTCAATATCCACAAATGGAACCACCACCAATGCTTCTGCAGGAATTGAATCATAATCATTGAGGTCATGTGCTGATGGAGTTGTCTGAACGATTTCAAGGAAGGTAGCTAGCAAGCCATCATTATGCAGGTTCCATAGCAATTGGGGAATCTTCCAAGCACCTATTGAAGGGCTCAAACAACACACTTCTCTTTTACATTCTTATCTTTCTAATTAGATATTAGATTTAGATTTTTTTTTTAAATTTAATATTCTTACTTTCTAGGTTGTGGATTTTACATTTTTAACTTTTTAGATTTCAAATCTTAGATTTTAAGATAAACTTTAAGATTTAAGTTTCGACTTTTTTTACTTTTTTGGGTACAAAATCGAAAACATTTATGGCCAAGAAAAACTAATAAAAACTTTGGAAGCATTCATAAACGAGTTGAAGTTTTCATCCTATTTTTAATTAGTGAGTCCAACAATGATGTTGGTCCATCCATTTCTTGTTAGAACCCAACAACCTACAAAAACCAATATTGTGATATTTAAGCAAAAGAAAAATAACACGAAGATTTAGGATTCTAACTTAAAATTTGCTAACAAATTTGAAGCTACGGATAAATAGCAAACCACTAGAGTTTTGAACAATGTCAACTCCTCCAATAATGTATATTTTGGGTATTATTATTTTGTGCTAGTTATTTGGAGTCATTTTTAGTATTTTTTAGATAAGAAATCCTAATTACTGAACTTCATAGGACTGTCTTTGGACCGACATTATAGGGGTGTTATAACTTTTTCTACATTTAATCATACTCCCAAACTTAAATTTTAGTATAGGATAGAGTCTTAATTTTTAAAATTTTTCTTTAAAATAAAACTTTAGATAATAAATAACGAACCGACCTAACTCAAATTGATTAGTGATGACTCTACTTTTATTTTCAAGTTTCCTTGTGCCTAGCTTTGTTAGTTCCCTATAGGCCTATAGAAGTTATGATAATATTTATAAATCAACAAATAAAATCAAGTTTGGTGTATATAGTAATTCATTCCATTAATTAAGAAGTATATCTTGGATTTTAATTAAATGACTTATGTTTTTTTTAAAAAAAAAAACTAGTATGTTAATATTATTTTATAGTTCATCAATTTAAAAGTAAGAAATTAGTAGATGGAAATGAAAAAAATAGAAAAAAAAATGATAGTCATGAAATTAATGGGAAAAAAGAGAGGAAGAGAAGCAAAGATAAGGTAATTCTTGACAAAAGACATAAGTTTTCATATTAATTTTATTTGTGTTTCAAAGAATTAAGTTAGGTATATTGTAGTTGGAATTTATGATATGATAATTTAATCAAAATAGTAGAGATAGAAAATATTTTTAGAATAAATGATATATAAAGACATTAAATTCTTATAAGAAAAAGAGATATATGATTTGTATCATGAGAAATGTTAAGGTAAAGAAATGAATATGTTACTAACATTTGAATTTATATGACTGACTTGAACAACAACAACAACAACGATAATAATAATCAAAACTATAATGATTATATACATCCAATTGAAAATTAATACAAAAATATCATGGAAAAATAAATATTTTCACTAAAGCAGTTTCTGGATAGTACCAGTAGCTCAACTTTGAAAATTAACCAAAAATTGTATAAATTGAGTTAGAGGTTGAACCAAATATGGAATTAAAATCTATTGAGTATAGTCTTGTATAGAAGAAACAATTGTAGATCATGAATGAAAGAGAATTCTTACCAATAGGTCCTTTGAAGCAAACTAATTGTAGATCATGAGATAAATAAATTTAAGTGAGACAATGTCAGATTAATTTCGAGTTCTCTTATTCTAACTTTGAAAAAATTATTAAAAATTGTAAACAAATATTTAAGAGATGAAATTTATATTTCTAAAATCTTAAAGAGTTTATTTTCACGATAAATAAACAACAAGTGGCTTATGTGAAAATTATGAAATTTTTATGGTACAAATTTCATTGAGTTTAGTTTCAAAAACAACAAGTGGATTTTAATTTTGAATTTTTTGGGCAAAGATATGAATAATTTAGTGACTGATACTCAAAGTAGACTGCTTTGTTAAGAGTATCAGTATAGTTAGTGGAAGAATAATTAATATGTATGCTATACTACAAACCGAATATTCTTATATATATATATATATATACATATAGGATGGGAAAAGAAGATGAGGAGGAGGAAAATAATAGAAGAGTTGTAATGCTAAGAAGTTAATATAAGTGATGAAGTTGCTAATATGTTAGAGAAGTTTAAATGAAATTGTCAGAACATTAAGTTAGTAATTGTTATAAGACGAATTAAAGAAGTATTTTTCGATAAATTGAAGTATTATATGGATTTAAATTGATTGATACATGCATTGGATTATGTGGTATTGATCTTAACACAAATATAAAGAAGTTTTTACTTATTTAGCATAAGAAGATTCAAGGTTGTGACACTCGTCACAAGATGTCGTGACACTGACCCTATTTTACTCTGCCTTGTTCTTTTTTATTCGAAAGATTCTTGAACAAATCTTAAATGCCTTAAATTGACTTTAAAACGATATTAAAGGAGTGAAGAACTTGAATAATAAATTTGATTTTTGAATAAAGTATTTGACTTGAAATGTAGCGTTCCTTCCTCGAGTTTAGGTACTAATTCTATTCAAATTATTTGGATTAAATTTAATATCGTTATTTACATCTTTGTTTTACTTTATAAACAAAAAATTTATTTTGAATTATTAAAATCTCACAAATATTTGTTCACCAAAATTTGTATTCAATAGCATGTAATTGTTGACAAGTTTTTAAATCTCGCAACATATGCTCACAATTATTTAAAAATAACAATTAAATAATATGATGCATGTGTAAAAAAAAGAAAGAAAGTATATTTTACTTCAAAATAGGAAATTTGACTTAACTGGTTTAGTTAGATTTTCGACATTTGGCAATTGATTTACACAAATTTTTTTCAAATGTAAAAAATATTTTCTTGAAATTAAGCATGAAATTATTATTGAATTTTTTTAAAGGGTTAGTTTAATTAAAGAAGGTAAAGCTATGGAATTTTTTTTTTGAAGTGATTCCTTAATATGTGAAGGAGGAATTAATGTGTAAATGGTTACATTCTAAAATTAATTTCAGAAAATGTTATTGTTGGACCAAAGCTGTCCAATGCTAACGTTTCGATTTCTTGTTTAAACAAGCTATCTAGATAGATTTCTAAACAGCAGTTTAGATTCAACTTTAGGATATAGCTTAAATGATAGTGTTTGGACTTTCGTGGTTGTTTTTCCTATAAGTAAATGAATTTTAGATTTTCATTTTATTTTATCTCAAACTTTGCGAAAGACATGAGTCCACATGCCTTATCAAGTCTTGTCTTGTGGATGAAATTATGTTAAAGATAATCTGATTGTATTTTTGGATAAGTTTAAAGGGTTTTATCCACCAAATTGAAGTATTTATCACTTGAAAGGTTGTCTCATTTGGCCTATGAACAGGCAGCAATTTCTACGTTGAAGATGTATCTTTAAAAATGCTTGTGCTTATTTTGTTAAGTTCCTTACTGTCGAATTTTCTTGTATTCTTGCACTCAGTACATTAAAATTGTTTGTAAGTGAGGTATTTGAGTGAGTGGTTGTAACAAGTTAAGGTTGTTTATTGGGGTTGTAATTGTATTTTGTGTTAACGGTAGATTGGGTTTTAGCTAATAGATAGTTGGATCATTGTTGAATAAATCATTCACTGAGTGAGGCTCCATGGAGTAGAACCATTTCTAGTTAGATCAAAAACTTGCAATTTAGGCATTACCATTAAAAATTATTTTCTAAAATAAAGAAAATTAAAAAGATAAAATAAGTGACCAAAATGAAAACTTACTAAAAGTTGGGTGCATAAAATGAATGTAGAATAACACTGAATTAACAATAGGTGAGCAAAATCAAAATGGTTTTTAACAGCAATACATAAAAGCAAAGCTTTTCCTGATGCCCAAAATAAAAACTTATGAATGTTAGATGACGAAATGTGGAGTCTACCCATTATTTTATTTTGGTGAATCCCAGCATCTGGCACGTGAATGTGCCATTGGTAGTGTACACTACGGTGGAGATGCATGAATCAAATATAGTTATGCAACAGTTTGAGTTTAGGCAAACAATTCTACCGGTACCCCAAGACATTGAAGATCTGCACCATATCGACTTGCAAGGGAAAATCGGTGACAATTAGCCTACATTCCACGTGGAATATATCAACATTTGGAACCATAGGTACGAATTTTTACCTAATCGTGAACCCATTATCACTCGAGAGTTAGCCTGCAATTCGGAGTACATACCATGGTTTAGACACCATGGCAAACCATATCTACTAGCGGAAGAGGCGAGGGGTAGGCAACGTCATACGAGGAGGCCACGAAGGACGTCTAGGCATCCAAGGTCAAGAGTAGTTGCCGAGACAGGTCCATCATCTAAACCAACGCAAGAACAGGCACTGATGGCCGCACCACCCTCTAGTCAGTATGGCTCGACTTATTCTGGAGCTTTCATTAACCTCGTCATTTTTACACAAGCACCACATCTTGCACCACAGTTTTCTATTTATACATCGACTCTAGGTATTATTTTTGGACCACCACCTCCGTCTTCAACCTATTACACGCCGATGCCATCGACGTTTCAAACGACAATGATTCCTTCGACGACGTGTATGTAACACCCCTAACCCGTATCTGTCGCCAGAATAGGGTTTTAGAGTATTGCAGAGTGATCGTAATCTAATCATTCATTTCAAACATTTCAAAAATCATAAAATGATTCATCATTAACATGCATAGAGTCTCTTATTAAGCCTTTTAGGTTTTGAAAACATTTTAGAAATGATTTGAAACTAAATCGGGAACATTTGAAAATTTTAGGAAAAAGTTAGAAAAATTTTAACTGCAGGGTTCACACGGCCGTGTGGTCAGACTGTGTGACTTACACGGCCAAGTCACTTGCCCGTGTGTCTGGCCATATGGGCATTCGAAGTAAGGACACATGGCCAAGCCACACGCTCATGTGCCAGGCCGTGTACCCTTCAAAATGGCCTCACACGCCCGTGTGTTAGCCGTGTGTCTGGTCGTGTGGACCTAAAATGTGCCTTAAACAACAAATTTACCATTTCCTACAAGCTTGGACATTAAACAACTCAAAAGCCATTCGTTTAACCTGTCCAAAATACGATCAAACACATTCAAAACATGCTAAAATAATCATTTTAGGTGCCTAACCAATGTAGCCTCATTGGTACCTCATTTATATCATCAAAATATCAACCAAATTAAAATTATAAACATGTCAAAGTCCATCAATTTGGTCTAACTCAAAACTACCTAAAACATTAACTTAAATTCACATGCACATATCTAGATTTGGTTCAATTTACCATACCATCCTATGGCTTCGAACACAAGCACATGTTTATATATATATATATATATATACCAAACCAACATTACATTTATAATCCTGCCACAAAATAACTATCATTAGACGTCCTAGGTACATGCCGACACAAAAGATAAACATCACCACATTTGAGTTTGGGATCGTTGTTGGATGCTGAATCGGTGATCAAAAGTGAAGAACCTAATCTGGGCACAAAAAAACAAAACCATACGCTGAGTAAAACTTAATAGTATTTCTATAATCTGAATATTTAAAGACAGGATAATATAATATGCACAATTGAATTTTAAGCACATATTAATGTCCACTATCATGACTATCATATACTATCATATTTCATTTGTTAAATAATGTCTCAATTCACACAATTGCTATATAAATAGTTATTCACATGTCAAACCACATTTATTTGTACAATGGCATTAGCCATTCAATACTCAACTCATGAATACATCATTTCATACCATACTCAATTCTCATCACTTGCTATATAATTGCTTTGCAGAATTTGATCCACATATCATTTAAACAATAACATTATCCATATCATATTCAATTCATGAGTACATAACTTATGTATCTCATTTTCATGTTTCAAATCACTATCCCATTTTCAATTCACATACAATATCATCCAATATCAATCATAGTATCGTTTTATTTACTTACCCCTATTAACACGACCCAGACTCGGACGGATACGCGAATCCAACCAGCATACTAGTTTGGCACCCAGTGCCTCATTGGATAAATCTGAAGTAATAACTGCGCCCAACGCTATATAAATTTGACACCTAGTGTCTCATCGGTTATACCGAAGTAAATTGGCACCCAGTGACTCATCGACTCGAAGTCGAAGAAATCCTTGAACTCTTCCTATCCTATTGCATATCATCTATATCCGACTCAGCTCGATACAATTAATAGGGTTTAATTTCACATTTCAGATATAACCAATATCCAATACTAATTTTTCATATAATCACATATATACACATGAATTTAATTTAATCTATAATAATCAAATCCAACTTTCACATTAACACATATATTCATTTCAATTCAATAATCATTGCATTCAATATGTATCTACCAATTCAATCCATTTCAATCAATTATCAAAATGTCAATTACTTACCTCAACACTTACCATATGCATTAAATTGAATTATAACAATTAACAACTAAGTTTGGATTATAGAAATACAAACCGTGAATTCCGAGCTATTGGACGCTAATTTTATCTTTCCCCTTTTTAGTTGAAGACTTCGGTGTGACGTTAGCTACGGAATTAAAACAATTAAAATCCATTAATACAATAAAATTTCAATTTCATATTGAATATTGAATATTTAAATTTTTACTCAATATTTGTCTAAATTCCAATTTAGTCCCTTAATCGAGACTAATTTTTATTCTTCACATTTACTTCTATATTTTCATACAAATTCCACTTTAGACTAAATTTAACTTCCTATTTTCACTTAAACCCCTAAATTTCAAAATTTTTACAATTTAGTCCCTAATACTCAAAATTTACAATTTATTCTACAATTTAATCCTTTTTTCATTTCTAGGTTAAAAATCTATCAATTTAATCTCTAATACTAAAATTATTCAACATTGACAACACTTAAAAGCTTAATAATTGCTAAATTTCAACATGAGTCGGGTAACCCTAGGTACCGAGATTTCAAAAACATAAAAATTACAAGAAAATGGACTAAATTGACTAACTAATTAAACTTTAAACCTTAGAAGTCCCTAAGGCCGTGCATGACTTTCTTTTCTTCTTTCTTTTTCTTTCTTTCTTTTCTTTCTAATTTGTATGACTTTATCTTTCTTTATTTCTTTTTTATTTATTATATTAACTTTTATTATTATACTTTAATTTATTATTATTATAATATATGTATACATTTACTTAATTATTAAGGTAACATATTTTAACATATTTTTATAACATAGGTATAATTACTACATTGGCCCTTTAATTTATTTTTTAATTTATAATTCAACTTTCACCCTACGCAATTTAGTCCTTATACCTAATTACTTTTAATTCAAGTAAACTCACTTAACCGAAACCTAATTAACTACACAATTAGCTTTCCTAAATATTTATTAAAAATATTTACAAGTCTGATTTAAGGGAACGAAGTTCCAAGAATGCACTTTCCAACACCCTTGACTATTGGGTCGTTACAGTATAGGCCGTCTATGTTTGAGGCACCGACCAAAAGTCTGATTATTCTGCCATTGGTGTATGAGACACAATATGGTTATATGCCTATGCCAATGGTGTCGCAAACACCACCGGGATCATTGTTCTACCAAGGTGGACCAACTTCGCAATCACCTGTTCCTAGAATAAAGGATACATGATGGCAACCGAGAAGCACTCCGTAATCAACCACGGATGAAGGCGAAGAAAATGAGAGACCAAAACAACAACGTGTACCCGAGGGTAGAGGCGAGGATGTAGACAAGGAGGCCGGTATATAGCTTGAACAAAAAAGAAATCTGACTCGCAACTGATGACCACCCTGTTATGGCATACCTTCTGCTCAACAATATGAATGATTTATTTATTTTTTGTTCTTCTCATGTATATCTTAATTGTTTAGCTAAGTTATAGGTGATAAGATTGTACTAATATTTGATATGAAATGTTTTTAAATAAATGTTGTTTTTGAATCAAAATTGGTATTTGTTGTCCTTTTATATCGTTAAACCAAGTTTAATTTGGTTTGCATGAGAAAAATGGAACAAAGTTGTATATTGTATTGTTCTTTATAGTATAATAAAAACTTATATTTACAAATTACAAAAAATTTAAGTATGAATGACAAAATTAACAAATAGACTTCAATTAAAAAATTAACAAATCGGTTAATGAGGTGTTGTCCTTATAGTATCCTGTCTGTGTAGACATGACAGTATTCTATGCCTTAGGTTTCTACAGAATCCAAATAACTTCGGTTGGTTTGTCTTCTTCTGAATATTCATGTTGTCGCATATCTGAATAGATTTCAATCAATCTTTTGGTTCATGAAACAATGAACTATTGAGTAACAACTTGAATGGAGCACTCGATACTGGCAACTACATACGTTCATCTAGGACCGGTGGAAATTTATATCTCCACATGTTATACATGTGTTGTAGTTTGTACACTTCGTCCACAAAAGTTATGTGATCCAAATGTACAAAAGAACATGCTATAATTGCATGAGCGAATAGAAAATAAAGTGCATCAAATCTCCCACAGTCCCAGGTCTGGTTTGTTAGATCTACGTGGTACGCTCCCTTGACAATACCTTGGTTGGGTCTATCAAACTCCAAAACTCAAAATGATAGGTCTTCGAGCAAGTGACACACTGAATCCATACGGTTGGCTCGTGTTGTAGCCCTCCTAATTTCTTTCATAATGTCCCCACACTAAAAATGATCGCCCTTTATCTGTTCAACATATTTTTTTCACTTGCTTTGGAAATAGTATTGCCAAGCGAAAATATGTTTCTTTCACACCCGAGGTTATCAACAAATGACACATCCCCTTCAATATGAAATTGATACATTCCGCCAGGTTTGTCGTCATGTGCCCATATCGTAAACCTTAGTCATACGATTTTGTCCACTGGTCGAAGGGTATGTTGGAGAGGTAGCCCACACCTTCCAAGTTAATGGCCCCTTAAGTTTTTCAACATTTCATTGAAACAGTGTTTGACGAGCTCATACCCTATCGAGAAAAGTGAATATTTTATCCATTAATCCCAACATCTGTTGGCTAGTTAAATATCAGTCAATTAAAATAGTGGTGAATACATACCTATGTTAATCACTTGTGTACATTGAGCTTCATATTCATGTTGTCCATAGTCGTTCACCACAACATGTCTTAAACAATACTTATTGTGTGTGCGGTCTCAAAGGCTTCCCTACTATTCAATTATAGCTAGTATTTCAGGTTCCCTGTCGGATATGACACATATATCAGGTTGGGGGCAAACATGCCTCCTCAACCTGGACAGAAATAAATTCTAATCATCTGCCTTCTCCGATGGCGCTATTGCAAAGATAATTGGTAGGATTTTTCGATTGCTATCTTGTGCCACAACCAACAACAACCGATACATATATCTCCCGTACATAAGGTGTAATTGATTTGTACTAGTGACTTACAGTACTAGAATGCCTGTCGACATTGCTTAAAAGTCCAAAAGAAATGATGGAACACTTGACATCCATGGACCAATGGTCGTTGTAGTACGCAGCACTTCCAGATTGATTACGCAACCTGAAAAGTACTTCTCCAGTACATAACACCACTGTCACAAATCCTTGTACGACGCGTCCCACCCATTATGCATCTTCTCCAATGCCCTCTGTTTTGCGATCCATACCTTGCAGTATGATGACGTGTAATCGTACTGGCTACAGATATTTGCAATTAAAATTGACACAACAATTCTGAGACTTGCTTTCACTATAGGTAGTATTATGTTCGCGATCATCTTCGAATCCAATTTCGGATGATCTATGAAATACTTGTAACAACACGAGTACATTAAAATTAGGAATTCAATACCCCAAATATAAGACTTTCTCAACACAGTACCCGCGATAACATACATATGTGGAGCGGTATATTTATTTATAGTCCATAACCTCGTCTTCTTCTTAATAGAAGCCATGATTTTTCATGCACATCTGTTGTCTCGTATTGCGTATTTCGCCTCAAATTTGTCAAATCAGGATTTAACAAAATAGAGTTTTACCTCGTTCTTTATGTAGTATCGCTTCACTGCAGTGATAAAACCATCTTATGAGGAAAACTCCTTCCCCACTTCTAAATCACCCGAATTCAATGAAGAACTCGCATAACCCTGCCTTCTGTGTAGGAGTTTTGCAAACTCCAACCCATCTTTTACTGAGAGGTCCATATTATGCATGTGGGTCGGAGGTGAGTATGCCCTGAACTAGGGATCTTCTTCGACATCTTTGCCCGGATATTCACCGTATGAACCTCTATCTTCTAGTTCAATTGGAGCAGACTCTAGTTCAAAAAATAATACAATTTTTAAACCATCAGCATCGGGCTCCCAGATTGGGCTGACATTGGATTTAGTGCTCGCTTCATTCTCAACCCCACTAATATCTCTAAGGTTGGATGTCCCCTCACCGATAGCGGTCGTAGGGAGTACATCATCCTTTCTTGTATAGTTGTTGAAACAACCAAAATCACCTTATGATTGCCAATCACTGAAACTTGATGCTATACCCTTGTAAGTGTTCCCAGTGTTAAAAATCGACTAACTGAAGTTCAAATCAAAACCACTAATTGAGTGTCATGTCGGAGTCCAATATTCTAGGTTACCGCCAAACCCTAACTCCTGGACATTTTGCTTGCTGCAGTTGAAATCTAGGGCTAAAATCGATAAGTGTCTTCCCATTGATGATTCCAAGATATCATAATGGGAACTTTCTAACAAAGTAGTGGACCCATCGCACAACTATGTCGTTGGACTCTCAGCTTGTTCTTCCTTTTTGGCCTCTCGAACTGGAACATATGTCGACCTCCGACCGCCTTCATCTGTGCTTGCAAACTCCACATATGACTTTAGCATTGGTAATCCACTGGCAAAATGCGTCTGCACCATCGCCTCCATCCCCCTTACGCATCTGATATCAAAAGTGTCATATTTGACGGGGTCGACCATAGCACAAAATCGATATTTCAATGATGACACTTTCATCTAGTTGGATTCGATAATTTTTCGCCTAATTCTTGCACGCAGCTTCGACAATTATATGTTAGGCTTGAAAGCCAACCGCGCTGTGTTCTTCGATGAAAAAATTACCCCAATGTTAGTGTTATGGACTTCACCGTCGTGATAAACAATAGCATTAATTCGTCTACTCATTTTCAATATTTTCAAAACAAAAACATTATGCGGAAAAATAGAGTTGTAATTATATACGAACAACAAAAATCAAACCTTACTTATGCCTTACGAAACGCCTTGCGAACTTCCTTTTTTGCGATTCTTCTTACAATTTTGTTTGCTCGAAATTGCCTTATGGCACTCAATAATGAAAGTCATCCTTTTATAGAGTCGAGGTGAGTGACAATTGATTTAGAGAATTTTCCTGGGTGAGTTGGAAATTTGCACGCGTTGAATTTGGTAGAGGGAAAACGCTCTACATAAGGTGTATTTTTAGTGACATGTTAGAAGCATTCATTGAAAATTCACCCAGCTGGATGTGTTTTTAGTGCACTATCAGAAAAATGCACTGAAAGCGCGTCCAACTGGACGCGATTTCAACTGACATGGCATGAAAACGCGTCTAGCTAGACGCGTTTTCAATGCATTTTTCTGACTGTGCACTGAAAATGGTCCCTACATGGAACATTTTCTCACTACCAATTTCAACTTCTACAAATTTCCCACTCACCCATCAGATATCTTGAGATTCCTAGGATAACATTTTCTGAAAAATTCTGATTGACCTCATCCTGCTATAAGCTATAGGTGATCAAAGCTCAGTTCCATTTGAAAAAGTTGAAAAAAAAAATACAAACTAAGAGTTAATTGAATCGGGTAGTTCGAGTTTCGATTTTGAATCGAATTAAATTTTACAAATCGAATAATTCGATTATATGATTGATATAAATACGATTATTATAAATACCCTTTTAATACTTGTCATTTTTAAAAATCACACCAAATTGAGCCGTAAATAATTTCAAAATTTTAAAAAAATATTAACTTTATAACTCAAAAAATTATAAAAAGTCTAAAGATTATATACAAAATTTAAAAAATATAAAAAATTCTAAACTCGTAAACTCTAAAATACCAACTTAACAAAAATCTAAACTCTAACCTTAAAACAAAATAACCCTTGCAAAAGAAACGTTTTCATTTATTAAATCTAATCCCGTAATATTTCGAAAAATCGATTTAATACAATAATTTATAAAAAAAGGGTTAGTCCATTAGGTGATGTATAAAAAAACACCATTATTTACCTTTATTTAATTATTTTCTAAGTCGATCTCCCTTGAATTTCGTGCAAATCAAACGTTGTTGAGGTACTAGGATTAAATTTAAAATTCCTTCTTTGATGAGAAAATATGCCAATGCCAGATCAAAAAATATGTACTTTCAAATCTTTACTTTTCTTGAGCCCTTTCTTAGCTTTTGATTAATCCAAAAAGTTTCATCCATGTTTGATTCCGCTCCCTCTGCTTCTACTTTCTTTCTCTTCAACATTTTCCCTTTAATAATCGGGCTTCAAAGTTTTTCTGCTTTTGATCTTTACATATAGGAGTTTATTTTTTTTGAATTCGTTTTATTAGAAGAGAAAAGAAAATGAGGGTAGCCAAGTCTCGGGTATGGCAACCATGCAAGAAGAAGAGGTGTTTGATTAATTGCAAGCTTTAAAAGAAAGGTTTTCTTGAAAAAGACAAGGGAAAATAAATTTAAGAGAAATAAAAAAGAATTTTAGAGGAAGCGATGGCGAATCGCACTAGTGCAGCGAGCAAGACACGTGTGGGGAAGTACGAGCTAGGGAGGACGTTGGGAGAAGGATCATTCGCAAAGGTGAAATTTGCGAAGAATATTGAGACGGGAGAAAATGTAGCAATCAAAATTGTTGATAAAGAGAAAGTTTTGAAGCATAAGATGATCGGTCAGGTAGTTTTATTTTCTTCTAATACTCTTATACATCTCGTTTGCAAATGTACACTAATTGATTGTTGATATGATTTGGGGAGTTTTTTTTTATTTATACGTAATCTTAATTTTATGTTAATTTGAATTCTCTTTTGTATGTTTGGTTGATTTCCTACACTAATTACTGTCATCAGTTACATGAGTGATTTTTCTGTTCCTAATTCAGATGCTAAACATGTTTTGACTTTATGATTTCATTTTCTTGATAGTTTAGTATTTTTATTCATTTTGTTTTGTTTTGGTAATCTTTTCTTTGTTTTTCTTATGATTCAATTAAGAATTGCGAGAATAAGATGATTTAGTGAGCAGATTGGGACGCCATATAGATAGTAGTTAAGGATTAGCAAACAAATGGGTATGTGGAAAAAAATGAGTCAAATTTAATTTGTCTATAAGAAACAGTCTTAATAGTTTTTCAGTTGATTAAGTTTGGTCTGTTCTATTTTTAGAGTGAAAAAAGATGATTCACTGTTTCAAAATCTGCAAATTTTCCATATATCCGGGGATTGGCTTGTAAAAGAAGGTAGAATTCAGCTTTATAAGTCAATGAAAGTTGATCGGTATTTTCTACAGGGTTCCATGCTCCAAGTTTTCGAAATTATACATGTTGAAAAAACTTATTTTTGGAATTGTTACACACCCCTTGATTTTTCTCCTTATTCAGTCTGACAGATTGAAATCTTCTATTCCCTGTCTGAATCTCATTTCTGTTTTACTTGCATATGCTACATTGTTCTTTTTCTTTGTTGTTGTTTGCAGATTAAACGTGAAATCTCAACAATGAAACTCATCAGACACCCAAATGTCATCCGTATGTATGAGGTTTGGCACGAACCTTTTCTCTGGTTAGCTTAATCTAGTTATTTAGTTTATCCTTTTGTATTTCTTTGTTGTATCTTGTATGTGCTCACATGGCAATCTGACTGTTTATTTGTAAGAAGAGGACTCTACTTGGCTTTATAACTTATGTAAGTATGGTATGTCTATTCTTCTTGTTAACTTCTAGCAATGTTCTTTGTGTAGGTGATGGCTAGCAAGACAAAGATATACATTGTTCTGGAATTTGTAACTGGTGGTGAACTTTTTAACAAAATTGTAAGATCCCGCACATAAAGTTTTATGTTTTACTTTGGGAAAAGTAAAAGTGGAACTAGGAATAAAACTCAGCTGTTCATAAGCATTTGAATACCATACATTAATCTGGCTTTTGTCCTGCTTGTCTTCTTGTGCCAGGCTAGCAGAGGGAGGTTTAAGGAAGACGAAGCTAGAAAGTACTTTCAGCAGCTTATTAATGCTGTGGATTATTGCCATAGCAGAGGTGTTTACCATCGTGACCTGAAGGTGTGTATATTTTTGTGTTCATTGCCCCTTGGCCCATAACAGTTGCATGTGTAAATTTCTTTGATACAGCAGAACAGTGTTTTGTAATTTACAGCCAGAAAATTTGCTGCTGGATGCAAATGGAGTTCTTAAAGTTTCAGATTTTGGTTTGAGTGCTTTACCTCAGCAAGTTGGAGTGAGTATGCTGCTTTATGTGTTGTGATCTCTCTCTCTCTTTCTCTCAATGATAATATTCTCCCAAGGTTTTATATTGATTATGAAGTACTTTTATGGCTGCTTGCTCCTTCTTGTATTATACTACGCTGTGCCACTTTGCATGTGTGTGATTTTTGGTTTGCTTGAGTGCTAGGAATTAGTGGTCAGCAAAAGAAGATGGCAGACCCCAAAAGTGCATTACATTTGGGTTCTCCATTGCCTACCACATTGGCGGATGGCTATTTATCATGCAACTGTTTTTAATACACTGATAAAACAATTTAAAACAATCTTCATATAGGATGACGGGTTACTTCATACAACATGCGGAACACCAAATTATGTTGCTCCAGAGGTACGTCTGCGTTTTTTTTCAAACGAATTTCTGTTTCTTTATTCTCCATTAGCTTTTCTTATTGTTTGTGCTATCACTTTTTAGGTGATCAACAATAAAGGCTATCATGGAGCTAAGGCAGATCTTTGGTCATGTGGTGTGATACTCTTTGTCTTAATGGCTGGCTACTTGCCTTTTGAGCACCCCAATTTAATGGGTTTATATAAAAAGGTGGCTGTTCTCTCATCTTTCAGAGTTATTTTTCTTTTACTTCAAAGTAAAAGCTGTTGTGTTATTACTTATCAAGTCACCATTGGCATAAGTTAATTGAAGAATCAAAAGGTATCATATTCCGAAAATAATCAATTTCTCCTGGTAAATATTGATTTGGACCCAATATTCCAGTGTCCCTATTGTTAGCCAGCATTTGCTTCCTCAATCATTATTTTTACTTTAAAGAATAAAATGAATTGATTATTTGTGGTAGTTGGCTTGGGAAATCATCACTACTCCATAGAGGTAGTTTAAGTCATAGCCAGAAAGGACAGTACCTTGGAAATATCGATAAGAAAAGTTAATGTGCACACAAATAAGCTCAGAGAAACAGATGACTTTTGTGTTTGTATCTACGCACAACACTGCTGTCATACTGCTGATTAATGCTGATTAATGATTTCGTCTTCTGCATTTAAAATGATTTCTCTAATGAAGTTTATGTAACTGAAGATATTTAAGGCTGACTTCGATTGTCCTCCATGGTTCTCCTCAAGTGCAAAGAAATTAATCAAGAGAATCCTAGATCCTAATCCATTAACAGTAAGTTCTTGTCTCTTGCCCTTTGCTTAATGCTTTCTTTCTCCCATTTTCAATTTTTTTGTTTTCGGTAGCATTTTTAATTCAATTTCCCCCAAAGGTTGCAGGCCTTGACGTTCTCTTTAATTTTTTTGGGTCAATGCAATTTTTTGGCCTTTGAACTTAGCAACTAGGTCCATTTTGGTACCTGCACTTTTTTTTCCACTTTGGTAAACTTCACAGCTTTTCCTATTTTGATCCCTGAGCTTGGATTTCGTAAAAGTATGATAATGTGGCACTCTGAGGTTGTGCCATGTCATCATATTTTTTTTTTAAGTTTTAGATTTTATATATAGTTTTTAAAATTTCAATGATGTGGTACAATCTCAGATTTTATATATAGTTTTTTCTTGGATATGATTTCCACTCATTATTTGTGATTGAACCAGAGGATAACAGTTGCTGAGATTATTGAGAATGAGTGGTTTAAGAAAGGATATATCCCACCTAGGTTTGAGCGAGCTGATGTTAGTCTTGATGATGTGGATGCCATTTTCAATGAATCAAGGGTAAGAGTTGTGTTTTTCACATATTGAATGTGGTTTTGTGGCATTGATGCAATGAAATGAGTCTGGATGCATGATTTTGTTGCAGGATTCTCGGAACCTTGTTGAACAGTGTGAAGAAGGGTCTGTCGTACCTGCTACTATGAATGCATTTGAACTTATCTCAACATCACAGGGTCTCAACCTCAGTAGTCTGTTTGAGAAGCAAATGGTATGTTAGCTAGTTATACGTGACTTTCTATGTGATATATTAAACACAAGAGGGAAACAGCCTGGAGAATCTCACATTTTGATTCATCCAGTGAAGTGAAAGCCCCTTTGGTGGTAGACATGAGCTAGAATTTTCTTGAACTCTGAAATTGTGCATAAAGTTTTTTAACGGTCTTGAGGCATGTCATTGATAATTCACCTGTTATATCCCATTGTTTACTGGTCCTATTTTGCTTAAAATGAAATTTTAGTTCTTGATGCAGCGTGGTTGATATTCACTGATACGATCATACAAAAAGTTTAGACAGTCAAATCTAATAGAATATGTTTCATTATGTTGAAGCCTTGGACTATGCGTCAACTTACAAAATACATAACCTTAAAAGTTAAAAAGTGGTTGCAATTTCCTCTAATTACAGGGACTTGTTAAACGGGAAACAAGATTCACATCAAAATGTCCTGCTAATGAGATAATCTCAAAAATAGAAAAAACTGCAATGCCCATGGGTTTTGGTGTGAAGAAAAATAACTACAAGGTTTAATCTCTTCCCAGTCTCTTCATTTTGACTGCTGTTTATCGTCTCAAGAAATTAGATGGATCAATTTGCAGTTAATATTTATGCTTGCTAATCATGATATTTGATCATTTATTAACAAGTCTACACCTGCTCAGTGAAGCACTGATGCTATTTCTGATGGACACATATTAAACATGATTCCATTTTTGTTTGTGTTTGTCACCAACTCCATTTGGTAATTGTCTTGGTATCAAGCTGTTTCGAATAGAACTGGAGTGTTGCATAGAGAGACTCGGATGTATCTAAATTGAGATGATGTGTAGTCAGTTTAGAACTTTGACTAGAAAATCAGTTTAATTTCCCTGTTTTTTTACCCATCTCAGATGAAGCTTCTAGGAGAAAAAACTGGACGCAAGGGTCATTTGGCTGTTACAACAGAGGTACCTCTGTTTCAGTCATAATTTTTTTTGCATAATTTCAGTATCACCTTGTCTGAAATTGATTGAACATGATTATTAATGATCCTATCTATAACATATCCCCTGAAACTGCCTCTTTTCTTTTTCAGATTTTTCAGGTGGCTCCTTCCCTTTTCATGGTTGAACTTCGAAAGTCTGAAGGGGATACCCTGGAATTTCACAAGGTATTACCCTAATGTCAGTGCTGTATCATTAATGCAGTAGGCAATTTTGTTTAATAATTTGCTGATAACCATGGTCATGTAAAGCCATGCAAAGCATGTCAATTTGATGTTTCCCGATTCTAAGTACACCTGATATATATATTTTCCTCTTTGGTTTGATATTACCTTGAAATAACACTGTTTCCTAAATTTACAGTTCTATAATAATCTCTCTACTGGGCTAAAAGATATTGTTTGGACAACTAAAGACAGAGGAAAAGTGGAAGAAAAGGATGGTTAGTATATCGTTCCATCTAGCAGAGCGTGCATCTCTTCTGAATTGTCAATCACCAATCCTCCTATGATTTTTTTTTTTTTATTTTTTGGAAGGAGAATCTAGATTCAACGTATTTTTGCCGGACTAAGACATAGAGATGTTAATCCCATGAGCTAAGTGGAATCTTATCCCTTCTTTAGGGGAAATATAGGTTGTCCTCTGATAGCTTCAGGCTTGACTCTTTTGCAAAATTATTTCAAGTGTGTACAGTATGAATTTAACGTGGATGGCTTGGAGTATGTCAGCAATTAGCTGTTGGGAAAATTTAATTTCTGTTGGAATGATGCAACAATCAAAATAAATTGTATTAAATCTACCTTCCATCATATTGCATGCCTGGGTATTGGATTTTATCTTTATCTATACAAATTTACATTGAATTAAGGTTAGAGATAATATGTTACTTGGACTCGAGCAAGAGTCTTGTTGATATTGTATGTGTTTGAACATGAGCATGCTTAATTTTTTAAAATACTTTTTATATGTTTAATGTTTCATATTCCCAGCATGCACTAATGAGTAATGACAAAAATTTTGGACTCTCCTTGTTTTTGGGTTTTTATTTGAGTCCTTCAATGATTGCAGGGTGTGCTGCTGGGTCTTCTCCACCCAATGACGGGCATTCCCAGTCGCAATGCGCTATCCGTTGATTTCTATTGAGCGAACTGTCAGTCACCGGCGGCTACTCAAAAAAAAATATTTATCTTGTTCTTCGATAGACGTTGCTAGAAACTTCAGCTTGTGTAAAAGAAGGCACTACTATATAGGCATACCAGCTATATATTTGCTTCTGTATAATATGCCTTAAATGTGATGTTCCTATCAACTGAATTTGTGAATAAATAAAATGGGGAAAAGAAAAGCGAAGGAAAATCTGTTGTTTCACTTTATTTCTTTCTTTAATTCTTTTTCCCAATTATCTTCCTATATTTATCACATGACAACTATTTTTACAAAGTTTTGACCCAAAATCTGATCGTAGCATAAAAACGTGTAAGCCTTTAAAGAAGATTGAAGTGTCGTTGATATCCTCCTAATTTTTGCTTATAAAATAAAATGAAGGCCTAAACAAGGAAAAGCGAGGATAGGGATTGAAGCCCATACGCTCGCGTTACGCGCGTCTGGCAACTATATACACGTTATAAAAGGCAGCTGACAATGTCAACTATTCGGGTTTCGAGTTCGACTCACTTGGTCTCTGCTTTCGAAATCAAATTATTGCTGTAACATTTACTTTTTTCTTTTAGGCCAAAAGGAAGAGGAGGGAAGCGTCTGCAATGAGAGAAGAGGTTATTAGCTCTGGTGGGACCATAGATCCCACACCTGCTGCGAGGTACCAATTCTCACCTATCTTTCTCCCTCCCCCATTGTCATCTCAATTCTCAAATTAGGGTTTTCTTTCGCAATCCTTCATTTTTCAGGTGAAAGTAGGGGTTTGTTTTCTGGTTTTCTGTGTGATTTTTAGGGATAAGGTTAGGTTTCTATTAGGTGTGTTTGGCTGCGGGGAAAAGCGACGCGAGAAGAAGACTGAGGGATTAATTGTCCTGGAGAGTGGAAAATTATTGAGATTTAGTTAAAGCAAGGTTTTTGGTTGCCGGGAAAGTGAGGAACAAGTAATGAGAGGATGGGTTCGGCTAAAGATATCCTAATTTTGAGCTTAGGCGCATTTTCTCTCGAACATGAAAATGGAAAAAGAAAATTGAAAAGAACTGATTAAAGTCAGTTTTTGGTTTTGACGGTCACTGGGTTATTTATAATTTTTGTGCTCAATTTCATCCCTTCTATCTTGTTTTTCAATTTTTCTCTCAAGCTCAACTAAATGTATTTTGAAGCTGTAATTTTGAAATAGCTATTAAGGACCTGAAATAAATGAGGGTATTTTTACTGTTGCAAAAATTGTTGGTCTAGTTTCAAGTTATGTAAAGGAAGAGCAGAGTAAAAAAGCCTTGATGATCTAGAAATGATACCGTTTATCATTTCTATGCTTGTTTTGCTACGTGCTAAGTCCTTAATTACCTTGTTATGTGGCTACTTACCTTTAAGGGTGGGACCAATAGAGGATGGAAACTGGCTCCACGTCCTATGCCATTAATTATCAGGATAGTCATTTCCTGTTAAAGAAACTGACTTATACGAGGGATTTGTTAATATACAGTATGAGGAGGTATGGATATGCCTGTTCCATTCCTTTTATATGAAACAGTTATATATATGATGTTCCATTAGGAGTTCAAAAAATATATATATATATATTGATGCTACTTGTCCTTATCAGTTCTGCTGGTGCATCCTCCCCTGCTGTTCCAACAAATGTCGGCAGTGTTGACTGGTCTGGTCATGGCCAAAATTCCAAAGCAGCTTCTCAATCTTGTGTCGGATCCCAAGCCCAATGGATTTCACTCCATTCTACTGCTGGTGGGTCTGCTCTTGGATCATCAAGAACTTCATGCCGACCATGGGAAAGAGGAGATCTTCTCAGGCGATTGGCTACATTTAAGCCTGTGAATTGGTTTGGGAAACCTAAGGTATGCTTTTGATCTGGGATCTTCTTTGTGTACATTTACTATAGTGGATGCACAAATACAAAGTTTCAAGTTTTTGCTTAGAACTAATGCGGTTTGATCTGTGTTGAGTTTAATACTTACGAGATTCAGTATTCTTTTAGTTATAGAGTCTGATTAATATGATCTTAAGGCATACTGCTCGTTTCAAATGAATTGTAGGTTGCAAGCTCATTGTCTTGTGCTCAGAGAGGTTGGATAAACATAGATGTTGATAAAATTGCATGTGAAACATGTGGGGCATGCCTGAATTTTGCTTCCTCCCCATCCCGGGCTACTTCTGAAGGTTAGCTGCTGTAATTCCATTATTTGCTTTTCGCTAGTTCAGCTCCCTAGGAAAATATAATCATTGTAGTGTGATCATCAGAAAACTTGAGCATTTCAAGGTATTTGATGCTTTCAGATATGCTTAATGATATATAGAAAACAGATGAGCAACACTGTGATAAATGGACTGACAAATAGAACTTAGTTTCTGGACAGTTATGATTTTCTTTATCCTTTAAACGAATTGTGCTATTAGGAACTATAATTCATTGCCTTCCTAAGAAATGATTTATGACAATAAATTGACATTGTTGTAGCTAAGAAACATAAGTTACAGGAAACATTAATGTTTGTGTGTTTGTATATTTTTCTAAGTGATTGCTTCTAAATGCTTGCTTCTGCTCTCATTCACTTTCTTTAGATCAGCAACGTGAATGATGAATTGAGCCATTTATGCTTGTTTTAGTCTTACTTGATGTTAAATTAGGTTTTACTTATTATTATGGTAGGTTGATTGCTTAACAATTGTTCTGGTTTCTGTACCATAGAAATAGAACTGAACATTTTGGGTGGTTTGCTGTCATGAAATTAATATTGTGGATGATGATATTGATACACACTGCTTTGATCTCTCCTCTTTGCCTTCTCTCAATTGCTATTGATATTTATCTTTTTTCTGGGGGGTTTTCATTTCTGAAGTTGAGGATGCTGGTCAGGCCTTTTCCAAGCAGCTGGATGTTGGGCACAAGGTTGCTTGTCCTTGGAGAGGAAACAGCTGTCCAGAAAGCTTGGTTCAATTCCCTCCAACACCTCAGTCTGCTCTAATTGCAGGATACAAGGATAGGTGTGATGGACTTATGCAGTTCCAGTCTCTTCCTGTAGTAGCAGCATCTGCAGTGGAGCATATGCATGTCTCTCGAGGTCCACAACTTGATCGCCTTCTATATCAGTTGCAGAATCATATGGCAGAGTTTGAGTCCAGATCAGAGAGTATACTGGAAGCTGATAATGCTCGAGATGGTGCATTTTGTCTATACTCTCGTGTAAGATATTCTAATGATGTTCTATCTGCTGGTAATTGGTAATGTTTCAATGTTCTTATGTGCTTTACCTTTTTGCAGTCACAGAAGCTCATTAGCTTGTGTGGATGGGAACCAAGATGGCTTCTAAATGTTCAAGACTGTGAAGAGCATTCGGCTCAATCAGCTAGAAATGGATGTTCTTTTGGCCCTAACACGAGTCAGGTCCATCGTTCGCAGGATCCTGGACCAAGCAAAAATGCTCTCATTGCTTCTGGCAAGGATACTGGAAAAAATAAATTGATAGTTGTGGAGTCTAGATCTGAATACAGGTCACCTTTGTTAGACTGTAGCTTATGTGGTGCTACTGTCAGGATATTGGATTTCTTAACTGTTCCTCGACCTGCTCGTGTTGCTCCCAACAACATTGATATCCCTGATACAAGCAAGAAAATGGGATTGACTCGTGGAGTAAGTGCAGCCAGTGGAATTAGTGGTTGGGTTGCCATTGAAGATCCAGAGAAAGAACCAACTGAAGACCGTGATGAAGTGGGAACAACTGATGAGAGAAATTTGATGCAAAAAACAGATGTTGAATTGAATCTTACAATGGCTGGGAGTTTGTCTTTCAGTCAGTTGGGTAGAGCCGCAACATCCAGAAATATGAATGATGCAGGTATGGGACGGGATCTAATGATTGGGCAACCATCAGATAGTGAGGTTGGTGATCGAGCTGCTTCTTATGAATCACGGGGTCCTAGTTCTCGCAAGCGAAGCTTGGAGATAGGTGCCAGTTCAGAGGACAGACCACAGTTACGCCCGCAGCAAGCTGATAGTGTTGAAGGAACTGTCATCGATCGTGATGGTGACGAAGTCACTAATGCCAGACAATATTCTGCTGGGCCTTCAAAACGAGCTCGGGATTCAGATATTTTTGATACTTACTGCTCACCATATCCAAGAGACTCCTCTGATGCAGGTCCAAGCCATGCAATGGGTTGTGAAACTTCTGTAGATGGCAACAAAGTTGCTCTGTTTAGGCAAGGAAGCAGCTATGTTATTGGAATACCATCAGCCAGAGATTCAACGCGTGCATCCTCTGTCATTGCAATGGATACTGTGTGCCACAGTGCAGATGATGACTCCATGGAAAGTGTTGAAAATTATCGTGGAGATGTTGATGATATCCATTTTCCCTCTTCTGGTATATATGGCCACCTTGATATGAATGACACATCAGAGTTGAATTATAGTAATCAAGCTCAGCAGAGTATTTGTTTCCAACCAACTGCTGAAGCAGTTCCAGGTGAAGTAGGCATCAGCAGTACAAATGACGGTGATGAAATTTTCAATGTTGAAACTGTGACAGCTCATGCTAGGGATGGGCTCAGCTTTGGAATTAGTGGGGGGAGTGTTGGTATGTGTGCCAGCCATGAAGCTGATATCCATGGAGCAGATGTCTCTGTGCATGGAACAGATAGTGTAGTTGGTGATATAGAACCCAGAATTGAAGATGCTGAAAATCAGGGTCAAACTGGTGAATCTGCTCCAGATCCTGGGTTGATGGATGAGGTTGTTCCAGATGAAATAGAGGATCCTCTCGGTGACAGCCGAGAAATGTTGTCTCGCTCTCTAGGAAGGGATGACAGCGGATCAAAAGTTGATGGCTCTGCCAAGGCAGAGTCTATTGAGAGTGGTGAAAAGATAAGCCAAAGCTGCAAAGTAATCCCAGATAACAATGCTCATCCTTCTCTTTCTTGCAATGCAAATGTGTACTCTGGTAATGAAACAACCAAGGAGATAAAAAATGCTGGAAAATCATCTTCCATAAACAACTGTACATATCCAGATTCAGATCTTGCTGTCGCAACTGGGATAGGTAAACCCTATGTTTTTTTTGTGGATCCAAGCCATAAAATTTTCATTGATTTAATTTTAAGGCACTTTGGGTAGTTTGGTCTTCATATTTATTTATTTATTACACTTCAATAACACATAAATATGATGGCAAAAGTAGTTCACCAGAAAACTGGCTGTTAAAGAAAAGCAAGATTCACCTCTTTGGCTCGCAGGTGTTCTTAAATTTATGCTGTTATCTGTAGGTATTGTAAGTTTGGCATCTTTATCTTTGTAATAATTCTTTTCCTTCCATTTCAAGTTATCTTGATTCTTGAAAATTGCTAATGATGTATTGTATATAGTACTAAATGCTTCTTAGATTTAATCTAAATGTGTTCTTAGGGTTGCTTTGAGAACTATTAGCTCTATGGTTCTGAATTCTCTGATTTGTCTTCTAGGTCATAATTAATTCGATCTTCTGGATTGTGTTCTTATTTCTGTTGATATCTAGATCTCTATGTAATTAGCATTTAACAGTGTGCCATACGTGCCCTGAATTATGTACCAACTTCAATATTACTGATATTGCCTTCATTAACTTGGCTTGCATTTAATCGTAACAAGCCTTTAGATTGTGTTGGAACCATGTGTTAAAATTCATTTTTATGAAAGTACAAAGGTGGACTCTCCATTTCTATTTCCTTTCTTTTTCTCTTCTGGATGCCTTCTCAAAGCTGACTTGATTTTTAGGGCCACCAAAAGGAGAAAGCAATTATGAAGAAGCTATAGAATTTGATCCAATTATTCATCACAACCAGTTCTGCCCCTGGGTGAATGGAAATGTAGCTGCTGCTGGCTGCAGTGGCTACTCCAGCTCCACCTCCTGCTCCAATGCTGATGTTTTTGCACTTTGTGGGTGGCAGCTGACCTTGGATGCTCTGGATGCCCTGCGATCACTGGGGCATATTCCTGTACAGACAGTACAGTCAGAGTCGGCAGCATCATTGCATAAGGTTAGTTGTGTTAAAACTAAAATGATGGTGGATCTGGGGCATAAGGTTAGTTGCTGCTGTCCAGTCTTGAATTTGGTTCCTATTCTTGCATGGTTTTGTGAATCTTATTGATGTATCGTTGCCTTTGGTTCTTGGTGAAGAGTCCAAGCTTGTGAAAATCTCCTCTTACTTCCAGGCCATGGCCTTCTGCTTTATAAATGACAATCATGCTTTATTGAGGGCTTTAAAGATATAATCTACGTGGGTTGGAGTACTTTGACTGCCCCTCATTCGGTTAGTTCAGATTCGTTTAAACTGATGCTGTTATGGCTTACCTTAAGCAATGGAGAGTGAAAGAAAATGACGGATCATATCCATTTAAATTAATACTGCTGTAGCAGTTATTATATCTTAAAAAAAGGAGAGTTCAAAGTTTTTTATGGGGATTTTGGTGGTCATTATTTTTGCATGGGTTGTCAGATGCTGATTAATAGTAGTCTTTGGTTGAACTTGTTTTCTTTGGGGAAGAGCCAACTCATCTAGTATCTAGGTGGTTATGGTTCATGTTTTATCATTTGACAATTATGAGAGCAGCTACTATGGCTTCTGGCATCTATGATCTGCTTGGCACATTGCTACGCTAACCCCTCATTTTCACAACTAATAGTCTATTTCTGTATGCAGGATGATCAGCAAACTCCTGGTAAAAGGCTCCTTCAACGGCATTCTGTGAACAAAAGTCATGGCCAACATTGATAGTCGAACATTAAGTGTAAGGAAAACTGCAATGAGTAAGTAACTTCAGTAAAATGATTGTTGTAGGTCCCTCTAATCTTGCATCTTTGTTCATTTAGTTCCAGTTTTAATTGGATTTTGGATCATCTTTCTAGAACAGGTTTAAGATAACCATTAACGTATGCAACAAATTTTAGTTCGGAGGGTGGGGCCGAGCCTGCAATACACAGCCCCCCTTTGTTTCTTCATTATGAAAAATTAGTTGAAAAAAATCTAGGAATAAACACAGTAGGTACTTATATTTTAGGGTTAGAAGCAATTTAGTTTGGAAAGTGCACAAACCTGGACAACTGATGGCGGCATTAACTATTTCTTATAATAAACTATAGGTAAGGAGCAATTTAGCCCTTATGGTATTTGAAATTGAGCAAATAAAAACAATTGAAGTGGCATTAACAATTTAAGTTAATAAAAGCTAACATGGCCAGAAGAAAAAAAACTTTCTTAAAAAAATATAAATGCAACCAAGGATAATGTACAATTGGTTTGAATTTAAAAAGTTAACAAAAAGAAAAATTTGAGAAAGAAAATATGATATTCATAAAATGTTCTAAAAATAAAATAATTTATAAAATTAAGAAAATAAAAAAGTTCTAAAATTTTTGGGGAAAAAAGTCTAAAAAAGTTATTTTTATAAAATTCAAAAAAGTTCCGTGAATAATTTTTTTTTCTTTTTTCTAATTTTTTCAAAATTTTGGAAATAATTTATTAATTTTTGAATGTTTATTAATTTTTATATTTGAAATTCAACCAATTGAGGATGAACGTGCAATTGTTTTTCACAACTGTACTTATATTTGTTCTTTCCACCACGTTTGCTTTTACACGCGTAAACAATTATTGTCGTTGCTCACTTTTGAATAGTATAAGGATAAAATCACCCCATTAATTTGATAGGGGCTAACTTGCTCTTAATATAATAGTTTATTAACCGAAATAGTAAATACCATTATCAATTGTCATTTTTTTCTCACTTTCTAATAATATATGAACTAAATTGATACATTTATTTTGAGAGGGATTAAAATGCTTTTAATCCTATAGTACAAGGACCTCGTGAATATTTATTCCAAAATTGTACATTTTCTACAGTTACAAATCTACAATGCAGTGTATAAGAGAAATCAGATTAATTGATCATAGGTTGACAAAACTATAATGAAGTTCTACTGTTAAGGGGTGTGGTTATGTACTAGATTTAATGTGGGTTGCATAGCTGACATTATAAACTGTTGATTTTCTTCTATATTACAACTCCGTGAAGAATAGGTGGTTTGGAGCTGAAGTTCTGAAAATAATGCAAAATTTAGGTTATTAATGCGTATATTAAAGAAAAACAAATACAATTGATAATGGTCAAACACAAAAGAATACTAGGGATTATATTGAAAACATAGAAATATATTTTTAGCACACTATGCATTTGGATATCCAATCCTTGAATGTAATTGCAGTTATCTCCTTGACAGAACCTGCATGGAGCAGTGTAATTACGATTTCCCTCTGGCTTTCATGTATGCGCCAATCTCAGTAAAGGGTTGAATCAAATTTGAAGCACTTTGAGTTGTCGCCAGAGTGAATGGTTTTGTTGTTAGTAAAACATGATCCCATGGTAAGGTAGTTTGTGTTATCCAGGTGAGATACTATACTGCATAAGTTATCATTTATTGGTTTCTTTCTGACTATTATTGCGAATATAATTGTCTTCTATTATTATTCAATTATGTGACGGTGAACAATGCTGTTAAAGAACAAATTGTCTCTATTTCTACAATTTTGGTTCTTCTGGATTCTCAATTCATGGACGACACTGCTAATAAATAAAATGAAGATTTTTGGTGATGTTGCTAAATGACATTGTCATCAGACATTTGTGAGATACAAATAAGATTGAAATAGGATCAGCTTTTGGGACCAATCTCTTGACCATGTGAGGTGTGGTAACTGAATGCTGCAATTTCTTCATCTCTTTTCATAATCTCTTCTCAGAAGACCAAAGCTTTCCCCTCTCAATTTCCCAAATTTTATACAGTGATTTTCAGATCACAGGCTCCTGAGTATGTCTGGAATATAAAGGAAGCGACAGCTAACAGCAGAGGCAGCTGTTATTTCTCCGCCTCGAAGTACTGTAAGCAATGAAGTTTATTCTCAATATATAGTCGCACGTGCTGAATTGTTTAGTTATTGTAATTGATTAATTATTTTTAAAATTGATAATTCAATTGTATGTTACTTTTTATAATTTTTAATGTAAATATAGATTTTCAATTGGGTATATATATAAAAATATAATTTTGCAAGTTTTTAAGATTATTTATAAACTTCAACATTTATCATCAAATTATTTATTTTATGTTTAGTGTTATTTCCTAATATTTTACTTATATTACTTTTTTCTCGCAGTAGATATACTTAGTTTCGATGTTTATTTTGGCATTTATGTTTTTCTTTGTTCAAATTATGTTTGGTTTTCCTGCTTAAACTTTTCTTTTGTTGTTCAATTAACGTTTCAATATGACATGGGCATAATAATTTAATCATTTGAAAATTATTTAAAAATTAAAATCATAAATAAAAAAATCTTTTTTTTTTATAAAATTAAAATTGTTTTTATAATGTTTCACATAAAAATATCAAAACTTTTTTATTTATTTATAATTTTCATAATGTTTTATAAAGTATAATTTTTTATTAAAAAATTGTTTTTATAATTTTATAAAAAAAGGATTAATTTATGTTTTGGCCCTTGAAACGTATTCGTTTTTCCACTTTGGTATTTTATTTTTTTTAGTCCAATTTCATACTTGAAAGTATACTTATTTCTCCATTTGGTACTTAAGATGCTTCTGTGTATTTTTTTAGTCTAATTTTTTATAGACAAAAAAAAGCTAACAACCAATCGCATACTATCGTGTGGCGTGTTTCTGTAAAAAAAATATTTTTTTTCTTTTATCAAATGAATATAAACATTAAAAAATATATAATTTGAAATATATATAATCTAGAAAAAAAATTATAAAAAAATTACAAAAATACGAGAGATGAAAATAAATTAGTTAAAGTTAATAATAATATTATAAAAGAAGTTAAAAAGTGTAAAAATTATTTTTTTGAATATTAATCTTATTATAGGTTCTTGTCATATCTGTTTTTTTTTATACAATGTTTAGAATTACGTATATCTTTTCTCAACCTTTAAATAGAAAAATAATACGCTTCAGTGCATTTAAGCCCATGTCTTCTTGAGGTGATAATAATGTTGATGCTAATCGAGCTAAAATTCAATTGATAGTTGTAAAAATTATTAAAAATACAAAACATTGTAAAAAATAGTTAAAATTTTTAGAGTTCATTAAAAATTATAAAAAGAAATAGAAATTATAAAAATCATATATAAAACCTTAATATATATGAAATAATTAAATATATAAAAATTTTAAAAATATAAATATTATGCAATCTATTTTTTTTCTTTTTCATTGATTCTAAATGTTTCTTAAATCAAGCTGAGACTATTTCATTAAATAGTCAAAAGTTTATATTTTCATAAAAAAAAGTTATTTTTTTGTTAAAAATATATTATTTTCTTAATGAATGATTACCTGTCTTTTTCTTTGATTAGTTGATCAGTAGTCATATTAGGTAAATATAAGCTTGTTGCAAATAAAATAACGCGTAGTGAGTTGGAACAATTCACCCTCACGAGGAGCAGATCCATTTGTAATGAATGGGAAGTGTGGGGAAGTGCTTCCATTTTAAAATTCCTAAGAACTTCGATTTGTAGTTAAATGGGAGGTATAGTGATTCCCAAGTGGTCTTCTTCTCAAGGAGGGCGTATGTTAATAGCGAACAGCTTAGCAATGGGTTCCTGCAAGTTAAGGATGGATTGTCCTTTTCATGGGGTACAGGCATACGGGTAGTCGATTACTGAGTGACCATTCAGATTGTAAAAAGATGGAAATCCATGTTTTTACTTTATTAAAAATTATAATAATAGTATAGAAAATTTATTTTTAGAAACTCTATAGACTTCTTATGCGAGAATTTTCCATAAGATAATAACTAAATTAAGCTAAAGTATGGCATAGGTATTTGTAATCTTTATAAATTTAGAATTTAGTTTTTATACTTTTGTTTTTAGGATTTTAGTTCATCTACTTTTCAGATTTTAAAATTTAAGTTTAATTGTTAACATTGTTAATTTTTGTTAAATTGATTGATTTGATATTTTGAAATAAAAAAAAAGTACTCACTTGGTAGCAATGTAACTAAAAATATTACATTTCAATTAACCTAAATTTAACAAAATAATTTTAATTATGTTAACAATTAGACTTAGATTTTGAAATTTAAAAAATAAAAGGATATAAACTAAATTTCAAATTTAAAAAGAGTACAAAGAATTATGACATGTTTTAACCACAAATTTTATAGTAATTTATTTTTCATAATCAGCAAATTATAGTGCATTAATATTATTATGATTTTTAATCAATTGAAAATTATAAAGGTAAAAAACCTCACCTCGTTTTGATTCTAGTTAAAGAGAGAATGCAAAATGGTAAATTACCTAGTGGGTCACTCAACTTTTAAGGCTCATTGCAATTTGGTCATTCAATTTTTAGGGTGCTTTCATTTTAGTTATCTAAGCATTAAATCTCTAATAGCGAAAAATTGTATACGCCATATTATGTTTACACTTTCATTTTAGTCACCCAACTTTTAGGTCGATTTCATTTTGGTCACCTAAAAATTATTTTTTAAAGTATTGATTGGGGTAAAAATAAATCAACGATTAAAGTGAAAAAGCGGTGGAAACTAAAATAATGCACAAAAATTACTAATTTGTACTTGTTTATCCCATTATCAAAAATTTTAATTTTAATTTTTAAAACATCAAAATAAATTGAGTAAAATAATCCAATTGACCTTTTCCCACCTAGACACGTCAATTTGTTCGCAGGAATTTGAATATAGCACGGCCGACTCGACTTCCCAACTATACGCCAAACAACTCTAACCCAACGTACACTTTTTGAATTGAAATTGAATTAACTTTAAGGGACGAAATTGTACTATCTCATATTCTAGAGAGATAGTGAATATCGTGATGAGAAAGTCTTTAGTGCAGACTCATATCTCATGATTGTTTTGTCGGAGCGATAACTAGGATAAAGCTAAAAGGGAATTAGTTAAGTATGAGATTAATCATGCTAGTTGGTGTATGAAAATGATTTTAAATAAAAATGGTGGAAAGTGGAAAAGGGAATAGACTTAAGATGAAATTTAACCAAAATAAAAAAATGGAAAAAGAATGGCAGAATGTCTGCAGTTAGCTCTGACATTGAAAGAAAAGAAAGGAATAAATTTCATTCAATATCCAAGTGCACTCCAGTCTGTTTTCAAAGGCCACCAACATTAAGTATTTATACACATTCGTCATGCTAAATTTAGCAAGATTTTTTTTCTAAAAAATATATTCATACTATTTATAGAATTTTGACAATTTCAAAATAAAAATTTGATTTTAACCAGTCAACCACTACTTCTTCAATTCTTCGACTTCGCTCTCCTCTTTGCTTTTTCATTCCAATTTAACTTATTTTGTTTTACTTTGAATTTTGGTATTTCAATTTCATCCTTGATAAGAAAGACATGGGTTTAGTAGCATTTTATTCAAAAATTAGCTAAAAATAAATACATTAAAAGTATAAAACTAACTTGCTGTCAAATTTCCCTCTACTTAGCCAATGTTTGTCCTCGAGCATATTGTATGTTCCTACACTAGAAACTATCCGATAATTTATCAAAAATCAAGTCTCTCTTCCACAACCATGATCAATGCAAACAATTTAGGTGAAAATTGAATAATAATTCAAACACTCAGTTTAATTAACAAGTGTCCATAAAGTTTAAACATGTAAATTCAATCATTTAACTAAATTGAAATTGAACCAAAATTTGCAAGGTATTTATTCTCAATTAATTATGTAGCAAATTTGGGACATAATCAAACCTTTTTGGGCGAAATGAGATGACAACCCAAGGACCTCATCCCGGTTACTCAATTAGACACGTCTCCAAACAGACTATTATTCCCTACTCATGGTAGCTTGGTTAGCGGAGTGTTTCCAAGTTTCTAGTTCGTCACTCGAACATTTTTAAGTGAAATGAGATGACAATCCAAGCACCTCACTCCGGTTGCTGAATTCGATCAAATTCCCGAAATCCTCACTTATAACTCAAGCTACCAATGGAGTAGATTTTTTATTTTTTGACATTAGCAAATACATTTAAAATCTAATAACTAAGAATGACATACTTACCTAGTAGATTTACAAAGAATAAGTTCTCATGAAACAATCTAATTACAATGTTTCAACCTTATAACACACATGTCGATTAAACTAGATAATGAAGACTTCAATTCAAGAACCACCCAACTATTTAAATTGACTAAGCATAGGAATTAGAGGCTCAATGTCAAAAAAATTAATGAATAATCCTAACATAAGAATTAACACATACGAAAGAGAAACAATCATGCATACTTACGAATCCAATACCCCACATTTCTTTCAATGTAAGAATAAAAGAATAAAAAAGAAAGAGAAGGGTCAAGTGTATCCCTGTGTATGTTTAATGAGGCGGAGGATGGTGGAAGTGACCATTTTGCAATATTGTGAGGATGTTTGAGCTATTAGCTTCCATTGCTTCTAGGCGAGCCTCAATACAGTTTAGTTGCTCTTCCATAGCTAGAAGGGGCTGCTCCTCTTGCTTTCTAGGAGTCAGATCGTGTGTTTGTCAGAACACTCTATTGCTTCGAGCAGGTAATGTACCTGGGGGAACAAAATAAAATGCAATAAGGGTGCCGACAAGCAAACCCATAGAATCTAAACAATATTCATCTAAAGGATCCATATTATAAGCATATGTTAGAGATGAAAAATTAATTCTGGATGAAAGAATGTTTGTAGCTAAATGCGTGATGTATGGGCCAAGTATAAGAGGTCGGTGGGCTTGAATGACGGTATGAAAACTACGTGCAAACTAATATACTAAGTCGACCCTAAAACTGGAGTGCATGCACCACAAGAAAAATAATTTTGTCTTATTTAAGACAGACGAAGAATCATTGCAGCCTGAATAAATAAAAGCAAGAAACCTATGAATATATCTTAGGGTCAATTCATGCACTAGAAATTCTTTAGAGGTCTTGGAATTGTAAGAACGGGATATTGAGTTAGTCAAAGCTGAGTAAGTTGAGCCGGTATTGAAATCACTAGGTATCTCGAGTAAAACAGTATGGTACGAGTCAATCTGAACATCGTTAGGGTCAACGAAACCCATGGCTATGTTAAAATCCAAAATATACATACTAAATATATTACTAAAAAATCTGAATTGAATTACATTTGGGGTTTCAACAGTCCTAACAACAGTTATATCGAAACTAAATGTTACATAAAATTCAAATATGAGCTTAAAAAATACAGCAAAGTAAATACTCGCATACGACATCCAACCAATAGCATCGAAATAATTAAACACAGAATCACATATGTTGAGTGTATCAAGGGTACAGAGAAAGATATATTTACAGGATGGAATAGGACAATGTTGAATTTCCTCATATCTCGTATAGTGTTCCGAGGTCGTGAAATTAAAAAATCCCTAAACTCTCTTTCTGGCGGCATCGTATAGGTACGCCTTCGATGGTTGTGCCTATTATTTATTGGAGGTTGGTATTCCTCTTCAGCTGGACTGTTCGGTGGACTCGGTATATCAGCAGCCTCAGTACTACTATTTGGGGTTGACTTTGGCTATTCTCTCTGTTAGTCTGGTGGTTGTCGTCTAGAATGTGTTGTTTGGCGTGAAGGTGGTTACTTATTTCGGTTCGATGGTTTTGCGTCATTGTAATCTAAAGTGTTGGTTTCATCTGAATAACCTGTAGGATACGTAAGTAACGAAAAAATAGGTTGTAAATTTGGAACGTTGTACCTTATTTCGTCAGAAGTGTCCAAACGAACTTGTGGGTCTTCCATTTCGTCTGGTGTTGAACTTCTTCGAAGTCAGTGTCGACTCGGTCTAGCAACATGTATTGATGGTGGTGGAAACGCTTCTGAGTCTTCATCGTCAATATCGATGACCGGTGGTGCTAAAAATCAATTTCAACCTCAGTTAAGAGAAACTAAAAACCCGTCGGCCGATTGGCTTCTAGTGCGAACCATGGCCTTCATTCAAGCTCGAGAAGCAAACAGCGGTGTCCTTTTATAGTTGCTCAAAGAGGTGGCTCGTGACGGCGGACGACGATGATGGCTCATGATGGTGGAGAACGACATTTGGGCAGTTGTGTAGAGGGTTGTGATGTTGTTTTTAAGGTTGTGGTGGGGGTTTAAAGGTGGTGACGTTAATGGAGGAAATGGATGAGGTTTGGTGTTTTGAAGATGAGGTGTAGTGGTGGTTGGGGTTTGAAAAGGTGGCATTTTTCATGGATGAAGGCTTGGTGGTGGAGGGACGCGAACGGTGGTGTTTGGGGGGCGATTTGGTGCATGGCTAGGAGAAATGGAGCCGTGAACGGTAGTGTTTGGGGTGTTGAATGGTGACAGCAACTGGCCACGACGACGGAGTGGAGAAGGGTAAAAGTTAGGGTTTTGTATTAGGGAAGGTAGGTTAAGAAGAAGAAGAGGGAAAGGAAAGAAAAGAAAAGAAAGATGGGGGTTTGAAATGTAGGTTTTTTTTTAAATAAAACCTGATTTGGGGTTTTAATTTTTTTGGGCCTTATTCGACCTATTTGTTTTTTTTCCTTCTTCCTTTCTATTTTGGATTTAACTAGGCTTGGGGGTTTTTATTTAGGTTTGTTTTGTTTTTTGTTTTTATTTTGTAGGTTATATTGATTTGGATAGGTGATGGATTGATTTTTTTTTTTGGTTTACGAAAGCCATGATCGAGATCCGATTTTAACAAAAAGACAGCCTCTACCAACGTTCTTAGAAAATAACACATTAAAATGGATAAATAACAATCTTAAGATTATTTTTATTTATTTATTTTCAATAGAAATTAAAATAGATTTAAAATAAATTAAAATATGGGTTACCTCCGAAAGAGCACTTTGGTTTAACGTCGTTAGCTTGACGGCCTGTAAATTGTATTCGTTTGGCTCCTCAAAAAATAATTCCTCCACCACATGTACTTGGAAATTTTCGTAAAAGGGTTTTAACCTTTGCCCATTGACTTTAAAACATTTTTCAGACTCCTTGCTTTTAATTTCAATTGCACCATGAGGAAACAATTGAGTAAAACAAAAGGACCAAGCCGTATGGTCTAAAGTTTACCTAAAAAAATTCTTAGTGTGGGATCATAAACTAACACTTTCTGATCTACTAAAAATTGTTTGCAGGATATTTTCTGGTCATGGAACGCCATGGTTTTGTCTTTATAGACTTGGACATTTTCATATGCGTCACTCTGGATTTCTTCGAGCTCTTGAATGTTTAATCTTTAATAATCACCTACAGCATCCAACTAAATGTTGCATTGCTTTACAACGAAAAATACCTTGTGTTCCAACTCCATTGGAAGGTGAGACGGTTTACTGAATATGAGTTAGTAAGGGTACATGCCTATGGGTCCTTTGTGAGCAGTGTGGTACACCCACGTTTACTCGTTAGCTTCAGCCCTTCCAATCTGGTTTTACGGTCTTCTCTAGAATTAACTTTATTTCATGGTTTGAAACTTCCACTTGTCCATTTGTTTGTGTAACACCTCTAACCTGTATCCGTCGCCGGAATAGGGTTATAGAGCATTACCAAACAAACAAAATAGTAAACCTTTCGATTCATACATAAATGTAAACATAATCTAATTATATTCAATTACATTCATAATGACCCTTAATCGAGTCCTCGAGGCCCTAAAAAAACTCTAAAAATAATTCGGGACTAAATTAGAAACATATGATAAGTTTAAGAAAAAGTCAAAAAAATTAGACTGTAGGGGTCATACGGCCATGTGACTCACATGGCTGAGACACACACCCGTATCTCAGGCCGTGTAACAATTGAAATAGGGACACGTGGTCGTGTCCCAGCCCATGCATATGCCCATGTAACTCTCTGACTTGGGTCACACGGCCAAGCCATACAGTAACACCCCTTACCCGTATCCAAGGCCGAAACAAAGTACGAGGCATTACCAGACTTAACAATACACATAGACGAAAACCGGGCCATAAAATTTCATCTAATTCAAAACTTTTCAAACACATGCATAACAAACAAAACTAACTATATCATTACATCAAAACATAGGACATAGCACGATTAATTAAACTTATAAACCTTAATGGATAAGGACTACATCTAATAATCATATCGATAACTCAATGCGATCGATCACGTATAGTCAAAATCATAATAAAAATACATATCACAAACCAACGTCTTATACATGCCACTCACTTGATATTTCTAATATTTGAATTAATTCTCCCAAAAATGATAGTTTGATAGTGTGATTTTGCCTCTGACGATCTCCAACCCCGAGCTGACCTGCCAATACTATAGAAATAGAGAGGATGGGTAAGCTTTACGCTTAGTAAGTTCATATGAAAATAATAAGCAATTACCACCATGCTTTTCAAGATAAAACACTATAATTGTACAATTACACATATTCAGGTTCAGCTGTGTTATCGAGTTACAGTTATTAAATCATTCATATCTAAAGCTACAAAACTCCAAATTTAGTTTCTTTAATTTTCCTTGAAACTATATTCATATATCTTTCTCCCATAAAATTTCTAGAATTTTTGGTTTAGCCAATTAGTACAGTTTATTAGTTAAAGTCTCCCCTTTTCAGAGTACGACTACTCTGACCTCTGTTCACTACGAACCAAATTTCTCCCTGTACAGAATTCCAACGACCATTCTGTTTGTTTCCCTTAAAAATATACTCAATAAGAAATCCATGCATGTAAGGTATGTCTCTTAATAATTTTTGTACAATTTATGGTGAATTTCTAAAGTCAAAACAGGGGATCACGTAATCATTCTGAACCAGTCTCACAAAAATATAAATATCTCAAAATATAGAATTCCTCTGCTTGCTCTATTTCTTTTATATGAAAAGAGACTCATTAATATTTAATTTCATATCTCATTCAGCCTCTAATTAAATTTTTACTATTTTTAGTGATTTTTCAAAATCACGTCACTGCTACTGTCCAAAACAATTTTATTGCTAATTCACTCTTTCACATTTCTTTGTATTAACCTCATTTTAACATACATATCACAAATCATTTTCACCACATTTCATACATCACAAGTATAGGCCCATGATTACAAGGTCACCATAAAATCATCCTCATGTATAACTTACTTGTTTATAACCTTACCACATCCCGGTCACTTAATGAACACATCATTCACATAACCAAGTTCCTGCACTTATTCATCACAAAACTAACAAAGCAGTACATAGCAAGTCTCCCGTTGAACACTTCGGATCAATCCTCGATACTTGGTGGTTTCAGCACATAGCTCCACCCATCATAAAGTACGGCTCTCTTGTACACATGGTGAACACTTAGTACCATCCATGTGACCTAGCCAATTTATCTCGTAGCTCTCTTGTCTACATGGTGTCCTTCACCTAGAACCACGCATGCGACCTAGCTACATATATCCCGTAGCTCTCTTGTCTACATGGTGTACACATAGTATCACCCATGCGACCTAGCTACATCATAATGTCTCGTAGCTCTCTTGTACACGTGATGTGCACTCAGCACCATACATGTGACCTAGCTACATACCATCTGTATCATCCAATCTTTCCGAAGGTTCAACCGGGATTTCTTTCTCTTTTCCAACAATTTCACCAATCAAGTGATTATCAACAAACACATTTCCAATATTATTATAAAATATCATAATACAAGTAAAATTGATGTATTACTTACATATAAACTTACATCTCATTTAATATCAAGGCAATAACATTAAATTACACATTGCATTATTATTAAAAATCATATGAACTTACAATTACTCATAATATCCATAATCATAGAAATCACATTTATGTATGATAATTCAATACACTTCATATACCATAGACATATTTTTAAATCAATTCATAAACTTGGCACCATAACATTTAATTTAACATAATTCAATTAATTCACTAAATTTAACTTTCAAATATGAATTACAACATTATTGCAGTATTATTATCATACCAACTTATCTCGATCCAGAAACGGCAATTTACTATTTTAATCCATAACCTTGTATTTTCCCGATTTAAGCTCGAATCTCGATTTCCTTCATCTATAATATCACATTTAGCCTAATAATTAGTCACATTATTCATACGGCTCCAAAAATCATATTTTTACAAATTTTAATTTTGACCCCTAAACTTTTGCATATTTGCACTTTTGCCCCAAGGTTCGGAAATTAAACTTCATCCTATTTTCTTATGTTTTATGACATGCTGATCATTTTTCCCTTCTATGGCAACATCAAATTCTCACTCTAACATGTACTTATGACTATTAGGTATTTTTACAGATTAAGCCCTTTACTCGTTTTCACTTAAAACCGAGTAGCACAAGTTGTTTAACATAATTTAAAACCTCATATTCTATCATAAAACACCAAAATACACAAATTTCACCTATGGGTATTTTTCCAAATATGAATCCTAGCTTAAATTATTGCTAAAATAAGCTTAATCAAGTTACCGGGATTCCAAAAACGTAAAAATCATTAAAAAGCGAGGCTAGAACGGACTTACAATCGAGCTTGAAAGCTTGGAAACCCTAGCCATGGAGTCTCCCTTGGTATACACGTCCATGGTGAAGAAGATGAGCAAAATTGGCTTTTAATTTTGTATTTTAATTCATTTTACCCCTAAATGACCAAAATGCCCTTACTACTAAACTTTTCAAAAATTTCATCCATGTCCAATTTTTGTCCATAGACTTAGAAATTGGTCAAATTTATATTTAAGATCTCCTCATTAATATTCCAAAGCAATTTCATACTAAAAACTTCTAGAATTCAAGTTTTGCAAATTATTCGATTTAGTCCCTAATTTCAATTTAAGCACTTTATGCATAAAATTTCTTCACAAAATTTTCACACAATCATGCAATCATATCATAGACCTCAAAATAATCATAAAATAATTATATATCTCAAATTTGTGGTGACGAAACCACTATTCCGATTAGGCCCTAATTCGGGATATTACACATACGCTCGTGTGCCAGGCCGTGTAACCTTCTAAATAGCCTCACATACCCGTGTGCCATGTCGTGTAACGTTCGAAATGCAACCTTCAAAACCTATAGGGGACACACAACCATGTCGCATGGTTATGTGTCACACATGGCTGAGTCACACGCCCGTTTCTCAAGCCGTATGGACCCAAAATAAACATTAAACCACAAGTTTACCATTTCAAGCTTACTTGAACCTTAAGAAACTCAAATACCCACCAAAACACCTATTCAAAATGACATTAAACAAGCCAAAAACATACCAAATCAACCTATTAAATGCCTAACCAATGTACCCGCATTGGTACCACAAGTATATACAATTGTATATCAAAAATATAACCTCAAACACAACTTATCAATTCATCAAATCCACACTTAACCAATACACCTATCATAGGTATCTCAAATACACATATCATTAACACATACCATTTCTATTTGTATTGAAATATCTACCTTATTCACATATATCTTAAGGTTTAACAATATGCACATAAGTCATACTTAACATTATACACATCCAAAACCTTTATAATAACATACACACCTAATACATGCCATATAAACTGAAAAGAATGTTCCAAAAACTACCGAAAATTTATGGATAGTGTGACTTGAGTGTTGATCCAATTGTCCAACCTTCCGAGTGTCTACAAAATCAAAGATTAACACAAGCAAGCTTAATGAAGCTTAGTAAGTTCGACGTATTAAAACAATAAATCTTACCAAATTTAAAACAACAATTCAAACAATAATAATTCAACCACGAAGGTTCCCTATCATCCACAATCTCAATTGATAAGTCACATATGTTCAATCTAATACTCAAATGTATAGCAAATCCATCAAATTCATCAACAAATTACCTTACTGAGATTTTAATTCGAAGAACGACTTACAGATAAGAGTATATTGTCAGTCCAACCAAAACACACCAGATTCTCACATGAGCCAGTCCCTCCAAAACACACCATTGCTCATAAAAGCTAGTCCAACCGAAATACACCAATGCTCAAAAGAGCTAGTCCCTCCGAAACACACCAAACAGAGAGTATAACAAATGTTAAACCTCGATTTACTCGGGTAATATATATACATCACTCCAAGACTATCTCCACTCCAATCCTTAATAACACACCAAATCACAACTGTACTCTATCCCACGTTCAATCCAAACCGAGCATCAAATTCAATAATATATCTCAAATAATCACTCATTACCAACAGCTAAATATATATATGTTGTGCCAATTTATTCTACTAAAAAAATCATATAGATGACAAATTCTAAATCGTACGAACTTACTTGGACTGAATTGTAGTACTTGTAAAAGTTCAAGGACTATTCTGTTATTTTTTCTTTTCCACGAGTATCTACGGGATCTTGATCTAAAATATGAAATTTATCAATTATTAGCTTACATTTCACATTTCAATCCACTTTACATTTAATTCCCTTTATTTTTCTATTTACACAATTACCCTAAACTTTTATAATTTTTACAATTTAGTTCTTTAAACAGAAATTCATCAAATTAACTATTTTTCTCAAATAAAAATCCTATCCAAATATACTAGGCCCTTACATAGTCCATATTTAACATTACATTCACTATCAATCCCTAAAATTGTCATTTTCACAATTTAATCCAAAAACCAAAATCTAACAAAAAATCACTTTACAAAATCATCAAAAAAACACAATCAAAGCTTAAAACCCATGGTATTCATAAAAATCATTCAATATTCATCAATGAAAACTTCCAAAATTTTTAACAGAATAAAAAACAAAGGTACGGGCTAGTTAAACCTAGTTGCAACGATTTCAAAAACATAAAAATTACAAGAAACGGGCAACAATTTCACTCACATGCAAGATGATACTATTGGCCGATTATCCAAGCTTAATTTTCCATGGTTTTTCGGCATGTTGAAGAGAGAATGAAGAAGAAAGGCTTAATCTTTACTTAATTTTGTTTAAACTTTGTTTTAATTATAAAATTGCCATTATACTAAGTTTTTATTCAATTCTTTTTTAAATTTAATACCCATTACCATCCACTATCCAAAATAAGGATTAATTTCCCTAATGGTCCTCTCACATTTACTACTTAGGCCATTACATCATCATAATGCTTTAATTAATAACTTTTACATCTTTTACAACTTAGTCCTTTTTCTTTAAGGCATAATTGTAAAAAAATCCCTCAACCTTTGGGGGCTTTTGGATATATGCCCCTAACCTTTTTTTTATGAAATCAGCCCTTCACGTAACAGATTTTTCAGACATCAACCTAGTTGAAACAGTAACCGTCAGCTGACCATTAGTCAACAGCCGGTCAAAAAATTTGGTCTACGTGGCATTACTGTTGACCGATGATGTGGCTCACATTAAAATAAATAAGCTGATGTGGCAAAAATTAAACAAATTTAATAATCATAAAACCACAAAAAAACCCTAAATCACCAAACCCCCAAAATCATTTTCCCAAATTTTAAAATCCCTAAATCGTGAAATTCCATAAATCCCTAACCTCCGAAATCTTTCATTGAATCCCTAACAATCTTTAAGTCCCTAAATCTTCAAATGTCTAAATCAATAGCATTCCGAAATCTTCTTGAAATCCCTAAAATTTTTACAAATCAAATCGTTGAGAACGAAAAACTTCAACAATCGTGAGAGTTTCCGCAACCCAAAATCGAAAGGTAGATGCTTTCTTATTTGGTTTGGTGGGAAAGTAAATTCCATTTTTGGTTTGATTAGTTGGTTATTTGTGATTTATTATTGCAATTTGAGTGCGACAATGTAGGGTTTGTTTTGTCGATTTTTGATGCGATAGTGGTCCCAATGTTGTTGATAAAACTGTTGTAAAAATTGTAGATGGTTAATTGTGATTTATTATTGCAATTTCAGTACCAGACTGTAGGGTTTTTTTTGTCAATTTGTGATGCGACAGTGGTCCCAATGATGTTGATTTCTGTTACCCAAGCAAAAAAAATGTTAAAATTGTAGACATGTGTTACTATTTTGTATTGTATTGAAAGAAGTGGTCCCGATATAGGTAGTGAGTTCTGTTTTATTATTTTTTAATGTTTTCTGCTTAGAAAAATGTTTGTTTATTCAAAGCAAATTGTTTTTTCTCAGAAAAGATGTTAAACTGGTAGACTTCTGTTACTACTTTGTTTGTTTTTTAAATGTTTTTTGCTTACAATGTGTTACTATTTTTTGTAGATGTCATCAGATGAATATTATATTATTTTGTATGTGGGTGGGCACTTTGTAAAGGATCCATATGTTAGATATGTAGGTGGGGAAGTGATTAGGCTTAAAGAGGACCCAGACACAATATCTTATTTTGAATTATGTAAAATAGTCAAAATTGGGTTAGGGTTTAACACTGTCATGTTAATCTATTTTCATTAGCCTGGAAAGTAGGGTTACAAAATAATCTAAGGGTGATTTATGATGACACTTCAACCATAGCTATGTTGGACTTTTGGGTCAAGTTTAAGGAGATTGAGTTATATGTTGAACATGAGGTTGATAACCCAATAATTGTAGATGAAATTTTTTTGTTGACTACTGGGGAGGGTGATGTTGAAGGGGTGGAAGTTGATGGGGAGGATGATGATGAAAGGGTAGAATATGATGGTGAAGGTGATATAGAAAAGGTAGAATCTAGTGGGGAGGGTGATGTAGGAAAGGTACAAGCTGATGGGGAGGGTGTGTCTACTACTGGTATTGAGGTAGATAAGAATATTGGTATAGAAAGTGGTGGACATATTAGTTTAGGGTTTACTGTTGGAGAGGATAATGATAGTGAAGTTGCTGGTAATGAATATGCTAGCGATTTTTCAACATCAGATGGAGTGGATAATGTTGCTGATGAATATGTTGGTGATTTTGCAACACCAGATAGAGTGGATAATGTTGCTGATGAATATGCTGATGACTTTGCAACATCAGATGGACTAGATAATGTTGCTGCTACACGTAGTGGAGAAGAGGAGGATGGAAATGAGACTGAGGTACAGGACTCAGATGAACATGGAAGCTTGGTTGAGTCCGATGAAGATGAAAAACATGAAGATGGTGAGAGAAAGAGGAGCAAGTTTCCCTTATACAATGATAAGTTAAAGCTTAGTCTGGGAATATTGTTTAAGGATGGCAAACAGTTTACGAGTGCAATTCGAAAGTACTCCAAAGAATGTAGAAGACAATTAAAGTTTATTAAGAATGAACCGAAAAGGGTTGTTGTGAGGTGCATTGCTTCCCCTAACTGTCCATGGAGAATTAGGGCTAGCTACAGTCCTATTGCGAAATGCTTGCAAATAAAGACGTTTCAGGATGAGCACTATTGTTCGGTTAGTTTTAAGAACAAAATGGTGACTACTGCTATGATTGCCCAACATTTTGAAACAACTATCAAGGATCATCCTAAGATGAAGCTGAGGGAAATTCAAAGAAGATGTGCTTCTGATATGCATGTAAATGTGCCCATTGACTGTTGTTATAGAGCGAAGAAAATAGTGAATGAGAAAATGGCTGGGAATCATAAGGATGAATTTGGTTTGCTATGGGACTATGCTCATGAGTTAAGGTCAAAGATGCCAGGAAGCACAATAAAAATGGCTATTCAAGGGTGACAGCAGACTCCCTTCCACATTTTAAGAGGTATTATGTGTGCTTTGATGCACTAAAGAGAGGCTGGAAAGCCGGGTGTAGGCCACTCATTGGGTTAGATGGTTCCTTCCTAAAAGGCCCATTTAAGAGTGAATTTCTCACAGCTGTTGGAAGAGATGCAAACAACCAAATGTTCCCTATTGCATGGGCTGTGGTTGAAGTGGAGTGCACTGATTCATGGGGCTGGTTTCTCAGTCTCCTATCAACTGATTTGGGCTTGGAAGATGGGTATGGGTACACAATTATCAGTGACCAACAAAAGGTTAGTAAATATGCAATTTTAAGCTTGATATTATTTTTTTAAATCTGTTATTTGTATTTAACTAAAATTTTCTAACAATATATCCCGTTCATTAATTTGAATTAGGGCCTTGAGATTGCAACTTCTGACATACTACCAAGGGTCGAGCATAGGAATTTTGCGAGGCACGTGTTTACAAATTGGTTAGGGAGGAAGTTAGGGAAATCTTATGAGTGTGATTTCTAGCAGATTGCATAGTGCACGACTAAGAGGGAGTGGGAGGATCTATGTTCAGCACTAGAGAAGAAAGATAAGGATGTTTATGATAATTTGATGAAAAAGTCTCCAAAGATGTGGACTAGGGCATTTTTGGGGACTACTTGTAAATCAGATATAGTTGACAACAATTTGTGTGAAGCATTCAATTCAAGTATTGTCGAAGCTAGGTTCAAAAGCATTATCAGAATGCTTAAGGATATTAGGACCAAGATGATGACTAGGATAGTACAAAAAAGGAAGTTATGTAATGGATGGAAGCAAAATTATGGTCCATTGGTGAAAGCTAAGTTTGTTGCCAACAAGAAGGACTGTGTAGAGTGGCAACTGATATGGAATGGTGAAAATGGATGTGAGTTGAGGAAAGAAAGTTATCAGTATACAGTAGACCTAAGTCAAAGGATATGTAGTTGTAGAAGTTGGCAAATAAGTGGGATTCCATGTTCCCATGCATGTGCTGCCATGTATCACCTAGGGCTTCAACCAGATGAATATCTGCATGAATATTATCACATTGATACCTACAAGAAAGCTTACTCTTTTCCAATACAGCCCATAAATGGGCCACATGATTGGGAAAAAATGGTATTTAGCCTGTGTTACCTCCTATTGACAGGAAGATGCCTGGGAGGCCCAAAAAGAATAAGAGGATGGCCAAAGATGAACTCAAAAAATTGAAGCCTGGTCATTTGAGTAGGAAAGGTCTACTCATGACATGTACTCAATGTGGCCAACATGGCCATAACAAGCGGTCTTGCACAAATTCGAAATAGGTACAGTATTGTTCATTAGTTATAAATATTGAGTACATTTTTATTTTTTATTTTTTTTATTTTGTCTAACCAATGATTATGTTTAATTTTTTGCAGCAAGATGCCCAACCACATAAACAAAAAGGGAAATCTTCCATTAAAAGGTCAACTACCTTAGATAAATCTAAGGGAAATCTTCTATTTTTTGCAGTAAGTTTCTTCCTTTTACTATTGATATAAGTTATTTTATACAATGTTAATATTAATATAAAATGCTCTTGTAGTCTAGTAGAACAACAAGGAGCATGACGACAGCTTCATGTCAAGATGGTACTGGACAAACTTCTTCAACACCTAAGTCGCGAAATAACAAGCGAAAGGCTCCTCTCGACCATCTGGGAACAGAAGAATCAGTTGCAGGAAACACGAGTAAATCATCGTTATTTTGTTTTGAATGAATTCTGTTGTTTGTCTTGTGATTCACTATGATAACTTGCTTTTGAACTTGTGTTGTATTTGTTTTCTATTTAACAGGACCATCTCGTGACAACTCGTGATCTAAAAAGTACTGTGTAAGGTATTTTGCCTACAACATTTTGGCTTTGGAACAGAAGATGGTAGTTACATTTTGAGCCTACAACATTCTGGTTTTGGAATTTCCCATTGTTGAATGTTATTTTGTTGTATTGAAAACCAATATGTTGATTTTCATTTTGGTTTATGTATAGCTCACTCACATTTTGGTTTTTGGCTGGTATAACGTTGATGGTGTTAGGGTGAATGTTGTATAGACTAATCATATGCTTTTGTAAAGTACATTTATCGAAATTGTAATGTACATTTATTTAAATCATATGCTTAAATGATCAAATTTGTCCTTTTAGTCTTATGTTTATTGTCACTGCATTATTTATTAAGCTAAATTAAATTAGGCATAAACAACAAATATTGGTCATTACTTCCAAGCATAATGTTAAATTACATAAAAAACAACCAATATTTTTCAATCAACATTTGCAACTGCTAGTTGCATATGCCTCTTATCAGTACTGCCAAAAAAGAAACCTATGGTGATGCATACAATACATAACATAGAGCAAGAAAATAACATCTTATACATTGACTTCTCTTTCTTGATAACTTTAATTTTTTGCTTCATGGTCAACATTTTCTTCCTTAATACTACTTCTCCTTCAACTCCACAAATTGATCTACCTCTTTCAACCTTAATATTAACAGCACTACTGCCACCATTATGGTTACCATCAAATGTAACCAAATCCATAGCATTCTTTCTAACTGCTAAATTATCCTTCAAAAGATTTTGTTCACTATCACGCAATAGACGCAGTAACTCAGTAGCACGTTCACACATTTTCCCATCGTACCACTTGAAGAAATCACAACCACCGTCCTACAAACAAATCCCAGTTCAGCCAAATTGAAATAGTCCAAAATGAAAACAAAACAAATACTGAGATTTATGAAATCATCAAAATTGAGCTCAAGCTCAATTTGCAAATAAAAATTCTTTACTTACCCGAAAATCTGAAAAACCATAAAACTTCCTCCTCGAATTTAAATCGCTCCATGAAGTGTCTCTTGGAGCTAACTTATTGTAGTGACATTTTACCGCTGGTCCATCGTAGGCATACTCCTTCCGTGATGAAGTACCAACATTTGCATATGACGATTTTTTCTTCGAACCATTCGAACCATGCGTTACCCAACCTCTAGACTAACTATTCGAACTTTGTGAATCCATGATTTTAGACGATAAGGAAGAAAAATAAAAATTTCTAGAAAGATTAAGGATTTCACGATTTGGTTCTAAGGGATTTCACGATTTTGTTCCTAATAGTTTTAGGGATTTTAATTTTTACAATAGTTTTATCAACAACATTGGGACCACTATCATATCAAAAATCGACAAAACAAACCCTCCATTGTCGCACGCAAATTGCAATAGTAAATCACAAATAACCAACTAATCAAACCAAAAATGGAATTTATTTTCCCACCAAACCAAATAAGAAAGCACACACCTTTCGATTTTGGGTTACGGAAACTCTCACGATTGTTTAAGCTTTTTAATTCTCAACGATTTGATTCGTAAAAATTTTAGGGATTTCAAGAATATTTCAGAATGCTATCGATTTAGGTATTTGAATATTTAGGGACTTAAAGATTGTTAGGGATTCAATGAAAGATTTCAGAGGTTAAGGATTTAGGGAATTTCACGATTTGGGGATTTTAGAATTTGGGAAAATAATTTTTAGGGTTTGGGGATTTAGGGTTTTTTTGGTTTTATGATTATTAAATTTGTTTAATTTTTTGCCACGTCAGCTTATTTATTTTAATGTGAGCCACGTCATCGGTCAACAGCAATGCCACATAGACCAAATTTTTTGACCGGCTGTTGACTAACGGTCAGCTGACGGTTACCGTTTCAACTGGGTTCATGTCTAAAAAATGCGTTACGTTAAGGGTTGATTTCAAAAAAAAAAAGAGGTTAGGGGCATATATCCAAAAGCCCCCAAAGGTTGAGGGCTTTTTTTACAATTATGCCTTTCTTTAATTAACTAAATAAACGTTAATATTTTCGAACCAAAATTTAATACGACTCAAATGACTCTATAAATATTCTAAAAATAATATTTGACACAACAGAAATTTGTGGTTTCGAATCACTGTTCTGTCACCACTGAAAATCAGGCTGTTACAGTTTGTGGGTGATAAGTTGCGGCCACATGTTCTGTTACCCCATACTTTTTTGGTAGTACATCGATTACCTTGTTGCAGAAATGTGTTCCTTGATAGTTGATTAACGCTCTCAGTGTGCCAAACTTGGAAAAAAAAGTTTTTCAAAAATTCCCCTATAGTTTTAGCATCATCACGACGGGGTAGTTTTATCTTCTACCCACTTAGATACGTAATCTACAGCAAGAATAATATAAACATTATTAAATTATGAAATAAATGGACCCATGAAATCGATGCCCCGTACATAAAAAAATTTTTCATACATGTATAGGTGTTAGGGGCTTTTCATTCATTCGACTTAAAGTACCCACTTTTTGGCATCTCTCGCAAGTCTTATAACATAAGAAAGCATCATGAAAAATGTGTGGCCAAACAATTCACATTCAAGTTCTTTATGTGCAGTGCATTTTGTGCCGAAATGCCCTCTACAAGCGTAAGAATGACAAAAAGTTAGGATAGATTATACTTCAGTTTCTGTGACACATCATCGAATTATCTTGTCGGAACAGTGCTTCCATAGGTATGGATTGTCCCATATATAATATCGTAAGTCTCGGCTGATTTTGTCCTTTTTAGAATGTGATAAGTCAGAAGAAATAATGCTTGTAGCTAGGTAGTTTACCATATTTGCATACCATGGGTAAACTATTTGGGCTAATAGTAGATTTCCATCTGGGAAATCGTTTTTAAGAGGAGTGACATCTTTGGGTAGGGGTATTTGGCTTAAATGGTTAGCTACCAAGTTCTCACACCTTTTTTGTCTTTAATCCCGAGACTGAATTCTTGTAAGAGTAGAATCCATCGAATCAACCTTGGTTTCACCTTCTTCCTCCCGATCAAATATTTTAATGCTGCATGGTCAGAAAAAAAATAATTTTAGTGCCTAACAAATATGATCTAAAGTTTTCCAAAGCAAATAAAATAACTAATAGTTCTTTTTCAGTGGTTAAGTAGTTGTTTTGGGAAGAATCTAATGTTTTAGAGGTGTAAGATATGACATGGGGTTCCTTCCCAATTCTTTGCCCAAGGATGACTCCCACACTATGGTCACTTGCATCATGCATGAGCTTGAAGGGATAATCCCAATTCAGTGGCTATACTATAGGAGTTGAAACAAGCTTATGCATGAATGTTTCGAACCCATCCTTGCATGCTTGATCAAATTCGAACTCTTTGTCTTTTTGCAAGAGGTTGCGAGCAAAATCTTCAAAAAATCCTTTATAAAGCACATGTAGAAACCTGCATAACCAAGAAAAGAGCAAATTTCCCTCACAGTTGTGGGGTACGGAAATGAGTTAATAACATCAATTTTGGCCTTATCGACCGCGATCCCTTCAATGGAGACAATATGTCCTAAAATTAATCCATTATCTACTATAAAATGACATTTTTCGTAATTTAGAATGAGATTAAATTCTAAGCATATTTTTAAAATTTTAGTGAGATTTGATAGACACTCATTGAAAGAAATACCATACACCGTAAAATCGTCCATAAATATCTCAATTATTTTCTCGACATAGTCAAAAAATATGTTTACCATACACCTTTGAAATATGGCCGACGTATTGCAAAGTCCAAATGGTATCTCTCTATAGGCGAACGTGCTAAAGGGACATGTAAATGTCATTTTTTCTTGGCCCTCCGGTGCCACTGGAATTTGGAAAAAACTTGAATAACCATGAAGACAACAATAGTGAGATTTTCCATCTAAACGTTTTAACATTTGGTTAATGAAAGGAAGTGGAATGTGGTTTTTTCAAGTTAAAGAATTCAACTTCATGTAATCTATGCAGACTCTCCACCCGATTTGGACTCGAGTGAGAACTAATTCACTTGCCAAATTTTCTATTACGGTTACACTGATTTTCTTGGGTATTACATAGACCAGGCTAACCTAGTTACTATTGGAAATATGATAGATCATCCCAATGTCTAGTAACCTATGAATTTCCTTTTTCATGAACTTCATCATTGGTGGATTGAGGCATCTTTGAGCTTCTCTATTTGGGCTCGCATTCTCTTCTATCGAAATTCTGTGCATACAAGTTGAAGGACTTAAACCTTTAATATCAGTAATTGTCCACCCGATATCCCCTTTGTAGTCCCTCAAGACTCGAACTAAATTTTTCTCTTCCAATCTTGAAAGTTTACTAGATACTACCACTAGTAAAGTGTTCCCATCACCAAGAAGGCATACTTTAAGTGGTCCGGTAACGGTTTAAGTTCTAGTATCAGAGCCTACAAAAGAGAAGGCAAGAGTTTAGTTTTAGGAGATAGTTCAAAATATTTACCTTGACTTCTAGGAACTTGTGGAGTCTCCATAACAATAACAACTTCACGAATTGACTTTTTGAATGTCATTAATTCCTATAGTTTATCCATAGCATCAAGATCTAAACTCCTGCAAAGTACAATTTGTAACTCAACCTCTTCATGATATTCAAAATATAATTTTGTTAGTGGTTCAATAATATCAATACTAGAGACATTTGATGTTATACTAGGTTAGCCCATCGTCTCACAAAAATTAAATTTTACCGCTTCACCATCGAACTCCATTGCAAGTGTTCCACTTCGAACATCAATCTTCGTATGTGCAGTGCTTAAAAATGGTCTCTTGAGTAGAATATCAAAAGAATTTATTAAGTTTTTTTCATTCATGTCGATAATGTAAAAGTTTATAGGAAAAATTAGCTCATTTACCTTGATGATGATATCTTCCAACACCCATGGATACACACATGACCTATCTCCCAATTGAATAATCACCCTTATTTCTTTCAAAGGACCTGTGTTTAAAAAATTAAAAATAGATAATGGCATTACATTAGTAGGCGCTCATAAATCACACATGGCTTACTTTATGCCAATATTACCTATTTTGCAAAATATAGAAACATACTTTAGTCCTTATACTTAGGTGCGATTTTCTTTTGTAGAACCGTAGAGACGTTCTCTCCATATTTACCCTCTCGTTTTCTTAGAGTTTTTTTTTTCCAGTGCACAAATCTTTCAAGAATTTTGCATAGCGTGGAACTTGTTTGATTGTGTCAAGTAAGGGAATGTCAATTTCTATCTTTCAGAACGTCTCAAGGATTTTTCTTTCTTCTCACTCTTTTTTTACATTGGGCAAGTCTTCCAATGAATGGGGGTGGTACCACGAATGGTTTCAGTGGTGCCAACTCTGTAAGAGTTGTTGGTTCAGGTTTCTATTCTTCCCATTCAGTGTTTTGATCACGGCTCGTGAAAGGTACTAGCTCTGAAACCATTCCATCTTTTACGGCTACAACACTCACATTTTGGTTCGGCTCAGTTTGAGATAGCAGTTTCCCTTGGGTTTCCGAATGACTAACTGTAAGCGCAAACTTACATATTGGCTGATCTAATACATGAAAGTGTGTTTCAGCCTTTTGTTGGAACTTTTTGGTGCTAACAACTAACCTCTCTACTATAGTTTCAAGAGGTGACTTTGGAGGTTAAAACTATTGAGGTGGAGATGGCCTTGGCTGATATGGTTGATTGTATTAAGGGTTCGATCCATAACTTAGATTTGGGTGGTTTCTTCACCCTGCATTACAAGTATTCGAAGGTGGATCATAACTCCTTTGAGGTGGTCTTGGGAAGTTCCCAATGGCATCTATTTGTGTTGTTTTGTCATCGTGTAAAATTAGGCACGAGTATGTTGGATAATCAAACATGGTACAAATCTTGCACAACCGATCTGGGTTCGATTTTACTGCAAGCAAATTTTAAGCAACATTAGTGAGCTTACCAATTTTTTCTTCTAAGGATGGAGTACTTAGCTCATGAACCCTTATCGTGGGTTCTATAGTTGGTCGAAATTGTTGGGAATTTGCAGTCATCGTCAAAATTAACTCATTTGCTCTTTGAGGCATCATATTTACAAGTGCCCCTCCGCTAACAACATCTATCATCTTCATTTCCATTGGGAATAACCCCTCATAGAAATATTGCATAAGCGATTGTTCAGTCTGACCATGTTATGGATAACTTGCACACAACTTTGTGTACCGCTCCCAGTAATCATAGAGCGATTCAGTCTCCTTTTGTCGAATTCTTACAATGCCTCTTCTTAATTCGGCTGCCTGAGCTATTGGAAAAAAATCTACCAAGAAATAAACAAGACATATCAGACCATGTATTAATTGAACTAGAAGGTAGATAAATTAGTCATTCCCTAGCAGAGTTGGCTAATGGAAAAGGAAAATTTTGAAGTTTAATTTGATCCTCGGTTACTCCCTGTGGTTTCATGCTTAAGCAAACCAAGTGGAATTCCTTAAGATGAGTGTGGGAGTTCTTGTTTTTCAAACCATAGAAAGTGGGAAATAAATGAATTAAGCCCAACTTTAATTCAAATGGTGTTACTCCTGCTGGATAAGTTATGCACAACAGTTGCGGTGTCGTAGCGAGTTGTCGAATGGTTTGATTCGTCATTTCTTCAGGTTCACTGAATGTATAGTCTAGTGCTTCTGTGTAAGATAATGTTTCGTATTCGTCCTCTCTCACTTGTGGTTGTTTTTCGAGTCAAGTAGCTTCTTTGTGTAGCGTTCGAGCTAATTTCTCAACTTCTGGTTTATATTCTAAGGTTCCTGGTTCTGACCTGATCATAAAGAAAACAAATGAAAATTAGAAAAAATATTTCCAATCCTCGGCAACGGCGCCAAAATTTGATAGGTGCCGAGCCACCAAATATCAATTTCTACGACAAAATAATACTAAATAGCAGTATGGGGTTGTAGGGTCAAACCCATAGGGATTGGTTATTTGATTTCACTTTTTCTCTTAACTAGAATTATTGTCACGGTAACAGTAGTTCCCATGACCTGCGTTGCAAAGCTGAAAAATAAATAAAAAGGGGGATTTAGATGATAAATATAACAATATAACAAAATATAAAGTAAACTAAAAATTGAATTATGATCGCACAAAAAATTAAGTGAAATAAAATAAACTGGTGAATTAAATATACTAAAGCTTAGCCTCGGCCTCGGTACACTCCAAACTTGAATCGGTCCTTGAAAAATAGGTTTTCCCTTCCAAGGGATAATTTGGTTATAGAGATCAAGAACTTCCTAAACACTAATTCTTCCTTGTGTAGTCAATTCCGGTACGACTTGCAAATCCAACCTTACCAATTATCTAACCGCCATACACTCGTTCACAATTCAAGACCTCGACAGACTTGCATTCTGAAAGCCCACCTCAAATTAATGGCCTCAATCACGTGGGTCGTTTAATCGGGCTAAAGGTAAAAAGGAATTAGTTAAGCATGAGATTAATCATGCTTGTTGGTGTATAGAAATGATTTTAAATGGAAATGGTGGAAAGTATAAAGGGGGAGGGACTTAAGAAGCAATTTAACCAAAATAAAGAAATGGAAAAAGAATGACAGAATGCCTGCACTTAGCTCTGACGTTGAAAGAAAAGAAAGGAATAAATTTTATTCAATTTCTAAGTGCATTCTAATCCGTTTTAAAAGGCCACCAACATTAAGTATTTATACACATTTGTCATGCTAAATTTAGCAAGATTTTTTCCTAAAAAAAAAAATCAACTAAAGATCATTTTCATACTATTCATAGAATTTTGACAATTTTAAAATAAAAATATGATTTTAACTAGTCAACTACTAATTCTTCAATTCTTCGATGTGACCGTCTTCTTTTCTTTTTTGTTCCAATTTAGCCCATTTTGTTTGATTTTGAATTTCGCTATTCCAATTTCATCCTTGATAAGAAAGACACGAGTTTAGTACCATTTTGCTAAAAAATTAGCTAAAAATAAATACATTAAAAGCACAAACTTAACTTGCTATCAATGATTAAAACCAATTTATTAAAACAAAATGACCATTTTGAGTATCTCTTTATCTACTAATTCAAACCAAATGATAATAAAGATTTTACAATGAGAATGTACTTAGAACAAGACTATGAACATAGGCAGAAAAAGTAACACCCTAACCCCTTTCCGTCATTGGTTTAAGGGGCATTCCTAACAAATCAAAACAAATAATCAATCATAATTAAACATGTAAGCTAGCCATTAACATTATAATATACAGAGGCAGGTCACGTCAAACTAATACTTTCATACTAGACTCTTCTAAAATCAAATAACAAATCATGCTATGCAATGCTAGACTTGGTCTTCCACTGTCTACACTCTTATCACTATTTATCCCTTCTTGAATGCTAAAAGTTGGATACATAGCTAGACTATTCTAATTATTAGCATCAGAGTATTGGTCCATACTCCAACTATTTTTTTTCATCTTCAGTGATGTTAGTAGAATGCACTTAATTTAAGTTTGCTAATTCATTCCAATTCAAAGTAAAAGTTACTCTTACAACCCCTATTTCGAGTCTACTGGACCCTAAAAATAGTTTAAAAATAGGCATGGACTAATTTGGAATAGTTTTGAAAGTTTAGGATCATTTCTAAAAATTCCTAAAACATGAGACACATGGCCGTGTGGCCAGAGCATTTGGAATGCCCCAGGTCGTGTGACTCTCGAAGTTGGGACACACAGTTGTGTCTCAGCTCCTGTCCTTGCTTGTGTAACTCACTGACTTAAGACACATGACTATGTCCCAACCCATGTTTCAGCCCGTGTAACTCACTGACTTGGGTCACACGGCTGTGTGTCAGCCCATGTGAAAACTATACCTATACTATTTCCCAACACACTTGTGTGTGTTGCTTGTGTATGACATACGGCCGTATGGCAAACTGTGTGCACCTAAATGTACCTTAAAACTCGACTTTACCATTTCCTACTTACTTGAGCACTAAGCAACTCAATTAGCAATCATTTAACCTACTCAAAACACAATTAAACATGCTCAAAATATACCAAATCCATCACCTAATATGCCTAACCAATGTACCCTCATTGGTACCATATTTTATATGTTCAAACATTTCAATAATGCATCAACCATTCAAGACTTTCATCCATACCAATTTTGCCAATATTGAACTAACATCTAGCTACTTAGGATATCAAGCTTTAAAACTAAAGACACATACCACAACCTAACTTCAACCACAGCCATATATACATATAAACATCAATTCACTTGAAATCTAAAATTTCATCACAACCAAAGGACCTCCTAGGTACATGCCATTACAAAATATAACATCACCACACTTGGGCTCGAGATTCATTGTTAGATGCTGAGTCGATGATAAGTTGGAAAGTATCTAGCCTACGCACGAAAAACAAAACATCACGCTGAGTATAACTCAATGGTATTTGTATAATCTAAATAATTTAACTTAATATGAGTAATCAAAATGTGAGAATATATCAATAAATGCTATGCACTTATGTTTCAAATCAATAATACAAAATTTCTCATTCTTTATTACATACACTAAATTCCACAAGTTCAAATATATATATCAATGACATTTTATATAACATTTGAATACTTCAAACCATGCAATGGCATGATTCACCTCTTTAGTGAATACTTGAATTCATTTCAAATTTTACATCTCATTTCATCATTTCATATTTCATTTCTCATCTTTCTCATTTCAATATCTTCTCATCTCATAATCATTTCTCATCTTTGCAATTTCAATATCAATCATATAAATTATTAATTTATTTTCCCCTATTAATATGACTAGGACTCGAACGGTTGTCATTTCAATATTTTCTCATCTCATAATCATTTCTCATCTTTACAATTTCAATATCAATCACATAAATTATTAATTTATTTTTTCCTATTAACACGGCTCAAACTTGAACTGTACATGGATCCAACTAACACACCAGTTTGGCACCCAGTGCCTCATCGGATAAATCCAAAGTAATAACTGCGCTTAGCACTATATAAATTGACACCTAGTGCCACATCGACTCAAGGTCGAAGAAATCCCTGAACTCTTCCTATCCTATGGCATGACATCTATATCCAACTTAACCCAAAATAGTTAATAGGGTTCCATTTCACTTTCAAATATATCCAAGGTCCAATTCTCATATATGCACATTATCACATATAAATTGTAACACCCCTAACCAGTATCCGTCGCCGGAATCGAATTATGAGGCATTACCGGACAATATGAAACATTCACAATCATTTCGTAAACATCAAAACATCATAGATCAAACATCAATATGGAGTCCCATATATAGGTCATTGAGACCTTAAACATGTATTGGAAAAGGGTCGGGACTAAACCGAACACATATAAATTTTTTTCGAAAACTTAACATTTTTCCAAGGTTCACAGGTCACACACCCGTGTGAACAGGCCGTATGCTGCACACGACCTTAGACACGCTCGTGTGTCTAAGCCGTGGCCAAACAGGGCATACATACCGATTTACATCACACGGCCAGACTACACGCCCGTGTGTCTAGCCCGTGTTCCTTACACACGCCTGTGTTCAGGCCGTGTGCTTGGCCGTGCCAAAACTAAGGGGTATTCTGTTTGTGACGTCAGCATACCAATTAAGGTCACACGGTTAGGGCACATGCCCGTGTGTGAACCCGTGTGGTACACATGGCCAATAGACATGCCCGTGTGTCTAGGCCGTGTCAAAACTGGAGGGTATACTGACTTTAATTCGTAGGGTACCCCAGGGGACACACGACCGTGTAACGTGGCCGTGTGTCACACACGGCTGAGACACATGCCCATGTGGACAAGAATAGGCCATTTAAATAGCCAATTTGCCACCCCAATTGGGTCAAACCTACAAGCACCAAAACTATGCTTAGTACACATACCAAATCATAACAACAATATATATACAATCTCAACCAAAACCAAGTCATATCACATGGCTATATATATATTACATTCATATTGACATAACTCTAGCGTATACATGCCACTTAACCACAAACTCAAAGCTTTTATTTACCGAAATGATAACTGGATAGTGTGATGAGATCTCCTACGACTTCCAACCTGAGCATGTCTTTGAAACTCTATAAACAAAGGAAAAATATACAGAGTAAGTTTCGAGAGCTTAATAATTCATAAGCATATAAATCTTTACAAAATCAAGCATATAGTTCAACTTGATTAAGCCAAAATTTAGTTAACTTCATACACATATTCAATCACTTTTCTTATATAATCCAACATCGCCACATTAAGTAATTTCGTTACATAACCAACCAAAACATAGTTATTTATTTCATTTCATGCGTAAAAATATATAAATTCTTTTTTTATGCATTTCAAAACCCGAATAACCATATTCCATTTTTGTATAATTCTCGTGTCCAAAACGTAGGAACACAATTTCATATAATGAGCACATTTATAAAACATCGTTCCTTCTCATATATTTCACATCTCATCATTTGAATCATTCTCACATTTCATATCAGAATTTTATATATATACATCACCTGTACCTGAATCATATATGGCAAATCACATTTACAATTCTACCTTTCTCAGATAATTCATTTGATCATAGTTAACTTAATAGTATCCACATCTCATTTTCACATAGATCATATATTTACTAATAATAATCATACTCACTTTCATTGCATAATTTTTTCATCTACTCTATATTTAACATCATCAATCACATAAATTCCGTACATACCTCTACCATTACGTTCTTACCTGTCACCTTTATCACTTTAATGCTCGAAACACCAATTCATTCGATTATCAATGAACTTTCAACAACTTGCACACTTAGTGCCAAGTAATTAGCCGAAGCTATAATTATATCGCACACTTAGTGGCATTACATTAAACCAAACTCATATCGGTATCACACCCATAGTGCCATTACTCAGCCAATGCTATTATAATCTTGCACCCTCAGTGCCATTTTAATAGCTATATTTCATTTATCGCACACACAGTGCCTCAAATTCAGTTCATATTTTACATACTCCAACTTTACATTTTACAACTTAATTCAGCATATATATAATGCACATACAATACAATTTAATAACATTTAATTACTTATGAACTTACCTCATACGGATACGAACGGACCGGAACGGCTATTCAAAAATTTTCAACTTTCCCCGATCCAAATCCGATTTTTCTCATTTCTTGATCTAATACAATACAAATTGAACTTATTTAATCATATACTCAATCAAATTCATCTAAAAACACATAAATGGGCTAATTACACTTTTGCCCCTGACATTTCATATTTTTCACAATTTAGTCCCTATTTCACAAAACACAAAATATTCAAAATTTGACCACACTCATGCTTCGCCGAATTTTCCTCTAGTCCATATAATATACAATTTATTTCACATTTTAGTCCCTCAATTTCTTATTTTCATAAATTAGCCCAAAATGTTCAAATTCATCAAAAATCCCAATACAAAATATATTTATCTATCATCGAGCTTTCATATTTCATCATTTATCATCACAAAGTTCACAAAATCAACAATGGCATCGCACAAAATTATCATCAAATTCTAAAATTTAAGCATGGGTTTTGTAAAACACGAAACAACGATCTCAAAAACGTAAAAATTATCAAAAACCGAGCTTAAAACTTACCTAAATCAAGCCCTAAATGTACCAAACCCTTAAAAATCTTTTCTCCTATTCTTTCTTTGCATATTCGGCAATAATGAATCAATATGGCCATACTTTTGTATTTGTTTTATTTATTTAATCTATTATTATTCAATTTACCTAACCAACCTTTAAAACTTATTCTATTTACCAATTTGCCAAGCCATGAATTCCACTAACCCTTATAATGGTCTAATTACATTATAAATGCATCATATTATAAATAAAAATTCAATTAAACATTCTCACATTTAACTATCATTTTTTTCTTTTTACGCGATTAGGCCCTTTTTACCGAATTAACTACTCAAACGGTAAAATTTCTTTACGAAACTTTCACCCATCTCTAATATCATACTGTAAACTTTATAAAAATAATAAAATAAATATTTTAAATTTGGATTATGGTCCTAAAACCACTGTTTTGATTAACCCAAAAACGGGCAGTTACATAAACACATATTCAATTCAATCTTCATATATTCAATAAATTCATAATATACCAACTCAATCCATTTTAATCAACTCTGAATTCAATTCAATTTCAAAGTACAAAAGTACTCACCTCAAATGCTTACCATATGCAACAATTCAAAATGCAATAATTTATAACTTAACTCGGATTATAGAAACACAAACCGTGAATTCTTACACAATTCGATTTCACATTAAATTTCAATTTTTACACTATATTTTGCTTATTCTTCAATTTAGTCCCTAAACCGAGACTAGTTTTTAACCTTCACATTTAATTTTATATTTTTTTTATAATTTCACTCTAAATTAAACTTAGCTTCCTCTTTTCCAATTTGACCCCTTAATTTTGAATTTTTCTTGATTTAGTCCCTATCAAAATCAACAATTAATTCCACAATTTATTTCTTTTCCACTTCTAACTTAAAAATCTATCTATTTAATCCCTAATACTTAAACTATTCAACAATGGCAACACCTAAAATCTTGAAGAATACTAAAAATTATACCATGAGTCGGGTAGGCCTAGGTACTGGGATTCTAAAAATATAAAAATTACAATAACAAAACTAAATTAAACTAACCAATTTTAAGTTTGAACCCGAAATTTCCTAGGCCGTTCGTCTCACATTTTCTTTTCTTTCTTAATTTTTGCATATAATGGTTTTATTATTTATTACTATTATATAATATATATATACATATATTAAATTTTTATCTTATTAATTATTATATTAAAGTTATATGTTATATATAATATACACATACAATTTCAATAAACCATGACTGACCACCACTCAACATTTAATTAATGGTATATTTTCTAATTTAGTCCCTCCTATTTATTTCAACTTATAAACTAACTTTTAACTCACACGCGATGTAACACCCCTATTCCGTAACCGTCACAGGAATAGGTAAGGACATTATCGGATGAACAGAACATTACGGATCAATACAGAATCACAGATATCATAAAACATTGATACATAGGCATTCATCAACAATATATCCATTAAAATGGTTTACGAGACCTAAAACATACATTTAAGAAAGGTTGAGACAAAACCGAACACATTCAGAATTTCTAGAACTTATCCAAATCTTTCAAATCTGTTAAAGTCACACATCCGTGCGACTAGGCCGTGTGACATACACAGGCACCAGACACACCCATGTGATCCAACCGTGCCAAAAAGAGTTCCTATACTGACTTTTTCACACGGCCAACAGACACGGCCGTCTGCCATGACCGTGTGATAATTAGCTAGCTACTGACTTAAGCCCACGGCCATAAGGCACGCCCGTGTTCCCTAACCGTGTGGCATAATGCAGGCTTGGTTTAAGCCAATTTGCCACCCCTTTTTGGGTCCAATCCTACAAGCAATAATATACAACATTCATACCAAAATTTTCAACCAATTCCATGTTTAAAGATGACCAAATCACATTAGAACATAGCACATTACAAACATACACCAAAACTATGCACAAACTTATCATTTGCTAGCCAATTCACATGGCATAACATATATATACATATCAAGCTTACATACTTAGACATTCTAGCCTATACATGCCATACTTAAAAATATGTACACTTCCAAAAGTACCAAAATGAGTTTGACAGTGTGGTGACAATCCTCGACTATCCCGAGCCTTCAGTAGCTACGATAACTGTAAAACAGAAAAAAATCACACAAAGTAAGCTACATAGAGCTTAGTAAGCCAAAAACAACTAGTCCAAATATTAAAACATATAAGTAAAAGTCAATAGTAAGAATTCAGAGTTATTTCACAGAGTAATTCATGATTTCGTACTTACTTCACTTCCATTATTTCACAGAACAGAGTTTTTCATATTCAGAGATTTAGTATGATACATACGTACCTGTATAGATTATACATTTCCTAATATATTCATCCCATATCTCGTACTCTATCCTCAGATGATTCAGAAACAACACATATACTCATAAATAAGTACAATGCCATCATCCCGGACGTGGTCTTACATGTAATTTATTATCGATGCCTCTGTCCCAGATAGGGTCTTACACGTAATCATATACGATGCCGATGTCCCAGACATGGTCTTACACGTAAGTCCCAAATCGAGGCCTGTGTCCCAGACACGGTCTTATACGATATCTCAGATTAATGTCAAAGTTCCTTCATCAGGCTCTCATAGCCATCCAATACAGATTATAACTAACACATACAACATTCAATCAATTTAACACGTAATTGTATTTTGACTTACATCGTACTGATATCGGACGGAAACAAGTCAACTATTTGACTATTTTGGACTTCTCCCGATCTAAGTCCGATTTTCTTTATTCTTGATCTAATACAATTCAAATTCAACCATTCAATCATTTATTTCATTCCTTATATTTTCACGCTTTGACAATTTAGTCCTTTTTTCACAAAATCACAAATATGCAAAATTCACCAAGACTATAACTTAGCCGAGTATACATGGCTTCCATACAAGTCCAAATAACACATTTAATTCACAATTTAGTCCCTCAAAACTCATTTTCACAATTTAGCCCAAATAGCTCTATTTCATCAAAATTCAAAGACAAAACTTACAAATCATTTTTCAAGCCTTCATAATTCATCCAAAAGCATCACAAAACTCATGACATCAATAATGGAATTTCATGAAATATTTAACAGAAATAGAAATTCAGACATGGGTTTTGAAGAACACGAAGCAACGATCATAGAAACGTAGAAATTATAAAAAACGGACGAAAATTCATACCTTAATCAAGGCTTAAGCTAGCCGAAACCTAACTTGATCTTTTCTATTCTTTTTGTTTCAAAAAATCGGCCAAAAAAGGTGAAAAATGCATGGCCATTTTATGTTTTCTTTATTATTAACATATTATTACACAAATGACTATTTTAACCTTAACTATTTCATTTTAAAATTCACCAACTAATGTCCATATTTGTCCACCATTAAAACAAATGGTAAATTTGACATGCAAGGACCCTTATTTTAAAAGCTAAGGCCAAATAGGCACTTTCACAATTAGCATGCAGCTTTTGCATTTTACGCGATTAAGTCCTTTTTCATAATTAAGCACAGAAACAGACAGATTAAATAACAGAATTTTCGCAGATATAAATTCACATATCACAGACACAAAAAATAATATTAAAATATTTTTCAGACTCTGTTTTGTGGTCCCAAAACCACTATTCCGACTAGGGCCTAAGTTGGACTGTTATACGCGATTTAGTTTCTGTACCTTAACAAATCCGAATTTCACGAAATTTACTAATCCAAAAATTATTTCACTACTAAACTAGCATCGTAAATACTTAATAAAAATATTTATGGGTCCAATTTATGAAAATAGAGTCCTGAAAATACACTTTCCAACCCCATTGACTATCGAGTCGTTACAGAAAAGAATTCAATAAACATCAATACTAAAAAGTACTCAATAACCCTTTGTTTTTTCTTTTTTTTCTTTTGCTTTTGTACCAGCAGTACCAAAAATTTTCTTACACAAGAATGAAGAAATGGAGTTATACAAACAATCTGCAGGCTTACAACATGCCCAAAATGTCAACATCAATGGGTGAAGAAATAGGTATTCTAGGCATGAGTTTTATTCCAAAGAATCTGATCTATTCTCGAGACAGTAGAGAGTTGAAATTTCTTAAATTTTATGTGTTAAACATGAGAATCAAATTGAGTTGAACAAGTGTAGGGAAAACAAATTGAATACTAAAACAGGGTCCCATGAGAAAACCAAATGATTGATACATTTACATTAGACATGAAAAATGAAATCTTACCTTGAAAACACAACACAATGGAAAAAAATCAAATTCTGGAGAGAGTTCAAGTCCCAAACCAAGTGATCAAATCTGATGAAAAAAACAATGAGAAACTCATTAATCAAATCCAAAAACATTTCTGTAAGGTTGATAAATGATCCAAAAAATAGAAAGAGCGAATCAAATAAAGTAAAGATTTAAGTACGAGAGTCAACGCACCATTTTACTTAGCTCCTTAAATATCTTGATTTCTATTTTGGCCCATAACATTGCCTTTGATCCTACATACAAATTAAAGGTACCTTCTTTAGAGATGAAGACTTCACTGCAAAGTTATAATCAATTGAAGGCACCTTTTGATCAATTTCTGATCAAAGGTCCATCAATTGAGTTGAGTTATATATATGTTGGACTTGTCATTGTAGCTATAAAAGGATGAAATTGCAGTAATGGTTAAAGAATAGAAAGCCTGATATGTAGCATTGATTGTGAGTAAGGACTAGGTTTCATTCCTCACTACAGGAAACTAGGGCTTTACCGGTGTTTTTAGTGGCGTTTGTACAAAAAACGCCGCAAAGATTATACATTAGCGGCATTTGCAAAAAGTTGAGCAATAGTGGCGTTTTTAGACCAAATGCCGCTAAAAATTGAGCAATAGTGACGTTTTTGGTCCAAACGCCAGAAAAAGTTAGTCAATAGTGGCGTTTTTGTTTCAAACACCGCTAAAAGCTGAGCAATTGTGGCGTTTTTGTCCAAACGCTGCAAAAGGTTGAGCTTTGGTGGCATTTTTTATCCAAACGCTACGAATATGTATTATTTTTTACAAAACGACTCCGTTTTGTTATCCTCGAAATGCCTTAGTATTTTTCTCAAAATTGATTCCCCCTCCACAAGATCCCAAAATCAAACTTAATCAACTACTTTTGAATGCCTTGATTTTTATTTTGAATCTTATAAAATTGAATCCAACTTAAATAAAACTTTACGTCTCAAATTACAAATCCAAATTGAATTCGAGTTTTTACAATCTCAAGTGAATCATATTCAATCAAATCCTAAACCCTATAATTAATATATATTTAGAGGCATAACTAGGGGGTTGAAAGGGTCTCAGCCCCCCTAAAATGATAAATTTTCCATTTAGGCCTTTTGAAATTTTTTAAAATTTTAAAGGTAAAATTGCACTTTATCCCTCTAAAAATGGAAAAAAAAATTGATTTAATTGTTTCAAAATTATAAAAATGATCAGATTGCATTTTTACTTATAATTTAATTTCAGCCCCTAAACCTTTCTAAAGCCTAATCCTTAAACCTTAACCTCTAAACCCTAAAATCTAAAGCATAACCCCTAAATCCTAACTCATGACTTGTAAACCCTAAAACTTTAAACTCTAAAAACTAAATTCTTAAACTTTTAAACCATAAACTATAAACCCTAAAACTCTAAACCCTGATAATAAATTTCACAAACAATAAAAGAGGAAAAAAAAAAGTGAAATGGTAAAATGATGCATTTCACAAATAGAAGACTAATATATCAAAATATTAATTTTCCTTTTCAATTCAACATATATTTCATGTTTATTTTTAGGTTTATGAAAAATATTTTTTCGGAATTCATAATTATCTCTCTTAAATAATGGTTAGCATTCTAATTTAGTTGTTTTAAAATGTTTTATTTGAGTCATCAGATAATAAGTGTCTTATCAATCATATTCTTCTGTCATTTTACTTGTTAGCTTGGGCATTAAAATTTGGCTCATATCTAGATTAGGGTATAACGTGAATCAAATTTTAATTAAGTTGAACAATAGTGGCGTTTTTGGTCAAAACGTCGCAAAAAAGTGAGCAATAGTGGCTTTTTTTTGTCCAAACGCCACTAATATGTACTAAAAGATTTTAGAACGGCGTCGTTTTATGCTACATATTTAGTGGCATTTTGTTTAAAATGCTGTAAAAGGTTATGCGTTACCGGAGTTTTCAACCAAAATGCCACAAATGTGTATTACGAGTCCACAAAACTACGTCGTTTTATCCTTGTTATTAGTGGCATTTTTTCTAAAACGCCTCAATAGGTTATGCATTACCAGCGTTTTAAATAAAAACCCTGCAAATATGTGTTAAGTGTTAGCAAAACAGCGCTGTTTTATGCATTGTTTTTAGTGGCACTTTGTTAAAAACGCCATAAATATGTATTAGGAGTTCACGAAATGACACTATTTAGCCTTGTTATTAGTGGCGTTTTGCCCAAAACACCGTTTTATGCTTTGTATTTAGTGGCGCTTCCATAAGATGCCGCAAATATGTATTAAGATTTTGGAAAATGTTGCCATTTTAGCCTTGTTATTAGTGGCATTTTGTCCAAAATGCAGCAATAGGCTATGCATTATCGGCGTTTTAGCCAAAAACACCGCAAATATGTGTTAAGTGTTTGCAAAACGGCTACATTTTGTACTTTGTTTTTAGTGGCGTTTTCTTAAAAATGCCGCAAACGGAATTCAGTTTTCTACCAAAACAGCGTTGTTTTTTTCCATCCATTTTATCCCTATAGTTATGATCGAAAGAACTTATTTCTCCCCCAACAAAATTTCTCCAAATCCCTAACTTTTCCCCTAATTCCTAAATTTTTCCCAAAATCAAAGTCGAAAGACCCATCTGCCGCTGAAGACACCGAGCCGACCACCTGCTGCATCGCCATCAACTATCTCCTTTGTTGTGTCATTGTCACTGTCGCTCTCTGCTGCCGTAACCAATCAGTAAATTTCACTACTTGGTTTAAATTTTATCAGTAATATTTGAGGCTTTAACAGTGATTGGGATTTTGGAACTGGCTTATAGATTGCTTGTCTTCATTTTATTTATTTATTTTTACTAGGCATTTGAAATTTTGGAAGAAGAAAGCGGTTGGGATTGAGTTTGCAAAGCATTTTAGATCCCACCTGGATCCCATTGAAGGTCTAACAGTGAGCTTTCCCTCATTATTTCCCATATGCATATTGTGTTTAAAGTTTAAATCTTTTTTTCTTCTCAATTGCTCTATGCTTCAATTAATAATATTATGCACGTAGGTTGTAGCTTATTGTAGTTACTTTACATTTACATTAAAATTGCTTATTGTTGATAGGTTAAATTATAAAAAAGCAAAGCCTTTCTGAAAGGGAAATTGAAAAAAAAAAACAGAATTATTTGTTAAAATCATAGTGCAACAACCACCTTTAAAAAACATGGAAGAGGCATCATGAAACAGTCTTTTGAACCTTTTCAATACGTTCTTTTATATATATATATATATATATATATAATAAGATAAATCAATGAAGCAATTGGGGTGAGCTTGATTGCCAATTTATATTATTCCATCACAAGTGAAATAATCCATTGATTTTTCGACATGTTTTAATTGCAAGTATTTGAATCTGTTTGATAACGTTATCTTTTACATATCCTATAAACCTTAAACACACCATATGTATGTATCTCAAGATTTAATGTTCTTGATTTACTACTCACATAACTTTCATATCCTAAAAATTAAAGGGTTTAAGTCTCTCAACTAAAAGCAAATATTTCTAGGCTAATGTACCGACCAAAGTTGAGATTTTTCGGGATCCCACCTTGTAATTACAAGTAGATTTTTCGGGTTCGAGGGTGGAGGTGAAAAGAGCTTTAGCATTTTTGTGGAAGAAGGAAAATTGGTGGGTAATGCCAGTCTTGGAAATGGAAAACGGAACTTGAAAGAGGAAGAGGGTGATTTTTAGAAGTAACAAATCAAAGAGGGATTTTTAGTTTAGACTATTTACGTTTTCAGCCAAAGAATGTGAGTAATATATTTTCTCCATGATTTGATTGTTAGTAGAAAAATATATTAGTAGTTGTGTATTGCTTCTTTTCTAGAAATTCATTGTTGTGCATTGGCTTAATTTATTTTTTAGCCTTAATTTGGTAATAGTTTTTAGGGATTGTAATATATATTTTTTCCAGATTAATTCATTAAGGTTCAACGTGAAAACAATTGAGGCGTTTAACTCAAAACAGAGAAGCTGCAAAGAAAAGCCGTCTTAGAAAGAAGGTAACATAAAAAAGACATATATACACTGAAAAATCACATACATTTGCTTGTTTTCTTACTTACTTGTCCATAACATATAAACTGATGCATATATATATATATATATATATATATATGTGTGTGTGTGTGTGTGTGTGTGTGTGTGTATGCGCATGTGTGTGTTTAAACAGGCATGTGGTCAACAACTAGAGTCGATTAGAATAAAACTAACTTAAGTTGAACAAGAACAAGAAAATAGTGACTTACAAACAACTTTGATAAATCAAGCTTGGTCTCCTGATGGTTTATACCTCTCATTTGGTTTAGTAGACCCTGTTATCCACATATTTGATATTAGGTATAATGCCCGGAGGCTATCCCAGTCGATAAGAGCTTATCAGAAACGAGTTTTTAAAGTTGTATGGCATTACTCTTTACCACTTCTCATTTCCATATCTTCTGATCTACAAATTGGACTGCACAAGAGGTAGCTGTTCCGTCTTCATAGCTCTCAGCGTTTCATTCCCATGAGTAAATAACTTCTTCCTTTCAGCTCATTTTGATCCGATTCTTGATCCTCATTTTGCCTTGGATCTAAAATCTTGCAACTTGTTCTGAAAGAGGAATTTCTCAGTGAGCAGTTTTTGATTATCAAGGAAAACCTAACCGGTACTAAACTGAACCCACATATTGCCACATTTTTATTACATCAAAAGATATCATTAATTCATGGTTCCCATTTTGTTGGGTGTCAATTCGCTCTGCGTCGCGTTGCATGCATGCATTTAAGCCTTGGTAGAAAGCTCTTTTTAACTTTTATATGCTAAAGAATTGTAAGAAAGCAAAAGTAGCTTTGTCACTTGGATGACTTGGATGTAAGTGTTAGATATAGATGTGTTGGATACAGGTAGTTCAACTTTCTAAGTTTTTTTTTAGAATCATATTTTATATCCATGCTCGTATATGCGTAGTACATAGATATCAAATATTATCATTGACCTTGCCCAAAGGTGAGCTTCAAGTCAAGATCTATGGGGCTTGCTTTCCTTTACATGGGTTAGAGTTCTTTTAGACATTTCAGTTTGTTGAAAATCAATGAGGGCTTACCTTTTCTCTATATTCAAAAAAGTAAAACTTATTAACATAGTAAAACTTAAATGAAAATATCCCTAGTACTAGTACACAATTTCAATGGGTTCACCAGGATGTGGATGAAGATATTTACGAATTATGATGTAGTAAGATTTTACGATTTTTTAATTATATGTAATATTATAATTTAAATCTTAGTCTTGTTAAATATTTTAACTATTTTATATGTACTATTATTTTTGCAATTAGTTACTAAAATTTCAACTATTTTATGTGTACTGCAGAACAAATGCCTAGAAGAAGATTACGAGATCTAAGTATTGTTCAGAATACTCCAAATTTGGAAGAAACAAATAGAGAACAACAGACTATTATTGGATCTTCGAATGTTCCGGAAACACCTAACGAGCCTGCAGAAATTCAAAGTAATGTTAAATTTAATTTACATGCGTGTTGACTTTTATTATTGATTTCTTTTTCAAATTCTTATATTATAATATACCATTTTTCAGCTAAAAGTTGTGGGACGCGCAAAGGTCGAGGACGTACGCTACTTAAAGATTTATACGAGTTAAATCCTGTCGAGCGTGTCAAAGTATCTAGAAACAATCTTTGTCAGCCTGTTGGATCAGAAGCTCGACTTTTAGCAGGATATTTGGGCATTATAGCACGAAATGCCAATATGTTGCCTATCAACTACGAATCATGGCATCAAATGCCTGATAGTAACAAAAATCAAGCTTTCGATAATATTAAGGTAACAAAACATGAATGTAATTTATAATACTTTGGTTTAAGTTTCATTTATATTTACTTTCTAAACTTGTGATTTTTTAGGAGAGATTTGCTTTAGAGGTATCGGATACTTATATCAAGAAGGCATTGGGAAAAAAATGGAGAGACCATAAAAGCAATTTAAAGAAAGAATATTTTAAGAAAGATATAAGCCTCAAAGAGAAATTGCGAAATGTCCAGCCAGGAATGCTGAGGTACCAATGGGAAGATGCGATTAGATTCTGGAATTCAAAGAAAGGAAAGGTATTACGTAATTCCAAACTCTTATAATTATTTCGATTTATAGTATTTACTATATACGTAATAATAATTTCATAATGTAGGACCGTGAGAGAGTTGGAACAAGCAGCGGGCAAAAACAAAAATTCACGCACACAGCAGGGTCGAAAAGTTTTACTTGTGTAGCTGAGGCCGAGGTATTTTGAATTTATTAATTGTGTCAAATATTAATTACTTTCTATTAAATAATATTTTTACTACTATATTGTAGGAACTCTCGTCTAGTCAAAAAGTTGGACGCCTTCAACTTTTTAACATTACACATAGGAAGAAAGATGGATCTCCAATGACTTCTGAAGCTGGAGAAATTATGGTATATTTACTTAATAAAATTTGATTTATTTTAAATATTTATAATGTTTAATTATAATGATTTAATTATAATGGTTTCATTCGCCGTTAGTAGTTTTAAATAATGTTAAGTTATGTTGCATTTGTTTTTATTATATATTTCATTTCTAACTCTTTGATTGATTTATTAGGAGAAACTAAAGGATAAAAAGGCGGAGTATGAAGCGGTTGCTTCGAGTGATAGTTCTGTCAATCTTGAGGACATTGATAACAGAATTATTACTGAAGTTTTGGGTCCTGAAAGGTATGGTCGGGTTCAATTTCAAGGATCTGGTGTTAACCCACCCAATATTTTAGATCCAGCTCGTAGCAATACATACCTTCGGGGAGTCAAGCTCAAGCTGAAGTTCAGAGGTTAAGAGACCAGATGGCTCAAATGCAAGCAAGTACAGTTGAGCAAATTGCTCAACTTAAAGTGGAGGCAGCATCGAGAGAAGCAGAGGTTCAAGAAAATATGAAGAACTCCAGTTACAACTTAAAAAAGAGGCAGCAGCGAGAGAAGCAGAGCAAAACAGAAAATACAACGAACTCCAACTACAGCTTCAGAATATGTTGAAGATGTTTCAACAGTTGCAGAATCCACCATCTTAGACGTTTATTTTCTTATTGTAAAAATGTTTTAACAATATAACTTTTAACATTACTGTAAGAATATTTTGTTATTTCATTTATTAATTTAGATAATATATCTTTCGTTGGATTTTTGAATTATCATTTAGATTTGTTGTTATTGGTTGGATTTAATGTTACAGGAAGGGTTGTATATGAATGAAAATAGGATATTAGAAATCTGCTAAAATTAGTAGCGTTTTTAGTAAAAACGCCACAAACATGACCTTTAGTGGTGGTTTTGTAAAAGTGTCGCTAAAGGTCATGTTCTTTAGTTGCGTTTGTATGAAAAGCACCGCTAAAGGTCACGTTCTTTAGCGGCGTTTTTGTGAAAAGCGTCGCTAAAGGTCACGTTCTTTACCAGAGTTTGTGTGAAAGGTGCCACTAAAAGTCACGTTCTTTAGCGGCGTTTGTGTGAAAAGTGCCGGTAAAGGTCACGTTCTTTAGTGGCGCTTTCTCAAAAACGCCGCTAAAAGTCATGTTCTTTAGTGGCGTTTTTTTACATAAACGCCGTAAAATGTTAGCGGCATTTTTTGTGGTGCTTGTAAAACCACCGAAAATAGTTTTAGTAGCGCTAAGGCCCAAAAAAAGGCCACTAAAAACATGTTTTGTTGTAGTGTATTTTTTGTTGTTGTTTTAATAATGAATTAGATGGTTCATAGTTGAACATTAATCGATCAACTTATAAATCCTTGAATTTTATTTGAATTCAATTGATTAATTAATACCTTGATATGCATATTTGTTTATCTCAAAATACATAGTCCTTATCTTCAAGAATCTTCATCACTGTTCTTTGTAGTTTATTCTTTAACTCTGTTTCTTCCTCTGTTTCAACAATGACAGGATCTTTAGGAACATAAAGGAACAATATTTTCACACCCAATCAAGAGAAACAAAGATGAAACCTGTTCTATTAAAAGATAATAGGAATGGAATTTTGAAAATGAAGTTGTATGCAATTCTTTCACCCATTATCTAAGTTAGATACATTGAAAAATAAAATATTCACATTAATGCAAAAGGCTTATAATTTGATAAAAAAGTATCGAACAAACTAAGAATTAGGAGATTATATCTATAAACCAAAACCCTTTATAAGAACCTGTACAAATCTAGGGGATTTGAAATTTGGGTCTCAATTAAAACTTACTAGATCTTGGATCCTACGAGACGATCCAAAAAATGCTTCACTTCTTTTTTCAGTGGATTAAGCTATCAGGAATTTCTAATTTTGAAGAGAAAAAGATTTTTGGTGTGCGAAGCAGGTTGGGAGGATATGTGATTAAAAAAAAATTAAATTAAGTGTAGAAGAGATGAAGTTAGGGAAGAAGCATAAAAAAAGGGAGGCCTGAATCACCTTTTAGTGCGAAGAGCACTGAATGGTATGATGCATTTTCAGCTGAATAATCCCGTAATGGAATATGATTGTAATAACTTATTACAGTCAACCAAACAATGGTTTGGTAATAGGCCCATTGAATTAGGCTGTAATACATTATTATTACAGCCAACCAAACATAATGTTAAATTTTTATGGATTATATAATCTTAAACCTTCTATGCTAAGCTAAAAATAAATGAAAAGATACTTGAATTAATTGCATGTTCTTCATTTGATAAAAGAAGTGATAAAAAAATTTACGAGTTTTGTTTAAAATAGAAGATAAAATTAATTAATTGCAATGATTTTTCTTTATTTTTAGCTTAGCATGAAAGATTTAATATCACATAATTAAAAGAAATTTGGTTTCATAAAAAACTATTAAAGATAATAATTTTCATTGGTTTCAAAATTTAAATTTAGAATTTTTGGCAATGAGATAGACAAGTACAATTTGGAAATTTTTGTTTATTATTTTAGTTTTTACTATTTTTTTCACTTTAATATTTAATTTTTTTAACCCAATCAATATTTTACAAAGATATTTTTTGGGTGACCGAAATGAAAGCGACTTAAAAGCCGGATGACTAAAATGAAAGTGTAAACATGATATGACATGTATAGTTAACGCTTAGGTGACTAAAATGAAAGCAACCTAAATGTTGGGTGACCAAATTGCAAGGATTTCATATAGGTGACCAAAATGAAAGCATCTTAAAAGTTGGGTGATCAACTAGTAGTTTACCCTAAAAAGTTTTGAACAACTGTCACGTGGCAAAAAAGTAAAAGGGCAGGAGCCGTTAAAATTTTCGGGCGGATTATTCCCTATAAATGCCCAACACCTTTGGTAAAATTCCTTCCTTCCTCTTTAACCTTCTTCTTCCCCATTCATCCTCTCTTTTCTGCATCTCAAATTTCCAATAATAATAATAATGGAAAATCAAAACCCGCTCCAAAATGGAGATCTTGAGGGTGCCGTCGGAAACGGTGGTCGCAGTGGTGATGGATCGGCTCTGATCTTTCTTGGAACCGGCTGCTCCAGTGCCGTCCCAAACGCTATGTGCTTGATTCAGCCCTCTGATCCTCCCTGTCAAGTCTGCTCCCAATCCCTCTCCATCCCTCCCGATCGTAACCCTAATTACAGGTCTCCTTTCCCCTTTATTTTTTTCCCTAAAATTTAATTGTGCATACAATTTCTTCTATACCGCAGATCTAAACTTTTCCGTGCATTTTGTTCACTAGTCATTCTTGTGTGATATGAACATTGTCTTGATATTTTTTTAAATAATTTATGAAATATCGTTGGTAACTTGTTGCTGTTAATTTAGTAGTAAAGAAAATAACTTAGTTTAAGTTTGGTATTGATTATCTGTCATTTGTTTATTATACCCAATTCCTGCACAAATCCTCACAATTAACGTGCAAAAGTAATTTTATTGACAATGAGAAAAATATTGATAATTCAAGTACTATAATAACTGATATAAAAATATTTTAATATTGTAATTTCTTGGATAAAAATGCATTTTATAATAGATTCTGTTAATTGAAGAAATCTTAATGTAAAAATAAAATATTTTTGCAATGCAATTTAGGAATATAATTAACAATCTTGTTCATTTTCACAAGTTCAAATGATTCTCCACATCTGTGCTTTCATTATAGTTTCTCAAAGAAATTTAAGGTATGCCAGCTTTGATTTTTTTTATCCTTTCAGGTGCAATACATCTTTGCTTATAGATTATTGTTCCAGCGATGGTATACGCAATTATATTATTATTGATGTGGGCAAGACATTTAGGGAACAAGTTCTTCGGTGGTTCACTTTCCACAAGATTCCTCGTGTAGATTCTGTGAGTTTAAGCTTAGCATAGTGACCATCTTATATTTAGTTTATTGACTAGTGCAATTCCAAACTAGTACTAATTTTCCTTTTGTGAACTCTAGATTGTTTTGACTCATGAACATGCTGATGCAATTCTTGGTTTGGATGATATTCGTGCCATCCAACCTCATAGTCCTACTAACGATATTGATCCCACCGCCATTTTCCTAACTCGACATTCAATGGATAGGTATAATATGAATTTTTATTCTTGGTTTTATTGTGCATAAATACTTTTCTATCTCCAGTTATGCAGATACATTATTAATATATATGTTGTTCATATATTTGTATAATATGCTCTAAATAGCTAAGTCAAAAGTAAGGTTTCAAGACATTAGAATTGGAGCTGATTGTCCAAACCGGCTGTAAATGGTAGAAAGGATGTCTTACGTTTTATGCTGTCCTATCTCAAGCAAACCTTGGCTGATGTTTTCTTTGTTGTGTCCAACAGCATTGCCACAAAATTTCCGTATTTGGTTCAGAAGAAACTTAGAGAAGGCCAAGAAGTAAGGCGGGTGGCACAGCTTGACTGGAAGATAATAGAGGAGCACTATGACAAACCGTTTGTTGCATCAGGACTGAAATTTTTTCCGTTGCCAGTCGGTCCCCTGTCTCCTTAGATAATATAACATCTCTGCCATCACTAATTCATATGTCTAAGTGCTTGATCGTACCTTCGATATAGGTGATGCATGGAGAAGATTATCTCTGTTTAGGTTATCTTTTCGGTGAAAAGTGTAAAGTGGCTTATATATCTGATGTTTCACGTTTTCCTTCAAACACGGAGTATGGTAGGTGCTGCATTTTCTCCTTTTGCTGCATTTTCTCCTTTTCTTGTGTGCTAACATACATTTACACCTTCAAACATTTTCGTTTTATTGGTGATGTTAAATGTAGGGATGAGACTTCTATCTGCTACTTTGTCATCTTGATGAGCTTGTAAATGTTAGCATTTTATGCATGTTAGATTTTGTTTCATGTGTTAATAATCAAGGAAATATATAGATTGCGGTAAAGCTAGCTTCACACATCAGTATATCCTTCAAGCTTTTAATTCTTTACTCTTTCTTTTACTGATAATAGGTTGTATTCTTAGTGAGACCACTTTCCAGCAAGTTTCACAAACAGGAAACCTTTTTAGGACTTGACCTAAAAATGAAGATAAGATGCTTAGAGATCATCCTTTTACTGAGTGTTCTGGTCATCTTTTACGTTAAGAGGGACTTGGTGAAAGCAAAGCACATGTTCTCTCACTTCGAAGTTTTTGGTGTTCCGAGACTTTTCCTTTTTTCTGAATGATTTGCTTTTGATCTGAGTTTTCATGGTAAATAAACTATGACATAAATTGATCAGTTATTTCCAAAAATGGTGCTGGACGATTGGATCTTTTGATATTGGATTGTTTATACAAGGTATGTTTCTCTCTTGATTCTTTCCTTTTTATAATGTTGACTACCTGCATTTTGTTGGTGAATTGTCTAGGTCTACTATAACTAGAGAAATCTTTTACAGAATTTTATTCATGCTGATTCTTACATAACTTAGATCTGTCTATATCTCTGTACTGCAATGCATCTTAACCTATATCTGTCTATCTCTGTGCTGCAGTGCATCTTACGTTCTTACATCTAGTTTGGTACCATAAATGATTATTTAATATAGTTGACATGTCAAGTGGGGTTGGATTCACTTCTGGGTTACCAATGATGGTCTGTTGATTTGTAAGAGGTGGGAAAGGGGGCATGGTTAAATGGTAATGTTGTCTAATATTGTTATTAACTTAATTTTTAACCACTGGTTTGATAAAAAAAAAAAAAAAAAAAAAAAAACTATATTATGAATGAATATAAAAAAACAATCACATAGTTTGATATAACAAAATTTTGAGAATAAACTATATATATTACCTTAACCTAACCCTTGAAGAATTCTTGTGTTTTTCTCTCTAATCAAGAAGATGATTGAGATCTTTATATGCTCCCTCTGTCCCAATAAGAATATCATAGTTCACATTTTTTAGGCAATTTTTTTTAAATTTTGACCTAAATTACTTTAAATATTTTAATTAATTAAATTTAACAAAAAATATTTAAAAACTGCTTTAATGAAAAGTTTTATAATTTTTTTTTTCAAATTTGTATCCACAATAAATTTTACATAATAAAAGGTTAAAGTTGAAAAAGTTGACCAGTAAAAGTCAGAATGTGAAATTTTGAATGAGACAGAGTGAGTACAATCTAGTGCATTAAAGTGTAATTTCCTCAGCTTAGTTTGATCATGACCGGCTTATGGATTTCTTACTAAATTCATTTGAAGAACTTGTCTACTGCAATTGAATTGTTCACTCTATTAATTATTGTCTTAAATGATTTTTTATTGCCCTTTCAGTGATATATTGCTTTGCTTGCTATGTATATTCTTCTCTGAAGTAATGTCTTCTGTTTTCTGCATACCAGAAAGGATCCTTTAATGTTCACTTATGCTTACCTCAGGTTTGTTCGACATTTTCCTATTATTTTCTTCATTTTAGTTTTCAATGGTCACTGTCACTCATATCTATCCACTTATTTTTGCAGACTCTTGGGGCTATAAAGAGGATATGTCCAAAACGAGCTCTATTAATTGGAATGACACATGAGTTCGATCACCACAAGGACAATGAGTTTCTTATGGAATGGTCTGAGAGGTACTCCGGTTTCCAATTGCTTTACAAATTTTATGTAGTCTACTGAGTTCCTCAAAAAGATAATAAAAATGGAAAAGGAAGAAACTGATATAAGATGCTATTTTCCATGTAATCTCTATGTAGGGAAGGAATCCATGTACAACTTGCACGTGACGGTTTGAGGGTTCCCATAGACCTATAATGAGGTAGGGCTTGTCCTCAGAAAGTTGTCTTAGTGCTAGATGAGAATATCCTACTCACTCCTAATTATTATTTCTTTTCTCTGTTTATTTTAAGAGGAGTATCAGATTTCTTTAAATTGTATTAGGGATGCCATGTCTTCTAAATAAATGTGATTATTTTTAAGCTGTTTGCTGGAAGTTTATTTGCGTCTTCAAGTCCTACAGAAGAAAAAAGACTCCTCTTGTTTATGCAAGTTTGAAATAGTGGATCCGATACTTGAAAAACATTCATACCATTTGATGGGAGGACAATTACATTGTGTTCACAATAAAAAATATTTATGTTAATCAGACTTGAGTGTGACTTTTGATATAGGTATGTGTGTTTAATCTTTTTGAAGTTTTTCTTTGATCATATTTTCATAGATACCCATATCTCATGGGACAAATACTTTTAGAAAAATAGGAGTCTTCGTAACATAGAAATTATTTGTAGCTTCAATAAAGGCTATTGTTCATGGTTTTATCAGAATTGTTATTGTTTAGGTGTGATTGCCACCAATCTTTTTGTTTAGGTGTGATTGCATCACTTAATAAAACATTTTATTAAATCGATTTTGGTCTACGTAAATTAAAAAAATGAGTTCGAGAGCCGGTTACGCATGAGGAAGGGTTAGAATTGATTAAGTATTACCCTTATGTCTAAAATTTAAAAAAAAATTGAAATATGGTTCCTTTTAAAACGTTTGAGTGGTACAAGTTGGTCGTAAAATATTTCGTTTCAAAGGAATACAGAATCACAACAAGGTGGTATATTCTTCCATGGTAGGCACCAAGTCTACTTCCCCAAAAGTGAAACAACTATAGGCGGAATTCTAAAACTGAGTCATAGCTCGGAATAACTGCTTATCTACTTTAATATCGAACAAATAGGGTATATCACCATAATTTTGATAGAACAACTGTTTGGATCCCTCATACCAACGAGCCCATATATCTCTCAATTCTTGTAACTCATTCTGTGTTACGATGATACAGGTGAAGTTCTGTAACCCCGATGTATATCCTTCTGCCAAGCAATCCCCTTGCTCTGATTGTAACTTCTCTGACCATGTACGGACGGCCGTATTCTCCTCGACTTTATCTAGAAATTCATTCTCCATGTTAAATTTTCTAACTTAGTAATCGAACTCGAATCAACTAATATGCAATGTTATGCAAAACACAATCAAAATAAAATAAAACAAGTCAATATCAAATATAAGTAATAAAATACAAGCAAAACAAAGATAATCTAAAAACATATATGAGAAACAACTAAGGTTTAACATGGCTCTACCTAGGGATGACTCTTAAAGTTTACTATATGTGGTTCGGTTCTAAAAAAAAGGTACCTGAGCTAGCAGATTCCTCAATTCTCGCCCATTATAGGCTCATATGGATCGAGTTCAGCTCAAAGGAATACATTTCCCTATGACCATGAGGAGATGAAAATCTCACGAAATCATAGGTACAGATGTATCCCGGAAGTAATCCACTAACCCATGCGGAGGTGAAAACTTCACGAAGGCATAGTTTCTCACTCCCACTTAAAGGTATAACCATAATGGTCATGCAATGCAATGCAATATTATTCTACAAGACTTGGACCACCACAATCATGCAAACAAATGCAACAAAGAATCATGATTTTCAAATTAAATTTTCAACTTTAGACAAAAGGACAGTAAATAATCAATTTTATGGCTTGGCTCTCTTGTTCAATCCCCAGTGGAGTCGCCAAGCTGTCGAAACTATTTTTTTAAATTGAAAAAACGGGAATCGACTTTTAAAACAAAGTGTGAAGTCGCCACCAATCTTTTTGTTTAGGTGTGATGGGATCACTTAATAAAACATTTTATTAAATCGATTTTGGTCTACGTATATTAAAAAAATGGGTTCAGGAGCCGGTTACGCATGAGGAAGGGTTAGCACCCTCACTACGCCCAAAATTGGTACTGAATTGATTAAGTATTGCCCTTATGTCTAAAATTTTTTAAAAAAAATTTGAAATATGTTCCTTTTAAAACGTTTGAGTGGTACAAGTTGGTCGTCAAAATTCTCTCGTTTCAAAGGAATACAGAATCACATCCAATACGATAGGACATGATCCTTTATGCCTTCAAAAACATGATGAATTGTCAACTTCCAAAAGCTCCTATGTTAACTATTACAAAAGGATGCTCAATTATTTAGTCCAATGAGAAATCGAAACCCAGCACTGTAGGGCACGATTCTTCGAATTTCTAAACATTGAACATTGCCTAATTTTAGAATTTTTAAAATAAACCATTGTAAATTAGCTCAAAATGCATTAATTTTATTTGAAATAAAATGGGATAATTGGTTTTAAAGAGTTAAAAATTATAAAACAACATTTGTAAACCAAAAGAAAAATAACAATCATGGGATAATATGCATGCATAAAATACAATACTTGGTGAATGAAGATAACATAACCCTACTTAACCAACTAACAAAACAAACAATTAATCCAAAATACAACCAAATTCACAAGCATGGGTGAACAACAATTGATTTAATAATACATAAAAACGAATAAATGTGGTGTGGCAAATATACATGAAATAATATAAAAGCAATTAACACATGATATACCAAACAACATAAAACTAATACGATACAAAAACAATTTCTACAAAATGATGCATTGATGAGCAAATAACACATGCTAGAGCTTGGAATAATTTTTTAAAAAGAAAACTAAGAATATATATGTAATTTTTTTTAAAATAGGTGTTGTAAAAAAAAGAAGACATTTGAATCAAATAACATGCCAAATGATAAAAAATATTTGTTTAAAATTGACAATATACACACAACATAGAAAAATTCAAATAATGTATAAAATACGAAAGGATAATAAAAATACATTATAAGATATAATCTTAAGAAATACCCTACACATAATAAAGTTACAAAACCTATATACATGAATAGATTTAGAAGTAATTATTTGCCAAAAATAACATGGATTAATAATGCATATAAGATTAAACTAATTTTGCTATAAATTATATACGTAACAGATTTAAAAAAATGTAATTATGTATACAAAGAAAAACTATATGTATAAAGTACATGAATTTAGCGATGTATATAGATCAAACATATGTACCAATATATATATATATATATGCATATATAATAATAATTTAAAAGATACATAAGATATGTAGGATTTTTTTTTAAACAACAAAGATGTAAAATAAAATATGTGAATAAATTTAATAGAAATTATATATAAAATAACATAAGATTAATAATATACATCGAGTAAAATTAACTTGATCATGAATTATATATATATAATAATGTATAAGAACATTAATAAAAAAATATATTATACAAAATGTTAAATGATAGGATAAAAAAATCTACAATAATGACTTTAAAAAACAAAATACCACAACAAAATAGCTCAAAATATAAAAAAAAAATAATGTAAAATGGTTTTAAAAAGTGATGAAAAACTTAATTAAAATAAAAGAGATAATTTATAAACTTTTGAAATTAAAATGAGGACCAGCGCGCAATGTGCGCAAATTCCCAGGGACTAAAGCTGGAAATATTACAGGCCCCAAAACAGAGGGTTTAGGTGCGGGCTAAATTGATACGATACTCTGATTCCAGGTAAAATTTTAAAAAACAAATAAAGTGTAAATAGGACTTAATCCAAAACCAGTGCGAAGGAGAAGGGCCATGCGTGCAAATTCCCTATTTTAAGCAAAGGAGTGCGGATTCGGCCTACTAACTGGGTCAACGCGCGGATCGTTACCCCTTTTGAACGGCGTCGTTTTTAATTCTGTCCTTAAACCCTCATTCTTACTTATTTTCTTTTAAAACATAACCAATCCTTTGATTTAACAAACAAGGGCACCATTCTGCTAGGGTTTATTTAGCACGCAGCCGCCGAACCACCATCATGTTTGGTGACTAACAACGCGTAAACAGTGCCCCGATCCTGTCGTTGAAGGTGGTCGACCACGCCTAAAGGGATTTAGTAAGTGTATTCTTGCTCCTTTTCTTCTTTATTTGAAAAAAAAAAAACTTCAAATCTCATGTTATTTTTTTAAAAAAACGAAGAGAGGTTCATAGAACAAAGAAGATTTCAACACTGTTCGACCCCTCGCCCTTACCTCCACATCTCCGAGGTATTCGGGCTCTCATTGGCGTCGACTCACATACTAAAAAAATCCGAGCCAACCAAAAAGAAAATAAATTGAAATAGAAGAAAAAAACTTGAAAGCACATTTGCTAATTTTTGATTGCTTTTCTTCTATTCGATATGCATAAGATTTTCAGAGTACAAATGATGGCTTTTTATAGCCAAATTTATAGAATTAATAAAAAAAAATCTATTTTCCTTCTGTCATTTGGCTGTGTATTCTGTTAGCTGCTTCTCGTGTATTCTGTTGCAGGTATGGCCGTACGGAGGAAAGAGGGGAAGTGCGCGTGAAGGAGGCCGTGCGTGGGACACCATTCGTGGGGAGCCCGATCCTGGCTAGCTGCTGGTGTTTTCCAGAAACCTCTAGGGTTTCTGGTGTTTTCAGTTATTGGGCCTTTTTTCAGGTCATTTTGGGTCTTGGGTTTGGGCTCGAAATTTTGTAAATGGGTTAGGTTTGGGTCTAATTTAGGCCCGGAATTTTGTAAATGGACATTGGCCTTTTAAACAATTTAGTTTATTATTTATTTTTTTTATTTTTGGGTTTTTGGTTTTTTATGGGCCGGGGTAAAATGGGCCTATTACAGTCATGTTATGAATCGAGTCACCAGGTAATTCTCGAAAAGCTAACTTTGATTGAGGAAGCCTTCCTTGTTGCGGTTTCAACCGCATGAATAACCTATGATTAATATATAGAACTCATAGAAATGACTTTAGAACTCGTCAGAAGGACTTCCTAACCTTATACTTGTTAGGAAGGGAGAAATGGAATAATTTGTCTTATTTATTTACTGAAGTACAAGTTTAGTCACTTATGTTTGTTTAAAATTAGTTTTTGTCATCGGACTTTGAAAAATTATTATATAACCAATGGTATCATCATTTCATACAAATTGTACAGCTAATCCTTGGTACATTTTCTTTTTTGAGTAATTTAATTCTTTTTTTCAGTTGTTTCTTTATTTTCCTTCTCTTGTATCGTAAAACAGGTGTACAATTTGCTTATGTCAAAATTATTTTTTTGATGGTTCCTTTGAGCCCATTTTCAAATAATCCCAGAAGCCTCACAAATGCAAGTGCTGAGAAGATAGCATCCATCCAAAGAAGCTCTTTACCAACCCAGTACATGTCAAACAGAGATACACGGTGTGCAGGGTGAGGAGGTCAAAAAGGGCAAAAGGATGATGCGATATATTACAGGAACACCCCTTCCAGAACCCCTTGTGTCAAATTAAGGCGGCCATCTGTTTGCTTCAGCTCATTGAGAGGTTTAAGAAGCATCTGCAGGCCATTTGAAGAAAAGTAAAAAAGAAAAACAACATACTTTCGTTGTTTAAGATTGTTACTACATGGAATAGGAGAGAACTCCATCTTACACAACTGATAGGACTGCGATCTTGCCCTAAGCATGTGTTATGTCCAGCCATTGCATAATACTAAGCAGCAGCAAAGAAGACAAAAAAAATGGAGGTGGACAGGGGACAAACAAAGACATTAGATGATATTACTTGGAAAGGGGATAAAGATAAGAAATTAGAAAAGCCAATTCCTCCACTACGAATAAAAGAAGAGTAGGGGAATAAAAGAAAATATTCCTCACAACCTGACGGAAAGTCACATTCCAATCTTTCAATCACCAATCATGTATAAGTTGAACTTCACTGTAAATGTTGCTCACTGCTCACTCATTTTGTACGACGGAAATCAATATAGCATTATCACTCTCGATCTCCACTTGGTGGTATCTTTTTGCCTAAGCTAACTTTAAGCACTCAAGTAGTGTCTGAGCTTTAACTTGAAAAATATTGGGCAATCCTATTACCATCTGAAAACCCCCCATCCATCCTCCATTTGGTCCTCCCACTATTCCCCCTATGGCTGCCCTTGGTCTAGTACTTGACACAGAGCCATCCGCATTCACCTTAATCCATCCATGAGGTGGAAGCTGCCACTAACCTTTAGTCATCGAAGTACTACTCCAATTATGAGGCCCACTTGTACCAAATAAAGGTCTCGTCCAAGCTTCCATAGACGCTAGCAGAGACTGACTACTACTAGTAGTCTGTATGAAAATGAAAGCATTTCGGTTCTTCCAAAGAAACCAACATACAATGGAAAAGAAGGTAGGCCATTCACTATTTTTGAACACTATATGAAAATGTTCCAAATATTCCAGAGCCGTCTAGGTATGATAGATTGCCAAATTACTTTAGAGAAGACACAACCCTTAATTACATGCAATATAGATTCAATGTCCAAAGCACAACGATCGCAGAAAGGAAAAGTCGCCATACTTCGCCTAGTTCATTCCTCGTTTGCTAGAAGTCTACCACGTGCCAATAGTTAGAGAAAGGTCTGAAACCTTTGCGACGCCTTAACTTTCCATGTCATTTCATCATTGACAACACTAATTGATACGTTATCAGCAAATAGATGTTTATAGATTCCGAAATGGAGAACTTACCCCTTGACAGCCATCTCCAACTTAAGTGATCCAAGCCTGCATTCGTCGATGGAGGTATATAAGCCAAAATACGCTCAGCAATCACCTGTGGAAGAATCGCAGCTAGCCAATGAACATTCCATGCCCCTTCAAACACTACATCACAAACACAGAGTGAGTCTTGAAAGGCCTCATGACCAATGTCATAGTGTCGTAGAATACCCAAGTCACGTAACCAATCGTCATTCCAGAATTTCACTAGCCTACCATCACCAACAACCCAATATATACCCTTTTGACTTCACTCCATATGTTGGCTATGGAATGCCATATATAGTAGTTACTCCAATGAATGTGCATTGGCAATAATCCATGCACTTTGTACTTATTTTTCAAAACCTGAACCCACAACTCCTTTGTACCAGTAACTAGTTTAAACCCCAACATCATGAGAAAAAAGTTTGTTTTGGTCTTATAATCTCCGACTACCTAGCCCCCTATACGCCTGAGGTTTGCAGCAATCCTCCCAACTCACAAGTGACGGCTTTTGCACAGAAGATGTTGAACCCTATAAAATCCACGCGCCAGTTTCTCAATCTCAGTACAAACTAAGCTAGGAATTTTGGTCATTGACATGAAATAGCTTGGAATAGCAAGTAATATTGACTTAACCAATGTTAGATGACTCGCCAGAGATAGTTTTCGTGCCTCCCATCAATTAAGTCGAGTGCAGCTTTATCAAAAATGAATTGAAATGTCCCAATACCAACTTGATTGTGAAAGAAAGGAACGCCCAAATACATACCTAGATCCCTCACCTTTGTAAATTCGAGACTGTTACATAAATTAGTTGATTCTTCCTCTGTAACATTGTTTGAGAAAAAAACCTGGGTCATTTGGCGATTAACCCGATGTCTAGAAAAATGACAGAAAGCCATTAGAACATTTTGGAGGCACTCTACATTTTTCCTGTTAGCTCTGCAAAAGAGAACCAGATCATCTACGAGGAAAATATGTGAAATACATGGTCCCCATCGAGAGAGAAAAAGAGGTTCCCTACTCCCCTCCTCCAAAGCAACTTCAATTAGATGTCCTAGACACTCCATTCCCAAAATGAACAAATAAGGAGATAATGGATCTCGCTGCCTGACCCCTCTCGATGGGGTGAAGGAATTAGTAAGGGACCCATTCTAAAGAAGTTGCATTGTCGAAGTAGATACACAACTCATGATTATACGAATAAGAGGTGATGGTAATTCCGCCTCATACAAAGTGTCCTCTAAGAAATCCCAACGGACCCTTCATAGGCCATTTCCAAGTCCAGTTTTACTGCCATCCATCCCTTTTTTCTTTTCGTGTGTTTCATTGTATGAATAGCTTCCTGCACAATTATAATATTATTTGAAATATTAGGAGACGGTATGAAGCTAGATTGGTTTTGCTTAACAAGAGTTTGCATCACTTGCCGAAGGCGAATAACAATAGTTTTCGAGATAACCTTGTACAAGACAGTGCACAAACTAATTCGCCTGTATTGCTTAATCAACTCTACATCAAAACTCTTAAGGATAAGAACAAGAAGCGTTAGATTGATGCAAGGATCCAAATTACTAAACACACCGCGTACCATTTCACAAACACTACTTCCCACTATCTCCCAGTTTGCCTGAAAAAATTTCGCATGGAAACCATCGATCCCAAGTGCCTTTAAAGGTGCCATACTGAAAACTAAGTGTCTAATCTCCTCCATCGACACCTTTGCCTCAAGAATTCGGAGTAGATCTGAAGGAATTTTTGGAAAAAAAAGCCCCTTAATCAGAAAATCGCCAACAACCATCATCTACTGAGCATGACTATTTCACCACATCCTTGAACTTTGGGTGCATCAGCCAACTAGCGAGGAAACAAAACAGTCTATCTTCTCTCCCCATTATCGCCTTATCAGTCGATACAAGTATCGAACGATAGATTCGATTTAAGCTTATGCAAATTAAATAGTCAATTAATGTTGGGTAAACTACACCACAGGTTACCAAACTATGGATCATTTTTTTTATCACCTAATTATGATATTTTTAAAAAAAAATTGATCACCCAACTACGAATTTGTTTCTTGTTTTTATCAGCCAACTATGATTGTTTTTTTTAAATTGGTTACCCAACTATTTGAGATTTTTTTTTTTGTCTATTTTCATTAATTACACTAACAATAAGGTGACGTAGCAGTTAAAAAATCAGTATAATAATAAATTTAGCTCTTAACTTTTAGATATTATATCAATTTAGTTATAATTTAAAAAAATTAACCCTCTAAATTTACAAAAGACTTCAATTTGATCTTAATTCTAAAAAATTCAAAGAAATACATAAAAATACCTAAATATTTAAAAAAATAAAATAAAAAATATATAAATAATTTCAAAAATATAATAATAAATTTAACTTTTATATTAATATCAAATAAATAAAAAAAAACCCTCCCCTCGTCCCTCTCCCTCTCTTCTGCTGTTGTATATAAAACCCAGGTTTTCTAGTGCAGTGAGTATTTAAAAATAATAAAATAAATAGAAGCTAAGTTGAAACTCTTTGCTATTGCTTTGTAAACAATAAGGTGGAGGTCTTTATTTCATTTCAACCACCATCTTTCAAACTTAAGCTAAAAGCCAAGTAATGATTGTTCTGTAAAAAATAAGTTTTGTGCCTTTATTGTAATTAATGAGCACCAACTGTAGAGCTAGAGAAAATCGAAATGGAGAAGTTGAATAAAAAAGGCACTTGAAGTGTTCACATTTTTTAGAGTCTCATAGTGTTTTGATCGCTTCTTTGATTTTTGTTTACTTAAATTCAAGGGGTAAACAATTTTGTCAATCTGCTTTGAGTTTACTTACATTGTGAAAATGTTGAAGAGAATTCTACCTACTGTTTACACAATAAAATTAAAAATGGAGTTGTGACTCCAATTCTAATTAAAATAAAATACAAATAGTAAGATTGGAAAATTCACGAGGGCGATGGCCGAGGCCCCGCGGTACGATACAGGCTGCACAAGAAAATTCGTATAAAAGTTTATTGTTTGATATTAATTTGAATAAGGTGTTTCAACCTTACTGTATTACTTCTATCAGATTTTGATCAGAATAAAGTTTTCTAAACTTATAAATAGACAGAATCTATACTCCTTGTAATAATTCGAATTCGACATAGTAAATTTTTTTCTCCTCTATCTATGTGTTATATTTTTTTCTTTTCTTGCCATTATTGATATTCTATTTTTACATAAACAAAAGTAACGATGGGAACAATAGTAGTAAACAAAATGTATATAAAATCCAGGTTTTCTACTGCAGAGTGGGTGAGGGGAGGGTTTTTTTATTATTGTTTAATATTAATATAAAATATAAAATTATTATCATACTTTTTGAAAATATTCATGTATTTTTATATATTTTTAAATTTTATATATTATTATTTCTTGTCAATATTTTTTTTATTTTTTGAATTTTTTAAAATTAGGGATCGAATTTATCATTTATAAATTTTCAGGGTTATTATTTTAATTCAAGTTTTGAGAGCAACAAATTGGAAGAGGCCAGACGGTAGAATTATTGGTAAGAAGTAAGCAGTTGAGTTGTGGTTTACATACATTCCCGAATGTTATAGGAAAGAAATGAAGAGTGTTGGGCCAAGGTGGTTCCCTTCAAGCAAAGTGTCATAATTTGCCGACACAACCACAACTTTACGTGTCTGCTACGATTTTAAACGCTCAAGTCTGAATTGAAGCACCACGAAATAAAGAAATAAAAACATTCCTATAGCAAAATAAATACAAACATTTTGACAAGTCAAATCCTCCGTAGATTATGACCATCTTTTCATTCCTACTAATTGTAAGTCCAATCGCTATTTAATTTTTTTAGTTTTTTTAATAATTTTGTATATTTTAGATTTATTTTAGTTGATTTAATTTTTTTTTATGTCTCTACTGTAAATATGGTGTGTGTTTTAGTGTTTTTCACGCATTTAGTTTCAATAAAATATTTCATGTGGAATTTGTAAGTAAAATAGATTTGAGAAAAAAAATGTCAATATATGGAACTATGATATTAAATGCATTAGGCCTAAAGTTGATCTAAGATAGTAAGTGTCACTTCAATACTTAAAGATTCAAAATTTGTAATTCGGACACATTTAAAATTTCCAGCCAGAACACTTTTTAATGTTTCGATCATTGATCGAGCTCTAGGACTCTATTTTGGGTGTACTTTATATCGTCAGAAAGGGAGTTTGAAGATCTATTCAAATATTGGAACACTAATTCCAAAAATGCATCATGATGAAATCCAAAAATAAAGAGAAAGTTACAAGTTTCAAATTGATGGACATTTTTTATGCATTTTTATGTTTGGATCATATCTTCTAACATACTTGGAGTTTGGAGCTGAAATTTCTACAGTGAATGTAGAAGATGTAGACCTTCAATCAAAATTTTTAGATTTTTCCCATTGGGACACATTAGCTTGGACAAAACAAGTCATCAATCAACATGTGAAAAATGACTCCAAAAGATGACAAACAAGTGGGCCTAGCAATATATTACTAGCAAGTCCATTGCATTGTCATTTTCCTCTTCACAAACCTCTATAAATAGCCTTTGTTTCATAATAGGAGGCATCTTGAATTTGAAATCAAGATCATTTTCTTGTTAAGTTTTTCTTTGTTTCTTTATTTGTCTAAAATCTCAAGTTTCTTATGTCTAATATGTCTTTTTCATGTAAATTTGAGTTGTTTAATTTGTTATATTATTCTAAGTTTTCAATGTTGAGACAAACGGGTGAAACTATTGGAAAATATTAAGGTAAATTTCATACTCGTCATTGAGGTAAAATTAATTATTAATCACTTGTTATAATCATACTTGTAAAGTAAGATATTTTATTTGTTATAGACAATAGATGACACAATGAATGCTTGGTTAAATTAACCTTCACTTGTTGTAGACATATAAAAATTAGCATAATAAATATTTGAAATCTTTTTTATAAGTTTTGAAGTTATCAAGTGATTATAATACCATATGTTATATTTTTGGATTGAACTTGAACAGTTGAAATTTCATATTGCACCATCCTTTGCTTATGAATTCATTTACTAAACTCTTGGACTTATTGAACAATCATATTGGACACTCCTTTGATGGACATACATTTGCTCATGGATTCATATGTTTAATTATTGGACGTACATTGCTAGATTATCTAATTGGGACATTGATCTACCGTAATTTGATATGGCAAATCAGGCTTTCCCGTTATACTTACAGAGCTTGCTCTTGAGCAAAATTGTGTCTTTTTCATAGTTTTTCATAGTTTTTAGAATTTAGATTTAATAAGTTTAAATGTCTCTTTTGACTTATTTTGGGACCCAAATTGGCCAATGGTGTAATTAGGGGGCCTAATATTTGATTGAGTGTTGTAGGGACACGTTGGAGGCTAGAATCGAGCGAGAACTTCACCAAATGAGAAGGTACACGATCTTCTACTCTTGGAATCGAGATACCTCCAACAGGCCCTAAAGATGAATATCACCTACAATGGTATCACAATATCCATGTTGGGTATTGCGATACCCAACTACTAAAGGAACATCCCAAGTCAAGCCTACCAATGATATCGCGATATCCTGCCCTTGGGTATTGCGATACCAACATCGTGAGGGGACAAAAATTTACACCAAAGTTAGTCTTTATCCAATCAAAGCGCCAATCATTGAAGGCCCATTCAAAGGCATTTTGGGCACAAAAAGGGTCAGAAATTGGTTTCTAAAAACAACTAAATTTGGCTAAAGAGAGAGGAAACACACTTAGGCTTAGTTTTAGATAGTTTCTCTTAGGTTTTCTTTATTTTTTTCTCTACAATTTTTTAAAGTTCTTATTTTTCATCATCTTTCATAGTTTTAGTGCTTACTTTTCTGCATTTTCCTTATTGTTCTTGTTGTTCTTGTAGTTAGTTAAGTTAGCTAACACTGTAGCTTAGGTTTATGTGCACCTTCAATCCCTTTCTTTGCTTGTAATGACATTTCAATCTTCTAGTTTAATGTATTTCAGTTTTCTTTAGCTTAATATGTTAAAGACTTTACCTTTTATGTTTTTAGCCTTTATTTCACCATTGAATGCTCAACTTTATTTTTCTTTCAAGTTTTATTGCTTAAAAATCCCAACTTTCATCTTTTTCTCAAGTGTTATTTTCATGGCTGCAATGATTTCTTTTTTTATATTTGTTAGCTTAGTTTTTTATATGGGTAACTAACCTTTTAAGGTGGTTGAATAATAAAGATGTGGTGAGTTGATTTTTGGATGGGGGACCAAATTGTAATAAATTGGACTAACTTGAATGAACCTAAATACTTAGGATTGATAACCCTAACGGAAGATTTAAACAAGTGAGACCAACAGGAGAATTTTTTTAGCATAATTCGTTAGTCCTAGGTTAGCCAATGAGATCGAGAGATAAACCAGATTAACTTATCTAATTTGGTAAAATTGAGACTGAGAAATAAAATGAACCATTTTAAGAGTTTAAATAATTTGGATCCCTAATTCGAGGATAGGTGAACCATATTAAAATCAATCAACCACCATTTTTTATCTATTAGTTAATTTCTTAACTTTGCACGTTTTCTAGTTTAGTCCTTGGTAGTTAGCTCTTAGATTAGCATACTTATTCTTGACTTTATGATTTTTCATACCATAATGTTTAGCGAGAATTTATTTAGACTCCTTATTTTTCATGTTCGTTAGCTAGAAATTGTTCAATTGCAGACTTTCTTGGGTTTGATCCTCGGAGTACTCCATACCCCGTTGTACAATTATATTACAATTGACATGTCACACTTGCAAATACCACATGTATTGTTGAAAAAAGATCCAATTTGAAAATGATTTTCTTTCATAGTGAAAAATTAAAATTTTGAAAATCGACTTAGTTCGTGATATTTATAGCAATAAACCCTAACTAAATTCATACATGTGTTTTCAGCTTAATGGATGTTTGTTGTTCCCAACTTTCAACCACATAGTCTTCTCCTCTATTCTCGTGCCGCAAACTGCTTCGAGTGAGGGCTCGAACCAATTGAATTGAAAAACAGAACTAGAAAAAGTTTTCTCTCTTTTATTTGGTGTGAAAATAAAAATTTTCTCTTTTTAATAAAAACAGGTAGAATTATTATTCTAGAAAAATATATTTGATAGTTGAGAATAAATTCTCTCTATTTTCTGACAGAATAATAATCTCTTAAAGTTGTGTTAATAGCTCTACCAATGTCATATATTTATAGGAAGAGAAACTAGAACCCTTGTTGAGTTGTAGTCGTTTATTTTAAATAGAAAAAAACAACTCCTACTTAAAGTAGAAGTGGGGTGGATGCAACACCCTGGTATTTCTACTAGGGTTGTCGCCCCTTTCATGTTATATGAAAGGTTTTGGGTCTTTCTCATATCGGGTCCAATTACGAGTACTTCCTAAGCCTTTTGACCCAATACTTTATAATGTGATCCAATCCGATTTGGTTTTTCTATTTCCTAAAATAAAATTTAATATTCCATATTAAATAATTTTCTCATCCCTATTTACCCCAAGTAAATTTTTTTAAAGATTTTACCCTTAGTAAAATTTTGAGAAAATATGTTCAATATTTCATAACTCAACATGTTCATTGTGACCGAATGGTTTATTTTCATTTTCAAGCTTCAAAACCGCTCAAAAACATAAACTCATTCTTCTGATCATTTCTAAGTATTCCATATAGAATTACAAAAGGATCATCTCCATTTTCATTTCCATTTTTGGAAACCTACATTTATTTCCAAATGATTTCATTTTTCCATTTTAAAAAAACCATAATCATTCCAGAATGTTTTCCATTTCTCTTTTCCTATTCATTTTGTTCATTTCTATTCAAACTTGCAATTCATTTCTAGTTTCAACGAGCTAGCAGAGGGACCGATTGGACATATATAATTAGGGCTCAAATTATTTATAATTAAGTTATGGATTTTCATTTATTAATTATAAACTCATTTAGTCACGAAGTCATTCCACTATAGTATCGTGACTGAGCTCTCCCTAACGACTTAACATTATGAAAGCAACTACTCAATGCTCATCCAATGATATTTTCATAAGTGTGTTACCCTCATAGGATAAAATTCGTTCTCCTAATATGATCCTATTTTATTTCATGGTAATCATTACATCTTCCTTCATGAAAAATCAATTACTATCGAATAGTAATTAAGTTATTCATCACAAAGACGAAAGACCCATGCCATGTTTACTTTTCATCAACCACGTAATGTCAATGAGAGGATATCATTTACCCATGTCTCGCGCTATGAATTCTACTATTGTGAATGATGCTACATACTGTAGAAGTCGTACACCCAACGCACCAAATTTATATTCCTTATCTATTCGAACTCAGGCTTTTACTTATATCAAAGTGTACGAGTCACGCATATATAGCCTGTCATCCATTCAAGATTTAGGTATGCCACACTATGAACGTCACAAGTGAATAAATCTATAAAAGGATTCAAGATCTATTTTGCTTGGGTCCTATCCGATTTACTGTCAGTCCATTTAGTCACATCCATGTATCTATCTTCTAGGAGTCATCCACTTCGATGCCGAAGACAAGACATTTCCCCAATTGGACTTGATAAACAACATATTAGTCTTTCAATTGGTTTGCTCATTTCCGATTAGACTAAGGACATGTTTAGGTTCGTCTACTAATATAAGTTGTCTTTCTGTATTACAATCTGACCATGTAATATTGCTTAATATTAGCTAAACATTAGACAACCAATGAATAACATTTTCTTCCATTTTGTTTTGCATGCCAAAACCATGTGAGGACAATATACAAAGTATTAATGTAATTCATAAATAATTTAATTAACCAATCTGTTTGAAAAATTACAAATGTACTTAGGCGAAAATACTACACTTAGGGCATCAAATCCAACACATATTAGTTCTATTCGATTCTTGTCTTTGTTTGTTGATTGCCTCTCCCTTGTTTGCGATAGTAAGGAGAGAGGGCAGTCAAACCTCTATTTTGTGTGGATTCTAGTTGAGTAATAACATTGAGTACTAAAATTTAATCTTAGTATGACACCAAAAGTTGATCCTCTAACCTCAACATATTTTCTTCCATGCATTTTTTTTATTTTTTTTAGTTAATTTATTTAAGTGATTTTTATTTTTATTTCTAGTGTTTCTTGCTCATACTTTCATTTTCGACACTCACTCTAACGTTAAGTGTAAAGTATTTGTTCTAGCATACTACTTGTAATCTTGTAAGCTCTAATCAACTTCCCAGTGGATCGACCTTGAACTCCCAAGATTTTATTACTTGAATATTACCTGCACTTGAGTTGCAGACCTAGAAAATCCCTGTCACCTAGTGATCCGAGTTATAACTAGGATTAAAGCCCCTTTTGTTGGGTTTAATAAATTATTAGTTAATTTTAAATTAAAATTTATTAAATAGTAAAAAATTAATTTATCATGTTTTTACTTATATCTTATACAATTCAAATTAATAATATATATATATATGCATTTAAAAAATAGTCGAATGTATATTTTTATTTAAGTTTATTGGTATAAAAGGCTCTTGAAATATTTAAAAAAAGACATTAATTAAGCTCCTTTGAATATTTTGTATCCAATTAAGCTCTCCAACTGAGAATATTGGTCAAATAAGTCTTTTGATCATTAGTTATTAAATTTGCTAATGTGGCAATTAACGGTAGATGGGTCAACAACCTCTATTCATGTGGTAGTCCATGTGGATTATTTTCTTGTTGTGACACTATGTTATCTTATTTTTCATGTTAGCAAATAATTTAAAATTTATAAAAAAATATTTTAAAAAATTAATAAAATTCAAAAAATATTGTTGAGGCAATTATGTGAACAGTGGCTCATGCAATGCCAGAAGTAGTAGCTACTACAATTAGCATTGCGACTAGAAACATAACTTGTTGTTTTCTGAGTTGGTAACCTTTTAGAACAAAATCCTTAGGCTATGAATCTTGTTGATATTCTGGAAGTATGACAACCCATTTATAAAAACCGATCCATTTGGGGCAACATATCTTAAGGATTGAATTGGATCGGATCAAGTAATCAGATCTTGTAAATTGAGTAATTAGTTTTTGTTGTGTTGAATTTTGAATTTAGAATTTTTTTTTTTTTTTAGTATCATGAACTTTATTAGAAGATTGTATATGCTTGATTAGCTGATTTTTAGTAGAGGGATTGATTATTCTTGATATAGTACATTAACAAGTCTTAAATGCTTATATATTTGAAAAGACTTGTATAGGTTTTTTATTGATAGTTTATATCACTTATCTTTTCATTGAGAAACCTATTATCGGGAGTGTATAAAGAGTGTAAGCAAGTTTTATTGTTTAGTTTACAACCTAAGTTTTCAATGAAAAACTTACAGTTGAGTGATATAGATCTTTAGGTACAAAAGTGAGGTTACTATATCAGGGTGCGATAGAACTTAAATCATTGGTTGAATTATGTTTAAAGATAGTGGATTATCTCATTGAGCTAGGATTTATAGACATAGGGAAATCAAACTGCGTAAACAACTTGTTTGTGTTTTTCTTTTATCTTGTCATAGTGCTACCTTTAGTGGGCACAACAGTCAACACTTCCATTTGCACACCTTGTTCTCTTTGCAATTATCAAATGTAGGCTTTAATAGTTGGTATTAAAACTTCCCACTTAACGTAACTAGTGGTGTTTCCTATTGTTGATAATTGTTAGAAATGGAAGGATTTTCGGTGTCTTGTCTCCTATACTTATTGGAAGGTTAGAACAAAGGCTTTCATTAAATCCATGGATGAGAAGCATTATGTGTTGTTCTTATTGGTTAGAAACCACCTATTATTGAGACAAAAATATGAAGAACCCCTAAATATGAATTGGTATGGACTATTGATGAAGAGTGACTTGCAAATGTCAATTCTAAAGCTTTAATGCTATTTTTTAGAGAATGAATGCTCAGGAGTTTAAAAGAATCTCAAATAGCACAATTGTAACAACCCAATTTCAGTGGTGTCGAAAACAGTGGTTTTGGGACCACAATTTCGAAGAGTGAATTATTACTTTAATATTTATTTAATGTGTACGAGATTATTTTAAGGTCATATTAAAGTTTCATTTAAGAAATTTTGAAGTTTAAATGGTTAATTAGGTAAAAATGACTAAATCGTAAATGTTTCAAAAGTGGGTATCTATTAGTTTAAAAGGCTAAATGGCTATGGAAAGGAAATCTAATGCATTTAGATAGTGATTATACCATAATTAAGTTAGTGGATAGTTATAGACAAGGTTTAATTGAATTTTTTGATTAATAATAAGGTTAAAGTCGTAATTAGTAAATAAAAGAAAATTTAAGTAAATAAAATACAAAAGAAAGATGCTATCTTCTCCGTCTTTGTTTCTAAAACCTAAAATAGCCATTAGAGAAGAAGGAAAGTTTGGCCAAGCACTTTGTTCTTGCATGGTATGTAATTTGTCCCATTTTTAATGATTTTTATGTTTTGGAACTCGTATAAGCTTAATCTAGCTAACCCGTGATTTAATTTGCAAAATTGTTAAAGGTTGAGGGACTTTCTGTAGTTGAGTTTAAATGTGTTTTGATGTTAGTTGATAGATTATCAATATTAGTTATTAAACAAACCTGTTTTGTTAAGTGATTTTTGATTAATTTAGAGTTTAGGGATTAAATTGTTTAAATGGTAAATGTCATGAATTTTGAGTAAAATGAGAAAAAATATGGATTAATATAGTTATAGGGAAGAATCAGCTATCATGTATGGAGGATTAAAATGGTTAAAATTCAAGTTACGAGCTTGAGGGCTAAATTGTGAAAAGTTAAAATATTAGAGGTAATTTCGTAAATTTACATAAATATGAATTATTGATTGAATTGAATACTTGAAGTACTTAATTTAATGAAATTATCTATTTAGATCAAGATAAACAACAACCGAATTTAAATCGAGGAAAGACAAAAGTTTCGGATTAGTTCCAACTCTACTTTTATGATTATAATTATCGAGGTAAGTTCGTATGAATTATAATCGTATTAATGTTAGTTAAATTGATTATCTGTTATATTGTGTTAGTTATAAATGAACTTGAATATACATGCATCGATGTTTTGAGTAATTGATAGATAAATGAGTCCGTTTGAACCTTAAGAATTTTAAGGATACGAATGACATGTCATTAGGGATTTCATGTTTTGGGTGCTGGTCTTAAATGTCCTACCGATGGCTGAAGTCCAGCATTTGTTGTGGATTCTCCACAACTCGTGTGAGTAGCATTGTGTAGCTAACATTCTGACCCACAACTCATGTGAGTAGGCCTATTTCACAGCTCGTGTGAGCACTAATGAAAAGGAAAGGTTACGGTTATATAGGAAGGCACACTATGTGTGAGCATTCCCTAGTATCCAATGTAATTCTAGATGGTTCAATAGGTAAGTAAAGGGTAAAGGCAAGGTATGTATACAATTAAACAATGGTTCATGATCTTATGAAAATGTTAATGAGTTAAATGATGTTTATATGAAATCTATTTACTATATGATTGAACTCATACGTATCATGGATGAACTTACTAACTTGTGAGTTTGATGGTTTTTATATAGAATTTTACTAAGCTTATGGTCTTGGTAATGATATTGTGCTTATTCTATAATTGTGCTAAAGAAATGGTAAGTTATGTTTGAGTTTATATAAGATTACTAAGAACTAGTTGCTTACGTAGTTATTTTCATTTATTTCGTAGATTATCAAAAGCTCGACCGATTGGAGGCTTGTTGGAGATCTATTACACTATCAAGCAACCATTTCGGTAGTTTTTGAGTTATTTTGACCAAGGTTATAAATGGCATGTATAGGACCTTTTGTAATGATAGTTCTTGAACGTGTTAATAGTTGATTTGGTATGTATATGCTTTTGAAGTTTATGTTTGGTTTGATGAACTTTGGAGCTTTGACAAGTTAGGTCATGTTGGTCACTTTAGGTACTTGTAATGTATGATACTTTTTGGTATGTTTGTGATGATATGTAAATGGTTGTATGTGATGTCATTTGGTAGTTAAAGGATCTAGGTTTTGTGCTTGAAATGTGGCTATGTTGCTTTGTTTTGATTATTGATGTTTTAGTATAAATGTGGTGTCTTTGAATGACACATTCATTAGGTGAAATAGGTTGAGTGATGCGGTATGTTTATATATGTTTAAAAAGTATTTAAGTCTCTTAAATGTGTGCACAAATGGAATGGTTGATTAGGTGTGTTGTGGCCTTGAAATGGCTTGAATTAGGGTCAAATTATAGAGCACATAGCCTAGGACACAGGCTGTGTAACAACCTAATTTTCAGTAGTGTCGGAAACAGTGATTCGAGATCACTAAATCCGATGAGTGAGTTAAAAATTTAATAAATTAATACCTATGAGTCAAGTGTGATTATAGAAGTATTTTTTTTTATTAGTGAATTTTGTGATTTAAAAGAATTAATTAGGTAAATCAGGTTAAAAACGAGGTATTGAGACCTCGAATTCATAAACTGAGCCATAAACATTTTTATAAATATTTGTGGAGTGTTATTAAGTTAGTATTAAAGTTACGTTAGAAAATTTTAACGTTTGGTTAGTCAATTAATTAAAAAGGACTAAATTGAAAATAGTGCAAAAATTTGGTAAAGTGATTAAATAGTTTAACTGACTAATAAGGAGGGATTTAAAAGGCAATTAGACCCAAATTATATGGGCTGGACTGTTTGGGCAAGAAAATCAGCAAAAAGACAAGGAGAAACAAGGGCAAAATTAGAAATTTTGCAAATTAAACATATAAAATAAAGACAAAATTGAAAAATCTAGAGATATCATCATTTTTCTTCAGCAAAAATGCCATGGGAGGTCTGGAAGTTGCTGGTTTTTCATATTTTGGCATATGTGAGTTCAATTTTTACTTTTTCTTAGTAATTTTTATGTTTTTGTGACTTTTACAACTAGGTCCACTTGTTGAATTCATTAGTTTTTGGTTCTATGAAAGAAATTGAAGGTTGTTATGAATATGTGCTGGAAGTATGTGATGATTTGGCATGGAATTAGAGCTTTAAATTGTTTATATGCTGATTTTATTGAAAGAACTGAATAGAAAGTGAATGTTTGTGACCTAATTGTAAAATAGTTTGAAGTTGGAGTTTTATGTGGAAATTCTGAACTTCAATAGTTATGAAATAACTTATTTAATTGATAAAATTATCTTAATTGAGGGGTTAATTGAGCAAGGACTGAATTGTATGAATTGTGAAAATTGGGGCAAAATGGAAATCAACATTTTGCACTAAGACTGTTTTGGACAGCAGCAGTAGATGAACTTTGAAAAATTACCAAAAATTGTGGGAATCAAATTATAGGATGAGTAAAATATGAAATTAAAGCTTATTGAGTCTAGTTTCTTATAAAAGAAATGGTTAAGCAATGAATTTGTAAATCATGAGATATAATGAATTTTGTGAGACAAGGTCAGAATGAATTCGGGTTCCCCTTTTCTGACTTTGAAAAATCATAAAAAATTAAATAAAAATAATTATGGGCTTAAATTTATATTTCTAGAATCCTGAATGAGTCTATTTTCAATAAAAATAAACAAGAACATCATCCGAGTCTTGTATGAATAGATAATTAATTTTAAGTGAAGAAGGGTCAGAACTGTCAGACAGCAGAACAGGGGTGACTTCAAAGAATAAACTGTACTTATTGGCTGAACCAAAAATTTTGAAAATTTTATGATAAGAATATATGTGAGTATAGTTTTAGGAAAAATTAACGGATCTTAATTTGGAGTTCCGTATCTCCAAATATAAATAATTTAGTGACCATGACACGGGTGGATAGCTTAAATATTCATGTAAGTAATTAGTGAAAATTATGGATAAGGTAACTTACAAGTATGTTATTTATACCAAGGATGTGGATGGAGAGGAGGAGGAGGAAAAATAAATGAATGACTTGTGTATAAATTGATTACATGCCTGATTATAAACAATAAACGTTGAATTAGTAATGATATAATGTTTTATTTCATATGTTCATTATTAAATTGTAAATATTGAAAAAGTATGAAAATTGAACTAAATGTTCAAATTGAGTGGAACGCAGGTTGAGTACTTTCTTTCAATGGCTAAAACGAATTTGACGGAAAAGACCATGGTTGGACCATGGCAACATGTGATATGTGATTTCCGTATAAGACCATAGCTGAGCTATGGCATCGGAGAGATGTGATTATGTGCTTCAGTATAAGACCATATATCTGCGATATGGCATCGGTGTGATATATGCTACTGTATAAGACCATATCTGGGATATGGCATCAGTGAGATATGTGATTCGTGTAAGACCATAGCTGGGCTATGGCATCGATATGTGATATGTGATGATGTGTAAGACCATAGTTATACTACGGCAACAAGGAAATGACATACTCAATTTCGTAAGACGTTCGCTAATTTGATAAAAAAGGTGATAAATGACATGTGAAGTAAAGTGATAGTATTTAAGTAGTTAATAATATTGAGCTCACTTATATACATTTGTTAATCGAGATTGTGATCGACAAGAAGAGATAGCGAATTATATGCTTATGAATTGTTATAAGTATTTACGAAATACAAGAAAATAATGGTTATTGATATATGAAAGCATGAGATTATGACGCATTTAATTATGAATATGGAATATGTTTGATAAATGTGTTCATTCATAATTATGGAATTATGTACCTCATGTATACTATTTGCATAAAGATGATATTTCAAACACTTTGGTGAGTAACACTCAAATATAAAATAGTATGAAATTAAGACAAGTTGATATGAAAATATATTTAAATTACAAAGATATGGCTGATATATGTTATGATTACATAACATGAAATTGTGTACATAAAAATGAAAAACAAAATGTTCAAGTTTAGGCACACGGCTTAGCAACACGGGCGTGTGCTCAGGCCGTGTGACTCAATTTTCTTCTTGAATGCAAGTCAGAGAGCTCCACCGGCTTGGTTCATAGGCGTGTGTGACCACACGGCCTACCCACACGGGCATGTCCCCAGTCACACGGGCGTGTGACCCTTATACGTGAGAAAAATTTTAAAAGTTGCAAAAAAAAAAAATCCTGAGGATCTAGTTTAGTCCCAACCCGATCTTAATGCACTATTTGAACCTCGAAGGTTCAATAAAGGAATCTTTATAATCAATCTCAATATTTGAATGATAAATGATTTAAATGATCTGTAAGTGTTCTGTACTTCTTGGTAATACCTTGTAACCCTGTTCCGGCAACTGATACGGGTTGGGGGTGTTACAGGCTGTCACACGGCCTGGCAACACTGTTGTGTGTCACTTGTTAATATTTAGTTTAACAAGTCAATGTGTTTCACGGCCTAGCACACGACCTGTAACACGGTCGTGTGTCACAAGTCAGAGAATTATACGGTTTGGCACACGGCCTGCGACACAGCCGTGTGACCTAACTCAATAAGTTACACGGGTTGAGACACAGGCTGGGACACAGCTGTGTGTCCCTTTGTTCGATTGTTACACGGCCTGGGTTATGTCACACGGCCTGGCCACATGGCCGTGTGACCTCTGTTTTCAAATTTTGTAACTTTTTCCCAAATTTTTTGATTTGTTTCAAATCAGGCCCAAATTGCTTCTAAACTATTTTTAAGGCCTCAAAAGCTCGATTTAGGGCCCAAATGCAAATTTTTGATAGGTTTTTAATGAGATTTATTTATAATGTTAAATGATTTTATTGAAATGTTATGATGTTAAATGTTCTTCTGATTATTCAATAATGCTCTGTAACCCCAATCTGGTGACGGAGACAGGTTAGGGGTGTTACAATAATTGCCAAAGAGGCTTGGGATATCCTTAAAACTACTCATGAAGGTATTGATCAAATATACAAATGTTGACCACAAAGTTTGAGACATTGGTAATACATGATGATGAAAGAATTGGAGATTTTTAAGCTAAACTTTGTGACTTGTCTATTTTGGAAAACCCAGTTTAGAAAGTAATGCTTTTAGGCACGCTGGAAGTTTAAAATTTTTCTTTAAAATCGAGCCATTATGATATTTATAGTAATAAACATTAACCAAAAATATATTTTTGCTTTGTACGAAGTGGTTAAGTCAATCCCAACTTTCTACCAAATGACCTTCTCTACTATTCTTAAATCATAAACTGTTTTAAGTGTGGGCTCAAAGTGTCACAAACCAATTGCATAGAATGAAAAACTATATTAACTATCAGTAGGAAAATTAATTCTCTCTATAATCGAAATTACGTGTTTTACCTAGAAAATGGAATTTATTTTGTAAAATAAGTTACCACTATTTTTAGACATTTAAATAACGGTGTAGAATAATGCGTGTATATTTTTTAACATATAGTTCATATTTATAGCTATATTTGCTTTTATTTTTCTTTACATGCAAAAACTATTGAGGACAATAGACAAAGACATTAATGCTTCCAATGGATATTTTATTAAACCAATTTGTGTGAAAAAATACAAGAACATATAGACGAAATTACTACACTAAAGGCAATAGATCCTAACAATCTAACCAAGTTTTCAACTCAAAATTGGTTAGAAAATTCTTAAGATCTTTATTTCAGAAGATTTCCATCAAATTCATTGCAATCGATGAAACTAAGGACATAAACAATATGAGGATGATGAACAGATTGGATATTTACAAATGTTTGAAATGAATCTTGATGAAATCAAAAGGAGCAAATTAAAGGTGAAAAATGTTTTGCTTTGCAAATGATGGACTCAATGGCCACTACAAGGTTCATTGTGATTGAAGATATTCAAGAACAAATAGCTTTGCTTACTCAAAACTTCAACAAAGCTTTCATTAACTTAATTAAAAAATTTTAATTATTTTCTCAACACAATTTCAATTCCGTTAAAGTTATTAATTTTTTACCATTTATAATTTATAAGTAAATTAATTTAATTAACTTGTTATCATGAAACTACGATGGCTTTATTAATTTAATTTCCACTTTCAACTTCAATTCTTTAATTAACAAATATTAATTAATAATTCAAAGAAATTAATTTAATTCTTAAATCATCTCTCATTTATAGTGAGAAAACACGTTCACTGTAGATAGTGATACACACAATCTATTTCTTTAGTTCGTTGTTTCACATTTTCCATATCGTCGATTAATGCAAATCATCACGGTTATATCGTGCTAGTGGAGGGAACAATTGAACATATATAATTAAAGATCAAATAATTTGTAATTAAGTTTTAACTTTTCGTCTATTAACTACAAATTTATTTAGTCATGAAGTCATTCCACTTAAGTATCATGACTGAGCTCTCCCTATTATATACCAGTACAAAAGCATATAATTAACTATTTGTCCAATGACCTTGTCATATGTGTGTTACTTATAAGATATCCTTAATCTCTTTGGGTTAAATTCATTCACCCAATATTATCTTATTTATCTCATGGTAACCATTACATCTTCCTTTATGAAAACATTAGTTACTAACAAATAGTAATTAAATCATTCGTGCTAGGCAAATGACTTGTGATCATGTTACTTGCCCATCTATCAAGTAATGCCTATGAGAGGATACCATTTACCCTTTACTAAACTATGCATTCCAATATCATAAGTGAAGTTATGTCATGCAGAAGTCATATATCCAATGTATTAGTTTTCAACTCTATTACCAATTGAACTCAGGCTCTCAATTCATTAAAATATACGAGATACGCACACATAGTTAGTCACCTACTTAGGATTGAGGTAAGTCACACTATTATATACAATTACGAAAGCTACTTAATCAATTGGATGAACAATGACTTTGCCATATGTGTGTTACCCTCATAGGATATCTTTAATCCCTTTGGGATAAATTAGTTTTCCCGATATGATCCTATTTTATCCTATGGTAACTATTATATTTTCCTTCATGAAAAGTCAATTACTAACAAATAATATTTAAATCATTCATCTAAAGAAAAATCCCTGTTGTCATGTTACTTTTCATCTATCATGTAATGCCAATGAGAGGAAATAATTTATCCTTTATTGAGTTATGAACTCCACTATTGTAAGTGAAGTTATGTTATGCAGAAGTTGTATACCCAAAGTTCTAGCTTTTGGCTCTATTACCAATTGAGTACAGGCTATCAATACATCAAAGTATACGAGTCACGCACATATAGTTCGTCATTTACATAAGATTGAGACAAACCGCACTATGAATGTCACAAGTGAATACATCCATAAATGTATCTAGGATTCACAAGTGAATACATCAATACATCCATGTTTAGATTTCATAGATGACATATTAGTCTTTTAATGGACTTGTTCAATTTTGATTAAATTAAAGAATTGTTTAGATTATCTGCTAATATAAGTTGTCTTCTTATATTATGATCTAACAATATAATGAAACTTATTATTAGTTGAATATTAAATAATTAATAAGCTAATATTTACTTTCTGTATGCAAAAATTATTAAAATATTAAAAATAATATATAAAAGATATTAATGATAGATGAAATTTTATTAAACTAATGATTTAGTTGAGTACATATAAGCAGATCATGAAAATGTTAATTTCGTATGTATCAGATGACATATTTATATTATTTGTTTTAGCACTTTTACTATAAACTTCAGTGCATATGTACTAAAATAGTCCTTTGGATTCTTTATTTCCTTTATTAAAAGTGAATGAAGTTAATTCCTGAAAACTAAAAAAACAAAAATTGATGTATTAAAATTAAAAAAGAAATGCCATGGTTTTGATTATGAAATAAACCCAAAGTTTTATAATTACAAGCATTTTATAAAATTAATATTGGGTTGTTCCATTATAAACAATCTTCATAGAAATTTCTAAATAAGGAAATATATTTTACATAAAATTATTTAAATACTAAAAAAAATGAAAAATTAATCCATTTTTGGTAAGTTAAATAAGTGAAACAAACAAAGATGAAAGCCGCCTAGTGTCATAAAAGAAAGAAAAGTCAAAAGTTGGGGCCCCACAATTCCGTGTTTATAGGAGCCCCGACTGTCGGTACTGCAGCTATCCAGCCACGTGTTGTTTGAAGTGGATAAAGAAAGTAGTGTGGGGAGTAGATGTTGCTGATACTACTTTAAGCAAGTGACAGGTGTCGGAAGATGGATAATAACATATAACAATTGGGACCATATTTGGAGTGAGGTGGGAATTTGTGAGTCACAGATGGTTGAGTGGCCAATGTTCGCTTTATTTCTGATGCGAAAGGACAAAACAAAACAAGGCTTTTAGCTCTTCTTATTCCCTCTTAAACAATTACCTCACTTCCATTTTATAACATTTTCCGAATCAGGTAACTACACCAATTCATCTTCTTCCAATTATATCAAGCACAGTGATTTATTAGCATATAAAAATTAATAATTTTAAAGATTTGATATTGATTAGATTTTATAAATAAAAAATTCTCAGAAAAAACACTGCTAATCCCAACCTTAGTCAATCAATCATTGTCAAATTACTTTCTTTTGCTATAAATAATTTCTTCTCGTTATAACCATTTTAACGGTTACACTCTACATCCCTCTTCACATAGAAAGAGTGAAAGAAACAGAGAGAAAGCATAAGATTAATCAAGGAAAGAAGCTGTTTGTACAGGTTTTAGGCAACCAGAAAAAACACACCCAGATGGAATTTAGCTCCTTTTTGACGTCCTTAGGGACTTCATTTATAATATTCATAATTTTGATGCTGCTCTTTACTTGGCTGTCGGCAAAACGAGGGAACGCGGTGGTGTATTATCCTAATCGGATCTTGAAAGGTTTGGAACCATGGGAAGGCGGTTTAAAGACACGAAACCCTTTGGCTTGGATAAGAGAAGCCTTATCTTCTACTGAACAAGATATTATAAACATGTCCGGGATTGACACTGCCGTCTACTTTGTCTTCTTGGGCACTGGTTTTCTTCTCCTTCTCCTTTTTTGTTTTTTGAGATCTGTTTCTGTTTTTCTCATGACGTTTAGTTCTCTTTTCTTGTTTTGGTTTTAAATTAAGGTTAGAATTTCTGTCGGTTTGTTGTTTTTTTTAGGTGATTTGCTTCTAAATTTGGATTTTTCCTTTTTTTGAGTTTTTAAAATATATTTTAATGATTTGAATATGGCAGTACTGGGAATATTGGTTTTGTCTGGCGTGCTATTGCTTCTAGTTCTTCTACCCACTGCTTCAACTGATGATGAAGTAAAGAAAAACGCAAAGAGCACTACTAGCAAGGGGACTTTCAATGACCTAGACAAATTGTCAATGGCGAATATTGAAGTAAGCTATAACATTGTCATCACCTGGAAATAACCCCCCTTTTCGTATTACTGATAAGCTTCATTTTGATCCGTACAGGAGAGGAGTCCAAGGTTGTGGGCATTTCTGATAGCTGTATACTGGGTCTCTCTTGTCACCTATGTCCTTTCGTGGAAGGCTTATAAACATGTTTCTGCACTAAGAGCTAAAGCTTTAATGTCTCCTGAAGTGAAACCTGAGCAATTTGCTGTTCTTGTTAGAGACTTGCCTGATGTCACTCTAGATCAAACTAGAAAGGAGCAGGTTGATTCGTATTTTAAATCTATCTATCCTGATACATTCTACAGATCACTGGTGGTAACCAACAACAAAAAGGTAATTTAGTAAGTTCCAGTGATTGATGGTATATTTTGATCACATATATATGTTCATTGATTCTATATGTCATCTTGCCTTGTTAGGTTGACAAAATCTGGGCAGAATTGGAAGGATACAGAAAGAAGCTTGCACGAACTGAAGCAATATACGAAGATTCGAGAAGGAAAGGCAATTCGGAAGGGAAGAGACCGACCAACAAAACCGGCTTCCTTGGTCTCTGTGGTAAACAGGTAGACAGCATTGAGTACTACAATGAAAAGATCAAAAAAATGACACAAAAATTGGAAGCTGAGCAAAAGGTGACCCTCCGAGAAAAGCAGCTCGGAGCTGCTTTAGTTTTCTTTACCGACAGGGTAACTGCAGCCTTGGCTGCTCAAAGCCTGCATGCTCAAATGGTAGATAAATGGACAGTAACAGACGCTCCCGAACCTCGTCAACTTATATGGACCAATCTGACTATCAAGTTTTTCGTAAGGATAGTTCGACAATACATGGTTTACGTCCTCGTGTTTCTGACTATAGTTTTTTATATGATTCCGATTGGTTTTATCTCTGCAATCACAACCCTTGAGAATCTGAGAAAACTTTTGCCATTCTTGAAGCCAATTGTTGATCAGGTTCAAATAAAGACAGTACTAGAGGCATATCTTCCTCAGCTTGCACTCATTATATTCTTGGCATTACTACCGATATTTCTTTTGTTTCTATCCAAGATAGAGGGAATTCCATCAGGGAGCCATGTAATAAGGGCTGCATCAGGGAAGTATTTTTATTTTAGTGTGTTGAATGTGTTCATTGGGGTTACTATTGGTGGAACTTTGTTTGATACATTGAAGAGTGTTGAGGAAGAGCCTAATTCCCTTGTTCCTTTGCTGGCAAAAAGTCTTCCAGGCAATGCAACTTTCTTCATCACATTTGTGGCTCTAAAGTAAGCATAATTGGCTTCGTTGGAGTTATAGTCTATCTTCTATTATTGCTTTTATGATTCCTTTTTATCATTAACATTTTGGTTTGTAGGTTCTTCGTCGGTTACGGGCTTGAGCTTTCCCGAATAGTTCCTCTAATCATATATCATCTGAGAAGGAAATATCTTTGCAAGAGTGAAGCAGAGATAAGAGAAGCTTGGTTTCCTGGAGATATTAGCTATGCCACTAGAGTTCCTAGTGACATGCTTATCATCACCATTGTTCTGTGCTACTCAGTTATAGCTCCTGTGATCATCCCATTCGGAGTACTTTACTTCGCCTTGGGTTGGCTTGTTCTCCGGAATCAGGCACTCAAAGTCTATGTTCCATCATATGAGAGCTATGGAAGAATGTGGCCACACATGCATACACGAATAATGGGTGCCCTGCTGTTATACCAAGTTACTATGTTGGGTTACTTTGGGGTGATTCAGTTCTACTATACTCCCATCCTGATTCCGCTACCGTTATTGTCTCTGCTCTTCTACTATGTCTGTAGAAGGAAATTCTATAACGCATTTTGTCACACGGCTCTTGAAGTTGCTAGCCAAGAGCTGAAGGAAACTCCGAACATGGAACTGATATTCAGATCGTATATCCCGCCGAGCTTGATTCCTGAGAAGCAAGAAGATGAGCAGTTTGAAGGTGCTTTATCTCGTGTTTCAAGAACAGGATCATTTGTTTGAAGTACATCTTTTGTGTATTTCCACCACTCAGATGCCGTTCTGTAACTTGGATTGTCTGTTTATAATGTGCTATATAGGTTGTTTGTTTGTAACATAGTGCTTTCTCCTCTGGATCCTTAGCTCGAGTTTGTTTAATCGTCACCTCGTTCAGCTTGGATACACGTCTATAACTTGTCTATTATTTTTCAAGCTTTCTTGATTGCTTCATTAAAGGAGGCCTTCTTGTTTCCATTCCTGATATCGCTAAAATTTAATGGTCAAATCACTGACAAGAAATTGTTGATAAACATAAATAAGTGGTTTTTATATTAATTAACATTCTATACATTTAAAAATATGGAAACCAATTGATGGAGGACCTTGTTAATGATAAGTTTAAAGATTTTTTGAATTAGTCAGTGTAATTTAATTTTTGAGTTTTGTTTTCTCTATCAAAAAAATAAATGGCAATCAAGAAAATGGTTCATAAAAACAATTTCCAATAGCATATATTCCGAAAGAGAATTCTAACTAATGTTGGGGCAAGTTTTTGAAGTGATCTTTTAAGTGTCAGTCGAAAGTGGTTACTTCCATTGATTTTACGGCAGTCCAAAAAGTTTGTTATATTTAGAGTTGACAATTTATTGAAACAAAATTTTTGGGCTTTGAATTATGATGATACTATGGATACATAGAAGCTCGACTTTGAAGACCAATTCATTTAAAGTAATTATTCTTGAAGATTGAATTGAATTGAGTCAATCAATTACATCCCTTGGAACATGGAGAATCGATCTAAGTATATTGAAGATGTCATTCAAGAGTGAATCTCCATTAGTTCACTTTATATTGGAATTTATTAGTATAATGCTTTCGTTATTTTGTAGCTGCTATTTTTAAGAGGTTAGATTGTAATTAATTACTAGTATGTTAGCAAGTTTCAGAAACTCTTATATGTTGAGAAACTTGTATAGGTTTTGTAGGAGAGCATAGGGAACACTTTATTGTTCATTAAAGAACTTATTTTGTGATATTTTTTTTATTGCATTTGAAGAGTAACTAGTTTGTATTTATAGCCTAAATTCTCAAGGGGAAATTTAGAGGTGAGTGTCCTAGTCTTTAGATACAAAAATGAGGTCTCTATACTTGGCGAGTGATAGAGTGTGATACGCTTATTGTATTGTGTATTGAAGATAGTGAAATTACTCACTAAGAAAAGCTCTACAGATATGGGGAAATCGAACTATGTAAACAATCACCTGTGCTCTTTGTTTATTTTGTTTACTTAATTTTCCGCAGTGGCCGTCGAAGTGGCCACTACAATCATGTACTTCCATTTTTAAAAAAAAAAAAAAACTGTAAAGGCAACTTACAACTTTAGGTCCCAACATTTGGTATCAAATCTAGATGTTTAACATAATTAGTGATGATTTCTGGTGTTGTTAGTTGCTAGCAATAGAATGATCTTCAACTACTCGACCCCTTATGTTGGAAAGTGGAAACTATCCTACTAGAAGGTAAAGATAAAGGCTTACATTAAGTCAATTGATGAAAGGGTCAGGCGCTTTATGCTTAATAGTTGACAAACCCCTATGGTGGATTCTGAATCAAGTAGAATTCCAAAATCTGAACTGGAATGAAAAGCTAAAGAAGAATGTGTGGCCATTGCAAATAGTAGAGTCTTGTAAGTTAAATTCTGTAGTGTTGATCTACAGGAGTTTAAAGGATCTGTAAGTGCACTACGGCAAAATAAGCTTGGGACATTCTTCAAACTACTCATAAAGGAACCAACACAGTCGAGTAGTCCACGATATAGATGTTGACCACCAAATTTGAGGCCTTGAGAATGCAAGACTTAGAAAACATTGGTGAATTTTATGCTAAACTCTGTGACCTATCTAATCAAGCGTTTACTTCCGATAAGGAGTATTCCAACATTAAGATTGTAAGAAAGGTTCTGAGATCACTTCCTAAAAGGTTTTCAATTAGAATGGTTGCAATTGAATAGGTCCTAAACCCAAAAATGCTTAAAGATTGATAAGTTAATTGGATCTTTACAAACATTTGAGATGAACATGGATGAAGTCAAGTGTAGCAATACCAAATGTGATTGCAATAAAGGAACTTCAAGAATAGATTACTTTGCTTACTCAAAATTTCAACAAAGCCTTTAAGAAACAATCAGGAAGGTTCAAGAAGTTTGAAGCAACTAAGAATAATCTCAAAACCAAAAACAAGGGAATTATAATAAAAAAAGATACTGAAAAGGAAAAGAAGAAAGGAATCCAATGCCATGAGTGTCTTGACTATGGAGATATCCAGTCTGAGTTTGCTAACACTTTAAAAAAGAAAAAGAAGCCTCTTTGCATGATTAGTAGTGATGAAGACTCCAACAACAACTCATAATCTAATAAGACCAGGTGAACAATTATGTGGCATTTGCAACCAGTGTGGTTACTATATTAGAAGTGGATACATATGAAGAATTAGATTGAGGGTCTAAGAAGGAATTCTTGAAGACATACAAGACCATGACAGGGAAATAGGAATAGGTTTGTGATATTAATGCTAAAATAATGTAAGAAAATAAGTGAATAAAAGAGGAAAACTTGAAGATGGTCAAATAGATAGAAGCCAAAGAACCCTTACTTGCTAAAAAAATTGAAAAACTTGGTGAATACCCTAAAAGAGACTGGGTGTAAACAAATTGATGCTAGAAAAGTTTAATACAAGTAGTGACAAGCCAGATGAAAGACCTACGGCTGGAAGGAGGGGTCTATGCAAATGAGGCATTGCTTTGTGAAAAAAGGTAAGATAGTCATAAAGAGCCCAACAATATTTGTAAAAGTATTAAGTCATGGAGAACATGGAGAGTGTTCCACCAAACCTTTGTTAATCAAGACTGACAAGAAGGTAACAACATGTCACAAAGTTATTTTCCATTACCATGGTACTTTGGGACATATTAGACCCTTGTGTTTCAAAATGTTGCATGATCTAAGACGGAAATGCACGATGCCAGTAAAAGTGCCTACTTCGCATGATACATTGCTTGTTAAGAAGTAGAAGCTTGTTTGGAAGAAGAAAAAAGCCAAAGTGTATGCTTGTAGCCCATCACTCTTTGAAGGCTTCCTTAGATGATGTGTAGTACTTTGACAGTGGATAGTCTAGATGTTGGAAAAAATTTCAGTTCGAAAACGATTTTCTTTCACGGTGAAAAAATAAAATTTTGAAAACCAAGCCAGTTTATGATATTTATAATAATAAACTTTTTTTCCAAAATCGCACCTGTGTTTTGGGCTAGAAAAATCCTAGATGTTCTCAGCTTTCGACCAAGTGGTCTTCTCTACTATTCTCATACCACGAATTGCTTCGAGTGTGGGCCTGAACAGTTTCGAATCAAACACAGAACTAGAAATTATTTTCTTTACTTTCAGTGGGAAAGTAAAACTTTCTCTCAAATAGAAACTGGTAGAATTGTTATTCTCAGAAAATAGAATTTATTCTAGTAAATAAATTTCTATTACTTTCCAGAAAAATAAAAATATTGAAAACTTATAAGAGGCTTGTGCTTCTCTCTTTTCTGATGTGTGTTTTGAAGCCTACCAGTGCCATCTATTTATAATGAAAGTGGGAAGAATCTTGGTTGAACTAGTAGAACAAAAATAATATTAATTCAATAGAAAAAACCCTAGCTCCCTAATATTTAGTAGAGATGGGCAACAACCCTAAGTAAAAATACTAGGGTTGGTTGTCCCTTTGTTTCATCAAGAAGGAATTGGGCCTCTCCCGTACTAGGTCTAATTATATGTGTTTCTTAGACTTTTAAACCAACACTTTATAATTTAATCCAACCTAGTACATGTTTTTTCTATTTCATTAAATAAATATTATTTTACTAAATTAATTTAAATTAATTAATTTCTGTAACACCCCTAACCTGTGTCCATTGCCAGAATAATGTTACGGAGCATTACTAGAAACTTTTAACTTAAAACATTCGATTAAAATCAATTATAAAACACATCATATTCCATTCAAACACATACATAACGTCCCTTTTTCAAGCCCTCAAAGCCTTAGAAACACTTTAGAAATGATTCGGGACTAAATCGAAAACATTTAAAACTTCATGGAAAAAGATGGAAAAATTCACATTGCAGGGGTCACACGGCTGAGACAGACATTCGAAATAGGCCATTTTCAAGCCATTTCTTTCACCCAAAATCCAGCCAATTACACAACCCAAATGTATCTATATTCATGCATTCAAAAGAGTCGATTTTTTGCAATAATTTCATACCAAAGCCTTGTATTTTTACTATTTCAATAATTTAGTCCCTAATCGGAAAATTCATCAAAAATCACTTAATAAAATACTTTTAAATAACAACTAATATCTCAAATTCATCATTTAACATCTAAAATCACAAGGTTCATCAATGAAAACGTTCAAAACCTTTAACAGTTTCAAAATCGAAGATATGGGCTAGCTGGACCTAATTGCAACGATCTTAAAAATATAAAAATGATTAAAAACGAATAACTTAAGGACTTACATGCATAATTTTAACCATGGCCGAACCTAGCTTCATTTTCATGGAATTTTCTTCTTCCAATTTCAGTGAAGAAGACACTAAAATGATGATAATAGTTTTTCTTTTATTTAATTAAAGTTTAATTATAAATTTACAATTTTATCCGTTTAAACTTCAACCAATTTTCAAGCTTTTAATTGCCCAAAACCTTCCACTAAATTCTTAAATGGTCTAATTACCATTTGAGTCCCTTTTCCTTTATTCAATAAACAATTTAATCACTCAAATCAAATAGTGACTAAATTTTACATCTTTTACAATTTAGTCTTTTTTAATTAATTAACTATCGAAATGTTAAAAATTTTCAACAAAACTGACATTTCGTAAGTATTTATAAAAATATTTACGGTTTGGTTTATAGAAACGAGGTCCCGATACCTCATTTTCTAAAGCCAGTTGACCTCAGGGTCTTACCATTTGAACTTAATAAATCATTATAAAACATAAATTACCAAACTAAAAACCTTTTTAAAACCATACTTGACTCATAACTATTAAATAATAATATTTACAAACTTACTCATCGGATTTGGTGGTCCCGAAACCACTAGTTCTGACACCACTGAAAGACGGGCTGTTACAACTCTCCCCCCTTACGAAAATTTCATCCTCGAAATTTCTCACCTGATACAAGCCATCAAGTCGAGTCTTTCTATCATCTTTTTAATGGTAATTCATAGATAAGTCAATCATAATTCATTTTGATTCAGAACTCATATCAGAACTTGATATTATGTCTGAACTTAACTAAGCAGCTATGGTGTTCTTCTGTCATAACTTTATCATTAAAAGTATAACTATCAAGAAATTCCTTAGTGATCGTCTGTCGAAACCCAAATTATCAAACTCTGACTGATGCTTCTGACATGTTTGCATTTGTAACTTTCAACTAATATTTGTTCCCCTTACATAGAAAACGTCACGCAATATCATTTTACACAAGTATGATAGCTTCAACAATCGGGACGACTTTAACCCATAATAAAATTTCCTAATTAGAATTGATCTGATAGATATATTTCTGTATCATGTCTTTTAAAATATGAATTCTTCATTCAGACTGTCCGTCTATTTACCTGTAAATCCGCAAACTTTATTTCCGGACCTAAGGATAAACTCAAATACATATAACTCAATTAACTTTTCAAATGAATAATTCGCTCTGATTACAACAACTGAGTCGATTTTATCAATCAAATAATAACATTTCAGAATAATCCTTTTTTCTTATTGTCAAGACAACCCAAACATACAATCTATCATAATTCACTTAGAATACCGATCAAAGATTTCTATAGACTGCATTAACTTAAACGAAACATAACATCTCGTTTTAACTCATTAACATATATTAAGATTACCTGAGGAATGATGTAACAGCCTGATTTTCAGTAATGTCGAAAACAGTGGTTTGAGGCCACTAAATCCGACAAGTAAGTTCGTAAATATTATTATTTAATATTTATGAGTTAAATATAGTTTTAGAAAGGTTTTTGAATTAGTAATTTGTGTTTTATAAAGATTTATTCGGTTAAGTGGTTTTAGAAAATGAGGTATCGAGACCTCAATTGTATACACTGAGTCATAAACATTTTTATAAATATTTATGGAGTATCATTAAGATAGTATTAAATATTCGTTAGAAAATTTTAACGTTTTGATAGTTAATTAATTAAAAAGGACTAAATTGAAAAAGGTACAAAACTTGATAATTATAAGAAACAAGTGATTAAATGGCTTAATTAGTGAACAAGGGAGGACTTAAAGGGTAAATAATCCTAAATGAGAGGATAAGGCGGCATATGAATAAAATAAATGATAAAATAAAAAGAAACAATGGCAAAATTGTAATTATATTGAAATCGAATAAGACAAATTGAAATTTAAAAAGAATTCTAAGCTTTTCTTCTCCAAATTTTGGTTGAATTTTCATATTTTTGGTTGTCTATCAAGACTGAGTGGAAAATCGAGAAAAATAAAAAATTATCAAAATGCCCCTAAATTTTGGTATTTCTGTAATTTAGCCAAGTAAGTTCATTTGGTTAAACTTTAATGTTTATTTATTATATTGATTGATGTTAATATGTATTTATTCATATTTAATGTTGAAAATAAAATTATTGTTGAATTATGAAGTTTAAATAAATGTTCAAAACGAATGGAACGCGGGATTGAGTACATTCGTTCTGTGGTAAAGGACGAATTGACGTATAAGACCATGGTTGGACCATGACATGTTTATATGTAAGACCATAGCTGGGCTATGACATTAATATAAAAGATGAATGGATGGATAAGACCATAGCAAGGCTATGGCAAACCGATGATAAGACCATAACTGGGTTATGGCACTTTGAACGTAAGACCACGGTTGGACCATGGCAGTATTTATATATAGGACCATAGCTAGGCTATGGAATTATGATAATAAGACCATAATTGGATTATGGCACTACGAATGTAAGACCATAGTTGGGCCATGGCAATGCATGTGTAAGACCATAATTGAACTATGGCACAAAGAAAACGATGTACTCATATTCGTAAGCCGTTCTTCGATTCAGTAAGATTTGGTAAAAGACTTATGTTATTAAATTGAAATATTTATTGAATATTATTGATATTGATCTGAAATAATTGTGTCCATCGATATTTAAATGATTCAATGGGCAAAGTTTTGATATGAAATAACATGAGATTGAAATGAACTATTACCAGTAACCACCTGAAATACATGGAAATGATATTTACTTGATATATTGAAATATGACATGGAAAATACATGTATTTGAAACTTGCTTGATAATTATGTATATTCATGATTATAAACTGTTACTAGAATAAATATACACGAAATTCATGAAAATGATGGTAAATGAAATATTGATACATGTTTATGAAGAAACGCCAAGAGAATGATATGTATCATGACATGGAAATATGTGATTATCTTTGATATGTTGATATAAGGAAATTATGTATGTTGTGACGAGTAATAAACTCAAGTGTAACATGTTGAGAAAATAAGTTTATCGATGTGGAATTTATATGCAATATGTGCAAGTACGCTAACCAGTGTTGTTGCTTAATGTTTAGGCAATTGTCAAGCTATTAGTTGAATGGTAATATAATTATTTATATGATGTATTGAAATGGTAAGTATTTAAGTGAAAATATGCTAGTGCTCATGAAAGAGTGGTAAGGGTTAAATTATGCAATTTCTTATGAAATGACTTATCAAGTGATCAATTCGAAAAAGGCATTAATTAAATGTACTAGCTTGTGACTATGGTTGAATGATATGATTATGACTTGTGTGTCAAGCATATGGAATAAGTGTGGAAAGTAAAGAAATGAAAATAAAAATAAAGAAATTTGGAAGATTTAAAGTTATATAAAATCCTACTAAGCTAGGGATAATACGTATAAGTTTCATCTTGTGAATTAATGAATATAGCTTCATGAGTATTGTAGTATCATTATTGGATTTTTTTTTATATGTATTAATTTTATATTTGAAATGAATTGATATGATTAAAGTTTATACGAGCTTACTAAGCATTCGTTGCTTATGTAATTGTTTTTCTTTACTTTTCAGATTACCGGAAGCTCGATCGGGTTGGAAATTTTGTCAGAGTTATATCACACTATCCATCGATACTTTCAGATGTTTTAATTATGGTCATAATAGCATGTATAGGTATTCTGGTTATTGACCTATATGAGTTTTGTTAATATTAGCCACTTATTTGGTTTGTGTTTTGGCACATTTTGGTTTGTGCATATTTGCTTATATGGTTAATGTGTGGGTTGGTTTATATTTGTATAGTGAAAGGTAAAGTGTTAGCTAAATGTGCATTTATATACATTTTTTTTGGTATGTTTTGGTAGCTAAGTGACTTGGTTTGAAATAATGCAAATTAGCTTGGTAAACCTTGGGTACAATTATGCAAATAAGTTATTTATACATATAAATATATCGAATACATGAACACACATGTTATAATCTGTCATCTGAGGTGCCTAAAGGAATAATGGTTGTATGTGAAGATATTATATATATATTTAAGGCTTGATTTTTACTTGTTTTGGATGCTATAATATGGCTTGTTTACATGTATGATGATAGTTGTAGATACATGCCTTGTTAGGTGAGAAAAATGGCTTATAAAATAGCCTATTTTCATCTACACAGGCATGTGTCTCAGCCATGTGTGACACATGGCCAGGTGACACGGCCGTGTGTCCCCTGTATCTTTTCAACAATTGCAAGTCAGGGAGTTACACGGCCTTAGACAAGGGCGTGTCTCTTGATCTTGTGAGTCACACCGCCTGACCCTACGGCCGTGTGACCCCTACAGTGCTGAAAATATTAAATGTTTCCAAAAAAATTTCTGAGCTTCCGATTTAGTCCTAATTTGTTTCTAATGTGTATTTTGGGCCTTGAGGGCTCATATAAGGGACAATATGTATGATTTTGATTGGTTTTTGACATGAATGATATATGATATGAAATGCTTGCATTTTCTGTCTGTTTGATTTGTAAATTCTGGTAATGCTCCGTAACCCTGTTCTGGTGATAGATTCAGGTTACGGGGTGTTACAAATGAAAATTAATGTATAAGTTTAAACTCGATCTCCCACTGTCTACACTTTTGTCGATGCCTACCCCTTGACGAAAGCTTGAAAGGGAATATAACAAAGTATTTCAATTATTAACAGTGAAGCTTTGAACTATACCAGAGCCACAACCATCAGATAGATTAAAACCATAGTGCTATAATAAGACCAACGTTTCAACTGTATAGATAAAATTATACCTCAACATCAATAGTGCACTCACAAATAAAAGAGGAAAACTAAATATAGTCCCAATAACAACCAATGTAGTAACACAACCTCTATAATCTGAGATCTATATCATCGAGCTCCCATGATCGAACTAGGATTTATAACCATAATAAATCTAGTTACCTCCAGCCAATGAATATACTTTACAGATGAACCACGTTTGATAGATAAAATTAGACCATAAGAATGATAAGAAAACCAAGATAATAAAATTAAAGATTTGAAGCTCTACTGAATTTTTGAGAATACAGCCCATATTGAATGATAAAGAGATCGATGATTCCTCAGAGAAAATCCAGAAGAGGAATACCGCTCATACGTACTGTAATCAGTTGTGACAAAGACAACATAATTTACATATATATAAAGTAGAACAAAAACTAGTAGAAGCAAAATAATAGCATCATATGGGTTTTATCGTTGAATTGTCTACCAAACATAATGGAATAGAATGCCAAAGAAGGATAGAGTAATGCCCATCATAAATCAACTAGTCTAACATTATGGTTAGCTAGCATTCTCATATGATAAGAATCACATCTGAAGTTGAACAATTGCATATATTTCTGAAGATAAAAGAACATATAGAATACCCTGAAGAGACCGTCATAAGATATGCGTCTATAACCGCTGTATTCAAATATCTTTGCAATACAAACATTATTCCACTGACTATTACAGTCATCAATAATCCTACATTATCCCGTTCCACTAAAGAAATAAATTTAGAATATATTCTTGTTAATCCGTTCTTTAGATACCATACACGAATAAGTCAATTATTCATGAATAACTTTTTCTTTAACGGCAAAGTTGCGTATCCCGAATGATCTTCAGAAAAATCTAATATCTCTTCTAGAACCCTCTTTACTTCCTATCCCATTCTCAGCTCTGAGCGCATTATTATTCATTTAACCACTGAACTCTTATATTTCATACTTATGGCCTTAATACATAAATCTTGTGAATGCCATTGTATAAGACTGTACAGGTGAGGGGGTGAAGGTCGTAAAGCCTCTAAATTTGACTCTCACATAAATACACATTACATAAGATTCATCATTATCATACATTATAAAATATTTATTCATACCTTTATGAGTCTCGACTCATCATAAGTAACTTTTTAATCAGATACTTGAGTATCGCTTTCAGCATAATCAGAATTAGCTCAGGTAGAAAGCATCTCTATCTAAAAATGAAATAAATCTCATCAGAGTCGGGAGATATCACACTATTACAGGTTATATAATGGCATGTATTTCTAGACTTCACACATGTTACGTTCAGCCCGAGAACTGATTAAATCGTCGCTCTGATACCATTAAATATAACACCCCTAACCCATGTCTATTGCCAGAATAGGGTTATGGAGCATTACCAGAAACTTTTAACTTAAAACATTCGATTAAAATCAATTATAAAACACATCATATTCCATTCAAACACATGCATAACGTCCCTTTTTCAAGCCCTTGAAGTTTTAGAAACACTTTAGAAATGATTCGGGACTAACTCAAAAATATTTAAAACATCACGGAAAAAGATAGAAAAATTCACACTGCAGGGGTCACGTGGCCGTGTGGTCAGACCGTGTGGACATTCGAAATAGGTCATTTTCAAGCCATTTCTTTCACCCAAAATCCAGCCACTTACACAACCCAAATGTACCTATATTTATGCATTTAAAACAGCCCATTTTTTGCAATAATTTCATAACAAACCCTAGTATTTTTACTATTTTAACAATTTAGTCCCTAATCAGAAACTTTATCAAAAATCACTTAATAAAATACTTTTAAATAACAACTAATATCTAAAATTCATCATTTAACATCTAAAATCACAAAGGTTCATTAATTGCAACATTCAAAATCTTTTACAGTTTCAAAATCGAAGATATGGGCTAGCTGGACGTAATTACAACGATCTCAAAAACATAAAAATTTATTAAAAACAGATAGCTTAGGGACTTATATGCATAATTTTAACCATGGCCGAACCTAGCTTCATTTCTATGGAGTTTTCTTCTTCCAATTTTAGTGAAGAAGACACTAAAATGATTATAAGAGTTTTTCTTTTATTTAATTAAAGTTTAATTATAAAATTACAATTTTGTCCATTTAAAATTCAACCAATTTTCAAGCTTTTAATTGCCCAAAACCATCCACTAAATTCTTAAATGGTATAATTACCATTAAAGTCCCTTTTCTTTTATTAAATAAACCATTTAATCACTCAAATCAAATAGTGACTAAATTTTACATCTTTTACTATTTAGTCCTTTTTAATTAATTAACTATTGAAACGTTAAAATTTTTCAACGAAACTTTGATACCACCTTAATGACACTCCTTAAGTATTTATAAAAATATTTACGGTTTGGTTTATAGAAACAAGGTCTCGATACCTCATTTTCTAAAACCACTTGACCTTAGAGTCTTACCACTTGAACTTAATAAATCGTTATAAAACATAAATTACCAAATCAAAAACCTTTTTAGAACCATATTTGACTTGTAAATCTTAAATAATAATATTTACGAACTTATTCGTCGAATTTGGTGGTCCCGAAACCACTGTTTTCGACACCACTAAAAGATGGGCTATTACAATTTCCCAATTAAATAAATTTCTCAACCCAATTCTAATTCTGTCAAAATCATGAAAACTTTACCTTAAAAGAATCTATGAGAAAATATATTTAATTTTTCTTCATTAAACAGATTCACAATGACTAGTTAATTAAAATCCATTTTTGAACTTCAATTAATTAATTAATAATTCAAAAAAAACATAAATTAATTCTTAGGTCATTTCTATACTTAGCGAGAAACTACAATAATTTTTGAATGTAACATACCTCTCTAACTTTATCATTTTTATCCATTTTTGTTCATTTAATTCAACATGCAATTCATTTCTAGTTTCAATGAACTAGCACGGAGACCGATTAGACATATGTGATTAGGGCTCATTTGATTAAGGTTCATTCAACTATCTCTTGCAATAGTGTCAAGTATTGGATAGGTACGTACCAAGTTCTACAACCGATTTGAAAACACACCCAGTGTACTTTGGCGATCTATCGGTCACTGGGAAAAGAATGTTCCATCAAATCTTTTGGACCTTTGAGCAATGTAGAGAGGCTTCCTGGCACTGCAAGCCATTGGTCCAAATTGACAGCACCTGGCAGTACGGAAGGTATCAACATAGTTTGTTGTTTAATGTTGCCCAGGGCAATAATCGGAGGATTCTACTGATAGCGTTTGCGATAACTCTTAGAGAAATGGCAGATGACTGAGATTTCTTCCTAAGCAGCCCAACATATGTATCATGTCAGAAAGGGGACTAGGAATATTGTTCGTGACTGAGTGTCATGGTAGCCTCTGGGATTGCACCCATCATCGATACTGCTTACGACATATGAGATCGAACTACCACCAAAAATATCCTTTGGAAACTGAGTGAGACCTAGTCATTAACATGGGTTTGTAGCTCCAAATATTTAATATATACATTACAATGCTTCCACAATTCAAGTGTTTGCTCATTGTATTAAAGAATAGACGTTTCTCGATAGGTTACGAGCTCGTCCAATGTCAATTCCATGAAATGCTGAACAACCTGAGCACTATCAATGCTTATGGTGCAGCGTACTTAGCGAATATACCATTCTAACAGTAGATGCAATCATACAATAAAGGCTTACGGTACGGGCAGATGATGTCAAACTTAGCTGAATGCATCAATTCTATACTGAAGGGGACGTGTCATTTTCCGGTGACCTCGGTTGTCAAGGAAACATACTTTTGCTTGGCCCCACAATTTTCGAAGAGGGAGACAATTTATGCTGGACAGATAGTGAGCGATGGTACATGGTGCAATGACGTAATAAAGGAGATCCGACGGAACACAATAAGGGCGAACACTATGTATGTAGTGTGCCACTTACATCGGAACCTCGATTTTCATGTTATGGAGCACGTTAGGCCCAACCAAGACATGTTGACGGCATCCTATCGTGTGAACCTAATAGTAGGGACTTGCAATTATGGGATGGTTCCCATACACAAATGTGATTGCCACATGTGGGAACATACGAATTGAGTACGTGTCATACATCAACGACATCTACAGACTAGAATGAATTCACAGTGTGTGGAGTCTTGAATTCCAACATATGAAGCAACAGGCAGATAAACATAGGAGCAAGAAAGAGTTTAAGGAAGAGGATCTAGTCTACTTGAGGTTGTAACCTTATAGGAAACATTCTGTCAAAAGGTTGTTGAACCAGAAGTTGTCTCTTAGATACTTTGGACCATTTCTGATAACAGCTAGAGTAGGGAAAGTTGCTTATAGATTACAATTGCCTCTTGGATCCCAAGTACACTCTGCATTTCATGTTTCTCATCTTAAGAAACATGTAGGGCTAGTCCCAGTTCAAGCAACTTTACCTGTGATTGATGTTATAGGTGCTTGGGCCAAAAGCCACTTCCTGTGTTGGATCGAAGGATAGTTAAGAAAGGGAATAGTCCAGTTACTGAAATTTTGATGGAATGGGCTAATTCATTCCCTAAAGATGCCACATGGGAGTCTTTGTAATAGATCAAGAGCCAGTTTTCTCAATTTGATCCTTAAAGACAAAGATTCTTTTTAAGGGAAGAGTAGTTGTTATGGAATGAAAAACAGAAGTATCAAAACGATACATTTCAGATAAGCAAAATAGGGAGTTTCAATTTCAATCAAAACGAGGAGTTTTAGTTTAAATAAAATGATGCGTTTAGCATAGTCTTGTAACTACCTTTCTGTTTTCAAGCTGTAACTGTTGTTTATTTTGTTTCCTTTTATTGTTTTGGCTATAAGTGCGAGAGGGTAATCAGTATAATACACAATATTTTTCTTTCTCTGATTTTTCTTCTTCTCATCTAAATTTTTGGGTTTCCGGTTAGTCCTTATCAGTGTGTTAGGACTTTGAGAAGTTGTAGTAATTTCTCAAGTGATTCCATTATTGTGCACTGGATGAATTTGCTAGTGCTTCAACCATCATTTGGTAACTACATCTCTGGAGACCAAATGGCCCGTTTCCACCTGAGTTGCATGCAGGTGTATTTGAAAATCAAAAGACTTTACAAAGCCATGGGTCTCATCTCATGTTTTGTCTTTTAAGGTTAGTAAGTTGGATTAAATACTAATGTATAAGGTAATAATCTCTTTTGTTCTATTGTTGATTATGCAATCAAGCCCATATGAGAACACTTATGGATGGGTTTTTCCAATTGTCAGGTGCTGAACCTGGCTCCTTGAATGGAGCAAGGAATACAAACTCACTCGCAAGGGAAGTACACAGTTTCTGTATTATGTGATAGGTCTGTCTTATAGGACAAGTTGAAGATTATTTTTGTTAATGAGCTACTCATGTGAAGAGTCTTTGATTTTTCAACATCACCATTTGCCTACCAAAATATTTATGATTTGACCAAATGGAGAAGAAAATACAGTTGGATCTTTAGAGCTCATAAAAGTGTAGTGGTTTAAAAATAATTTTCTTAAAGAATATTTTACTTTATCATTGTTTGTATGAAAATTTTCGTTTTAATTAATTATATTGTTGGTTATACATCAAATTTTCTTTATGAAATCCGAACCAATTATTACTACTAATTAAACGCTTATTTTATATCATGAGATAAATAAAATATCAAATAGATACATTTGAAAGTGTTGTCCCAAATTTAAAATTTGATTTATCAATAAATAAATTTAGATTTCAATTTTTATATGCATTTAACTCCTTTTATATATATATATATATATATATATATATATATATAATTAACATGCTTTTATTTTCTTCTTTAAAAAAGATCTCGAGTTTATATATTTAAAAAATTAGAAGCTTTACGGATCTAACAATTAAGTAAAAAAATAGGAAAGTAGTTTAAATCTTAACTATTCCTTTCATTAGCAAAGCCCTTGCGATAATTAATATGGTATAGTAAAATAATAATAATTAATTAATTATATAAATAAATATGACGCTTGTCACACCTTCAATCCGCTTATAAAGTTTAAAAAATTTTATTAACGGTATATCAAATAATTGCCCTAATTTAATAAAAAAATTCAACAGTCATCCAAGTTTTGAATTTTCTTTTCTAAATACATATAATTACCAATATACACTATGATGGAATCTCTAATTTGATTTTCTATAGCTTTGGGGGTTCAACCACTTAGATTGCATTCTTTTAAGCCATTAGAGATGTTTCAGAATGTGAAAAGATAATTAAAAAAACTGTGCATAAATTATAATTTATTAAAATTTAGTTTGTAACAGTGAGTGAGTGCTCTCACCAAATAAACCATTCTTCCTTTTAAAGGGCTTGACAATAGTGGGACCATATTTTTTGTTTACACTGATTCAATAATTGCATCGTTGAATCCCCCTACAATGGATTCAATAATTGTCTTGGCTGTTGTAGAGTGTTTGCTGATCATAATTGGTGATTAGTATGTGAAAGAGAAGATAAGATGTGGCAAGTGGAGAGGGAGAGAAGATTTGGTTAACTTCTACAAGGGCAATTCTCCAAAGCAAAAAGGGCTACTATTACTATTTAGATAGGCAAATATAATGGAAAATGACACATCATAATATGAGAAGCAAAACAAAAAGGCAAAATTTCACTGTGTAGATAAACCCCATTAAAAAGAGAAAAAGTAAAAGTGGTAATGATAATATTTGAGAGTTATATTCCTACCCTAAATTAGCTCATCTATTTCTAGTTTATATTATCTTATGATAATATGAATTGATAGACTTATTATACATACTTATAATAAAAATAATCTAATCCGAATTTGATCCAATTAATCTTCCTATATAATAAAATTTCAAAAAAGTTTTATAGAATGGACTATTCCAAACATGACTAGATTATCTTTTTCCTTTTTACTTCTTCATCAGGACACCAATCACCTCTTTCTCTACTTCTGTTGACACTATGTATCAACAAGACTCAAATCTTTTAAAGTATCTATATCAACAAAAGAAACAGAATGAAGATAATAAAACAATTTGTGCTAAGGAGTTAAACAATTAACTAAGAAAAAAATTTGCTATTATCAAAACAAATAATAAATAAATAAATAAACTCAATGGATAGATAATTTCAATTATTTGAGAGAAAAGTGTGCTACTTTTGGGGAGCAAACATGGCTCACTTCCTAATTTTCACTAATTATTACTATCCAGGAAAAATTCTTTTACTCTTACCCCATTTTTTTCCTCCATTGGTGGAGGAGAAAAGGTGGTGCGACATCCACTAGTAGAGGAGAAAAGGAGGAGAGGGACGACAAGGGAGAAAAAAGAAAGAGAGAAAAAGAAAAAAAATGAAAAGAAAGAAAACAACAATATCAGTTTAGTCCTTTGAAAAATAATAATAATATCTTCTAGATAATTTAGATAAATCTTTTAATTATTCAAATTAATCATTTTTTTCTTTGAGTCGGACTAAAATCTGACAGTTAACTAGGGGACAATTATAGACGGCACAAGGGGAGCAAGAATACTAAAATTTAATATTTTGCAAAGGAATTGAATCAAACTCAGGTCTTTAAGCTAGCTACACTCTCTCCTTACTTTTTTTTAACCATTTAACCAGTAACTCATTGTTGAAATAATTTTTACAAACTTTTAACTAAGAGTCACAGCATGGCAACTCTTGGTCCACTAACTCAATTTCTTTTAACCCCATTTTTGGGACTTGATAGCAGAAGTCATATACCTAACACACTAGCTTTCGGTTCCTTATGTATTTTAACTCAGACTTTTGCTTACATCAAATTATACGAGTCACACATACATAGTCCATCATCTACTCAGAATTAAGATATGTTATATTATAAACGTTACAAGTAAATAAATCCATAAATGAATCTAGAATCTATTCTAGTTGGGTCCTATTTGATGTAATGTGAGTCCAATTAGTCTCATTTATGTCTCTGTCTTCTACGAATCACCCGTTCTGATGCTCAAGATAAAATATCTCCCCAATTGGACTTGATAGACGGCATATTAATTTTTCAATCGGATTGCTCATTTTCAATTAGACTAAGGACATACTCAGGTTTATCTACTAATATAAGTTGTCTTTCTATATTACGATCTGACCACGTAATACCTCCTAGTATTAGTTAAACGTTATATAATTATGAGGCAATATTTACTTCAATTTTACTTTGCGTGCAAAAAAATCAAGAACAATATATAAAGGGTATTAATGTAATTAATGGATATTATTATTGAACCAATTTGTTTGAAAAATACAAGTATACTTAGATGAAAATACTATATTAAGTGCACTAGATCTCAACAAATAGGGGAGGCATGTCTCAAGACATTGCTTCACTATCTTGAGACGTAGCCTTGCATTTTGTTATTTTGACCCATGATTCATAATTTGGCTTCATGTTTGTCCTCTTTGACCCCAATTTATTGTATGTGGGGCCTTTTAAGTTCATTTGAATTCATTTATCACTTGTAACATCTTTCAATTGTTGATGATTTTGGCTTCGATGATAGTTGTAATGTTTGTTTTGAGTTGCTTTGGTAGCGAATGTGTCATCTTATATCCAATCAATTTTCGTGTTGGGTGTAAGGTGTTATACATGTAGTTTTATTTATTTGATTTATTTTTCTTCATTTTAATTAATTAAGATTTATATTAAAGTATTATAAAATTAAATTTTATTTGACTTAAAGTAACTTATATTTAATTCAACATTATTCTTTAAATGAATTTATGATATTATTTTTATTCAAAATTACTTAATTACCGAAGGTTTAATGGAAATGAAATTGATTAAAATATAAAACTAAAGAAATAAATGAAAAAAATGAGTGTATTTCAAAGTTAATATATATAAATGAATTAAAATTAAGTTTAAAATATTTAATATGTATTTGCATAAAAAATATTAAAAATAAAAATTAAATGAGAGGAAAAATATAAATTTGTTATCACTTATGATAGTTTTTAAAAATAAACTTAAATAAATTATTTGAAAATTAAGATATGCTTATATTAAACTATAATATAATTTATAATTTGATTTAATAATAATCAAAATAATTTAAAACTAATTAGATTTTATTATTTTAATTTAAAATTATTGAATAAAAAATAAAAATAATTAATAAAGAATATTTTTATATGAAAACCAAAAAAATAAATAAATCATGAAGTGCGATTAGTGCACTTAAAAAAAAAACAACACATAGAAGATAGAAATATTTAAAAAAGAAATTCCTAGGTTTATTTGCATGTATATATGAAAGAGAAGAATTAATTAGTAAAGTAGATGAGATACAAAATTATTTAGCAATTAGATTACTTTGAACAATGGACGATTCGAGTTTACTGTATCTATCTATATATTCTATAAAATCAGTCCCTAAGGAGATATGTAGAAGTAAAATATTGACTATAAAAGAAATAAATAGGCCCAAAGTTATCTTTTCATTTTTTTTAATTTTTTTATTGGCTTAACGTTTACATATTTTGTCAAAATAGTCCTAGTTATATTTTTCAGTCTTTTGTTATTCTTTTTTTTTTAAATTATTATTTTTAAACAGATTTGATGAAAATATCGTTAAAAATATTAACAAGATGATATAGAATATGTTTAATGAGAAGTAATCTATTACTTAGGTAACTCAATAAGATAATTACATGTGAAAAATAATAAAATAAATAAAATCTTACATGAAATTGAAAATATAACTCAAAATAACTCAATAAAATAAATACATGTGGAAAATAAAATGAATGCACACATTAAGTATTTTCGGTTTGAATTATTAATTATCTTTTTGAATGTATGCATTCATTTTGAAACTTTTTTTTAGATAATTACGTTTATTTTCTTCAACTTAAGAGTTATTTTTTTAATTTCATCTATGATATTTTTATTTTATTATTTTTCAGATGTAATTATTTTATTGGGTTATCTAAGTAATAGATTACATCTCATTAAAAATATTCCACATCATCCCGTTAATTTTTTTAATATTACTTTCATTAAATCTGAAAAAAATAATAAAGGTTTATGGCCAAAAAAACTCAAAAATACAATTAGGACTAATTTGACAAAATATATAAACATTAGTGACCAAATTGATCACCAAACCTTTTTTGTTCAATATATCCAGTTAAATATTCCTAAGTATCTAGAATATTAATTTTATCTTAGGTTTTAATGGACAAATTTAACATTATTGTATTAGAACAATAATAATAAATAATAAATGTCTTCAAGTCAAAATTATGTTCTTTTATCTATCAATTAACATTCAATTTATTATTATTATTTTTTAAAATTTTAAACTTACAAATTTAGCATTATTTATATCTATATTTATAAAATATATTTCCAACTCTATGAAATAAATAGGATGAAGATTGACCTTTTACTTTTAAATATATTTTAAATTAATATTAAATCACTAAATAAAATGCAATATTTTTAGTTAATATCATTAATGCCTCAATAACTCTCCATTGCATGAATGTAATTGAATCAATTTAAATATTATTTTTATATCAATATTTTCTTAGAATAAATAGAGCTTTAGCCCCCAAAAAGTATCATATTTTAGAATATGTGGATAGTCTTATTTTGATATCTAAACACACCCATGCACATTCTACTATTTTATTTTTTTTAAAAAAAGTTGGGTTTGGTGGTTTTTAATTACAAGTAAATTTATTAATGTGGGATTACATGTTTACCTAAGTATTTATATAATATTAAATTACTTTGTAATAATGCTATGGAATTAGTTCTTGATTGAAATAATAAATTGTAAATTAATTAGTGAATATAAAAAAAAATGCAGGTGGTATTCCTAGTTTATAAATTTTAAAATATTTTCACATGTATTACACATATTCTTTCCACAGTGATATTTGGCAGGGTTACATATATCCACTGAAGTCAAAGATTACATGACCAACCTATCTTCTTCATAGCATAAATCATATTTTTCTTATTAACATATCAACAAGACTTTATCTTCATACAACTCCATCTATAAAATTAAATCCTCAAAGTAGCTTAATTTACTAAATAAGCCCAAATAATCATTAGTTAAATCTTCTTGATGCATTCTCTGCCCTCTCATTTCTAACTTAACTCAATACAATATATATTAATTTATTAAATAATTTTATATCTCATCTAATTTAATAAACAAATTTCACCTTTTATATATACACCAAAATACCTATTTCCTTAGGCTTATTATTGATTTTTTTTTTTTTTGTGACAAGATAAACAAAACCATTACATCAAACTAATACGGAAGAAAGCATCACTTGCTATATCAGACTTAAAGAGAGCTATGAGTTCCTCAAGGACCTCCACAAGTACCTGAACACTGCCCTTCTTATCATAAGGCATTTTGGCTAGAGAATCCACAACTCTATTTGCCTCCGTAGGAACATGTCATAATCTCCAATGACCAACAAGCTGTAATACTTAAAGAATTCTCCTCACTAAGGCTAAATTCAAACTTATAGGTTGCCTATCTTGGCTGACTTTAAGCACCTCTCAATTATCTGTCTGGATAATCACTCTATCGAGACTCCGCCTTTGAAAGAGAATCAGACCATCCAAAATCCCCAATAGCTTAGCCTTTAACATTGAACACACCCTCAAATAATGATTGAACCCAATGATCCACTCTCCATTATGATCTTGCAACACCTCCTCGACCGAAGTAAGGCCTATATTCGGTTTAACCGCCCCATCAGTATTCAAGAGGCACCAATTACCAATCAAGGGAAGGTTTGAATCAATTTGTTGCTGTCTAGATGTGGTCTTCATGTGCGTCAAAGCATACTGTTTCCCCAACTAATAGAGGTCTTAATTGTCTCAATGGTATTCCAAGTTATTCTTTGAAAGATGAATAAATTTATACTTTTCCAGATACTCCAAGCAAGCATCCCAAAAAGAAAAAACCAACTAATCCCCACACTAGGCATTTATAAATGATTGCTTAAGTTGTACTCCAATCATTCGACTAAGTTTGTAGAGAAAAACCTGCAATGCTAACTGATAGGTACAACCTAAAACAAAACCTCTTTTGTAGCTTTACAATTATTAAGCATGTGTAAAATATCCTCTGTCTCATGTTGATAAAACAAACAAGAGCGACCGTGACTGATGTCCTTCCTTACTCTTTCCTCATTAGGAAGGAGCCATTGTTTAAAGATTAGCCAAATGAATAGCCAAATTCGTTGGAGTGTGTAGACAAGTGATCTGATCCGACTCTTTCCTCCAAATGTCTTTCCATTACCTCTCTTTAGAATGCCACGAACTTTCCTGAAGAGATCAATACACACTTTTAATAGAGAAAGACCTTGTTGGAGTGTTTAGCCAAGTGATCTGATCCGACTCGACTAGTGTGTGGAGGGAGAATGTTCACAAGTCTTTTAACACAATCTTCTGACAGTCAAACACGGAATATATCAAGCTTCCACGTACCTTCTTTTGTTACCATTTCATTAAGCTGACAATTAGACACAAAACATCCATGAAAAGGTATTTGTTTAATCAATGGCCCTAAATGCGGAATCCAATAATCTTTTCAACACCAAATAGAGCTGCCGTCCACCGCATACCACACTAAGTTCTCACGAAGTAAAGGCCACACCTTAGCAGTAGCCCTCCAAAAAAAAGAGCACCTCCCTCGCGCGATACTATCCGACACCCTCTCCTTCATTCCGTACTTTGATCTAAGAATATGAATCCATAAAGCAGAAAAACTACTAGATTTAAATATACAATTCTATAGTTTAAAATATTTTAAAAAATATAATTTTAAATATTTAAACTTTAACATTTTAACTAAAATCCCATTTAATATTTATAACAATTTTATATTATAAACATATTTGTTAGATCTAGTAAAGTTCTTTTGTAGTTGTAATAAAATATACCAGTATCAGGCCATGAGATTTTATACTATGGCTTTTGTTTTCTCTCACTCTCTCTCTCTCATGTAGAGCCTTTTGTTTTTTTGCTTAGAAGAGCTCCAGTCTTCCTAAATTCAGGCTCTAATTCAGAGCCTTTTTCTCATAAAAGAGATACAAATAGAATACCACCGAGTGAGCGTTTTGATGTTCTTTCCTTTTTGTGTTTAACACCGGTTATGCGCAAGAATCACTAGGGCATGAAAATCTCAGAAGGGCTTGACTTTGAGTCCTCCATGCCAGCTCCCCCATTGTTTACTGGTGAGTTTTAGCTTAATATATGCTCAGGATTCTCATAAAAGGTCATATTTTTATTTGGGTTTGCTTCTAAAGTTTAGTCCAAATAATTTTTTTCTATTCTTTTGAGCTCTTTATTTATTTATTTCTGGGGTTTAATATATTGAATTGGTTCTTTTTGGCTTTCTGGATTTCGATTAGTCCATTAAAATACCCATATTCCAAAGGTTAAAATTTTCGACATCCTCCAATAAAAAGGGTATTTAAATTGGCTGTTATGTTCTCTCTCTACAGCTATTTAAGCTATCACCCTATTAGTCTAATTTTCTTTCACTCTTACATTCCTCTTCCAGCTTGGAGAGGATGATATACCATTGTTCTATCTGATTGGCTTCACTTTTTAAAATACCCTTGGAAGAATTTTTCTTTCCTTTATGGCCATTGGACATTAAATATAACCTTGTCCTGTTTTTGTTTCTTTTTATTGCATTATTTGTGTATTTGAGGATAGCTACCTGTTCTGTCAATATTTAATAATTTGTTGCCTAGGATTGACATTTTATAAATTTGTTTTTATTAGTGTTGTCACCATGTCAGAGGTTAGAATTCATTGCTCGTTTCTTTCTTCTTTTGATTTGATCTTTTTCTATTGCAGTTAGTGTGGTTTGCCCATTTATCTACACCCGTACTTAATCGGCCTTTATGGACTTAACAGAGTTAGTATGATTCACTTATACTTGTTTATCTAGTTTAATGATATCAACATCACCTTCTTTTGGTATTCTAAATTAGTATTGAATGTAATCAAGAATAAGTATTGTATATGTTCATGATCATGTCTGTACTCTGGTTTGCTTTATGTGCTAAAATATTCAACGAGTTTTGAGTTGAATTGAATTATTATTATTTAGGAGAGCTGAAAGATGGAGAGGACCAGATTGGATTTAAGGTTTCATCACTCTGGATCAACAGAATCAGAGGAATCTGCCTTAGATTTGGAAAGGAATTTCTGCAATCATCATAGTCTGCCTTCATCAAGTCCTTCACCTCTTCAGCCCTTTGCTTCTGGTGCTCAGCATTCCGAGAGCAATGCCGCTTACTTCTCATGGCCTACTTCAAGTCGATTAATTGATGCGGCAGAAGATAGAGCAAACTACTTCGGAAACCTACAGAAAGGAGTGTTGCCAGAAACTCTTGGACGGTTGCCATCAGGACAGCAAGCAACCACTTTACTTGAGTTGATGACCATTAGAGCATTTCATAGTAAAAAACTGCGTAGGTTTAGTCTTGGCACAGCAATTGGGTTCCGTATTCGGCGGGGTGTTTTGACGGATATACCAGCTATTCTTGTCTTTGTTGCTCGAAAAGTTCATAGGCAATGGCTTAGCCAGTTTCAATGTTTACCTACTGCTCTTGAGGTAAGTTCAATGCTTCTAGCTTAATTGCATTTACTGAACTGCTATGTTTCTTTAATATAGTTTTAATGGGAGGTAGGTTCAGGGAAGGGCTGTTCTTGTTCTAAAGCTACATCAAAATTTTTATGGTTTTTGTATCATCCATAGCTGCTAATCTGATGCTAGATTGTCCTTGAGAGGTCTTCAAATTCATTTCAGATTTGGCTAAAAAATGTTACAAGTTGTTCATAGTTTTGGAAGTTTCTAAACAAGTATATTGGCTCTAAGCAAGGAATTTTCGAATGTATGACTAACCTTTCATGAATTGACTTATCTTGTTTGGAAAGTTACAATGTTTATTTAAATATTGGTCAGGGGCCTGGAGGCGTGTGGTGTGATGTGGATGTTGTGGAATTCTCGTATTTTGGTGCACCTGCAGCAACTCCTAAAGAACAATTATATACTGAGCTTGCGGATGGGATGAGGGGGAGTGATCCAATCATTGGTTCTGGTTCACAGGTAATTGTACTTATTTAGTGTATAAAAGTGGTGTTTGATGGGCATGCACGGACATGAAATATGTAAAATTTGTTGTATCTTAAAATCTTCATCTCTTGATATTAGGATTATGTGGTTTACAATGTTTAGTTATGGTTTGAATGATTTTTTGACATTCTGCTTGCAGGCATTGTTTGGTATTAATTATATCTTATTGCAGAGGGGGAATTTGGTTTTCTACTGCCCTTTCCCCCTTTCTGGGACAAAATCTTAGAATGTCCTGCTGATGCTGCATAACATGTTTTCCTCTCATGTTTATATATTAATCCTGAATCTGTTTTGCCATAAATGTTGAACACTTACCTTGTAGTATTCTCTTTTACCGTTATTTGATTGTCTACTCAAGCAGTTGGTTGCATAATAAAATGGTAAGCATTCTTTGATTCTATCAAACACTTCAACTTTTAATTTTCAGGGAAAGAAAGGAAAAACATCTTTCTGGTGTAAATAATGTAACTCCTGAGATATCTATGGGACTTTGGATTCTGCACGCTAAGTTCCAATTAATAATTAGAAGATGGCACTCTGCAAAAATATTATCCTAATCTAATTTCATTGAAGTAGGCTGGCTAACTTTTCGAAAATGAAATCCTTGTCAACTTTTCATAATAAATAATAACGAAAAAGAGATAGAAGTCCTTTTTTTACAACAGTGTGAACAATCTGTACCATGAAAAAGTGCATGGTAGAATTGGTTTCCTCTTTTTTTCACTTACCTTCTGTCCTGCATTTTTCCTTCCTGGGCTGAAAAAGAAATCCATGTATCTTTCTCTGAGCATCATTTAGCGATAATTGTGCCATCATTTCACCTGCACCATCATTTGGGTATTAATTATACAGTGATAGAGATTCCTGTTTTTGATAATTAATTTGAAGGATAATAAACATGACACATGTGAAAGATTAACTGTCAGTTATATTTTACAACGTTTTGCTAGAAATTTGATTATACAATGAGCAGTTTGATATTGCAAGTATTACTGAAGTATGGAAGCTTTTATGCTTTTATAATCAATCATAGATGTGCAGGCATTTCAGCTTTGGTCAGGCTTGAGTTCTTCATTCTAGAATTGTTTGGTGTCTTCTTCTCTAAAATCATGTGTATAGCTTAATTTCGAACTCCCTTCCTAATCCTTCTAGGAGGCTGTTGAGACTTGAGACATTTCTTGTAAAAGTGATGGTAAAAAGACTTCCTCTTTGAGTAACTTGCAGCCCTGAACTTTCCAAGAAATGGATATAACTCTTTACTTGTTCGGGTTTTTACCATTTAAACCATTCAGTTACTCTTTGTACATGTAGGTTGCCAGCCAAGAGACATATGGAACACTAGGTGCTATAGTGAAGAGCCGAACTGGAAATCGGCAGGTAGGTTTCCTCACAAATCGGCATGTCGCAGTTGACTTGGACTATCCAAGTCAGAAGATGTTTCATCCTTTACCGCCCAGCCTTGGGCCTGGAGTGTACCTTGGTGCTGTAGAGAGGGCAACCTCATTTATCACAGATGACCTTTGGTATGGAATCTTTGCTGGTATAAATCCAGGTAACTAACTTCCAATTTAATTGTCTGCCTTCAGATCTCCTGCTAGGAAGTTCATTGATCATTGCATTAAAAATTTAAGCAGAAAAGAGAGAAATTGATTAAAATTCAGACCAGGATGCTATTGTGGTAATGAGTTTGGGATTGAGTTACCGGATGAGTAGCACAATAATCAGATTCGAATAAGGGGTCTTTTCCCTTATTTTGGTTCCTATTTTGCCTATTGTTGTGGAACTCTAAGGGAGTTGCCTACCTTCACTTTACTGAAACTTTCAACTTATTTTGTTCATAAATAATTTACCTCTTATATAGAGGTTTACAATTTAGGAATAAGATGCAAAACCCTAATTCATAACATTTCTTATTCTAACAAGAAAGAAAATATAATAGCAAAATATCCTAATTTATTAGTAAAGTTTTATTTAAATTAGTAAGGAAATTCTAGGAAATAAAGATCAGAATCAAATCCCAACAAAGTCATAATCAAATCACAATCTGAATCTAATTCATAACATTTCTCCCTTGGAGAAAAAACTTGTCCTTAAGCTTGAAGTCACGGTTCCCTTGTATCTCTTTCTGTGTCTGTTGGTTCACCGTCCTTTATTTCAAACTAGAAAAGCTTTTTGCATTGATGGCCTGGCACATACAGTTCATCGCAATTGTAACAAAGGCCCTTTGGGCATCGTTCAACCATCTCTCTGTTCGTCAGCATTTTAACGAAGGTAGATGAGGCACTGCTAGATGCGGGTGTAACCTGAGTTTTTTGTCTGGAATCATCTTAGTTGCTCTTTTTGTAAATTTGGGACTCTAGACAAAACTAGGATTCTCATGTGGGTTCAATCCTATTAGCAATTTTTTTTTTTTTTTCAAATAGTTTTGCTATATTTTTCGCTTGAACCAAATTGGGTGGGTGATGTAATTCCACATCAAGTCTGATGGGTTTGATTAGGTCTGTAATGAACAAGTCCACTCATTGATTGGTTTGCACAGATGATGCGTGCCCCAAAAGCTGCTAAAAATCGCCCTTGGTATTCCTCAACCAAATCTATTTGCTTCAAAATTATAGGTTTTCCTAACAGGTTGCCTTTCACGAGTGACTCAAAGTGAAGCGAACAATATTCCTTGAAGATCTCCTATGTCATATTCAGTTCTTCATCTTCTAGCTGATAAAACCACAATTGTGCCTCCCCTAGCATGTGGAAGGCAGCCAACCCAACCTTATCATGAGGGGTAGTATTTTGGTTGGCAAAGAATTTCTCACATCCATGGAGCTAAACAAGGGGGTCATCTGATTCATTGTATGTGGGAAAATCCAGTTTGGTGTATTTGAGCACTATTCCCCCACCGACACTGCCATTTTGGATTGTTGTCTATCCACTGTTGCTTCTACCGCTTAAGCGAACACTAAAGTATGCGGTTTGGAATGCCTTTGTCATAAGTTTTTGTTTCTTTCCCATGTGAAAACTCGCGGAGTAGAGTCTCAATTTGCTCTATTTTTGCATCCACCCGTGCCTCTATTGCTATCAATCACGCTTTGTACTAAGAGCCTTGTGTAGTTGGCTTCAAATTTTCTCATCAATCTCTTTTATGGTGTGTAGCTTTGATGCCAAATTGCTATGGTCTTGAGTCCGAGATCGAGTCATCAAACAAGAAGCACAAGAATTGGATTCGAATAAAGGGTCTTTGCCCTCATTTCGATTCCTATTTTTGCCTATGGTTATGGAACTCTAATGGAGTTCCCTCTTAATTTAATGAAACTTTCAACTTATTTTATTCCTAAATAATTTACCTCTTATATAGATGTTTACAATTTAGTAATAAGATGCAAAACCCTAATTTCTTATTCTAGTTAGTGTTTGGGAAGCCACCTATTAACTGGATTTGAGTGTAATTGCCTATAATTACACAGAGGTGACATATTTGGATAACCATTGTAATTGGTGGGTCTTATTGAATTGGGTGTAATTGGAGCACCCCAATCAAACTTTCTGTTTTTAGGGGGAGAGTCAGAATTAGAGTAATTATACAGGTAATTACAGAATTAGAGTAATTATACAGGTAATTACACTCAAATCAATTTGCCCTATGGCTTTACAAACACTTATACGTGATTTAACTTTAAAAAATATTTTTATACAAGTTTTAAAAATTATATTATAAACATAAATATGTATGAGTGTTGGGGATGATTGTGGTAAAAATTTCTAAAGTTATATTATAAATCCTAAAAATTATATTATAAAAAACAATTTATATATTTTATAAAATTGTAGCAAAAATATATAATATTTAAATTCTAAAAATTTCTAAAGTTATGGAAAAAAAAGTATATTATAAAAAATAATATACGTGTTATGAAAAGTTTTATGATATATTTATTTAAAAAAAGTTATGGCAAAAAAGTATGAATATAATTTATTTATGTGTCCATGTTATATATTATAAAAAATAATATACTTATTTTAAAAAATGTTATAATTTTTGCCTTATAGTATTTATAGGAAGTGCTATGAAAAGTTATCGGACTTTTTATAAATTTTTTTTATAAAGGTTATTATTCTAAATTTTATATTAATTTTAATTTAATTTACATACTATAAAAAGGGTTATAACTAGCATAAATCTTTTTCCAAATTAAGTTTATATAAGTTTTTATAATAAAACCAACAAATTGCTTGCACTGTAAACTCAAATATAATGTGGTAAATGCTAGTTATGCAAATATAAAAAGTTTTTTTGCACCATATTGTGGGTTACAATACCATTTGAGAGAATTGAGCCAAACACAAGCACCAGAGATGACTCATGAACTTTTTAATTTGAGTCATTCAAAATTTCAAAATGTGGTTGAGAGAGGACATTTGTTGTTTAAAAAAAAAAAAGATTTCTCATATTAACATCATCACCTCAATTTAGCATAAAAAAAAAATGTTAAATTGTACTAGCATGTTGCATCCTTCATAAATTCATTCCTAAGTGGAATTGAACTTATCTATACTTTGAAGAGTACATGGAGGAAATAGAACTTGGTAATCTTAATGATATAGATTCAAATTTAGATGCTGAAAAACTTGGTTAAGGACCAATAGATGATGACAAAAAGTATGTGTTAAATGTTAAGAGGGAATAACCCAACAATTATGAAATGCTAGAGCAATTAGATAAAATTGCATATGAGGTTTATTTTTCTTGTTATTTTTATTAGTAATCATATTAGCAACTACTTTCTTAAACTAATAAATTACATATGATGATTTGATTTTAATTTTTATTATTCATTTAGACTTTTTTTAACGTGCTGATAATTTTTTATGATAATTAATCATTTTAAAAAATATATAGATTATGTATCTGTGTAATTACAATTTGTACTACCAAACATGACTTAGGGGATTACGATGTATTTACCTTCTATCTATAAAAACGTCAAGAAATTACAATTATTTGTAATTACAAACAAGCGTAATTACTACCTTGGTAATTATGCTTTCATCCAAATACTTTGTGCTGTCAAAAATATGCAAAATATCTTAATTTGTTAGCAAAGTTTTATTTAGACTAATAAGGAAATTCTAAGAAATAAAAATCAGAATCAAATCCCAACAATCAGAATCAAATCAGAATCTGAATCAAAACCTAACAAATGCTATGGTCTACTGTTTGAATTTGAATGAAGATTTAGAAGGCTTCAAAGTCCTGATACATACAATGTTTAACTTTACATATGTGCTAATGTAATGCTTGTTGCTTCTTGACTTCCTTGCATGTCTATGACGGTTTGGTCCTCTTGCAGAAACGTTTGTTCGAGCAGATGGGGCTTTTATTCCTTTTGCTGATGATCTCAATATGAACAATGTAACTACAACTGTAAAAGGAATAGGTCAGATTGGTAATGTTCACGTCATAGACTTGCAGTCTCCGATTAGCAGTCTCATTGGAAGGCAAGTTGTCAAAGTGGGAAGAAGCTCTGGCTTGACCAATGGGACCATAATGGCATATGCTTTAGAGTACAATGATGAGAAAGGGATCTGTTTCTTTACTGATTTTCTTGTTGTCGGTGAGAATGAGCAGACTTTTGACCTTGAAGGTGACAGTGGAAGCCTCATACTTCTAATGGGGCAGAATGAGGAAAAGCCACAGCCTGTTGGGATTATTTGGGGTGGGACTGCTAATAGGGGTCGGTTGAAACTCAAAGTTGGTCGACCCCCTGAAAATTGGACTAGTGGGGTTGATCTTGGGCGTCTTCTAGACCTCCTCGAACTTGATCTCATCACAAACAATGAAGGGCTTCAAGGTATGTATTCCCAAGACTACCAGTCATTCTTTATCCAATTTTTAGCTTAGGTTGATTCTTTCTTCTTGGTGCTTATGAAGGATTTATTTGGCTAAATGGCATTAGATATGCAAAATATAATTTGGACCAAAAAAGATGAAATTATAAATAGACTGAATCATGATGCATTTATAGATGACACTGGTCAAGTGGTAATTTATTGCAAAAGGTTAGATTCCAGTTTTTAGTATTGATGTGGCTTATTTCTTCTAATTTTTCAATCATTGATTATTTATTTAGACTTGAAAGTCACACAAAATGCAGTGTTTTAGGCAAATTATCATAGCTAAACTAAGTTCTGGTAGAGAAAGGAAGAAAGTGAATAAAGGCCAATGTTACCTTTATGGTTAATTTTTTTTGCATCAGGTCTCTTTACATTGGCTTTGACTTTCTCTATTATTTCCTTATTGACATAGCTGCTGTACAAGATCAAAGAAGTGCTTCTGCAGCAGGGATTGATTCTACAGTTGGGGAGTCTTCTCCCCCGGTCCGAGTTCCATCCAGAGATAAACTTGATGAGAACTTTGAGCCGATTAATTTAAATATCCAGCAAGTTGAAGGTGAGCCTCAGCAAGGACTCGTACTACCAATCAGGGGTACCAAGTATAGGGATGAAGCAGCAGTTAATGTGGAACACCAATTTATTCCAAATTTCAATGGGAAGTCTTCAGTTCATGATAATTACCAAGGGGAGAAACCGGAGTCTAAAAGTCTTTCAGCATTAAGAAACGGGTCAGATAAGGATATTTATGTTTCACTTCAGTTAGGTGAGCCCGAACCAAAGAGAAGAAAATATTCGGATTCGTTGTGTATCGTGAAAGAATTGAAGTGAGAGAGTTTCGCCAATCTAGGGAAATTGGCTGGAGAGATCATCTTATCGAAAACAACCAGGCCAGACCGCTGACAGGAACATAACTGTGAAGTGTGGAAGTGCATAAAGGAGATTGAGGTTCAACTCTTTTAGCAGGGCCAGGGGAAGTTATTATCATTTCCTCATCAAATCTTTTGGTTAAAGTACTCCTCAAGTGGGAATTATGAACTGCTGCTAAGAAGTAGAAGCATGGATATGGTTGCTAGTAATTAAAAGAATAGGATTCTGTTCGGTTGGGTATAGGTATTTATTTGTTTATTTTGAAAAATTTTGCTTGTAATTCATAAGATTTGTAGTTTGAAATTATTGATTCTGTATTGCCGCTTAAATATGTATTTCTTTAAACCGGCTGATTGAGTCCAAATTCATAGATTTGATGTTAAGTTAGATTTTCTTTTGCACAAAAGAATCTGATACTCATACATGAAAATGTTTTCACGTTTTTCGGTTTCTTCAGATGCAATGGATGTATCATTACGTTATTCCAATGAACCAAATTTCAACCTTTTAAGGCATTCTTTTAAATTTTCTATTAATACTACTTTCTCCTTAAAATAAGCTTTCAAACAAGGTTTATGCTGCTTAGCACGTAGTCTATCATTATGGAAAAGATTTTCTTATTACACTATCCATAAATTTTGTGTAACAAAAATTAATATATTATTGCTAAATATGTGTGGGTATCTGAGTCTTACCTTATACGGTTATCATGTGTTAGAGTTTTAATTCAGTTTGTGTATTTATATTTATACTTATTGCACTTGTAATCACTTTTAAAAAATTATTACATTATTTAGTTGGTGGTTTTTATCACTTAGTATCTAAAATTTTTTTGTCAAAAGGGATACCTAACTAGAGGTGTGCATGGGCCGGGTTCAGGTTGGGCTCAACTAAAAATTTAGACCTGTTTGTTAGGCTCGTGCCCGGCTTGACCCAAAAAATGGGCCTAAAATTTTGTCCAAACCCGATCTGGATAAGAATGTTAAAATCCAGGCCCGACCTGACCCGACCCGACCCGTCCATATTAATTTTTATATAATTTTAAAAAATATATAATAAATCAAAAATACTAAAAACATCAAAATAAATATTTCTCAACAAATTGAAAATAAATTTTAAAAAATATGTATACTTAAATAACACTAAGATGGATGCAACTTAACAAGCAAATACCTCTAAAATAATAACAAAATTAACAAATGTCTTAAAAATAATAACAAAGTTAACAATAAAATAAGTTTTATACAATATCCAAACAATAATAACAAAATAGTAGCAATATAATAATAAAATGTTAGCAAAATAGGGAGAAAACAATAAGAAAATAATATTTTAAAAAAATAGATTTTTTTGTCCTTAGTGAATTAGGGCCGGGCCGGACCAAAAATGCCTTACTCGAGACTTGGACCTTTTTTAAACGGGTCTTATTTTTTGTCCAAGCCCATTTTTTGGGCCTATATTTTTTTCCAAACCCTCCCACATTTCGAGCAGGCCTTCGGGTTCATTTTATTTTACTCACGAAAGTGTACAACATCCAATAAAAATATAACACGTGTCATGTTTTTATTGGTTGGTTTTATGATTTGGGGTAAAATGACACAAAATTAGTAGTTTATGTACCACCTATGACCACTTTTTTTTTTTTTTTTTAAAAATACCTAAGTGGGAAAAGTGATAGTTTGACGGTCAATTTTATATTTAAACATTCAATGTGTAACAACCCGATGTTTATAAGTGTCAGAAAAATGCAATTTCAAGATTAAACTCCTAGAGTTGAGCTAGTCTTGAAATTTTTAATCGAGGAATTTATGTGATGATTACAAAATTAGGAATTAGAATTACTAATTAATTAGATAAATTAAGTATAGTACAAGACTAAGTTCCAAGTCAACATAATTAAGAAGAATTGATTTGAGGAATTAAGTAAGTTCTCATAGTATAATTACACCAAGGACCTGAGAGCAAATAAACCATAAATAAAATGGGTTAGTGGAGTGGATTAATCCATGCCATTAAAATCCACCAACATTTTCATGCATTGATTGATGATCATTATATGAGATAATTCTTATTTTTATTATATATGCATGTTAGTATAATAAAAAGAACGAAAAATGATGCTCATTTTCATTCTTTCCAAACGGCATACGAGGAAAAAGACGAAAATTTTTCTCCAAAGGTTTCTCCATTGCCGTCCATCAATTTTCAAGGTTGGGAAGCTTTTTGTCTTGAATTTTGCTAGATTATTAGTTAATGATGTTAGATAATTAGAGCCCAAGCATTGAAATTTCTAATTAATAAAGTTTTAATTAGTTAACATAGATGGAAACTTTGAAAATCCTAGATGAGAAAGTTTGGTTTCATGGGTAATTAGTATATTTAAGTTGTGATCATGGTGAAAATGAGTCGAGTAGCTAATGGGTATTGTAGAGATGAAGTTTGATTAAGTGATTATTAAAGAAACCCTTGATGAGTTCTTGAGGATTAAAATGATAGAGATGACAACTTGGATTAAAATGATGTTTATTGATAGTTTGAGGTCCCTAGTATATAGTTACGAATTCAAATTTAGATTCAATTAGGTAGATTGTAAAATATGAGAATTTCATATATTAGAGTTTTAAGGGACTAAAGTGAAAAGTATGTATAACATGTTTAAGTATAAGTTTATATGTTAGATTTGACAAACTAACACTGACAGAACGTTGGGGGATAAAAACGAAAACGGGCTATAGACAACGAATGCGGTTTGTGTTAACGTAATTTCACTTCATTGAATAAAATAATTAAATATTTTGGCTTGTGAAAAGATTGGTTTTAATTGTTGCTTTTAACATGTTATGTACTTGTTAAATAAGCATTTAAATGGTAAGTGTTGGATTAAATGATGATAGAGTAACAAATGCCATGTATACCATGCTTATGTGATTGTACCTAGTGAATAATGATATGAGTTGGATTTATGCTTCGTTGAAATTGAATATGGAGAGTTGGTAAATAAATGTGTTATGCCATGTTGAATTGAATTGGTGATGTTTAGTGAAAAATGACAAATAAATGAGTAACCCTTGTTGATAGGAGAACATAGACGATAAGTTGTTAATTATGCATGTATGAGCTGTGATAGAACATTATGAATTGAGTTATATATGAAATCTTATAAAGAAACACATTGAACTAAATAAAATGAAAGGATATTAATGATTAATCTCATGAAAGGTAGGTTAAGTTTTATTGGTTGTAATCATATAGTGGTGATAATATATATATTTATATATGTAAGTGAATATGCTTATGACTTGTTGAACTATTGTTTATATATATAATTATGTTTGTAACATGATGAAAAGTTGTGAAAGTATAACAAATAAAATGAATATCATGTGAATGTATGTATATTGAGTACTATGAATACCCTATTAAACGATCTCAGATAGAGTTACAGGTATAGTTGGCATGTCATAGGATTCATTATGTCAGAGTCATTTTTATCTTATGTCTCGATACTTCTAGTAAAATTTTGTTAATTGAGTTTGGATTCGAGTCCCAATTTTAAATTCAACCGCATATAATCTTGTAAATGTTCAAGTAAGAACAAAATGCATCTATTACATTAATTGAAAATGTATAAATCATATATGAATAAATTATGTGGTATTTACTCGTTATTTGTTAATGAACAGTCTTGAGTTGCTCTAGTAACGTAATGTGATGTCTAACATTTGGACTTGACTGTGACATCATATTACGTTGTTGGAGCAACTCAAACTGACTCAATCACAATCGATATGTAATGTGACATTCAAGTAAATAAATTTCTTACATTCACTACATATACATACATAATCAATTTAATTAATGCCCATTAATTACATGTTATAAATTTAGGGTTTGTACAAAGTTTATAACGTAGTTGGGATTCGAATCATAACTTTTATCGGCAAACTTTAACATTATGTTTTGAGACAGGAATCTCTATGTCTTGAGACAAGCCTCTTTTTTTGTTTTTGGTATTTTTGTTTCGATGATGACATGTCTCAAGACCTTAGAGTACATGTCTTGAGACAAGGCCCTTTTAAGTATCGAGACCAACCTCCCTTATTTTCTTAGTTTAGCTTTGACTTGCCCTTGTCTTGAGACACATGCCACTTTTGTAACAACCCATTTTTTTGTGGTGTTTAAAACAGTGGTTTTGGTACCACAATTTTGATGAGTAAGTCAGTAAATATTATCTATATAATATTTACGATTTAAAAATAGTGTTATAGTAAAACGTGATTTAATTGGTTTTATTAAATTAGTTAGCTAGTCAAGGTATAAGTGGTATGTACTGAAAGTTAGTGGTTTTTAGAAATGAGGTATCAAGTTCTCGTATTCATAGACTGAGCTTGTAAATATTTTTATTAAATATTTACGGAGTTTTAGTATAAGTGGATTGAAGTTTGGTCTATTGATTTTGATGTTTGAATAGTTAATTAAAGAAAAATGACTAAATCATAAAAATTGTAAAAGTTAATCGGTATTTATTATTATTAGCTAAAATGCATGATTAATAAATGTTTAAGGTTTTATAGGGAGAATAGGCCAAATTACATGATGGTGGACGGTTGGTGTGGTTTTCTAACATTAAATAAGTTATTTTTAATTAAATTAATTAAAATAAAAATGGTTAAAACATAAAATAAGTAGAAAATGGTCATCAATGTAACAACCCAAACCCGACCTAGAAGTTATGACCGAATCTAGAGAAATTACATCAATTCATTTGGAAAACTGATTTCTGTAACTATTCAGCAAATACGACTTTCGCAAATAGTCGTTAGAAAGCTATTTGTTCGCTTCCAGAAACACCTAAGAATCTACTTAATTTGCAGCAGAAAACCTTTTCCGGAGTTTTAGTTTTGAAAATCGAAGTTTTTTTTGTCAACTTATGTGATTTTTAGTATCGCGTTAAAAAATATCAATTATTGACGAATTAAGCAAGAACCCAGGCAAATTTAGAAACGGATTCTAAACCAAATAGATCAAAACAAATAATTACAAAATTCATCATATTTACACTAAGTGAAAAAACAATCTGAGCTCCTACACACCGTCCGGTCCTAAGTTAGAGGTTTACTTGAACAGACAAATAAAACAAAGGGGTGAGCTATGAAGTTTAGTGTATAACTAAACTCAAACAAAGATCAAACAAAATACAATATACAAATTAGAGAACACAAAGAATTTCGTATCAATCATAAAACTAGAGCGGAACACATCAGTCTTACAGAGATTTTCATAACAATCGTATAACAGAATAGAAGATGTATGATTATGCCAATGCGGTATTTTTCGAAAAATTAGAATGCAGATTATCAGAAAATATTCTACCCAACTTTGCTATACACTAAATTAGAGTTCCTCAAAACTTATCCAACCAAACACACCAACAGATTGTGGATAGTGCCACCAGAATTGTAGACAAGCTGCCAAACAGAATTGTGGATAAATCACTAGATATTGCAGATCATTAAACTACTCGAAACTTCTTCCGTTCACATAATCTCGAACCCCATGCAATGTGTCATGTCATGCATATTCAGAATCAGAATGATAAGCATATAGGACATGCTGTCGTACCATAACAGAAACAGAAGGCATGAGATTCCATGCTTTGTAGGATAGATTGATCAAATCTTAATGAATCATATCATATTTGTCATGAAGTCACATGCATGGATACATATCAAAATTAGTATCAAACACAACATATTTGAATATTACATGTTATCATCCAACTCAGTAACACAGAAACGAATCACCAAAATTAACAAAGCACGGGTCATATCTGAATAAATCACATATCTTAAACACGTACCAAACAAAAGCACATTATACGCTAATAGGTCATACTTAGCTTATATCATGTCAGAAAAATGTATGGCTAACGAATTATACATCAATCGATCATCGACTATCAAATTTTATAACTTGTTTTAAATCATATGAGCCCTACGGTAGGCCTACATTCTACTCGATCAAAGATTACAGCCTTTGGGAACAAATACTGATTTTTGGTCCAAACGCCTGTGCAGATTCACATGGCCTGGGTGGCTGGCAAGTATGGTACACATGACTTAACACACGCCCGTGTCTTTGGCCCGTGTGACTCTAATTCCAAAACAGTGAGTTACACAGTCTGGACACACACCCATGACTTTGACTCGTGTGACTCTAATTCCTAAACAATAAGTTACATGGCCTACCAAATGGCCTGATGTACAGCTATATAGTGTCGAAAACCATGGATTCTGACTTTTGACGTTCGCAGAAATTCAAGTTTTCATTATGCACCTGATACGGATTTGATGCAGAAGCAACAAAGATGAATTCTTGGCCTTAAAATGATAATCAAACATCAATCAAATGATTTTTGTAACCATTTTAGTAACTAATATCTTTACTACCAAATTGTAACGCCCTAAAAATATGACTTGCTGATTTGTTAAATCCAGTCAATAGTTGAATGCCTGCTTCAGTGGTTGAGGGTCTTGGTATTGTGGTGGGGGTTTAGAGTTTGAATCCTTTGCGTGACAAAAGGGAAATTATTTTTGCTGGTTCTTGTATGTGCGCAGGTAGTAGTCTTTGAATTGAAATTTAGTTCTTGTAAGTGGATAAGTGTCAGGGGGAGCTAGTTAGTTAGGAATTTGTTATTTAATTTTATTTTTCTAGTTTTTCTTTTGACCCTAAAAATCTGTTACCTTCCCCTCACGTTTCTTTCTTTTTCCTCTCTTCCCACTTCATGCCATTTTCTTTTTCTTGCTTATTGCCTTGTTTTTTTTGCCATTTAATTCAATCGTCTTTACCATCTCTTTGCTTTGCTTTGATATTTTCTTGTTCTTTCAAATTAAATCTTTTTGTTGGGGCCATTGAAGCGTTTTGAGATTGTTGTTCGTTGTGCTGTGTTCAAGAGACTGTGGTTGTCTATTTCGTTAGGTTGAGGTTATTAAAATTTGGTGTTTATGTTTGTATTGGTGATTTTAGGGTTTTCATGAATATTGAGGTATTGGTGTGCATTTTGTAGGTGGAGATTCTGAACTGTTCGCACCCTCCGACTAATTAGATTTTTGTTGGGTTGCTATTTCCTTGAAGGTAAGTCATCAATCGAGAAGTCGAGGCCATAATTTTGTTAAACTTTGAGTGAAAACATTGTTCAATTTTACGAATCGGGTCTGATAAATCATTTTAATGTATGTTTATTTGATGTGTTTAGGTTTTGAAATTTTTGTAAGTGATTTCGCATTAGAAACAGTCAAGGTGTGTAATGAGAAACTTGAAAAATAGCAAATGGTGAAAGTTGAAATTGGGTACTGTCGACGCCACATAGTCGTGTGGTGGGCCGTGTGTGACAGATGGTCAGGGCTATTTGGCTTGTGTGTACCACACGAGTGTGTGGGCCACACGAACATGTGTGAGGCCGTATGTCAGCTGTGAGCCCAAAATTTTTAAATTTTCTCTAGTGTCGTACACGTCATTTTGATCGACCGTAGGCTTTCCGTGGGGTTGGTAAGTGCTCAAATAGATTGTAAAATATGAAATCCAGTCATCTGTTTGCATGAAGTCTGATACCTGCTTGTATAACTAAAACGTCATATGATGAGTAAACTATGTTATAGCTAATAAAAAAATAAAAAAAAGCTATGTATGTTCTGTATTTGTTATGTTATGCGTATATATTGTAAATATGGCTGATTTTTGTTACATTCTGCATTTGCATATGGGGTGGGTTTAGCTATGTGGAGGAAGTGTTTCTGTAAAAAGCGATGATTCACCTATTTATCTGGCAGCTCAACTGCAAGAATTTTGTAAAGTGTCAAACAGATACTAAGCTGTGTGTAGGGTTGGGTGAGTGTTTCATACCCCACATTGTGTGTTGGGATGGTCAGAGTTGGTGTGTAGCGAATGGGGGTTGGATTATATGTCTGTATCGGTATTACTCTGATATGAATCTATATGTAACATCCCAAAATTGGGCCTAGTCAAAATAGTGGTTTTGGGACCACAAATCTGACATTAAAATATTTGTTTGATGGTTATTATGAGGTCTAGGATATGAAAATAGGCATGTGTTAAAGTTTCATGAAGAAATTCTAAGTATTATATGTTCAATTGGAAATCAGGGACTAAATTGAATAAATTGTAAAACTTGAGTTCTAGAAGCAATTTGTATGAAATTGCTTTAGATTATTAATTAGAAGGTCTTAAAGAGTAATTTGCCTAATTTCTAAGTTTTTGGACAAAAATGGGCATGCATAGAAAATTTTGAAAGGTTAGTAAGGAAGGGCATTTTGGTTATTTGGTAATAAATGAAAAAAAAAAGGGAAAAGAAAGCTAAAATTAGCTATCTTCTTCCCACATAGCTGCCGAAAATTCTAGGGTTCCATGAGCTAGGGTTTTCAACATTTCAAGCTTAAAAGTAAGTGCTCTCTAGCCCCGTTTTTAATGTTCTTTGTATTTTTGAAATCCTCGTAACATGCTCTATCCATTTCTACCCATATCTCAAGCTAGGGTTCATGTTATAAAATTTACCCATGCATAAGGTGATTGTTCTTTGATGATTTAGGGAGGATTATGAAAGTTGGATGTTAGATAAACATCTTTTGCTAGGTGATTTTTCATGAAAACACTTAAAAAGGACCTAATTGAAAAATGTATAAAGTGTGTGGTAGAAATGGGAAATAGAGGAAAATATGGGCTAGTATGAGCTTAAGATACATTCGGCTAGGCTTAGATACTCAAGGAATTACATGCATTTCATTTTACGATCCTAAGGACTAATTTGTAAAAATGTAAAATGTTAGGGGCAAAATGGTTATTTTGCCCGGGGGTGAAATTTAGGTCCAAAACGAATAGTGTGATGTATTAATAATTTATTTTTACTAATTTAGACTCCAAAGAATCAATTCCAGAGGTCGACCGTGGAAAACGAAAGGTTTCAGGATAACTGAAATACTAACCCGAAGCAAGTACCAGGTAAGTTCATGTAACTTGAAGTAAACTTTGAATATACTCGAAAATGCATATTATTAAATGTATGTTAATTTAGATATTGATTACATGACAATCCATGAAATGTGATAGTGAAAAATAGAAGTGATAATAATTGACCCGGATGAATGAAAAAGGGAGATTCGATGGGTAAATTCTTGCTTACATGATATGAGATCCTGCATGTGTTGTAGAAAGGGATTTAACCAGGATGGCTAATCCGGTGATCTTAGTATAGTAAGGATCTAGCGTGGACGGGTGTTCCTTAAGTGATAAAACCTCCTGATGAACATATGTGCATTGTGGATTCAGCCCGGATGGGTAATACGATTAAGAACTGAAATTTGCCTGGACTGGCATTTCATATCTGAGTGTTTTGGAGTAATTGTCATTGTAAGGGATTTAGCCTGGAATGGTAATCCCGACAATACTCATTGAATTCATGTTATAAGGGATTTAACCTAGACTGGTAATCCCGTCGTAAGAGTGAGATTCACGGGAGTGTGGATTTAAAATGGTCACTAGCATTACTTAACGGTAAATGGGATACCATCGAGATTTCCTAGAAATTAAACGGGACTATAATGAGAAACGAGAATGGAAATGATTGAATTGATGAGCTCATCTAAGATAAATACTATATTGCTTGAGATGACACTAACTTGATGATTGAGTGTATGTGACAGGGAATTTATACTATGCATGTTTTGGCATGAATATTTTGTATGGTTGCATGCTAAATAACCGATAAGTTTACCTTCCTGTTATCCAAACTTACTAAGCATGTTTATGCTTACCCTTTTTCTTTCTCTATTTTACAGAGCTCGTGGACTCGTGAAGATTGGAAGACGATTGGAGTATTGTCAACTCTACCAACTAGTCTTGCTTTGGTATATAGATACTTTTATTTTGTTACAATGGCATGTACAGGTTTTTGGTTATTTTGTGATATGTGTCATTGGTTGACTAATGTAAAGGCTTGAATGATATACCTATTCATTTTGTATATGACCATAAGATGTGGCTCACTTTGATGTAGGTTGTAACCTACTAACTATGCATGTTGGAGTTTAAATATTCATATGTTGGTTAAATGTGGTATATCATGAATGGATTTGTGGAATGTGGCCAACTCACTTGGAGATGGTTAGGTCATAATTGGTAATGAATTGTTAAATGAGCCAAGTATAAGTGTGTTATATGATATTGTTATCCTTAATACGAAGAGGATAATTTAGCATGTACATAATCGATAAGATGAGATTAACATGCAGTAGACCATTTATGGTAGTACTCGAGCATATTTAGGCCATGTTAAATATCATTGAAGTTCACAAATATGAGTGGATGTTGAAGGTGACCATTGGCTTGGATTTGTAGCCTCCAAAAAGTCCACACGGGTAGACACAAGGGCGTGTGTGACACACGGTCAGCCCCACGGGCGTGTGGTACGGTCGTGTGTTCCCTGCATCTAAAATTTTTAGGTCAGAATGCATGGTAGTAAACACAAGACCGTGTGTCTCAACCATGTAGAGGGCACGGCCTAGCACACGGGCGTGTGTCTTGGTCGTGTGCCCCTAAATGCATGATGATGTCATAAACAGAATGCTCAAGTTTTTAGACACGGGCGACCACACGGGTGTGTCTAGGCCGTGTGAAGGACACGGGCCAAGGACACGGGCGTGTGCTCATTCATGTGAAAACCCCTGTAAGTTTAAAGTGAAAAATGAATTCAATTAATTCCACACGGGTAAGGGATACGGGCGTGTCGCAAAGCACACGGGCGTGTGAGGCTTAACCTAGGAATTATCCTAAGATTTTTCTTAAGCTCTCGATTTAGTCTTAGACCATTCACATTACATGTTTTGGGCCTCATAGGCCCATAATAGGGACATTATGAATATGTTTGATTGGTTTTAATTTGGGATGAAATGTAGCATCCCAAAATTGGGCCTAATCGGAACAATAGTTTCAGGACCACAAATTCGATGTTAAAATATTTATTTCATGATTTTTATGAGGTCTAGAATATGAAAATAAGCTTGTGTTAAAGTTTCATGAAGAAATTCTAAGTATAAGGTGTCCAATTGGAAATTAGGGACCAAATTGGATAAATTACAAAACTTGGGTTCTAGAAGCAATTAGTATGAAATTTCTTTAGATTATTAATTAGGAGGTCTTAAATAGCAATTTGCCTAATTTCTAATTTTTTGGACAAAAATGGGCATGCATGGAAAAATTTAAAAGTTATGGAAGGAAGGGTATTTTGGTCAATTGGTAATAAATAAATAAAAAGGGAAAAAGAAGCAAAAATCGACCATCTTCTCCCTTATACCAGACGAATTTCTCAAGGACACCATAGGTAGGGTTTTCAATATTTTCAAGCTCAATAGTAAGTGCTCCCTAGCCTAGTTTTTAATATTCTTTGTATTTTTGAGATCCTCGTAACATGTTCTCTCCATTTCTACCCATATTTCAAGCTAGGGTTCATGTATGAAAAATGACCCACATGTGACATGTTTGTTCTTTGATATTTTATGGAGGAATATGAAAGTTAGATGTGTGTTAAAACATTTTTTCCTAAGTGATTTTCATGAAAAAGCCCTAAAAGGATCTTTTTGCAAAAGGTACAAAAATATGTGGTAGAAATGTGAAATAGAGTAAAATTTGGGCTGGTATGAGTTTAGGATATATTCGGCTAGGCTTGGGTAACTAAGGAATTGCATGTATTTCATTTTACGAGCCTAGGGACTAAGTTGTGAAATTTTGAAATGTTAGGGGAAAAATGGTTATTTTGCCCAGGGATAAAAATTAGGTCCGAAATGAACAGTATGAGGTATTAGTAATTTATTTTTACTGATATAGACCTCGAGGAACCAATTCCAGAGGTCGATCATGGAAAACGAAAGGTTTCAGAATAACTGAAATATGAAACCGAAGCAATTACAAGGTAAGTTCACGTAACTCGAATGTAAACTATCTTTAAATACATTAAAAATACATGCTCATGTATGTATTATAAAAGGGATATTCATGGTACGACAATTCATGAAATATTAATGTTATGATGAAATATCCCGATTGAATAAAAAGGGATATCTGATAGATTACTCGAAAATGATATAATGGTATAAAGGATTTAGCCCGGACGGGTGATCCTATAGTGATCTAGCATCCCGAAGAATATGTGTGCTGTGACGGATTTAGTCCAGACGGGTAATCCGAATCGGATCTGAATCTAGCCTAGACTGGTAATTCAAACCTGAACTTGTAGGAGTATATGTCATTATAGGGGATTTAACCTGGACTGGTAATCCCGATATTACTCTGTGGGTTACATTGTGGGGGATTTAGCCTAGACTAGTAATCCCGCCATAAGAGTGAGATTCACGAGAATGCGTATTTAAAGGATCACTTGCATGATTTGACGGTAAACGAGGTATCCATCGAGATTCTAAAAAAATCAACGGGATTAAAATGTGAAATGGGAATAGACATGTTTGAACTGATGAGCTCATCTAAGACTAATGTTATATTTTACTGGCATGAGACTAACTTGATGGTTGAGTATATGTGATAGGAAATTATACTCTGCATGTTTGGCATGAATGTCTTATATGGTTGCATGCTAAATAACCGGTAAGTTTACTTTCCTATTATTCGAACTTACTAAGCATGTTAATGCTTACCCCCTTTCCTTTCCCTGTTTTATAGAGCTCGTGGACTCGTGAAGATTGGAAGACGATTGGAGTATTGTCAACATTATCAGCTTAATTTGCTTTGGTATTTAGATACTATTACTTTGTTACAATGGCATGTATAGGTTTTTGGTTATTTTGTTATATGTGTCATTGGTTAGCCAATGTTAAGTCTTGAATGATATACCTATTTATTTTGTATATTGCCATAAGACATGGCTCATTTTGATGTAGGTTGTAACATACTATTTAAATATTCATGTGATGGTTAAATGTGGTATATATGAATGGACAAGTGAGATGTGGCCAAATCACTTGGGGATGGTTAGGACATAATTGGAAATGAATTATAAAATGAGCCAAGTAGAAATGTGTTATATAATATTGAAATCCTTAATACAAAGAGGATAAATTAGCATGTACAAAACCGATGAGATGAGGTTAACATGTAATAGACCATTGAAGGTAGTCATTTAGGCATATTTAGGTCATATTTAATACCATTGAAGTTTACAAGTGTGTGTGGATGTTGAGGGTGACCATTGGCTTGGATTGTAGCCTCCGAAAAGGTCCACACGGCTAGACACATGGGCATGTGTCTGGGCCGTGTGTGACACACGGTCAGCCCCATGGGCGTGTGGTACAGCCGTGTGTCCCCTGCACTTAAAATTTTTAGGTCAGCATGCATGATAGTAAACACACGGGTAAAGACACGGTCGTGTGTCTCAACCGTGTGGAGGGCATGGCCTAACACACGGGCGTGTGTCTTGGTCGTGTGCTCCTAAATGCATGATGATGTCATAAACAGAATGCTCAAGTTTTTGGACACAGGCGACCACACAGGCGTGTCTAGGCTGTGTGAGGGACACGGGCCAGGGACACGGGTGTGTGCTCGGTCATGTGAAAACCCTTGTAGGTTCGAAATGAAAAATAAATTCAATTAATTCTACACGGGTAAGGGACACGGGCGTATCCCAAAGCACAGGGGCGTGTGCATTGCCTCCACATGGGCGTATGAGGCTTAACCTAGGAATTTTCCTAAGATTTTTCTTAAGCCCTTAGTTTAGTCCTGGACCATTCACAATATATGTTTTGGGCCTTTTAGACCCATAATAGGGACACTATGAATATGTTTGATTTGTTTTGAATTTGGAATGAAATTTTACAACCCGAAGTTTTCCAGAAATGTCATGTTTGTGTACGGTAATGCCCCGTGCCTTGTCCAGGACTCGGGTATGGGTAAGGGGTGTTACATGAAATTTTATAACCCAAATTTTTTTGGAAATGTCATGTTTGTGTATGGTAATACCCCGTGCCTTGTCCCGGTCTCGGGTACGAGTAAGGGGTGTTACACTATTTTGGCTAAATCTGTATGATATAATTTAACTGTTATGTTATTCGTTGCACACTAAGTTTCAAAAACCAATATTCTGTTTGACTATTATTTTTAGGTAATCTTCAAACTTAGGCGAATCAGTGCGACGGGAGCTCGGTTATTAAAGTTTTTCATTCAATTTGTTTATTATTTTAATTTGGGTTAAAGTGTACTGTAAAATTTGGATTGTCTGGACATTTTGATTGGTTGGGTTTTGAATTTTATTTTCGTTTTTAATAAAATATTGCTTAAACATTTTATCGACAAAATTCATTTTTCTGCAAAAGTGATAGATTACAAACAATAAACAGTGTTTTCAAAAATCAATGTTTTAAAAGTTTTCACTGCAAAATTATAAATTTTTAAAAAATATAAACAAACAACGTTTTCAATAAAATATTTAGATAAGATATGTCCTCGAACAATCTATGATTTTTAAGAGTTTATGACGATTTTCAAAAACTGAATTTTCAATCAATTTACGTAACATTTCATGATTTGGCAATAACGTTTAGGCCAGGTTTGGGGCGTTACATTTAGTGATATCAAAGTCAGGTTGCAGGTTGCAAAACTCCGGCTGAAAAATTTTGGGTTCAAAATTTTGTGAAAGTTTTTTTTCCGAGTAAAGTTTATTTTTGAATTAATTTGAAAAATAATTCTGTGAAATACTAAGTGTTCGGCGTTGATCCTGTAAGTACTTTTGACTTAGATAAACTTTAGTTTAGAAAAACATTAAAATGATTAGAACTGTACTGCGATAGTTAGAGACTGAAACATCTTTGTAAATTATTCTGATAACTTTTTATGCATAAAATATCTGTTAATAAATATTGGATCTGATACATAAAATTCGTAATGTAGATAATATATATACGATGAGTACTAGTGGATCACGTGGATGTGGTACCCGTGGACGCGACAGGCGCCGAGGAAGGGCTCGAGCTGAGTCATCATCGATGGATAGTATGCCCAATCTGGATACAAGTAAGACACCAGGTACACTTACTGCTGAGACTGGGTCTCAAAGTCACTCAGCTAGGGACGGCACATTATCTCAAGCCATCCTAAGGGTTTTGGTGAGGGTCGTTGGGCCCCATTATGGTTCTGGGAGCCGTGGGTTGGTAACTGAACAACTTCGGTCCAACGGTACTGAATTATTTTAGGGTGTCATTAGAGTCGCCCCGACTATGTCCGAATATTGGTTGAAGGCCATAATGAGGATTATGAACGATATCGGCAGCACCCCTAAGTAGAAATTGAAGGGTGCTGTATCTTTGCTTCGTGATGAGGCGTATCAGTGGTGGTTGATGGTTGAGGAGGGTACTCAGCCAAATCAGATATCTTGGGAAACTTGTAAGGGTACTTTTCAAAGCAAATATATGGAGGTGAGTTATGTGGATGTTCTTAGACATGAGTTTTTGAGCCTTGCACAGGCAGACATGACTGTGGTCGAGTATGAGGCAGAATTCCTAAAGCTGAGTAGATATGCTCGTGGGTTGATATCAAACAACTATGATAAGTGTGTCCACTTTGAGGAAGGGTTGAGGGATAATATCAGGGTTCTGATAGCTCTGTAAAAGGAGTGAGTTTTTTCCATCTTGGTGGACAAGACGAGAATTGCTAAGGAGGTTAAGCGCGTTGAGCATGAAAATAGGGAATGTAAGGGGTAAGAATAAGAGGAATTTGGAGCCCTCTAGTTCTGTTCAATGGCCTAAGAGACGAGCCAGATCTGATGGGCCTTTAAGGGTTGAGGTTCCAATTACTCTTACTGTGGTTCAGCCGTGTAGAGATTGTGGTAGACGCTATTCGGGTGAATGTTAGAGGAGGGCAGGAGCTTGTCTGCAATGTGGGTCGATGGAGCACCGCATCAGCGATTGTCCATAGCAATTTGATCATATGCAAGCTCTAGCTCCCGGTTTAGTTCAGCCTTAGCAGGTAGCTCAGCAGCCGCCTAGGGGTCATGGTCCGGCCAGGGTGGTAACGCTTTGGGGAGAGGTCAGAGAGCACTGGGTAGAGGTGTTAATATGCTGAGGCTAGGCAGTCTACGCTGCTATATGTGACTAGACATCGTGAGGATAGAGACGCTGTAGATGTTATCACAAGAACGTTCTTTATTCATACTGCTCCTTATTTGGCTTTGATAGTCATAGGTTCAACATACTCTTATGTAGAAAGTTTTGTCTCTCTGAACTTTGGGATGTCTGTTGAGAGCACTTCTTGAGAGATTACTGTAATTTGTCCAGTAAATCAGCCAATTCTGGTTAATAGGCTTTACAAGAATGTACTGCTGAAGATGCAAGGGGTTGTGTTTCCGGCTAATCTGATGGAATTGCCATTTGGGGAATTCGATTTGATTCTGGGAATAGACTGACTCGTGGAGTATCGGGTCAGTTTGGACTGTGCTACATACAGAGTATGTAACACCCTTAACCCGTATCTGTCGCCGAACTAGGGTTACTGAGCATTATCGGAATACATAGATCAAATACATACATTTTATATTATTTAACATTCATGTCAGATATTATTCATAAAGTCCCTTATGTGAGACCTCGAGGCCCAAAACATAAATTAGAAACAAGTCGGGACTAAATCGGGTACTTAGAGAATTTTTCATGAAATTTTAAAATTTTTACTAGGTGCAGGGTACACATGCCCGTGTGATCAGGCCGTATGGCTCAAACGGCCAAGAGACACGCCTTTGTCTCAGGCCTTGTGGGCATTCGAAATGGAGCATACGGCTGTGTCCCAGTCCGCGTCTGTACCCGTGTAACTCTCTGACTTAGGTCACATGGCCAAATCACACGCCCATGTGCTAGGCCGTGTGTAGGTGTAAGGGTCACACGGCCAAGCCATACGCCCGTGTGCTAGGCTGTGTGATTAATTCTGAGCATTATATTTTGAAATTTTAAAAATGCAGGGACACAAAACACACGCCCATGTGCTAGGCTATGTATCACACACGGTTGAGACACACGCCCGTGTGGACAAAAAAAAGCCATTTCCAAGACTTATTTCTCACCTAAACTTGTCTTCCACCTACATTAACACTTAAACACATTCCCAGTCCAATATAAAATATTTGAATCAAGCCATAACCAAGTCTTATGCATATCATATCATCTTATATAATCAAGTATCCATGCTTAACAATTTGATCACTTACATATATATATATTCATATCTATACCAACTCAAGCCATGTTACAATTTTCCTATTAGTTAACCATCAATCAATTATACCAAAACACATATCAACCATGATAAGGCCATATACTCATATATATCAAAATGTATCAAACATAAGTCATTCAAATGGCTAATCACAAAAAAACATTTACATGCCATCAATGGCCAAATTAACTTATACATGCCATTATACCAAAGTTGATTTAATAAATATATCGAAAAAGGGCGATTGATAGTGTGATGTGGCTCCGACCAACTTCCAACCTTAACGAGCTTCCGGGTTACTATAAAACAGAGGAAATAAACAAAGTAAGCATTTAATGCTTAGTAAGTTTGTATAATAGGAAATGAACTTACCATTTATTTCACATTTAAGGTAAGCTAACTAAACATGCTCAAACCAATTTGGCCAATTGCCTAAACACATATCCTCATTAAGTATGTTAGTCATGTAATTCACATAAATACCAAGAAACATGAATGAGCTCATTAATATTCAATTTCCATATACATATATTTATCACTTCAAGTATCTGTGAACATGTACAGATCATATCTTTGTACTTCAAATATTTCTCATAGTAATTCATCTTGAATTCATTTCATCTCATATTGGAACTTTACCCGTTGAATCATTTGAAATATCGATGGATACAAGGGTAGTACACATGAAGTGTACGGATCTGAAATCCGTCAATTCATATTTAGGGGTGCTCATTAGAGCACATAATCTGGAAGCCCTCTCTCGAGCAATATAACAGGAAGCTCCTAAAAGCCATTAACAGGAAGCTTATTCGGGTTGCATAACGGGAAACTCATAAGAGCCATAATCAAGAAGTTCATGCGAGCCAATAACGGGTAGCTCCGAAGAGCCATTAATTAAGAAGCTCCGGATAGCCATATATCGGGAAGTTCAAGTGAGCCACATTAGGTAGCTCTAGAGAGCTATTAATCAGGAATCTCATAAAGAGCCTTTAATCAAGAAGCTCATGAAGAGCCATATAACGAGACGCTTATAAGCTGCTGTGTGCCCACAACACATGCAGGATCACGACCGATCGGAATGCTTCAAAGAGCTATTAATGGGAAGCTCGCAAGAACCGTATAATGGGAAGCTCGAGAGGGCTAATAATGGGATGCTCTTTTGAGCTATGGTGTGTCTACAATATATGCAGCACCATAACCAATTCGGGAACCCTGTATTCATCAAATTTCATTTATTCAATCGAGACTTAATAATTATTAAGTATTATCGGATATGTGACCGATTTTCATACATGTAAATTATACAATTGATCGTTAATTTTTCGTGTGATAAGTTTTATAAATTTGTAATGACTCGTTCTTGAAACTAACTATGATCACGACGTAGGCAAGTGTACCTATCGAACAGTAGTATAGCTTTAGCAAGACCAGATTGTCGAACCCAAAAGACAATGAGTACTAGTAATGACCGTCTTTTTATTATCTAGCCAAATAAAAGAGGATTGTTTTGACTAACTAATTAAACTAAGAGCTTGCAGAAAATAGAAATTGAGAAATTACTATTGTGGAAAATGATTGATTGAGACAATACCTTAGGAAAAATGCACCTAGACTCTTACTTGTTATTCTGGCTCCGAACCGGATGATTTATTTATTCAACTTGTTCTGTAGAAATCCATAATGTATATTATTATCCCTTTTGAGACTAACAACGTCTAATCCCTAGGTTGAATAACTGAGAGTTATCTCTAATTAACACCCTAAGGTTGCATTAACTCGATCTATGGATTCCCTTATTAGGTTTCACCCTAATTCGGCAAAATCTTGTCATCCTATCTCTAGGCGCTCAATCAACTCTGCTTACCTATGACAAAGTTACTCTTAGTCAGGGTCTATTCCTCCTCCAGCTAAGAGTAGTAACTTGAAGTGATATCCTGAAATACCAAAACAAGAATTAAGAATATGTAATTAAGAACAAGTTAAATATTTATCATACGATTCAGAAATAATAACAAGGTTTAGTCATAGGTTTCATCCCCTTTAGGTATTTAGGGGTTTAGTTCATAACTAAACAAGAACACATCTCAGAATAATAAAAATTACAAAACATAAAGAAAACCCAAAACTCCTGAAGGGGAGGTTGAGGAGAGATCTTCAGTCTTGATGGTGGCTCAGGCTTCTAAGATGGATCAATCGGCTTTCTCGGTGTAGTTCCTTACTCCCTATTCTCCGTCACCCTTTTCTTCCTCCTTTAGGGTGTATTTATAGGCTTTGGAATGCCTAAGAAGCCCTAAAATTTGGCCTTTTTCGAATGAAGCTTAACTAGGGTTTGGCAGGGACACGCCCGTGTGGCACGGCCGTGTGTGATTACTTCAGGCTGTGTTCGAGCCTGTTAAATTGGCATGGGCGTGTGAGCTGCCCGTGTGAATCGTGCTTCAATTCTGCCAGATTGACATGGCCGTGTGATCTGCCTGTGTGAGGAGGTACAGGCCGTGTTGATTTCGTGCTTTGGCACATTTTTTTTTGTTTTTGGCCCGTTTCTCGTTCCTTTCGCTCTCCTATGCTTACCTAAGGATAAAACATGAAATTAAGGCATTAGGAGCATTGAATTCACCAAATCTAAGGAGAAATCATTCATAAAATGCGTTAAGCATGGGTTATAATTATGTATAAATTACGGTTTATCAAATACCCCTACACTTAAGCATTTGCTTGTCCTCAAGCAAAATCCTCGGATCACAGTTAAAATTTCCTTTTTCTCAACTTATAATTTAGATCAATATTATCTCAAATCATCTCATAAGTAATCATACATAGAGAACTCAACTATAAGCACATTAAAGCCTCAAACATTCCAAGTTGAATATTTAATCCTAAAAAACTTAGGTACCTCCCTTCATCTAAGTAGTTATCATTGATTCGGAACCTCACAGAGTTTAACATCCTCATTAAAGATTCACTCAAATCACTCGAAGTGTTTAAGGACAATGAAATTAACACTCATTAGTCAATATGAAAAGTTATTACCATAGGCTTGCATGAAAATCAAATCTCCACCACTATAAATCGAGATGAAACATCAATCAAAAGGTCTTTAAAGGGTTGTAATGAGGCTTGGTTAGGGGTGTGGTTACAAGCTGAAAGAAAAGGTTAGAATCGAGATTGAACTGAAAAATTACTTAACTAGAAAAATATTTAATCACCACTTGCGTACAACATAGTTTCTTTTCTGACTATGGAATTTGAATAATGAAGCTTATAACAAAAGATAACTGCTAATATGTATACATGTTTTTTTTAGAACACATTAAATAATCATACATTAATTATTAAGAACAAGACATAGCTAAGCAATTTATCCAACTCAATTCTCGACAAAAATGGGGATCGAATTAATTTAAGGGGATTTCAACAATAATAGGTTAAGGGTTAATATCGAGGGTAATACAAGGAATGGCTTGTTAGGCTCAATGGGGTTTACTAAGGATTAATTGTGGAGGTAGGCTTTTCATGGCATGAGTGGGTTAATCCTAAGTGCCTCTATCATTTTGATATATCAAATCAAATAGTGTGGTCTCAACATGCATAATCAGGCAAGTTCTAGAACAACAGTTCAATATTGGCACACTCAAAGCAATAATAGAAGTGAGCATGAAAGAATTAATAGATACTCAAAAGGTTAAAAAATCTCACAAAAATTATGGCTTTTTGATGTTTAAATCTGTGGGATTCAATTCAAGATAATACCTAAATTTGGGGAAACAACCTAAAATTTTAAATTCTTAAACATCATCTTATCATGCTTGATTTTCTAGTGTCTTAAAGTTTAACAATCAATGCATGAAGGCCTATGTTTTAATTTAAGATATATCAATCAAAATTATCAGTCAATCAAAATTCATTTTAAACATGATATGAGAGATTCACAAGAGAACAAAGCAATATTCAGAGATTTCTCAGATAATGAAATAAATACCCCCCACACTTAAGATGTACATTGCCCTCAATGTACAAGGTTAGATATATAAGAAAATATAAGATCATAAGATAGGGAGAGAATTGAAGCTTCCTGAGTACTAAATGAATGTCCTAGTTTGGTGAGAATGATGATTGACAATAGAGTAAGGCATGATGCTAAGGAAGAAATAAGCTGGTAGTAATCATAAAGAGAAGCCGTGTTTAGATAATACATGAATTATAAAAAAAAAATTAAGAATAAAAGTGGAAGTAAAAGTAATAATGTAATTTTGTAAGTGGCACGGTCATCGCACACACCCGTGTGGGTCATGAATTGAAAGTTCGTCACACGGCCTTCAGACACACCCGTGTGTGCGATATGGTTCATTTCTTCCACACCCATGTTCCTATGCACATGCCCGTGTTATTTTGGCAGTGTCAACCACGGGTGTTTGACACGGGCATGTCTCACGCCTGTGCTAGTTTCTCAGTTTTGACCATGGCCCTCAGGCACGGGCGTGCCGTACGCCCGTGTTGTTTTGGCAGGTTCGCCCACGACCATGTCGCACGGCCGTGGCATTTTATTGTCACTCGTGTTTTGGGAAAATCTTGCCCTATTTCCACACGGTCTTACACACGCCCGTGTGCTTGGCCGTGTCCCTGTGGTAAACTGTTTTCAAGAGCAATGTTAGTCATGGAAAGTGTTAAACACTAAAATTTAAATAAGTTAATACAGTTAGTGCTCCGGTTGCCTCTCGAGAAGCGCTTATTTATAGTCTAAGCTCGACTTACCTCTCTGTTGAAGGGTCAAGTTGGTTTAAGGAGTTCGTACTCCTCATTCCTGCTATCACTCTTATCAAAATAAAGTTTGAGCTGGGAATTGTTTACCTTAAAGGTGTTGAACTTGGGATGACTTACCTCTACTGTACCGAACGGGAAAATACTAAGCACCGTAAGAAGGGTTTCCTCATCCAGTTTGGGAGTGACAATGTAAGGGTCTGCGACATCTAATAAGACTTGATCTCCAAACTTAAGTTGATGTGGAGAGGTATCGAGCTTATTTTGGCGTAGTTTTAGTTTATCAGGTGTTCTTGGTTTATGTGCTCACCATTCGTCTAGCTCCTCTATCTGTAGCCTTCGTTCTTCATGAATGGGTCTTCTAGTGTTGTTGGAACATGGCTCGTGTACTTCTTTCAGGCTTAATCTTTGCACAGTAGGTTGCGTCGTGTTGTCAGTTTTAGTAAGATGATGTGGATTATTACCTTCCATATTCGATGTGATGCTAGAATTACGAGCTTGAAGGGTGATCGTCTCGTCTTCTACACGAAGGGTTAGTTCACCTGTGCCAACATCAATAATTGTTTTAGCAGTTGCTAAAAAGGGCCTCCCTAAAATCAAAAGGGTGTTGGTTTCCTTCTCTGTGTCTAAAACAACGGAATCAACGGGAAATATGAATTTATCTACTTTTACTAGTACATTTTCAATGATACCCCTAGGAAATCTTATAGTTTTATCTGCTAATTGGATGCTCATCCTAGTTTGTTTAGGTTTCCCAAGACCTAGTTGTTTAAACATTTTGTAAGGCATGACATTGATACTTGCCCCTAAATCGGCTAATGCATTATTCACATCTAAACTACCAATTAAGCAAGGAATTGTAAAACTCCCTGGATCTTTTAATTTATTGGGTAGCTTACTCTGTAGAATAGCTGAGCACACTGCCTTTAGCTTCACGTGTGACGCTTCGTCCAACTTTCGCTTGTTTGCTAGAAGCTCTTTAGAAATTTCATTACAGTTGGCATCTGTGACAGAGCTTCAATAAAGGGTAAGTTAATATGTAATTTTTTCAAAAGTTTAAGGAATTTATCGAATTGTTTATCTGAGCGGTCTTTCCTTGTTGCTTTAGGGTATGGCACACGAGGTTTGTATTCTACGTTCACCATTTTATTATGACTTACCTCACCATCACCTTTGCTTTCCAGATTTTCTTGCCTTGGTTCTGGCTCAATCTCAACGCATCCTTCTTGAGCATCAATTGCATTGAGCTGTTCCCTTGGGTTTGGTTCAATATTACTTGGCAAACTACCTTGTGGTCGTTCGGATATTAACTTGGACAGCTGACCATCTGTGTCTCGAGCCCTTGAATTGATACTTGTTGATTTTTGAGTGCTGTCTCGGTATTCTGGAAATGAGTTTTTGACACCGAGATGAATTTGGATAGCATCTCCTCAAGGTTCGACTTCTTTTCCTGTTGATAAGGTGGCTGTTGGAAACCCTGAGGATTCTGTGGTCTTTGATTTCCTTGACCGTCCCAAGAGAAATTTGGGTGGCTCTTCCAACCTTCATTGTAAGTATTACTATATGAGTTATTTTGAGATCTGAAATTATTGTTACCTATATAGTTGACTTATTCTTCTTCGGTTGTAGGATTGAATGGTGGATATTCTGTAGGCATACCTCCTCCACTTGAATCGCACCTCATCGCTGGATGTACCTGCATAGAACCAAGTAAACCATCAATTTTTTTATTCAGAAGTTCTACCTGATTTGACAACATGGTGACCGAATCGACGTTATAAATGCCTGCTATTTTCTTTGGCTTAGTCCTCATGACTTGCCACTGATAGTTATTCAGTGACATCTCCTCAATGAATTCAGAAGTCTCTTCAGGTGTCTTGTTATTGATGGTTCCACTGGCAGCTGCATCAATCATTTGTCTTGTCAAAGGGTTCGCACCGTTGTAGAACGTTTGAACTTGTAGCCATAGAGGTAACCCATGGTGTGGGCACCTTCGCAAAAGGTCCTTGAATCTCTCCCATGCATCATAAAGCATTTCTAAGTCCATCTGCACAAAAGAAGAAATATCATTACAAAACTTAGCTATTTTTGCCGGTGGAAAATATTTTAATAGAAATTTTTTGGTCATTTGTTCCAAAAGTGGTAATGAACCCTCCTGGTAGTGAGTTCAACCATTGTTTAGCTTTATTCCTCAATGAAAAAGGGAATAACCGAAGGCGAATGGCATCATCAGAAACACCGTTAATTTTGAAATTGTCGCACAGTTCTAGGAAATTTGCCAAGTGAGTGTTGGGGTTCTCATCCTGCAAACCATCAAACTGAACAAATTGCTGTATCATCTAAATCGTGTTAGGTTTCAGTTCAAAATTATTTGCAGCAATAGCAAGCCTAACAATACTTGACTCAGTTCTTGTAAAATTAGGTTTAGCATAATGATACATAGTACGAGGAGCAGGATTCTAATTTGCTAATTCAGCAGGTATGGCTGGAGGTAGCGGATTATCTTGATTTTCAGCCATCTTTTCAGTAGTAGTTGAGATATTGTCCTCTTGCTCTTTTTCTGTGTATCTTAAGCTACGCCTGATTTCTCGTCGGTTTCTACGAGCTGTACGATCAATTTCCTCGTCGAAAAGCAATGGTCCTGACGAATTTCTTCTAGTCATAAACTATAAGAACCTGCCAGGAGAAAAAGAAACAAAATTAGTAAAGTAAAAGTTAAAGTTAAATTGCAAGAAAATAAATAACTAAAGTAATAAAAATTGAGCGTTCCTAATATCTTAGTCCCCGGCAACGGCGCCAAAAACTTGATCGTTGATTTTTCGTGTGATAAGTTTTATAAATTTGTAATGACTCATTCTTGAAACTAACTATGATCACGACATAGGTAAGTGTACCTATCGAACAGTAGTATAGCTTTAGCAAGACCGGATTGTCAAACCCAAAGGACTATGAGTACTAGTAATGACCATCTTTTTATTATCTAGCCAAATAAAAGAGGATTGTTTTGAATAACTAATTAAACTAAGAGCTTGCAGAAAATAGAAATTGGGAAATTACTGTTGTGGAAAATGATTGATTGAGACAATACCTAAGGAAAAATCCACCTAGACTCTTACTTTTTATTCTGGCTCCGAACCGGACGATTTATTCATTCAACTTGTTCCGTAGAAATCCCTAATGTATATTATTATCCCTTTCGAGACTAACAATGTCTAATCCCTAGGTTGAATAACCGAGAGTTATCTCTAATTAACACCTTAAGGTTGCATTAACTCGATCTATGGATTCCCTTATTAGGTTTCACCCTAATTAGGCAAAATCTTGTCACCCTATCTCTAGGCGCGCAATCAACTTCGCTTAATTACGACAAAGTTACTCTTAGTCAAGGTCTATTCCTCCTTCAACTAAGAGTTGTAACTTGAAGTGATATCCTGAAATACCAAAACAAGAATTAAGAACACGTAATTAAGAACAAGTGAAATATTTATCATACGATTCAGAAATAATAACAAGGTTTAGTCATAGGTTTCATCCCCCTTAGGTATTTAGGGGTTTAGTTCATAATTAAACAAGAACACATCTCAGAATAATAAAAATTACAAAACATAAAGAAAACCCAAAACTCCTGAAGGGGAGGTTGAGGAGAGATCTTCAATCTTGATGGTGGCTCCGGCTTCTGAGATGGATCAATCGGCTTTCTCGGAGTAATTCCTTACTCCCTATTCTCCGTCCCTCTTTTCTTCCTCTTTTAGGGTGTATTTATAGGCTTTGGAATGCCTAAGAAGCCCTAAAATTTGGCCTTTTCCGAATGAAGCTTAACTAGGGTTCGGCAGGGACACGCCCATGTGGCACGGCCGTGTGCAATTACTTCAGGCCGTGTTCGAGCCTGTTAAATTGGCACGGGTGTGTGAGCTGCCCGTGTGAATCGTGCTTCAATTCTGCCAGATTGACACAGCCATGTAATCTGCCCGTGTGAGGAGGTACAGGCCATGTTGATTTCGTGCTTTGGCCCATTTTCTCCGTTTTTGGCCCGTTTCTCGTTCCTTTCGCTCTCCTACCTAAGGATAAAACATGAAATTAAGGCATTAGGAGCATCGAATTCACCAAATCTAAGAAGAAATCATTCATAAAATGCGTTAAGCATGGGTTATAAATATGTATAAATTACGGTTTATCAACAATACACATATTTAACATTCAATTTAAACATATAAATATACACAATTTAGTTACACGAACTTACCTTGACAAGTGTTCGTTGATTTGTTGTCTACTAATCCAACACTTTCTCTTTTCCTTGATCTAATTCCATATTTTGTCTATCCGGATCTATACGAGTAAATTTTACTCAATTTAATATACTTCATATTCAATTCAATTCAATCTTATGTAAAATTATCATTTTGCCTCTATACTTTTAATTAATGACGATTTCATCCCTAGGCTCGAAAAATGAAATTCATGCAATTTAATCCTTATTCCAAGCTTAACTAATTTTTACATGTAACATTAACAACCCATGTATTTCATAAAATTTAGAATTTTTTTCATGAATTTTTCATCTTTACAATTTAGTCCCTAAATCACAATTTCATAAAAATTCACATTACAAAAGTTGTTTGTCTATCAACAACCTTTCATTTTCTACCATAAATTTCATAATTCATGCATATTCATCCATGGAAAAACTTTAATATTTTGATAAATTTGCAAATTAATCCCCGGGATAGCTAAATTAAGCTATTATGATTTCGGAAACATAAAAATTACTAAAAACGGAACAAGATTACTTACCCAATTACGCCAAGTAAGCTTGCTTGAGTTCTCTTCTCTTAGCTAGGGTTTCCATGTATTTAATTTTGTGAAAGATGATATAAATGATGATATTTTATTTTATTTTATTATTTATCATCTTAATTTATCATCTTTCCAATTTTGTCCTTTTTTTATTTAATTTTCCATGGATGAATCATCATACTTATTTACTAACCCCTTTTAATGGTCTATTTTCCATATAAGGACCTCAAATTTTGAATTCCATAGCTATTTGATACTTATAGCTACTAGAACTCAACTTTTGCATTTCATGTAATTTCGTCCTTTTATCAATTAAACATATAATTGGTAAAATTTTCCTAACGAAATTTTCATACGATATTTCTATAATAATTTAGGCCATAAAATAATATTAAAATAATTTTTCTTTTCGGACTCAAATTTGTGGTCCCAAAATCACAGTACTGAAAACGGGTTGTAACAACTCTCCCCCGTTAAAAATTTTCGTCCTCGAAAATCTTACCAGTAAAGAGGTTTGGATATTGCTTTCTTATAGTTTCCTCCAGTTCCCAAGTAGCTTCTTCTATTCTGTGTCCTTGCCAAAGAACTTTACTAGAGCTACCTTTTTATTTCTCAATTCTTTTGTCTCACGTGCCAAAATTCTGATCGGTCCCTCACTATAAGTCATGTCAGGCTGAATCTCAACCTCTGTCGAGGAGATAACATGTGAAGGATGTGACCGATACCGTTACAACATAGACACATGAAAAACATTGTAAATTCTGTCAAGCTCTGGCGGTAATGCTATTCGGTACGTAACAGGTTTGATTCTTTCAATAACCTCATACGGCCCAATAAACCGCAGACTCAATTTTCCTTTACGGCCAAGCCAAAGAACTTTCTTCCAAGGCAATACTTTCAAGAATACCTTGTCACCAACCTAAAATTCTATTTCTTTTCGTTTAAGATCTATATAATATTTTTGACGATTAGAAGTTGTTTTCAAACTATCTCTAATCACTTTAACTTTTTTTTTCGGTTTCACAAATCAAATCAACTCCGTGTATCTTTTTCTCACTGAGCTCAGTCCAATACAATGGAGTTCTACATTTACGACCATACAGAACTTCATATGGTGCCATCGTTATACTTGATAGATAACTATTATTATATGCGAATTCAACTAATGGAAGATATTTTTCCCAATTACCTTCGAATTCTAATACACAGCACCAAAACATATCATTAAGAATCTGAATCACACGTTCTGACTGACCATCAGTTTGAGGATGGAATGCAGTACTAAAATGTAATTGCGTACCTAGAGCTTCTTGCACCTTGTTCTAGAATTGAGATGTAAACCGAGGATCTCTATTAGAAATAATGGAGACCGGCACTCCATGTAATCTAACAATCTCAGAAACATATAACTTTGCAAATCTGTCCAGGGAGAAATCCATACGTACTAGAATAAAGTGTGTAGAATTCGTCAAACGGTCAACGATTACCTAAATGACATCTTTCTTTTTCAGAGATAGGGGTAATCCCGACACAAAATCCATGGTAAATCTAACCATTTCCATTTTAGTATCTTAAGTGGATGTAATAGTCCTAAAGGTACCTGATGTTTAGCTTTAATTTGCTGACATATCAAACATCTAGATACGAATTCATAAATATCACGCTTCATTCTCGGTCACCAGTACATTTGTTTTAAATCGTTGTACATTTTATTACTCCCCGGATGCACAGATATAGTACCACTGTGAGCTTCATATAAAATCTTCTGTACAAGTTCTGAATTCTTCGGTACATAGACTCTGCCTCAGAATAACAAACATTCATCAGGTCCAATATGAAATTCTAAATAAAAAATCGATTCACACTGTACCCGTCTAGCTTGTAACTCATTATCACTTTTTTGACTTCGCAGATCTGCTGTAGAAACGTCGACTTAGCTATTAACTTAGCTAAGATTAAACCATCTTCAAACACTGACAATCGGGTATTCATTGCTCGCAAGGCAACCAGAGAGTTTTTGCTCAGAGCATCTGCAACCATATTTGCTTTTCCAGGATGATAATCAATTACTAAATCATAATCCTTTAATAGCTCAAGCCACCTGCATTGTCTCAAATTCAAATCTTTCTGTGACATCAGATACTTTAAACTTTTATGATCGATGAATATATGACAGTTTTCACCGAACAAATAGTGTCACCAAATTTTTAGTGCAAAAATAATAGCTGTCAATTCTAAATCATGTATCGGGTAATTCTTTTCATATAGTTTTAGCTATCGAGAAGTATAGGCTATTACTTTACCTTTTTGCATCAAAATACAGCTTAAACCATTCAATGACGCATCACTGTAAGTTAAAAATTCCTACCCGATTCAGGCTGTACTAGAATTGGTGCTTCAATCAACAAGGCTTTCAATCTGTCAAAGCTTTGCTAACATTTATCGGTCCATTCAAATTTCACATCTTTTTGCAATAGCCGTGTTATCGGTGAAGCTATCATCGAGAATCCTTTTACAAACCTCCGATAGTAACCGGCTAATCTGAGAAAGCTTTTAACTTCAGACACATTTTTTGGTGGTTTCCAGTTAACAATTGCTGAAATTTTATTCGGATAAACTCTGATGCCTTCAATCGATACTGTATGCCCCAAAAAACCAACTTCCCAAAGCTAAAATTCACATTTGCTAAATTTAGCATACAGTTGTTTTTCACGCAGAGTTTGTAGAACAATTCTCAAAAGATCAGCATGTTTATTTTTATCTTGGGAATATACTAGAGTATCATCAATGAATACAACAACAAATCTATTTAGATACGGTCTAAAAATTCTATTCATTAAATCCATAAATACTGCAGGTGCATTTGTCAAGCCAAACGGCATCACAAGAAATTCATAATGTCCGTACCTGGTTCTGAAGGCTATTTTTGGTACGTCTGAGTCTTTTACTTGTAACTGATAATAACCAGAACGAAGATCAATCTTTAAAAACACAGTGACACTTTTCAACTGATCAAAGAATTCATCAATGCGGGGTAGTGGATACTTATTATTGACTATAACTTTATTAAGCTGACGATAGTCAATACATAGTCTCAATGATCCATCCTTTTTCTTAACAAATAGAACTGGTGCACCTCAAAGTGAGAAACTAGGTCGAGCAAAGCCTCTGTTAGTTAGTTCTTGTAATTGTGTTTTCAACTCTTTTAATTCTGTATGGGCCATTCTGTATGATGCTATAGATATCGGTGTTGTTCTCGGAACAAGATCTATAGAAAATTCAACCTCTCTAACCGGTGGTAGTCTAGGTAATTCTTCTGGAAATACATCAGGATACTCACAAGCCACTGGCACTGACTTAATCTTTGATTTAGAAACTTTGGTAGCCAACACATAGGCAAGATAAAAATCATAACCCTTTTTGACATATTTCTGTGCAGACATGGCTGATATCACATTAGACAACCCATTCAAATTATCAGATTCAGTACAGAGTAATTCTCCATACTTGCATTTCAATACAATATGCTTTTGTTTACAATTTACCACGACATCATGCTGAGTTAACCAGTCAATACCCAGAATCACATCAAATTCATCAAATGGTACTAACATCAAATCAGCCAAGAAACAGTAACCCTGTATCATTAAAGGAAAAATCTTGCAAATTTTATCCACCATCTCATATTGGCCCAGGGGGTTTGATACTTTAACCACAAATTCAGTAGACTCGACAGACAAATTTTTATTAGACACTAAATTCGTGCAAATGTATGAATGTGTCAAACTAGGATCAATTAAAACAATTATATTAGTATCAAAAAGAGAAAAAGTACCAGTGATAACGTCGGGTGCAGAGGCATCCTCATGTGCACGAATAACATATATCTTCTCTGGTGTTCGTGCCTTAGATTTGACAGTTGAATCTTTTGTCGTACGTCGATTTCCACTCATATTTTTGGGATTTCGAGGCGGTTTATCTTTTGTAGCAGGGTTGTTTTGGTCTTCAAGTTTGAACTGTATCTTTTTTAGGTTTTTTTTGGACAGTCTTTGAGATAGTGGTCAAAAGAACCACATTTAAAACATGTTCTGCTTCTCATGCGGCACTTACCAAAATGGAGTTTGTTACAGTGTGCATCTGGGTTTAGTGTTTCTAACACTGCCTGCACTTGTTAAAGTGTAGCCTGAGATCTCGGATTAGAGTGTTGAATACCTCTGTCTCTCCTAGAGTACCACACGAAGGTATTAGAATGATCAAAATTTTTCTTTGATTTCTTTGAGGCCAACTGATATGACTTTTTCGTAAATCTTTTACTTGAAGTTCTGGCTTCCATCTCAGTTTGTCTTTTCTCTTTACTAAACTCTTCGGCTTTGTATGCCCGGTCAACAAGTACAACAAATTCTCTTATTTTAGGAATCCCAAATAAAAATTTTATATCTTCATTCAAACCCTCTTCAAACCGCTTACACATTACGATTTCAGTCAGGATACACTATCGGGCATACTTATTCAGTCGGACAAATTATTGTTCATACTCAGATATTGTCATATTCCCTTGTTTAAGCTCTAAAAATTACTTCTAGTTCTGATCTAGGAATCTCAGACTGATATACTTCTTTTTGAATTCAATTTGGAAAAATTCCCATGTGACCATCTTATTCGGTACAACAAAAATCAATGTATTCCACTATCGGTAAGCTGAATCTTTTAACAAAGATGCAACACATTTCAAACATTCGGCCGTGTGCAAGATAATCCGTCTAAAACCCTGATAGTATTTTATAACCAAAATTTGGCCCTTTCTGTATCATCTTCAATTGTAGCTCTGAATTCTTCTGCCCCATATTTACGAATTTTATTAATAGGAGGTTTACCAGTTCTAAAAAAATTTGTACCTTGTGGCATATCGGGAATCGGTTGAGAGACAGGAAGGGGTAGAGGTTGTTGTACAGTCGGGTTTGTTCTTACATATTGGGAATCAGTTGAGAGACAGAAGTATTATTTAGCCTCTCCTCCTCGGCCCTTAGATACGGGCCTTCTACTACTTGAAGCCACTCTTTGTACTAAAGCTTGAGCATTGCTCTTAGCTTCTTTAGATTCAGCTCGGTTGGATGACATTACCATATAAAAAACATGTTTTAAAGTTTTCAGATGATATCACACTATCACAGGTTATATAATAGCATGTATAGCTAGACTCGTGTACGCTACGTTAGTCCAAGAATTGGCTAAACCGTAACTCTGATACCAATAAATGTAACACCATTAACCCGTATCCATCGCCAGAATAGGGTTACAGAGCATTACCAGAATAAATAGATCAAATACAGACATTTCATATTGTTTAACATTCATGTTAGATATTATTCATAAAGTCCCTTATATGAGCCATCGAGGCCCAAAACATGCATTAGAAACAAGTCGGGACTAAACCAGGTACTCAGAGAATTTTTCGCGAAATTTCAAAAGATTTCCTAGGTGCAGGGTACACACGCCCGTGTGTTCAGGCCGTGTGGGCATTCGAAATAGAGCACACGGTCGTGTCTTAGCCCATGTATGTACCCGTGTAACTCTCTGACTTGGGTCACACGGCCAAATCACACGCTCGTGTGCTAGGCCGTGTGTAGGTGCAGGGGTCACACGGCCAAGCCACACGCCCGTGTGCCAGGCCGTGTGATCAATTCTGAGCATTATATTTTGAAATTTTAAAGATTCAGGCGACACACGGCCAAAACACATGCCCATGTGCTAGGCTGTGTATCACACATGGCTGAGACACATGCCCGTGTGGACAAAATAAGGCCATTTCCAAGCTTTATTTCTCACCCAAACTTGTCTTCAACCTACATTAACACTTAAACACATTCCCAATCCAATATAAAATATTTGAATCAAACCATAACCAAGTCTTATGCATATCATATCATCTTATATAATCAAGTATCCATGCTTAACAATTTGATCACTTACATATATATATTCATATCTATACCAACTCAAGCCATGTTACAATTTGCCTATTAGTTAACCATCAATCAATTATACCAAAACACATATGAACCATGATAAGGCCATATATATATCAAAATGTATCAAACATAAGCCATTCAAATGACTAATCACAACAAAACATTTGCATGCCATCAATGGCCAAATTAACCTATACATGCCATTATACCAAAGTTGATTTAATAAATATACCAAAAAAGGGTGATTGATAGTGTGATATGGCTCTGACCAACTTCCAACCTTAACGAGCTTCCGGGTTACTATAAAATAGAGGAAATAAACAAAGTAAGCATTTAGGGTACGTTTGGTTCACTGTAATGGAATAGGGCTATAATTGAATAGAGCTGTAATTGAATAGAGCTGTAATGGAATAGAGCTGTAATCAGTAATTCAATTGTTTGGTTGAATAGAATGGAATAGAAATGTAATAGTATTCTTGTGTTTGGTTGAATGGAATAGATGATTATTGTTATTGTTATTAAATTTTAATAAAATTATTGTTAAATATATTTTATTAAAAAATAATAAATAATTTAACCATATTTTAACATAATTATTATTAAATATAATTTAATAAAATAATATTAATTTAATAACATTCTTAATATAATTATTATTATATGAATTAAAAAATTATAATATATAATACTATAAAAATAATATATAATCTACTTTATTATTTTTAAACTACAATACATATTTAATGTACTAAAATATCATTAGTGAAACAAATAATTTAATTATTCTACAATAAAAACAATAAAATATTAGAAGTAATAAATAACTTGAGAATTATATTTCACATCCAAGCATAATATTCATATATTAGTAAAAACTTACATGATTTCATTAGTTTATATGTCATAATCCATATGTTATAAAATTTTACAACATAAAAAAGTTACAACATTGTAATGACATTCTATCATGTCATTATACCATCCAAATATTACAAACACAGAAAGTTACCAAAATATCATCAACACAACCATGATTTTTAATGGTCAGCAGGAAATCTTTTGACTCATTCCAATCGCACAGAAGAAGGTAAACTAAAAAAAATGAGCATTTGCGTTGGATGATCTGGAATTTTGCTCAATGCGCAATAATGCTTATCATCAGTTAAACCTTCTACTTTACATAATATTGGATATAATTTTAGAGCACTTTCTTGAATGACCACTTCTGAATTTTGTTGAATTAGCACTTCAGAGGCAATACTCCTACTGATTTCAATGCTAACGGCTGTATATTTTCTGCTAATAAAGTGGCAACATCAGCAAATGAAATAGAAGAAATATGATCACTTTCATCAGAATTTTCTTTTCTTCTTTGAAAATATGGAATCAACTTGGTTTCTAGCTAGTCGCAATTGTGTAGCTGAAAGATCCATGTCATCCAAAGAAACATCAGCTTTGCATCCATGGAAATTGTTTCTTTCTTCATGAATATTTGTAGTAGCTACATCCTCAGCATCTATTTCTTCAATAATATCAACGACTATTTGAGCATCTTTCCTAGTGGCTCGATCTTTTGCGTAGATGGCAGTAAGTTGGTCATAATAAAGGAAACTACGATATTTGAATTGACCAACTTCTTTATGACTCTATAAAAAGGAGGAATTCATATTAGATATGAGTTTGGTTAAGATAAGATAATAAAGACTTGAAATAATTCTTACATTTATATATGAGTTCCACGCCGCATCTTCAGCAACAACAAGCTGCCTATGCTAATCCCAACCAAACTGCTATTGTTTTTTCCACTAAGCATGTCATAAACGATTGACCAATCCGTTTTCAATGTCCTAATCCTCGATTCAAGATTAGGTTTAGCATTAAACATGAAATTGGTAAAACTTTTTCTAACATTTTTTTTCCAACTCATTTAAATAACTAGCTTTGAGTCTCGTATCAGATTAAAGGTTCCAACATTGTGCAAGTTGACCATACAGGCAACCAACGCAGCATCTTCTTCTAGAACCCATTTCTTTTTCCTCGAGAATTTTGGGAAGAAACACTTGATTGTGAAAAACCTGGCATAACTATCTTAAGAAAAAACGCAAATTAAAATTAAGTTCAATATTATGAATCAAAAGGTCAACACTTTATAAAATTATAACACATGATGAATCAAAAGAAAATAAATTATAATTCAACAAGTATAGTACAATATAACACCACCAAAGTTTCATAAACTAGAAACATGAAATAAGATAAACAAATTAACGTTTACTATTTTTACCCTAAACCTAACAAATTTCTAGATGCTTGCCATTCATTGAACATTTGGTTGGCTAGTTCTATCCTCCAAGTAGCCCGTGCATCCGATGGATGAATATTTACGATATTTGGTTCATCTTCATTTATCACTTTACTAGGTAATCCTTCTCCCAACTTCGCTTCAATAGGATCAAGACTCATGTAGATTCAAATAAAATTATGGAGCAAACAACATGCAACAATGATTCTATTGTGCACCCTTACAGGATAGAATGATGGACTCCTAAGCATTCCCCATCTAAGTTTTAATAACCCAAAGTAGTTTTCAATAACATTACGCGCTGAAGCACGTTTCATATTGAAAAATTCTTCCGGAGTACTTGGCTGGTAACCCTGACGCCACTCATTCAAATGATATCTTTGTCCTCTAAAAGGTACAAGAAATCTCTCATAATTTGTGTATCCAACATCAACTAGATAATAACAACCTATAAAAATAACTATATATCATGGTTAATTTCCCAAAAAAGTATGATATTAAAAATTAATTCAAAGTCCTCTAATTTTGCACTTTACCATGAGGAACTTTTAGTCCATGTCTCCTACTAATGGCATCTCGAAGAACCCGTCCATCAGCAACAGAATCTTCCTAACCAAGAAGAACATAAACAAAATGCATATCAAGTGTACAAACACCTAACATATTTGTTGCTATGTCACCTTTTGGCATTCGATATCTAGGTTTATCAACTGTTGGAACCCTAATCTTAATATGGGTTCCATCTAAAGTACCTAAGCAATTCTACTTCACATTTATAAAACCTTGAGTTAGGATACTATATTTAAATCTAAATCAACTAAATTATGTACGAGCTATATATAGAACTCACTCCAATACCTTGAATCATTTCCACCTTGGGTTTGTAGAATTAGCTGTAATTGGCTTTACCTTTTTAAATAGCACATCTTGTAAGCGTATGACAACATTTAAAACATTGTGAAATGATCTGCTAACGGTTTACTCAGACCTATTAAAGTGATGCTTGATAACTAGATTTTTAAGGTAATGAGAAATGATATGTAGAAACATTGCCACTTGCTCATCAACAAGCATGTTCCTTGATGACTTCAATCCCCTAAGGTTTGTAACATCTCACATAGTTTGAAAAAGGAAATTCTATTCATCCTAACTTGTTCAATACAGGTCTCATCACTAGCATATACAAGTCTTTTTACATAATCTTGTTTTGCATAATCTAAAATATAGGATCTAATCCTTGGTCTATAAGTATGTAGGCTATGGATGACACCCAATGTAACTAAGAACTAACTGGCAACTGTACACATTTGCAACCATGTTGTCAATGCAAGACCAATTCTTTTATGCCTCTCACTTTGTACTATTAAAGGCAGACGAGCTGTTTCTACAAGATATTAAATTGTTACATATCTTCAAATTATAGTAAAAGGGTCACATTTCTTCAATACTAATTTCAATAACAGTAAAACAAAATCAAATAATTTAATTGCCAAAGAACTTACAGTGATTCAGTGAATACAAGACGCTTAACTGTGGGTGGAGGAAACAATCAAACAAGCCAAAGAAGAAGAGGAAACAATAACACACTATTAAAGAAAAATGAAAAATACATCTTAAGAATCTTTACAAAGCACAAAATAGAAATTACAACTATATTCGCAAGTAAAAAAACTTGAAAATTAATTTCTTTATCAATCACCCAAAAAAGAAAGAAAAAAGAAAGAAAAGAAAAGAATGTGTTTTTGTGGATTTGATTAATTGATGATTGATGTTTAATAATTATTTTTTAAAAATATACTCATTTAATACATCCACATCCAAATAGCATAGTTTCCAGTTCTATAGAAATATAATTATATTATATGAATTTTTTTAAAATATTCGATTTTTAATTTACGTTTTAAAAAGTTTGTATTCATCCTCACATTGTAATTAACTAATGTTTTATTTGAATTAATAATTGTGAATAGAAAAATATATATTATTTTGTTTGAATAGTTAAAATTAGTAAAAGGAAAAAATAATATGAATTTAATAATTTTTATGAGAAAATAAAATAAATAATTGAATATATTATTTTTTTTATAAAGTACATATTGAATAGTTAAATAAAAAGGGTTCAACTTCCTTAACATAAAGTTTCACTTAAACTAAAAAAGGCATCTAAATAAGGTCTTAATTTATTTTATTTTATATTAACTCAATTTGATTATAGGTATATAGTGTATTAAATATCTTAAAAATTATGTATTTTAAAATATTCGATTATTATTTTTATTTAAATAAAATCTAAAACTCCATATACATTGCATTCTTACCATAACATGATTTGTTTGTAGCATTTTACTTTTTTTTTTTGTTTCGCTTGTTGAGATAATTTTTATATTTGAATAAAAGAAGTTCAGCTCTCCTATTACAAGTAATGAGTTCACATGTAGTTTTGGTATTATTATTATTAATTTTAAAATTTTAGTTTAAAAATATACTAAATTAAATACACTATATTAACAATTGTAGATAAAGTTTTTTTTTGAAATAAAATATGTTTGTTGTAACACTCCTAACCCGTATCTGTTACCAGAACAGGGTTACGGAGCATTATTGGAATTTACAATTCAATTACAATTAATTTATGTCATTTACTATTCGTTTTCGAGAATCAATCACAATAAATCATAATATCCCTTATATGGGTCGTCGAGACCCAAAATACATATTAGAAACGTGTCGGAACTAAACCAGAATCACAGAAAAATTTCTCGAAATCTCAAAATTTTTCTTAAGCGCAGGGGACACATGCCTATGTGGCCAGGTCGTGTGGGCATTCGGTGTGAGACACATGGCCGTATCCTAGCCCGTGTCTTTACCTATGTAACTCTCTGACTTGGGTCACACGGCCAGTCACATGCCCGTGTGCTAGACCGTGTGGGCAATTTAATTTTCAAAAATTAGGTGCAGGGGTTACACGGCTAGGACACACGTCTATGTACTAGGCCATGTGTCTCACACGCCTGAGACGCACGCCCGTGTCTCTGCCCGTGTGCTCAATTTTGAACATTTTGTTTCTCAATTTTTAAGATGCAGGGGAGACACGACCAAACCACACGCCCGTGCACATGGCCGGGTGTCACACACAGTTGAGACACACGCCCGTGTGTCTGCCAACGTGGACAAAATAAAGCCATTTTCTAAGCCTTATTTCTCACCTTTTTTTGCCTTGCACCTACATCAACACTTCAATATATTTACCAACCAATTCAAGGCATATAAATCAAACTAATATTCAAGTTTTATACATGACATGTTGCTCACACTTTCAAGTATTTATCTTATCCTTTTATAATCATATACTTACCCAAGTGTGATTATATCTAAGTTATTAATCCAAGCATACTCATATACCAAACATGATATAACTTCATGCATAAATATATTAAATATGTTATCACTAGCCATTCCAATGGTTAATTACAACCAAAACATTTACATACCCTTACTTGTCACCATTAGCCTATACATGCCATTATATCAAAGTAAGTTTCCTATTTATACCAAAACGAGCTGGAGGATAGTGTGATGATGCTCCGAATGCTCTCCAACCTTTACGAGCTTCTGAGCATTATAAAATAGAGAAAAGAAAACCGAGTAAGCATTTCAAATGCTTAGTAAGTTCGTATAACAGAGATTTAACTTACCATATATTTTCATTTAAGATAAGCACACAAAAATGCATCCAAGCAATTTGGCTAATAGCCTAAAACACAACTTCATCAATCATGTTAGTCAAGTAATTCACATAATAACAAGAACATAGATGAGCTCATCATTTAATGATTTTCATATACATATACTTTCCATAACATTATTCCATATTACAGGTATATTTCCATGACAAATCATTTCAAATTCTTTTTAAACATGTCAGAACTTTACCCGTTAAATTTATTTAAAATATCTATAGATACACTCATGTATTACACTTAAAGTGTACAAAACTGAAATCCATCAATTCATATCGAAAGGTACCCAATTAGGGTACATAATTAGGAAACACACTCTCAAGCCATATATCAGGATGCTCAGATGAGCCATGTAGCAGGATACTTATCTGGGCTAAAGAAGAAACTCCTAAGAGTTTAGAACAGGAAGCTCATTAAGCTTAACATGTAACTCCAAAGAGTTATTAAGAGGAAGCTCTGGATAGCATAACAGGGAGTTCAAGCGAGCCATGTCAGGAAGCTCGCAAAGAGCCTATATCAGGACACTCATAAAGAGCTGTGTTTGTGTCCACAATAAAAGCTGGATCACAACCGATTGAATCGTGTAACAGGACACTCATAAAGAGCTGCGGTAGTGCGCAACACATGTAGGATCGCTACCGATCAGGATGCTCGCATGAACAATATGACAGGATGCTCGAGAGGGATTATAATAGGATTGCTTGTCCAAGCTATAGTCTGTCCGCAACATATGCAGGACTATAATCAATACGGAAAATACTGTATCCATCGAATTTCATTATTCATATGGGACTCAACATTTATCCAGCTTTATCGATCATGTATTCAATTTCACATCAGTAGCATTTACACAATTCATGCATACAACATTCAATTTAAGCATATAAATAAACACAATTTAGGTACATGAACTTACCTTGTTACTTGTTCGTATACAGAAATCTACTAATCCAGTACTTTTTCTTTTCCTCGATCTAACTTCGTATTTGAGTTTTTCGGATCTAAATAAATGAATTTAACATTAATTTAATCCATTTCATACTCAATTGAACTCAATTCACTTCTTAGGCAAAATTACTATTTTGCCCTTATACTTTTCATAAATGACGATTTTGTCCCTAAGCTAGAAAAATAAAATTCATGCAATTCAATCCTTATTTCAAGCCTAACCGATTTTTATATGTTACAATAACAGTCCAAGAATTTCACAAAAATCAAAATTTTTCCATGGGTTTTACCACTTTTCAATTTAATTCCTAAATCATAATTTCATCAAAATTCTCTTTATAAAAGTTGTTTATCTACTAACAACCTTTCATTTTCTACCATAAATTTTAAATTTTTAGCATATTCATCCATGGAAAAATTTCAATAGTTTGATAACTTTACAAATTGATCCCTAAAATAGCTAGATTAGGTTATTCCGATATCAAAAATAAAAAAATTACTAAAAACGAGGCAAGATTACTTACCCAATTAAGCCAAGAAAGCTTGCTTTCTCTTTCCTAGGGTTTCCATGCATTTTTGGGGAAGAAGATGATATACAAAATGATGATATTAAACATTTATTTAGTTTATCATCTTTTATTTATTTCATTTCCAATTTAGTCCTTTTCTTTTTCTAATTTTCCATGGATGAATCATCAAAAATATCTACTAACTTTTATTAATGGTCTAATTACCATATAAGGACCTCAAATTTTGAATTCCATAGCTATTTGATACTTATAGTTACTAGAACTCAACTTTTGCATTTTATGTAATTTAGTCCTTTCCATAATTAAATATGAAATCGGTAAAATTTTCTTGTCGTGATTTTCATACGTCTTTCCTATCGTAATACAGACCATGAAATATTATTAAAATAAATTTTCTTTCTGATTCAGATTTGTGGTCCCAAAATCACTGTTCCGATTTCACTGAAAACGGGCTGTTACATTTGTAATGTTAATTATAATTTTTAATCAAACAATATAAGTAATATAAAAAATTGTTTAAATACCAAAATTAAATATAACATAAATTAAAGATATCGAAAATAAAAATATTTTAAAAATATATTAAACGATTAAAATATTTTTAAATGAAACATATCGAAAATTAAATATAACTAAAATGTTCTTGTTTATGTAAGAAGATCAAATCCGAATTGTAAATGTAGTTTAACATGTATATATTGTCTTTCCCGTATTACTAGAAAAGAGTAATGGTATATTCATTCCAATGGAGATATTTGTTTATGTCCCTTTTCCTTGTTCATTTTTTCTGTTGTTGTTGTCTCTTGGCATTTGGCAGCCTACGAGGGTGTGCTACTCTTTACCTTGGCAGCCTCCTTTTCCATTAACAAATTTCATCTTTCCAAAGTTGAACACATAACCAAATTTCAACAAAGACATTGGGAGGGTATTGTTACCTTAACACACCCTTGAGTGATATTTTTCCCTTTCTTGTTGCTGCTTTCAACCACTCTTTTAGCTAAAACACACAAACCATTCCATTATTTCAAGAGGATACACATTTAACATATAATGGTTCCAACTAAAAAATCGAAGTAAAAATAAACTTAACAAAAAACCAAAGGCAAAATGAATGGAAAACATGAAACCAATAAAACTAAAAATAACACATAATATTACATAAGGTTGAGCAATTAAAGCATACTCATCTAGCATATGACTAAACTAAAATAACTCAAGCAAGTAGTGCAAACATGCAACACTGATAAAACATGGAAAAAAATAATTTAGGGAATAGTTTAAGGTATATCACACTAGAAATGCAAGTTTCGTAAGATTACATGGTCAAAAAATGAACAACAATAGTATTAAACAGTAGCAACCCTTACCGTCTGTTCATTTTCCTTGGATTACTCTTGTTCAATGCCGTGTTCGACAAACCATCTAAATTCTAACACATACTTTTAAAATTTGAAAAAACATGTCCTTTAATAGAAGAAATTTATGTTATTACATCATTTCTATCTACAAGTTTATTTTGTCTTAGAAGATCATGTCCGCATTTAAACTATTCTATGTTAACGCACTTTATCAATTTTACTTGTTTGTACCAACATTTTGTATAAGGATTAAATTACTTAGTTATATCATCATTCAGATACATGAAAATTTTGATTGATCTTTTAAATTTTATATTGATGTTAAAGTGTATATAATTTCTATTACATTAATAAGAAATTAGATTGGATCTAGAAATTTAAAATATTTTTACTTCAATATCAAAATCAAAGGGGTTTATGAGTAAAAATCATTTAACTACAAAAATAATTTAAAGGTAAAATAGTTTAAGGATTTTTATATGTACATTAGCCAAAAATGAATCTAGATTTTGATTTTTCATATTTCTCGACATGCTAATGAGAAAAAGGCTTGCATAGATGGCTAGAATAGAATGAGAAACACAATGTTACAAGTTCTATCAAGTCGTTAAATTCCCATTTTCCCTCAATTTTATGAGCAACCGAACAAGGAAGAATAAGAAACACAATATTACAAGTTCAAAACCACAATAATTCAATAAATCATGATAAGATACAACATGCACTACTCACAACTGAATATGGCATCAAGAAATAGTGAAAAAAAAGTTGTCAGAAGAGAAACATGAACACTATCAGCTTCTGAAGAAATCAAATATATGAAACCTAGAAAATGAGAATAGAAATGGATAAAGAACTAATCATTCCAAGAAAATGTCCTTAGCAACCATGTAAATGCCAGATAAAATCTTCAGCTTTTGAATAAATCAAAATAGATGAAAACCAGTGGAAAAATGAGAGTAATAAACGATTGCCTGCAGCTCAATAAAAAAAATCTTACGATGGGCTTGTGATCAAGTTATAATGGCTTTGTCCAATCAATTATCAACATTATGAAGGATAGCCTTAATTTAAATTGCATAAAGCAGATGAAAATAGGTACAAAATATGATCATGCTTTCATTAGTTTTTAAGGAGAATTACTATACAACCTTAGAAAATAGAAACTCAATTATCTGTTGCCTTCAAAATGTAGGTACAGACTAATAACAAAGAAAAACAGTAGAAAGTTACAACTACAAACTTAAATATTAAATATTAGAGATCTATTATGCCAACTTGATATTAAAAAAATTGAAACTTTGAAATTATAAATGAACGAAGCATGCTAGATCAAATTAGTTTTAAATTAATTCCAGTTAGTACTGCAAGCAAGAAGACAAAAAATCAGAAAAAAATCACTATCAAAATTCAAGAATCGCTATCAAAACACCATGAAAGGGACATTAAAGTTCAACAATATAAAACCAATATCAATCTTCAAAACTGAAAAGAAACCTATTATTTCTACTAATTTAACAAAAAAATAGAAAAAAAAGGAAATCAAAATGGGATAAGAGTTACCTGAGGGAGGACTGCTCATATCGAACCACTATCTGATTGTTTCTCTTCTTAAGTTTCCATCTCAATCAACCAATTGTTTCTCTTCTCAAGTTTCCACCTCAATCAAAAGCAATAGAAGGCCTTGTTGAGGGCATTTGGAGTTAGAAAAATGATTCTGAGGAGATAGGGTTGGTGAGGATAAAAGCATGAAAAAGAGGGAGATAAGGTTGGGAGGAAATTGAAGGAATCATGAAAAAAGATGAAAATGCTTTAGACATGAGAAAGAAATAAGGGTAAAATTGAAAGTTTGACCTAATTTTTCACCCACCCTTTCACTGAATCATTATTCCGTGGGGAGACCACCGAATTGTAAACAACACTTTTGCCTTGAATAATCCCGTATGGAATAGGGATGTAATAGCTCATTACAGCCAACCAAAAAATGGCTTAGTGATGGGCCCACTGAATTGAGCAATAATGTATTAGTATTACAAACATGCCCTTAATGTTTGTAAGTTCGTATAACAGGAAATTAACTTACCATTTATTTCACATTTAAGGCAAGCTAACTAAACATGCCCAAACCAATTTGGCCAATTGCCTAAACACATATCCTCATCGTTGCAACTAGTTCCATGTGACAACCCGAATCAGGGCCTAATCGGAATAGTGGTTTCGTGACCACAAATTCGAGATAGAAATAATTATTTTATAATTATTTTATAATTATTTTTCATGATTTCGTGAAAATTTCGTGAAGAAATTCAATGCATAAAGTGCTTAATTTGAAGTTAGGGACTAAATTGAATAAGTTGCAAAACTTGCATTCTAGAAGTTTCTAGTATGAAATTGCTTTAAAATATTAATTAGGAGGTCTTAAATAGCAATTTGACCAATTTTAAGTTCATGGACAAAATTAGGACATGGAAGGAATTTTTGAAAGTTTTGTAGTAAGGGCATTTTGGTCATTTAGGGGTAAAATGAATTAAAGCCAAAATTAAAAGCCAATTTTGCTCATCTTCTTCATGGGGGCCGAAATTAGCATGGGGGATGCCATGGCTAGGGTTTTCAAGCTTTCCAAGCTCAATAGTAAGTGATTCCAAGCCCCGTTTTTAATGTTCTTTACGTTTTTGGAATCCCGGTGGCTCGATTAAGCTTATTCTAGCAATTATTTAAGCTAGGGTTCATATTTGGAAAAATACCCATAGGTGAAATGCGTTTATTTTGATGTTTTATGGTAGAATATGAAGCTTGAAATTGTGTTAAACAACTTTTGCTAAGTGATTTTTCGTGAAAAAAGCAGTAGAGCGGCATAATCGATAAAAATATCTATTGTTCATAACTATGTGTTAGAGTGAGAATTTGATGTTTCCATAGAAGGAAAAATGATCAGTATGTCATAAAACACAAGGAAATAGGATGAAGTTTAATTTTTGAGTCTTGGGGCAAAAGTGCAAATATGCAAAAGTTTAGGGGTCAAAATGCAAATTTGTAAAAATATGATTTTTAGACCCACATGAATAGTGTGATTAATTATTAGGCTAAATGTGATATTATAGATCAAGAAAGGCATGGAATCGATCTCGAGCAGGGAAAGGAAAATGTTTTGGACTAAATTGCAAAATTTCTATATTTTGCACCGAGGTAAGTTTGTATGTAAATAATACATTAACTTCATTTACATTTTTATATTTCAGCCTATTATATATATTTTAGCTTGATTTTGAAGCATAAATTGATTATTGGAAGAATGGAAATAAGTAATAGAGAGAGAAATCCAGGTTGAACATTCGGAAGAATTGAATAATATAGATGGAGTGTAGCTAGGTCACATGTATGATGCCGAGTGCACATCATGTGTACAAGAAAGCTACACGATACTATGTAGTAGCTAGGTCACATGTGTGATACGGGAAGTATCCCATGTAGACAAGAGAGCTACGGAGAGAGATAAATGTAGCTAGGTCACATGTGTGATACGGGAAGTATCCCATGTAGACAAGAGAGCTACGGGATATATGTAGCTAGGTCGCATGCGTGGTTCAGGTGAAGGACACCATGTAGACAAGAGAGCTACGAGATAAATTGGCTAGGTCACATGGGTGGTACTAAGTGTTCACCATGTGTACAAGAGAGCCGAATTATATGAAATATGATGGTGGAGTGTGTCTTTGAAACCATAAGTATCGGGAATTGATCCGAATTGTTCAACGGGATGGCTTTATGGTGACAATGTAATTATGGACCTATACTTGTAATGTATGAAATGTAGTGAAAATGAATTGTGATATGTATGTTAAAATGAGGTTAATACAAAGAAAGTGTGAAAGAGTGAATTAGCACTAAAACTGTTGTGCGACAGTAGCAGTGACGTGATTTTGAAAACTCACCAAAAATAGTAGGAATTTAACTAGAGGCTGAATGAGATGTGAAATTAAATCTTGATGAGTCTATTTTCATATAAAAGAAACGGAGCAAGTAAAGGAATTCTATATTTTGAGATATTTATAATTGTGTGTGACTTGCTCAGAATGACTATGTGATCCCCTGTTCCAACTTTGAAAAATCATTAAAAATTGTACAAAACAAATTAAGAAATATATTTTATATGCATAAATTCATTATTGAGTCTAGTTTTAAATGAAACAGGTTTCATGATTATTTGAATTGTATACTGGGAGAAATTAAATTCGTAGTGAACAGAGGTCAGATCAGTCGAGCTGTGTAACAGGGGAAATTTTAACTAATAAACTGTACTAATTGGCTTGACCAAAAATTCTAGAAAAAAATTAGTGAATAGATATATGAGTCTATTTTCAAGGAAAATTTACGGAATTGGATTTTGAGTTTCGTAACTCGAGTTATGATTTATTTAGTGAACATGATGCAGGAGAGACAGCTTGACCAAAGTGGAATAAATAGTGAAATTAAAAGTAGATACACTTGAGTTATTATGTAATCATACTAAATTCTTTATTCATTATTTATGTACTTGCTTACTAAGCGTAAAGCTTACTTCCTTCTTTTCATTTATTTTTAGTTTGTCAGGTCAGCTCAGGGGTTGGAGATCGTCGGAGGCAGCATCACACTATCAAGCCATTACCCTTGGAGTATTGGCTAGTATATGTTAAATGTTTTCATGTGAGTGGCATGTATAAGAAGTTTATTTCATGTCATGTATTATTATTATGATTTGGTTTACGTATTGGCCTACCTTGAGCTTTTGTACATGGCCGTGAGATGTGGTCTTTATTTATTGTGGTTTGCAAGTTTTAATTTTGGGCAGAACTTTGTGACCCGATTTTATATGTTTGTGAATGTTTAAGTCCGGTAACGCCTCGAACCTTGTTCCGGAGTCGGATACAGGTGAAGGGTGTTACATTCCAAGTAACCTGTACCTCATTTTTCAAAAAGATTTAAAAAGTTTCCATTGATGTTATTTGAAAATTTTAAATGTTTATGGTAGATTTTGAAGTATAGAAATGAAATAAGATTAATTTGTAAAGTAAATTTTGTTAGTTTTGAGTTAGGGACTAAATTGTGAATATATTGAAATTAGTAGCAATTTTTTGTAAATTGTGATAATCGAAAGTTGTATATGGACATATTTGAAGTGGGTTCAAAATTTGAAGTTCAAATTTGAAAGATATAGTAAGTTTGGTTTTAAGAACTAAATTGAATAAAATGCAAAACTTTAAGGGCAACCAAATAATTAAATTGAGTTGATACATGTTTATAATTGGATGAAATAAGAGGGTTGGAATTGTTAAATTGAATTGAATTATTGAATGGATCGAAAAATGGACCAAATTGAAGATAATTGGGGAAATAGCAAAAATTGTGGATGTCCTTAGAGAGTCGTTTGTTTGCTGTCTTAACCAGGTAAGTTCATACTATATGTTTGAGGTAAATTTTTATGCACTTAGAATTATAATTGTAATTATGTTTAATTGAAATTTTAATTGTTTACAATTCGATATAAAAAGGTAAGATAGATGATTAAATTGAATACGATGAATTACAAATTGAAATAATTAAATAATCAACCCTAAATTGGACTGAAATAGGATTTTTTATATGATAGAGTGATGATTTGATGTAATGAGCTGAATTGATTCAATTTAGATAGATTGATAGTGATAAAGACTGAATTGAATATATGTGAAAAATGTGCGTACATGTATAAATGTGTAATTGAATGCATATAGAGATGATTGACGCTGTCATAAGTATGAATGAATGATTTAATGATTAAAATATATATGAATTGATATGCTGATTGATAATAAATTGAGTAATGAATACCCTATTAACTGTTCGGGCAGAGTTGGATATAGTTGGCATGTCATAAGGTAGGAAAAGTTCAGGGTTACTTCGACTACGAGTTGATGAGGCATGGGTTCCAATTTGCTTCAGTTATATCGATGAGACCCTGGGTGTCAAACTTATTGATAGCGTTAGGCGCAACTATTTGCTTTAGATTTATTCGATGAGGCATTGGATGCCAAACTAGTGTGTTGGTTGGATCCGTATATCCATCCGAGTTCGAGTCGTGTTAATAGGGAGATAAAAGAATAAAATGTTCATAATTGAAATGATGATAATGAATAAGCATTAAAATTCATGAAATTGGAGAATTGAATGTGAGATGGGGTATCTGATATTAAGATGGTAATGGATAAGAAATGGAAGAAAAAAATATGAAATTTGATAAATGATATAAAAATTGGACTGGTAATGTGATTCAGTAATATAAAGATGATTTACGATATATATATATCGATAGCATGTGAAACACCATACAAACCGGATTTATGAGCTGAAGTGCCGTTATGAATTCATGCTGAATTGAATGATGTGATTCGGAAAATGATATGCTGATATGACTGTATAATATGAAATGAATAGAAATAGAATATCAATGATACCAATATGATAATACGGTATATTTTTTGGATTGACTAATTGGAGCATGTATTTATTGATTCATGTGATATCATTGAGGTTTTAGTTGTGTTTGTAATTTGAAATGTTGATTGAGTTTTGGCAATGATATTGATTGCTTGTTTCATGAGTTTGGTGTTAAAATTGAATTAAAGTGTTAAATGTTCGAATTACAATATGAATTGGTTATGGGATGAACTTACCTTGTTGATTTAGGGTTGCCATGTTTAGGTAAACCACCAAATTGAATAACTTATTATATAAATTCGTAAATTTAGGTAAGTCATTGTTTTTAATTCTTGTAAACTTACTATAACACCCTATACCCGTATCCTAGGTCAGGACGGAATACGAGGTGTTACGTAACTTAAACTCGTGCTTACAACCATTTCTGAGTCTCCAAGACTTGGACAAATTTAAAACTTTCTCAAACTTATCAACACATCCTTAATATGGGCCTACGAGGCCCAGAACACACATCAGAAATCATTCGGGACCAATTTGGGTCCTTTAGCCAACTTTAGAAAAATGACACTTGACATAGGGGCAAACGCCCGTATGGGAAGGGTAACACGCCCGTGTGTCCATTTTGACATGGTCGTGCTGTTGGCCGGTGTGGCACACACGACCTAAGCAATATAGGGACACACCCGTGTCCTCCACCTGTGTGGAATTAATTCTAAATGCACACCTGTAGGGGTTTTCACACTGCCTGGCACACGCTCGTGTCCCTAGCCCGTGTCCTTCACACGGCCATGAAACACCCGTGTCCTAGCTTTTGTGCAAAAACATGGACATTCTGTTTCTGACGTCAGCAACCCTAAAATGTCACACGACCAAGGCACAAGCTTGTGTGCTAGGTCGTGTTCTTCACACGGGTGAGACACACGACCATGTTCTTCGCACGGCTGAGACACATGGCTGTGTCTCTGCCCGTGTGTTTACTACCATGCATACTGACTTGCAATTTTTATGTGCAGGGGACACACGGCCGGACCACATGCCCATGGGGCAGACCGTGTGTCACACATGGCCTAGACACACGCCCTTGTGTCTAACCATGTGGACAATATAAGGCTATTTACCAAGCCTCTTTGCCACCCTTACTTACACAACCTACACAATAGTAACCAAAACCAATATAAGACTATCTCATGCAACCAATTCAGCCACAATAGACAACATTCCATTTGTGCATTTTACTCATCTATGAGAATAACATCATTTCATATAAATCAAAATGAATATTAACCATTATTCGAGGCTTAATACAAAATGAGGGATTTATCCTAAGCCAACACATTTGGCCAAATTAATAATAACACAAAACATAAGTCTAGTTCTCTATACATGCCATATTCAAAAATATAAATCAAACTATACCGAATGCTTCGATTGATAGTGTGATCGATATCTCTGACTTCCGTTGATCCTTGAGCTAGATAGGCAGCACTATAAGAAAATGGAAAAGGAGAGGGAGTAAGTATAAAGCTTAGTAAGTTGCACATTAATAAATATACAACATAACTTTACCATTCATCTACAAGCATCATAATACACAAGTCGGCAAAAGCAAAACTTACTTATCAATACTCAATACACATCATATAACATATTTTGAGCTTACCTTTCATACATACCAAATAGGTACCTGTACCACTCACAACCCGGTTATACTTTCCTCTTTAACTTGAAATCATAAATTTCACCGTTGAACCATTTGGAATACTATCGGATATTCCATAAGCTCAAACATGGGGTAAGGTGCCGATGCCATGTTTTAGATATGATCTTACACTGACACATCTCATAGCCGATGCATGTCCCAGACATGTCTTACACTGGCTTACGTCCCGAGGTCGATGCATGTCCCAGACATGTCTTACACCAGCACTCGTCTCAATGCTGATGCCATATCCCAAACATGGTCTTACACTAGCTCTCATATTGTGGCCGATGCATGTCTCAGACATGTCTTACACTAGCCCACAATAACCCATATGTCATGGCATGAAAATCTGATTTATTTCCTAGGTTCAAACGGGAACTCTACTATCTCTATTATCATCATACTTTCTCAATTCCACAATCAAGCAATTCATGCTATATTAATTCAAACACAATTTAACACACACATTAGCAATGTCGTTATATTATTTACATACAACTTACCTCGGATTACAAAATGTGGCGACTGGTGAATTTAGTTGATTTGCTTGGCTTTCCCTTAGTCTAGGTTCGAATTCGGTATTTCTTGATCTATAATAACAAAATGCACTTATTTAGTAACTTTATTAACCTAGGCACTCAACAATTCATAATTGGGCAAAATGACTATTTTGCCTCTAGACTTTTGATGACCATTTTACCCCTCGGCCTGAAAATCGATTTTCATCGAGTTTCTTCATATATTAAGCTTATTCGAACCATTTTTACTCTTATAAAAACTCCAAATTCCCACTATTTCACACATTTATCATCTATTTTACAACTTAAGTAAAATGGTCTTTTTAGGTGTTTTCATGCTAACACCTTTCACAAAAGTTGTTTATAAGATGCCCAAGACTTATTTTATTCCATAAAAACTCAGCAAACATTACAAATATTTTCATGGAAAAACCCTAAACTCTTAATCATTTTGCAAAATAGTACCCTCATTTGAAAGCTTATGCTTCAAGGGTATCAAAAATGTAAAAATCATCAAGAAAAACTATCAAAATCACTTACTTGTGAGGATTACAAGTTGCTAAAATTTTTAAGCTTTCAAACCCCCTTAAATGGTTTATTTTTGGTGGAGAAAGAAGATGAAAAAGGGATGATATCATCTTTCCTTTATTTATTTCTATTTTAGTCAAAAAGTCAACAATCAATTAGCTAACATTGAAAATTTTCAATTCATTGTCTCCTATGGCCAGCCACCCTATTTCTAAGGGTCTAATTTCCCTTTAAATGCCCCCAATTTATTATTCCCTAGCTATTTGACACTTCTAGCTACCAATTCAAGACTTTTTCACTTTATGCGATTTAGTCCTTTTTCGCAATTGGGCTCACAAACGTTAAAATTACTTCACCAAATTTTCCATGCAGTTATATAATCATTCTATAACATCAAAATAATAATGAAATAATTTATTCGACTCTGGATTTGTGGTCCCGAGATGACTATTCTGACTAGGTCAAAAATTGGGTTGTTACACTTACTAAGTATTATATATGCTAACCTTATTTTTTTTCCTTTTTCTTCTAGATTGTTAACTTGCAGAACGTGTTTGATGTATTTTCAAGAAGCTTACACTATCCCAGTATTGGTTCGATAGTCTTTTGACTGTATTAAGGCTTGGTTATGTGTAACGTGTACTTAGGATTTGTTTTGGTTCACTTGTATAGTGATATGGTTTAAAATTCTTGTTGGTATGATTATAGCAAAGAATATGCTTAGTTGAAAACATATGCATTTAGTAGATGGATTGAATCATGCATTAGTAATTGAAATGGCATTTTGAGTATGCATATAATATGTGTTTTGAAGTTTATATGATATGCCCATAAGTTTTGATAAGTGTATGTGTTTGATGATTAATAGAATGAATGTTGTGATATATATATAATGTTTAGATGAATTGAGATGTTTCTCTTTGGTTTATATATGATTGAGGTGCCATGAGGCATATTGGTTAGAATTAGGATAATGGTACATTTCTGGTATGCTTTTAGTGCATTTTAAATAGGTTGAAAGAATGGTTACTTAAGGCATAGATGAAAATTTTGGTTTTTGTAACTTGCCTAATAAAGTACCCAATTGCCTACTCAGTTACTAATTGTAATAGGTAAGATGGTTAATGGATCATGGTTGAATCATGACATATTTGTAATGGATTGAATGAGTTTTATGCAGGTCATAAGTGTACCAATATGTATCTATGAATTAAGATATAGGTTTGGGCATGAAATGAATTTTCGAACTTGTGATTTTTGACCATCTGGATAAAAGAATTGATACCAGGGACCAAGGTACCGATAGTTGACCAAGTGAACAGTTTTCTAAATGGACAGAATGTCAATTTGGTACCGATATTGATAAGTATCGATATCTAATTGTTAACATCAATACTTATTCTCTAGGTATCGATAAAATGTTTTAAACCATGATTTTTAGGTTTTGGTAGAATACCAAAACAACGTCAATACCATTCATTAAGTATCGATACCAAATTTTTAAGGTTTTGAAAAATTTACAGTTTGGTCCTTTTTCATGCCCGAATCTAATATGTTGTATTTTAAAGCTCAATTTAGTTCCATTTTCATTTATAATAATTAATGTGTGTATTAATATGATCATCCAGTGTTTTAAATTGCAAGTAATTATTCTGAAATTATTCATAGCATCTTGTAGCTCGAGTCCGATGACAAGACCGGGTGAGAGGTGTTACAACTTTGTCTCGAGACTTGCTTGGTCAGTCTCGAGACTTAGTGTAACACCCCAAGTTTTTAGGTTTTTTTGAATGTGTTGTTTGTCAAGTAATTTGGTTTGGTTTGGTGGTTAAGTGCCTTAGATGTTTGCCATCGGGCTTGTGTTCAAATTCTGTGGAGTGCAAGTGTGGAATATTTTTGTTGTTGTTTACTTAGGTTATTGTTAGTTGTTATAGTTCTATTTAAATTCTATAAAATATCTGGTGGTTTGATTGGGATTAAATCTTATTTGTTATTTTATTTTTTTAAATCAAATCCTTATTTTTTTTCTATTTTGGCAACTGTCAAACGACCTTCTCTTTGGCTACACGTTTCTTTCCTTTCTTTCAACCCTCTGACAAATTAAGTTTCTGGAGTAGTTACTGTAAATTTATGGTAACTGCTTGTTTATGAATGTTGGGACTGTTTCTTTGAGAAAAGAGTGAATTTAAGTGGTAATGTTCGTGTTAAATCAAAGATGTAATCATCGATTTTGGTGTCATTTGTAGGATTTTAAGTGTATGACTTCATGGTGGATTAATCTCCTTATCAGGTGTGTGAAAAAAATCCTAAAACTAGATAGAAACTTATTAAATCGTGAAACATAGGCTGTGTTTCGAAACTTCCAAGTGCCACATGGCCGTGTGGTAGATTATGTGTGCCACACGACCGTGTAATTTTATTTTTTTAAATCAAATCCCTATTATTTTTCTCTTTCGGCAATTGTCAAACCAACTTCTCTTTGGTTGCACGTTTCTTTCCCTCTTTTCAATTTTGTTTTACATTTTTTTTCTTTCTTTTCTTCTTTTTCACCTTGCCAATGCCAACTCCTTCTTTTGTTATTGTGCCAATTGCAAAATCTTTTTTTTTGTTGCGTAAGAACACTACTGAGGCTTGTGATGATTCTGTTGTTCGCTTGTTTCTTTCTTTTCCTTGTGGTGGCTTGGTTGTGTTGGTAAGTTGTGTGGAAGATTAGTTCTTAATAAGGTTGGGTTTTGTTATTTTAAGCAAAAAAATTCGTAGATTAATGATTTTATGATTGATATAGTGTTGTGGCTAGTTGTTGTGGATAGGAGAAGAGCACGTGGTGATAGACAACCCTCTGACAAATTAAGGTTTTGGAGTAATTGCTACAAGTTTGTGGTAACTACTTGTTTATGAATATAGGGATTGTTTCTTTGAGAAAAGAACAAATTTAAGTGGTAATGTTCATGTTAAATTGAAGTTGTAATCGTTGGCTTTGGTGCCATTTGTAGGATTTTAAGTGTATGACTGCGTGGTGGATTAATCTCGTTATTAGGTGTGTGGAAACAATCCTAAAACTCGATAGAAACTCATTATATCGTGAAACATGTATTTTTTTCAAAACTTTCTAGTGCCACAAGGTCGTGTGTCAGGCCATATGGTAGATTGTGTGAGCCACACGGCCGTGTAATTTTATTTTTTAAATCAAACCCCTATTATTTTTCTTTTTCAGCAACCGTCAAACCAACTTCTCTTTGGTTGCACATTTCTTTCCCTTATTTCAAGTTTGTTTTACATTTTTTTTCTTTCCTTTCTTCTTTCTTTCCTTCTTTTTCGCCTTGCCAACGTCAACTCCTTTTGTTATTGTGCCAATTGCAAAATCTTTCTTTTGTTGTGTGAGAACACTGTTGAGGCTTATTATGATTTAGTTGTTCACTTGTTTCTTTTTTGTCCCCGTGGTGGCTTGGTTGTATTGGTAAGTTGTGTGGAAGATTAGTTCTTAATAAGGTTGGGGTTTGGTTATTTTAAGCAAAAGAAATCGATAGATTAATGATTTTATGATTGATATAGTGTTGTGGCTGGTTGTTATGGATAGGAGAAGAGCACGTGGTGATAGACAACCCTCCGACAAAGTAAGGTTTTAGAGTAGTTGCAGCAAGTTTGTGCTAACTACTTGTTTATGAATATAGGGACTGTTTCTTTGAGAAAAGAGTGAATTTAGGTAGTAATGTTCGTGTTCAATCGAAGTTGTAATTATTGGTTTTGGTGCCATTTGTAGGATTTTAAGTGTATGACTATGTGGTGGATTAATCTTGCTATCAGGTGTGTGAAAACGATCCTAAAACTCAATAGAAATTCATTAAATCATGAAACAGGGCTATTTTTTGAAACTACCCAGTGCCATACAGCCGTGTGGTAGGCCATATGCCAGACCGTATGGAGCATACAGCCGTGTGAAACTCCACAGACCATGTTGGTAGACCCTGTGAACCACACGGGTTAGGATTTTAGGTCGTATAGGCTTTTTTACCAAATTTTACGGCCCGATTAAAGGCTATTTGAGGGAATAAAAAATTGGGTCTGTAGGCATCATATAGGGTCGAAAAAGCATAGTTTAGTACGTTAATACATATGGATAAGCTTAAAAGGTATGTTAAATTGGATAATTTACAAATAAATTGTGTGTTATGTTATGATCTATATGAAATGTGTCTCTAGGTATGCCATGTGTTATATGATATACGTGTGAATGTTTTATGATCATGTTATATGGTATGCATATGTTTAGGGGTGGGTTATGATGTGATGGAGGAAGTGATATATGATAGTTTATATTACAATTATGGCAGCTAGACTGTAGATTTATGTATGGCAGCTCAGTTGCAATTATATGAGTGGCACACCGCCTCCACATATTGGTGTGATTGGATGGATGGACTATTGTAGTCTTATATGGTGTGATTGGTTGGACGGAAATGGTGTGTAGCAGATGGGGGTAGGACATGATATATATGATTTAATATGCCACGTAACGATTTGATATGATATGATCCATAAAAATATGATAATATGTGCTTTGTATTAAGATTTGATATGATAATAAATAATATGATATATGCCATGAGACGATATGAAATAAGTATTTGCGTGTACTAAGATTATGGGCCAAATGACACACTGGGCTCAAATCTCACGATTTGTATGTTTTGTTTCAGGCAATCCTTCGACCTAGGAATGGACAGCGACTTTGGAGCTCATGTTATTCACTATGGACATTTTAGTTGCTTATTATGAAATTTTTGGACTGTTTTGGGTTTTTATTTTGTTTTGGATATTTTTATATTTGTTTAGTTCATTAGGACTGTTTTGGATATTTTCTACACAAAAGCTTTAAACATTTAAAAGTGTTTGGCTCATGACAATTTAAAATGAACCGTGGTTTTATATACAAAAAAAGCTATACGGTTTTCACTGCAAGACTAATAAAAAATCTCCCAAAACGCTTAAGCACATAAATGTTTTCAAGTAAATTGGTTTTGATTTTAGTAACATAATTAAGTTGTGATTTCAGAAAATTGATATATTTTACAAAAGAGTCATACAATTAAATTTTATGTTCTTTCAAGTTGATTTCCATCAAAGTTAAATATATGTTTCTCTTACTTGTATGATGTAGTCTCCATGATCCGACCGTAACGTCTAGGTCGGGAATAGGGTATTACACTTAAAGGGTATGGTCTCGAGACATAGACCTCAATGTCTCGAGACATGTTCACATCGAAACAAAAATACCAAAATAGAGGAGGATTATCTCGAGATATGGAGTTCCCTATCTTGAGGAAAATGTTAAATTTTGACAATTACAGTTTAGATTCGAATCCTAACTCTATTGGTGACCCTGTACAATATTTAATTGTATTAAAAGAGACCAATCATCATCAATTAAATCTATTTATTTCAAGAAGTAAAATGATTTATTTTACCTTTGATTTAACATCATTTTTTATTAGTGGAATGATAATTGAATTAGTCTAAGTTGCTCCGACAACATAATGTGATGTCTCACATTTGGATTCGGTGACTGGACTGAGTGTGGGTGTGTGTGGGAATGTACCGCTTAGCACTAGATGCATTTCTATTCAATAGTTTCCCCTTAGCACTAGGTGTTTGTGGGAACATATCACTAGCTCATGAGCATTGGGTGTTCGTGAGCTTACATAATGTGATGGTGGAATAATCAATGTATCCATCCTTTAGTCTGTGTTCGGTTAATAATGGCTACAATATAAGTGTTATATGGTTGAAAAAAAAGTAATATGTGGTTGAATTAGACAAAAATAGTATATGATTAAGTATGAAATTGATATATGAATGATGTTATGAAATGAATCAAGATGCTTAATATTCAAAATAGGAATGTAAAGCCTTGTGGGCGAATTAATATAATTGAGAACGAAAACAAGACAAATGAAAAGCATGTGAAAGACTGTGCATATTATGAATTAAGAGCCCTAGAGGCCATTTGATACTAAATAACAACAGAAATTATTCAATATATGAAAATGAGATGCATATCCCGAATGGTGCATCGATAAGTTAGCTTACGATAATTAACTTGAAACTATGATATTTTATTAAAGGTTAAGATAGGATTATTAAATGTATTATTTGTTAAAATGAACTTGGCTAGAAGATATGACATGACGAATTAAGAGTAAGATATGTATTATGTTTGTTTATGTATTGAATTCAAATTATAATAACACCACTGAGCATTTAATGCTCGACGTGCAAACATGTTTATTCTATATAGGTATCGGGGTGGAGATAGATCTTGTTCGTACAACTTGAGGCATCCAAAGGTTTATAGCTCAACTTCATTAAAGTTTATTTTTCTCATAATGAATATTAGAAGTGTCTTAACATGTACCTAGAGTTACTAGTAGTTGGAGTCCATTTTGTGAATTTTGAATATATGGTATAGTTGAAGTTGTACACTAAGCAATGTGCATGATTATATCTAAACATGTTAATATGATAATCATGCCATGACTAATGTAAGTTGATAGAATGTGAATGTTATTCATATGTATGGTAGGTTATTTGCTTGTCAAGTAAACTAATTTGATATTTAAGTTTGGTAATTTATGAGCATGATAGGGTTCATGTGGTTTAAATGTGTTCTTATGAGTGCAAAAGGTATATTGAACTTGACTTATGAGTTTTACAAGTTATGATTTTGGGTCAAATTAATAGGTGAGTTTGAAGGTTATTTTTTGGTCCACGCAAAGTTGTTTCGGTACAAGTGACTAGTTCTATTAGTACAACTAAGTTAGTAAGCAAAAATGGATAGCACCAGGGACTTGTGTCGGTACAAATCTAGGTCCTCCCCTTTTTTGAGTTGTTTCAATCCCCAAATACTCGTACTCGATCTCGTTCACCTCCAAACACTTCGAAAATAATTCTAAAGTTTTTTAAATTGATTTTAAAAACTTATAACTAATTTTAATTATCTTTCATAAATTCATATAAATATTTTAAAACTATTTTCTCAACTTGATTAAAGAAGAACGATGTTTCAGTTGCTTCGACAATGAATGTGTCATCTCACATTCAGATCCAGCAACCATGTCAAATGTGAGGTGTTACACAATGAAACAATTTCTTACAACTTATGTAATGTTTTGTGTGATTATACAAAATATTACCTTATTATAGTTTGATGATAATGATTGTGTTATTACATGTTACCTTATAAGAACTTATGTCACGATTTAGCCCTTGAACTATGTATGTTTTTCTATTTGATATCTAATTTTTTTTCATCTTATTTTGTTACCTAAACTATAATTCTATTATAGCTTTTGGTCCAAAAGGCTAATGATGTTAAAAGAAGTGGAATACCCAATCAATGAGAACATGCTATGTTTTGTTCTTTTACACATGACAATTGATAACATGAAATCCATTAAGAAATCAAATTTCAAAATAAAAAATCTAAAAGATATATTAAAATATTAAAATATAAAATAAATTAATTTTAAAAAATTCAAAATTTTTTATAATATATAAATTATATAAAGGGATAATATAATTTTGGGCTCATAAACTTGACAACTAGATCCATTTTGATCTCTTAACTTGGATTCTGTCTAGATTTTATGATGTGACCAATATTACTAGAATAAGACCGAATTGGATAGATAAAAAAAATGATCAATATAATACAATCCGAACAAAGAGGTTGAATTGATTGATTTAAAAATTGTTTGAAATTGATAAAAATAAAAAATTGAGAAAAAAATCTATAGCTTAATAGGTTGAATAAATTTAATAATTTTTTAAAATATTTTAGATTTTTATGAATTTTTAAAATATCACATTATCAATATTTAAACTCAAAATGTTAGAGATAAACAAATTTGCTTCAAGCAATTTTAAGATGCACTAATGTAGTTTCTCAAGAGGTAGTATATATAAAATAGAAAGAAGACTACTTAATAGTATTTTTTTATTTTGAAAAAGTAAAAAAAAATGAATAGATAAAACTATTCGACAAAAGCAATGTTGTTTGATCTGGTTTAGATTAGTCGATTTGATCAGTTGGGTTAGGAATCGACCGAAGTACTGGTTCAATTGAAGGAGTTAATCTATTGATTCACGAATTGATATGAACTAATTGAAACGCAGTAAAAAACTAATTAAACTGATTTTTTTATTTTGAATTTTTATGAATTTTTAATCGAACTGAATGAACCAATCAAATTTGGAACTAATGGTCTGATTGGTTCGACCACCGGTTACTAGTTCCATTTTAACAACCTTGGATAAAAAGTTAAAATATATTTTTAATTTCATTAAATAAAATAGTGAAGGCTTAATTATTTTTTTATAATAATCAAATGTTTATTTAAGTATAATCTCAACCTATTTTAATATAGAAAACAAAAATAACAAAAAAAAAATAGTATAATGAATTTAAAATTTTTATAAAAGTCATGTCGACAACGAAATGTTAATAATGGTAAAATATTAAACAAAATAAAATTTGATTAACGTAAAATGTTGGTGACTAAATTATGAATTTTAAAATTTGACAATTGAAATATAACTTATTGAAAAGTTAAGTGGTTAAAACTACAACTTACCTTCTTTTAGTTTAAAAGTTATAAAAGCGTATGTTGGATGATGTGCCAATATTACGTGTTGCCTAACATATGCCACACCTAATCATTAGTCTCTAATTGTTGGGTGATAATTATTTTTAATATCCTTAACATTTTTGTATAAATCGATAATTTCAATAAGGGTAAATTATAAAATTAGTCACTTAATTATTAGCGTATTTTTGTTTTGATCACTCAATTATAAAAAATTTCAATTTAATTATTAACATTTTAAATCATTTTTATTTTAATCATTCACATTTTAAACCATTTCTGTTTTAGCCACCCTCCATTAATAAAGAGACAACTTTTGGTATTGACAATTCATATCACTAATTGAATTTTCAAATTTTATTGCTGCATACCAGAATTTCCTATCAGCCATTTTCGTTTTCTTTCTTTCCGTATTATATATATATATATATGATTGTCCTGTGTATATATATTATATAAATAACTTTAATAATATGCTTTATTTGAAAATATTTTATATAATAATTAATATAAATTATATATATTACACAACATTATGTATTGAGGCTTGAAAAAACTTAAAAAACATTTGAAGTGCATGTGTTTAAAAAAATAAAGTTTCTATCCAGGGGGAAGCTAGAAAATTTTTCTAGGGGGCGATATTAAATTATAATTTTTACGATGGTAAAAATGTAAAATTTAAAGGATTAAATCAAAATTTTATTATTTTTAAGGGGTCAAAGTACAATTTTACCTTTACTAATTTTAAATTTTAAAAATTTTAAAGAGTTAAAATGGAAATATGAGGGCCGAAGCCCTGCAAACCCCCCTAGATTCACCCTTGTTTCTGTCCCCAATAATATATGTCCCAAATTATTTCTCAAAATATTATCTTTTAAATAATAATCTCAATTTTTGAATGATAATTTGAGATCATAAGGCGACAAGTTTAACATTAGTTTGGTAGGATAAAAAAGTTCTACCATCTTAGGATCCTAAATGGTTATGAATGGTGGTAATTTGAAGTTAAATTTATTAGGACACTGTTTAAATATGTCATTTTAATAAAAAAAATTTTTTTAATATAATATTTTGGTGATTAATTTTTATTTATATATTATTTATGTAAAAAAAGCCCTAATTTATATGGTTAAAGAATATTATTCAACCGTTTTTGTTTGTAGTTATTGGAATCGAGAAACACTTTAAAAGAGGATGCCTAATGACTATTTATACAATATTGAAAGTTAAAGGTTAGGATAGTCATTTCTAACAATAACTTTAAATACCGTTGAATACGAATAGGGGTTCCTAGTTATTCGCAGCAGTATTAAATCACCTAATCATGTTCCTAAAAGCAATTCAAACATGGAGATCGTCTAATCATCGACAATTTCTTACACTCATGTGACTAAATAGAAATTATATAAAGTGGAAGACAAACGCACTCAATTCATTCACATGCTATCTATTTTTTATTTTATAAGATATTCATCTTTATATGCCATTATTTCAGAGGTAGGGTTTATATACTCCAAGTTCAGTATGCATTACCATATATATATATATATATATATATGCATAGATAAATAGATAGATGATCTATTGAATGAAATAGTTATTACTATCTAGAATGAAGTGTATTTAAATTGGTGGGGCATGAAACATCAAGCTGGTCCCCTAACACATTGGATAGAGGCAAAGAGGCTACCAGATGAAACCTAATTTTTGTCTCTTGAATTCAAGTTCAACTTTCCAAGCAGTCTGAAAACTGTGTGGTAATTTTATAACAAAGAAGCTGCAACTGTTAATGGTGCTGATACATCACTATCACAATGTTAATTACAACACAGTGAGTTGCCTTATTAGCATTCTTGTCTTGTCTTGTGTAATGGGATTTTGTTTTACTTGTTGATTCTAGTTGTACAACCAGGGAAGTCAAGACAAACTTGCACAAACAGGCATGCAAGCAACTCAAGAAACTGAGAGAAAGAGGGAGAATCAACATTTTCTTTACTTCCTTGATTAAAAAATTTCAGCCATTAATAAGAGGTTTAAACAGGCACATAGATAAAGTTGAAGATTTATCATATTAATTTTACCTCTGACAGGCAGATTTGTGCATGTGGCTTCATGTGCAAGTAATATTTACAAAATTGTATTAACAGTATGTGCAGGCAATCAAGAAATAGAGACTTAGGTTAAGAAAACCACATAGCATTTAGACACTGCAATTTCTCACCAAATCATTCAGGGAAAAAACTCATCAAATAATTGAAAATTAAAATTTAGTAGATGAGTTACCAGGAAAATGAAGGTCTTACTTGTGGGTTGAGAGAGAGAAAGAGAGAGAAATCTGAAGTATCCTTAAGTAGCTGGAAAGTTATTTTTGTTGGGGAGTGAGTGATTGAAGCTGCAAGATGACCTGATGCTGAACCATATCTATGAAGCTAAGTCCAAGCAGGGTTCTTTACTTAAGACATCTAAATTAATTCCCTTAACAAATTAATGACAATACCCCTATCCTCAAAATGCTTTCAGCACATAAATAACTCCTCTTCCACTCGAAAATTTTGATCCAAACTGGTCCTATGCAATCTACTTAACTGCGGGTATCTCTCACCTCCTCTACACACTACATCTATATCAAGACTGGTTAAAGAATATTACATAAAGAAGGAAAAGAAAAGAGTGATGCCTAGATTCATTACCAGATCATGCTGGCAGCTTCAACCTCTCAAACCAACATGCCTGAAAAACATCAAGGGGTTTGGCCTTCTCTAGGAAGGATACTAGGGAAGACAGAAAGAAGCTATAGATTTGGCAAAGGAAGGTACACGAGACATGCATGTCTTAGGGTACCAAATCACTCGTGACTCGCCTCTACGATCTATATATATAAAATTTAATGCAACTTTCTCCTTCTTCTTGTGCTGTTTCACAGAGAGGATTATCTAATGGAGGTTTTTGGTCCGTCGTTACAGCTATTGACACTGACTTCTTGCCCCTTAATAATATGACTAGCACGTATAAATTAATTAGAGGAATAGGGACTAGTGGGACCTTAAAACAAGTTAGAATAACAGTTAAAACTCATATTAGAATAGGTTAATCTTTCTACTGCTCAATAATCTGAATAAAAAGAACTGGTCAACCCAGTTAAGTATCTTTGAGAGTACAAAAACTACTGACGATTATTCATCCTCACCCTAATTAACTTATGGTTTATGTGTTTTGGTAAAGTTATATAATTCAATTACCTAATTTTCATTAAATCAATCAAAAGTTTTGATGACAGAACACACCACGGTCTAAATCATGACATTAACTGACGTGGAATCCCATATATAAAGGGGTAAAGGCTAAAGAGGGAATTTTGTTTTTCCTTTTTTGCAAGTGATTAGGCTAACAATACTTGTTAAAGTAGTGATTGAGGCAAGAACAGTTAGAGCATTTATTTAATTTTCCGGGTAGAAACTAGGACATTGATGGTTCAAAACAAGCATGCATGCTTGGCTTGTCGACAAGTAAAGTGTCCTTTACCTAAGCAAACAAGCAGTTTTTGTCACTAAAATTGAAAGGGAAAATCTTTTAATTTCTTGTGTTTAGTTATTTGTATGAGAACAGTAAGCCGCCTGGCATGTGCTTAGCTTTCAATGAATTATAATTAAATATATATGAAGGATATGTAATGGCCAGGTTGGAGGAATCAGTCGAGGGAAGAGGGGCATCCTTTTGTCTTTAGCTTTGGGTGGTTTCTATGGTTGACAAACAATGATATATAGACAAAGCCCTAACGGAAGGGAAGGACCACACACCTTTTTAACACACTTTTGATTATGGATAGTGTCACATGGTTTTGCTTTGTATATTAGCTAGATGTGTTGAATCTAGTTTATTTGATTAAGGAAGGTGTTGTGGTGGTTGTAAATAAAACCATTATTATATCACACTTAATTTAATAACCTCTTTTTCTTTTTACAAATTTATATTAATTAATAAGCAAGTTTTTTCATTACTTTTGGTCCCACTTGTGTGGATAATATAGCTTATTGTTGCTTTCAAGATAGGGTTTTCCAGATGCCTTATGTTTGTTCCACACATGAGTTTATCACAGTTTTTTTTTTTTTTTTTTTTTGTTCAAAAGATGATGCATCACCCATTTGCATATCAGTCCTGTTTACATATGCATGCATAAGCCACTGTTATTAATTACCATATATTCAAATTTCTACCTGTAAAGCTTCCAAATATACAAAGAAATGGGCATATAATGAAGGTTAGGTGGTAGCTTCCATGGGAAATAAGGGAGGTGAGAAGCATTACAACCAGAAGTTGATGGCTTTGTCTGCCTCTGCCCCTTCAATCTTTCTGTGTTACAAATTTCTTCATTGGGAAAAGGATTTGTAGGTTGTCCTATATGCCTCACAGCACATGTCTCTATCTCTCTCTGCCCTTCACTACCACCTATCGAATCTTTTTTCCTGTATTATAAAGTAAGAGCAGTTAAACACACATAGATATGCATACAATGGCCTAAATCTTGGAAGCACTTTATATAGAGTTTCATACAATAATCAAATAGATTTGCACATTTCCATGTTCTCTTCTAGGGTTTTGTGAGCACAACACCTCAAAATCTGAGGTTTTTGTTGTATTCCATGGCATCGGGATTAAAGTTTGATAGTTTATCTATGTTTAGGCTTAATGATCTGCTGCATCTGCCACAAGTGCTTTTAGGTTGCTTTTAGTTTGCCTCATTAAAAGATATATAATTTATTAGCACATAAAAATGTTATCTTCTTGAATTTGGGTTTATAATTTATTTTTAACGACTAAATTTGTCGTAAATATTTTCGATAAAAGTATTATGGAGATTTATATACTAGAAATTAGATTGTATTTTGCCTCTTTACTAAAAAATGAGTAAATTAGTTCATACATATTAGATTAAAGAGCAAATTAGACATTTTTGTTAAAAGTTTTATCTACTTCTATTATTAAAAGTTAGTGTTGCTGACAGAATAACTAGACAGCTACATGTGATGTGTTACGTGTTCCTCATATTTGACGTATATGTATCAATTTTTATCAGTAGAAATAGATAAAATTTTTAATAAAATAATTAATTTATTTTTTGGTCTAACGTATAAAGATTAATTTATCCAAAAAAAATAAATTGATAAATATATCCGAAGTTTTTGAAGGAAAAGGATTTGAGATTAAATAGCTATGGACCACTCTTCTCTCCTAATAAAAAATGCAATTTTTCAAAAGAAAAGAATAATAACTGATAACCAACAATGCTATTTTGGATAAAATCATCTATCTTTACTTTTATAAAAATAGATTTCTATCAAGCTGCTAATTACTTTGAGTAATCACACCTCTCAATCTTCAACTAGGAATTGCACCTTCTACTTCGACATTATTTAACTCTTTTGATGCATACGACTGACTGCTAGGAGTGATCCAAATAGCACTCATAGATTAATATTTATAATTGAAAATACAGTATGAACCTCTCTTTTAGAATATATTCGTATTAAAAGTGCGTCCAAACATGAAAGAAAATTTATTAAAAATTGTAATTATTATAGTAGTAAGTATATCACTTATAATTACACAAAATTTTAATTTTATAAATGTATTTGATTTATAGAGTGCAATTATATCTTTAAATGTAATTTCCAAACAATTATATGTAATATTCATTTAAGGGAATATGTCAAAATCTTCAAACACCTAATAAAAAAGTTATTATATTTATTATAGGCATTCACTTCAAAGAATGTGCAAAAAATAATTCAGATAATAATGTAAGCATATATCATATTTCTTACCAATAAGATTATATAGATATCATCTGCTTCAAGGAATGATAAATTAATATAAATCATTGAAATATTTGGCAATATTTTGAATCATCCATCTTCTTTTTATTTATTTGTCTAATAATAAGTTAAATTTTCATAATTGTTATGAATTGTCACATTCACTTCAGGGAACAGAGCAAAACTGGTGGAACGAATAACTCGTTATTTTGTTTAGCCATAATGATATATGAGATCAATTCAAAATACTTTTAAAGCCCTTTTAACAACAGTTTTACATAATCAGTTAACTACCAAAAATAATTGGCTAGGTCATGTATAGAAACAAGCCTAAATTAAATATATCAATAAAAGTCACATCTCAAACATAAAAATATGACTAAAAAACTAGCAAATTTTTTCTTCCGTAATCATCATTATAAACATGCATGAAATTTAATTCAAAATCCAATCATTCATGCTCATAGAACTTTTCATTTACAATTACTCATGTCATTTCTCTAAATAATTAACATATGGAATAATATAAAACGTATGAACTACTACCTTAACAATTCTTTGAATTAAATCAAATTCGAATAACCATAAAATTCATTGGTTTATTAACACAAATTTGCATACTAGATATGTTTTAATCAAATATATTATATAATTATAAAACCTAGTATAGCAACATAAATAAATCAGTTAATATTCATTTTTATGAACAAATGAGATGCTTAAAACAATATGTAACCCATGTATTTAAAACTTAAAAAGAAGATCACCCCAAATATTTAAACCATATATCAAGTAGATTTAATATTTAAATATGTACCTTTTTTCTGCTTTGAAGCTTTACGATTTTATCAAGAATATAAACAATTTAAACTCCAGTAGTAGACTTTGAATCCAATTAAAATATATTAATAGCAAAACTTTAAAAGTGTATCTTATTTTCCAAGTGTATAATAGGTACATAACCAATGACTTTTCATACATAAGTTTTCTCTCTTGTAAGTTCTCATCAGCAATATTTTTCCACATAATTTTAATTGAGAACTTATTTTGAATACTGTAGAGTTATACTCACAGTTTAAAAAAAAACTTGCAACTTCAGGTGCATCCAACCATAACGAGCTTTAGATAGAATTATCATATTCTATTACTCATAAGTAGATCTTTCACAGTTAAATATTTTTCTTTCAATCCCTTAATGGGGATGATGACAAAAGAATATCACAATGATAGTCATAATCAATTCAATTTAATAATAAGAGTAATCAATAACTCAATCCTCTCTTGGTTCATATGAAACATAATATTTTCCTGATTCACAATCTTAATATGAGATCCATTACAATGAATATCTTTTAAAACTAATACATTAACCATCACAAATTTTGTACTTTTTTAGATCTTGATAGATTAGCTCTTCTAGAGCTTTCAACTAATTTTGTACTACCAAATATTGGAATAATATTGGTTTAAATTTTTTTTTATGCTTGCGTTCACTTCGGGGAATGCAACAAAAACTTATAAATGTCCTAATAGTTTCTTTATTTCATAATCACCATCGCAAATGTAACAGCTCGTTTTTGGTCAAATCGAAATAGTGGTTTTGGGACCACAAATTTGAAGTCAAAATAATTATTTTATTATTTTAATGTTTATAGCATGATAACATGATTGTGTGAAATTTTCGTTAAGAAATTTTATTGTTTGATTGCTTAATTTGATAAAAAGGACTAAATCGTGTAAAGTGTAAAATTTGAGTTCTATTAGCTAAAGGTGTCTAATAGCTATGGAATCTTAAATTAGAAGTCCTTATGTGGTAATTAACCCATTTTTTTATGAGTGGACAAGTATGACCATTAATTAGGTGATTTAATGGTTTATTATTAAGGTTAATTTGGTAATTAGATAATTAAGTGATAAATTAATAAAACAAAAGGCATTTGACGCATTCATATTCTCTTAGCCGAATATTAGGGTGGAAAAAGCCATTAAAATAGCTTGAAGCTTTCGGTCACTTGCTAGCTCAATTGTAAGTTCGTTTTTGTTCCGTTTTAATGATTTATATGTTTTTGAGATCGTTGCAGCTTAATCTAGCTAGCCCAGGGACTAATTTTCAAAATTTTCAAAGGTTTAGAGTTTTTATGTTGATGAATATAGATGTATTTTGTTGTTTGATGATAGAAAATGTATGGTTGTTGTTAGATAAACAACATTTGTTAAGTGATTTTTGATAAAATGTTCAATTAGGGATTAAATTGTGAAATGTTGATATGTTGTGGTTAAATTGTAAAATAAATGAAAAATATGGGATGCTAGGGACCTAATTGAAATTTGGCTAGCATGGGTTATGGTTGAATTGCATGAATTTTTTATTTTATGAAATAAGGACTAAATTGTAAAATGTGAAATGTTAGGGGCAAAAGTGTAAAGTGACATTAAAGTGTATTTTGGACTAAATTTGAATAGAAATATTATTAAATAAGCTAAATTTGATATTATATAGATCAAGAAAAGTGAAATACGGACTTAGATTGGGGAAAGAACAAGGTTTTGGATTAATCAAATTGTTTTGCCGTTTTTGCATCTGAGGTAAGTTCGTATGTAATAAGATTTGTTTTAATTGTATTTTAAATGCTTTGATATTGTATAAATTGTGAATACAACATTGCGGACCTATTCGATAAAGATTCGGTATTGGAAATCCCGATTGAACCTTAGGAATAGATTAAGATACGAATGACATGTCATTAGGGGTTATTATTGTTTTGGGTGCTGGTCCATACGTCCTACCAATGGCTGAGTTATCCGGCATGTGTTACAGATACTCGCCAGCTTGTGTGAGCAGCACCGTATAGCTTCGTCATGACCGTCAGCTTGTGTGAACAAACCTGTTGATAGCTCTAGTGTGAGCATTATATGTGATACGAGATTGAGATAGCTTCGGCTATGTATGTGGCACTTAGGGTGTGAGATTCTCGAGTATCTGATAGTATTCCGAATGGTTCAATGGGTATGTCAAAGATGTGGATAAGTATGAGTTCGATACGGGATGGTACAGGTATGAACATGAACCGAGCAATACATTGAAATAAGGAAAAGTCATGAAAGTTACATCTAACTTGTGAATACAAAGGTGGTAGGTTTGTGATTTATTATAAGCTATGTTATGTTATATTATAATTGCTTAATTTGAGCATATATGTTGAGCTGATTTAAATGTTATACGAACTTTCTAAGCTTTATAGCTTACTTTGTTAATTTTCTGTGTTTTATAGTGAAATCAAAGCTAGCTCAGACTCGAGGATCGTCGAAGATTTCGTCACACTGTCCTACTATCACCTTGGTATTTTTGTACTTAAGTATATTAAGTATATGGCATGTATAAGAGTTTGGTCATTTTGGTATATGTGTTGTTAATGAATTTAGTCATTTGAAATGGCTTGTTAGTATTGAGAGTTTGGTTTTGTATATAGCCATGAAAGTTGGCTTAACTTGTTTGGTTTGATTGTGTAGATAATTGTGCATATGGCTCTTATTATGTGTTTGAATATGGTTATATGATGCTTGTTGATAATTGGTATTATGGATAACAAATGGTTGAGATTTGAGTTTGTTATGTTTATGAAATTAGGTAAAATAATGCATGTTTAGAAAATGACTATATTGATGATTTGATAAAATGAAATGTGGCATGAAATTGAATGGCACATTGTGTGATTGTATATCTTGGATTAGTTAGTGTTGGAAATGGTATGAAATATGCTTGATTGAGGTTGATTGAATGCTTATTATATGCTATATTTTGTGCCATTTGAGTTTGGTGTAGGTACATGCAAATTCGGTGGCAAAATGGCTTGGTAAATAGCCAATTTTTGTTCACACGGGCAGAGACACGGGCATGTTTCTTAGCTGTGTGTGACACGCGGTTATGTTACACAGATGTGTGTCCCCTAGTGTTGAATTAAAAATCAAGTCAGTATGCTCCACACGACCCAGCACACGGGTGTGTGACTTGGCCGTGTGGCATAAGTCAGTATACCCTATAGGTTTGGCATGGCCTAGCACATGGCCTGGCACACGGGAGTGTGTGGCCATTTTTAGGGCACATGGGCTAGCCACACGGGCGTGTGTGTTGGCTGTGTGATCCAAGTCAGGGAGTTACACGAGGTAGGACACGGACTGGAACACGGCCATATGGTTTCATTACGAAAGTTCACACGGCATGTGACACAGGCGTGTCTTTGGCCGTGTGAGACACACGGCTGGGCCACACGAGCGTGTGTCCCCTAAGTTGTCGGTTTAGTCTCGAATCTTTCCGAATGCATGTTTTGGGCCTCGTAGGCTCGTATTAGGGACGATGTGAATGATTTTGAATGATGATTTATTGAATTTGAGAAATGTATGTGAAATGTATGATTTTCTGTGCTATAAGTCCGGTAATGCTCCGTAACCCTATTCCGGCGTTGAATACGGGTGAGGGGTATTACAGCAAACATGCGGATTTCAAATAAGAATCTATCTATTCATGTTGTCATGATTAGTCTCCAATTATAATAAATATGCTATAATAAAATAAATTAATAAATATACATGTAGATCATCAACATCATTGTCATCACGTTGGTTATTATTACCAATATCACTATTACAAGTATTAAAATAACTATGCTTTCATAAGAACATACTACATATAAGTTATAGAATTTTATGATGCTCTAATAAATTATTTGTACTTTATAATTCAGTCTAAAAGGTAAAATCTAATCATTCAACAATAACATATTAATCAGTCAATTAGATCCTATTGAATTTTCCTTTTTCCCTTTAATCAAAGGTAATTGATTAGTAATACCCTCTCTCATAATTTTAATCAAATTTCAAGCATATTTAATAAAAATAATTTAATCATCAAAAAATTTAATCTTCCAACTATCATATATACTATAATTTAATAAAAGAATCTTAGTTTAAAAGAAACCTTAAAGTGATAATTTTTTTTCATAAAATAATTTTACCAAAAATCAATCAACAAAGGAGAAAAAAATATACCACGTAAGGATTATATAAATTTCTTTATATAATGATTACCCATAGTATGCAAGCCCCAATTGAAGACTGAAATAGTAGTAGCTCTAGAAGGCAACCGAAAACAACTTGAGCAACAAATTTGGAGTGACCGGCTATTGCATTGGTTGCTGCTTGAAAGGGGTAGGGCATGATGAAAGGGAAAAATGTGAAAATTAGTGGTTAAGGATCCTTGCTCAACTGGCCAGTGATTGAGAATAAGTCTCGGCGTGATTTGAGGATTTTTTTTGACTTATGGAGAAAAACAGTTAAAAGAGAATTGTGCTGATAACATGTTATAAAATAAAAAGACAGAAAGTAAAGAACAAAGAAAATAGGAGAGAAAAAGAATGAGCATATTGTATTGATCAATAGGAATCTATACAATGCTTCTACAAAGTCAATATTTATAAACATAAGAAGTATAAATGAAATAGAACTCTACTTCTAATGACTATCAGAATTTAAAGTATATCAAAACTTATCCAGATCTTGATGGACATCCACTTAATAAAATATTCATAACATAATTATTATAATAGTAAGTATATCACTTATAATTACACGAAATTTTAATTTTATAAATGCATTTGACTCATAAAGTGCAATTATATCTTTAAAAAATAAATTTTTTAAACAAATTGAAAGTCATCATGTCTAATTACTTGAGTGATCCTATCAATTCTTGATCCATAAAGATTGAAGAGTATAATTGAGGTGCTTCAATTACAATCAATTCAATAGAATTTACTAATTATATCGATTATTCAAAAATGTCAAATATATGTAATTACAAATAATTACGCCAAAATTTAATAACTAAATGACTTTTTAAATGCATGTCCAAGAAATATATATTAATTTCTTTTTTAAATTTATCCATGTAATATATTGGTGGCGAAATTAATTACTTCTCAAGAAACTACATTTTCTCTCAAGGAATTTTTTTTCCGGAAAAATTGTCTACAATGATGTAATTTCAAAATTCCATGTCGATACATATATAAAATTTAGATATATCATTTTATCTATTATTAGTGAAATTTTAGACTCTAAAAACAATTTTTTTAGGTTAACATTCTTTAGGATATATTTAAACATATAAAATATAAAACATGTCCCAATGTTTTAATTCCATTTGTCAATTTATTTTCTTTAATGTAGTGTTTGTGAAGAAGGATTTTAGAATTTGGATTTAAATTTCATAATTAGTGTAAATTGAGTAATAAACTATTTAAAAATACAATATTCATGATCATATCTCAAATCCATGGATGTGCTAGAAGCCTATTTAGTAATGAATTTGAAATCCTTAAAATATTTTTGGAATTGACAAATCCATTTTTTTTTTACTTTTTTTAATATATATTAGATTGAATCTCAACTAATTTGAATATAATATATGCATTTCATTCTTACCATTTACATAATAATTGAAATTCAAATCCAAGTTTTCAAAATGGAGTATAAAAAAATTCATCAATTTATTAAGTCTATTACGGGTAACAAAATAAACTTATGACATTAATATATGTGTTTTGTGTGTGTGTGTGTGTGTTTTAGCTACATTAAGATGGATCAGGTTTGGAAACAAAATTGAGTGCTCTCAAGTTATTGTAAGACGAAGGTAAACTACTAGAGCGCAAAAATTTATGCTCCCAAACACTTTATGATGCTTAAGCCACCCCCCGCACACGAGGAATGGATATATACGACTTTTATGCCTAGTACCCGAGGTTTTTCTCTCATTGGATGACCTGCAAGTATCTGCCACAAATTTTTTTAATGCTTGAAAGTTATCATATCAATATCATGGTATAACTATATGTCACCCCCTAACTTTAAGTTTGAGGCAAATTATAAAGTGGTTAGGCAAAGACCTATGTTAAGTTGGTTATAGGATATGATATTTTTGGCCATTTAAGCATATTGTAGATAAGTAATCAACTAGAGTTAGTTCCTTCATCCCTAGAGAAATTTGGCTCTATCGACTACATGAGAGTATATTTGTGGAAATCAAGTTGTTTGAATTATTTTATATCCATTAAGGGATTTTGGTGTAATAAATTAGCTATTTCTTAAGGTCCCATCAATGTTGGCTTGGATGTCTTGTGTTGTCCTTTTGGTTTGTTACTTTTCTGCACAATATCTTGGAATGAGATTTTTTTTTAAGTATATATAAATTTATCTATGATTTTTTTTTGTTAATTTGTAAATCAATCTATTTGTTTCTACTAATGAGGTTGTACTCATGGTAGGGTTACATTTGATTGAGGAGTTGAGGAGAGCCTGTGAAGGGTCTTAGTTGTTTCATTAAAGTTGGATTGACAATATTGAGATCATGCTATGCAATTACTATGGCTCTTAAATGATTAATAACTTATCCCTTAGGGAGTGAGAATTTACCTTTAAGTGTGTAGGATGTATCCCTTGATGTAGTGAGAATGTATCCTCTAAGATAGTGAGAACATATTCCCTGATGGAGTGAGAATGTGAGAATGTATCCCCTGAAAGAATTAGAATGCATCCCTTAAGAAAGTGAATATGTATCCAATTTTGGTAATAAGAATGTTCCCCTTGAGGGTCAGTGATTATATGGTGGAGTAAGTAGTGCACTTGCTATAGTTTGCATAGCATTTACTCCCAAGGACTAGAAGACATCTATCATTTCTTCTAACAAAGTTCTTGATGTAGTATTTGGTTCCCTTTCTAAGTGAGATTTAGTTATATTTATTGAAAGTTTTTGGTTGAGCCAGTATGAGCATTAGAGAGATATGTGAAGTATATGTAAGATGTTTTGCAAGAATAAAATAGACATTGTTTATGAGAGACATGTGTTCTTCTTGAAGTACACCATGAAAGATAAGTTATGGCTTAATGTTGTAACTTGCATTGTTACTGCTTGATAGCTAGCATAATTAGTATTCTAGTATAACATTTGTCCTTCCTTAACCTTAGTTTTGAGGATAAAAGGACCTTGTAAAGATTTGTTTTGTGTAAAAGTGTTAAGGTTATACTATTAGAGCAGGACTTTGAATCCACCCACTAGTTGGATAAGCATAAAGAGTATCAAAGATTTGCATGCTTGACCATATTTTAGGGGTTGTTTTATTGGCTAAAATGTATCGTTTGAAGGAGTTTTTATATCCCTTGAAAGATTTCGCAAAAACCAAGTTTGTTGGAAATATTGCATCCCTTAAAAGGTTTTTGGTAGAAGCCAATTTGTTTGACACAATAATTTTCATGAGGAATTGGAATCAATCAATTACACATGAGAAAAATCATAAAAGTAACTATGCGGAGTAGGGTTTTGATGTGAACGAGGAGAGATTTTTTAATGAGAAGGAGAAATATGCTATAGAGATAAGATACTTGTTGAGTATGAGAAGTTGATGTTCAAGAGTGGTAGTATACTATCAATGATAAGAAGTTTAATGATAAGGATGAGTTTACTATTGATGATGAGAAGTTTTTCATTGAGAATAAGACATTTATTGCAACTAAGGGGAAGTTCATCACTGGGGAGAAGAAGTTTGTTGCCATTGAGAAGAAGTTTATCACTAATGAGAAGAAGTTTATTTTCGCTAACGAGAAAAATTGTGAAATAGAAGTATGTAGTTGATGAACAGAAGCATGCTAATGAAGAACGTAAGTATACTATTGAGGAGAAGTATATGCTAAGTTGCAAGAATATGCTACTAAGGAGAAAATGTTTAGAGCATGATTGTGTATTGAATCTAGTTTAGATTCAACATTTTCTTGCTAAAGACATAGATCACTAGCTACCTGTAGTACCTAAAGTTGATGAAATGTTTTTAGAGGTTAAAGTCGAGGCTTAACACTTTGAAAAAAAAAACATAACATAAATCTAGAGCGAATGGTCAAGCCTGAGCTTGGGAGACTAATGTAGCATATTAGAAAACCAATGTGAAGTTAAAGCTTGGGTTTGGTTAAGGACCAAATTTGCAAAGTGGAATTGTGAGTTGTAAAGAGCAAGGTTGAAAGTACAAAGTAGTTTTGCATTAAAGAGTAGTATTGCAATTCATAGAGAAGCAAAACCAACATGACAAAAAGCTTAAGCTCAAGTTGAAGCTGTAGGAAACTATAGAAAGCTAAAAGCTTTAAGCTTAACATATGCACAAAGCAAAACTGTAGAGGCCACAATAATAACAAACAAAAGCACATAAAACCATATGGGAGATAATTGAAGTGGATGCATACCAAAACATAACATACGTGGGATTTATGAATTTTAGGTTGTTGGTTGTCTTGGGATTGAAGCCTAAATTCTCAACTAGTATAACATAATATGTTCCCCCTTATGTTCGGGGAAAGTTATAAAGTAACTTGGTAAGAACTAGCTAGAGTGGACTGAAGAGAATGATTAAAATTTTAAAGGGAATGATTTCATCTTGATCGAATGGTGTTTGTGACAGCCCGATTTCCAGTGGTGTCGAAAAAAATAGTTTCGAGACCATAATTCTAACATAATAATCTATAAATATTATTTATTTAATATTTACGAGATCTTTAATGTCGTATTAAATTTTAGTTAGACAATTTTATCGTTTAGATAGTTTATTAAATAAAAAGGACTGAATCGTAAAACCTAAAAAAGTTAAGTTATTTAATTAAAGGGGCTAAATGAATAATTTAACCAATAGGGGTTAATTTAGTGGATTAACATGGTTGCTATTATATTTGGATAAGCTTAATTAATGTTAATAGTGATTAATTAAAGCTTAATTAGAAAAGATTTAAAGATTACAAAAATACCTAAATATATATATTTAATTTAAGTAAAGAAAAGATGATATTTTTGTTGAAATCACTCATCGTCTCTACGACACCTAAGGGGAAACTAGGGTTTCCATAGTTCAACTTTTAAGCTTTGATTTGTAAGTAAATCCTAACCCGTTTCTACTAATTTTTATGTTTTTGAGCTCATATAAGCTTAATCTAGCTAACCCGAGGACTAATTCGTAAAATTTTCAAATGTTTTGGATTGTGCCTGTAACACTCCTAACCTGTAACCGTCGCCGGAATAGGTTAAGAGGCATTACCGGACTCGTAACTCAGATCAGAACAATCAAATATCATTTTATTTCAATAAATATAAGTCATTTATATTCAATATGAACTTAAATGGAGCATTCAAAGTCTAAACTATGCATTCAGGACCAGAACGAAAACATGTGAACTTTTCAGAACTTAGAAAATTTTTCATCTTCTCAAAGGTCACACGCCCGTGTGAACATGCCATATGCCTCACATGACATTAGACACGCCCGTGTGTCTAAGCCGTGGTGAAATAGGGCATACATACTGACTTGTCCACATGGCCACAAGACACGCCTGTGTGCCAGGCCGTGTGAAAATTAGGGAGGCTACTGACTTAGCCACACGTCCGACCACACACCCGTGTGCCAGCTCGTGTACCACAAACGACCAATAGACACGCCCGTGTGTCTTTGGCGTGTAAACCGGAGGGTATATTGACTTTAATTCATAGGGTACCCCAGGGGACACATGGCCGTGTAACGTGACGGTGTGTCGCACACGGCTGAGACACACGCTCGTGTCTCTACCTGTGTGGACAAAAATAGTCCATTTGAATAGCCAACTTGCCACCCTAATTGGTTCAAACTTACAAGAACCAAACTAAGCATATTTGCATACCAATTTCAGCCAATCTCAATATCAAAACATACATTAATCAAGACTTAACATAACAAATTCCAATCTCAATTCATCAATCAATTGATACCAAAACTTAAACTAAAATCATACCTAAATATATGTTCAATACATCATTCAATCTCATGCTCAAACTTACCAAAACTTCTCAACATTTACCATTTCTTTTGTCCAACTGAAAACATCCTACAATTGCACATTAGCAACACGTATCATATACCATTATCAAACTATAAGTTCAAACACAAACTAGCCATATCACATGGCTAAATATATACATCACAAAGCATAATCCAACAACTTCTATCCTATACATGCCATACTTCAAAATATACATTTTCAAAAGTACCAAAATAAGGTTCGATAGTGTGGTGACGATTCTCGACGATCCCCGAGCTCACAGTAGCTTCGATATCTATAAAACAATGCAAACATACATAAAGTAAGCTTTCAAAAGCTTAGTAAGTCATGTAAAAATAAACATATCATTTTAAGCAAATAAGTATCATCAAATCCTCTATGCTATGTAGACAAATGCCAACACAAATCTCAATTTCGTATACTTACCTTTCATTCTCAAATATGCTATACAATGCAAACGTACTTGTATCGTATATAATTTCACAAAGTCATTCATTTTCTCGGAATGCCTGTTTGAACCATTCGGAAATGTAAGGATACCCGGATAGATCAGAAAGCATATACAATGTCGACGTCCCAAACGTGGTCTTACATGTAATCAAATAACGATGTCACTGTCCCAGAAAAGGTCTTACACAAAATCAGATACGATACCAATGTCCCAGACGTCTCAGACGTGGTCTTACACGCAGAACAGATATCAAAATCCTATGTCATGACATATGTATCCTAACTATTCCTAAGGTTCGTACGGGACTTTTTAAGACGTTAAAGCGTTGTCAATACTTTCTCGGATAGCACATATTTAGATCAAACATTCATTGATCACAATTCAATATCAAATGAATAATAATAATTCAATTCAAACAAGCTTATTTGTATATTGACTTACCTCGTACAGATTCGGATAGATTGTATCGGCTACTCGACGACTTTCGACGACTTTCGACTTTCCTCGATCTAATTCTGTATTCTTTAATTCTCTATCTATATAAATTCAAATTTAACCATTTTATTAACCAAATCATTCAAGACAATCCATTTACACACAATTAGGGCATTTTGCAAACTAGCCCTCATATTTTCACATTTTGACACTTTAGTCCTTAAATCACAAAATCACAAAATACATATAATTTGCTTGTACACAAGCTTGGCTGAATATTCATAGCTCTCATACAAGTCCAAAAATTTCATTTATTTCACATTTTAGTCCATCAATTTGCAAATTTTAGAATTTAGTCCATTATACTCAAAATCATAAAAAATCCAGAGACAAAACATATAAACCCAACATCAAACATTCATTTATCAACAACTATCTTCACAAAATTCATAGTTTCATCAATTTCATATTTCAAAATCGTCAAAAAAATTAGAAATTGAGACATAGGCTTAATAGTATTCGAAGCAACGATTACAAAAACGTATAAATTATCAAAAATCGAAAAAAATACTTACTTAAATCAAAGAAAGCTTTGGCTGAACCCTAGATAGCTCTTTTTATTTTCTTTCCTTGCCAATTTTGATTGATGAACAAAGAAATAAAGAATATGATAGCTTTTCTTTTAACTATTATAAGTTTATTTACATATTTACTTATTTAACCTTTGTTTAAATATAAAATAAACACATAATGGATGGTCAATTATGTCCATTAACCTCATCAGTGGAATAATAACAACATAAGGACCTCTTAATTAAAAATCCACGACAAATAGGCACTTTAACAAACAGTAGGCAACTTTTACATTTTAAGCGATTAGATCCCTTTTATCAAATTAAGCACACAAATGATTATATTTTCATACGAAACTTTCACACATACTAATTCGTATATCAAAAGCACGAAAAATAATATTTAAATATTTTTTGACTCGAAAATGTAGTCTCGAAACCACTATTTTGACTAGGGTCAAAACTGGACTGTTACAGTGCAATTATTGAGTTTGAGTTATTCTTGAAAATTTATGGAAGATTATTGACTGTGGTTGTTAGAGAGGACTATTTTATAAAGTAGTTTTTGAAGATTTTAAATTGTTTAAATGATAAAATTTCAAGGACTTGATATGAAATAATTGAAATTAAAGGGTGTAATAAGGCCATAGAATATTCGTCCAAGTTGGGATTTGAGAAAAATGGTTAATTTATATGTTTTGGGGCGTAGGTACTAAATCAAATAAAAGTGAAAAGTTGAGGGAAATTTTATAAAATGACAAAAAGGGACTTAATTGCATAAAATGATTTAATTTTTGTTGTGGATTTAGTTAATTGAATGGAATTATTATTTTAGATCAAGAACGTGTTGACAATCGCAGAAAAGAAAAGGTTTCGGAGTAGTCTCTGTACTTAAGCCATTACTGTAGATTAGTCTTATAAGTTTCGTATCGTTATTTCTATAGTACATCTATACTTAGTTCATGTATGTTATGATTATATTTAATTTGATACTTGACTTTGGATTGATTGGAGATTGCATGATAAATGGATATGAGTATTAACTATCAGGCCTTGACCCAGTGATACAGACCATAGCGATGGCTGAGATTCTATATATGTTACGAATTTTCTACAGCTTGTGTGAGCAGCATCGTGAGCCAGTGATTATTTAGTAGGTATTATGTACTAGTGATATAGACCATAACGATGGCTTAAGATCCTATATCTATTGCGGACTCTCTGCAGCTTGTATGAGCAGCATCATGAACTGTTCAAAAACTCTAAAGTTAACTCAAATGAGTGATACCCTCTGGTTATCTGAGATTAGATCTTAATAATGGGATGACTGAGAACGTGACGTGAATTAATGTATTGTGTAATTCTCACTTGTTATGATCTGTGTTTGATAGGAACTTCGTTTTTAAATCTTATAACTTGATTTTTTATGTTAATTTGGTAAGATTTATAGTTAATTTAGCGAACCTACTAAGCTTCAAGTAAGCTTACTCGTGTCTTTTCCTTTATTTTGTAGATTACATTTTTTATGCCCAGGAGATCAGATCTACTCGCAGAATCACACTATCCTGAGGACTCTTTGGTAGTTTTTGTAAACATTTAAGTTATATGGCATGTAATAGGACAAATGATTATGTTTGCAATGTTTCTTAGCTATGTGTGATGTTTTGGCATGTTAGATGTTGTGGAATGGTGACCTTATTTGGTATGCTAGTTAAACTCAAATTTGAGCTTGGGTGCTTGTTCAAGGAATGGTAAGTACCATGTTTAAGTATAGTATGATGAGATTTGAGATAGATTACTCTGGTGTGAAAAGAAAAAAAGTTTGTGACACTGAGATAGGCCCACGACAGCTAAGATAAAATTGGAAATGCACTTTCTCTCATACTACTCTTTCGATACATAATCTAATGTTTTGAAATAAAAAATAAAAAATAATTTCATATCGAATTCGAAGTGCCATGCTATTATTACTTATTAATTCATATTTCAAAAGAGAAGATTTTTTTTACCAAACATCTACGGATCCAATCACACGATCTTATAATAAGAATAAGAGATCTTTCTCGATCAATCCCTTTGCCCCTCATTGTATCATAACTCGTTCCTGCCAAGAAAAAAAGTGTAGCATTGATAAAGCCATAAGATATTATTTGTAAAATAGCTCCGTTGAGTCCCGTATCAGTTATCGAACCAATTCCTATAATTATGAAACCCATATGAGATACGGAGGAATAGGCTATTCTTTTTTTTAAATTCCATTGACCAAGAGATGTTGAAGCTGCATAAATTATTTGCATTGTACCCATTATTATCAAACAGGGAGAAAATATGGAATGTGCATAGGGTGGGTCCTTTTCCTCGTTCGAGAATCTCCTCCCTTCTTCCACTCTGTCCCGAAGAGTAACTAGGACAAATTCAGTCACGTTTTCATGTTCCAATTGAACACTTTCCATTTTTGATTATTCTCAAAAGAGAAGATTTTTTTTTACCAAACATCTATTCAAGGTCCCTCTTTACTAACTAGAATCAAAGAATTAGTAGATCTGTTCCGCCCAAAATGGGAATGGGCTGGGGTTATGAACTTATAATCTATAATCTGATGATGAAAGGAGTGGATGGAAAAAAGAGCATGTCGTAGCAATGGAGAATTCTAAGAATCCTTGGATCCAAATCACGAGAATGTATATTCTTCCTCAAATCTTTCATTATGATGTTCAAAAATTTATAGATCCCATGTCACATTCAGTAAAAATTTATGATACATGTATTGGGTGTACTCAATATGTCCGAGCCTGCCCCACCGATGTGTTAGAAATGATACCTTGGGATGGATGTAAAGCTAAGCAAATTGCTTCCGCTCCAAGAACAGAAGATTGTGTTGGTTGTAAGAGATGTGAATCCGCTTGTCCTTATTTATAGTGACAATTATATGTCTCATGATGAAGGATATTTGAGATTTTTTGCTTATATGAGTTTGTTCAATACTTCAATGTTGGGATTAGTTACTAGTTCAAATTTGATACAAATTTATATTTTTTGGGAATTAGTTGGAATGTGTTCTTATCTATTAATAGTAGAATACTAAATAATAGTAGGAATTCTCTTATCCCATTCAGAAGGATTGTATATCATAATTATCTATGACTGTTTATGTCTTTAGCATGACCACTTGATGAAATGCGGAGGGAAGCGGGATAAATGGCCGATACTACTGGAAGGATTCCTCTTTGGATAATAGGTACGGTAACTGGTATTCCTGTGATCGGTTTAATAGGTATTTTCAAAAAGATTTGTCTAAGTCACTTCGTTTCTTTTTGTCCAAGTTACTTTTCTTTTTGTCCAAGGTGCTTCTCTTTTTGTCTAACTCACTTCCTTTTTTCTTTGTGAGTTTCGGGAATATCCCCATTCATAGGTCTGAGATCCACATCTATGAATTGAAAGGTCCGAATGATCAACTTTGCAATCAGTTGTTAGAATCAATAGGTCTTCAAATCGTTCATTTGAAAAAATTGAAATCTTTCTTATTGGATCATCATAATACTTCTCAAAAACCAAAATTCTTGATCAATGGAGGAACAATATCACCATTTTTGGTCAATAAGGTATGTTTTGACTTGTAGGTGATATGAATGATAATGTTTGGGTGTAGGAACTATTTTGTATCTTCATATTTGACACTTTGATTTGGTCTTAGGTGGTTGAAATTGGTATGTTTTGGTTGTATTAGGTGTGGTTATAGTATTGTGATCATGATTTATGAATTGGTTTAAGTACCTATGTAATTGGATGAAAGGTGAGCATTATTTTGGTCATTTTTTGGTACACATGGACAGCCCACACTAGCGTGTGTCCCTAGCGTGTTAGGTGCAGGGTTCATATGGGCGGGCACACGGCCTGCAACACGACCATGTGACCCAAGTTATAGAGTTACATGGCCCATGCACACAGGCATGTGAGATCACACATAGTCGTGTGGGATAACCACATGGCCATGTTTGGAGCTACACGGTCTGGGCTCTGTCACATGGCCTGGACACACGGCTGTGTGACCTCTGTAGGTGAATTTTTAGTTTTTCCTAAAATGTTTTGATTTGTTCCGATTTGGTCCCTGATTGCTCGAAAGCTATTTCTAAGGCCACGTAGGATCGATTTAAGGCCTGTAAATCCATGATTTATTCTATTTTGAATTTCTTATGTATTTATTAATTTGAAAATTAATTGCTATTGGCTATAAAATGTTTTATTTTTTTATGGTAATACTCTGTAACCCTATTTCGACGACAGAAATGGGTTAGAGGTGTTACAATGTTCTTAAAGGGTGTTGGAAAAATTCGGTTTAGAAAACAATTTTTTTGCACAACAGAAAATTAATTTTTTTCTAAAACTAAGCAGTTGTGTTATTTATAGTAATAAACCCTTTATTGAATTCATGTCTGTGTTTTAGAATAGGTGGTCTAAGTCATTTCTCGACTTTGTACAAACATGATCTTCTTTGATATTCTTAAAACTCGACTTGCTAAGAGTGTAAGCTCTAATTCACAAACCGATGAACACAACGAAAAATTTATTAATGTTCAAGTGAAGAAGATCAATAGCTCTCTATTAGATAAAAACCAAAACCACACTCTCTCAAACTTATAATTTATTTGAAGAATAAATCTCACTAAAATTTGATAGAGGTTTATTTAATTTTCACTTCGAACTCCAGCATTTACTTACAATTAATTAAATAATAATTCAAAGAAATTAATTTAATCCCTAAGTCATCTCTTTCTTATACCGAGAAAACGTATTCATTGTGGATAGTTGTAACGCCCTAATTTTCTTATTTTTGCTTCTATAAAATTTTCACACAACTGTGTATCTGCTTCAATGGTTAAGTGTTCTGGGTGTGTGTGAGAGGTCCCAAGTTCAGGTCTTACCATTAGCAATTTTTGTTATTTTTGGATCTAAGCCTTATCTTTGTTCAGTGGACTTATATTTAATTGCCTGTAATTTTATATCAGAGTGAGCCTGTTGCTTCGAGTAGTAAGGGAGCTGGTGTGTTGTAGGTTCTGTGTTCAAATCCTTGCGTAAGCATGGGTATTAATTTTGCTCCATCATCTGTTAGAGTCTCAGTGGAGCGGGAGTCTGAGGAGGTTGTGATATAATGGGATAGTAGGAGTAAAATAAGGAATTTGAAATCTTTTACTTTATTTTATTTTATTTTCTCTCACCTTCCAAAAATCCCCAAATTCTGACGTCAAATTTTTTTTCCATTCTTTTCTTTGACATCTTTCCCTTTTCGATAAACCCTTGTTTGTCCTTTTGATTCGGTTCATGATTCTTGTGTCAAACATCGTTATTGGGGCTTCTGGTTCTTAATCTGGTGGGTAAGTCAATTTTTCGTCCTCTTTAATTTTGGTTTGGGTTTAGCAATATTGGATAGTGGTGTTAATTCGTGGATTCTGTGGTTAAGAGAAAGTTGTGAGGCAGGAAATCGCGCTTCAATAGTTTGATACAAGGTGGTGGTCGTTTTTGTTTAAGCGGTAAGTCGATTTTGCGTAATTGGGTGAATTGTGTTAGACTCATAATTGACTACTAAAAGGGTGTTGGAACATTCTGTTTTAGGTATTGGTGCTCTTGGGAGTGATTTTGTGGCAAAAACGAATCAAGTGTGTTCCCAAAACGCGAAAAATCAAGTTTCGACTAAAGTCGAAAAACTACACTGTACACGCCACACGGGTGTGTGGTCACTTGTGTGGATCGTGTGATCGACGAAGGCTCGGCCATGTGCTGGACACGGCCGTGTGGTGGCTTAAGTGTGGCTGTGTGGGCCACACGGGCTAGGCCAAGTTGGGCTTGTGGGCCCACACGAGCATGTCACACAGTTGTGTGGATTTTGGGCCAGGCCGTGTGGGAAACACGGGTATGTGGGCCCATTTTTTTGAAATTTTCCCTAAGGTCGTATGGGTCATACCAATCGACTATGGGCCAACCGTAGGATCAGTAAGGGCTAATCAATCCCCAAAACTGTAGCTCTATTAGTCTGATATTATGTTCTGAGTATGATAATGCTATGCATGTTTGATTATTCTTATATCTGTACATAAGCATGTTAAGCATGTGTAGTATGTTATTCTGTATCTGTTTTTGTATATGATTGTGGGGTGGGATTTGTATATGAGGAGGAAGTATTCTGTTCGGTGTTAAACACCTATATTCTGGTAGTTGGCTGCATATTATTTGATATGTGTCTTAAAGGCACGACACAGTGTGTAGAGATGGGTGAGCGTTTTTAACCCCACATGGTGTGATGGGATGGGCGGAGTTGGTGTGTAAAGGATGGGGGTAGGATTTTTACATATTTGTTTCTGTAATCTAAATTTGAATTTGAATCTGTATTTGCTTCTAACTATGTCTATGATTCTGTATGTTTGCATGCTTAATTCTGTTGGGTTACACACTGAGTTTATGTAAACTCACATCAGTTTGTCTGCTCATGGGTAATCCATGATTGAAAGCAGATCAGTGTGCAGAGAGACTCAACAGTGACCACTTGACCGTAAACTACTTTAAATTATTAAATTATGGTTTTATTTATGATTTACAATTTTGGTTTATTCTGAGAGTTTGTAATTTCTAGGGCTCTTTGGACTTTATAATTTTTAAATGTTGATTTTTTGCTTGATAATAATTTGCATGCCTTGATAAATAATTTTATGAAATGGACGATTTTTACGCAAAAGAATTTTTTCTAAAATACGAATCAATTTCTAAAATGTAACATTTTCAGAAATGGACATAAAGAATACGAGTTAAATGACTGAAATGAATTTTACGTAACTAAACCCATTCTCTGTGATATCTCCAGATTCGACCATAACGTCTAGGCCGGATTTGGGCTATTACATTTAGTGGTATTAGAGCAGGGTTGAAAAACTCGACTATGAATTTTGGGTTCCAAAATTGTGTTTCAAAAAGAATTGGTTTTTAAATAATTTGAATAATTTGAGAATGTATGTGGTACACCGAGTCTCCGATGCCGATCTTGTAAGTATTTCTGAAATTTAGTTAGAACTTCTCTGAAACACTGTAGGTAGTACTTTCTGAAACTGTATTGAGATAGCTAGAGACTGAAACTTCTGAAAACAATTCTAAACTTCTGATAATTTATACATAAAACATCTGCTAATAAATATAGGAACTGATACATAAAATTTTATAATGTAGATAAAACACGAATTATATGATAAGCACTCGTGGAACTCGTAGACATGGTATTCGAGGCCGTGGTAGAGGCAGTAGGGGGCTCGAGCTGAGTCTTCCTCTTTAGGTAGTATGTCGAATTTAGATACGAGTGAGACATCAGTTTCGCCAGCTACTGAGACTAGGTCTCAAAGTCGCTCGGCTGGGGACGACACACTGTCCCAAGCCATGTTGAGGATCTTGGAGAGGGTCACTAGACCCCATTCTGGAGGTGGAGGCTGAGGGTTGGCAACTGAACGACTCTGGTCTAATGGTGCTGAGTTGTTTAGGGGTGTCACTGGAGCTACCCCTAATGTTGCCGAGTACTGGTTGAAGGCCATCGAGAGGATCATGAATGATCTAGACTGCACTCCTGTACAGAAACTGAAGGGGGTAATCTCTTGGCTTCGCGATGAGGCTTATTAGTGGTGGTTGATGGTTGAGGAGGGTACTCAGCCTGATTGTTTGAATTGAGATTTCTGTAAGACCACCTTTCAGAGTAAGTACGTGGGGGCGAGCTATGTGGATGCTTGCAGGTATGAGTTCATGAATCTCACGCAGGGCAATAGATCTGTGGCCGAGTATGAGGCTGAGTTTCTGAGGTTGAGCCGCTACGTTCGAGGCATGGTTGCGTCTGAGTATGAGAGGTGCGTCTGGTTTGAGGATGGATTAAAGAATACTCTGAGGGTACTAATTGCTCCACAAAGGGAGCAAGAGTTCGCAATTTTGGTTGAGAAGATGAAGATCGTCGATGATGTTAAGCGCGTTGAGCGCCAGAATAGGGATCGAGAGAGGGGTAAGAACAAGAGGGACCAGAGCCCTCTGGTTCTGTTCAGAGGCCTAAGAAAAAGGCTAGATCTGATGGGCCAGTCAAAGTAGGGCCTCCTGTTACTCCTACTGGAATTCAACTGTGCAGTGATTATGGTAGGTGCCATCCGGGCGAGTGTTGGAGGAGGATAGGGGCTTGTCTGTGGTGTGGGTCATTAGAGCACCGTATTTGAGAGTGTTCACAAAGGGCTAATCAGATGCAAGCTTTGGGACCAGGTTCTGCACAGCCTCAGAGGGCAGTTCAGCAGCCACCTAAGAGCCGTGGACAGGCTAGGGGTGGTAAAGGTATAGGTCATGGGCAGAATGCATCGGGCAGAAGTGCTAGTTAGACTGAGGCAAGGCAGCCTACACTGGTTTATGCTGCACAACGCCGAGAGGATAGAGATGCCCCTGATGTCATCACCGGTACATTCTTTATATTTAATGTACCTTATACTGGTATGATAGACGTAGGTTCTAGACACTCCTATGTAGCAAGTATTGTATTTGAAACCCTAGGGATTTCTATTGAGAGCACTACTAGTGAGGTTACTATATTGAGTCCATCGGGGCAGCCTATTTGGGTTAGTAAACTTTATAAAGACGTACCATTAGAGGTGTAGGGGGCGGTATTTCTGGAAGATCTGATGGGGCTTCCATTTGGGGAATTTGACTTGATCTTAGGTATGGATTGGTTGGTTAAGCATCGAGTTAGTTTGGATTGTGCGAGTAAGAGGGTCATTCTAAGAACTGAGGATGATAATGAGGAGCTTGTGGGATTGTAGGCCCACGCGGGCACATCACACGGGCACGTCACACGGACTTGTGGATTTTGGGCTAGGCCGTGTGGGCTACACGGGCAAGGCCAATCTGGGCATGTGGGCCACATGGGTAATATACACGGGTATGTGGGCCCATTTTTTTAAAAATTTCCCTAGGGTTGCATGGTCATACTAATCGACTGTGAGCCTACCGTAGGGTCGGTAAGGGCTAATCAAACCTCAAAACTATAGCTCTAATAGTCTAATATTCTGTTCTGAATATGATAATGCTATGTATGTCTGATTATTTTGATATCTGTACGTAAGCATGTTGAGCATGTCTAGTATGTTATTCTGTATTTGTTTCTATATATAATTATGGGGTGGGATTTGTATATGAGGAGAAAGTATTCTGTTCGGTGTTAAACGCCTATATTCTGGCAGCTCGGCTGCATATTATCTGATATGTGTCTTAAAGGCACGACATAGTGTGTAGGGATGGGTGGGTGTTTTTAACCCCACATAGTGTGATGGGATGGATGAAGTTGGTGTATAGAGGATGGGGGTAGGATTTCTGCATATCTGTTTCTGTAATCTGAATCTGGATCTGAATTTGAATCTGAATCTTTATCTGCTTCTAACTGTGTCTATGATTATGTATGTTTGCATGCTTAATTCTGTTGGGTTACACACTGAGTTTACGTAAACTCACATCTGTTTGTCTGTTTGTCAGGTAATCTACAGATTTAGGCAGATCGTTGTGACAGAGACTCAGAGGTGACCACTTGACCGTAAACTGCTTTAAATTATTAAATTACGATTCTATTTATGATTTACGATTTTGGTTTATTCTGAGAGTTTGTAATTTCTAGGACTCTAAAATACGAATCGGATTTCTAAAATGTATCGATTTGTTTGGATTCCACTGTAAAATAGGTTTGGCAAATAAACTAACTAATTAAAATTTTTGGAAATGGACATAAAGTATACGAGTTAAATGACTGAAATGATTTTACGTAACTAAACCCATTCTCTGTGATATCTCCAAATTCGGCCATAATGTCCAGGCCGGGTTTGGGGTGTTACAATAGTGATATATGCAACCTATTTCACTAATTTTTTGTTTTCATTTATTCATCTCATTGATTCAAATACAAACCATCAAGTTTGTACCAAGCTAGCAGAGGGACCGATTTGACATATATAATGAAGGCTTAACTAATTTGTAATTAGTTCCCAACTTTTCATCTATTAATTACAACATTATTTAGTCATGGGGCAATTTCACTTAAGTACCATGACTTAACTCTCCCTATTATATACTAGTACGAAAGTATATAATCAACTCCTTGTCCAATGACCTTGTCATATGTGTGTTAGCCTCATAGGATATCTTAATCTTTTTGTGTTAAATTTGTTCACCTAATATGATTATATTTTATCTAATGGTAACCATTATATCTTCCTTTATAAAAACGTTAATTACAAACAAATAGTAATTAAATCATTCGTGCCAAACAAATGACTCATGACTGTGGTACTTTTCCATCTATGAAGTAATGCATATAAGAGGATATCATTTACTCTTTGCAGGGCTATGAATCCCACTATCATAAGTAAAGTTATGCATGCAAAAGTCATATAACCAATGTGCCAACTTTCCACACTATTACCAATTGAACTTAGGCTTTCAATGCATTAAAGTATACAAGTCACACGTACATAGTCACTTACTCACTCAAATCAAGGTAAGTCTCACTATGAATGTCATAAATGAATAAATGCATCAATAGATCTAGGATTTAATCTACTCTAGTCCTATCCGATGTCTTGTTATTTTAGACAATCACTCCTTTGTCTTTATCTTTTGGGAGTCATCTGCTCAAATACCCAAGACAAGATATCTCCCTAATTGGACTTGATAGATGGCATAATAGTATTTAAATTGATTTGCTCAATTATGATTGTTTAGACTATGGACCATTTAAATTACCTACTAATATAAGTTGTCTTCTCACATTAAGATCTGACCACATAATGCAGCTTAATATTGGTTATAAGTTAGGTAATCAGTGAGACAATATTTGCTTGTTCATTTTGCTTTGTGTGAAAAACCTATTGAGGAAAAAATACAAATGATATTAATGTAACATATTGAATTTTATTAAACCAATTTGTTTGAAAAATACAAGTACATATTACAAAAACTATACTAAAGGCACTAGATCCTAATAGTCTTCTACTTGTGCTAGTAAAGTAAATGAGTTATATTTTGCATACCCATACCCTCTACATGTTTCTCAAAACTCATAGCACTAGAGTCTTAGTAAATGGGTCCACAAGGTTTTCCTCAAATGCAACTTTGACTACATCAAATATTTCATCTACCAACACCTCTCATATAATGTGATATTTTAGATTAGTATGTTTTTTCTGTTTATGATTTCTGGTTTCCTTAGTATTAGCTATTATTGTATTGTTATTGTATTACAAAATGATAGATTTCTCTATACTAGGAATGAATTTGAGACTCGTAAGGAACTTACAAAACCAAATTTCTTCTTTTATTGCCTCAAAAGCAACCACATATTGGACCTCTATAGTGGAATCAGTAATGCAACTCTACTTAACACTTCTTCGCATTATAGTTCCTCCGCTTAAGATAAAAATACAGCTCGATGTTGATTTCCTTGAATCCTGACACATTTGGAAGTTAGAGTCCATATATCCAATGTGAGTCCATATATCCAATGTGAGTTAAAGCCCCTCTAGAATAAACTAACATATATCCCTCATTCTCTGTAAATACTTAACTATATACTTCACAAAAAATATCTTTGACATGTCCCTAACATCACATACATGAGATTTTACCTTTCTCATATACAATCTTTCTTCCATAACCTTTTTTCCACTATCTTGTCCATGAATAGAGCTTACGATAAAGCTATTCTTTGATCCCTAAGGATTCAAATTCCTTAACATTGTTAGCTTCACCTAAATCCTTCATGTTAAATCTCTACATCATTTCCAATGAATAGTATGTCATCGACATAATAAACTAGAAAACCACATTTCCATCCACAGTCTGTTTTAAACAAAAGGTTCATCAACATTTTTCTTGAATCCAAAAGTGTTTATTGTAATGCCCTAAAATTTAAGAGTTTAATTGTGAGAATCTGCAGTAATTAGATTTCTGTATCTGTGGTTCTGTGCTCTGCTTTTATAGTTTAAGGTCGGGAGTTTGAGTTGCATTGTTAAATTTTTTGTTATTAGTTTTTTTAAAAAAACCTTTATCCATGTGTTATGTAGTTAAGTGCAATTCTGGGTAAATCGGTGTCAAGAATAAGCTTGCGGGTTCACTGGTTAAGCATCTGTCTATATTTTGTCTAGTTCCGAGTTTAAGTCCCATCGTGTGCGTTAGGAAATATATTTTTTGCAAATGCCGAAAAGTGGGATGGTGGTTAATTTAAAACATTATAAAGATTTTTATCGTCCTTTTTCTATTTTTTTTCTTTTTCTAAATTTTAGTTCATTGCTTTCCTGCTCTTCTTTTCTTTTATTTTTCTTCTTACTATAATTGATTTTGCGTGAATTGGGAATTCTTCGTTGCCTGTGAGGTCGATATTGTGTAAATTCCGTTATTATTCCTTTTCATTTTGCGAATTCTGTTGTGTTAAAACTATTTTGTCAAAACAAGATTTTGCTCGTTCCCTTGATGTTCTGTTAAACACTCGATTGATTACTTTTTAGGTGAGGATATTACAAGAGACGTGACTTCATCATGTTAGTCTGATTCCCTCTGTTTCGTACAATGTAAGTATACGATTTGAGTTGGGGTTGCGTCAAAATTTTTGACATGATCTTGACGGTAGGTGATTTTAGTAAAATATTGAAAATAATGGTGTAATTGATTTTGAATGGTTAATTAGGTTCCAGGTAGTCTTCACATTTTTTTCTGTCAAACGAAACCAAGTGCGTATCAGTAACCTAAATTTTTGCAAGTTTCGGTCCCCGAAAATGGTGGTAGTCGACGCCACACAGCCATGTGGTTGGCCGGGTAACTCACTATTTATCGATTTTGGGCCACACAGGCAGGGACACGAGCATGTGTCTAGGTCGTGTGTGGCTATATTAGTGCAAGGTTCACACGGGTAAAGCACACGGGCGTGTGTCTTAGCCGTGTAACTCACTATTTGTGGAATAAAACCACATGGCTAGGGACACAAATGTGTACCTAGGCCATCTGAGTCACACGGGCAGGAACATAGGCATGTGTCCAGGTCGTGTAACTCACTGTTTGTGGAATAAAACCACACAGTCAGGGACATGGGCGAGTACCCAGGCCGTGTGAGTCAAACGGATAGGAACACGGGCGTGTGTCCAGGTCATGTAACTCACTGTTTATGCTTCAAAACCACACAAGCAAGGCACATGGACGTGTGACCAGGCTGTGTGGCATGTTATTAGGGCCCAAAACCTATTTTTGAGGCCGTGAATGTTATTGAACACTGATACTAGTATTCTCGTTGTATGAATTTCATTATATGGGAACTCTCTGATATTTTGAGACTGAAGTGAAAATAACATAGTTTATGAATATTAAGATACTTATTCTAGAATTGAACTATCTTATCTATTTGTGAAATAAACTAGAATGACTGAATACATGATACGGGTAATTATGCTCTGCATTTGCCTAGGTGGGGATATTGTGAAGAAGGCATTAGTCTGTTCTAAATCAATGGCTACGCCACTATACGTATAAATCTGATTCTGGCACTTTTTCGCAATCTAGTCTAGCAGCTACGTTGCGTATCTATAAAGCTTCAAATAGACACTCTAAGGTGTACAGGGTTGATTGGGCATTGAATGTCCTTAACGGTGTGTTGGGATGGATGAAGATGGTGTGTAGTGGATGGGGTAAGGAATATTGTATCTGAATTTGATCTGTATCATATATGAAACTGGAATTGCATACATGTATTTGTAACTAATCTACTCTGAATCTGAACTGAAATTACTTCTATATCGACCCGAATCTCTGAATTCAAAACTATCTTATAAGTGGGCATTTATTGAACAAACTTCTTTTACGCACTGAGTTCACAACTCATTCTGTTACTTGGATTTTAGGTGGTTCGCAGACTTGAACGGGTCAATGCTGTAGGAGCTCGGTCGAGCCATTAGCTTTCTTTAAAATCTTTTGATAAGAGTTTCGATAAACTATAATAGTATGACTTTGAAAGATTATATACTTAACTAATGTTTGTGTTGACTTTTATGTGAATCATGGTTTGGTATTATTGTGTTTTGCGTAGTATTTGAGTATTCATAATGTAACCCTCTAAAGTTGGACTGGACGTCTAGGCTGGGTCTAGGGTGTTACATTTATTGCTTGATCAAATCTTTGATTCCATGAGCGAGATGCTTGTTTAAGCCCATATATGGACCTTAGCAATCTGCAAACTTTATTCTTATTTCCTTTAGCTATATATCTGCTAGGTTGTACCATATAAGTGCTTTCTTGAGATAGCCATTTAGAATTGTGGTCTTTATATCTATTTTTCAAATCTCGTATTCAATAGCTACCACATTGAATACTAGAAAGTAGATTGGCTTGAGCATCACTACTAGAGACAAGGTTTCTAGTGGATATGGTGCCCTAAGTGTAGTATTTCGTCTGTAAACTTGTAATCTTTTTGAACAAATTGGTTAATAAAATAATTCATGGATTACATTAATATACTTTGTATAATGTTCTTATGTGGTTTTTGCATACAAAACAAAATAGAAGTAAATATTGGTTCATTGGTTGTCTAAAGTTTAAACTAATACTAAGCAGTATTGCGTGGTTGGATCATAATGTGAAAAGACAACTTATGTTTTCAAAAGAACATGTATGCCAACAGAACTAGAACAAAACCTGATGAATGAAGAGAAACACCCACCGCCACAGCCACCATTAGCTAGTGGCTAGTCACTATTCACGTTGGCTAGTTAACTTGTCACTACCTTCGTTGTCACATCGATTGTTGCCCATCTAGCCACTCCTTGCACCAACCCACCGGCACAATCACCTTACCCTCAATAAGTCATTTGCGCACCGCTAACGTTGCTACCGTGCTTGATTGGTGATTGGCCTGGTTGGGTTGCGAAGCCTCTACCTTGTCTTTATCACCCTAGTTGCATGTCGATTGTTGGGCGTGATGCCCTAGCTTCTCCAATTTAGCCACACACTACTAGGGTGCAAAGCCTTGACTTCCTCTAGTGCGCCTTGCATGCACTTCATCTAGGTCAGGTGTGAAACCCTAGCCCATCTATCGTTGTCAAATGCTATTGAGGTGTGATGCCCTGACACACATATGTTGGGTTGTCGAGAAGGACGTGATGGCTTGGTCACTTGTGCAGTTTAATGGGCCTGCTGGGGGCATGATGCCCTAGCACATTTTCCACGGTGATTGGGTAATCAGTCCAATGGTTCAACTACCTTATACGCCAAATTTCTATCCCTTCATTTGTTGTATTTCTATTTGGTTTGGGTTATAAATCCATCATGTTTTTTGAGTTCCTTCGAACATTTAGGGTTAGATAAATCAACTCACATAAAATTTTTAATTTTATAAAATTAAAATAAAAAACCTTGCATGGATAAAAAGAGTCCACAATCTAATTATAAACCAAAAAAAAAAAAGTAATAAACCTAAATACAACCGATCTATTACTAAGAAGCAAAATTTTTGGCAAAATTACTTCTTAGAAATTGTTGAATAATTATCATTCATCTATTCACTTACATAAATATGAAACATGCTCATAATGCAAGAATGCCACTTATTATCAGTTTAATCAATCAAACAAGAGAGAGAAGTAAATTTGGTAAACTGATTTATACTATAAATATAACACAACTTGACTTTAACACCAATTGTTGGAAAAATTCAATTTAGAAATTAGTTTTGTTGCATATTGAAAACTTAATTTTTTTTTAAACCAAGTGGTTGAGTTGTTTATAGCAATAAATCTTTTACCAAACCCGTGCCTGTATTTTGGAATAGACAGTCTAAGTTGCTTCTTGGCTTTCTACCAACACGATCTTCTTTGTTATTCTCAAACTTTGGCTTGCTTAGGATGTAGTCTCTAATGGACAAACCAATTAACATAATGAAAACTTTATTAATGTTCCAATGGGGGAAGATCCATATTTCTTGGTGGGAACTTAGTATCATGGAAATGTAAGAAGCAAAATGTTATATCTCGATTTAGTGCAAAATTAGAATACAAGGCTATGACATAACCCACACGTGAAATTATGTGGGTACAAAATTTGTTAACTGAAAATTGGGTTGGAGTATTTCATCACCAGCAAAGCTCTTGTGCGATAATCAAGCAGTTGTTCATATTGTTGGGAAATGTGCCCATATTGTAGTAATCATGTAACTATTTTCTATTTATTTGAACGATGAATAAATAAATAAAGTTAATTTCACATTTAATTATTATGTCTTTTGTATTTTCTGTCTTTTATATTTTGCATGCATAGCGAAATTGTGACAAGCAAATATTAGTTCATTGACTGTCTAAAGTTCAAATTGAAGATAAGTGGCATTGTAAAGAACATTTACATTGCGACAAAGACAACTTACTTCAGTAGTTAATCTAAATAAGCCTGTAATCCCGTAAAAGAATCGAAGTGAGCATTTGATTCAAATACTGAGAAGGATTATTATGTCGTCTACATTTCCAATGGGGGAGATGGTTAGTGTTAGTTATTGGAGTAGTTGACTCCACAAGTAGAGACATAGATGCATTCATTGGTGGAATGATACATTAGACTGGACCCAAGATAAATTAGTTCTGAATCCGTTTGTGAATTAATTCACTTGTGATGTTTATGGTGTGATTTACCTAAATCCTGAGTTAGTCACTGGTCATGCGTATGCAACTCTTGTGCTTTGATATAAGTGGAGGCTTATGCTCTAAAGATGATTGAGCCCATAGCCGGTATGTTGGGTACATGACTTGTGTATGGCATGGCTTTAATAGCAACAGTGAAATTCATAGCTCAATTAAAGAGTTAATGATATCCTCTCATTAGCATTGTATGGATTGATAAATATGGAACGTGGCCACGGGTTGCTTGTTCTCGAACGAGCAATTTAGCACAGTCATTTGTTAACAATGATCATATTAATCATTAAGAAGACACAATGGTGACAATGAGAGAAAATAGGATTTTATTGTATTAAGTGAACGGATTTAACTCAGATGAATCAAGGATATCATATGAGGGTAACACACATATGATGAGGTTATTGGACAAAGCAGTTGGATGAATTGCTTTCTTAAAGAGTATACAATAAGGAGTTTTCAATCATAGTACTTCTTGTGGACTAACTCCATGATTAAGTAATTGTGAATTATTAGAATGATGTTTTTGGGCATAATTGCAATCACTAGAGCTTAATCGTATATGTTTGATTGTTCCCTCCGCTAGCTCAACAAAAACTCGATCAGACTACATTTGAATCAAAAGAAAATTCTACGAATAGTGGAATAATTTAATTGAGTTGATTTATTCGATGTGAAATTAAATTAGATGGTTGTAAGAATTCTTCAACTAGAGAACTTGATTATAGAATTTTCTTGAAAATTTAATTTGGATAATCTAAGTAAAATTAATTCTGAAAAAATTAATTTTGATTAAGTAAAATTAAATTAATCAAATCAATAAAAATTAATATGATATTTTTGGAAGTTAATTTTCAAGTCAAACAATTGGTCCAATGGGTAATTGAACTTGAAAATTGGATCTGATATCGTAAATTGGGCCTAGGAGCCCAAAACTGAGACCAAGACCCAAAAAATTGTTGAACCAGTCTAGGTATGTGAAACTGGGTCGACAGTCCGGTGGCTAGACCAGGCCAGTTAGGTCGTCATTGACCCAGACCGAACCGGTAGCAGCCGTGTAACAGCTCATTTCTTTGTGGTGTCAGAATAGTGGTTTCGGGGCCACAAATTCGACGTGTGAGTCCATAAATATTACTATTTAATACTTACGAGTCAAATATAGTGTAATAATAAAATTTGACTTAATGATTTATGTTAAATGAAAGAATAATTAGGTTCAACTGGTATGTCCCTAAAGTCAAGTGGTTTTAGAAAATGACGTATCAGAACCTCATTTCTATAAATCGAGCTGTAAATATTTTATTAAATATTTAAGGAGTGTTATTAAGGTCGTATTAAAATTTGGTTAAGAAATTTTAATGTTTAGATAGTTAATTAAGGAAAAAAATACTAAATTGTAAAGGATGCAAAAGACAATTGCTATTATTTTAATTGTACTAAATGGCTAAAGAACCATGAATTAAGGGTTTTAAAAGGTAAATATACCTTGTTTATTATTAATAGACGGTTTAAAGGTGAAAAGCTGAGAAATTTTAGTTAAATTACAAGGGTATAATAGTAAATTAAATAATTAATTAAATAAAACATAAAAGAAAAGTTTCATCTTGTTCATTTGGCTTTCTCTCCACCGAATGTCCATGGCTATTAACCTCCAAGGTTTGGCCAAAATAATTTCAATGCATGTAAGTCCATTTTGCACCCGTTTTTAATGATTTTTATGTTTTTGTTATCATTTTAGTTTAATCTAGCTAACTTGGAGGTGAAATTGTTAAATTGTTAAATGTTTAGAATTTTACCATGGATGAATTTGTGATGTTCTTGAAATTTTATGATAGATTATTAAGCTTGGCTGTTAAATATAAGCATTTTGTTAAGTAATTTTTGATGAATTTCAAGTTTAATAACTTATTTATGAAAATGGTAAAATTCAAGGAAAATATTGTAAATTGTGGATAAATATGGGCTATTATATGATTGGGTAAAAATTGGCTAGCATGATTTATAGTTAAAAATGGTTAAATTGCAAGTTTCGAGTTTAGAGACTAAATTGCATAAATGTTAAAATGTTAGGGGTAATTTTGTAAATTTACCTTAAAATAGATTATAGGCTTGAATTAATTATGTTTAGTTATTTGAATGGTTTAATTGAATAAAAATTATTATTTAGATAAAGAAACGAGCCAAACATATCAAAATTGGGGAAAAACTAAATGTTGGATTAGTCATCGGCTTCGTTTTTACAACTGTATTTGTCGAGGTAAGTTTGTATAAAGATTAAAAATTGTTATTGTTGTTTTGGATGAAATGTTAGTTAATAATTGTGATATGTATAATTAGATGGATAGTTTTTGTATTAATTTAATATAATGGATTAAGTTGTGAAGCTAATTAAATTAAAGTCTATATATGAAAAATATGAACTTTGCTTAGTGTATAGTGGAAAGATTTTGGATGTGTAAAATTAAAAAATATGTATTTCATGAAGCATGTGTGAAATGGTATAATATAATGAAATTTAAAGAATTGGATATGTGAAAAGGTCCCGTTTTAACATTGTGAATACTTAGGATACAAATGGCATGTCATTAGGGTTATACAGTTTCGGGTGCTGGTCTTGAATGTCCTACCGATGGCTGAGGTCCTGCATTTGTTGCAGATACTCCATAGGTTGTGTGAGCAGCATTGTGTAACTAACATTCTGACCCACAGCTCGTGTGAGCAAGCCCATTTCACAGCTCGTGTGAGCATTAATGGAAAGGAAATGTTACGGTTACATGAAAAGATGCACTATGTGTGAGCATTCCCAAATATCCAATGCTATTCTATACTGTTCAACGGGTAAGTAAAAGTTAATGGAAAGGCATGTATGAAAATTAAATGTTACTAATGTTCATATGAAAGGGAAAGACGAATATGCTTATACAATATGAAAATGGATGATAATTTATCGAGTGATGGATGAAATATGCATGGAATCTATTTCTTAATATATGTTATGTTTTATAGATGTATTTTTTACTTACTATCTATTAACCATATGATTTCAATGGAAAGTATGTGTAAAGGATATATCTATAAGTGATGGATTATGGATGAAACCTAAATGTTTATCATGTATATGCCATGAGATACTTGGGGTTTATTTCTAATGATATATTTACTAACCTTATGAGGTGATATGTATAGGAAAGGAAGTTTGGCATACGACTTAATGAGAGTAGGTTTGGTTGTTTAATTTAATATGATTGGTAAGTTAAATTTCGCTTAAACAAATTTACTAAGTATTAAATGTTTACGTAATCGTTTCCTCTATCTTGTAGTTTATCGGGAAATTCAGCCGATTGGAATCTTGTTGGAGTATCATCACACTATCTATTTGACATATTGGTATTTGTGGTTATTTTGGTTAATGGTTATAAATAGCATGTAATAGGGTTGAAAGGCTATTTAAGTGAAATTGCTTGTCTTGAGTTGTGTCAAGCTTGTTGTGGTTAATAAGGTAAATGTTGGCATGAATAATAGTTGCAAATATGGGTGAATGAAACCTCATGCAAACTCTATAGGTTCTAGATAGTATATGGTATGATGGCAAGTTTTGGAATGGTTATTTTGGCCATTTTTAAGTACTTAGATTATATGGTTCTTTTTGGTATGTTTGTGATGATATGTAAATGGTTATATGTGATGTTATTTGGTAGTTAAAGAAATTAGGTCTTATGCTTGAAATGTGGCTATATTGCTTTGATTTAATTAATGATGTTTTGGTATAAATATGGTGCCTTTGAATGGCATATTGGTTGGATGAATTGGAATGTTAGAAGCGGTATGTTTGGATATGTTTAAATGATGTTTTAAGCCTTCTGATTGTGTGCCCAAATGGAATGGTTGGCTAGGTATGGGTTGGCCTAGAAATGGCTTGAACTTAGGGTCAATTTTCGGCTCACACAGCCTAGAAAACGGGCTGTCACATGGCGGTGTAACACACATGATCTATTGACACGGTTGTGTGTCATTTGATATTTCCTAGTGTTTTAAATCAGTGTGTTATACGGCCTAGCACATGGCCGTGTGACCCTACTCAGTGAGTTAAATGGGTAAGGACATAGGCTGGGACAAGGTTGTGTGTCCCTTGTTCGATTGTTACATGGCTTGGGCTATGTCACACGGCCTGGCCACATGGTCATGTGACCCCTGTTTTCACATTTTTGCTTATTTTTCTTAAAACTTCTGTTTTGTTTCAAATTAGTCCCGAATTGCTTCTAAACTATTACTAGGGCCTCGAAGGCTCGATTTAGGGATGAAATGCATAAGTTTGATATGATTTTGATTAAGATTAATTTATTAAATATTATGATGATAAATTTTTTCTGATTGATTGGTAATGCTCCATGACCCTAATCTAGCAACGGAGATGGGTTGGGGGTGTTACAAGTCAAATCGGCTCGGGTGCCGTAAGGGTCTCGCACCTGCATCACCGGACACAGTGATGCTGGTGGCTATAGCAGCAGCGTCCTGGTGGGTAGCGGTGGTTGGTTGTCGGTGGTTGAGCAATGGAAGAGTTACACTCCTACTAAGACTCTACCAGAGAATTTGATTTCAGATTAACTATTCCAAAAATAATATTATTTTAATAGTTTAATATTAAATTTAATTTAATATTTTTCTTAATAGTATTTTATTAATTTAATATTAAAGTGATCATCTTAATATTAAATTTAATTTAATTTTTATCTTGTACATAAATATTCTATTATTTTAATAATATTTAATATTAAATTTAATCTAATATTTATCTTGATAAATATTATATTAATTTAATATTAAAGTGATTAAGTTTAATCATAGTTGAACTTGCCAAACTCTCCTTATATGAAGAGAGTCTTGGGTCATTATTTACACACTTGAATTCAAGAGAAAGTTGTAAAGAGAAAATTCACTGAAGAGATTATTTCAAAAAATTTCTAGAGATATTTTTTTGATTTACAAGTTGACCCAAAAGTTTAGATAAATTACAAAATTACCTCACTGAAATTTTTGTCAATTTTTTTTATTCAAAGCAAGCCCACACTCAGCAAACGTGAGCTTGAGGATAGCAGAGAAGACTACTTGGTCGAAGTGCTCATCCTAGACGAATCAAAATGGTACAATTTTGATTAAGTGTTTATTACTTTAGATATCGCAACCAATATCTTGTTTTGGAAAAATTTGAAAACTCTAGTTTTTCCCTAAATTTATTTTCCGCTGTGTTTTCCAAACTTGTTTTTCCAACACATATCACCTTAAACCCATTTTATCATGAAAGAACCAAACACATTGACGTTTATTGTCACTTTATTTGGAAGAAAATTTTGGACAATTCAATCTCCATGAATTATGTAAAGACAAGAGAATAAATTGTTGATTTGTTTACAAAGGCATTAAATGAAAATCGAGTTGGCTATTTATGTAACAATCTAGGCAAAATCAATATCTTAGATCAAAATTGAGGGGGAGGGTTACATATTCTTAGGGATTAGGGTTTAACATTATGATTTTATTTTATTATCTTTCCTTATTTTACACTTTATAAACTTGTATATAAATAGGATAACTCCAGAGATGAAATACAATTAACTTTTCATCAATCATTTCTTCTCTTATGCCTATGAGAGGATACAATTAACTAACAAATAGTAATGAAATCATTCGTGCTAGACAAATGATGCATGGCCACGTTACTTTTCCATCTATCATGTTATGCCTATGAGAGGATACCATTTACCTTTTGTTGGGCTATGAATTCCACTATCGTAAGTGAAGCTATGCCATGCTGAAGTCATATACCCGATGTCCTAGCTTTTGTCTCAATTACCAATTGAACCTATCCTTTCAATACATCAAAGTATACGAGTCATGCACACAGTCAGTCACTCAGGATTGAGTAAGCCACACTTTGAATGTCACGAGTGAGTAAATCCATAAATAGATTTAGGATTTAATCTACTTGGGTTTTATTTGATGTCTTGTCAGTCTAGACAATCACACCTATGTCTTTATCTTTTGGGAGTCATTCACTCTAATACCCAAGAATAGGTATCTCCCTAATTGAACTTGATACACAACATAATAGTCATTGAACCAATTTACTCAATTTGAATTCTTTAAACTAAAAACCATTTAGATTGCCTACTGATATAAGTTGTCATCTTGTATTATGATCGACTACATAATGTAAGTTAATATTAGTTAAATGTTAGGTAATCAACGAGCCAATATTTAACGAGCCAATATTTTCTTGTTCATTTTGCTTTGTGCACAAAAAAATTTGAGGACGATGGAATTTTATTAACCAATCTGTTCAAAAAATTACAAGTATTTATGACCAAAAACTACATTAAAGGAACTAGATTCCAATAAAGAAAGAGTTAGAATAAAACCCAAAGACAACATTAGAGCTAGAGTTCCATAGAATCGAAACCATCATGGGAGTTGTATCATAACAACATTGTGGAAGGAACCAAATGGATGTGCACACAACTTGTGTGATATGAAACCTAAAGGGATAAGCTCATTTGAGTTCAAGAGTGATACATGCACGAAAGGTTGAAAATTATTAAATTAAATTCACCAAAGTTGATTTTTCAACTAACTTGCAACACATTTTTCTTTTGGGATGCAAGCTTCTTTTGCTTAAGGTTATCTAGTTATAAATTAAACATCTATCTCCTATCGTAACAACTTACTTTGAAACTTCCAGATCTGCATCAGGTTTGGTTGTAAAAGACGTGGGGGGTAGAATTTTAGCCTCTAAATCGGTTATCTATTCTAATGTAGCGTCTCCGTTCGCGGCGGAAGCACATGCAAGGTTACATGCCACAAGGTTAGGGAAGCATATGGTTTTATTGTTCTAGACATAATAGGAGATTCAAAAACAGTTATAACAAAATGTCAAAGTGTAGATCGTGACAGTTCAATTATTGGAGCACTCATTAGTGACATACAAGCAACAAAGAGTCATTTTCAAGAGATTCGATTTTAGTTTATCCCAAGGACTGAAAACACATGTGCTGATATAATCGCAAGAGAAGCGCTTAACAAAGGAGAGGACTATTACCTGGAAAGAGGGATTTTAGACACCATCCAAAGAGAAATGGAGCAGTTAAGTCTGAGAGCTTTGGACCGAAAGGGAAGAAGGAGTGTCTACAACGCTTGAAATGTTATTGAAGGAGAAAAGGGGGTGACATTTGAAATGAAAGAGGAAACAAAGCTTTGAACTGAAAGAGAAGGAGTGTCTACAATGGTTGAAATGAAAGAGAAAAAGAAAAGTGGGTGACCTTTGAAATGAAAGAGGAAACAATTAATTTTTTTGAAAACGTAGCAGAAAAGTAAAAGATATGATGCAGATTTGCTATTTTACAGCTGTACCTGGTGATGGAAAATGACAGTTCTTTTGAGGCTAGTTGTTTTGACGACTGAAGGATTAGATTTAGGTTTCTACATTTTGTTTTGTCTTTTCATTTTCTTTTTAATACTTTCGGGCCTTCTGTTGTAGGCCTATTATTTATTTCCTTGTTTTTACCTAAGCCCGCTTAGCTAAAGTGTACCCAATTCAGCAGACGGTTCTTCTTTGTTTTGAATTTTTTTCTTATAATAATAATCCAGTCAAATTTCAAAAAAAAAAAACAACTTACTTTGAAACTTGTCAATTTGAGTTCAGGAGATCAAGTTATGATGATCTGAGTGAAGACTACGCTAGTAGAAATTTTTGGATGAGTTAAATAAAAGTTTGTTGCATTAAAGGGTTTGAAAACCTCTTTATCCACCAATTGCTATTCTTTAGGCCTAAACGTTAGAGTTTCATGTCTCTTAAAAGTTTATTCAAGATATTATATATTTAATTATTCATTTAAGTAAAATTTTAATTATGTAAGACTTGTAAAATTATATATTTAATTAGTTTTAAAAGTGTTTAATTACTTGTTTATTTATTAAATAGAGTTTGATTGTAGATTAAATTGTTAGTGTCAAACTTTATATTATTTTCTTGGGAGTTTATATTTATTGTAAACTTTATCATGTAAGTATCTATATAAAGGATGCTTGGCCAATCATCTAGGACAAAATTAAATAAAGTTGAACAAAGTTTTCTTTGAGAGTTGAGTGATTCTTCTCTTATTTGTTTTTGGAGTTTGTAACTTTAAAGTCTTTCAAGGAATTATAAGTCTTCAACTTTTAAGCATAATTACCAAAATTTGAAGGAGTTTTTATTCTATGGGTTTCGTAAGAGTCCAAGTCCAATCAATTTTGTTTTTTGATACAAGTTATCCAAGGTTTTGGTAGTCCTAATCTATCCTTCTCTTTCTATTTATTTTCTTTACTTCATCATTTTGAATCTAACTTGGTTTAACTCCATATCTTATTATACATTCTTTTGACTAAGAATTTCATTTGGTACACTCATCCTTCCTTTAGGCAAATACAATATAATAAGTCCATCCTTTTTCTTTCTTCTTTTCAGGACTTTTCAAACTTGACTTTATGGTTTCTTGTGCTTGATCTTAGGGTTCCACATCTTTATGGCTTGTAGTAGAAAGCAATATAACATGTGACATAATCCATATTGTAGAGAGAGCATATAACAACACAAAATGCACTAAAAAACAATAAGAAAGAGTCAAAACTTCACATAGTAAAACACAATGCAAATAAGAGAGGTTGCACCTGAAACAATGTGGAAGAGACTTGTAGATCATTAGGAGTAGAAACCCAAAATAACATGATGTATTTAAAACTTGAAAAATAACATTGAGAGGAATTAGTGTTGTAGAGACATAATCAAAAGCAGCATAGTAAAAACTAAAGTAGAAGTTTGAACCAAAGCTTTATCTATTGAGAAATAATGAAGAATGTTGGAATAATAGGAATCAGAAGTGTAGGATCTATTTTCTGTTGTTCTAGAATTGTGACTGCAAAATTTGTGGTTTATAGCTACAAAATCATGACCGCAAAATTTGATCTACAGAATATAAGTGTGATGGATTTCAAGAGCTCTGAAAAAAACATGGATGTTAAGGGAGCTTCAAAAGACTCAAAAATAGAGAAACCTTTAAGAAACCTAAAAATGTAGATGAAGTGTGTTGGTAAAGCTTAGAAAAACCCAAAAAATCACATATTTACTAAAATATTGGTTAAAACTTCATGAAACCTACAAATGGAGATGAAATTTGTTGATAATGCTTCAAGAAACCCATAACTGGAGAAAGTTTCAAAAAATCAAAAATTCAAGAAAGTTTAAAAAAAAAAAAACCTCAAAATGAAATCAAACAGTGTAGATAAAATGTGTTGATGAAGCTTCAACAAACCAAAAAAATGGAGAAAGCTTTAAGAAAACCCAAAAATGGATAGAACTTTAAGAAAACCAAAAAAAAAAATGAAAAAATCTTTAATAAATCTAACCGTGTAAATAAAATGTGTTGATAAAATTTGAAGAACCCCCAAAAATGAAGGAGGCTTCATGAAAACTCAAAAATGGAGATAACCTTAAGAAACTTTAAATATGTATAGGCATAAGATAAGAAGAAATCCAAAAATTAAGATTTGAGATACGGAACCCAAAAAAAAGTGGGGAAGAAACTCTAAAAAAAAAAGATAGATGAATCCAAAGAGAACATGAAAGAGTTTTGAAGGGGGTTGAGACATGCATTTTTGCTTATTTCCTACAAATGATGCTAATTGTTTCGAGCAATTGTAAAGCCAAAGGTCAAGTAGAGGATGTGGTGGAGCCCAGGGGCAAGTAGGGGCCTTACTCCCGTTAAATTGTAAAATTGCTCCATAGCCCTTTTAGAAAGCATAAGATTATAAGTTAGTACATTTGTAAAGTTGTACTTTGCCCTCCAAACATTTATAATTTAATTCTAGCTAGTGGGAAAAAAAAAAAAAAAGAAACCCCAAATTTGATAGGTTCCAACCCGAGCCGTTCAGGTTGTATTTAAAAAAATCAAGTTTAGAGCAGATAAAATTTAAAAAATAGTCTGGTTCGGATCAAAGTTAAACTTAAGGTGAACCCACCCTACCCTAAAATATTTACAAAAATACCCTATATATTAATTTTTAAATCAACTCCCACTCATTTAGCCCATTGCTTTTTCAATCTTCACCCATCTTTACTCTTTTTTTTTCCTTATAATTTTTTCCCTTTAATAATTTTAGCCCATAATTGTATCAATGCTTCCACAATAATTATAATCTGATCATTCACTTAGATCTACCATTCTTTTATAGAAAGGGAGATTGGGTGTTTCTTGAAAACTTAAACCAAAATTACTATGAAAGCTCTCTACAGAAATGGAGATTGCTTTTTCCTTAAGGGACAACAAGAGATTATCGAATTTGACTGGAAAATAAAAAAAAAGGTAAAATTTGAGTCGGATTAGATTGGGGTTGGGTGAATATTTTCTTAGAAATTGAGATCAATGCGAGTTTGGGGCAGATTAGAAAAACTTTTAGGTGAGTTTGGAGCGGGCAAAAAGCCGTCATACTAGCCCCATTGCCATCCCTACTTCTAGCCCCTAAGAAAAAATGTTTGGCTTCGCCGTTGGTTTCAACCACTACAATATGAATCGGGTTTGAAAATGGTCTTGAGTACTTTTATGTTCCCATAAGATAAAGGTAGACTAGGAAAACATTGGAGGTTATACTTTATGATACTCTTCGATGTCTAAGTTAATAAGGGGAGAAAATAAGATAAGGTAAACCTTTATTTGTTGAACCTAAACTTGGACGTTTAACTAAAGTACCAAAGTATAAGGTTGAAAGAAAAGAAGTAAATGGACAATTGATGAATTAAAAGGTAAGAATTAAGAGTTGTTTTGTTTTAATTGATTTAAACAATGGTTTAGGGTAAGTAGGGTCCATTATGTTTCTATGCTTCCTGTGTAGATAAATGGCATTATAAAAAGCCTAATGATGGTGTAGATATGGGGTTAATTAATTTAAATAAGATAATGATTAAGATGCATTAACCAAATCCGGACATGAAGATGAATAGGGCATCATTACTTGCCATTTTGGATAGTTTTTAATCTTTTTCATTCCTTGACGCATCTAACTACATACATGAATTATGCTGAGAGTTGTTGAATTGGTTTACTTATGGAGGTCAAAACTTAACCCAAAGTAGATAAATATGGAACATTAATACCATAAAACAAATTCTTCAATTGAATTGAAGTACAGCCGGTCTTCCATATTTTTAGGCCAAACTCTCCAAGGAAAGAAGATTATTAAAGGCATAAAGTGGCAACAGATTCATCTTTTGCACGGATTGGATTAATTAATCCTTTCTATCACTATGGTTGACTAATTTAGAGAGGGAGAATAAAATAAAGCATCGATTCCAAGTCTTAATTTGTCTAAGAATAAACCCAATTCAATTGGTGCATTGCGGATGATATTCACACCTTATTTTTTTCATTAATTAATTTTTAAAGTTATTGTGCATACCACTATTTGAGTTTAGTAAACAATATTGCTACTAATAATGAAGACAATTAAGATTGTTAATTGTTTTTTTACACCATCTTGGTACTCTTTTAACTTTAATTTTGAAATTCTAAGATTATCTTACTCAAAAAAATAGAAAAAATTTATGGTATAAAAATATTTATTCATAATAACCAATTCTAAAATAAAATATAAAAATGGAATAAAGAGACATTTTTGGATTATTAGGTTTCTATTCTTTTAATTTGTTTCAAAAAATTAATAATCTTATTATTCACTTCTATATTTTTTTTGGATGCTTTATTTTTAAAATATCTTTTAGGCATTAACATTTATTTCATTTTTGTTTTAAATAAATATTTCAATGAATTGTGATTTATGAAGAATATTGATTTTTATAATTTTTAATTTAATTTAATTATTATATGTTATTATGTAAAATTTTAAAATTTTAATTTTAATTTAAAATAAATCATTTCCTTTCCTTTCCTTTCAACAATTAACCAAGCAAGTTATGTTAGAATTATTTCCTTTATTAATTTTAACTATTCAAATAAGTTACAGATACATCTAAAAAAATCACTTTGTTTTGCCTTTATTAAAGTTTCTGTCGAAACAGATGTTGTAACAAGGTTTTGGATAGAACTATTTTGCAAGTTACACATAAGAGTAAAGAATAGCAAGAGACCAAAATTGTTAATGCGATTCGAAATAAACAATCCTACTTCTACGAAGCATAGTATAGAGAATAAATTCACAAAACAATCTTCCCAATACAATAGTTTATTTAAGCCCAATCTACCCACACTATTAGATAATTGTAGTCTCAATGTTTCCCAGCTTATATTCACTCTATTTAAATACCTTACATACAACTATAACCTCTCCAAGAAATACTTAGAGTAATTAAGGGCGAAGGTATTCCCAAATAATAAAAACACTCTAAAAAATTTCACCCTTAAATAGTGATTTTTGGCTACCTTATATAGGTCATATTCCACACATTTTATCACAAGAAGACAAACCTTTTATCCACTTGATTTTCAAATTTGAAATATACCAGATAAATATTGAGTTTTGAAATTATGATCTCCTCTAAAAGCTTATCAAATTTGGCCTTAGAACTCAATTATATAAGGTCCCAAAAAACTTTAAACTCTTTTTTGTCCGTTAAAGGTGACTTCTTGTAAATGGACTCTACAAAGATATTATCTCATCTCGTTTTTACAACAAAAATCTACATTTGTTGTCTATCTTGACAGTTAAGCATAACATATAAAATGTTACAAGTTATAATTTTCAATTCAATAAAATACTTTTGTAACATTCTTAACTCGTATCCGTCGTTGGAACACGGTTACGGAGCATTACCGGAGTTTTCAGATCAAACTAACACATATTTATAAACATATCATAACATATCAATAAACATATTAAAATCAAATCAAATCATACACATTGTCCCTTAAACGAGTACTCGAGGCCCAAAATACATGTTAGAAACAAGTTGGGACTAAATCGGAAACTCAGAGAATTTTTCAGAAAATATTGAAAATTTTCAACACTGCAGGGGTCACACAGCCAAGAGACACGGCCGTGTCCCATCCCATGTCCGTGCCCGTGTAACTGACTGACTTGGGTCACATGGCCAAGCCACATGCCCGTGTGCCAGGCCGTGTACCCTTCAAAATAACCTTACACACCTATGTGTCAGGTTGTGTAACAGCCTGACTTGCAACCCTTCGAAAGCTATAAGGGACACACGGTCGTGTTGCCTGGACCTGTGTCCCACACGACTGAGACACAAGCCCATGTCTCTACCTGTGTGGACAAAAATAGGCTATTTTACAAGCCATTTTTCTCACCTATCAAGGCATATACCTACAACCAAAAATGCACATATATACAAGTCATAACAAGACACCAAATTCATGCATATTCTAGCTTCATACATATAGTATAATCACATACAACAAATATGCCCTTAGGCACCTCAAACGACAACATGTAAACATGTATAATCATGTGCTCTATTTGACCAAAATACTCAACTAACTTTTAGGCATATTTGTATTAATACATACCATTGAATTTACTAACCAAAAAAAAAAAAACTTACCAAATGGTGTCAAATATACCATTCAACAAATAACATCAATAACCATATGAGGCATTCAAAACAAAGTATCAATTCACCACATTTCCAAATAAGGCACATGACATATATAATATGCATATTTAAACCATAACTTCATCTTCCATAATTCAAGCATATCAAGCCAAACATCATCCATATTAAGGCTATCATTTACATGCCAAAACTAAGTTCATTTTATCACCAAAAATGTCATAACCCAAGCCAAACCAATTGGTTATTTCATCAACCAAAACACATAGGCCAACATTAGCCAAAATACCTATACATGTCATTATAACCAAAATTAAACATTCGAAAATACCAAAAGAGTCAATGGATAGTGTGAGATAGCTCTGACAAGCTTCCAACCCGAACGAGCTTCCGATTCACTATAAAACACAAAAAATAACACAGAGTAAACATTTAAGCTTAGTAAGTTCATATAACATAGAATAAAACTTACCATTAAGTCACATAATAGGTAAGTAAACATAGCATATCCCAACATAATTTGGCCAAATGCCTAAGCACATATACATCAACCATGTTAGCCATGTAAATACATATATAAACCAATAATCATGGATGAGCACAACAATTGATTAAGTTTCATATACATGTATCATCCAATTCAATTTTCCATATACCATGTAACAACATTTCCATGTAATTCATATGTGTCCTTGTAATAGTCAGTATTGAACTCTTACCATTTAGTATCAGAATATTGTCCATTGAACCATTTAGACTACTGTTGGATACTTGGGATAGCTCACACATAGTGTGCTAAATTATATAACCATAATTCGTCAAATCCTGTACATGTATCCTCACACGAGCTGTGAATCAATATGCTCATATGAGCTATGAAAATGGGCCTTCTCACACGAGCTGTGGGTCGGAACGTAGCTACATAATGCTGCTCACACAAGCTGTGGAGTATCCGCAACACATGCTAGACCTCAGCCATCGGTAGAACGTTCAGGACTAGTACCCGAATCATGTAAACCCTAATGGCATGTCATTTGTATCCTACGAATTCCTAAGGTTCAAACGGGGCTTAGTAATTATCGAAGTTCGTTGGATATGCAACCGTGTATATATATCTCAATTCATAATTCATACATAATTCAATATAAAACATATAAACACAATTTAATCACACGAACTTACCTCGACGAGTAAATATAGATACTAAGGCAACTAATCCAAGACTATATCTTTGCCCCGATCTAAAGCCGTACAAGGTCTGTCTTAATCTATACGGATAAATGTAACTCAATTCAGTATATATTTCATTTAATTTAGCCCAAAATTATATTTTGGAAAAATTACTATTTTCCCTATATATTTTTAATTTCTATGCAACTTAGTCCCTAGCTCATAAAAATGGAAATTCATGAAATTCCATCACAACCCACTATGGTCGAATATCAATTAGGTCCCTAGCAATCACTATATTTTATTTATTTCATAATTTCATCATGTAAAATTTTCTATTTTTCAATTTAATCCCTAATTGATAATTTCATCAAAAATCTATTTACAAAAGTTGTTTATCTACCAACAACAATCATGTATATTCATTAATTCTAAAACCCTAATAGTTTAAAAATGTCACAAATTAGTCCCCAGGCTAACTAGATTAAGCTACAACGATCTTGAAAACATAAAAATCTTTAAAAACGAGACAAAAATGAATACTTAATCAAGCAAGACAAGCATGGTCGAACCTAGCTTCAAAAATGGCTTTTTTTCTCTCTAATTTTCGGTTGAATGAAGATGAAAAAGATGAAAGCTTAATTTGGTTTTATTTAATTTATCATTAATTACCAATTTACTTAATTAACCTTTAAAAACATTATTAATTACACAAATGCCAAGCCATCACATTCCACTATCTTCATTAGTGGTCTAATCACCATATAAGGACTCTTACTTTAAGGTTCTATAGCTATTTAATACTTTTAGGTACTAAAACTCAACTTTTGCGCTATACACGATTTAGTCCTTTTTATCAAATTGAGCATGTAAACGGTAAAAATTTGAACGAAATTTTTATACAGTACTACTATCATGCTGTAGGAAATAAAATAATAATAAAATAATTTTTTAACTTCAAATTTTTTGTTTCAAAATTACTGTTCTGATTTCACTGAAAACGGACTGTTACAACTTTGTTTGTTACAAAAGTTTGTTAAAACTCAAGTTGCCATAAGAAGTTCAATAGAAAAGTTCAACAGCCAAAGTTTCTAACAATCTTCTCCTTTGGCATTTTGACAAAACCCTACAACAAATGAAATACAAAAAATCCCATACATAATAAAAATAATTGAACTTTATTAATGAACAGCATACTCCCCTAGCTATATGAATCATCGATCATTAATCATGCGAAAACTTTAATAATGTTTAGGTTGAGGATCCTACATCAATCAAAAAGAATTTTTGAAGCATTTTGAAGGGATTCTCTGTAGACCTAAGCCAACCTATTCTCACTTTATTAAAAATAGCTTTAGAAATTTACACATTCCATGCCTCTCTTAAGATGACCAACTTCTCCTTGACATACCCTTCTTAGAAGAAGAAGTCAAGTAGAGGCTTTTGTTGGACAATACACACATTAGCGAAACAAAATAGATAAATATAAATAAATAAATATTTATATAAATAAAATATAAATAGAAAAATTTATAATTAAATTTTGAAATACGAAAAGCAAACAAAATCGTAATAAAAAATTGAAATAAAGAAGAATAGAGATTTTACAAAACGTTGAGGCCTATGAAACCCGGTTTCCTTAAGACAAATTCGACTACTCCTACGGCACTTGGAGAAACTTTGGTCGAATGTCTCCCAGGAGAAAACAACAACAGTGATCAAAGTAGTAGCACCTCTACAATGATCAACGAATGAATGTTGCCCTTTTCTATCACCAAAACGTTTGAAAAATTCGGAGAAGAAAAAGAAGAGTTTTGAGAGCAAAAGAGTTTCAGTGTGAGAGAGTGTGATTGTATGTAAATTTCTACAGAATACACAACCTTATAAGCATTTAGGACGGTGGAAAATTTTGGAAATAACCACAAAATCTGCCATTAAGAAAAAAGCGATTTAATTTTTTGATCAAATTTTTTGCTACCCGCACCCAAAATCAATCTATTTTCCTAAATTATGAAAAAAACGACCTATTTCCTTAATTATTTTTTAAAATTGAAATATGTGCCTAATTTCTCCACTTGTTTTGAACACCCGCATCATTTAAAAAGAAAAAAAAAAACCAATAAAGTTGTATTCTTTAATAAAAATCATTATGTTTATTTATTACACTTTCTTCCAGAAGATTAAATGCCTCATTTACCTATGCTTAATAAAATCAACTTCTTTTACTTTACCGAATGTTCTTTATTTTCGGATAGTAACTCTCTTTCAACTAAGAATTGTGTTGTTTCATTACTTTTTCTTCCCACATGAGAAATTGAGCACCTTTGGAATTATATGTATTGGCTCCAATTATATGTGGTTTCTAAACTTTTGACCCAATATTTTATAATTTAAATCAACCTAATATTTATTTTTTTATTTTCCAAAATAAATATTATTTAATCAATTAATTAAATTAACTAAATTAATTTTTCAGTCCAATTTTATTTTCCTTAAATTCATAACAATATTACCATAATAGAATCTATGAGTAAATATATTTTATTTGCTTATTCAATAGATTCATAATGACTACTTGATTTAATTCCAATTTTGAATTTCAATTATTTAATTATGATTAATTAAATAATAATTCAAAAAATATTAAATTAATTCTCAAGTCATTTTTATACTTAGTGAGAAAATGCATTCATTACGAATGCGATCTATTTCTGTTACTTCATCATTTCTGTCACACCCTAGTTGGCGAATTGGTCAGTTTGGGAGATTATGCCGACAAAGACCGCTTAAGTTGTGAGGCTTAGATCAGATGATGATAGTAACCCATGGTAGAGTGATTCGTAGAACTTCACCGATACAGCGAAGTTCCACTTCGTGGTGTGGCAAGTTCTTGATTGTGGTGCAGACTGTATGAAGCGAATATTCCCGCTAATAAAACTGCCACCTGTCATTACTAAAGTAAGTGCCGAAACTTCTAGAGCACGTTTAAGTCATGTAGCATCCTAGTGGAGGTAACTTGTAAGTAATTAGGACACTAAGACACTAGGACACTTAGAGAACCTCGTAGGATGTGATTAATTAGTGGAAGCGTACGAGAGCAAGTAATGATTAAAGATAATCTTGACTGGGATTTGGATGTGAGTTATCTATAAATAGGTAGTGTGATAGTGGAGAAAATATATCTAATTCATCTTCTCTGTCAATCTTTGTTATCATCGAAGAAACTAGAAGAGTTCTTCTTTTCTAACGAATGTGTTGGTTGTTAAAGTTTATGAGAGCTTCTGTGCTAATTATCTGCTGTTAAATTCTTAAACTTTCCTTTAAGCTTTACTAGATAGATGGAAGCTAGTGTAAGAGAGGTTTAGTAGAATTTCTTTGAATACTGGAGAAGAAGGAAACTTCTATCCAAAATTGTTTTCATGTCTACAGATTCTTGCTATATTGTAAAGTTTTGGTCATTTTTTATGTTTTAAAAGGCTTTTTTTAATGTTTTAGCTAAAGAAACGAGAGAATGTCTCAATGATTGGACCATTTGGACATTTCTGGTTTCAACGAGCTGACGGAAGGATAGATTGGACATATATAAGTAACGCTTAAATTAATGATTAAGTTCTTACTTTTCACCTATTAATTATAAACTTATTTATGTCGAGGCCATTTTTAAATCGAATTTTGGAAAATGGGAATCGACTTTAAAAGTGAAAACGGGAGTCGCCACTAATCTTTTTAGGTGTGATTGGATCACCTTTAAAACATTTGATTTAAAATCGTTGGTTTTGGTCTACGAAATTAAAAGAGTGGGTTCAGGAGTTGATTACGTGCGACGAAGGGTTAGCACCCTCGTAACGCCCAAAAATTGGTACCTAATTGATTATTGAAATGTCTTTAATGTCGGAAATTAAAAATTTTGAGATGTAATCTTCTTTAAAATATTTGAAAATTTGGGTTTACTTGTATCCAAGTATTGACTATAAGTTAACCTTTTGGAAATCTCTATCTCAAAGCAGCAAAATCCTACATCCAATAAGTTAGGACATATCACTTTGCAATTCCAAGACAGTCACTTATATTTTGAAATCCTTTAAAAACCTTAGAAGGGTACTTGACTATTCGAACTTAACGAGAAAAGTTGCAACCCAATAAGTTAGAGCACTACTTTTTCGAAATTTCCAAACACCAAGCATTGCCTTTGAAAATTTTGGAACCTTGTTCTTTTTAAAGATGATGCGTGGAAAATTGTATTACATTATAAATCATAATAATATATTATTGTACAAGGTAGATAAAATGAGTTCTACGATAAAAAGATTAATACATATAAAGCAAAAATGCAAATAAAGATATATATACATAGCATGTATTGAAAATGAATAAACAAAGTATATAATAAACATACGAAATAATATTTAAATGATGCATGATATAAAAAAACATAACCAAATAATGTATGATATACAAATAGAAGAAATATAGTGTCAATTTGCATATAATTATAATAAAAATAAACTTGACACATACATGATACATACAATATAAAACATATATAAGAACTAATAAAAAAGGAGTAATTGATTGCTAACAAAATATACATACAATTAAAAACAATACATTTCATAACCATTTTAAAAATAATATTTAATAGATAATATAATGTATAATAACAAGAATAAAAGAATAATAATTATATGGTAATATATTGGTTTAAAAGTATGTAAGAGAATTCATAATATAACAATATTAAATTTAAAAATAAAATAATATATATAATAAATAAATAAATAATTGATAAAAAAATATGTATATGGTGTGAGTTAAAAATATAATTTAATAATAATAATTTACATTTTTCAAAATAATATATATAATATAAACATAAATAATATAATCGGCGATACATGATATACATAACATATATATAAAAAAATAAAAATATAATAAATATTATAAAATAAAATGTAATATAAATATATAAGAAATATAATAGATATAATGTGAAATAACATGTAAAACAATATATATAAATAATTAATAAATATATATATGTGAAAAATATGATAATATATAAAAATAATAATAATTTGAGGAAGATAATTTATAATAGTATTACATATAAAAATAACACTTCTAATAATTTTGATGTATAAAAGTAAAATTAAAATAAATCAAATATTAATATGAAAATATATAAAAAATAGGACTAAATTTAAAGTTTTGTAAAATTACGGGGCAAATTTAAAAAAAGCTAAAACTGAATTAAGGCCCGATTTGAAACACACGCAAAATCAAAGGGGGTCACTGGGCAAATAGCCCTATTCCCAAAACATCACCGTTTCCCCTAATACGATTGTAAATCATTGGGAGGGTCGAATTGAAATAGAATTAAAATGTTAATGCTAAATTAAAAAATAAATAAAACGAAATTAAAAGTATAAAAATTGCGAGAGGACCAATCGGGTAATTAACCCTAATTCTCAGAAATGCGCGGATCCTCCCCGGGTAATCAGGTCAACGCGCGGATCCTATAGTTGTATAACGACACCATTTTAAATAGACTATATAAGTCAAACTTCACCCCTAAAAATCATTTTAACATCCGTTTTTTAAAAAAAAAAGCAAAATCCTCTGGAAGAAGATTCGGGGGCCGATCCCGGAGCTACTGAGCCTCCGTCCAGAGGTCTCCTCACACGCTCACGCGCCGTCCTCTACGGTGGTCTGAGGTTTAAAATCCTCGTCCTTCCACAGGTAATCTCTTCCCCTTTTTAAAAGATACTATTTTTGCTGAAATGATGTATATACATGCATATGTTCTAAAATAAAAACAGATGGTTAAATCACCTTTTTTTTTAAACTGCTTGTATATTCTTTGAATTTGTAAGTATTTTATATCTGTATCTATGTACAATATTTTTGTATCTCTCTCCTTTTTACAATGTTTAAGTCCGGGCTTTATAGCCACTGTTAACCGATACAAATTTGGTATACAAATTTGTCATGTTTCTTGCCTTGTTTTGCTTATTTCCTTTGTTGTTTTCTCTTCTTTTTTTTACAGGTAATCGAGCGAGAGAGTTTCTGGTCTCTGATTAGTGCACCAATCACATATCCTGGAATCACGGCGCTGATGGTGTTACTGGAACGGCATGCGTTGGAGGGTCGAGACGCTTAGGATGACTCGAAACTTCCAGAACTTCATTGCGGCCCTGAAGAGAAGGAGAGCTAGGGTTTCTAACCCTATCTAAAACTTATTTAGGCCCCCGCTATTTGGGCCTTCGGGTGGGTCTGTTTAAGTTAGGCTGGTCTAGGTAGGATTAAGTTTTGGCTGATGGGTCTATTGTATTTGGGCTACGGGACTACTTTGGGGTTTTGGGTAGTGGGCCTGCTAGGTAGTTTTTTAGGTACTAATTTGGCTATTGGGTCATAACCAGGTATGGGCTTTTGTAACCTGGACTGTTTAATAAATAAATATTTATTTATTTATATTTTTTATTTGGTTTTGGGTTTTAAGGCCGGGTCAAATTTGGGTTATTACAGCTGCCCCTCTTTGCTTATTGCTGTGTAACAGGAATCAAGCAAAGACTCATAGAAAGACCTAATTTGACCGGCCTTATCAAATAATGGAATTCAATTTTATGACTGCCATGTTGATATCTTTGATCTGCTCCCCGCCGATCATAGAGATGTCGAATCTACTTCTTCGATTTGTGGGGATGCCAAATCAACTTGAGTCTATTTTGAGAACATCTGCGAGTCAAATCTGGTACGTCCTCGATTTGTCCCTTGTAAGCACAAGGATGCCAAATCATCTTGAGTCTGTTTGAGAACATCTAAGAGTCTAATCTGATATGTCCTCGATTTGTTCTTTGTAAGCACAAGGATGCCAAACCATCTTGAGTCTGTTTAAGAAATTTTGAGAGTCATATCTGCCATGTCCTCGATTTGTCCCTTGTAAGCACAAGGATGCCAAATCATCTTGAGTCTGTTTGAGAACATCTGAGAGTCTAATCTGCTATGTCCTCGATTTGTTCCTTGTAAGCACAAGGATGCCAAACCATCTTGAGTCTGTTTGAGAGCTTTTGAGAGTCATATCTGCCATGTCCTTGATTTGTCCCTTGTAAGCACAAGGATGCCAAATCATCTTGAATCTGTTTGAGAACATCTGAGAGTCTAATCTGCTATGTCCTTGATTTGTTCCTTGTAAGCACAAGGATGCCAAACCATCTTGAGTCTTTTTGATAACTTTTGAGAGTCATATCTGCTATGTCCTCGATTTGTCCCTTGTAAGCACAAGGATGCCAAACCATCTTGAGTCTGTTTGAGAACTTTTGAGAGTCATATCTGTCATGTCCTCGATTTGTCCCTTGTAAGCACAAAGATGCCAAATCATCTTGGATCTACTTTAGTAAAATTGTCTGAAGGTTAGACCTGCTATATCTGAAAACATCTGAGAGTCAAATCTGCTATGTCCTCGATTTGTTTCTTGTAAACACAAGAATACCAAATCATCTTAGATCTGCTTCAGCGTAAACGTCTGAAATTTAGATCTGCTATATCTGAGAACATCTGAGAGTCAAATCTGCTATGTCCTCGATTTGTTTCTTATAAACACAAGAATACCAAATCATCTTGGATCTGCTTCAGCATAAACGTCTGAAGTCTAGAGATCGCTATATCTCATGACCTATTACCTCTTTGTTTAAAGGGCTAAAGCATGCCATCTTTGATAACCTGTAGAATGATTATGCCTAGTAATTAGGATGTTATGCTCAAAGTGAGTCGAATGTCCCTAATTAAACATGTTATGATGCAAAGTGCTGTAAATATGACCCCTATCTTATGCATCACTATTCATCCCTTCTTTTGTCTTTCTTTTCTCAAAATTTCATTCTTACTCAGCTTGTAGGCCTTCCTCTAATGCTACAATCTACTGAGGATGTCCGTAAGAATTGAATCATTGGTTTTGTCCATTTCCTTTTGGACTAGAAGAAAGAAATTCCTCGAGTTCCTTTATCCCTTACTTATGTGAATTTTTCGAACAATTGTCCTGTTTTAGTTTCTTGCATTATCTAGAAATCCCAGAGTAATGTGCAAAACTTCGTTTGTGAAAATATTTTAGTTCATCAATCATTATTTCAATGCAACATACTTTAATAATATTGGAAGATGAATAAACCTTTAAGAATAATTGAATTTGAATGAATTGTTAACAATACAAAGGAAATAAGTCTGATAGCATATCTTTAAGAAGAAATAGAATCTAAAGATAGCAAACAGGATAAAAATTAGATGCTCTAAATATTGCCGCTTGAGCGTCTATACGTTAGTTCCATGAAACCTTTCTTGAGTTCGACATGTGTTTAAAGGATCCAAAGTACTTTGTTGATGCCCCAATGTACATCATGCTTTACTCTCTTCCGAGTCAGATATAGCCAAGTTGCTGTATGCCCTTCAAAATTTGAGCTGCCCTTTCGGGGTTTTCAACTCAAAACCCCTTTGGTCACAAGGCACCCTTTGCAGGTTTTCACCTTAGCCTCTCCATTTTTTTTTGAAAAATTCAAGGTGCCCTTTGCGGGTTTTCACCTTGGATTCCTTTCTCCTTTAGACAAAGTACTTTTTGAGTGAGTCTGAGTTCACTTTGGATTGGGTAGGCTCTTTCCATCCATTTTCTGTCAAAATCAATGCACTTGCCAGAAAAAGCCTTCTTCACGACGTATGGCCCCTCCCAATTTGGCATCCATTTTCCTCTAAAGTCCTTCTGGATGGGAAGGATTTTATTTAGCACAAGGTCCCCCTCATAGAATTCCCTTGGACGAACCTTTTTATCATAAGCTTGTATCATACGCTTCTGGTACATCTGACCATGTCGGATAGCTTTCAGCCTCTTTTCCTCAATCAAGTTTAGCTGGTCATATAGGGACTGAACCCATTTAGCTTCATCTAACCTTATCTCTGTTAAAATTCGGAGAAAAGGTATTTCTACTTCAATAGGTAACACTGCTTCCATCCTGCAAACTAACGAGAACGGAGTTGCCCCAGTAGAAGTTCTGACAGATGTTCGATAGGCCAAGAGTGCAAACGGTAGTTTTTCATGCCAATCCCTATAAGTCTCAGTCATCTTTCCCACTATTTTCTTAATGTTCTTATTAGCAGCCTCTACTGCCCCATTCATCTTTGGACGATAGGGTGAAGAGTTGTGATGCTTGATTTTGAACTGGTCACAAACCTCCGTTATCATTTTGTTGTTCAAATTCAATGCATTGTCGGATATGATCCTCTCAGGCATCCCATACCGACAAATGATTTCCTTCTTCAAAAATCGACTTACAGCTGACTTAGTAACATTTGCGTAAGAAACAACCTCTACCCATTTTGTAAAGTAGTCAATCACTACGAAGATAAACCGATGTCCATTTGAAGCTTTCAGCGATATTGGTCCGATGACATCCATGCCCCACATGGAAAACGGCCATGGAGACGTCATGACATGTAAAGGTAAGGGTGGCACATGAATTTTTTCCCCAGAAATCTGACACTTGTGGCATTTTTTGGCATAGTTGATGCAGTTTCCTTCTATAGTGGCCCAGTAATAGCCAAACCTCATGATTTGTCTTGCCATCGTGAACCCATTTGTATGCGTACCACATACACCTTCATGAACCTCTTCTAGGATTAGCTTGGCTTCCACAGCATCAACACATCTCAAAAGTACTTGGTCTTTCCTTCTCTTGTACAGAACATCCCCGTCCAAGACATAATCGCAAGCTGACCTTCTCAAAGTTCGTTTGTCATTTTTGATTTGCACATGCTCGGATATTTACGATCTCCTACATATCGCAATATATCCTGATACCAAGGATTATCATCCTTTTCTTCCTCTTCAAGGTTACAACAGCTAGCTGGAGCTTCGTAGACACTCATTTGGATTGGACTCATCTCCTCTTCTTTATTTGCCTTAATCATTGAGGCCAAAGTTGCTAGAGCATCTGCCATCTAATTTTTGTCTCGTGGGAGATAATTAAAGGTGATATCATCAAACTCCTTAAGTAACCCTAAAACTACCTTTCGATAATTGATCAATTTAGGGTCCCTTGTCTCCCATTCACCTCTAAGCTGATAAATTACCAACGCCGAATCTTCATATACTTCTAGGATTCTTATACCTCGCTCTATGGCCGCTTGAAGTCCCATGATGCATGCTTCATACTCAGCCATATTGTTTGTGCAATCAAAGTTCAACTTGCACGTGAATGGGTAGTGATCACCATTATGGGATACCAAGACTGCCCCAATTCCATTTCCCACTGCATTAGAAGCCCCATCAAAATTAAGCTTCCATGGAGAATCTTCAGTCATTGCTATACACATTAACTCCTCATTTGGAAAATTAAAATTTAATGGCTCATAATCCTCTAGAGCTCTACTGGCCAAGAAATCTGCTACCGCACTTCCTTTTATAGCCTTCTAACTTACATAGACTATATCGAACTCTGAAAGTAAAATTTGCCACCTTGCCATCCTTCCATTTAGAGCAGTTGATTCCATCATGTATTTCAATGGATCCAATTTGGAGATAAGCCAAGTGGTATGGTATAGCATGTACTGTCTTAATCTCCGGGTAGTCCAGATTAGCGCGCAACACAACTTTTCAATTGGCGAATATCTCATTTCACAGTCAGTGAATTTTTTACTAAGATAATAAATTACTTTCTCCCTTTTCCCCGATTCGTCATGTTGACCAAGCACACATCCCATAGAATTGCTAAACACTGACAAGTATAGTATTAACGGTTTATCTGGACTAGATGGAGATAACACTGGAGCATTCAACAAATACTGCTTGACTTTCTCAAAAGCATTCTAGCATTCTTCATCCCAAGTGCCTTGATTATGCTTTCTGAGGAGGCGAAAGATGGGATCACATTTCTCGGTCAATTGTGAAATGAACCGAGCGATGTAATTCAACCTTCCTAGGAATCCTTGAACTTCTTTTTGAGTACGTGGTGGAGGCAACTCTCGTATGGCTCTGACCTTGTCTGAGTCAACTTCAATTCCTTTTTCACTGACTACGAAGCCTAATAACTTCCCCGATCTGGCTCCAAAGGTGCACTTTGCTGGATTGAGCTTCAACTGAAATTTTCTCAACCTTAAGAACAATCTTCTCAAGACCTTGATATGTTCTTTTTCTGTTCGCGACTTGGTGATCATATCATCAATGTATACCTCAATATCCTTATGCATCATGTCGTGAAACAAGTTTACCATGGCTCGTTGATATGTTGCCCCTGCGTTCTTCAGCCCAAACGGCATTACTTTGTAACAAAAGGTGCCCCATAATGTTATGAAAGTAGTTTTATCCATATCCCTTGGATGCATCTTTATCTGATTGTATCATGAGAAGCCATCTATAAAAGAGAACAATGAATATCCTGCTGTGTTGTCTACTAAAGTGTCAATATGTGGTAGAGGAAAATTATCCTTTGGGCTTGCTTTGTTTAAATCTCTGTAATCAACGCACATTCGTACCTTCCCGTCCTTTTTAGGAACAGGTACAATGTTAGCTACCCACTCGGAGTACTTCACTTCTTGCAAGAATCCTGCATCAAACTACTTCTTGACTTCATCCTTTATTTTCAGAATAATATCGGGCCGCATTCTCCATAACTTTTGTTGAACTGATTTGCAATCTTATCTTAGAGGAAGACGATGTACTACAATGTCAGTACTCAATCTGGGCATATCCTGATAAGACCATGCAAAAATATCCTTGAATTCCTGAAGCAACTCAATCAAGCTACGCCTTGTGTCTTTGGTAATCAGTGTTCCAATTTTCACCTCTTTCCCTTCCTCTAGGGCTATGCTCTCTATTGCCTCTTTCTCATGTGGCATGATTTGTTTCTCCTCCTATTTTACCATTCTTAAGAGATCGAGAGATACGTCACAATCTTGAACATCTTCAAAATCCTGAGGTTCCTCTAAACACATGTCTTGCTCACAAGAGAAATCAGGAACAGCAGTATTAGCGCTCATATCATTGATATCTAGAGACCTGTGAGGGGTATGAAAGAATATACAAAGAATGAATGAATTTAAGAATGATCGTTTATGTGCTATGAATTAAAGAATAAGAGTTGTTAGAATTTAAAGGAATATTGGTTGATAAAAATGAAGCAATACTCTTTTAAATTGATAAAAGTTATGTTTTATTTGAATAATAATAGATGAACATGAGCCTATTTTCACAAATGTAATCTTACTACTCCTAGGCCCTAGAGTAATAAACATGTTTCGAGAATTACTCGAAAAATTTCTAAAGACTACAGGAAGATCCTCCATGATCCAATTGTTCAGAGAGCTCCCCGGTTCGTAAGGGCGAATACCCTCAAGGCTTTCCTATCCCAACCACTCACTATATACCATATTGATTTGATGACTCTCTCATACCAGCAACCTTCTGACTTAAAGGTTTTAGATATAGGTAGGAATGTCATCGGTTCCCACTCTACCTCTCCTCCGTTCAAACGCGCCTTCCTTCTTGCTTGACGCTTTTCCATCTCCTATCTCTTGTGTTTATGGTCTGGCTTGAAAACCAAACCAAAGTGATCCTTCTTCTCCATCAGTTTTGGGATTTGAATCCCTCCTTGCAACTGTTTTCCTAGTCCTTTTCCTGGTGATGCCCCCTTTCCCATCATCATTTGCAGGGCCATCCTTGTAGCTCTAGACATTTTGGGCACTGGCACCTCACTTCCTTCCAGAATGAAGGTTGCGTTGATAATTTCTAGAGAGCGAAAAGAACATTCAACAGACTCTTCATTGGCCTCAACATAAGGGGCTTTGCCAGTGACTGTTGCTATAATATCCTCCTCCGCATTGATAGTTATTAACCGTCCATCTGTTACTAACTTCAGTTTTTAGTGCAATGAAGAGGGCACTGCTCCTGCCGAGTGTATCCATGGTCTCCCCAACAAGCAATTATAGGAGGGTTTGATATCCATCACCAAGAAATCGACTTCATACGTATTTTGCCCGATTTCTAAGGGAATGTCAATTCGCCCCATCACCTTCCTTTCAGTTCCGTCAAAAGGCTCTTACCACATTATGACATGTCTTCATGTACGAACTGTCAATGGGTAATCTGTTCAATGTAGATAGTGGAAGGACGTTCAAAGCAGACCCATTATCAACGAGTACACTTGGAAGCGTGTATCCTTTGCAACGAGTAGTGATGTACAAAGTCTTAGTTGACCCTATGCCCCCAGGTGGAATTTTATCATCATTGAAGTAGATGAAATTATTAGCACTGATGTTATTTATCAACCGGTCCAACTTATTGGCAGATATATCATGAGTGACATATGTCTCGTTGAGTACCTTCAACAACGCTTCTCGATGCACTTCAGAGCTTAGCAGTAAGGCTAAAACCGATATGCATGCTGGTTGCTTACGCAACTGTACTCACTATGCTTAAGGAACTTTAGAAATTTCTTAGCCTCCTTTTCCCTTACCGGCTCGTTAATGGGTACTTCGATCTTTTTCTCTTTCTCAATCTCGACACTTTTTGATTTTGTGGGCTCCACTCTGATGCCCCCGTATCATAACGCTTCCCACTCCGCGTATGAGAACCTTCAACTTGTATATGTTTAGATGCGCTGGCTATGTTTCCTTCCTCCAGCACTGTCACGCTATAGTCATAACTCCATGGTACTTTATTGCTATCCTTGTAAGGGAAAGGAGTAGGTTTATGGATAATGACCTTAGGTGCTGCTGATGCCCCCACTTCATTATTCCCTGGCAGGGAGATAATGATCTTTGGCGGACTGGTTCTTTGCTGTTCATTTTCCAGCGCACATACTTGCTTTTCATTAGAGCTACTTTCCCAAATCTGTAACTCTTTATTATCTATAAAGCCTTGCACAAGGCCTTGAATTCCTTGCAATCTTCATAGAATTCACCATAGTCCCTCATTCCTCTTCTCGTATTTTTAGAGGTCAACATACCTCTCTTCATCATCTCCTCCCAGATCACCCTCATAGGCGTCCTTATCTCCGCAACATTTTCTTTTCCTTTTCTTCCACCAGCTTCAACAATGGCATTTACTCCTTGATTATCATGGTTCGACAAAGGGCTCTCAGTATTTGAGGTACTCTCAAATTTCAAAACCCCATTCTTGATTAATCTCTCTACAGCTTTCTTAAATCCCGTACAGTTTTCAATTGAGTGCCCCGATATTCCAGCATGATACTCACATCTGGCATTCGCATCATACCATTTAGGATATGAAGGTTGTAATGGTTTCAAATGGAAAGGGGCTATAGCATGCGCATCATATAGGTTTTGATAGAGCTCCCTATACGTCACAGGTATAGGTGTAAATTGCATCCTCTCATGCCTGGTGTTGGATTCCTGCTTTTGAGACCCCTGTTGCCCAACTGTGGCTACTTTGGGCTGGCTAACCGTGACTGCTTTTGAATTAAATCGACTTGTATTGTTCACCTCATTGTCTTTTCTTATTGGGGCTGATCTTTTGGCCACTTCCCCCTCAATTCTTCCCCTTTCTTATGGCATTCTCTATCATCTCTCCTGCCATAACTATATCCGCAAAACTTTTAGTAGTGCTCCCAATCATATGAGTAATAAATGGGGCTTTCAAAGTATTAATGAATAACATAGTGGTCTCCTTCTCCAGCAATGGTGGCTGAACCTGCATTGCTACCTCTCTCCACCTCTGTGCATATTGCCTAAAATTCTCATTAGGCTTTTTCTCCATGTTTTGCAGGGTAATCCTATCAGGGGTCATGTCTGTCACATGATTGTACTGCTACATGAAGGCTTGTGCAAGATTCCTCTATGAACTTATTCTAGCCCGGCTCAACTGATTGTACCATCTGGCTGCCGCACCTATCAAACTATCTTGAAAACAATGGATCAACAGCTGATCATTGTTTACATACCCCGTCATCCTTCTGCAAAACATTGTGATGTGAGCCTCTGGGCAAGTAGTGCCATTATACTTTTCAAATTCTGGCATTTTGAATTTGTGAGGCAACACTAGGTTTGGGACTAGACTTAAATCCTTGGCATCAACCCCATGATTATTGCCAGTGCCTTCTAAAGCCTTGAACTTTTCTTCTAACCATCTGCAGCGTTCATCTAATTGCCTTGCAGCTTCGGCTTTCAAATCCTCCTTTTCTATCATATCTAGATCGAGAACAAGAGGATTAGTAGGATTGTCACCCATATTAAACCCTGAACTAGCTGGGAAATTCATATGGACACCAGCATTAATTGGCCCATGCTGAGGCCTCACAGTAGCAGATGGCCTTCTAGGAAGTGCCTCAGTTTGCAATGGTACTTGAGGTGGAGTAAAACCTGGAGGAGGACCCTCATTTTCCTCTTCAGTGATGGCCATAGGAGCCTTTCCCTTATCAGTGGCCCTCAGTAACTGAGCCATTTCGGCTATCATATTCCTCTGAGCTTCCATCATTTGCTCTCTCATCTCATTCTACATTTTAGCCAACTGCTCTTGCAACTGGTCTTGCATATCCTTTTGCAACTGCTCAAATCTTTGATCCATGTTTTTAGTCTTAGTGCGAGTGCCGTAGAGATGTGTGATTTCCAGATTTTCTTTTTTACCTTTATAAAGAAACTTTAACTAATTAGGGTCCTCCTACAATCTTGAATGCATACGATATGATGTAATGCAAATGCATGAATGCAACAAAGGCATCAATCTCGATTCAATCTCATTTAGAAAATTTTATTTAGAAAAAGAATATCTTTACATATAAATGGATTACAAGTACGTTTTCGCCCTAATGCCCAAAGTTTTAACTCTATCTAATAAAAGGGCTAACTCTCGTCCTATATCTGATGACGACCCACACATCAGACTCAATACATCGGCTCGTATTGCCAAGTCCTACACATATTCAGCAACCTCTCGAATCTGGGTTATGGCTTCTCTCATGACATGATCCCTTTCTTTGACCTGCCTTCTAGACTGATGAAGCTCTCCCTTTAGATAATATTCTTGCGTCTCGAGCTGCTCGATCCGAAGTTTACCTTTATGCAACGCTGCTTCCAAATCTTCAACTTTACTTTTTAATTCCTTTAATTCGACCTTAGAATCACGACTACGATGCCAACGAAGGGATCTTCCAAGCTCAGTTACTTTGGACTTCAACCCTTCATTTTCTTCTTCTAACGCCAAATTTCACGACTGCATCTCCTGAAACTTCTTCTCCCAGGACTCAGCTCTAGCCTTTCCTTCGTGGACCTCTTTCTGCAACTGATCTGAGGACCCTACTACTCTTGCTCTCCTCAAGGATACTTGTGCCTTTTTGTAGTGTTCCTTCAAATCATCTCTATCCTCTTCGATTTTCCTCTTTTCCTTTCTTTTTTTTTTTCGACCTCCATCTTTTGGACATCAATGTCTAAACTCAAGTACATCTTTTCTTCTTCGAGCTTTGCTATCCTTTTCTCAAGCTCTAAATTTTTCCTCTTAAATTCCTGCTTCATAATTTCTAACTCCGAGGGCATCACTTGTAAATATTCCTCCATCGGTCGAGCTCCTTCCACGCTTGGCTCAGGAATATTATCATTGATCCTTCTACCTCTCTATTCAACATACTCTAGAGTCGTAGCAGGGCTAATAACTACTCCTTTCAACCGACACGTCTTATTCCAAGCACTAGAGATCTCACCGACCCTTTTCTTGTAATCAGCTCCTCTATATGCGAACTCACTTTGAGTCAGCCCATGAGTTGTTGGCACGAACTGCCTCAAACAGAATTGCCTCAACACGAGTAAGGGGGCATAACCAATGGCACCCCAAATTCCCAATAGAGGGGCCCAATCGAAATTACCGCACTGGTAAAGAATCTCACCAGGAATCATCCACGGAGGCCTCCACTCAACATCTTTCGATTGAAGATTCTGAAGTAGTGCTATCCAATTCTCCTCTAGAACATCAACTCTCCTAGTTGAAGCGACTATATCCTTCAATGGTGAATAATCCTCTAAGAAAACCTGACAAATGACCCTATCTATCAATCAAAAATGGCTATAGAACCAAGCTAGAAGTAATTGTGCACAACCAACAAACCTGCCTACACCAGCCTTCCTACATGTGCCTAAGGACCTAAATGTTTCCGCCAAAATCGCAGGGATAGAAGTGACCTTCTTATTGAGTCGATGGAAAAGACCCGTGGTTGACCCATCCACATATCCCAAAGCCCTGGGGAACACCATTAATCTATACAAACTTAAGGCAAAAACATCTACCTTCTTTGTTTCATCAGGATGCATCAAAATCAGACCCTTCAAAGCATCCCATGAAATGCACTTGCACTCACCCTTCTCTTTAATTCTGGTCGTAATCCACCGCTCGCTCATCCCTGTAATAGTCATCAATTTCTTCCAAAAGGTAGGGACATTAGCAGCTCGAGAATAGATTCTATCAACCTGAAACCTGGGACAACGTAACAAGGCAGTGTACTCCTCTACGGTAGGCACCAAGTCTACCTCCCCAAACGTGAAACAACTGTATGCTGGGTTCCAAAACTGAGCGAGGGCTTGAAACAAGTGCTCATTTACTTGAACATCGAGTAAGTAAGATAAGTCTCCGTAATTACTATAGAATAACTGTTGGTCTCGTTGCCCCATTGATCCCAAATCTCCTTAAGCTCTTGGAGATTATTCTGCGTGACACTGATGCGAGTATATCCCGATAGCTCCGACATATATCGCGCAGCTATACTATCTCCCTTTTCTAATTGAGTTTGCTCAGAGCATCTATGGATGTTGGCGTTGCCCTCCACTCTATCAAGAAGTCCGTTCTCCATACAAAACTCTCTAACTTAGAAACTGACCGTGAATCGATACCTTTGTAAATGCAAAATGTTATGCAAACAAAAGAAAAGAAATAGTTAGTATCACATGATATCAATAAATCTCAACAATAATTTATAAGGGTAATATCTAAAGCTTAACTCTAGCTAAGTTGGGCTCTTACGGTTGTTTCTATGTGAGGTTGGTTCTAAAGTTTGAGGTACCTGAACCAGCAGATTCTTCAATCCTCACCCATTATAGGCTCATTTGAATCGAGTTCAGTTCAGGAGGACACATTTCCCTATGGCTACACGGAGATGAAAATCTCACGAAACCATAGGTACGGATGTATCCCGAAAGTGATCCATTATCCTGCACGGAGGCGAAAACCTCACGAAGGTGTAGCTTCTCACTCCCACTTAAGGGTGTGACCACAACGGTCATGCAAATGCAATGCGTATTAGAATATAGCAACACATGCAACAATACAAACACATGTAATGCAAAGAGGATTAAATTTTAAAATTTTTAATTTCTGACATTGAGACAAGAGATAATCAATTACACGGCTTGACTCTCTTATTAGTCCCCAGTGGAGTCGCCAAGCTGTCGAGGCCATTTTTAAATCGAATTTTGGAAAATGGGAATCGACTTTAAAAGTGAAAACAGGAGTCGCCACCAATCTTTTTTAGGTGTGATTGGATCACCTTTAAAACATTTGTTTTAAAATCGTTGGTTTTGGTCTACGAAATCAAAAGAGTGGGTTCGGGAGTCGGTTACGTACGAGGAAGGGTTAGCACCCCCGTAATGCCCAAAAATTGGTACCTAATTGATTATTGAAATGTCTTTAATGTCGGAAATTAAAAATTTTGAGATGTAATCTTCTTTAAAATATTTGAAAATTTGGGTTTACTTGTATCCAAGTATTGACTATAAGTTAACCTTTTGGAAATCTCTATCTCAAAGTAGCAAAATGCTACATCCAGTAAGTTAGGACATATCACTTTGCAATTCTAAGACAGTCACTTATATTTTGAAATCCTTTAAAAACCTTAGAAGGGTACTTGACTATTTGAACTTAACGAGAAAAGTTGCAACCCAATAAGTTAGAGCACTACTTTTTCGAAATTTCCAAACACCAAGCATTGCCTTTGAAAATTTTGGAACCTTGTTCTTTTTAAAGATGATGCGTGGAAAATTGTATTACATTATAAATCATAATAATATATAATTGTACAAGGTAGATAAAATGAGTTCTACGATAAAAAGATTAATACATATAAAGCAAAAATGCAAATAAAGATATATATACATAGCATGTATTGAAAATGAATAAACAAAGTATATAAACATACGAAATAATATTTAAATGATGCATGATATAAAAAAACATAACCAAATAATGTATGATATACAAATAGAAGAAATATAGTGTCAATTTGCATATAATTATAATAAAAATAAACTTGACACATACATGATACATACAATATAAAACATATATAAGAACTAATAAAAAAGGAGTAATTGATTGCTAACAAAATATACATACAATTAAAAACAATACATTTCATAACCATTTTAAAAATAATATTTAATAGATAATATAATGTATAATAACAAGAATAAAAGAATAATAATTATATGGTAATATATTGGTTTAAAAGTATGTAAGAGAATTCATAATATAACAATATTAAATTTAAAAATGAAATAATATATATAATAAATAAATAAATAATTGATAAAAAATATGTATATGGTGTGAGTTAAAAATATAATTTAATAATAATAATTTACATTTTTCAAAATAATATATATAATATAAACATAAATAATATAATCAATGATACATGATATACATAACATATATATAAAAAAATAAAAATATTATAAATATTATAAAATAAAATGTAATATAAATATATAAGAAATATAATAGATATAATGTGAAATAACATGTAAAACAATATATATAAATAATTAATAAATATATATATATGTGAAAAATATGATAATATATAAAAATAATAATAATTTGAGGAAAATAATTTATAATAGTAATACATATAAAAATAACACTTCTAATAATTTTGATGTATAAAAGTAAAATTAAAATAAATCAAATATTAATATGAAAATATATAAAAAATAGGACTAAATTTAAAGTTTTGTAAAATTACGGGGCAAATTTAAAAAAAGCTAAAACTGAATTAAGGCTCGATTTGAAACACACGCAAAATCAAAGGGGGTCACTGGGCAAATAGCCCTATTCCCAAAACGTCACCGTTTCCCCTAATACGATTGTAAATCATTGGGAGGGTCGAATTGAAATAGAATTAAAATGTTAATGCTAAATTAAAAAATAAATAAAACAAAATTAAAAGCATAAAAATTGCGAGAGGACCAATCGGGTAATTAACCCTAATTCTAAAAAATGCTCGGATCCTCCCCGGGTAATCGGGTCAACGCGCGGATCCTATAGTTGTAAAACGACACCGTTTTAAATAGACTATATAAGTCAAACTTCACCCCTAAAAATCATTTTAACATCTGTTTTTTTTTTTTTAAAAAAAAGCAAAATCCTCTGGAAGAGGATTCGAGGGCTGATCCCGGAGCTGCTGAGCCTCCGTCCAGAGGTCTCCTCACGCGCTTACGCGCCGTCCTCTACGGTGGTCTGAGGTTTAAAATCCTCATCCTTCCACAGGTAATCTCTTCCCCTTTTTAAAAGATACTATTTTTGCTAAAATGATGTATATACATGCATATGTTCTAAAATAAAAACAGACAGTTAAATCACCTTTTCTTTAAAACTGCTTGTATATTCTTTGAATTTGTAAGTATTTTATATCTGTATCTGTGTACAATATTTTCGTATCTCTCTCCTTTTTACAATGTTTAAGTCCGGGCTTTATAGCCACTGTTAACCGATACAAATTTGGTATACAAATCTGTCATGTTTCTTGCCTTGTTTTGCTTCTTTCCTTTGCTGTTTTCTCTTCTTTTTTTGCAAGTAATCGAGCGAGAGAGTTTCTGGCCTCTGATTAGTGCACCAATCACGGATCCTGGAATCACGACGCTGATAGTGTTACTGGAACGGCATGCGTCGGAGGGTCGAGACGCTTGGGATGACTCGAAACTTCCAGAACTTCATTGCAGCGCTGAAGAGAAGGAGAGCTAGGGTTTCTAACCCTATCTAAAACTTATTTGGGCTCCCGCTATTTGGGCCTTCGGGTGGGTCTGTTTAAGTTAGGCTGATCTAGGTAGGGTTAAGTTTTGGCTGATGGATCTGTTGTATTTGGCTACGGGACTACTTTGGGGTTTTGGGTAGTGGGCCTGCTGGGTAGTTTTTTAGGTACTGATTTGGCTATTGGGTCGTAACCGGGTATGGCCTTTTGTAACCTGGACTGTTTAATAAATAAATATTTATTTATTTATATTTTTTTGTTTGGTTTTGGGTTTCAAGGCTCGGTCAAATTTGGGTTATTATAATTTAGTCACGAAGTCATTCCACTAAAGTATTGTGATTGAATTCTCCCTTATTATGTACCATTACGAAAGCTACTTAATAAATGCTCATCCAATGACCTTTTCATAAGTTGTTGCCCTCATAGGATATCCTAAATCCCTTTGGGATAAATTCATTCTCCCAATATGATCATATTTTATCTTACAGTAACCATTACATCTTTCTTCATGAAAGTAAATAACTAGCAAATGGTAATCAAGTCATTTATCACAAAGACAAATGACTTGTGGCTACATTTACTTTTCATCTATCACGTAATGTGACCGCCAATAAACGTGTTTATGTTTATAGTATAAATATCACACCAAAAAATCTATATAATTAAATCATCAGTGTCTACAAGCGTACGGGTCAAATTGTATTATGGTAAAGTTTACAATGAAACACTGGTAAGTATTCCAATGATTGTACCTAAGGGATTGTAGATTGGATGAATTATTATTAAATCAATTATAGAAATGAATTACTAATCTAATCTAGTCACGAATTAGTAGTGCAAATCCAAATTAAAGTATTTATTAAACTAATTAAATTACTAAACCTAAGTTAACCTAATGGACTTTCATATTCCTAATGTTAACAATGCAAACCTCTAGCCTATGATCGATTATATCCCTAATCATCTAATTAAATAACTAATTATCCTTGATTGAGTTATTTATTACCCTTAGTTAAGAATACCCTTCTAGTCTCATCTTCATTAAGGATTACCACCTAAGTCACCCTTTCGGTCTCTTCCTAGGCATACAGATACCCTTCCAGTCTCACCGCTTGACATAAGTTATACACGACAGGGTACCCTTCTACTCTCATCTGTCTAGATATTCTATCAAGGGCATCATTCCCTAATATACTAAATACCCTTAAATAAACAATCAATTTTGAACAAATAATTACTTAACAAATAAATCAGTTTGATAATCTGTTCTAATATTCATACAACGATTAATTGACTAAATCAATGAAATATAAATAAAAGAAGAAAAGAAAAGAGTAAAGAGAATACTAATGAATATATATTGAAGCAGAGATTCGGAGCAATCTCTGCTCACAAGTGTCTTTACATCGGAATAGAAAAGTTCCGACTAAACGAACATAAAAAGAAAATACAAAGAAAACTGAATAGTAAAATTGTGTTTGATGGATGAATTCCCTAATTTGCCTTTTGAAAGTCATCTGCTCTGATATCCAAGACAAAACATATCCCCAATTAGATTTAATAGACGACATATTAGTCTTTCAATCGATTTGCTCATTTTCAATTAGACTAAGGACATGTTTAGGTTCATCTACTAATATAAGTTGTTGTACTATGTTATAATTTATCCGTATAATACCACATAGTATTAATTAAACATTAGATAATCAATAAACTAATATTTGTTTCTATTTTGTTTTGAATGCGAAAACCATTAAGGATAATATACAAATGGATCTCCCTTCTCTCTTAGGATCAGCGATATCACCTCGTCGTGAAGAAATAAACTCATATTCAACAAAACTCCTCCTAATCCACTAGGCGTCATAATCAGGCTCAATGACATGAGTCACTCTATCCTCTCCTCCTAGATGTAGCATTCCCCCACCCTTTCAACAAGAACCTTGGAAATTGGAATCCCGCTGTGTGGACTTTGTCTCCATAGATGCAGAAATCCAAATAGTAACCTCACTGGAGGTGCTATCATCCGAAATGACAATGACGTGTTTCATCTCGGTCAAAAGTCACAAAACCACCTCGTAACTAGAGACCAGAAATTTGATCCTCCATGTTTCTCTTAAAAATCACAATATCTTATCTTGACTTTCCTTAAGAAATTGGAAGTGCACTAACATTATTCTTAACAAATCAAAGGTGGGGTGGAGACTTTTGCCAACCTTCCCGGACGTCTAAAAATCCGAAACGCAATCAAGATTGTTTAAGATAGCAGCCACAATCAACAAATCAAAAAGTAGACAAGTAGCCAGGCAAAGTACGCTTCAAGGACTATCATTTATTTCTCATGGCCATCATCTTCATTTGCTCTAGACTTATTTGCCATGTACCAAAAAACCATTATGACATTTATTTTACTTTTAACATATAATTATATGTTATTTACTAATTTTGTTTATATAATCTAATAGATTTTATTGATAAGAGACATTTTGACCTACTAAATTTTTAACTAAGTTATATAGTATTTATGGTTAATTATTATTGAATGCTAAAATAATTAGATAAAATTGTATATGATTTTCTTTTTCTTTTTTTGTTTTCGACATTCTTGCACTAATAAATTGCATACGATGATTTGATTTTAAGTTTTATTGTTTAAAGAATTTTTTTTGTCAAGTATTATTAATATCTTTTTTTGCATTAGATGATTTGATTTTAAGCTTTATTGTTTAAAGAAATTTTTTTCTCAAGTATTATTAATATCTTTTTAGAGTTTAAAATTATATGATTGTTTAATTATGATGTAATTATATTATATTAGAGAACTAGAATTGCTTATGATTACAAGAGGACCTAATTACTATCTAATAATAACAGTTTCCTCCAATTACATTTATGAAATGGGCAAGGTTTGATTTCATTCAAGATTCCAGATCAAGCCTTAAACATGAATGGATGTATATCTATCTGTTTGAATAGTTAGATGTAAAACAAGAAATCAATCCCCATTACTTGCTACATTTGGCCACCCTTGATCAGCCTGTAACTTCACAAACTCAGCCAAGAGCTTGATTTCATCTTCCTTCAAACGTGGTCCAAATGTGCATTGTCCCCTCGGCGTGCAGCTCTCGCCAAACCCCTTCAAACAAACCACACAAATCATCATAAAAATGATAGATACAGCAGGGAGGATCTCAATTTTCTATGTAAATTCTTACAGGCATTCTTCCCTTGCCATAGTATGTGATACGGTATATATCGTCTTCAGTGACAACCCCATTCCTGTAGGACAGTCATTCAATCAAAGAAGCTTTGAAAATATCTAATTCAAGAAGAACATATTACCTTTCTAGGTCCTTTGTAAAGAGTGTTGCACCCTAAAATGAACATGGAAGGGTGGATTAGAGAGGAAATAATAGAAACAATGATCATCTATAGTCGATGAAATACAAAAAAGTGTCTCACTGGTTGAATTATGTTTCCACCTCCATCATGGCATCCAATACAGGCCTGTCCAAACAATGTGGCCCCTCTCTGTATATCTACGCTTTGTGCAACAGCTGCATCCATGAGAAAGATATGACATTAACTAAGCGAAAATGCTCCTCGACAATCAGAATCACGATAGTTTTAAGCAATGAATTGGGTAATTTCAGTTAAAGTGAGAGCAATGAATTGTGTGGGATTGGGTACCTGGGGTGTTGCAGATAGGAGATAAGGCGACGACTGCAGCAACAAGAGGTGGAAACAAGTTCTTGAAATGCGGTATTTTAACTTGTTCGACATGTTTGAGCTTTGAAGGAGCTTGATTTGCATTACCCTTTGGAAACCCTCATTTTTTTATTCACTCAGTTGGCAACAACTTACATGATTCATAGACGCACACAATGGAGAAAGAAGAAGAATGGAAAGGGTAACATATTACCTTTACAAGGAGACAACGAGGGACGTAGCTGCAAGGAGACACTGCAGAAAGAATCTCCATTTTCTCTGTGTTTTAGTTGTCTGGAATTGAAATTGAAATTGAAGTGCCCCCAGGTAATGGAAGACAAGCTAATCAGTTCAAAGTGAAATAATGTAGCCCAGCGATTTGGCCCAATTCTTCCATTTTCTATTTTGGGCTGGATTAAAACTGACCAAACATCAAAATCCCTTCATCATGAAATTATAAATTATACTGATATTCTCCTCACAACCTTTTCAAGATTTTATCAAATTAATACCCAAATTTTTAATGAAAATCTGTAGATTTTTAAACACATCATAATTTCTAATGTTATACCAATATTTTTATACATAACAAAATTTATAAGAGATATCTTTAGATATTTTGAAATATCAAAAATTTTCTTTTATCACCGGTCTATGAGGACCATAGCCTATATCAAAATTTCTAACATTATAACAATATTTTTAACGTGATACCAAATATCTAATGAATACCAAAATCTCTAAGCAAATACTAAAATTTATAACTGACACCAAAATCAAAATTTCTAAATCTCTAACATATACCAAAATTTATAAGCAAATACCAAAGTCTCTAATGGATACCAAAATTTGTAACCAAATATCAAAATATTTAATAAATACCAAAATCTCTAAACAAATATTGAAATTTCTAACAAACACTAAATTTTCTAATCAAATGCCAAAATCTCTAACAGGGATAAAAAATTTCTAACGAATATTAAAATCTCTCATCAAATATCAAAAAAAATTTAACGAATACTTAAATTTTTTACTGGATACAAACATTTCTAACGTAATACCAATATATGTAATGTGATACCAAAATTTCATGTTATTCGGATCTAATAAATTCAAAACCTTTACAAGAGAACTCAAAATTTCCAAATTCCTATTACCTAAATTTGATATTTTTTAAAACAAAGTTTTTTTAATTCTTTTAATTTTCCTTCAAAACTTCATTCTTTTTTATTTTCTCTTTTAAAATCTAGTGACTAAACTCAAAAATAGTTTTCAAAACTATTCTTCTTTTCTTTCTTTCAAATCAAAATCAACACTCAAAGAATATTGTTTTAGAATCTTTTTAACTTTTTTAACACCCAAATATTTTTATGAAAACAAAAACAGAGATAAAAATCTCTTCATGCAAATAAATTTCTCTCAATTATTTTTATTATTAAGGCAAAAATAGAGATAGTTTTGATTATAATAAAGAAAAAAATCAATGAAGTTTTATTTTTTCCAAGTTGAAAAGTCTATGTTTAATAACAAAAGCAAAAGAAACAATGGGTATCTTTTACTAAATAACGAAGTAAGGGAATTGTTGATCTAATGCTCTAAGTGTAATTTATTTATCATTTGTACTTGTAATTTTTCGAACAAATTGATTTAATTAAAATTTCATCATTTATATTAATATCATTTGTAATTATCTTTAATAATTTTTGCACGTAAAGAAAAATGTAAATAAATATTGACTCACTAATTATTTAATATTTAACTAATACTAAGTTAGATTATGTGGTTGGATCATAATGTAAAAAATAACTTATATTAATAGATAACATAAAAGGTCTATAGTATGATGAATTGAAATTGAGTAAAGGATCTAACCAATCACTTAATTAGTCATGCCATGTTCTTCGGTGGATCGAATATGATAATTACGGATCATACCGATTCACCAATTTTATGTCATCCAACACTAAACTAAAACGTCTTTCTTGATTTTGATGCAAAAACGAAGTTGTGAAATGAATCAGCTTTTATCTCTTAAACAAAAGAATTAACAAATATTGAATTAGAAAATATATGCGTGATTTTATTGTTTCACGGTTCAAACATTAGATTAATTATCCGTCTAAAGCTAGAATTGAAATTTAATGCAAAAGGAAATTTTATTATCTACAACTATATATATATATAAAAGAATAATAACAGTATTATAGAAGTGTAGCTTTCAAATGACACGTTAGCAGGGTCGTTTTTCTCGTTTGGGTTGGAGGGAATGGGAGAAAAAAAAAGGCATAATTTCCTGTCAATCATTATACTTTTAAAATTTTAAAATTTAGTTTTCTTTTACTTTTAATTTTAAAAATTTAATCTCTTTTACTTGTTTTTAAATTTAAGAATGTAGTCCCTCAATTTTTTTTTATTTTAATAAATAAAGTTTAAGCGAAAACATTGTTAATTGATATATATCTTAAATTTGAATATGTGTTACCACTTAATTTTTATTATTTAAATCAAACATTTAAATATTAAAATGTTGTATATTTAAAATCAATAGAAATTTAATAAAAGTGTAGTCAATTTTATTTTAATTTTAAAACCGTTTGAGTATTGGGATTAAATTCCAAAAATTAAAGTAGAATGCTAAATTTGGTGAGATGGGAAGATGTGTTTTTGTTATGGATCGTGGATTAAAGCTTGTGACCATTACGCACAAAACGATTTATACAAGTCAACTTATTAAATAAGGCTCATTTAACCCACATAAAGTGGCTCAATTCGTGGAATTCATTGTGAAGCTCATCTACTTAAGACCTTGGTGGCCTAGTAAAACAATCTAGTAAAATTAGAGTTACTTGGGTAAATAGTGTATATCCTATAGAGATAAGATTGTATAAATTTTAAATCCCGTTGGTTCTGGGGAGCTCAACTATAAATAGAGATCTCGCATTCATTTGTAATTATTTCATTCATAGTTTGAATATATTTGAAAGTATTTACTCAATGTGCTATTTTCCTTTTGACTTTTCTATCCTTCAATTGCTTTTCCGTTCAAGTTTATTTTGCGAGAGTTAGGCTGACTTAGGTGTATTTGAAGTGAAGAAATCGCCTAAAGCCACGGGAATTGCAAGACGAAAGGTCTAGCCCCGTGACATCTCGACCTACAATAGAAGGGGGACTCGATGTTAGAAGAATGGAGGAATTGAATTGCTTTTTCTTGATGATGATTTGTTATCATCTTGTGTTAAGTAAGAATAAGTTATGGGTGCAGATCTTACCGTCTAAATATAAATGGGAAGCTACTCTTCCTTTTTTCCGAGTGAGAATTGTTCTTGGCTTTGGAAAGGAATTTGTAAGATTTGAAATAATGTTTGTGATGGTATAATTTGGACCATTGGAAATGGTCAGCATGTAGAAAGATAAGTGGTTGCCGAATCATGGGCTTCTAATTAATAGTATGGTGCAGCAAAATATCGATGCCTCTAGTTTTACTCTGGTCGCATCAATGGTAGATTCGAACGGGCTTGGGATTGGTCCCGGTTCGGGCATTTAATTTCTCATGACGCAGTGAATACTATTGCAACCATCGTTCCACCTATGGAAAATGACTTAGATGATGTACATGGCTGGAAATGGAATCATCAAAGGAATTTCAATGTGAAATCAGCGTATCCATTACAAGCTGATAGAGACTCGAGATGGAAGGTGATGTCGAAGTTCAATGGTGGCAAAGGATAGGGTCATTCTTATGGTTGGCATTTAGCATGAAATTACTCGCAAATGAAGAAAGAGTTGGGAGACATCTTGCAAGTAGTGATTCCTGTATTTTTTGCTCGAACATCAAGGAAGATACTGGCCATGTACTCCGCTCTCACTGCTATGTAGTCTGTGCTTGGGGAAGCCTGATTAAAATGTATTTTAATTGATGTAATTTTAGTGTTTCTTCCCTCTTAATCAAAAAGAAAAAGCGGAATGGAGTTTGTAATATTTAATGAAAGTGTCACAAGAAAAACAAAAACCTCAATGACTGACAGGAACCAAATATTGTCGTCATTATTACATTATTGAATCCTTTCAAAGTTAAACACAAACTAAAAGCAGCAGCTTATAATTATATATGTTTATATAAAAACAGAATCAAATAAATGCGTGTCTGGATTGGATTGGATTGGATTCAGTTGTTAACCTAATTTCCTGACGATGGCTTCATGAACTTTCAAACCTCCCTTCCATTTCCCACTCCAGACTTCATACAAACCAAAATAAAGCCTTTTGTCGGGTACGTTTGAAAGAATAGGTTCGATAGTGAAGGAATCATCGGTTGGAACCATAATGGGGTCCTTAGGCAAGTTGTCTAGTTCCTTGAGCCTTTTCCACTTGTACTTGCCTTTCTTCCCTACCTTGGCCATCAAGAAAATAGGTGCCCCGCTCCATCCAAAAGAATCCCTTCTGAAGCTGAGTTTAAAGCTGATTTCATATCTGGTTGAAGGCTCTAGTTTCACTGAACCCGTTACTTCCAACCAAGATACCTGAATCAGCTCTGCTGCTTCCTGCTCACTAAACAACCACGTTTCCACTACCATTATTTTTACTTCCACACAAATTTAATCAATTTATTTCTCTAAAAATGCAAGGGTAATGAATAAATAAATAAAAAAGATTTGTTCTAACTCGTACTCTGGTATAGGTGAGCGAGGAATGCGCCAATAACGACTGTCATTTCCCCATACAATGTTAAATGCTTTGGGTTTAAATATAAAATCTCCCTGCAAAATATAAGGAAAAATAACTTTTCAGAGACATTTTAATTATTTTCCTGATAACCAAACAACACGTTTGGTTCATCCTTCAAAATTTGATTGATATTACTATGTATTTACCTCGTTTGCTATGATAGCATTGGGATCTGCATCTTGATGAGACTTGCTAGCCATTGTGAAGATGAAGAGCTTGTTATGTTTTGAAATGAAATGTGAGACCTATTTTTATAAAGGGTGAGGGTAGTGGTACGAAGGAATTTTTTATTTTTATTTTTTGCTCAATATGACTCCTCAAAGTAAAGGATAACAAAACATGTTGGAAAACGAAAAGAATCCAACTTTTTTTGATGAATGAACCGTGTATATCTTATTTCACATTAACTTTTAATTATCCCAATTACTAAATTTTCAAGCTGAATTTTGAGCGGTGTAAATAAACAGAATTTTTGATGAACTGTTTGTGAACCGTTTGTATAATGTTCATTTATTAAGCTAAATAACCAAGTATAAACAAAAAATTTATGTTTGCTTAATAAATGAACAAATATGAACAGAGGTGTGTTCGGTTCGTTTATGTTCACAAGCAAGCTAGTTTATTGACTCGTTTATTTATTAATGATATTTTCTTATAAAAATTCCATTAGTATATATTAATAAAATTATTTTGGTTTGCATTTTTTTTCATTTATAATATAATTATTAATATTTATATTTGACTATTTTATATCTAAACAATATATATATGTGTGTCTATGTATGTATTTATTTATTATTTGTTAACATTATTCATGAACATGTTCAATTATATGTTCATGAACATGTTCGTTTAATGTTCGTGAACATTAAACAAATAAACATGAACACATATAATTTTAAATAAACGAACATGAAAAAAAATTGAAATTCTTAACCAATAGAAACTAAACACAAACAATTTTAAAAATAAACATAAATTTATAACCCTAATTCTTTTAGATTAGTATATAAAGCTTTTTAGAAGAGATGAGTGGATCCCGTTTTAATTGATTTATTCAAAGGTGGCTGTATGTATATATAAAAGTTGCATTTATTTCCATATATTTCATTATTCATGGGTTTAATTTTATATGGTGTTTTTTCCCATTAAGAGCGTTGGTAGTCGAAAAGGAAAGATATATGTGGTGCTTATCATTAACATCTTTGGAATCCAATGAACATACGTGAAACTGTAAGCCCCACTGAAGAAAGTTGAATGAATTCCTTTCCCATGGTCGGCCAGAAGAATATTTAACCAACTTATTAAACAATTCTTCTTCTTTTTTAAAATTTTGGGCCGTAGTTCTTATCATTAACATCTTTGCATGTATGCATATCTTTGTCACGCAATTTGAGCCGCATAATTTAGACGTTGAAGAATTACGTGTGGATTAAAGTTGGCAGCCATGAATATATGTGTGTGTATATATATATATTTGAGAACTAGATGCTCCCTGCGGAGGCCCCTCCGCGACTATTTTACCCAGGTCACCTAAAAAAAAATTTAATATTTATAAAAATTTTATGGTTCAAAACATTCATCCAAATAATTTAAAATAACAGTAAATTTGAGTTATAAAAATTCAATAGCTGACACCCCTTTGAAATTTGACCCAATAATTGTCTGATGATCGTGCCAGGCTTTAAAATTTTATTTTTTTTTTTTATTTTGGGACTTCAATGGCTGGCATAAGGATATTTTTTTCGACATCGTATCATATTGGTATACGTTTATAACATTATTTGAAAAAACATTTGGGTTTTGGCCAATAGATGGTCGGCACCAACACTTAAATTTTTTTTTTTGGCCTATAGATGGCCGGCACCACCTTTTTCAGGACCCGAATTTTTTTTTCTTGGAGTTTTGGGATGCTGATTGCTAGCACTAACTTTATCAAATTTTTTTTAAAAAAATTGGTTTTGGGACATTGATAGCCAACACTAAATATAAAAAATTTATTTTTCTTAATTTTGGGAATCAGATGGTCGAAACCCCCTTACTCTACATATAGGAAATGGTTTGGGTTATGATATTGTCATTGGATGAGAAAAAAACTGTTGAGAGTACCATCAAAATGAGAGTGTTTTGTAGTGTATCATCAAATGAGTTTTTTGTAGTGGATTGCAGATGAAAGTGTTTTGTAGTTTAGAATCGAATTTTGGGGTTGAATTATATATTGTCATGATTTAATGGAGTTGAATTATATACTGCCATGTGAATCATAAAGGTTATTTCATCAAAGGTTGAATAACTTTCTACACCATAGATGACTAACCGAGATGTCCAACGCAGATGGACATTATCTACGCTGCAAGAGCATTTATTCCGCAACTTATAGGTGGGATACTAATGCAATGTAGACCTGATTCAAGCAGAAGACGACTAATTGTGGAGAAACTACTATTCAAATTTTTTGTATTATTTTTGTATCTGTAAATCAAATTTAGTCAGTATTATTTTTTGTTCGAATTTTATATTTTCGTGTATTAATTTTTTAGAATGTTTGTATTTTCTTGTATATGTAAATTTAATTTAGTTTGTATTATTTATTGTTCAAATTTTATATTTTAGTGTATTAATATTCTAGAATGTTTGTATTTTCTTGTATCTGTAAAGTTAATTTGTTGCGTATTATTATTTTTTTGAATTATATATTTGTTCTATTAAATATTTTGAAGTCATTTATCCAAACAAATAATTATTTTAGAAAAATTAAATTTATATTAAACAGAATAATTATAAACTAAAGTAAATATTTACAGAAAAAATCAAAATTGTTGTGATCTCGGCGACGTCCCTGGCGCTGGCATGTAACGGTCTGGCTCCCTCTGTTGGCGATGTCGTGCACCTTGCTGTGGTGTTTCATAGTTGGTTGGTCTGGCCTTTGGTATCCCGTTCGGTGTACTTAAGAAAGTGGTATAATCGTATACATCATCATCGAGAGTTAAAAGGTATTGCGTGACCGGAGGTGCCGATGGTAGAATATCCTCAATAGTAGGTGTACGTGCTTGCCGATTAAGCTCCAGGTGGTATGAGGACGATCCAGAGTGTGCCGAATGTTGACGCTTGATGTCGTTGCCAAATATATCCTCAAACGATGGAAGAAATTGTGCTCGGGCTCCAGGTGGTATGATGACAAGCCAAATGTTTCATATTAGGGCCCGGGATCAAGGTTAAAGGTAGAATCGATATCGGTGTTCCCAAATGGTGGAACTCAATTACGATGCAGTTGTGCATTCTTCTATCACCATTAGGAAGATTCTGGTTGCGCATCTTCTGGGAGCAGCATATAATGACCTTGGAATATGAAGGGCTTCCCGTTTGCCATATATCATTCCGCGTACTCGTGCGTAGGAGAGAACCCTCCTTCTAAAACATACAAGAGAGGGCACCTCGAATGTCAATCATTCCATAGAAAAATGTACGGTTCATGTTTATCTGCCCAATTTTCTACATCCCAACCCAAACCATTTTTGTCCATTCCGTGGACTTCTTTAATGTTGATGGGAGGGTTCAAAATAGGTTGTACGCAATCGAACTGTCTCAATACCCGACCCCATCATGCCACTCCACCATATGAAAATGAATCAATGGAACATTTGGCACGAACAGATGTTGCTACTCGGTAACCCATAATGGTATGAGCGTTGCAGTCCCTTCCTCGACATATAGCATCCATAGAAACCACACAGTATAAACAACACATTATTAGTTAATTTAATTTTTTGAAATTACTGTATTTGAAAAAAAAATTCGAAAGTGTATTTTACACAATCCCGGAATGGGTCTCGATCATCATACGGTACACTGGTATGGTGAACGATCACCCGATTCCTGGTAGAGTTGCCCAACTAAAAAATAGAAAAAAAATTAGATTATTTTTTCCATGCAAAAATGAGTAACAAATCACCTATTCACGAGTGGCCACACACACAGTTGGTGGCTCATTGTTGCCAAAAATGGCATTCATTATAATACCCAAGACTGTAATAGAAGGCAGCAATCGCCCATGGTCTTGGTAGACAACTTTGTTGCTCGACAAAGCTCACAGTATAAGCATGTCAATACAGCAGAGCCCCAACTAAATCTCCTGGCTTGCTCGAGGTCCTCTAGTAAGGGGAGGTACATGATGTGGACTTTATTTTAATTCACGTCTAGCATCAATACTCCATCTATAAGTTGTAGAATAAATGCCCTTGTAGCGTAGATAATGTCCATCTACGTTGGACTACTCGGTAGATTTTGGAAGTTTGCTATTAACCAAGTAAATTTAAGATTGGTTAATCTTCCTTCCTCAACATTGGGGGGCACTCTTCCAAGTAACCGTTCACAAGTGCCAGTGCCACAAGGATCGAGCACTTTTTCAAGCCCTGTCATTGCTTCGCCGTTAATAGACAACCCTAGCTGGACTATTACGTCTTGCAGTGTAATGGTAACCTCCCCACACGGGAGGTGGAACGTGTGTGTCTCTGAACGTCATTTTTCAACTAAGGCCGATATTCAATCGGCCCGTAGATCAGCTATCTGAATGCATGAGGCTACCTCAAAACTCGCGACGTTTAATTACGGGAAAACCCTTAAATCAAAAAAATATATGGGATCATGCAATCGGGGCCTCACAATCCAGTACTGATTCGACATTTATAGTAAATATAAAGTGTTATATTTCCCGTTTAAAAAACAAGTTATCATAGTTATTCAAAGTAAACGGGTCATTTGGTATAAAATTTACTTTATTCACATTTTTAGCAATGTGGTTGTCGTCATTTAGAAGTGCAACACCCCAAACCCAGCCTAGAAGTTTAAGTTGAGTTTGGAAGAGTTACACCAATGTATGGAAAACTGTTTTCTTTTCAAAATTTTAACTTTGAAAACTAGAAATTTATTTTAATCTACATAGGTGATTTTGTAGTTTTGTGTTAGAAATCGAAAGAAAAGCAAGGCAAGTCCAAAGCCAAATTACAAACTCAAAAGATCAAATCATAGTTATATCAATGCAAAATAATCTGAGCTCCCGTACGTTGTCTCGTCGTAATTCAGATGTCCACTTGAATGGATTACGATAAGGCAAAGAGTGAGCTACCAAGCATCGCATATAACCAAACTCAGATACAAATAAACGAATTTTATTATATAAATCAAAGTAAGGCAAAAAACTTAATAACAGTTTTATAACCAGTACGGAACAGATCTAGAGTACCACGAACATTTCCACAATGGCAGTACAACAGAACCGAACAACACAGAATGAAGTAGAACATAACAAATCAAGTAGAGCAAAACAGAATAGAGCAAAGCAGAAGATGTGTTATGCAAATGTTGTATTTTTCAAACAGACCAGAATGCAGATTTATCAGAAAACATATTACCTAAACTCCGCTACACACCAAAATAGAGTTCCCCCAAAACTCATCTAGCCAAATCACACCAACAGATAACTGTATACAGTGCCACTAGAATTTTACAGTTAAGACTGCCAAATCGATTATATGTGGTCAAGCCACTATAGTACAGTTGAGCTACCGGAATAGAATTGTGGATAAACCACCAGATAATGCAAATCATTAACTGCCAAAAAGTTCCTCCTTTCACATCAACCCAAATCTAGTGCAACTTGTCATGGCATACATATGCAGAATAAGAGTGATGAGTATGTAAGTCATGTTATCTTTCAGTAACAGAATTAGGATACATGGGAGTCCATGTTTTGTAAAACAAACTTACCAAAACTCAACAGGCCATATTAGATTTTTCATGAAGTCACATGCACGGTTATAAATCAGAATTAGTAATAATCAGTCTAACATATTCAGATATCGGGTATTCCTCATCAACAAAGTAACGTAGAGGGTTATAAATCAGAATCAGTAACAATCAATCTAACATAATCAGGTGTCACATATTCTTCATCAATAGAGTAACGCAGAGGTGTATCAACAAACTTAACAGAATACAAATCGTACTTGGATAATTTGTACACATCAGACAATAGTACATTACGTTCTAACAGATCTTACTTACTTAGGTTCAAACATAGTAGACATATGTACATATCACAAGTTGTTCATCAGATATCAAGTTATATAGCCTAACTCAGATCGTATGGACCCTACAATAGGCTTGCGTTTGTTTCGAATGATGCTTGTGGCCCAAAGAAAAAATTCCAAATATTGCTTCGCACGCTCGTATGGTTTCACACGGCCTGAAGAACTAGCCCGTGTCATTTTCTCGTATGGTTCTAATTCGCAAACAGTGAGTTACATGACCTAGACACATGTCCTTGTCACTAGCTCATGTGAACCCTGCATAATTCATAACCATACATGATCTAAGCACACACTCGTGTGCCTCTAATTTTTGCGAACGGTAAGTTACATGGTTTGGTACACGGCTGTATGACTCACACGGCCTACCACACAGCCTAGCACATGATCGTGTAGCGTTGATGTTCCTATTTTCTGATGAATAAAATTCAAATAAGAAGGGGTTTCAATACCCACCTGATACGAACTCGATGCAAGAGTAACAAGGATGAATTCTCGTCCATAAACGGCAAGCAATTGCCCAACAAACGATTAATTTGCAGTCAAATCGCTAAAAACTAGCATTCAAAGATCGAAGTTGCCTCGAAGAACTTTTGATACCAAAACTTTAAATCGAACTTACCGGCCAGCAAATTAATTAGAAGAAAAAGTCAAACCGCGTACAGAATCGATGTAACATAACATAACAAAAAGAAAGGTTACTTGAAAATGAGGAACCAAAATGAAAAAACTGAAGAACGAAAACAAAATGATAGAAAATGTCGCAGAAAAAGAAAGAACAAAATGAAAATAAAAGCGCCAGAGGTTTTTGGAAGATTTTAAATAACCAACTAAAACTAACTAGCTTTTAACGAAAATGAAATTCAAAAATAAAACATTCTCTATTGCTTTCACTAAGATTCAAACACAAGACTAAGGATTATACAGAAGCTTAATCATTGAAACAACAGGCCCATTCTTGACATCGATTGACTGAATTTAACTTATAAGCCAAACGTTCAAGGGTAAGGGTTTAAACAAAAAAACAAAATTTCCAGAAACAGGATTCGAACCCAAAACCTCATACACATACCCAACACACTTGACCACTAAACCAAACCAATTTACTTATCAAAATTTCCAAGATCTAAACCCATAATCAAAGGATGACACTCTTGGTTTCAAAACTTTATTTCTTCTAACCTGATTTTTGGAATGTTACAATAAGAGGATTAGGATTAGGATTCATGGAGTGATCAACAGTGATCAGCGGTGATCGGCTGCGTTGGCCTTATTTGATGGTGATTACCGGTGATCCACGACAGTGATCAGCGGTGAGCAGTAGTGATCGGCAGTGATCGACAGTGAACGATGGCGAACGGCGGTGAACGATAATTATCGACGGTGGTGATCGGGTTTTGGGTTGAATATGCCATTAATAGTGGGGGCCATAGTGGCTGAGTAGAGGTAAAAAAGGAAAAAAGAAAAAAAATTAATTTTTGTCCCGTGCCCCGTCTGGTCATGTCGGAGCAGGCCTAACCTGTTGATGCCGGCCCCTGAGTGGTTGGTTTGACACAAATTGGGCCCAAAGGCCTGATAGAATTTAGTTTTCTGAAGTCGACCATTGATAGGCTGGTCTGACAGATTAGGTCACTGGTGCTGGCCATTAGGTGGCCTGTTTTGATAGACCTAATACAAGTACGGGCTTGTCATGTATTGTCACATCATTTTTTTGTAATTTCATTTGAATTTCATTCCAATTTTAATTTCATTTCACTTTTTCTCTTTTTTAATTATAACTTCTTTTTTAATAAATATTGATTTATTTATTTAAATTATAATTATTAAATTCTATTTATTATAAATTTTTATATATATTTAAATTGTAATTTAATAAATATTGCTTTAAATTGATATTTTATTTGAATTTCATTTCAATTTCAATTTGAATTTCAATTCAATGCAACTTTGAATAAAACTTTATTTGAATTTGAATTTATATACTTAAATTGTAATTTAATAAATAATGCTTTATTTGAATTTAATAAAAGCATGGACAATTAGAAAATAAGAATGTAATAAAATAATTTGAATAATGTACGTCATTTGTATAATTTGTATACTTTAACAACTTCTTTACAAGAATATGCGCTCAATAATAAATCATTCATCATCTTCCAGTCTGGCATTACAAGACAATTGACTAGAAACATAGACACGATGTGTGCAAGTTGATCGATTGTGGTCGGATGTTCGGTACACAGTGCACAGTTTGGGTTCGCCCGTCTCCCTAACACGTCATTTTGAATCCTTGTCGATTGTGATCGACTTTTAGGATGTCTATGGAGACTACAGTTCAGCAGCATCTCAAAAGTAAGTAGTGGAACGTCCCAGTTCGAGATATTGGGGATTACGGGAAATTCGTTTCCTATATATGCAATGTGTATTGTAATGTGTAGACCTTGTCTATTAATTGTTCAACATTTAAGTTTGCACTCGCACACGCTGCATGAACATGTGCACACGGATATCGAAGAGTTTGAAAGATCCCGCACTCGCAACGCTTGTTTTGTAAATCAACTGTATACGACCTAGGCGAAAGTCCCGAGTGACGGCCGATGTACTCTTGAGCCTGGAAAGTTTCCAAGTCGCGCGAATACAATTCTGCATTCAGCGTTTGCGCCCTTCGACTGTTTATCACCATTGCCTTTCGGACGACCTCAACGAACACGTACACAGCCTCGATTTGCTTAGCTTGTCTCAACCCCATCCTAGACATCAATGTGGCCAACCTATAGAATGTTGCCGAGGAAATAACAGAAATTGGCAAATGACGTGTCTGCTTCAAGACGAAGTTAACCACCTCTACGAGGTTGGTTGTCATCTGGCCATACTGAAACCCATCATCATAGCTTTAAGTCCATTGCCAATTCTCCATGCTACCTAACTATCTCTGGATATTTGTTGGTAAAGATGACATCTAAGATTCAAGCCTCACGAACCTTAGCCTAAATCTCTGCGGTTCTAACTCATGAGCTGCATATGCAATTTGGAATCAGTATTTTAAAAAATTACATACTAATAAAATTTGAAAAGGAATTTTTGAAAAAAAATACAAACAATATTTTTTACTCATGTTCACGAGTTCTTTTTTCCATTCTTTTTTCTTATAATTTCTATGGAAGTTTGTCGTGATGTGCCGGATGCAATAAACAGACCTCCACGAAACCATCGATCTCCTTATCGCAGCAAGTAGTCCCTTTGATCTATTCAATATAAGGTAAATGTTGTCTTTCTTGACAACGTGCCTCCATAGATTTCTTAGGAAAAATTCGCAGGACTCGAAGTATTCATGCTCCACGATGGCAAAATCAATTGGAAGTACATTTTGGTTGTCATCTTGTGCAACAACAATCAGAAGTATTTACGTGTATTTACTGTAGAGCCAAGTTCCGTCCACTTGCACCATCGGCTTGCAATGAGGGAAAGCCCTAACACACGACTTGAACGTCCAAAACAATCGGGGAAAAACTCATTTCTCATTGTATCTCGCCATTCGAGCCTTTATACGGCAGTGTTTGCAAATTAGTCACCGTCCCCGACACATACTCCCGCATCGTGGCTATGCACCCTTGAAGCTCGTTGTATGACGCATCCTAGTCACTATACAAGTCCCACATCGCCATTTTCTTCGCCCACCATGCCTTCCGGTACGACACTTTGTATTTGAATTGAGCTTGCATGTTTGCAATAAGGACCGATACCTGAATGGTGGGCAATTCTTTCACCAAAGAGATGTTGCAGTTACGTATGGTTTTTAGATCTAACTTTCGATGGTCTTACGACATACGAGTAGATGTGCATGTGTGTGGACCTTCTATTTTTCTTACCATCCACATCTGAGTCTACTGCATTAACACGGCTCGAACATGCCAGTTACAACTTGAGCCTTTCCAACATTCTCTGACGTATAAAGACTGCGTCAACTGCATCACTTTATAGCCCATAGTTAACTTCAAGTTGTATTGTTTTATTGCGTGTAAACAGTTTTTCTTATTATCGAACTATTATCCTACGAACAACTTTTTAACGTTGAATTCTTTATCATATAGATGAGTCGGCACTCTATTTGTATATTTTGGGACCTCACATACAAAAGTCGCATCTGGATCCACATTGGTCATGAAGGCCCCTAGATTATTCCTTATAACTATACAAGGGATCGTGTTCTCGACCGAATGGGGGTTTACATATTCACTGTAATATCCTGAATTAGGGCTTAATCGGAATAGTGGTTTCGTGACCACAAATCTGAGATAGAAATAATTATTTTATAATTATTTTGATGATTATGATATGATTGCATGATTGTGTGAAAATTTCGTGATGAAATTCTATGCCTAAAGTGTTTAAATTGAAAGTAGGGACTAAATCGAATAAGTTGCAAAATTTGCATTCTAGAAGTTTTTAGTATGAAATTGCATTGAAATATTAATTAGGAGGTCTGAAATAGAAATTTGACCAATTTTAAGTTCATGGAAAAAATTAGGACATGGAAGGAATATTTGAAAGTTTAGTAGTAAGGGCATTTTGGTCATTTAGTTATTAAAATAAATTAAAAACAAAATTAAAAGCCAATTTTTGTCCATCTTCTTCATTAGGCCGAAATTTCAAGAATTCTCCATAGCTAGGGTTTGTTTCAAGCTTCCAAGCTCCATAGTAAGTGATTCCAAGCCCCGTTTTTAATGTTCTTTACGTTTTTGGAATCCCGGTAGCTCGATTAAGCTTATGCTAGCAATAATTCAACCTAGGGTTTATATTTGGAAAAATACCCATAGGTGAAATTTGTGTATTTTGATGTTTTATGATATAATATGAGGTTTTAAATTATGTTAGACAACTTGTGCTACTCGGTTTTGAATGAAAACGAGTAAAAGGGCTTAATCGGTAAAAATACCTAATAGTCATAAGTACATGTTAGAGTGTGAATTTGATATTGTCATGGAAGGGAAAAATGATCAGCATGTCATAAAACATAAGAATAAGGGATAAAGTTTAATTCTCGAGCCTAGGGGCAAAAGTGTAATTATGCAAAAGTTTAGGGGCAAAAGTGTAATTTTCCAAAGTTCGTATTAAATGCTGTTTTGATGAATGTATGTATTAAATAAGATTAATTTGGTATTATAGATCAAGAGAAACGGGAATCAAGTCGCGATCGAGGAAAAGAAAAGATTGTGGGCTAAATTGCAAAATCTTTATATTTTGGTACCAAGGTAAGTTCATGTGTAAATAATGTAGCATAATTGTTATTTTTAAGTTATTGATGTTAATTATATGATATGCTGATTTTTATCGTGAAATATTATGCTTTGTGGTTAATGTTGAGTAATATGCAAATTATGTTTACTACTTGATAAATATGAATTGCTACCGAGTATCGATTCCGATATTCTGTGGAAGACGGCTAATGTCAGATCGAGGGAAAAAGCCCATTTGAACCTTAGGAATAGATTAGGATACAAGTGACATGTCACTAGGATATTTGTCATCCGAACTCGTTGAGTTGAGTCCGAGTTCACTTATGGATGCGAATGTTCGAACTCGTTGAGTTGAGTCCGAGTTCGTGAGATGTAACTAGGCATCCAAACTCGTTGAGTTGAGTCCGAGTTCACTTATGGATGCGAATGCCCGAGCTCGTTAAGTTGAGTCCGAGTTCACTTATGGGCGGGTTTCATGATTGCTTGATTACATATGTGGCACTTATGTGCAAATTATCCGTGTATCCGAGTTATATTCCGATGTGTTCAATGGGTAAAAATTTCTATGAAATGGAAGAACACTTAAGATGCAAGTGACGTTTTGGTAAGTGTTGTGAAATGGGCACTTTGGACAGGTATGTACTTAACCCTCGGGCTGAAAATAGATACAACAACGATAAAGTGGTAAGATGATGAATGATGTTTAGAAATGTGATATATGTTTTGGTGATGCCATGCTAAGGTTGTTTGGCATAATTGTATTGTTATGTTTCTTGTTATTTGCATATGAACTTACTAAGCATTTATGCTTACTCCCTCCTTTTCATTCATTATAGTTTTGAACAAGTCAGCTCGGGAATCGGGACAGGTCGAAGTTTCGATCACACTATCCGAAGGATTTCTATTGGTAAATGGCTTGTAAAACTTAAGTACGGCATGTATAGCAATGTACCTATTTTGTGTAAATAATTTTATGATATGGCCATGTTTGGTTGAGAAAATGTTTGATATTGATAAGTCATGGTGATAGCTAATTAGATCATGTTTGATATCATGGAAGTTTAATAGGTTATCTAGTTCATAAAAAAATTCATGGAAAGATGAAACTTGCCTTAAAACAGAATATTACTGTAGCAATGACAAAAAATTGAAAAATCACTAAAAATAGTAGAAGTGGAACTAAATGATGAGTAAGTTATGAAATTGAAGCTTAATGAGTCTATTTTCATGTGGATTGAAAAAACAGGCATATAAATTATATTTAATAAGATATTTAAACTTTTGTGAAATAGGGCCAGAATGATTTCTGGATCCCCTATTTTGAATTTAAAAATTTATAATAAATTTTACAAAAATAATTATAAGTTTTTCTTTACATTTACAGATTACTTATTGAGTCTAGTTTTAATATAAACAAACCTCATAGTCATTGAAATTTTTTATAGAGAGATATCTGATTCGTAATACACAGAGGTCAGAGCAGTCAAACCCTGAAATAGGGGAGACTTTAACTAATAAACTGTACTAATTGGCCCAACCAAAAATTCTAGAAAAAAATTAGTAAATAGATATATGAGTCTAGATTTAGGGGAAATTTACAGATCTTGATTTTGAGTTTCATAACTCGAGATATGACTTTTCTTGTAACTGTGACGCAGATAGCTAGAAAGCTGTGAATGTAGAAACAAATGATTCGAAGTACTTAAATTGATAAATTATGTTCGGTAACACCTCAAGCTTGATTCTGGCGTCGGTCTCGGGCGTGGGGGCGTTAAATTCACCCTATACCAGGCCTTCTTCGTCATATCTTCAAGGATGTCATCCAAATCGGGGTCACTGAAATCATCGTTAGGATCATGGTGGGACTGATATTCATTATCGAACCATTCATCACCATCTTTTATGGTGGCCAACACCTCTGGATGGATCTCTAGATAAGTACACAAGTTTGGGATGTTATATGAACATCCACCAATGTTTGGATTTTTGGGAATTGACATTGACCCTCCACAACCCGACTAATCTTCTTAGCAGACGTTAAGATCAATATCAATCCCAGAATGTTGGCTTACTGGAATTACAACTTGAATGGGTTCCGGTTCAACTATCTTCGCGAACAACTCAACCGGCCTGGGATTATTCATATCAGGGTCAATAAATTTCTATCATTGTCCCTAGATAATCATCATCTTCAAGCTCCATTTTCGAGAACTTAAGTGGATCTGTTGAAACCAAAAATTTGTAAAACAGTCTCAACATTTGCTTCTCGCAACAAGTAGCTATCTTTGTACTGATCTTTCGTTTCAAATCTGCCAACGAAACAAGCTTGCTGAATCTCATTCCAATTTTTTTCCGACTTTGAAAGACATAACCTTCTTCAGTTGTATTTATCATTTCTCCATCGAAATAAACAAACAAAATCTGGGAACTCATCTTTAAAAATTTTTGTTTCTTTCTCAACAAAGAAAAAACAGATATTTTTAATCTTGACTTTTAACTAATAAAGAAAACAAAAAAGCTCAAATGAAAGACAAAACACCTATATATATACCTAATAAAGTTGGTGCTGGCCATCAGTGTCCCAAAATAAAAAAAAAACTGATAAAGTTGGTGTCGGCCATCAATTTCCCAAATCCCTAGGAAAAAAATTTTGGATCCTGAAAAAGGTGCTATCGGCCATCTATAAGCCAAAACCAACAAAAATAATAATAATAAGTGTTGGTGTTGGCCATCTATTGGCCAAAACCAAAAAAAAAAAAAAAAAATTCTTATCGTACTTGGTGCCGACCATTACATGGCCAAAACCCAAAATTCTTTTTTCAAATATTGGTATAAATGTATACCAGTATGATACGTATGATACGATGTCGAAAAAAATACCCTGATGCCGGCCATTGAAGTCCCAAAATAAAATAAAAATTAATTTTTTAAAGCCTGACACAATCATCAGGCAATCATTAGGTCAAATTTCAAAGGGGTGCCGGCTATTGGGTTCCCATAACCCAAATTTACTGTTAATTTTAGGTCATTTGGGTGCATGTTTTTGAACCAGGGTTATTTTGTCATTTCACTCTCTTCTACCTATTAAAAGAATCTCTTTTGTTAGTGCTTTATGTCATAAGAAAAGAATAAAGTTGATACATTGTACCTATATATTTGGTCAACTTTTTTTATGGGGATTTTGCCACTTTTAATTAATATTTTGTTAAAGGTTTAATACATTATTTGATATTTGAGTTTGTTTAACGATTCAATTTTCAGTAATATCGGAAAATATGATTTCAGAATTTTATTTTTGTAAATCAAATTTTTAAATATTAAATATGAATATTTACAAAGTTAATATAAAAATATATTAAAATTTGGTCAAGTAATTTTTTTGAATTAACAGTTAATTAAGGCTTAGGGACTAAATTGTAAAGTTTAATCGCTATAGAATTTTAATTAATAAAAGGCTTGGGGACCTAAATAGAAATTAACCAAAGATCCAAAATGGTAATTAAACCATTTTAAAGATGGATTTAGTGGATGATGATGATGATGTCATTTAATTAAGTTAAATTAATATAAATAAACCATGATTAAACTAAATTAAACTAGATTAATTAGTCCCTAATTAGCATATATATATATATATATATATATATATATAAAGTTAGTGGAGGAAATATGTTATCATCTTCCTCATTCCACCATTTTCGTCCAAAAGAAGAACAAAACCTAAGAAATTTTCATGGCATTCGACCATTAATTGGTAAGTGATTTGAAACTTTTTTCTTGTAATTTTTATATATTTGAGGTCATGAGAGCTTAATTTAGTTAGCACCAAATTATGAAACTGTTAAAGTTTTAGAAAATTGGCATTGTTGATTTCTTAAAGAATTGGACATGAAATTAATAGATTTTAAGCTTAGAACATGAAAAAAGACTAGATTGTAAAGTTAATTTAGTTTGTTGGTTAACTTTGTTACATTAGGGAGCAAATTGAATAAATGTAAAATTTGTCATGAAATTATGTTATAAATAGAAATTATAAAGTCCTTAACGAGAATATATGAAATCATATTTTAATCTGAAGCTAGGAACTGAAAGTTATGTATTTCCTGAGTTCAAGGACTAAATTGAATAAAATGCAAAAAATGAGGGGAATAAAAAATAGGATTATATAAGATCATCATATCATGGTATAGTATGAAAATTCTTGGTAGTATCCACTTATTTCACATTTTGAACAAGTTCACTTGAAACCACCTAACTCATCTTGTGTAGTTTATATACTTGCATTTCATTTCATGTATGTATGTATGTGTGTATGTGGAGTATATAGTAATATAATAGTAATTTGGCACATAATTTTAGAAAGGATTAGATTGAAACATGTGGATAACTCGAATAATTCGAATAAACCAAATATCAAACTATAATATTTTACATTTTTACCCCAAACTCCCAAACCTCTTTACTTTCCCCAAAACTTTTACTCTTTCCCACTTTTCCCCCAAAACTTTTACTCCTCTCCCATCTTACCCCCTTCTACCCCAAACTCATCCCCCTTCCCCAAAATTTACTCCCCCATTTACTTTTCCCCCAAAATTTTTACTCCTTCAACCCCCAAAACTTTTATTTTCTCCCTAAGCTTTTACTTCTCACCTTTTACCCTCAAATCAAAAATTAAAATCATTCAAAAAATCCCTAAACCTAAATAGTAATAATTTTATTTATATCTACTATTTATATTATTAAATTAAATTTCACATTTTTTACTATTTATATTATTGAATTGTTTAATCATATTGAATCTTTATAAATTTTTATTAAAATTAATTTATTGATGATGCTATAAAATATTTGTGTTAAAATTTTATGTTGGTATCAATTTCACATTTTATCTTTAAGATAACTTTTATTAAAAAAATCACATTTTTTACATTTAATAATTTTTTTAAATTTCAAAATACATAGTGACAAGAATTAGAAGATAATTGAAGCAACTAAGCAAGTAAAAAAGCTAACCCGTATATAAAAGATTAATAAATAAATTATGAGGGGATGAAAGTTAATAACAAACTTGATTACAGTGGGTGATAGTGAATATAAGGACCCAAAATCATTTTTTAATTTAACTTGAACAAATATATTCAATTCAATTCGATTCGAACTCCATCTCACTCAACTTGATTCGAGAAAATTTCAAATCTAATTAGGATGATAAAATAGGATTCATCAACTCGATGAAATTTTTTCATTTGATTCGATCGAACACTCACCCCTAGTTGTCATGTGACTCATTAAGGCATTATGTTCCAGGGATAGACAATATGTATGCCAAGTTGATTGTTAATTATCATATTTTAAGTGATCAAAGTAAGTATAGTAATTCCATTTGAACTTGCTAAGCATTGGATGCTTACTCTTGTTGTTTCCTTCCATTGTAGATCGTCACCTTACGGAACTTGTCAATCCAGATTTGTGGGAAGCATATTGTGAAAAGATGGTAAAACCATGTTTATTTTGAATCTAGATATTTTGGCATGTACATAAGGGACTTTTTAGTGAAAATGATCAATTTGGACTTAATGGTTATGTGGGGTAATATGTTAATGGTTGAACTTGTGAATTATGTTGGTATGTGATCTAATTAATGCATGGTTTGATATTGTGTAATGATATTAATTTGTATGGTTTGGCATGTTAAATGTTGCAAGCTAAGTTGATGAATGGTTGGAATTGGTATAATTGAATGTTATGCTTAAAGCATAATTGGTGTATGTTTTGTTTTGGCTCATACTAAAGTCATATAGGTTTTTGGTGTACAATAATGTATAAGTAAGCATCTGATGAACTTGAATGATATAGTTGAAATGTTTAGGTGAACAAATGGATTGATTGAAACTAAATGTTGATCATGTATTGAATGTCACGTTAAATGGTTAAATTCAAATGTTATAAACTTTCTATAGCATATTTTATCATGATTTGGTATAGGAAGAATTGACAAATGAATGAATGTGATAATATGCTTTGGTTGGAAACAACTGAATAGGTACCAAATGTGCATTTTCCCAAAAATAAGGGCAATGTCGCAGCCATGAGTCCCTGACGTCGCAACATAGGCCGAAAGTGAATGACATCATGACATCAATATACCGAAGTCGCGGTGTGATTCACTGAGTTGGCGATGTCACGACGTGGAAATCATGAAGTTGTGATATCTGCCTGAGACTTTGAAAACTTTACAATTTGGCTTTAATTCACCCTTGGGTTAACTAAAGAGTTTTTGTAAGCTCGTGTGAGACCCATAAATGATTATTTAGCTTAATATGAATATGATTTACACTTAATTGCATGTGTGAATGGTTGTATAATGTTTATGTGACGTTAGTATCATTGGTAATGGTCGTGACATTCCGTAGCTCGGACGCGACGATTGAGTTAGGTATAGGGGGTACAGTTTGATACTTTTAAAAATAAATTAGTGCTTTTTTTTATCTAATGTTGTGGCTATATTTGGAAAAAGTTATATATTTTGCTACTCAAAGATAATGATGTTAAATATTTACGTTTAATTCAGGTTTTAAGGTTGTTTTAACAAAAGTTAATTGCTAATATTTGTTGGTTTTAATTTTAATATTTTTTGTTAATATAGTAAATTTAATTTTAAATAGTAAATTTGTTTTATTTGTTAAATGTAGTTTGATGGTTCTGGTTTTTTTAGATTTTAGGCTTATTTTGATAAAAAAAATTAATTGCTAATATTATTAGTTAATTATTAATTTTCATTACATCATCACTAAAACCAAAATTAAACACTAAAAAGTTAGTATCGTTACTTTAGGATACCAAAATGTATAACTTTTGTTAAAACACATGTCCTACATTGGACCCTTGCCCCCCCAAAAAAACTACATTAGACAAAGTGTCAAACTCATGTATCAAATGATGCATTAAGTCTTTAATAGGCATAAGAAAAATAGTTACTGTTTTTTTTAAATGTTGTCACTTTTGTTCTATTTATTAGAGGTGTCAAGGTTAGAGTTGTATAGGGATCAACTATATATTCAAACTCAAAAAGAGTTTAGACAAAAATATTAAGCTCAAAGGTCAACTTTATACTTAGAGAGTTTGAACAAAAACATTGACACAAAAAAATGAGTTAAAAAAAAAGGCGGTCGACTTTTTATTTAAAAAGAAAACGAAAACTGAAGGAGTCGCCACCAATCTTTTTTTTATGAGGTGTGATCAGGTCACCTTGTAATTGATTGTTTTAATAAAACATTTTGATTTACTAAAACAACAATTTTGGTCTACGAAATTTGAGAAAAGAGGTTCGGGAGTCGGTTACGTACGAGAAAGGATTAGCACCCTCGAAATGCCCAAAATTGGTACCTAGTTGATTAATTAAGATCTTAATGTCGAAAGTTGAAAACTTGAAAAGAATTTAAAATACGATCCCTTTTTTGGTGTTGATTAAAAAAAGCTTGTGCAAATTGAAACGAGCATTAAAGGCCCTCTCGTCCCGAGATAACAAAATGTTACATCCCGTAAGTTAGGACACGAAATTTGAACCCTCGAAAACAAGCTTGCCTTGATATTTTTTTTATTTTCAAAATGGTATTTTGATTTTCAAAAAGATGTTCGATCATTCGGATCCAACGAGAGAAATCAAAACCCCGTAAGTTAGGGCACGACCTTCTCAAGTTTCTAAACGCGGAATATTGCCTTTATTATTATTTTATTTAAAATTCATATATTTTAAAATTTTGAAAGGATATTTGGCTATTTAGGTTCGACGAGAAAATCGAAACCCCGTAAGTTAAGGCACAATTTCTCGAATCTCCAAAATGCGAAACATTACCTATTTTCAAATTTTCCCTTTTTTACGAATTTGTGTAGAAATTAATGTAATATTTAAAACGATACACGAATGAAATGTCGTATTAGCAAAGGGCAATAATTAAAACAACGCATGACAATCGTGTAATGTACGCTATCTTAACAATAATATGAATAATCAAATATGAATAAAATAAACAATAGTAATGACAATAATAACAAAGTAATAAATAAATATAAATATAAATATAAGGGAAAAGAGTTTATAAAATATTGGAAGTAAAGAACCAAATTAAAATATAAATGAAATTTAAGGTGAAATTTGTAATAAAAATGTAAATAGAACATATAAATAAATAATAACAATAATGATAGATAATAATAATAATAATAAAAGCAAGTAAGAAAAAAATGAAATATAAAATGCATAATAAAAGGAAATAAATCAACTTGAAATATTCAAAAAGTAAGGAACAATAAATAAATAGATAAATAATAAATAAAATAATAAAAAAATAAAGAAAAGTCATAAATGGTCGAAATTAAATAAATGAAGACCAAAGTGGAATTAAAATGAAATTAAAGGTCTAAATCATAATAAAATAAATGCCTAAAGGATTGAATTGAGTTCAAAATAAAAATTAAGGCCTAAATTATAATAAAATAAATGCCTAAAGGATTAAATCAGAAGTTAAATGAAATTTAGGGGATAGATTTAAAAAAAAAAGGCCGATTAAAGGGGGAAAATAAAACGCGCGCAAAAAGGACAGGGACCAAACTGGAAATATTCCCTGTCCAAAAAATGCACCGTTTAACAGAGGACTAAATTGAAATAAAAATAAAATTATTGGGCAGAAACTAAAAATGAAAGAAATTGGATTGCAAAATAATTAAAACGCAGAAGGGCTAAAAGTACAAATAGCCTATTAATAAAAAACACACGGATCCTCTGGATGGGTCGAGTCAGTGCGCGGGTTGAGCATGAAACGACGCCGTTTCAACGTTTATTCTTTGGCCCAAAACGGCGCCGTTTTGAGTAAGCTATAAATATATATATATATTTGTTTTTTTCCTAAAGCTCCATTCTTCCTCCATTTAAAAAAAAAAAACAGAAGCTTTCTCTCAAACTCTCTACCCCCTTCGAACCTCCAATCAATGTCTAGTCGCTGGCGACGGCGCCGCCATCTACGATGACCAGAAAATCAAAAAAATGTCATTTTTTTTGGCTTTTCGACTTCCTCGATCCAAAAATGTCATCTTTCATCAAAGATGGCGGCCTCAACTCCCTCCACGATGGCACAAAATAAAAAAAAATAAGATTTCGACCATTTGTACTGTTTATTTCTTTAAAAAAAATGAATGGAAATGAATAGCAAACAAAAATATTAGAAGAAAGAACCACCTTCGTTCCTTTGTTTCGATTTGCTTTGTATTTGAATCTCTATGAACTATTTTCGTATTCCATGTCTCATAAAAAAATACATTGCGTTTGTGATGGCTTTTTATAGCCGATTTCTTTACAAAAATTGCTATTTGTTTTTTTGCTCCTTTTCTGTTGTTGTGCTGTTGTCCTTGTAGGTACGGAGGCCAGCTATGGATGTGCGGAGATTAACGTGGCAGTGGAGGCAGCAGAAGGGTGTGGCGGCAACTTTAGCCCTAGGTTTTTTTTTTTTTTTTTTTTTGTTTGGCTGAGGATGTTTAAGTTTTGGGCCATCAGGCTTGTAAAGTTTTTGGGTTAGGTTTTTTTTATTTTTTTGGGCCTGTTTGGGTTTAATTGGTTTGGGCCTGATGTAAATGGACATTGGACTTATTTATTTATATATTGCATTTGTATTTGGGTTTGGCTTGTTAATTGGGCCCGGGAAGATTTGGGCCTGTACAGCTACCCCTTTTTGCTCATTGTCGTGTAACAGGAATAAAGCAAAGACCTTTAAGAAGGAGCAATCTTGCTCGGTCTCCGAATCTCTACTTCTTTGGTGCTCCTCTTCTTCCAAGTAGCCTCGTTTCAACCCACTACAACTTCAGAGGTATAGGAATTAGCTTAAATCTGCTCCACTGCATCTTTCGGGAGATTAGACTCATAGCTTTAATCTGCTCCACTACAACTTCAGGAAGATGAGACTCGCTTTCTTCAATCTACTCCACTGTAGCTTCAAGGAGATAAGACTTGTGGTTTTAATCTACTCCACTATAATTTTAGGGAGATTAGATTTGTAATTTGTAATCTTAATCTGTTCTTCTGCAACTTTAGGGATATAAGATTTGTAACTTCAATCTGCTCCACTGCAACTTCAAAGAGATAAGATTTGTTATTTTTGACCTACTCCACTGCAACTTCAGGGAGATAAGGCTTGCCATAATAACTTCAATCCGTCCCACTGCAACTTCAGAGGTATGGGATTTGTAACTTGTAGCTTAAATCTGTTCCACTGCAACTTCAGGGAAACAAGATCTGCTATCTTCAACCTGCTCCACTGCAACTTCAGGGAGATAAGGTTAATGGCTTTAATCTGCTCCACTGTAACTTCAGCGAGATAAGATTTTCTATGGTTGACTTGATCCCACCTACTGCAACTTTAGAGGTATAGGATTTATGGTTTCTCTGATCTGTTACACCATTTTTTGGGGAACATGACCTGTAGAATTCATGTCATGGGCCTATTTATGCCAAGCCATTTAGGATGTCATGATCGAAATGAATCAAATGCTCCTATTTGTATGTGCACGAATGATATTTGCATGAATGCAGAATGTCATTTTTTGAGAATGATCCCTTTTTAATGCTTCAGTTGACATTGCTCGTCGTTCATCAAGGTTCTATCACTGGTATGCTACTGTGCCTTCTTGTTTAGCCGATATCTTTAACAGAAGATCTAAAGAAATAGTCATAATTTGAACTATTCTTTCTCAAATGTTTCCAACTCCTGAATTTAGTTAATTCTAACTAGTGGTCCTGTTTTAAGTCCTTGTATTATTTAAAAGCGTTTCAGAGCAATATGCAGAACTTCTTTTATGTGAATATTATAAGTCCAATAATCGTTGTTTCAATGAAAAATACTTGAGAAAGATTATCACAATGGACAAGATGGAATTTTATTGCAACGCTCGAGATGGATAAATTAATCAAGATAGCAAATTTTGCTAAGGTACAAAATGAATAAGATGAAAATAGATGCCCTAGATATCGTAGCATGAGCTTCTCTATTCAAACTTCTCGAAGACCATTTCGAGCTAGATATGTGTTTAGGAGATCTAAAGTATTTTGTTGATGCCCCCAAGATGTAGCGTTCTTTCTTCTTGTTAATTATGAGAGGACAAGACTACCACATGCCCCATCTTCGATCAAAATTTGAGCCACCCTTTTTCTGGTTTTCAACTCAAAACCCCTTTGGTCTTAAGGCGCCCTTTGCGGGTTTTCGCCTTGACCTCTCCCTTCTTCTTTTTTTCCTTTTTTTAGGTCTCAAAGCACCTTTTGCAGGTTTTTTCCTTGGCCTCTCCCTCTTTTAGGTGAAGTACTTCTTGACTAAATCTGAATTTACAGGATTAGGCAAGTTTTTACCATTCATCTCGGTTAAAATCAATGCTCCTCCAGAAAAGGCTTTCTTTACCACATAAGGTCCTTCCCAATTTGGCATCTATTTCCCTCTGAAATCCTTTTGTATGGGAAGGATCTTTTTCAATACCAGGTCCACCTCATGAAATTCTCTTGGGCGAACCTTTTTGTCATAGGCTCGCATCATTCGTTTTTGGTACATCTAACCATGACGGATAGCTCTTAGCCTCTTTTCTTCAATCAAGTTCAACTGATCATATCGAGACTAGATCTATTCTACTTCATCTAACTTTAGTTCTGACAAAACTTGAAGGGAAGAAATCTCAACTTCAATAGGCAAGACCGCCTCCATTCCGTAGACCAAGGAGAAAGGCGTTGCACCGGTGGAGGTCCTAACAGACGTTCGATAAGCATAGAGGGCAAATGGTAACTTCTCATGCCAATCATTATAAGTCTCTGTCATTTTCCCAAAAATCCTCTTAATGTTTTTATTGGCTGTCTCCACTGCCCCATTCATTTTTGGGCGATGTGGCGACAAGTTATGGTGTTTGATCTTGAATTTACTGCAGACCTCTGCTATCGTGCTGTTGTTCAAGTTTAGTACATTGTCAGATATGATCCTCTCCAGCATTCCATATCGAAATATGATTTCCTTCTTCAGGAATTCGCTGACTATTGACTTTGTAATATTGGCATATGAAGCGGCCTCTACCCACTTGGTGAAGTAGTCGATGACCACAAAGATGAATCGATGCCCATTTGAAGCTTTTGACGAGATCGACCCAATGACATCCATGCCCCACATAGAGAAAGGCCATGGAGAAGTCATAACATGCAGAGGCGAGGAAGGTACATGAATTTTGTCTCCATAAATTTGTCACTTAAGACATCTCTTGGTGTAATTTATACAATACCCTTCTATGGTGAACCAATAATACCCGAATCTCATAATTTTCCTGGCCATTGTAAAGCCATTAGCGTGTGTTCCACAGGCGCCCTCATGGACTTCTTCCAAGATTTTTTTAGCCTCAACAGCATCCATACATCTTAGTAATACCTGATCCTTTCTTCTTTTATATAGGATCTCTCCATCTAAGATATAGTCACAGGCTAGTCTTCTCAACGTCCTTTTATCATTCTCAGTTGCTTGGTCAGGGTATTCACTATTTTTCACGTATCGCAATATATCGTGGTACCAAGGGTGATCATTATTTTCTTCTCCTTCAATGTTGTAACAATGAGCCGGAGCCACATAAATACTCATCTGGATAGGTTTCACATCCTCTTGTTTGTTTACTTTGATCATGGAAGCTAAAGTAGCCAGGGCATCAGCCATCTGGTTCTCATCTCGCGGGAGGTAGCAGAAGGTGATGTCATCAAACTCCTCAATTAACTTCAAAACTAGCTTTCATTGGGGTTTCTTATCTCCCATTCACCTTTGAGCTGATAAATCACTAGTGCAGAATCTCTATATACCTCTAGCAATTTGATTTTGCATTCTATGGTTACATGGATACCTATGATGCATGCTTCGTATTCTGCCACGTTATTCGTACAATCAAAATCCAGTTTACTAGTAAAGGGATAATGATCTCCGTTTAGGGATACCAAGACTAACCCAATTCCATTACCCACAGCATTTGAGGCTTTGTCAAAATTTAGTTTCCAAGGGTGGCCTTCTTAAGAATCTTCTGCTGTGGTTGCAACATACATCAGATCTTCGTTCGAGAAATCTGCTAGAAAATCTGCTATTGCGCTCCCTTTTACCACTTTCTGATTCACATAGGCTATGTCAAACTTTGAAAGTAGAATATGACATAGGGTCATTCTTCCATTCAAAGCAGTTGACTCCCTCATGTACTTGAGAGGGTCTAATTTTGAGATGAGCCAAGTTGTGTGGTACAGCATGTACTGTCTCAGTCTCCGAGTTGTCCAAATCAAAGCACAACATAACTTCTCAATTGGCGAATATCTTGTCTCACATTCGGTGAATTTCTTACAAGATATCGTCCTTTCTTTTCTTCTTGACTCGTAATGTTGGCCGAGCACGCATCCCATGGAATTTTTAAATACTGCCAATTATAGTATCAACACTTATCTGGGCTAGGTGGCATCAGTACTGGGGCTTTGGGCAGATAATGCTTGACTTTTTCAAAAGCTTTCTGGCACTCTTCATCCCATACTTCTGGATTGTGTTTCTTAATGAGACGAAATATGGGATCACATTTCTCGGTTAATTGTGAAATGAAACGGGCGATGTAATTTAATCTCCCTAGGAAACCTCAAACTTCTTTTTGAGTGCGCGACGGAGGCAACTCCTGTATAGTCTTGACTTTGTCTGGATCGATCTCAATCCTTTTTTCACTGACCACGAATCCTAGTAATTTTCCCGAAGGTGCATTTTGCTGGATTGAGCTTTAGCTGGAACTTTCTTAACCTTAAGAATAGTTTCCTCAGTACTTGCACATGCTCCTTTTCTGTTCGGGGCTTTGCGGTCATATCATCGGCATAAACTTCAATTTCTTTGTGCGTCATATCATGAAATAGGGTTACCATGGCTTTCTAATATGTCGCTCCTGTGTTTTTCAGCCCAAATAGCATCACCTTATAGCAAAATGTTCTCCACATGGTTACGAATGTGGTCTTTTCCATGTCTTCAAAATGTATCTTTATTTGGTTGTATCCTTAGAAACCGTCCATGAAAGAGAAAAGTGAGTAACCTGCCGTGTTATCCACTAAGGTGTCAATGTGAGGCAATGGGAAATTGTCTTTTGGACTGGCTTTGTTCAAATCCCTGTAGTCCACGCACATTCGTACTTTCCCATCTTTCTTAAGAACGGGGACTATATTGGCTACCCATTCTGAGTACTTAACCACTTGTAAGAAACCAGCATCGAATTGCTTCTTGACCTCTTCTTTTATCTTCAACAAAACATCGAGTCTCATCCTTTAGAGTTTCTATTGAACTGGCCTATACTATTCCTTTATGGGGAGTCGCTGTATCACTATATCAATATTTAACCTGGGCATGTCTTGATATGACCATGCGAAAACATCCTTGAATTCTTGGAGTAACTCAATAAGGTCTCACTTTGTCTCTGCGGCGATACAAGCTCCAATCTTCACCCCTTTTCCCTCTCCTAAACTCATAATTTCTACTGACTCTTTGTGAAGTAGGATTTATTTCTCATCTTATTCTACCATCCTTAACAAATCAGGAGATAGGTTAAAGTTTCGGTAATCTTCAAAATCCTGAGAATCTTTCATACACATATCTTGCTCAAAAGGAGACTCTGAGTCAGTAGCAGCGTTACTCATATCATTGATATTTGGAGACCTGTCGTAAGGATGAAGAAAAATCCAAAGACCAAAAGAATCTAAGAATATTTATTTGTATGGTATGATTATGAATAAAATGAAAGAATAGAAGAATATTTGCTGAAGATAATACGCAAAGATGCATTTTTATTGAAATAACGATATTGGACAAGAGCCTGTTTCACAAAAGGATTCTTATTGCTCCTAGGCTTAGAGTAATAAGCGTGTTTTGAATATTACTCTGAATTAGCTCTAAAAACTACAGGAATCTCTTCCACAGTCCAGTTGTTCAAAACACTTCCAGGTTCATAAGGGCAGATGTTTGATAAATTTTCTCCCAAAATTCCCTCTTCAAATATGGCGTTAATGCTCAAACTTTCTAACATTTCTTCCCTGTTTTCTTTCTTATCATCTTCTGTTCGGGTAGATAGTTTCTCTCGACACAAATATTTTAGATATATGAGGAAAGGTTATTGACTCCCACTTGACCTCTTTCCCATTCAAACATGCTTTTCTCATTTCCTGTTTCTTCTCTTGTTCCTTCTTTTTTTACCTTGCATCTGGCTTGAATCCCAAGCCAAAGTAATCTCGTATATCTTTCAACATTGGTGCCTCGACCCTTCCTTGGAGGTATTTTCTGAGTCCTCTTCTTAGCAAGGCTCCTTTTCCGACCGTCAATCGCAGGCCTATCCTTGTAGTTTTGGATATTTTGGGCATTGGGATCCTGTTCCCTTCGACAATAAATGTTGCATTGATAAATTCCAGCGATCGAAAGGAACATTCTATCGCCTCGTCGTCTGCCCCTATGTATGGTGCGCCACTGGTAACGGATGCAATAATGTCTTCCTCCGCGTTTATCATTACCAGTCTACCCTCAGTTACCAACTTTAACTTTTGGTGTTGTGACGATGGCACTGCTCCCGCCGAGTGAATCCAAAGCCTCCCTAACAGGCAATTGTAAGAAGGTTGATGTCTATCACCAAGAAGTCCACCTCATATATGTTTAGACCAATCAAGAGAGGTATCTCGATCCTTTCCATCACCTTCCTTTTAGTACCATCGAATGTTCTCACTATGTTTTGACACGTTTTCATATGAGAGCTATCCACAGGTAACCTATTCAGTGTGGATAGGGGTAAGACATTTAGAGCCAATCCATTATCAATCAAGACCCCCAACAATTTGTATCCCTTGTAGCAGGTGATGATGTGCAGAGCCTTAGTGGATCCCATGCCTGCCGGTGGTATTTTATTATCATTAAAGAAGATGAAATTATCGGAGCTTATGTTATTAACCAGACGATCTAACTTGCTAATAGAGATATCATCAGCGACATAAGTTTCGTTTAATACTTTCATCAACATGCTACGATGTGTCTCTGAGCTTAAAAGTTAAGATAGCACTGATATGTGAGCTAGTTGTTTATGTAGTTGCTCCACAACGCTATACTCACTATGCTTCAAGAATTTTAAGAATTCTCTAGCATCTTTTTTAGTCACCAGCTCATTAATAGGTGATTCAACTCTAATCGTCTAATCTTTTTCTTATTCCACCGCTAAGGCCTTTTCTTTTATGGGTTCCGCTCTTGAATTTGTTGGATCGTAGTGTTTCCCACTACGTGTGTAGAAGCCTACATCTTTGTCCCCATCTGAAGCATTGATTGGGTTCTCCTCTCCTGGATTGTCATATTACAGTCATAGTTCCAAGGAACCCTTTTGCTATCCTTGTAGGGAAAAGGATACAGATTTTTGGATTATGACTCTCAGTGCCATTTGTATTCCTGCTTCATTATTTTTTGTTCGCGAAATGATCACCACAGGGTGATTAACTTTTTGGACCCTTTCTATTGATCCCTCCTCGAAGGCGTGAACCTCTTCTTCTTCTAATCCTTTGATCTCTTCATAAAATTTCATCTATTTATTGTCCATCAAATTTTGTACTGTGGTCCTGAACTCAGCGCATTCTTGGATGTCATGACCCTCATCGGCATGGAACTCACAGTATTTTCTTACTCCTTTGGGCCTTTCCTCTGAATCTTGTATGATTAAACCCTCATCTACCATTTGTTTCCAAACCCATCTTAGTGGGGTTTTTACTTCCACCACGCCAGCTTTGATTCTTTTGCCTCCACTCTCGACTATCGCGTTTATCCCTTGATCAGAATGATTGGGTAATGAATTTCTTGTTACGTTAGGTCTTGATAGGTCGTCGAACTTTACAACCCCTATTTTGATAAATTTTTCGATCAATTTTTTAAACGCAGTGCAGCTCTCAATCGAGTGCCCATGGTTCCTGCATGGTATTCACATTGAGCATTCGCGTCATACCATTTAGGGAATAGAGGTTGCATGGGTTTTAGATAGAATGGGGATACCACATGTGCATCGAATAGACTCTAATATAGCTTCCTATACGTCATTGGGATGGGCGTAAACTGGAGTCTTTTCGTATTTGACCTTGCATTGGATTCTTACCTCGGGGGGCCCTGATGGCTAGTAGTTAACGTCCTCAGCTATCTTACAGTAATTGGCTTTGCATAGCCCTTTTTATACATGCGTTAATTGGACACAGGGTTCTTCCCTTTTTCAAGTCCTCCAACCAACAACTGTGTTAATTGGCTTAGCATACTTCTTTGGGATTCTTACATTTGATCCTTCATATCTTATTGAATTTTGGCTAATTGTTCTTGCATCTATGCTTGTAATTAATCTTGCATATCTCTTTGTATTTGCTCTAATCTTTCCAATCTTTGATCCATTGCCTTGGTTTTGCGGTGGGTACTGTAGCGATATTTAGTTGGTAAACTCTCGTTGGTTTCCAAGGTAACTATCATAATTTTAATTAATTAGGGTCTTTTTATGAAACTTAATGCATATGATGAGATGAAATGCAAATGAATGTAATGAATGCAAAAAGAGGCGTTGATTCTGATTCAATTTCATTAGAACAACTTTGCTAGAAAACAAATTTCTTTACATAAAACGGATTACTTATACGGCTTTGCCCTGATACGCAAAGCCTTAACTTTCCTAAGAAGTCAAGCTAACTCTCGGCTCGGATCTGATTCTGACTCATATTTTATACTTAGTACATCAGACTGAACTATCAGGTTTTGCAAATGGCCAGCCACCTCTCGTACTTAAGTCACAGCTTCGCCCATGATATAATCTCTATCTCTGATTTGATCTTGAGAGCGATGGAGCTGCTCTTTCCAATGTTCATTGTTTGCTTCAAGAAGTTCAACTCGAAGTTCACCATTTCACAGTGTGGTTTCGAGTTTTTCTATCCTTCCTTTCAACTCCTCAATTTTGTTTAGGCTGGCCCTTAATTCGATTACGGAGTTGCGACTACGATGCTATTGTAGTGACTTTCTAACTCTGCCACTCGAGTGCTTAACCTCTCCTTTTCATTCTGGCTCTCTAACAAATTCTTTTTTAGAGTGCCCTCCCATATTCGAGCATCTTGAAACTTCTTCTCTCATTGATCGGCTCTAGTCTTTTCTTCCTTGATTTCTTGCCGCCATTGTTCTGACGTTTTACCCAAACCTACAGTTCTTATTGACATACGCAGCTTCTTGTAATCTGTTTTCAAACTGTCCAGATCTTCTTCGGCCTTATTATTTCCCTTCCTCAATTTCTCAGCCTCTAGCTTCTGGATGTCGAAGTCTAATCCTAGTCGTATCTTTTCCTCTTCTAACTGCTCTATCTTTTTTCTCAATTCCAAACTCCTTTTTTCAAACTCTTGCTTAATGATCTCTAATTTAGACGAGATTACTTGTAGATGCTCCTCTATCGGCCGAATGTTTCCTTAACTTAGCATAGGGATGTTGTCATTGACTCTTTTACCCTACCACCAATCGTACTCGGGAGTCGTCATCAGACCTACGGCGAGCCCTTTCATTCTACGGGTTTGGTTCCATGCATTTGATATTTTACGAGCTTTCTTCTTATAATTATCGCCCTTGTATGTAAACTCGCATTGAGCTAGCCCTTATGTTGCTGGTATGAACTATTTTGATCTATACTGCCTTAACACGAGTAGAGGAGCATATCTGACGGCTCTCCAAATCCCAAGCAAAGGGACCCAGTCAAAGTTCCCACACCGGTATAGAATTCATCGGGAAGCATCCAAGGAGCTCTCCACTCGACGTCCTCTTCTTGGATATTTTAGAGGATCGCTATTTATTTTTCTTCCGATATGTCGTTCCACCTCGGTGTAGCCACTATTTTTTTAATGGAGAATAATTCTCAGAGAATACCCGATGAGAAACTTTGTCTACTTTTCAGAAATGGCTGTGAAACTAAGCTAGCAATAGTTGCGCGCATCCGATGAATCTTCCTTCCCTCGCTCTACAGCATGCATTCAAAGATCTAAATGTTTTGGCCAAAATTGTGGGAACAGGCGTAACCCTCTTATCAAGTCGGTCGAACAAACCTGAAACACCTCATCTACGTGCCCTAGTGCTTTAGGGAAAACCATCAGCCCATAAATACTCAAAATAAAGACGTCGACCCTCTTCTTCACATCTGGATGTGCCAAAATCAGATCTCGCAAACTTTTCCAACGAATACATTTGCTTTCTCCTTTTTGCTTGATCCAAGTCGTGACCCATTTTTTACTCATTCCCGTGATATTCATCAACTTCTTTACAAAGGTCAGGACATTAACGACTCTAAAATAGCCCTTGTTAGCTTGAATCTTCGGACAATGAAGCAAGGTTGTATACTCCTCCACAGTAGGCATCAAATCCACCTTCCTAGAGGTAAAACAGCTGTAGGCAGGGTTCCAAAATTGAGCCAGGGCCCAGAACAAGTGTTTGTCCACCTTGATGTTTAGTAGATAGGGCAGATCACCATAATTACAGTAAAATAACTGCTTGATCTCATCGTCCCAATGGACCTATATCTTTTTCAATTCCTGGAGATCGTTTTTTGTCACGCTGATACGAGTGAAGTCCCATAATTCCGATGCGTACCCATCTACCAAACTATTACCTTTCTCTCATTGCGTTTTCTTTAACCATATACGGACAACCGCGTTATCTTCCACTTTATCAAAAAATTCATTCTCCATGGCAAGCTCCCTATTTAGTAATCGAACGTGAATCAACACTTTTTTTATGATGAAAACTTCATGCAATCAAAACAACACAAGTCAGTATATTTTATACGAAACTAAAAATTCAAAGTAAGCAAGAAATAATAACGCGCCTATTCGGGTAACTACTAATGGTTCGATGCGCCTCTACCTAGGATGGCTCCTATGGATCACTATATGTGGTTCGGTTCTAAAAAAAGGGTACCTGAACTGGCATATTCCTCGATCCTCACCCATTATAGGCTCATACGGACCAAGCTCAATTTAGGCGAATACATTTCTCTATAGCTATACGAAGATGAAAATCTCACGAAGACATAGGTATGGATGTATCCCGGAAGCGATCCACTATCCTATACGGAGGTGAAAACATCACGAATGAATAGTTTCTCACTCCCACTTAAAAGGGTAAGATCGAACGGTTATGCAATGCAGTATGCGAAAATAACTAAAGACTCGAACCAATAAAGCAAATGTATTTCGACCAAGATCACAAAAATGACGGATGAAATGCAATGAAAAGATCATAATTTTAAATCGATTTTTCAATTTTCAACAAAAAGACAGAAAATAATCAATTTGCGGCTTGACTCTCTTATTTTCCCCAGTGGAGTCGCCAAGTTGTCGAAACCAATTTTTTGAAATCGATTTTTTATTTTAAGAAAATGAAAAAAATATGGGAGTTGCCACCAATCTTTTTTTTTATGAGGTGTGATCGGGTCACCTTGTAATTGATCGTTTTAATAAAATGTTTTGATTTACTAAAACAACAATTTTGGTCTGTGAAATTTGAGAAAACGGGTTCGAGAGTTGGTTACGTACAAGGAAGGATTAACAGCCTAGTAACGCCCAAAATTGGTACCTAGTTGATTAATTAATGTCTTAACATCGAAAGTTGAAAACTCGAAAAGAATTTAAAATACGATCCCTTTTTTGGTGTTGATTAAAAAAAGCTTGTAAAAATTGAAACGAGCATTAAAGGCCCTCTCGTTCCAAGATAACAAAATGTCACATCCCGTAAGTTAGGACACGACATTTGAACCCTCGAAAAGAAGCCTGCGTTTATATTATTTTATTTTCAAAATGGTATTTTGATTTTCAAAAGGATATTTGATCGTTCGAATCCAACGAGAGAAATCAAAACCCCGTAAGTTAGGGTACGACCTTCTCGAGTTTCTAAACGCAGAATATTGCCTTTATTATTTTTTTATTTAAAATTCATATATTTTAACAATTTGAAAGGATATTTGGCTATTTAGGTTCGACGAGAAAATCGAAACCCCGTAAGTTAGGGCACGATTTCTCGAATCTCCAAAATGCGAAACATTGCCTATTTTCAAATTTTACCTTTTTTTACGAATTTGTGTAGAAATTAATGTAATATTTAAAACGATACACGAATGAAATGTCGTATTAGCAAAGGGTAATAATTAAAACAACGCATGAGAATCGTGTAATGTACGCTATCTTAACAATAATATGAATAATCAAAGATGAATAAAATAAACAATAGTAATGACAATAATAACAAAGTAATAAATAAATATAAATATAAATATAGGGAAAAGGAAAAGAGTTTATAAAATATTGTGCAAAATAAAGAACCAAATTGAAATATAAATGAAATTTAAGTAAGAAAAAATGCAATTTGTAATAAAAATGTCAATTTGAAAAAAAAAAAACATATAAATAAATAATAACAATAATGATAGATAATAATAATAATAATTATTGGGCAAAAACTAAAAATGAAAGAAACTTGATTGCAAAATAATTAAAAAGCGGAAGGGCCAAAAGTGCAAATAGCCCATTAATAAAAAACACTAGGATCCTCTGGATGGGTCGAGTCAATGCGCGGGTTAAGCATGAAACGACGCCATTTTAGCCTTTATTCTTTGGCCCAAAACGGCACCGTTTTGAGTAAGCTATAAACTCTTTTTTTCTAAAGCTTCATTCTTCCTCAATTTTAAAAAAAAATAGAAGCTTTCTCTCAAACTCTCTCCCCTCCTTCGAACCTCGATCAATGTCCGGTCGCCGGCGACGGCGCCGCCGTCTATGGTGGCCAGAAAATCAAAAATTGCTATTTTTTTGGCTTTTTGTCTTCCCCTATCCAAAAATGCCATCTTTCATCAGATATGGCGGCCTCAGCTCCCTCCACGACGGCACAAAATCAAAAAAAAGTAAGATTTCAACCCTTTTTATTGTTTATTTCTTAAAAAAAAAACGAATGGAAACGGATAGCAAATAAAAATATTAGAAGAAAGAACCACCTTCATTCCTTTGTTTCGATTTGCTTTGTATTTGAATCTCTATGAACTATTTTAGTATTCCATGTCTCATAAAAAAAATACATTGCGTTTGTGATGGCTTTTTATAGCCGATTTCTTTACAAAAATTGCTATTTGTTTTTTTTGCTCCTTTTCTGTTGTTGTACTGTTGTCCTTGCAAGTACGGAGGCCAACTGTGGATGTGCGGAGGTTGACTTGGCGGTGGAGGCAGCAGAAGGGTGCAGCGGCAACTCTAGCCCTAGGTTTTTTTTTTTTTTTGGGCTGAGGATGTTTAAGTTTTGGGCCATCGGGCTTGTAAAGTTTTTGAGTTAGGTTTTTTTTTATTTTTTTGGGCCTATTTGGGTTTAGTTGGTTTGGGCCTGATGTAAATGGACATTGGACTTATTTATTTATTTATTTATTTCTTGCATTTGTATTTGGGTTTGGCTTGTTAATTGGGCTCGGGCAGATTTGGGCTTGTACAGATCTCATATGAATAAAATTTTCAAATTATTTAAATGAAATAGTAAAATAATATATATTTATATTTTAGAAACAAAACATATATCCTAAAATTAAAGTAGTATTGTTATTGTATAAAAATAATTGTTTAAACTTAAATCTTGTACGGATATGTTTGGAAGATTATAGGGTAAATCGATTTGAGTATACTTGTTTCTAATTACCCGATTAATTACTTCGTTTCTCAACCCTTTTAAGAAATTAGGGAGTATACTATTGAAACATTTTTAAATATTTATAGTGTTCCAATAACATGAATGGGTGTAATTAATCAAAAGATAAATCTTTTGGTCATTGGTCAAAAGTTATATCATTTGATTTTTGAAAAAGAATTATAACTATTTAAACAATATTATTTAAATAGTTATAATATTAAATGAATAATTATGTGTTTTTTTAAATACATTATTATTTAGAAAGACAACTCATGAAAGATGTCTCTATGAAGAAATATGAAAATTCTTATAAATAGGAATGAGATTTCATTTGGAAATCACACCAACAAGTTCTAAAAGTTCTTTCTACCCTTCCTCATTTTCTAATATTATTAGATTATCTTTAAAGAGTTATTGTAGAAATTCTTTGTACAAATTGAGTTTCTTGTTATACATTGCTTAGTGCTTAGTAGACTATTCTCGTCAGTGCAAAACGCAAATAGTCATTGGCTTCATTGTATCCTTGAGTTTAATTTGCTTAGAACTCTTTTGCACACCAAAGATAGGTGGGCGCGAATATAACCTTAAAGATAGAGGCTTGATACACGCCTTGGAGCCTTGCCCTATTTCTTCTTTTTATGTTCGAGTTCGGTTTGTGTGTTCAAGACTTTCCTCACCGAAGACTTGTACTAACAATTTTAAGGTTATATTTCATGATGACTACAACACATGAAAGTGGAACACTAAGGGAGTTGGCTTCCAACTTTGTCAAACTTGATTGATTTGGTGGTGGCAATTTCCGGCGATGGAAGAAAAAGATGCACTTCTTATTAACAACTTTGGAGATTGTCCATGTTTTAGATACTCCAAAACCAGAAGAAAATGAAAACAAATCTGTTATTACAACCTGAGAAAGGTAAAATTGGGACAATGTTGATTACATATACATAGGCCACATATTGAATGGTTTATCCGACGGTTTATTCGACACCTACCAGAACGTGGTCACCACTAAGGAATTATTGGACAAATTGGAGACAAGATATACGACCAAAAATGCTACAAGTAAGAAATTTCTTGTCAGTCATTTCAATAATTATCAAATGGTTGATGCTCGTTCTGTTATGGAACAATTTCATGATACTAGAAAAATGTTGAATCAATTTAAGCAATATGATATGAAAATGGATGAAATGATTGTTGTGTCCTCCATAATAGACAAACTTCTCCCATTTTGGAAAGACTTTAAAAGAAGTCTAAAACATAAGAAAGAGGAAACATCTCTTAAGGCTTTGGCAAATCATCTTCATATTGAAGAAGAATATCAAAAGCAAGATCAGAACCTAAATTCTGAAAATGCCAAAATGCATGTTATGGAGGAAGTATAGACTACTAAACTATCCAAGAGAAAGTTCAAATAGGCTAATAGAGCACCTAAGTTCAAAAAGAAACAAAAAGGCCCATGCTATCATTGTGGTAAGCCGGGACATGTCAAGAATAAATGTCGATTTTTAAAGAAAAAATCATCTTCTGAGGCTGATAATAACAAAAAGTTTGTTGCAATGATATCTGAAATTGATATGGCACAAGATGATAATGCATGGTGGATTGATGCTGGAGCAACCAAACATGTGTGCAAAGATAAAAGCATGTTCACAAAGTTCACACAATGTGAAAATGACAATGTCTTGTACATGGGGAATGCTTCCACCGCAATAATCAAAGGCAAAGGGTCTGTTGAACTACAATTCACTTCTAGAAAGGTTTTAACCTTGAATGATGTACTTTATGTGCCAGAAGTTAGGAAGAATTTAGTGTCTAGAAGCCTATTGTTGAATAAGTTTGGTTTCAAACTTGTTTTTGAGGCAAACAAATTTATTTTTTATAAGAGAGGAATTTTTGTAGGGAAATGATATATGTATGAGAGTATGTTCAAACTCAATATTATTAATACGAATAAAAATACTATTTTTACTTATATGGTTAAATCTTCTTGTTTATGGCAATTATAGAAAATTGAGTGACATGCATAAGTTAGATTTAATTCCTATTTTTAATAATAATATTGAAAAACACAGTACATGTATGTTGACTAAAATTACAAGAAACCATTTCCCTAAGGTTAAAAGGAAAACAAAATTGCTTAGTTTGATATATAGTGATTTATGAGACATGCATAATACTCTGACATTAGGTGGAAAGAAATATTTTGTTACTTTTATTGACGATTGTTCTAAATATTGTTATATATATTTATTGCATTCAAAAGATGAAGCGCTTGATAAATTTAAAGTTTATAAATCTGAAGTTGAACTTCAGTGTGAATCAAGTGCCTAAGATTGGATAGAGGTGGAAAATACTATAATCCAAGTTATTTTGAATCTACTGGAATTGTCTATCAAATTTCAGCCCCTTATACACCACAACAAAATGGTGTAGCTGAAAGGAAAAATAGAAATTTGACTGAAATGGTAAATTCAATGTCATCACATTCAGGTCTTAGACAAGGCTTTTGGGGAGAAGCTGGTCTAACAGCTTGTCATATATTGAATAGAGTTCCTAATAAGGAAACTAAAATAACCCTCTATGAACAATGGAAGAAAAGGAAACTAAACCTTAATTATTTGAAGGTTTGGGGCTATAAAGCTATTGTTAAAGTTCCAACACCTAAATGTAAAAAGTTAGGTGAAAGAGGAATTGAATGCACATTTATAGGATATACACATAATAGCAAGACATATAGGTTCATGGTAATTGAACCAAATGATTCAAATTCAATTAATATTGTTATATGAAACAAGAGATGTTATTTTTTATGAAAATAGATTTAATTCTATTTCAAGATAATTACAGCCACAATAATTGATTCATTCTTCAAATGAGAATAAGATTCCATTGGAACAAATTGATAATAATGATGAATCTTTTTAATAATTAAGAAGAAGTAAAAAGATTAAAAAGGTCAAAGATTTTGAACTAGATTTCATTATGTTTCTTGTAGAAGGAAAATGTAAAGTATAAGCAATAAGATACTTTGTTGTTATAATCCGGAATATGATCCTAATACATTTGAAAAGGCAATGAAATCTCAAGACTTTGGTTTTTAGAATAAAGTTATAAATAATGAGATGGATTCAATAATGGGAAATCAAACTTGGATCTTAGTTGATCTTCCACTAGATTCCAAACAAATAGGTTGTAAATGGATCTTCGAAAAGAAAATGAAGGTCAATGGAACCATTGATAATTTTAAAGCAAGGTTGGTAGCCAAATGTTTTACACAAAAATAAGGTATTGATTACTTTGATACCCATGCTCCAGTAGCAAGAATTGCTACAATTAGACTCTTAATATCACTTACCTTAATATATAATTTGGTTGTTCACCAAATGGATGTTAAAACTGCATTTTTAAATGGTGAATTGGAATAGGAAGTGTATATGGAACAACTGGAAGGATTTTTGTTCCAAGATAGGAGCATAAGGTATGTAAGCTTGTTAAATCTCTATATGGACTTAAACAAGCACCAAAGCAATGACACCAAAAGTTTGACAAGGTTGTTTTAGCTAATGGCTATAAAATAAATGAATCTGATAAGTGCATATATAACAAATTTGAAAAAGGAAAAGGAGTTATAATTTGCTTATATGTAGATGACATGCTCATTTTTTGCACGAATTTGGAACAAATAGAAAACACAAAGAAATTCTTGTCAAACAACTTTGCTATGAAGGATATGGGTGTAGCAGATGTTATTCTTGGGATTAAAATAACCGAGATGAAAGCACTATAGCTTTATCACAATCACATTACATTGAAAACGTGCTTAAAAAGTTTGATCTTTTCAACTGTATACCAGCATCTACACCCATGGATCCTCAAATAAAATTTGTATCTAATGCTAATAGGAAAATTGATCATTTGAAATATACAAGTCTAGTTGTTTTTCTTATGTACATGATGACTTGTACAAGACCAAAAATTGCATATGTTGTTGGGAAATTAAATAGGTACACAAGTAATCCAAGTAGTTTGGATTGGCAATCTTTGAATAAAGTACTTAGGTACTTAAAGAAAACTATTAACTATGGATTATGTTATAATGGATATCCTCCAGTTTTAGAAGGGTATTCAGATGCTAGTTGGATTACAAGTTTGGAAAATCATGCATCTACTAGTGGATGGATCTTCATTCTTGGTGAATGAGCCATTTATTGGGGTTCTAAAAAACAAACATGTAATACTGATTCCACCATGGTAGCAGAATTTATTGCATTAGCCGTTGCATCTAAAGAAGTAAAATGGTTAAGAAATTTTTATGATGTACCTTTATGGCCTAAGCCAATTTCACCTATTTATCCATTGTGATAGTGAGGCTACTCTAGCAAAGGCATATAACCAAGTATATAATGGAAAGTCTAGACACATTGGACTAAGACATAGCTATTTCTGACAATTAATCTCTGATGGAGTGATCACTATTAATTATGTGAGGTCAAGTGAAAATTTGGCAAATCCTTTGACAAAAAGTCTTACTAGAGATGCAGCAAAAAAGACCTCAAAAGGGATAGGACTCAAACCCATAAATTAGAGTCATCCATGATGGAAACTCGACTCAACGCTTGGTATAACATCAAGTCTTAAGTTTAATGAGACAAAGTACATCATTAGTATGTGACTATTAGCACTATAAATAAATTTGTTCTAAGATTAAAATGCTAGGTACCCGTAATGATAAGGAAAGGATGAGTAATGTACTCTTAATGGACCCATAACATAAATATGTTAGAGTGTTATAATTACGAGAACACTCTTGATGGGATCTACCTATGCGAGTGGAAGTGTGGTCACTTCTAGGGGCTCAAGGGCTTGGCTTTGATAGCACTCATGAAAAGAGAACACAAACACATGGCCATAATAGTGTCCCTAGATACTATGCATTGACCAATGTTGAAATTATTGTATGAGATGTGTTCGGTTAATCAAATAGAATAGTTGGTTCAAAACTTAGTCTACGATGCAATTTCGATTAACTTTAGCATATTTTCACTAAGTGAAGGTTCAATCATAAGACACCTTTCTTTATGCAAATTGATTTCCAAGAATATCAAAATCTAAAATATTTTGAAAATGAGGGGAATTTGTTGGAACATTTTCAAATATTTATAATGTTCCAATAACTATAAATGAATGGGTGTCATTAATCAAAAGATAAATCTTTTGGTCATTGGTCAAAAGTTATATCATTTGATTTTTTAAAAAAGAATTATAACTATTCAAATAATATTGTTTGAATAGTTATAATATTAAATGAATAATTATGTGTTTTTTTTTAAAGACATTATTATTCAGAATGACACCTCTTGAAAGATATCTCTATGAAGAGATATGAAAATTCCTATAAATAGGAATGAGATTTCATTTGGAAATCACACCAACAAGTTCTAAAAGTTCTTTCTATCCTTCCTCATTTTCTAATATTATTAGATTGTCTATAAAGAGTTATTGTAGAAATTCTTTGTAGAATTTGAGTTTCTTGTTATACATTGCTTAGTGTTTAGGGGACTATTCTTGTCAGTGCAAAACGCAAATAGTCATTGGCTTCGTTGTATCCTCGAGGTTAATTTGCTTGAAACTCTTTTGCACACTATAGATAGGTGGGGGCAAATATAACCTTAAAGATAGTGGCTTGATACATGCCTTGGAGCCTTGTCCTATTTCTTCTTTTTCTATTCGAGTTTTGTTCGTGTGTTTGAGATTTTCCTCACCGGAGATTTGTACTAACATATAATTGGGGTACTTCAATACACCCAATTGAGTGAGACTCACTAATTACCATATTACTCAAACATACTACAAATGTGTAATTACAAACAATTATACCAAAATATAATTACTAGAAAGGCTTTTCAAACGAGTCCTAAGACTGATTTGGAGTAATGGCTAGAGTTCTCATCTAGCAGTTAGATGAAATAAGTTTGAATCTTATCATCCCTTCCGAATACTATATTGATAAAAAATAAAGAAAAATGAGTTTTAACAAAAAAAATAACCTAATTAACCTAATTAAATATGATCCATTAAAAATATAACAATATATATACATACAATGGTTAAAATATGTTCAAAGTTCCTATATTCAAATTTAATCTTAATTTTTGGATTTAAATATAAATCTAATTATTAACACCATTAAATTTTTTCTATTAAACTCAAATTCATTACAACTTTATTTTTTCAGTTACATAGCTACCAACTTGATTATGAAGAATTCATTCCTTCTTTCTTCCCAAAAATGTTTCTTGTTGACTTAATTCATTCTAGAACTTTGGCTCACCTAAACTCTAATTGTTCCTAATTTCCAAATTGTCAAACTCCTTTTTGTTTTAGAAAGTCGCACCTTGTTTGCACACTAAGAAAACTTAAGGGTCTATTTGGATAATACAGAGCAATTGGATGAAAGTGTAATTACTAAAGTAGTAATTACGCTTTCTTGTAATTACAAAAAATTGTAATTTTCTAGACATGTTTGGTTGACATAATGTAATTATATCGTAATTCCTTATGTCATATTTGGTAGTAAAAATTGTAATTACACAATCACATAATTTATATTTTTAAAAATAAATTTATTATTATGATAAAAATAATTTCTAAACAAGTAACAAAAAATAAAATCAGATCATCATATGTATTATCTTAGTCTTAAAGTAGCTAAAAGCACACTTACTAACAAAAATGGTAAGAAAAATAACATTATATCAATTTTATCTAATTGTTATAGTGCATATTTGTTGGGTTATTCTCTCTTTAATATTTAAAATATGCTTTTTCTCATTATCTATTGGTCTTTGATCGAGTTCATTATTATTTGAATTTGAATCTACATCATTAAGATTATCAAGATCTCCTTCTTCCATGTACTTTATAAAGTATAGATCATCTTAATTCCACCTATGATTGAAGTTATTAAATATGCAACATGCTAGTACGATCCAACCTTTTTTTATTTATTTATGCTATACTAAGGTGATGTTAATATAAGAAATATTGTTTAGAACAACAAATGTATTCTCAATCACATTTCGAAGCATTGAATGTCTTAAATTAAAGAGTTCACGAGCTATCTTTGGTGCTTGTGCCTAACATCATTCTCTCAAATGGTATCATACCCCACGATATGGTGCAAGAAAACATTTTCTATTTGCATATTAGCATCGACCTTATAATATTTGGTTTTACGGTCCAAATAGTCTATAGCTTAAATTATAAAAAAAAATTAATTTAGTGAATAAGTTAGGTTAAATATTTTTTATAATACATAAAATAAATAAAAAATAATATAAAATTTATAATATATAACTTTTATAAATAAAAAAAATGGTTTTATGAATTGTCCAAAACTTTCATAACACTTCTTATAAATAATATATTTTTTGTCATAACTTTATAAAGTTGTTTTTTTTTATAAATAAGTTATGATAATAAAAAAAAACCTATAACATTTTTTTGAATAAGTATATTATTAGCATGGACATATAAATAAGTTATGTCTGTATTTGGTCATAACATTTTATAAATAAATATATTGTAACACTTTTATTACATGTAAAAAAAATTATAATAATCTTTTTCCATAACTTAGAAAATTTTTAGGATTTAAATAAGATAATTTTTATTATAACTTTATAAAATACATTATTTTTATAATATACTTTTTAGGATTTATAATATAAGAATTTTTTGGATATAATCATTTCACACACTCATTCGTGTTCATGCTTATAATATAATTTTTATAACTTTTATAAAAATAATTTTTTTAATTAGATTTGTACTTATGTAATTACTATAATTCTCACCCTCTTCTCCTAAGAATTGGAAAATGTAATTGAGTGATCTGATTACAACCAATTCGATGAGACCCACCAATTGTAATAGTTACCCAAACATGCTACTTTTGTATAATTACAAGCAATTACACCCAAATCTAATTACTAAGTAGCTTTCCAAACACTACCTAATAATTTTTAGCACCATTGAATTCAACATTTAAGCCTTGATTATCCAATTTCCAATTCTATAATTATTCAAAGTTTAGAAAATCTTTTGATCAGGATTGACATGGACATTATTGGTAAAATAGGAGGACGTGAGTTTGAGTGTGTAAAAGCGCATTATTCTCCTATTTATGAGTTGGGGAGGGACTATGCCTAATTGTAGGTATTGTTTCATCCAAAAATTTCTAAGAATTTCGAAGCCTTCATTGTCGGAGTTGAATTTGTTGCTTGTAGTCTAAGAAAGCATCAAAGTTGAAGCAATTCAAGGACTTTAATTCCTCTTTCTATTTCATATTTCCATTTATCTATATTTTTCTACTTAGTCCATTGAGTTTTTAATTCCAAAAAGTTCCAGGTTTATTAAGGGATTGTCGCAGCCTCATCCTTTTGGATTTTGAATTGGGTTCATTCTTTTGAACTCAGATTGGGGTACGGGAGTCTGTGGGGTGAGATGTTTAGATCTTGGGAGGTAGTAAATGTGATATGGTCTCAAGACCTAATACAGCTCTTTTCCTGGAATTCAGTAACGAATTTGTTGAAGAAGGACGAAAGATATTGGAAAAACAAAGCTTAGGAGAAGATATCAGTAGTAGATTGGTATGGCAGTTTGAGTGTAACAAGCAATTGTGTGTCAAATCCGTATACCAGTCTCTCTGGAATCACAAATATAAGAATGGGATATTGCATCGGCTAGGGTGGAAGCTGAAATTGTGGTTTAAACTCATAATTGTCTTCCAAGTTGAGGAAGAGGTCCATCAATGCAAAGGATACTTGTCCCATGTGCAAAGCTATATGGTTTAGGAATACTGTTTTTATCTCTTCAATCCTGACTCCATGCATTTTTCAGTGACTCTAACTCAATGACCGAAGCAAAAAGAGTTGTATACTCTATTTTCCTGTGGACGCTTGTCTTTAATAAATCTACACCTATCCAATGTAATGATGGTTTGCAAATATATTAATAAAATACAGTAACCGATTCATGCAACTACTTCCTGTTTAGTTCACCCATTTTTTACTAGCTTTCACAAGATCCAATTAGCCACAGGTTCCAATACCCTTGATTAAAGGATTTTTTTTTTTTTAATTTAAAATTTAATAACAGTGATTAATTCTCTTATTGTAAATATCTTTGAAGAAGTAGACGATTGATCACAAAATATGCTCTATTCTCATGAGCAAAGATCAATCTTCCAACACAGGATTAAGAGACAATGTGAACAATCATCACCTCACGCCTTAAACCATTATCAACCTGACTAATAATTTGGCAAATATTCAATAAAATGGCTTCTCTAGCTGAATGAATTCCATATCTTGAATATCTAAATCTCTTTTGACAACAATTTCATACAACATACAACATACTGCCACATCTGTGAACATAAATCCTAGGATACTGTCTACTTCTAAGCAACGGTGCCAGTATTTGCAGGTTCAAAATCTTGATAGGTAAAGATCCATCAAGTAGCAGACTCTGGGAATGGGATGAGAACTGTGTTCAGACAACTAGAACGCGAACAGTTAGCTCTCTTGATCAGTAAAAGTAGGGCTCTCGAGTTCAGCCATGCTTGCAGAAGCAAATGATTCAAAAGATTCTACCGATGATAGGGAAGAAGCAGTGTCATCAGAATCTGAGACGATTTCGTCATGCAGAATAATGTGGTCATCATCAATTTCAGATGTATCTGAGCCAGATGCTCCCATTAGAAGCTTGTTTATTGCGGATTTTGCAGTTTCAACAAACCATTCATCCACAGGGAGTGCACTGACAAGATAAAGGCATTTTTAGTTGCTAGAAGAAAAGTGAAAGTTAGACCCGGAAATCAGACTATCTGGGAAGGATGAATACCTTTCAACATCTCTGGCAGTGAAGGTTCTGATTGCGCGAGCAGTAATGGCTGATGCAATCTGGTGTACATGCCGAGATGGGTAACCCGCAAATCGAGCTATTTCAACAGTGAAGTGCATATCAAGGATTAACTGCCAAAACAAAAGTGGCAGCATTATAGCCATATAAATTTTAGTGCATAAATCAAGTGCAATGAGGTCTAGAACAGAACAGATTAAAAACCTTAAAGAACACATATACTTGGCTTCATTTTTCACTTTAACAAAATATTAAGATTGGCAAAGAGAGACTTAAATTAAGAATAAACAGCTATCTTTAAAAAGTGTAGTCAAAAGGTTATGGAAAAAGTTGTCATGGAAAGTAACCAAACCTTTTGCAATCCAAGTGGCTGAAGCGGAGTAGATTTATCCTCAAACACACCCCAGAAATCCTGCTCATTGGACAACCACATTAGAACAGTCTCTGTCAGTCTCGCAAGCAAAATTTTTTGAAGTTTCTCTTTTCCGAGTAGAACATCTCCAGCCACGGTTGCTAACTGCTGTAGCTTAGCAAATAATGCCTACAATAATGAAACAAAAACTTAGAATTAGTAAAAGATGTTTTCAGTCAAGAAATGTGTAACATCTCCAAATTTTGCATGGGTGAATGACAGATAAGTCGTCACATGCCAATACACACACATATTACATTGTATACAATTTACTTTGTAATGCACAGACAGCAAAAAGAGAGCTTGCAATTTAATTCCCACTCACACACCAAAAGAGATTAATAGGTTACCACCATTGAAGAAACAATTAGATATATGAAACAAAACAAACCATACTGTTAAAATATAACCAGATAAATAAAGCATTAAGAAAGGAGGGAAGATTGTTAATAAGCACTATGGAAATCCTTTGTTTACCTAAAGATATAATGACAATCCAAATTCTAAAGACAAACAAAGAATGAGCTTAAAATGGAAGCAAAAGAAACTCTTCCCCTGTGTATCACCTAAAGACAATGGAAGAACACTTTCGCAGAAAGGGAAATTAGTGAGATTACCTGAAATGGCAAAGAAGGCAGAGTGTCCCATTGTGAATCTTCTCCATCTCCACCCAAATATATTTGTGCATTTAATCGTGTTTTACCTTCTCTTGAATAGATGAAACTCAAAACATATTGCCTGCAGAAGTGATCTCTGAGCTTGTCAAACGAGTACTGGAGCTGACGCCTCCAGTCTTTTAATTCAGTAGTTGTACTTGCATTAGGAACAATGTTTTCGTTTCCTGGTTCCTGGTTTTCATTCTTTGGACTCCAAATTTTAACCACCATACTTGGTAACAGTTCATCCATAATTGTAAATGCTATCCCCAGAATAGCTAGTTGCTCAGAATCTGTTTCAGCTCTAAAAGGTATTGTCTCTTTCAGCTCAGTCAAACTGTCATCATCAGAAGGGCCAGGCAGTGCTCTAATTAGAGCATCCATATACTTGTCAAATAGCTGTGAAATTCTAGGTAGTACGTTTCCACCAAAATGCGAAACAACTAGTGGCGTAAGCTGCTCCAGAATATCCTGTTGATGACAATTTAACTTAACCATTGTATCACTCAAAACCATTTGAGTAGCAAGAGAACAGTAACTTATTGTTTCCATTTCTCAAGACAGACAAGCATAGTATTCACTTTATAATTATCGCATGCACAAAGAAATTTATGACTACAACCAACAATTTTAAAATTCAAAAACATTCCATGTACTAATTAGTCTTATATGCTGATAAATCCATGCATAATTGCATCTTCATGCATGAATAGATAAGTACATGTGCACCTCCATGCAGCAATGCAAGTATGTTTATGTGCTGCAAATTCAATCAACTTACACTAAGTAAGAACTACTGCTCGAGAAGTGCAATGCCATACAGGCCTTCCTTTAGAATTCAATTGAAGTCCATCTAATATAGTCAGACAAGTGACCACCAAAGCTAAAAACACAGAAACATTAAATTATCACGCTATTAAATATTTGTTTAGCATTTTCATACAAACTAGCATATAGAAACACACACAAGTTTTTCTATGATGTAAATGTACCATCGTGTGCATATATTTTGCAGCTACCATTTGGGTTTTTCAATATAATTTCCATATGCTAAATAAAAGGCTAAGGGTTAATACTTAGTTAATTAAACAAAATCAATACACACAAACGATAAAAAAGAAAACATGAATACAAAGGTTAAGCAAAGGCATAATACCATGCAACCATCTGAAAATTAATTCTAGAATCTCATATTGAGATGCTTCTCTTGTACTTATCTTACAACATAACCACTGAGGCACAGTACACTTAATGTGATTTAAATAAACAAAGAACTACAGATCACTTCTTCAAAATCCTAAATTCAATCATATTCTACAAACATTTTCCCTATTTTTCAGCATCTATCACTAGAAGAGTATCACTTTTCGGTCATAGTACCTAGTTTCTTAAAACTTTTAAATGAATTAGGGCATTTATGGTGTTAGAGGTGCAAAGAGCAAAATAAATAATTTCAAACAAGGAAAAAGGACCAACTTACTGAAATAATATACAAAAATTTCATTCCACTATCTACTAGCACGCTGTTTGAAGATGTGGCAAAAGCCGACAAAGCAGACACAAAGTGAGGTGACAGAGGCAAGTTCTCATCAACTTCCATGGAGTCAAAAACAGCCTTTCTAGCCCTCCTAAAATTCAACTCCAGAACTTCCTCAAGATACGGACGCAAGAGCACCAGAAGCAACTTCGAGAGTTTCAACCCTTGTGATTCCAGCAATAAGCAGTAGTTAAGGCTGTCCTGAACACAAATGCTAGCTGCACGTAGTGCAGAAATTGTCTCTGAAGGTGGTGCATTTTCCTTCACCAAACGTACAAAAAATTCAATTTCCCACTCTGCCCACTGAACAACTCTATTGGTATAGACAGGATTGTCGCCAAATATCAAACCAGATTCTCTTGTTGTCAATGAGATCATAGAAAAGACAAGCCTAGACAGTGCGGCAGGAAATGTCTTTGGACAGGCAGAACATGAAGGAAGAAAAACCTCAATGTTTTTCTGCAGGCGGGAACCACGAGACTTCAGAAGTAATAATTGTGCTGAAGGACCTTTCCCAAGCTTAATTAAACCAGATAACGCCTTCTTTAGTTCATTAGCACTAACTGCAGGTAGTTCAGCAATCTCAGTAAGCTGATCCTCAAGCATTGCCTTCCTTTCTAGAAATGAAGACTTGTAGGACGATGATTCAGTTGAAGAATCTCCAGAGAAATTTCTCTCTTCAGCCTCTAAAGCCTCCAGTGCTTCTTCAACTTTATGTTCAGCCAAAAGAACATCGATTTTCTCCAGGAATTTTTTCTTGGGATCATCCATTTCTTCCTGAACATCATCGACCTTAGGGTCTAGTGGTGTGTCATTAGTATCAGCATTTTCCTGGTTCCACTCTTCCAGTTCACGACACACCCCAGTCATTAGATCCTGCACAATAATCCCTTGAGAAGAGATATGCTTTCGTAGCTCAACCAACTCGTGCTCCATTTCAACAACTTCTTCAGACATTCTACAATTACCATTACAATCAAACTTACTCAACCGAAATAAATAAAACAATAATTAGAAACTTTTCAACTTGATTTTCATTTATCATAAAAAGGTAAATAGGAACAGTTTTATTTGACCTCAAGAAAGCCAAGTATTTTGTGCGCCTATTCCCACATAAGTTTTCCACAGCATCTTTCAAATCCAAAAGCTCACAGCAAAGTTTTCTGATCCCCTGCATTACCAAAATGTCCAAAATTACATATAAAGAATATGCAAGATGTCAAATCAGGAAATCATGGCTGAAAACAGGTAAATGCATGCATGCTTGTAAAAGGACGAACTAGGGGCAGGAAAAACAAGGGAAAAATAGTTTTTTTTTTTTTTTTTTTCATATTTGTTCCCCATTTTCCCAGTGTTTAATCAATAAAGCATATAAAATAATAGAGAGATAAATTATCCATTTTTACTACGCCATCAAATAAATAAGTGATTTTGATAGATTCCACTGAGTGCGAAGAAACCCAAGCAATGAAATCCCTGGGAATACCTTTCTTTCTTAGTTCCAAGATAGAAAAACAAAGAAAACCAATCTATAATTTTTCCCTGAAATTTGGCTAGAACCCAAATTAAAGTAAAGAAATCCACAGTAAGAGAGAAAGTCGAGGTAGGGAAATGGGGAACAAAGCAGAAGAAAACCGAGAAGTTTGAATCCAAGATCTAAAATGCAAAAACATTTTAACAAAGAGTGGGAAACAATCAAACAAAAAGAAGACCTTTTCAGTATGGGATTGGTGAACAGAATCAATCTTGGACTGGGGAGTGATGCTCTCAATGGAAGGGAAGTCATCATCTTCTTCACTGCTCTCCATCATTCGATCAAAGAGTAAAACAGATAGTGTGAATTATTGGTTTTAATGAGAGAGTTTGAGAAGTAGCATCATATCATTTATCGCGAGGAGGGAGGGATGACTAAGGACCAAACTGCAAAAAGCAACATGTTAATATGCTGCTGCCTTTTGCTGCCACTTTCCAACATGTTTAGTCTTTAATCTCTTTACTTTTCTATCTATATTTTTTTTTATATCGGATATCAAATTAGTTTTTATTCTTTGAAATAATGAAATTTACCATAAAAATATACATTAAGTAAAGATAAATTAGTTTTTAAATCAGTGAGCCGTCTTAGCTCAGCCGGTAGAGCGCGTGGCTTTTAACCACGTGGTCGTGGGTTCGATTCCCACAGACGGCGAAAATTCTATAATTTTTCAGTTTTCCTTTACTCCATCATCATCATTGGTTGTCCTCGGTAAATTCCTTTACGGTAGCATGATTTTCTTTTTGGGTAAACTACAGCTGTAAGTCACTCAACTATAGGTTTATTTTGATTCATTTTGGTTAAATACGGTTAAAATTGACGTTTCAGTTAAAAATTAATATAATAAGAAATTTAATTCTCAAACTTTTATATTTTATATCAATTTAATCTTATTTTAAAAAATAATAACCCTCAACCATTCTTCATCTTTCCTCTGTTGTCATTGCTCCTCTTTCCTGTCTCCACCGTTGTATGCTTGTACTGTTACTGCCTATCAGTAACTTTTACGAGTCTATCAACAGCATTCAATGTTAGAAAATTTGGACATCACATATATAATAAAGATAATTACATGTTATTATTTACTATCATTATAGGTTAGCCCAAATTAAAAGTGATCTAATTTGGTTAGAATTTTATTGGGCTTTTAATTATTAAATAAAGTATGGGTCAAATATTTATAACATTAGCATATTAGTTCTAATCAAATTCTAATTAGCATATTAGTTCTAATCAAATTCTAATTAATGATATAAATATTAGGGTTATGGTTCCCAAATTATACAGAAGATATCTTTTCTAATATCCCATCATTAAGAAAGAGAGAGCAGATACTCTCTGAACTTCTTATGTGCTAATTTGGAAAATCAAATCCCCAAGATCCTGTAAAACTTCAAGAAATTCATGGATTCAGGTACGCTTCCGCATTTAGTTTTGTTCTTGATTTATTCTTGATGATTTGACATGACACATCCTGGTTTATTAAGTTGTATTTTTAGATTTATTTTATAAATCTAACAAGTGGCATCCAAGCCTCGCCATATCGAATCATTGGGAATTTATTCAGGTTCTTCATTTGAATAATTGATTCATGAAATTTCATTGCTTTTATATTTTGGATATATATGTTATTTTCTGAAGATTTATATTAAAGTTTTTTATTATCTTGAATTTATATTAAAAAAAATTGGGTGATTTTCGAATTAATAGATTCAATTATAAAGTTTAAAATATTTGTGTAATATTATTTTATACCAACGCTTTTAAGCTTTATTTGAAAATATTGCGATTTAGTTCCTATGTATTTGCAAGGCATGTGATTATTATTATTTTAATCCTATATGACATTTAAAAATATATATAGAAATATATATAGAGAAATTGATTCATATATATGTTTTATATATAAATATATAATATATGCATGCTTTGATTGGTTTAATGTTTTGGAAAATTATATACATACATATATATATATATATATATATATATATATATATATATATATATATGTTTATCTTTTAATTTGATTGAAAGATGAAATTAAGATAAATATTTTGGAACAAATAAATTCAGATTTTGGCTTTTAATTAAGGATGTCTAATATTTTAAATAAATTAGTTGAAACAAAATGCTGTCAAAGTGACCTCTTTTGTGTAGATTAGTTTATTTAAAATATCAAAATGATTATATGTTTTTGTGATTCATGCGTTTATTAATTGACCCAAAGGTACGTTAATATTTGGCAGAATTTCAACGACATCTGTGGTGATAAATAAGTGACAATTATAAGGTATTTTATGTGAGCAATAAGTTAGTCCAAAGATTAATTAATTATTTGACATAATTTATTGTCAATGTTTGATTGCTACAACAAGAGTACTGCTTACTGTTAATATTACTGTCCAAATACTTGATATTAATGTTTTGTTTGGTATCTTAAGATGAGATTAGCCATTATCCTGAATTTATTGTTTACTTATGAATATTGATGTGAGCTTATTTTTATTTTTTGTTCTCTATTCAACTAATTCATCTTCTGCTGCCACAATATCTGCTAATATAAATTCTATACCCATGCTTAATGGAACTAATTTTAAGGAATGGAAAAGGCACTTACTTATAGTGCTTGGCTGTATGGACATAGACCTTGCACTAAGGGAAGAACAACCTGTAACACCCTTCGCCCGCATCCGACAACGGGACGGGGTTCGAGGTGTTACCTGATTTTTACTAACACTTCCATACTAAACCGGGCCATGAAATCTCAAACAATTAAAAAAATTTCTTTTCACATGCAATCTGTCCCTTATATGGGCTCACGAGGCCCAAAACATACATCCGGGGTGGTTCGGGACCCAACCAAGAACTCATGAAAAACTTAGAAAATCTCATGCATCAAGGCTCCACACGCCCATGTGGCTTGGGACACGCCCGTGCCCTTAGCCCGTGTGCAACACTGACTTTAAAACACGGCCATGACACTCCCGTGGCCAGAAGCTGTGTCCTCCACACGGCTGAGACACACGACCGTGTCTCTACCCGTATGATCAAGACTTAGGCTAAATTTCCAAGCCTTTTTGTCATTCTTACATGCACACACATACACGATTTCAATGGCATTCTTAATTAGCTCGTTATTATACATTAGTTCCACCTACTCATGATAAATTAGTCTAGCTACATCACAAGACATTAACACCTATCATGGATAAATAGGCTTACAAGTAAAAATCATTATAAGCCACCTCACATGGCTATAATAAAAAATTAATATAAACGAATACCTTTGGCTAATCACAACAATAGTCATTATAGAAAAACTAAGTCACTATACATGCCACTCACATGAAAACATTTAACATATACATGCCAATACTCCAAGGATAGTGGCTCGATAGTGTGATGCTGCCTCCGACGATCTCCAACCTCCAAGCTAACCTGACAAAACTAAAAGAAATGGAAAGGAGGGAGTAAGCTTTACGCTTAGTAAGCTCGCATGAAAATAATAAGCAATGCGATAACATGCTATTTTCATATTCTTTCTATTTATTCAAATTTCAGCTAAGTTGTTTTCCCGAGTCATAGTCATTAAATTATTTATATTTGGAGCTACAGAAATCCAAATTAAGATCCGTAAATTTTCCCAGAAACTAGACTCATATCTCTTCTTACCATAAAATTTTCAGAATTTTTGGTCTAGCCAATAAGTATATTTTATTATTCAAATGCTCCTATGTTTCGCTGTTTGACAGCTTCGACCTTTCTTCACTAAAATTTATTTATCTCCTAGTACGAGACTACAATAATGTTTCCATCTCTTTCTACTAAAATTAGACTCATTGAGGATTTCATTCATATAAATTTTAACTCATAATTATTTTTTTACAATTTCTAGTGATTTTCCAAATTTGAGACAGGGGAGTCTGGAATCACTCCGACTCTGTCTCACAAGAATTCAAATATCTCATGATACAGAATTCTTTTGCTTTCACTGTTTCCTTTATGTGAAACTAGACTCATTAATCTTTAATTTCATTTATTATTAAGCTTCTAACTCAATTTCCACTATTTTTAATGGATTTTCAAATTCGAACCAATGATGCTGTCCAAATCTATTTTGGTACAATATAATGATCACTATCGTAAGATCATTTCCAACTATCATAAACTTACCATTTCATGGATCCCTTACCATTTTTCACAATGGAGCTCAATATAAAAGTCATTATTTCTCATGGCACACTTAGTCATACATTCCAAGTATAGGATAATTCCTTATCACATGCACTCAATCATCAAATTAGTCTCATGACAATGCACCATGTAAATTTGTCTTAGAAGAGCTCATCATTCAATATTTCCTTTTGTATATATATCTCATATTAATCCCATTGAGTTTCTAGGAAATCTTGATGGATTATCCATTTACCGTCAATTCATAAGAATGATCATTTCAGGTATGCACTCCCGAGAACCTCACATTTTACTGTGGGATTACTAATCCAGGCTAAATTCCCCGTATCGTAAACTCATAAGGTGATGTCGGGATTACCCGTCCAGGCTAAATCCCTTATAGCGACAAACACCCTTAATGAGCTCAGATCTGAATTACCAGTCCAGGCTAAATTTAGACCCTAATCGGATTACTCATCCGGGCTAAATCCTCAATGCACATATATTCTTCGAGAGGCTTGATCATTCAAGGAACACCCGTCCGAGCTAGATCCTTTTCATAATTGAGATCAACAGATTACCCGTCTGAGCTAAATTCTTTCTGCAACACATGCAGGATCTCGAATCGCATATAAATCGTGTTTTATCCATCGAATTCCCTTTTCAACCTCAATCAGGACATTTATCAACATATCATTGTCAAGGTTATATATTATGTATTTCATGCCATCAACAAAATGCAATTATTATGCATTCATAAATCATACAATTTATGTCATATCAATAGAGAATTACAATTCATGCATGGTATTACATTATTATTAACACACGAACTTACCTCGATCTAGAAACGATAATTTACCATTTTAGTCCATAACCTTGTATTTTCCTGATTTAAGCCCCGAATCTTGATTTCCTTGATCTATAATGTCACATTTAGCCTACTAATTAGTCACACTATTCATATGGGTCTAAAAATCATATTTTTACAAATTTGCATTTTGACCTCTAAACTTTTGCATATTTGCACTTTTTCCCCAAGGCTCAGAAATTAAACTTCATCCTATTTTCTTATGTTTTATGACATGCTGATCATTTTTCCCTTCTATGGCAACATCAAATTCTCACTCTAACATGTACTTATGAACATTAGGTATTTTTACCGATTATGCCGTTTTACTCATTTTCACGTAAAATCGCTTAGCAAAAGTCGTTTATCTAACACCCAACACTCATTTTCTACCATTAGACATCAAAATACATGCATATTACTCATGGGTAAATTTTTAAACATAAATCCTAGCTCAAAATAATGGTAGAAATGTGTAGATCATGTTACCGGGACTTAAAAAATGTAAAGAACGTTAAAAACGGAGTTCGGGATCACTTAAAAATAAGATTTGAAAGCTTGAAAACCCTAGCCATGGTGTTTTTCATGAGACATTCGGCCATGAGGAAGAAGATGAGCAAATTTGGCTTATTTTTTACTTTTTAATTCATTTAATTACCAATTTACTAAAATGCCCTTAATGAAAAACTTTTAAAAACCTATCATACCATGTCCATTTTTGTCCACAAACTCCAAAATGGTCTAATTCCATTTAAGGACCTTTAATTTAAAATTTCATAACAATTAGACACTTCTAATATGTAGAATTTAACTTTGGGACTTTTTACAATTTAGTCTTTTTGACCAAATTGAGTGGCCAAACGTCGAAATTTTCGAACGAAATTTTCACGAAATAATTCTATGAAATCGTAGACCATAAAAATATAATAAAAATAAAATTTTTTTCATCGAATTTGTGGTCCCGAAACCACTGTTCTGACTAGGCCCCAAATTAGGATGTTACACAACTTGCACCTCTTACTGCGGAAAGCACCCCTGATATTAAGAGGGAGTTTGAGAGGTGAGATCATTCAAATTGCATGAGTCTAATGATCATGAAACACAACATTCCAGAAGCCTTTAGGGGCACAGAATTTGAAGAGATTACTCAGGCCAAAGGTTTCCTTGATGAAATTGAGAAACGTTTTGCTAAAAACGATAAGGTTGAGATGACATCATTTTTGAATTCTCTGATGTCTATGAAGTATAAAGGTCAAGGAAACGTAAGGGAGTACATTATGGAGATGTTCCATACTGCTTCAAGACTTAAGGCACTTAAGATCGAGCTTTCTGAGGAATTGCTTGTTCTTATGGTTTTGGTATCGCTTCATGCACAGTTTAACCAATTTAAAATTAGTTATAACTGTCAAAAGGTGAAATGGACCCTAAATGAGCTCATTTCTCATTGTGTGCAAGAGGAAGAAAGGTCGAAGCATGATAAGTCTAAAAGTGCTCATTTGGTCAATACCCCTAAGGATAAGGGCAGGAAGAGAAAATATCAGAATGAAGCTGCTAAGGGTCCAGCTCAAAAGAAAAAACAACAAGCTACAGAGAGTTGTTTCTTTTGTAATAAGTCTGGACACGTAAAGAAAGATTGTACCAAATATCATGCTTGGCATGTAAAGAAAGGTATAATTCTTAATTTGGTCTATTTTGAGATTAATTTAGCTTCAGTACCTAAAAACACTTGGTGGATAGATTCTGGTGCTACTACTCACATAAGTGTTTCTATGCAGGGTTGCCTGAGTTATCGAAAGCCAAGTGATGGTGAAAGACACATCTTTGTGGGCAATGGAAAATCAGTAGAAGTGGAAGCAATTGGGTATTTTACGTTGTTATTAGGAACTAGTTTTTATTTGGATTTAAAAGACACTTTTGTTGTACCGTCATTTAGACGGAATTTAGTTTATGTTTCTTCGTTGGACAAATTTGGATATTATTGTTCATTCGAAAACAATCAATTTAATTTGTCTTTAAATTCAAATGTTATTAGAACTGGTCATTTAAATACCTATGTCAGCCTTTATTTGCTAGAAATAGTTGCATCCTATAATGAAACATTGCATGTGGAATCACGAGGTATTAAACGCAAATTAAATAAGGAAAATTCAGCATCATTATGGCATAGGCGCTTGGGTCATATCTCAAAAGTTAGAGTTGAACGCCTTGTGTCTGATGGTATTTTAGAGTCCCTTGACTTCACAAACTTTGATGTCTGTGTCGATTGCATTAAGGGAAAACAGACCAAAACCAAGAGATTGGGTGCAAACAGATCTTCAGACGTCTTAGAATTAATTCATACAGATATCTGTGGGTCATTCCCTACAGCATCCTGGAATGGTAAACAATATTTCATAATATTCATAGATGATTACTCACGTTATGGGTACTTATATCTTATTCATGAGAAATCTCAGTCTTTGGACGTGTTTAAAACTTATAAAGCTGAAGTTGAGAATCAACTCAACAAAAGGATTAAAAACGTCAGATCTAATCATGGTGGTGAGTACTACGGTAGATATGATGGCTCAGGTGAATAATGTCTAGGACCATTTACGAAATTCCTAGAGGAATGCGATATTGTCCCACAGTACACCATGCCAGGATCACCTAGTATGAATGGTGTAGCTGAAAGACAAAATAGAACTCTTAAAGATATGGTAATGAGCATAATTGCTCATTCTACCTTACCTGAATCCCTTTGAGGAGAAGCATTAAAGACAGCGGTTTACATTCTGAACAGAGTACCCAATAAAGCCGTTGCAAAAACACCTTATGAGCTTTGGACAGGTAAAAAGCCTAGTTTAAAGCACTTTCACATTTGGGGATGTCCAGTTGAGGCAAGGCCTTATAGGCCACATGAAAAGAAATTGGACTCTAAAAAAGTAAACAGCTACTTTATTGGTTATTCTGAGTTATGATCCCATAATAAGGAATATTTTTGAGACAGGAACTGCAACATTTTTTGAAGATATTGAGTTTGGGGGGAGAAATAAGGTTAGAGACATTGCTTTTAAGGAAGAATTGGATTCTAACTCAATTTTTACTATCACTTTTGATGATGTTCAGGTTCTTGTACCTATCATTGATCAAGAAGTGAATCCAGAACCTCTACAAGACAATGTTGAACAACTTCCCATTCAAAATAAGGTAATTGTTCCAGAAGAACAAACTCAACAACCTCAAGAACAGGTGCCATTAAGGAGGTCTACAAGAGAAAGGAGAAATGTTATTCCAGATGATTATATTGTATTTCTTCAAGAACATGAGAATGATAATAGAATGACGGAAGATGATCCAATCAACTTTCATCAAGCCATGAAAAGTTTTAATTCTCAAAAATGTATTGATGCCATGAAAGATGAGTATAAATCTATGCAAGACAATAAAGTTTGGGAACTTGTCCCACCTGAAGGTGCAAAACCAATTGGTTGTAAATGGATATTTAAAACCAAAAGGGATGCAAATGGTAATGTGGAGAGGTATAAAGGGCCTCTTGTAGCTAAAGGATATACTCAGAAAGAAGGTATTGATTTTACTGAGACTTTCTCTCCAGTTTCATCGAAAGAATCCTTCAGGATAATCATGGCGCTTGTTGCTCATTTTGATCTTAAGTTACATCAGATGGATGTTAAAACTGTGTTTCTTAATGGCGACATTGAAGAAACAATTTATATGTTGCAACCAGAAAATTTTGAGTCGAAAGACTCAAAGAATATGGTTTGCAAATTGACAAAATCCATCTATGGACTCAAACAAGCTTCCCGTCAATGGTACCACAAGTTTCATCAAATAATTGTTTTGTTTGGTTTTAAGACGAATATTGTTGATGATTGTGTGTATCACAAATTCAATGGGAGTAAGTACATATTTCTGGTTCTATATGTTGATGACATTTTGCTTGCCACTAATGATATAGGCTTATTACATGAAACCAAGAGGTTTTTATCCAAGCATTTTGAGATGAAAGATCTTGGGGACGCCTCTTTTGTTTTAGGAATTCAGCTACATAGAGATCGATCTCGAGGTATTCTTGGATTATCACAAAAGAGCTATATCGATAAAGTACTCAAAAGGTTTAGCATGCAGAGTTGTAGACCAGATGACACCCCTGTCGCTAAAGGAGACAAATTTAGTGTTGTTCAATGCCCTAAAAGTAACCTTAAAATTCAGGAAATGCAAAAGGTTCCCTATGCATCAGCTGTTGGGAGTTTAATGTATGCTCAAGTATGTACGCGTTCGGACATTGCATACATTGTTGGGATGTTAAGTAGATATTTAAGCAACCCGGGTATAGACCATTGGATATCAGCCAAAAGGGTTATGAGATATCTTCAGAGAATAAAAAATTACATGCTTACTTATAAGAGATCAGATCTTTTGGAGGTCGTAGGGTATTATGATTCTGATTTCGCTATATGCCAAGATAGTAGGAAATCTACATCAGGCTATATTTACTGTTAGCCGGAGGGGCTATATCTTGGAAAAGTGTCAAACAGACACTTGTAGCTTCATCCACTATGGTAGCAGAGTTTGTAGCATGCTATGAGGCATCAAACCATGAAATATGGTTGCGGAACTTTGTAACAGGGCTGCGCATTTTGGAAAATGTAGAAAGACCACTCAAATTATTTTGTCACAATAAGTCAGTAGTGATGTATTCCAATAACAACATGAGTCTATCTAAGTCAAAGCATATTGACATAAAGTTCGTAGTTGTAAAAGAAGAGTGCAAAATGGTCAAATATCCATAAAACACATTGGGACAAACTCTATGATAGCGGATCCACTCACAAAAGGTTTACCACCCAAGGTCTTTCATGAGCACACTGCTCACATAGGTGTTACATTGTTTGAGGATATCATAATTTAGTGGGAGTTTATATTTCAGACATTTATGTATTTGGTTATTTTTTGATCAGAAATGAAGTATTCAGTTTATTCACTCTGTTTATTATTTTGAAATTGACCTCACTTAAGTTTAAAGAGGACCAGTTGGAAATAGACATGTTTAGATCATATTGCATGTAATTTCCATGCTACACATCCATGCTTGATCTATGTCATTTGGTTGTGTCTATATATGTGATCATGGATGGATTTAGTTACGATATTTGTTACGAAAGTCGCCTTGGTTCTATGTTAACATAATTAATGGACGAGATTGTTCGGAATGCCTTTTGGATATGATAGTAAAATTTTGAGCTCATAAGGTTATATAATGACAAGTAATTATAAAGTAATTAGTATATATATGTGGTCCAAGTGGGGGATTGTTGGAAAATTTGGACATCACATATATAATAAAGGTAGTTACATGTTATTATTTACTATTATAATAGGTTAGCCCAAATTAAAAGTGATCTAATTTGGTTAGAATTTTATTGGGCTTTTAATTATTAAATAAAGTATGAGTCAAATATGTGTAGATACTCTTCTAATCAAATTCTAATTAATGATGGGCTAATTAGAATTTGATTAGAACTAATATGCTAAGGTTATAAATATTAGGGTTATGGTCCCCAAATTATACACAAGATACCTTTTCTAATATCCCATCATTAGGAAAGAGAGAGCAGATATTCTCTGAACTTCTTGTGTGCTAATTTGGAAGATCAAATCCCCAAGATCGGGTAAAACTTCAAGAAATTCATGGATTCAGGTATGCTTCCGCATCTAGTTTTATTCTTGATGATTTGACATGACACATTCTGATTTATTAAGTTGTATTTTTAGATTTATTTTATAAATCTAACATTCAAGCTCACGAAGAAGGCATACGGTCGAAACATACACCATATAAAAACACATGTTTCTTTCTTAATGATTAGAGAGAAGAATTAGAAGCCTCAGTGGTCTACTGTTTCCCTGATTTTGATGCATTTCAGAAGAATAAAAAATAAATTAAATAAAAATGGTAGAAAAAATATAGATTGAGAGTTGATATATATTTTTGCTAAACCAAACTATCACCCCCTTCTCATCTGCATTTTAGGTTCTTTTCTATTTTCGCCATCTTGTATTTGTTTCAGCTCTTTTATTTTTGTTTTTCTTTTTCTTTTTTTTGATCAATTTGCATTTCTTAGCTTCGGGTGTTAAAATGATTGGATCTTTATTTGAAGCTAGTTTGATTTTCAAGGAAAGAGAAGAGAGATGAAGTTGAATTTTTTTAAAAATTATAACTAAATTAATAAAATATGTAAAAGTTGAGACACCAGTTTTTCAATTGTTACATCACCTCCCATAAAATACTTATAGTCACTTAATGAAAAAAAAATCTCAATTAATTATGTTATCAATTTAAAATTCTTTATAATTTGATGAGAAAAAATGGACTATTGTTGTAGTTTACCCAGACCAGCAATTTGGATTCATAATAAACAAATTAGTTATTAATCATAAATTTAGAAACATGTAATATTATTAGTGTAACGGGCCAAATTTGTCCGGCCCCTTTGAAACCCAAAATAAAAACAAAAAATAAAAACCACAGTCCATTAAACCCAAAACATTACAAACCCAAACCCAAATTTAAAACCCAAAACCCAATTAACCCAACTAGCCCAGAATTACACCGGCCCAAATGGCCTAAAAATTTTTAGAACAGACGAAACCCTAGGGTTTTTCTCTCTTGCGCCACAACAGCAACCCCCAAGGCCCTTCCGTGCCTCCGTATGACTCAGCAGCACCACACCCACACCCTATACGCCAGCACAGCCTCCGTACGACGCCACGCACCTGTACCTGCAAAAGAAAACAAACACAGCAGCAAATACGAACAAAGAACAAATATTGTATTTTTTATTTCTTTTTATCATTTTTATATTTCTTCGGCTATAAAGCCAAGAAATTGGATCGATTGTAAAAGGTGGGGGGGACACGCATATTACGCAATAACAATCGAAAACAGAGAAGGAAAATTTCTTCAAAGGTGGTTCTTTTTTCGTTCTTACGCTTCCATTTTCTTTATTTTTCATTTTATTTTGAAATCTATCATAAAAAAGGGGTTTTTTTTTTACGAAGGTACTACGCAAACTAGATATAAAAAATATAGAGTATTTCACAAGTTTTTTTTTTAAAGGTGATTTTCTGCTTAATATTTGCTTGTAAATTTCAGCTGAACATTTTCATTCTTATTTTTCATTATTGAACTAGGAGTTAATAGGAAGAAAAGAATAAGGAATCTCACTTTTGAAACGGTCATTGATCTCACTTTGCTTCGTCAAACTTGAAGTATAAGAAGAGATCTTGAGGCCGAAGATCATCATTAGAGGGCCACGTCTGTTGGCTGTGATTTGAGGAAGAATCGGCGTTGTGTGAAGAAGGAAATCAAGCGGCGCCCTTCATCAATTTTGATGTTGAAAGTGGCGATTGAATGTGAGCAAACCCTTTGGGTTTTCTTTCCCCCTTTTCGTTTATCTTTGCTGAAATAAACTTTAAAAGCTTTTTTTTTTTTCACTTTTAAACAGCACCGTGAAACGACGATGTTCAAGGCATGGAATTGTAGCCTTGAAATCACGCCATTTAAGCTTGCCTGACCCGATCCAATTCCTCTCTCCCTAGAATCCGCGCCTTTTCGTGGAGAGGGATAATTTCGCCATGGATCCTTCTTCTTTCACGCTATCATTCAGTTAAATTATGTGCTTATTTCTTATTTGGACTGGTATTTTGAATGTATTTGTAATTGGACTCCTGCTTAATCAGAATGTTTTGGAGATCTAGAATATTTCCAGCATTGACCCTTATATGTTTACACGCATTATAGGAAGATGCATATTGATTTTGTAATTTTGTTTCAGTTTATTTTTTTTTTTTTTTCCCAATTCGTTTCACATGCATAGTTCCTTTTAAGTTCTTGATTGATTAATTATTTGGTTTTTCTTCCTTTGTGATTGTGTTTTTGGTTTTAAAATCGATGATTGTATTTTTAGCCTATCATTTTTACATTGTGCATAATGTTTTATATGGATATTTTGGTGCATTATCATATATATGTATATTATTAATCCCATCTTATTTTATAAATATAATTTCTTTTAAATTTACCCCCATAACTTATTATATTTTTATCATTTAAGTGGAAAAATTCCACATAGTTTACGTATTGTTTGAATTATGGTTAAACATACATTTAGTAATTATATTTAATTTACATGCATTATTAAAGCTATGTTTTTGTACATATATATATTTTTAACTTGTAATTAATTATGCTTTTTTATTATGTATATAATTTATGATAAAACTAGGTTAATATTATAATTCATATTTTAATTAAATGATCTTTTGACATATAATTATTTCTAACATTTTTTCACATGTATATGGCACATATTCAATTATTTTTACTATGGTACATGTTATTATTTTCATATAACTTTATGTAAATATTTTTCTATGTATATATATCTTCTTTTAAAATTATTTATGTATATAATATTTTTTAAGAACCCTTTTAAATCATATAATTTATTGTATTTCATATTATCCCATATTATCATTTTCAACTCAATTTTTGAAATGTGGTTTTATGAAATCCGAGTTTTACGATTAATTTCGTATTATTTCAAATCGAATTAATGCGTTTTAAGCTAGTTTCATAACTATTAAAGATCCCTTAAATGAAGGCGATGTGCGATATTTGGCAATTCGCGGAATCGTGCCCTAACGTGCTGGGTTACAATTTCTCATTTGCTTAAAACAATCAAATATCCCTTCAAAGTTTCACTCGTGTCTTCTAAAAATCCGTTAAAACGAAGGCAATATTTGGTGTTGCACAATCCGGGAATCATGCCCTATCGTGCTGGGTTGTGATTTCTTGTTTGCTCAAAACAATTGAATATTCCTTTAGATTTTCACTCATGTTTATAAAAAACCCTTTCAGAACAAAGGAGATGTTCGATGTTTGGCGATTTGAGAATCATACCCTATCGTGCTGGGTTGCGCTTTTTCATTTGTTCAAAACAATCGAAGATCCCTTCGGAATTTCACTCACATTTTCTAAAAACTCTTAAAAACGAAAGAAATGTTCGATGTTTGGCAACTCGGGGAATAGTGTCCTATCATGCTGGGTTGCAATCTCCCATTCGTTCAAAAATAATCGAATATCTCTTCGGAATTTAACTCGTATTTTCTAAGGCAAGGCAATGGTCAATGTTTGGCAATTCGAGGAATCGTGCCTCTTGTCTTTGGGTTTCGGTTTTCCGTTGAACTAAACAGTGAGCATCCTTTTGTGATTTTCAAATCAAAAACTTTCGGACGTCGAAACAAGAAGATTTTTGACAACCAACTCGGGTTATCCGAATGTTATTAAAAAGAACCACATTTTGAAAACATTTTTAATTTTAGACATAAGGACAGTATTTAATCGATTTGGTACCAATTCTGGGCATAGTGAGGGTGCTAATCCTTCCTCATACGTAACCGACTCCCGAGCCCGTTTTCTCATATTTTCGTAGACCGGAATCGTTGTTTTGGTAAACCAAAAATGTTTTATTAAAATAACCAAATTCTTAGGTGATCCGATCACACCAAAACAAAAAGATCGGTGGCGACTCCCATTTCTATTTTTTAAAAAGTAGATTCCCGTTTTTCTTTAAACTCGAAAAAGGGTGGTTTCGACAGCTTGGCGACTCCACTGGGGACTCGAGAGAGTCTAGCCATAAAATTGATCATTTATTGTCCTTTTGTCAAAGAAATTAAAAATTTGTTTTATCATAATTGCATTGGATTGTATGATCGTTTTGGTGTAGGTATTGTAGAATAATATTTGCATCGCATTGCATGACCACTATGGTCACACCTTCTAAGTGGGAGTAAGAAACTACGCTTTCGTGAGGTTTTCACCTCCGCATGGGCTAGTGGATTGCTTCCGGGGTACATCCGTACCTATGACTTCGTGAGATTTTCATCTCCGCATGGTCATAAGGAAATGTATCCCCTTGAACCGAACTCGGTCTATATGAGCCTATAATGGGTGAAGATCGAGGAATTTGCTGGTTCAGGTACCCTTACCCTAGAACTAAACCACATATAGTGAACCTAGGAACTTACCCTGGGTAGAGCCACTTCGAACCCCTAGTAATCACCTGATTAGGTACTTTGTTGGTTGTTTATTTCTGTACTAACGTGTTTTGTTTTATTTGTTCATGACTACATTGTATTACATCATCATAGGAAGGAGGTGTCGATCCATGTTCAATTGCTAAATAGAACAATTTGTCATAAGAAAACGAATTTCTTAATAACGCGGATTACAATACGGTTGTCCGAATTCGGTCCAAGTGAACAAGACAAAAGAAGGCTAACAATTCATGGAGGAAAACAAAACTTTACCCAAGAATTCAAGTTGATAAGGATTATCCAAAAGTCGTCGCGTCCCGACTTTCTTAAAGGAGTTAATCGACATTGAGAGGATAGTAATTCGCGGCCTGGATCAAGCAAAAGGAGCTAGTAGAGGCATGCATTGGAAGCTTGTGAGATTTGACTTTCACGAAGAAAGGGGATCAGTTCCCTCGCCAGAAATATGAAAGCAAGGCCGTATACATAATCCGTTTTATGAAAAAGAATTTGTTTTATAGAAAAGTTGTTCTAGGGGAATTGAATTCAAGATCAACATCTTTCTTTCCTTTGCATTCATCCCATGCATTGGCATTGCATTGCATCATGTGCATTGCATTGCATCATTTGCATTAGATTTTCCTAAAATGACCATAATTAAGTAAAATTATTTCAGAACCGACAAAAGTTATGGACCAAAGGTTGGAGAGAATGGAGAAAAGGCAAATACAGATGCAAGAGCAATTGATCAAAATTCAACAAGATATGCGAGAAATGCTAGAACTCCAAAGAGATATGATGAGCCAGTTAACCCCGTTACTGGCCGAAGAATTTGAAAAAAGGAGTGGCCCGGTGGTCAATAGGGAGGATGATAATATCGTCTATTCCCCAGGTTTTACCCTAATAAGCATCCCGATCCAGCCAGACATGCAAGGGGTACCCGCTGTTCTCAGACACCAATATCAGACGGATACATCAGCACTGTTGAGTTTCTCAATGGGATTAGGTTTTAACCCGAAAGATGATCAAGCCAAGCCAGTTGCTCTGGCAGAAACAAAGGCAAGGGGAAAGCAGACTTTAAAGGCCCCGAAGAAGAAGGAAAAGAAGGTAAATAGCATGAGTGGGTATAACAAGGGTCATTCGGAGCTGATTATAGCAGGCCGGCCAAAGTCAGTAACTACCAGCCATCAGGCCTCCTCAAGGCAAGAACCCAATCGAAGACCAAACTCAGAAAAACCCTAATACACGCCCATTCCAATCACGTATGGAGAGTTGTACCGCGTTCTGTTCGACACACATGTTGTATCCCCTTTTTACATAAAACCTATACAACCTCCGTACCCTAAATGGTATGACGCAAGCAGCCAATGTGAATACCATGCGGGAATCACGGGGCATTCCATCGAGAATTGTACTGCTTTTAAAAGGCTAATCGAAAGATTGATTAAATTGGGTATTGTGAATTTTAATAGTCCCTCTGGAGCGGAAAATCGGTTATCCGACCTTTCTGTTAAAGAGGCAGATGCTATGAGTTCCATACTGGATTGGGGCATGTGATTTAAGGGCACATCAAGCTCGGGACTCTAATACAAGGCCTGATATTGAGGAATTCAAACATCAATGACGTATCAGAAGAGGGAACTCGGGAGTAGACTTTTCCAAGCTTCTGACCTTACGTACTTAGAGTGTTTTAAACAATGGGACTGTGAAAAAGATCCTTGTGTTTTTTAGGGCTAATCTAGAGTAATATTCAAAACACTCTTGTTGCTTTAAGCCTAGAAGCAATAAGAATCCTTTGTGAATTAGGCTTATATCCAAAGTCTTTATTTCAATGAAATACATGTTTGTTATTATGTTCCTTTGTTCATTCCATTTCATACTGTACAAACGATTATTCATTTATCTTCATTCATGACCATACCATACAAATAATCATCCTTAGAATCATTTATTCTTGGGAATCTGCCTTCGTACCTTTAATAGGTCTCCAGACATCCATGACGTGAGCGACGCTATCACTAATTTTGAGTCTCGTTTTTGGGCAAGATATGTGTTTAGAGGGATCTCAGGACTTTGAAAATGATAGAGATCGTAGACTATCTCCTGATTTGTCAAAGATGGTAGAACAAGATGAAAAACTGATCCTACATTACGAAGGGTCAATGGACACTATGAACAAAGGGCAAAGATTGAAACCTGAGTCACTGCAAGGACAAAATGAATCGTCTTTGAGTTACTTCAAGAGATTCAAAGATGTTTTCACATGATCATGTCGAGATATATTTGAGATATTAAGATCTATGGATGATACAAAATACAGTGCCAGAAGTTCGCATGTTAAAGGTTTCATGGTAGCCACGCTAATCATGAGGTTTGGATATTATTGATCCGCTATGGAAGGGGGGTTACATTGGTCAAAGCCACATTCATTTCTTCACAGATTTTCTCTATATGAGGCAAGGATGTTATCAGGTCATTCTCATCAATTTATCTTGGCAGTCATTAATTACTTCACGAAGGGGGTGAGGGTCGCTTCATATGTCAATATTACAAGATCAATAGTCATCAAATTTCAAAAAAAAAAAAGAAAAAGAAAAAAGAAAAAAAGAGGTTGCTGACAAGTGATGTCAGAAAGGATCACTTTCAAAAATAACTGCACAATGTCAAAAGTTTGCAGTTTGTTCAAAGATCAGACACTATATCACAGTGCAGTAAAGGCATCCAAAAAGAAATACAAAAAAATTCAAAAATAAAAAAAGAAAAAGGAAAAGCAAACAATAGAACAAAAGCCATAACGAAAAATGACCGAGTCTTGTAAATATTGGCATAAAGAAGTTATCATTTACCCTCTATATTTTTCGAACGTCGGCCAGAACCTTCGCTGGGGCAATATATTATTCGATGGGATAGAAATGATTTAGAAAGAAAGATTTCTTTTGGTCAAGTCATAGCTGAAGTTGGATTAAGCAGAATGGAACTAACCCCGATATGATCAGTTGAATTTGAAGAAAGGAGGTTGAAAGCCATATGACATGGCCCAATGTACCAGAAATGAATGATACAAGCTTACATCGGGAAAGTTCTTCTTAGAGGACTCCATGAGGGAGACTGGCATTGAAAAGTTCCTTTTTACACAAAAGGACTCCGAGGAAAGTGAGAGGGCACGGCGAAAACCCTCAAATGATGCTTCGAGATCCTTAAAAAAAAAGAAAAAAAAAAAAAAAGAAAAGAAAAGAAAAGAAAGAAATAAAGAAGAAAAAGAAGAAAAGAAAATGAGAGGCCAAGGCGAAAACCCGCAAAGGGCGCCTTAGGACCAAAGGGGATTTGAGTTGAAAACCCGAAAAGGGCGGCTCAAATTTGAATCAAAGTGGGGCATACAGTAGTCTTGCTATGCTTGAATTGACAATGAAGAAGTATGATACGTCTTGAGGCATCGACAAAGTACCCCGGATCCCCTAAACACATATTGAGCTTAGAAAGGTCCTCAAGAAGTTGGTACAGAGAAGCTCAAGCTACGATATCTAGGGCACCTAGTTCCCATTTTGCTCATTTTGAATTTGTTATCTTTGATTACCTTATTCTTTTCAGGATACGTCTCAATAAACTTCCTTCTTATTGCATCGTTATCTTTGATTAACTTATTCATGTTGAGTTAATTTCCTTTTATTGTATTTGTAATTTTTGATTAATCTATTTATTTCGAGCTACCCTCCTAATCAATTCCCTTCTTGACCATTGTTTTGATCCTTTTCAATATTTTGCATTGAAATAATGATTAATGGACTAATAATACCTTCACAAAAGGGGTTCTGCATATTACTCTAGAAGCTCCTAAATAGCATAGGAACCTGAAACAGGACCATTATTTAGAACTCACCAAGCCTAAAGGTTGAAAATGTTTCTAAATTGCAACTATCTTTTTGAATTTTCTGTCAAAGATATCAGTTGAATGAAGAGGCAAGATATTTCGTCGGTGATACAACCTCGACAAATGACGAGCAATGTCAACCTAAGGGGGTTCATTCTCGAGAAAAGAAAAATGATACTCTGTATTCATGTAAATATCGAGCACATATAATGGGTCATTACACCCAGGGATTGGTGTAACAGATCAAATTGATTGAAGATGAAACAAATCCTATACCTTGAGTTGCAGTGGGTCGGATAAGCAAAAAACTCCATAAAGCTTGAGTGGGGCAAGCTTGTCGGGCGGATAAGATTGTTTCTTTGAGTCTTCTATTAAGAACGCCAGTCAAACAAGACGACAAGATAATACGTCAACAATAAAACCTCGTTGAACGACGAGTACTATCAAATCAAGCATTAAAAATGACATTTTGCATTCATACAAATATCATTCATACACATCTACCTAGGAGCATTTGGCTCATTCGAGTTATGGCATCCTAATCATTAGGCATGAACTCATACGCATTATACAGTTTAAGTCCTTCAAAGGACAATGAAGATTGATGTGCCTTAATCCCCTAAGCGGTAGGGTAACAGGCTAAAGCATAGCAGATTTGGCGTCTCTGTATTGGCGGAGAGCAGATCAAAGATTTCAAATTTGGCATCTCTGTATTGGCGGAGAGCAGATCAAAGATAGCAGATTTGGCATCTCTGTATTGGCGGAGAGCAGATCGAAGATAGCAGATTTGGCGTCTCTGTATTGGCGAAGAGTAGATCAAAGATAGCAGATTTGGCATCTCTGTATTGGCGGAGAGCAGATCGAAGATAGCAGATTTGGCGTCTCTGTATTGGCGGAGAGCAGATCGAAGATAGCAGATTTGGCGTCTCTGTATTGGCGGAGAGCAAATCGAAGACAGCAGATTTGGCGTCTCTGTAGTGGCGGAGAGCAGATCGAAGACAACAGATTTGGCATCTCTGTAGTGGCGGAGAGCAGATCGAAGATAGCAGATTTGGCGTCTCTGTATTAGCGGAGAGCAGATCGAAGATTTCAGATTTGGCATCTCTCAGATTGGCGGAGAGCGAGATCAAATATAGCAGATTTGGCATCTGTATTATTGGAGAGAGCGGATCGAAGATAGCAGATTTGGCGTCTCTGTATTAGCGGAGAGCAGATCGAAGATTTCAGATTTGGCATCTCTGTATTGGCGGAGAGCAGATCAAATATAGCAGATTTGGCATCTCTGTATTGGCGGAGAGCAGATCGAAGATAGCAGATTTGGCGTCTCTGTATTGGCGGAGAGCAGATCGAAGATTTTAGATTTGGCATCTCTGTATTGGCAGAGAGCAGATCAAAGATTTTAGATTTGGCATCTTTGTATTGACGGAGAGCAGATCGAGGATTTTAGATTTGGCATCTCTGTATTGGCGGAGAGCAGATCAAAGATAGCAGATTTGGCGTCTCTGTAGTGGCGGAGAGCAGATCGAAGATAACAAATTTGGCATCTTTGTAGTGGCGGAGAGCAGATCGAAGATAATGATTTGCGTCTCTCAGAGCGGCGGAGAGCGAGATCAAAGATAATGATTTGGCATCTCTCAGTAGTGGCGAGAGTAGATCGAAGATAGCGATTTGGCATCTCTATATTGGCGAGAGAGCGGATCGAAGATTTGGTTGGCATCTCCGTAGAAGGGCAGAGAGCAGATCGAAGACAACAGATTTGGCATCTCTGTAGTGGCGGAGAGCAGATCGAAGATAGCAGATTTGGCGTCTCTGTAGTGGCAGAGAGTAGATCGAAGACAAGATGATTTGGCATCCCTGTATCAGGCGGGGAGCAGATCGAAGACATAGTTGATTTGGCTATCACATGTTTACGTTGAAGCAAGTCTAAGATAACAGATTTGGCATCTCTATAGCTGCGGAGAGCAGATCGAAGACAAGATGATTTGGCATCTCTGTATCAGACAGAGAGCAGATCGAAGACAGTGAATCTAGGCTTCTTGATATTACAGCGAAGCAAATTTAAGCCACCATCCTAGCTCCCTAAAATTGTGGTGGAATAGGCCGAAGATTGCACATCTCGTCTCCAGTGGAGCAGGTCAAAGGATACTTGAAGAAAAGAAGCGCCAAGAGGATTTGAGACTCAAAGAGTCCCAAACAAATTTGGCCCTTTTATGGTCTTTGCTCTATTCTTGTTGCACAACAATGAGCAAAGAGGGGCAGCTGTAACGGGCCAAATTTGCCTGGCCCCTTTGAAACCCAAAATAAAAACAAAAAATAAAAACCACAGTCCATTAAACCCAAAACATTACAAACCCAAACCCAAATTTAAAACCCAAAACCCAATTAACCCAACTAGCCCAGAATTACACCGACCCAAATGGCTTAAAAATTTTTAGAACAGACGAAACCCTAGGGCTTTTCTCTCTTGCGCCGCAACAGCAACCCCCAAGGCCCCTCCGTGCCTCCGTATGACTCAGCAGCACCACACCCACACCCTATATAGCCAAAGACAGCCCACGACCTCACGTGCACATGCACTTTGTACTGCAAAAGAAAACAAACACAGCAGCAAATACGAACAAAGAACAAATATTGTATTTTTTATTTCTTTTTATCATTTTTATATTTCTTCGGCTATAAAGCCAAGGAATTGGATCGATTGTAAAAGGTGGGGGGGACACGCATATTACGCAATAACAATCGAATACAGAGAAGGAAAATTTCTTCAAAGGTGGTTCTTTTTTCGTTCTTACGCTTCCATTTTCTTTATTTTTCATTTTATTTTGAAATCTATCATAAAAAAGGGGGGTTTTTTTTTTACGAAGGTACTACGCAAACTAGATATAAAAAATATAGAGTATTTCACAAGTTTTTTTTTAAAAGGTGATTTTCTGCTTAATATTTGCTTGTAAATTTCAGCTGAACATTTTCATTCTTATTTTTCATTATTGAACTAGGAGTTATAGGAAGAAAAGAATAAGGAATCTCACTTTTGAAACGGTCATTGTTCTCACTTTGCTTCGTCAAACTTGAAGTATAAGAAGAGATCTTGAGGCCGAAGATCATCATTAGAGGGCCACGTCTGTTGGCTGTGATTTGAGGAAGAATCGGCGTTGTGTGAAGAAGGAAATCAAGCGGCGCCCTTCATCAATTTTGATGTTGAAAGTGGCGATTGAATGTGAGCAAACCCTTTGGGTTTTCTTTCCCCCTTTTCGTTTATCTCTGCTGAAATAAACTTTAAAAGCTTTTTTTTTTTTTTTCACTTTTAAACAGCACCGTGAAACGACGATGTTCAAGGCATGGAATTGTAGCCTTGAAATCACGCCATTTAAGCTTGCCTGACCCGATCCAATTCCTCTCTCCCTAGAATCCGCGCCTTTTCGTGGAGAGGGATAATTTCGCCATGGATCCTTCTTCTTTCACGCTATCATTCAGTTAAATTATGTGCTTATTTCTTATTTGGGTGGTATTTTGAATGTATTTGTAATTGGACTCGCGCTAATCGAAATATTTTGGAGATCTAGAATATTTTCAGCATTGACCCTTATATGTTTACACGCATTATAGGAAGATGCATATTGATTTTGTAATTTTGTTTGATTTATTTTTATTTTTTTCCCAATTCGTTTCACATGCATAGTTCCTTTTAAGTTCTTGATTGATTAATTATTTGGTTTTTCTTCCTTTGACGATTGTGTTTTTGGTTTTAAAATCAGTACTGTATTTTTAGCCTATCATTTTTACATTGTGCATAATGTTTTATATGGATATTTTGGTGCATTATCATATATATGTATATTATTAATCCCATCTTATTTTATAAATATAATTTCTTTTAAATTTACCCCCATAACTTATTATATTTTTATCATTTAAGTGGAAAAATTCCACATAGTTTACATATTGTTTGAATTATGGTTAAACATACATTTAGTAATTATATTTAATTTACATGCATTATTAAAGCTATGTTTTTTTGTACATATATATATTTTTTAACTTGTAATTAATTGCGTTTTTTTATTATGTATATAATTTATGATAAAACTAGGTTAATATTATAATTCATATTTTAATTAAATGATCTTTTGACATATAATTATTTCTAACATTTTTTCACATGTATATGGCACATATTCAATTATTTTTACTATGGTACATGTTATTATTTTCATATAACTTTATGTAAATATTTTTCTATGTATATATATCTTCTTTTAAAATTATTTATGTATATAATATTTTTTAAGAACCCTTTTAAATCATATAATTTATTGTATTTCATATTATCCCATATTATCATTTTCAACTCAATTTTTGAAATGTGGTTTTATGAAATCCGAGTTTTACGATTAATTTCGTATTATTTCAAACCGAATTAATGCGTTTTAAGCTAATTTCATAACTATTAAAGATCCCTTAAACGAAGGCGATGTGCGATATTTGGCAATTCGCGGAATCGTGCCCTAACGTGCTGGGTTACAATTTCTCGTTTGCTTAAAACAATCAAATATCCCTTCAAAGTTTCACTCGTGTCTTCTAAAAATCTGTTAAAACGAAGGCAATATTCGGTGTTGCACAATCCGGGAATCATGCCCTATCGTGCTGGGATGTGATTTCTTGTTTGCTCAAAACAATTGAATATTCCTTTAGATTTTCACTCATGTTTATAAAAAACCCTTTCAGAACGAAGGAGATGTTCGATGTTTGGCGATTTGAGAATCATACCCTATCGTGCTGGGTTGCGCTTTTTCATTTGTTCAAAACAATCGAAGATCCCTTCGGAATTTCACTCACATTTTCTAAAAACTCTTAAAAACGAAAGAAATGTTCGATGTTTGGCAACTCGGGGAATAGTGTCCTATCATGCTGGGTTGCAATCTCCCATTCGTTCAAAAATAATCGAATATCTCTTCGGAATTTAACTCGTATTTTCTAAGGCAAGGCAATGGTCAATGTTTGGCAATTCGAGGAATCGTGCCCTACTGTGCTGGGTTTCGGTTTTCCGTTGAACTAAACAGTGAGCATCCTTTTGTGATTTTCAAATCAAAAACTTTCGGACGTCGAAACAAGAAGATTTTTGACAACCAACTCGGGTTATCCGAATGTTATTAAAAAGAACCACATTTCGAAAACATTTTTAATTTTAGACATAAGGACAGTATTTAATCGATTTGGTACCAATTTTGGGCGTAGTGAGGGTGCTAATCCTTCCTCATACGTAACCGACTCCCGAGCCCGTTTTCTCATATTTTCGTAGACTAGAATCGTTGTTTTGGTAAACCAAAAATGTTTTATTAAAATAACCAAATTCTTAGGTGATCCGATCACACCAAAACAAAAAGATCGGTGGCGACTCCCATTTCTATTTTTTAAAAAGTCGATTCCCATTTTTCTTTAAACTCGAAAAAGGGTGGTTTCGACAATTAGAAATAAATTATATATTTTATCAAAAAAATCTGTAGTTAAAAAAATATAATTTAAATTATATAAAAGTTCATGCAACACACCAAAAACAAACGAAATCGGTAGCTATGGATCATAACTTTTTTACTCTGAAAATATATCTCAATTATTATAAATAATTATTAAAGATATATCGCAACGTGAATTTATAATATTGAAAAAAATATTATCTAATGAAAACAAAAATCAAGTAACTATATCTATAATATATATACATATAGACAGACGAGAATATTACTAAATTCATTAAAAATAATTATAATATTTAATTTTAGAATTTTAAGTTAAAAAATTTGAAGTAAAATAGAAATTATAATAATTATAATGTAATAGAAGTTATGATAATTATAAATTTAAAAATAATTAGAATTTAAATTACAATTACTCGAATAGAATTGTAAGAATAAAATATAGGAAACAATTTGTGATAATTAAAATTATAATTTAATATTAGGTTTAGTTCTATTAATTAATTATTATTTTAAATAATGTTACTTTGCTGTAATTACATAAAGTAAAATCATAGTGCGTTCAAAATGTTAAAAAACTTTAATTTATTATTTGAAACTTTTTTATCATAATATTTGAATTAATAAGTTAATATATTCTAATTATATGTAATAATTTGAATAATAAATATTATTTTAAGTTAATTATTAAAAATTTCTTTTAAAAAATAATTAAATATTAAATGCATAAAATTACATGCAACATATGTGGCATTAGAAGCTAGTATATATAAAAGCACAATTTGCCCTTTATTTTCCATATATAATAATCCTAAATTTATATTTTTTAAAAATTATAATTTAATAGAATTGTTAATTACACATTTAGAAAAAAATTTTAATCAAAAAAGCTGTGATAATGTTAAAATAGAATTATTAGTTAATAAATCTTTAACGTAAAAAATTGTACTTTTATTGAAGTTGAAATGCAATTATTTGCGTTATAAAGCAAACAAGTATTCATATTGATGGAATATGATACCATCAAAGAAGAAGATGAAGACTAAGAACATTAAAATCATTTGTAATATTATCAATATTTATTTTTAAATTAAATTAAATTTTAGTAATTTCATTTTAATTGTTTTTATGAAGTTGGATTTTTTAATTATTAATTAATCTTATATTTTAACTTAGTCATTGTTTGATAATTCTTTGAAAAAATAAATCAATTGAAAGTTAATAATTTTAGTGATTTAATTTTTTTAAAAAAATAATAAAAAAACAAATGATAAAATTGTGGAAAATTTTCCTTAAACTCAATTATATTCAAGAATTCAAGGAAACCTATTTTATACTATTTTTAGTAATTAAAACACAATATTTGAAAATTTAATTAAAAATATAAAATAACTAGTATATATAAAAGTATGAGTTTGAAAAACTTTTAAACTAACAAAAGTACCATTTATTGTTAATTTTATTACTAAATTCACATTAGAATAATAAGTTATTGCTATTTTTATGTGATGACAATAAAAGTAAAATTAATTGAATATTAATTAATATGATAGTATATTAATGTGAAATTAATTAACGTGGTTATATCTTTTAAAAGTTTTACTTAAAAATGTTCACTTTCGATTGCTAGACTATGGGTATTTTGGATGGTCTATCACTTATACAAGAAAAGCAAGGCAATAAAATGTTGATACAAACAGATAGTTTGGAAGCTATTAAAGCTATTCAAGTTTCGGATTTAACGCCATCGAGATCAATACTAATCAAGCGAATTCATCATATCCTAAAGAATGCAGGGAATTGGGTAATTTAGTACATCCCTAGGGAAGAAAATATAAAAGCTGATAGAATGGCCAAAATAGCTTTTAATAAGGAGGAATGGTTGCAATTGTTTGGGGACAATCATTTTGATTTAGTTTAATTTATTGTACTTTCTTTTCACAAAAAAAATATAATATATTATTAATTAATTAAGTTATAAATCTATAAAACCATTAAATATAATTAGATAAATTAGAAATAATAAAAATATAAGTTTTTTTAATTAAATAAATATAATTTGTATATGTAAAAATGATTTTGTTTGAACAATCTCATCATATGTTCTATTTAACACAATAACTATAAGTACCCATAACCTTTCTCAACCCATAAATAGGAAGATAATGTGCTTTAGCGCATTTGAACCCACATCTTTTTTGTATTGGCAATAATGCTCGTGCCAATCGAATTAAGACTCAATCGACTAAATATAATTTTATTTCAAATATGATAATAGTTAATAATGTTAAAATCAATTTTTATAATTAATATAAAATAAATGTTTGAGATTAACATTATATATAAAAAGATAATATCAATATTATTAGCAATCTAATCTATAATGTATAAATTTATTTATTAATAATATTTTTATTATCAATGTAATAATTATCATCACTTAATTAGGCTTTGGATCTTTTTTAAATTGCACTTATTATTGTAGATTAATTATCATTTAATTCATGTTACTGTTATATACTAATTAAAAATAATATTTAGCACTATAAATATATGCATTAGCAAGCTAATTTCATTCAAAATAACATTTAAAGAATTACTAGAAAAAGTCATATTTTAATATTATTTAATATGTTTTGTTTTCATCACCAAAATATGTACTATTTTCATTCTTATTTGAGATGTTTAGTTATTATTATTTGATATTTGATAGTATTTACATAATTGTTAACGTTGTTTACAATATTGTGAAATATTATGTTAAAGGTAATAAGTATTAAAGTAATGGGTTTTTTTTTTTTTAGGTTAAATTTTGACTCATATTCAAATGGCAAGTTATTTTCTCTAGTTACTTTATATTTTACTATAGATTGTTCCTCACATTTTTTTTATTTCCATTACTTTTAAAATATTGAAATTATTATGCCATTCTCAATTAATTTTCAAAATTAATCAACTTTTATTATAAATTTGACCAATTTTTATTTAATTAGTAAATATAGATTTTAAAATTAAAAAATACATAAAATCACGTATAATGCACGTGCCCGTGATATGAAAACTAGTAAAAATATAAAAACTGGAATGAATATTATATGATAAATATTGAAAATTGATAAATATAATGAAGTTTATTGAGGATGAATTATCAATTTATAATAGTAAATACAAGATAAATTAGTTAAAATTTTATGGTTAAAATATGCTTGAAGTATCTATACTTTTAGTATGTTTAGAATTTAGTCTTTATATTTTTATTTCTAGGAATTTAATCATTCTCCTTTTCAGATTTCAAAATTTGCATTCAACTGTTTGCACCATTAAAGTTCTTCCATTAAATTTGATGGTGTGACATTTTGAATTAAAATAAATACGCATTTAATAATGGTGTAACAACAATGGTGTTGAAATAAACCTGAAATTAATAGAAAATTTTTAATTGTATCAACAATTGAATTTGCATTTCTAAATTTAAAAAGTAAAAAGACTAAATTCTAAATGTATGAAAAATGTAGAGTTGTAACATATTTTAACCAAATTTTAGATAAAGAAAAAAGTAATCTAATCAAATATATATAATATATAATGTTGATAATGCAAATAAAATCATGATTCTTGAGGATTTAGTGGAGATATTGTTATGGGTTTTTTACAAAATTGTTCATATATTTTTACCGTTTTATCCTTCTGTTACTAGTATAAATAGATGGTTGATTTTTTTATTTTTTACACCCAACAAAAACATAACCCTCTCTGAAAATATTTTTCTTTGTTGCTCTCTATTCGATATTTCTTTATAAAATTAGAGACTGTGATGCTTCCAAAATTTTTTGAGAATTGTTCCTATTGTGATTTCTCGAGAAGAGTAACATCAATTGAGTTCAATCCTTCAATAATTCGGGTGTACGAATATTGAAGGATTGTGTTAACATTGAGGGGCGATGTCCACAACACAATTACATCGGTCAGGGCAAATTTATTTCTAAAGTAGTGAATTTACCACGGCACAATAATTTCTAATTCCAAATTTAATTATTTAATTTTCACAACCAATACTAAGAGATTTTTTTTTTCAGTATTAATAGAAATCAATTTTTGTATTAAAAAAAGTGAATCTAAAATTTTCTAAAATCAAAATTAATTTCTTCAGCATATTATTTGAAAAAAAGTTGTAAAATTATTTGAAAATGTATAGTTATTTATTTGTTTGATTAAAAGTGAAATTGTTTCCCTCAAATTGAGAGAGTGTTTGTCATAAAATATTGACAAAGTGTCCATTATGATTCTTCTCTAATTTTTTCTCACCATACCAACAGCGATATTATTGGTTGAATATAATATTAAATTAACGGTTGGACTCATTAATGAAAATGAATAATATTTCTCAAATATTTCAAAAAATGTTCACTATAAAAAATATTTCCAAAAGCATTTACCAAAAAATTCCAAAACAATTTTAATGTATTATTTTGAAATGATAATATTAAATAAGTACAAATAATTGAACATAAAAGAATTGTTATCTATTTTAAATAATAAATTATAATTATTGTTAAAATAGTACGTTAAATAAAATAATTGATTCCAAATTAAAATGTATTTTGTTTTAGAATTTATATTATTATTATTTGGTTCTGGAATCAATTGTTTTATAGTTATATTATTGGATACATTTATATTATTATTTTGACATGGTAACAATAATCAAATTTTACTTAAACAATATTATAACATTGCAAAAAAAATGGAAATAAATATTAACTATGACAGTAAATTGTTTTTTTTTTTAATTTTCAAATTGTAACTTGCTAATTACAATTACAAAAAAGGAAAGAAATTAAAATTTCAATAATATTACAATTTTGTTAAATCCAACGTAAGAGGTGGGATATGGAACCTAAAATTTATTAAACAACCCAACATAATTGGAAATTTATTCTTCCTTTTTAGAAAAGCAATCGAGACTAAAACATGAATTTACCCAAAGTTTTGTGAAATTTTACCTCCAATTTTTTTAAATACTGTTGAAATTTATCAAAAATAGAATTAAATACTTAAATATACTTAAAATATATATTTTAACATTGTCTAATGTTGGTAATGCAAAGTCCCACCGCATCATGCACCACAAATGAGTCATTGTGGGACAATTTCACCGAGTAGCATGTTTTGACTAATTGTCCTCTTTGAAGATAGAATTTCTTACGACGCTCAAATGGGTGAAATTTTTTAATTAGACCGTGTACTTTGAAATCCAATGATGTTTTCCGTAGCAGTTCGAGGGGTTGGTTTGCTTTTGGCCATGCTTCATTTGTCTTGCTTTTCTTCTTCGGACACATTTGGCATGGTGCTAAAACCCTGTTCAGAGATTTTTTTCTAGTATTGATCCAGATTTGGATGCTCAAATGGAATTTGGAGCATTCCAAAAACTTGGAGATCCAACTAAAAGAAGACAAGTAGTCTGATGCAAGATTGCTTTGTTATTTTTCCTTTCTACTTCTATTTGTGATTTGCCATAGGCTGCTGGAAAAATCTTGATTTAAATCACTGCTTTTTCTTTGATTCTTGTTCTTTCTTTATTTTATTCAAGAGATGATTCCAAATAAATAGGTACGGAAGCTATAATTGTAAATCATGATCAAATTTATAGAAGCATTGGTTTATACATTCCTCTTAGTATCTACTTTAAGGATAATTTTGTATCGCATGATAGCCACAAGAGTCGATTCAATTATCATATGATCATAAGAAAATTCTGCTTACTTTCAAGAAGTCTCCTCAGTGAAATCCACATGACAATGTCTACCTTTGAGCAAGTTCATTTCATGCCATCATAAGAGACCATTGATGGAGGTCGTAGGTCTTGTTTCCGCTCAATATTTTAGAAAACATGCTAGGTATTAATTTCTGGTTTCAATCATGTATGATCAATAAGTGTATGACAAATACATGTGGCATTCTTTCCTAAACTATAGAGTATGCTTATCCTATGTATGCATGACATGCTATGTCAATTTTATAATTTTTCACATTCAATTATTCACAAGAGTCAATCAAACAATTTTGATTCTCCACAGTTTTTCTTTTAAAGGAAAAACCGAAGAAGTGAATGTGAACCGTGCACTAGGTAAGTTCCTAGGAAAGGGAGGTGAGTCGTATTTGACCACTTAAAAACCAAGTCTTTCCTTTGCTAGATCCAATCATAGACATGCACATTCTTATTACCACATTTCTCACAGTAATCGAATAATCTAAAGAAGTGAATGGAACAATACAACACATGTATTTTCTCATTACCACACTTTTTATCTTTGATAGATTATGTAACACCCTAAACCCGGCCTAGACGTTATGGCCGGATCCGACGTGCCACATCGAAACGTTCAAAATATTTTATATTGTTGATCTAGAAAAAAACTTACTTAGTGTTTTAAAAGATAATTTCGTTATAGGTTAAAGTGAATGGAAGTCATGCACTGTAGGATTCAAGAAAAGAGGAGGTGAGTCAATTAGACTGCTTAAGTACCTAGCTCTTCCATGATCCAATCCTAGACATGCTCACATCCATTGCCACACTTTAAGCTTATTACTTGTCCACGAACAACAAATTAAGTTTTAAGTCTATTTAAAATATTTATTTCCTTTGAAAACATTTACGTTGCGGAAGCTTTACTCGCTTATCGTGATATTTTAAAAAAATAAGTAACTTTTATAAAACGCGCCCTAGAGCTAACCTATTTAATGACCCAAAATATTAAGAATAATAAAAAGAGCGGCCTTATTACAACTTTAACCAGAATAAAAATAATCAAAATAATAAATGCGAAACTTATTTTAAAGAAAACAAAACTTAATCTTCGTGGCCACTCTGAATCCCGCCCAGCCCCAAGTCCATCGATCTAAGGCTCACTGCAAAGATGGGAAAAAGGGTGAGTTTGGAAAACTCGGTGTGTAAAGTATCCCAAACAGAGCCCAAATCGGTTCAAGCTTTTCTTGGGCCTAAGCCCTATTCAGAAATCAAAGTTAACTGGGCCTTAGCCCATATCAATATTAATCTGGGCCATAGCCCCTTACAGTAACAGAGTATACTGGGCCTAGCCCATATCAGTATCAATCTAGGCCGCAGCCCTATTACAAGTCGAGATATATTGGGCCTTGCCCATATCAACACTGATTGGGCCCATTTCAATACTGGTTGGCCCATAACAAAACGATCTCATATGATTAATGCATGATAACCCCATCCAACCTGCACTTGCCTCCTTCCATCCCTACACTTCACTGTGGGAATAAATCACCCACGCCATCCCTACACTTACGGTGTTGTTAGCACCGATTACGGCAGACTAACTATAATCTGCAGCAAAGTCGCTTATATCGTAATATGTGGCACACCACCACAGAAGCAGGTTCTTCCTCCATAACAAAACCCAACCCCATGCGGTATGACATGTATGCGAGAATATATATAATTAACAAGGCATGCTTGAAAGACAATGATTATAGCTTAATAACGCTTATTTACCCTCGAGGCGTAATAGTAAACTTACCCCTCGGGGGTATTACGATAATTCTATCTTATAGAGTAATTTTATCGGTCTTTTTAGGGTTTACGTACATATTCTAACCATTAACACATTAACAGAAGCACTTACGGAACATTTTTACCGAATTGGGCCCGTTGGCCCACTAACCCGTTTTCGGCCCATTAAGCCTAAATATACCGAAGTGCACGAAATTGCGCACTCTGCAATCATACTGCTTGCGATTATCAAAATTAACAACCAAACCACCTCACAAGCACTCGCACGCTCGCAAGTTCATAAATACCGGCTTTTCGGCTTTTGCCGATCTAGTCTATGAGTGGGTGTCATTTACACACCTGATTTATAATGGTACGTTGGCGAGATCCACACACGAACTGCCTACAATTGGATTACTAACATGTTAATCTAAATATCAAAATCAAACTACGTATTTAACCTCTTACCATATTCGGCCAACACAGCCTTAGATCCCAGAGTTATTTACCTTTTTGCGAAATATGGGTTAAATCCAAATATCCAACGAAAGCAGATCTTCAAGCCCCTTTTTTCTGACGCCCCCTTGTCCACGCTAATGCTTATACAATGAAAAGAAAAAGACACCAACACCCTTAGTCCAAACGTTAGCCACCCTTTAAAGGGTTTGGCTTTTATCTTAAACCATGAATAACTAACGAAAGTGATTCAAATACTTACCAATCGTTGTTCGTCCAAGAGAGTGTTCTTATCTATGATTCTAATCCCGATCTACCGTAGTCGGAAGAGACAAGTTCAAGTAGCCAATGATTCGGCTTCCTACACATGCAGATATGAAGGTTTTTTGGCTTTTGAAAGAAAAAGGAAAATGATAGAAATTGGCTATAGCAAGATTCAGCTTTTGAGAAATAATAAAGAAAGGAAAATAAGGGAAAAGATAAAAAGAAAGGAGTATGGTTTCAACCAAAGGTGTAATCGGCAACCAATATTTGAGAAGAAAAAGTTGTTTTAGAAAGAATTTGGCTTGAGGAAAGAAAATAGAAAAGGAGAGAATTGGTTCAGCTTTTGGAAAAAATAGAAAAGAATAAGAGCAAAAGAAATAAGATTAGATTAGAAAAAAATAAGGTCCTTTTCCAATTTTAATTCCTTCCTTATCTTCTCAATTCAAGGCTAAATTCTAATTTAATTCAAACTCTCCACTCAGCCGACTCAATCCAATGCGGTCAAACTCTGACTCTTCCCTACGTGAGCAGCAAAATTCCAAACCTTGCGTGCGCAAACTGCAACTCGAATCCCAGACCTCCGTCCGCCTTGTACCTTCGCCCAAGCTGCTGGCCACTGCACCACGCTTTCTTTTTTACTAGTATATGGTTACATTTAATTATAAACCTTACCTGCTGAAGCTTTGATCCGCTTAAAAATAAAAGAGAATTTCGCCCTTCACGCTACTTAAACCTGCGACCTTCTAACCCCACACTCACGTTGCTTGCCACTGCACCAAAGCTCCTTTCATGGCATACTCCTCTCACATTTACTTTTAACCTTTACCCACTTTATTTCTGGTTTGCTAAAAATAAAACAGAATTCACCTTCCCCTAGAATCGAACCCATAACCTCCTGGCAGGCCTAACACGCTGCTGCCCTGAACAGTTAATAAGGCCTACCTGCAACAGCCCTTGGTTTTTCTAAAATAAAAACTCACATTTGCGCACGCAGGGAATCGAACCCCTGCTCCCTTCCTACTGCTTAACACGCCTAACCACTAGGCCAGACTCCTCCTTATGTCCAATTTTAGCCCAACTTATTAATAAACCCTAATGTCCAGATCCCCTAAAGAAGCAAAAATAATTATTTTTGCTAGATTCTTGGATCGAATTTTTCCCACACTTTAAATACTTCTAAATTTATTTAAAAACTAAATTTAAACACCACATTAATAATAATATCTTCTATATTTTTAAATAATAATAATAATAACCATAACAATGAAAATTTTTAAATACAATAATATATATATATATATTTTTTCTATATAATAATAATAATAATTTTCATAAAAAAAATTTCAAACATACTTACAGTAATATTTTTCTAATAATAATAATTTTATCTCATAATACTAATTAAAATTTCATAAAAATTTAAAGTATCCGTAATAAAATATAGTGAAAATTTTCTAGTAGTAAAAATTCTTTCTTATACGATAATAATTAAAACTTCTTAATTATTCAGGTTTTCTTCTATCCGAATCCCAGACTCAAAGCCCAACTCTTCTAGGCCCAATTTTTGGGGCGTTATAGATTAGCTGTGGGTCATTTCATATATATATATATATATCACAATTATATCATAAATAATTATTAAACAAATATATAAAGAGGTAAATAATAAAATAAAATTGTCAGCCAAGGTTTCCATGGTTCTATTTCTAGAAAATAAATGAAAAACAAAAATTATATAGTTTTTCATCACAAGACATTCCTTGTGTCTTCGACCACCATCGCTTCATCTTCTCCTTATCATGGACTCCTTTTTAGAAAAATTACATTTATGTCTTATATTTGTTTCCAACTTACAAGAATTTTAAAAATAAAAATAAACTTACGTGGAGATAATAGTCCACGGTCTATTTCCTAAGAACCACAACCTTAGTAAAAAATAATAATTATATAGAATATATATATATATATATATATATATATATATAATATTGCATTCTTTCACATACATTCCCCTAAAAATGTGAACAATTACAAGAATGTCACATCTTAACCCTTAGCTGTTGAGTTACTTAAATATTATGAGAGCAATGTTAGCTCGTCTGAGTTTGGTTGAGGACGGAGGACTATTGGCTGAATTACAAGTAAAGCTGATTTGGGTGGAGCAGATTCGAGCTAAGCAATTGAACTAGTCGTTAGTTCAACGTATGTAACATATTGACTCGAACAAGAATTCTGATTTTAGCTTGAATAGCGATAATGTGTTATGCTTCAAAGGCTGGATTTGTGTACCCAATGGCAAAGAATTAAAGCATTCGATCCTGCAGGAGGCACATAGTAGTCCCTATACTATGTATCCTAGTGAGAACAAGATGTACCTGGGATTTTTTGAGACTTTATTAGTGGCCCGGACTGAAACGGGAGGTGGTCACTTTTATATCTCACTGTCTAATGTGTTAGAAGGTTAAGGCTGAACATCAGTTGCACTTTGAATTGCTTCAGCCAGTTAAGATTCCATAGCAGAAATGAGAGCGGGTAACAATGGATTTTGTTACGGGGTTACCTTTAACTCCGGCTAAGAAAGATTCAATTTGGGTCATTATTGATCGGTTGACCAAGTCAGACCATTTCATTCCTATCCGAACAGATTATTCCTTATAGAAGTTAGCCAAACTGTACATCGCTAAAATTGTGAGACTTCACAGAATTTTGGTCTCAATCATTTCTGACAGAGATCCGGGATTTACGTCTCAGTTCTAGAAGAAACTCCATGAGGCTTTAGGCACTCGACTTAATTTCAGTACTGTGTATCACTTTTAGTCCGACGAACAGCCAGAGCGAGTTATCCAAATCCTAGAAGATATGTTTCGGGATTGTGTAGTAGATTTCAGGGGTAGCTGAGAGGAATACCTACCTTTGGTGGAGTTCGCATACAACAATAGTTTTTAGTCTAGTATTCAAATGGCACCCTACGAGGCTTTATATGATCGTAGGTGCCGTACTCCGTTATGTTGGACGGAGTTAAGTGAACGTCGAATATTGGGTCCTGAATTGGTTTCTGAAACTGAGAGCACTGTGAAAGTAATTTAAGATCGACTAAAAGCCGCATCTGATCGACAAAAGTCTTATGCAGATTTAAAAAGAAAGGATATTGAGTTTTCGGTTAGAGATCAGGTGTTTCTAAAGGTATTACCTTGGAAAAATGTCATCCGATTTGGACGCAAGGGCAAAGTAAGCCCGAGGTTTATTGGGCCTTACTGTATCTTAAGGCATGTTGGACCCATCACATACTAATTAGAATTACTGCTGGAGCTAGATCAAATTCATAATGTATTTCATGTCACGATGTTGAGACGGTATCGATCGGATCCATCGCATATTGTTACTATTGACGAGATCGAGTTGTAACCAGACTTAACATTTGAAGAAGAGCCTGTCTAGATCTTGGAATGTGACATTAAGATGCTGAGGAGGAAAACTATTCCTCCAGTGAAAGTTCTATGGTGGAACCACGGTACTGAGGAAGCCACATGGGAATTGAAAGAATCAATTCAATGACTGTATCTGTATCTGTTTGATTCAGTTAAAATTTCGAGGCCGAAATTTCTTTTAGGGAGAGAGAGTTGTAATGCTCCAAAACTTTAAGACTTTAATTGTGAGATTCGACAGTGATTAAAATTCTGTATCTGTGGTAATGTGCTTTGCTTTTTTGTTTAAGGTTTGGAGTTTGAGTTGCATTACTAAAAGTTTTGTTATTTTAAAACAACCCTTATCCATGTGCTAGGTGGTTAAGCATCTGTCTATATTCTGTCTAGTTCCAAGTTTGAATCCCGCCGTGCATATTAAGAAATATAATTTTTTTGCAAATGCCGGAAGGGGTGGTGGTTAACTTAATTATTCTATCGTTCTTTTATTTTTTTCTTTCTTTCTTCTAAAATTTTAGTTCTTTGTTTTTCCGTTATTTCCTCTTTTATTTTTCTTTTTTTGACAATTGATCTTTATGTGAATCGGGAAGTCTTATTGCCTATGAGGTCGATATTATGTAAGTTCTGTTGTGACTTCTTTTCGTTTGTGATTTTCGTTGTGTTAATATTATTTTTCCGTTGAAACGAGATTTTGCTCGTTTATTTGACGTTCGGTTAAACGCTCGATCAGTTATGTTGTTTAGGCAAGGATATCACAAGAGACATTAATCTGCCGTATTAGTTTGATTTCTCTTGTTTCGTACGAGATGGTGTGTAAATTGGAATAGAATTGCGTCAAATCTTTCGATATGATTTTAGCGGTAGGTTAATTTTGCTTAGTGTTGGAATTGATAGCGTAATTGATTGTGGAATGATTAATTAGGTTCCGGGTAGTCTCCGTATTGTTTCCCTATTAAAACGAAATCAGGCGTTTATCGAAAACCTCAATTTTGCAAGTTTCAAGTCGCCGAAAATGGTGGCTGTCGACGCTACACGGGTAGGCACACGTGCATGTAACTAGGCTGTGTAACTCACTATTCATCGACTTGGGACCATACAGGCTGGCACACGGGCGTATGTCTAGGCCTTGTGTGGCCATGATAGTGTAAGATTCACACGGGCATGTGTCTAGGCCGTGTAACTCACTGTTTGTTACTTAGGACCACATGGGTAAGCACACAGGCGTGCGCTGAGGCCGTGTGAGTCACACGAGTACAGATACGACCGTGTGTCCAAGCTGTGTAACTCTCTATTTACAAGTTAGAACCATATGGGCAGAGGGCATAGGCGTGTTTCCAGGTCGTGTGAGTCACACGGGTAAGGACACGATCACATGTCTAGGCCGTCTGGCATTATAAGAGAGGCCCGAAACCCATTTTTTAGGCTGTAAATGTGGTTAATGAATGATAATAATCTCCCCAGCATATGAATGATCTAAATTTGATTGAATGAGAACTCTCTAATACTTTGTAATAGACATTTGAATATTATAAATGTAAGTATATCATGGATAATTGTACTATACATTTGCATGGGTTGGGATATTATGAAGAAGGAAGTAATCTGCTCTGAATCAGTGGCTAAGCCACTATGTAAATAATTCCAATTCTGGCACTTTGACGCATTATGATCTAGTAGCTAAGCTGTGTTACTGTAAACGTGTCAAGTAGACATTTTGTGGTGTGTAGGGATGGATGGACATTAAATGTCCTTAACAGTGTGTTGGAAAGGTTAAAGATGTGTGTAGCGGATGGGGTTTAGGATTATCTACATCTGAACCATAAATGATCTGCAACATATATATATGAATTTGAATATATATAAATATCTATATAAAACTGATCTACTTTGAGCCTAAACCGTAAATGATTCTGTACCGAATCGAATCTCTGAATTTGAAATTATTTTACAAATGAATACTGATTGAATAAACTTAAATTTCTTTTACGCACTGAGTTCACAACTCATTTTTGTTTTCGGTTAGATTTCAGGTAATCCCCAATCTTGAACGGGTCAGTGTAGCAGATACTCAGTCAAGCATTTACTTTTCTTTAAGTAGTATATTAGGATTTCGGTAAACCATAATAGTATGAATTTAGGAGATTATATACTTAACTAGTTTTATGATGAATGAGTTATGAAACGTGGTTTAACTTTGTTGTGATTTGTGTGACAATTGATAATTGATAAGGTAACTCTCTAAACTTAGGCTGGACGTCTAGGTCGGGTTTAGGGTGTTACATTATCAAGTATTAATCAAATAAGATGAAAAGAAAGATTCGGTCTTGGTTTACACAATAAACGTAACACAACCTGACTCTTAATACCAATTGTTGGAAGCTTTGAAAATGACTTTCTTGCACAACGAAAAATTAGAATTTTGAAAACTGACCCGGTTTGTGATATTTATAGCAATAAACCTTAGACCAAAATTGTACTTGTGTTTTCAAATAAGAGAATCCTTAATGTTTTCTGCCTTTCAACCAAATGACCTTCTCGCTATTCTCGCACCACGAACTGCTTCAAATGTGGGCTTGAATCAATTGAATCAAAACACAGAACTAGAAAAAAATTTCCTTTTGGGTGAAAATGAAAATTCTCTTCTATAATAAAAACTGGTAAAATTTTTATTCTGAAAAATATATTTTATAATTTGAGAACAAATTCTCTTTATTTTTCGGCAGGATAACAATCTCTCAAAAGTTATGGTAATAGCTTTACTGGTACCATCTATTTATAGGAAGATAAGATAGAATCCTTGTAGAGTTGTAGAGGTTTATTTTAAATAGAAAAACAACATCCTACTTAGAGTATGGGAGGGGTGAGCGACTCACCATTTTATTTCTACTAGGGTTGCTGCCCTTTCATGTTATATAATGGGGCTTGGGCCTCTCTCATATTGGGTCTAATTACGAGTACTTCTTGGGCTTTTTTAACCTAGAACTCTGTAATGTGATCCAACCATATTCAATTTTTCTATTTCCCAAAATAAACTTTAATATTTACATATTAAATATTTTTCTCATCCCAATTTTAATCTAATAAAATTTTGACGATTTTACCCTCGGTAAAATTTTGAGAAAATTCGTTCAATATGTCACAACTCAACATGTTCAGTATGACCGAATGATTTATTTTCATTTTCGGGCTTCAAAACAGTCTAAAAACATAAACTCATTATTCCATTATTTTTTAAGTAATCCTATATAGGATTACAAATTTTTATTTTTATTTTCATTTCCATTTCTATTTTTAGAAACCTACATTCATTTCCAAATGATTTCATTTCTCCATTTCGGAGAAAACCATAATCATTCCTGAATGTTTCCCATTTCTCTTTTTCTATTCATCCGGTTCATTTTTATTCAAACTTGCAATTCATTTTTAGTTTCAACAAGCTAGCGGAATGACTGATTGGACATATGTAGTTCTGACTCAAATGATTTATAATTAAGTTTCAAATTTTCGCCTATTAATTATAAACTTATTTAGTGATGAAGTCATTCCACTATAGTATCGTGACTGAGCTCTCTTCAACAACGTACCATTACGAAAACAACTACTTAATGCTCACCTAATGACCTTGTCATAGATGTGTTACCTTCATATGATATCATTGATCTCTTTGAGATAATATTCACTCTCCCAATATGATCCTATTTTATCTCATGGTAACCATTAAATCTTCCTTCATGAAAAGACAATCACTATCAAATAGTGATCAAATCATCCATCACAAAGATGGATGACTCGTGACTACGTTTACTTTTCATCAACCATGCAATGCCAATGAGAGGGTATTATTTACCAATGTCTTGGGCTATGAATTCCACTGTTTTGAATAATGCTACATATTACAAAAGTCGTACACCTAACGCACCAGCTTTCGATTCCTTATCTATTTGAACTCAGGCTTTTACTTTCACCAAAATGTATGAATCACGCATACATAGTCCGCCATCCACTTCAGATTTAGGTATGTCACACTATGAACATTACACGTGGATAAATCTATAAAAGGATTCAGGATCTATTTTGCTTGAGTCCTGTCCCATGTATTTTCAGTCTATTCAATCACATCTATGTCTCTATCTTCTGGGAGTCATTCGCTCCGATGCCCAAGACAAGATACCTTCCCAATTGGACTTGATAGATGACATATTAGTTTTTCAATTGATTTTCTCATTTCCTATTAGACTAAATACATAATTAGGTTCGTCTACTAATACAAGCTATCTTTTTGTACTATGATCCGACCACCTAATACCGTTTAGTATTAGTTAAACATTTAGACAACCAATGAGCAACATTTGCTTCTATTTTGCTTTGTGTGAAAAAAATCATATGAGAACAATTATACAAAGTATATTAATGTAATCATTGAGTTTTTTTATTAAATATTGATAAAAATACTACACTTAAGGCACTAGATCCAACAAGTTTGGTTTCCTGTGAACGTTAATGGTTTTGTTTTGCAGTAGTATATTTCCAACACTCTACAAATTCTTTTAATGTCACATATTTTTTTGAATATATTATTTGTCAATTACTTTATTTTAATTTATTTAAATTGAGTATATTTAAACAATTACATGGGTTAATTTAATATATTTTAATTAATATAATATATACAATCATCCTGTACCTCGCTTGAATAAAAAACACTAATATTATATAAAAGAATGAACAATAACAAAGAAAGAAACTTTGAGTTCTAACTTTGCTTCTTTAGGTTGGATGTGTCATTTAAGATTGTTTTAATGTTTAAAATTGTTTATTCAACTAAATCAATAGTTTGACGTTTTATATTAATTTATAACAATTAAACATGTATCAGTTCTTTGGAAATATATAAATATTTTAGGAAACAAAAAAATACATTTAGTATTCTTTTTGGTAGAAAAGGAGAAAGATTGTAACGCCCCGAATTTGGGCCTAGAAGTATTAGGTCTTGAGCATGAGAGCAGTTGGGAAGATGCTCATAAATATTTGGTTGTGCAAGAAAATGACACAAATGTATGTTTGGCTTAGTGGTTGTGTGCTCTAGAAGAGTCTGGGACGTCATGGGTTTAAGCCTTGGCTTCCACGAAATTTTGCTTTTTAAGGATAAAACTCCTATCTTTGGCCAGTAGGGTTATAAGTAAAATTTGTTAAAAGCATGACAGAATAGGCATGCTGGTCTAGTGGATAGTGGCATGTGGAGTGTGCTAGTGGTTTGAGGTTTGAATCCCTGCTTGTGCAAATGGAGATTATTTTTACTGATGGCTATGGGAGGTAGTAGAGTTTGACCGAAACACTGCAGAGTGGAGTGGGGTTTGAATTGGTCATGGAGGGATTTGAGGAGAGATTTTAGGAGGAAATCGTGGGGATTTGTGGTTGGAAAAGAGTTGGTGTCGAATGAGAATTGTAAGCACTCAATGCTTTCGGGTTTTGGAGAGGAGTAGAGAGTGGTGCCGTTTGTGATCTCCCAACACTCAAAATTCGGCTTTGAGACTAGCAAGTGCTCTTCATTTCGGAAGCTACCCCTTTGTTATTGATTTCATTTTTGTCTGAGGCTGATTACTACTTAGACCATTTGGGTATTTTATTTTTCTGATTTTTCTTTCAGCTTTCTTCTCTCCCTCACTTTTCTTCTCTTAATTTTCTTTACCTTTTTCAAACCTTCATGCTTCCTCTTTATCAATTGGTCATTAGCATTTACCTTTTCTTTTGTCTTTGACCAAATATATCTACTCTTTCCCACTAATTTCTGTTGTTTCGGTTCTTTTCTCCTTCCGTGTGTTGGGTTAGCCGAATATTTCCCCTCTACTCATTTATTTTGTTTTCGGCTAGTAAGGGTTCTCTGTCGAATCGGTAAGTACTCTTGGTTTACTCTTGTTTCTCTCCTTCGTTGTGGTCTTTTCTTCTAACATCTTCCTGTGTTGCCGATTCATGATAAAGGTACAAGCGTTTCGGCTCTTGTGTGGGTATAGGCCGATGTCTTCTATCAACCGTTCTTAGTGCTACATAGTGGTAAGTTGTCGCTCTTTCAGTTCTAGTTATTTTCGTTTATGGTGATAGTTAAAGAGATTAAGATACAATGCAAGTTGTACCAAGGATTTGGTGATCACTGGTTTAAAGAGGGACTATATCATACTTGCTTAACCAAGGTAAGAAGTATGTACCATATTGGGGATTAAGTGTTAATAAGAGGGTGTTTAACCCTAGCGGTTAAAAGACTGATATTGGGTCATGTTTGAATCTAAGTTGGTGTACGTAGAGATTTGCGTTATTCTTGTAAACAAGTGAGTAATCACTGTCTTAACCGTAAATCGGCAAAAGCCAAAAAATAAGACTGTTGATGCCACATGGGCGTGCGATCGTTCATATGGTAACCCCAAACGCATAAACGTGGATACTGGATTACGAGAGGCCACCATGGGTGATCTCATGGGCATAGGCCGTTTTGGGCCATGTTTGACCGAAATACCCTATAGGGTAAAATGACCGAAATACCACTATAGGGTAAAATGACCAAAATACCCCCATAGGGTAAAATGACAAAAATACCCCCATGGGGTAAAACGACCAAAATACCCTTGTATGGTAAAATGACCGAAATACCACCAAAGGGTAAAATGACCGAAATACCCCTGTAGGGTAAAATGACTGTAATACCCTTGTAAGGTAAAATGATTGATTTTCCCTGTAATATGTATGATTGTATTTGAGCATGCCACGTTATATGTATGTTGCATCCATGTAAGATATTATGATACGATGCATAACATGTTGTATGGGGTTGGGATTGTTATTTTTGGAGGAAGTGTATTGTACTGATATGATCGCACGGGTCGCCCAAGACGACTATGGATCTAAGGTTACACGGGTCGTGTAACACCCCAAACCCGGCCCAGATGTTACGATCGAATTCAGCGTGTCACATCAAAGCGTTACTAGAAAAAGACGTGTTTTATCTAAAATCTTTCTTAGTGTTTAAAGGATATCTTCGTTATAGATTAAAGTGAATGAAAGCTGTGCACCATGTAGGATGCCAGAAAAGAGGAGGTGAGTCTATTAGACTGCTTAAGTACCAAGCTCTCCACGGATCCAATCCTAGACATGTACACCACCATTGCCACACTTTAACTGAGTGATTGTTCATGGAAAACCAATTCGTTTAAAACCATTTGAAAAGGTTATTAATTTTGAAAACATTTTCGTTGCGAAAGCTTTGCTTTGTTTCGCAATATTTTAAAATCAAGTAACCTTTTTAAAACGCGCCCTAGAGCTATTCAATTTCAAATAATTAAAAATAATTAAAGCGGCCTTATTACAACTTAAAACCCAAAAACATAAAAGAAATAATCTAAAATAAAAGTGAGGGTATAAATGCTTATTTTAAACAGTCCACATGGCCACTCTGAATCCCTCTAGCTCCAAGTCCACCGATCTAAGGCTCACTTGTAAAGATGGGAAAAAGGGGGTGAGTTTGGAAAACTCATTGTGTAAAATAAACCCAACTAGAGCCTATATCGGTTTAAGCTTTACTGGGCCTAACCCTTATTTAAAAATCAGAGTTAACTGGGCCTTAGCCCATATCAATATTAATCTGGGCCATAGCCCCTTACAGTATCAGAGTACACTAGGCCTAGCCCATATCAACGTAGTTGGGCCCATTTCAAAACAGTCTCATATGATTAACGCAAGATAACCCTATCCAACCCTGCACTTGCCTCCGTCCATCCTTACACTTCTTGTGGGGAATAAATCACCCACCCCATCCCTACACTTACAGTGTTAGCACCGGTTGCGGCACTAACTATAATCCGCAGGAAAGCTGCTTATATCAGAATATGTGGCACAACCACCAGAACGGGTTCTTCCTCCATAACAAAACCAAACCCCATGCAGTATGACATGTATGCAGAATATATATAATTAACAAGGCATGCTTCAGAAAGGCAGTCAGATTATAGCGTAAGAACAATTATTTACCCTCGAGGGGCATAATCATAAACTTACCCCTTCAGGGGTATTACGGTAATTATACCTTACAGAGGTATTTCAGTAATTTTATCAGTCTTTTTAGGGTTTCATACCCATTACAGTTATTAACGTGTCTTCAGAATACTTACCGGACGTTTTTACAGAAATAAGCCCGTTAGCCCATTACCCAATTTCAGCCTATCGAAGCCCAAATTCACCGAGGTGCACGAAATTGCGCACTTTGTAATCTTACCATTGAAGTTACCAAAATTATCAATACAAACAATCCCACGAGCGCTCGTACGCTCGCAAGTTCTTGAAATGCCGGCTTTTCGGCATTTCGGGTTTTCAGCTTTTGCCGATCTAGTCTACTAGTGGGTGTCGTTTACACACCTACTTTACGACGAAACGTTGACAAGATCCACACACGAGCAGCCTTTATCGATCTCAACTACCAGATCTAGATGCTCTAATAGTGTCAACCCTCTATGCTCCTTGATTGCTTGTCCTTAAATCCACACGAGGATCTACTTGCCAGAAACATTCCGAAGTACCTTCCTATTCCAGATTTGTTGTAGATCAAATCCCCAAAATATAAGGAGAGAACAGATCTAGTGATTCGGCTTTTGGAACTTATTTTTAGGCATGCTTATTTCGGTTTAAGAAGAAAATAGAAGAATAACAAAGAAAAAGAATAGAGGATTCGGCTAAGGAGTAAAGTCGGCTATCACGTAGTGTGGTTCGACTTTTCGAAGGGTAATCGGTTAGCAATGGTTTGAGAGAGATCGGTGGAAGAAAAAAGAAAACGGAAAGAATTTTAAGAATAGCAATAAAAGATTTAGGCTTCGGCGAAGAAAAGAAAGATAGGTCATGTCGAAACCTGCTTTTAAAAAATGGGTTTTTAAAAAAACGAAAACAGGAGTCGCCACCAATCTTTTAAAGTGTGATTGGATCACTTTATAAAATGTTTTGGTCTACAAAGTTACGAGAAAATAGGTTCGGGAGTCGGTTACGTTCGAGGAAGGATTAGCACCCTCGTAACGCCCAAAATTGGTACCAAATTGAATAATTTTGTCTTAATGTCAGAATTTTAAAAGAATTTAAAAGTGAGATTTCCTTTAAACCGTAATAATTCAAATTAAAAAAGAATCGAGATTTATTCGCTTTGAAGGAGTATAAATATCACATCCAACATAATTGGACACGATATTTTTAAACTTTCGTAGCTGAAATCATCTTATGATTTGTAAAACTCGCTTAAAAGGATATTTTAGATATTTAGACAAACGGGAAATTGCAACCCAGCATGTTTGGGCACTACTTCCTGAATTCCCAAATATCAAAATATTGCCTCACTTTTTAAAATTCCTTTTTGAATTAAATGAAATATATCTTTTGGTTTTAAAAGTAATGATGTGTTTTGTATTAGGAATTAAATAAATCTAATTACAATATGCATGTTTTATCATTTCATGCAAATGTAGTATAGAAAACAGTAATAATGACATAAATTATACAATATACATTATCACTTTATGCATATATCATCATAAATAACATAAATGTTCATACATTATTATTCCATGCAAAACACCATATAATGCGTAATAAATACAACAAATATAAATTGCAATATACATACATGATAATGTCTTATGCAAATCACCATAAATAATTAATTTCATGCTAATATACAAAATAAATGATATGTAAAATTTAACCAATATCAAAATAAGTGAAAACCAAAGATAAATAAGTAAATCAAAATGTATAAAATAAAAATTAAATAGAAACAAGATTTTTTAAAAAAATATGTTGAATAATATAAGAATGATGAAAGAGAACCCCTTTTTTTAAAAAATGATACATACATATGAGTTATATTATAGGGTATAATAACTACATATAAAAATGTACTAAGTATTAATATTATATTTATTTTTAAAATTTTGGAAATGTATATAAATAATAAACAATAAAATAGTGCATGTTTTATAATAAAATAAAGGTAATGTAAGGAAATATAGTATAATATATAGTGTATAACATAATTTATAATTAAAAATATAAAAATATAAATTATAATATAAAAATATATAATATAATGTATATATAATTTATAAATAAAAATATAAAAATATAAATTATAATATAAAAATATATAATATAATATAATGTATATAATATAATATATAAAAAATATTATGATATATAGTAAAATATAATATGTAATAAATATATATAAATAGGATATAATGAAATATAATATGATAAGGGATATATAAAATAATAATAATAATATAATAATTATTCTACATATAAAAATATAGTAAAATAAATAGTATATAATATATAACATATAAAAAAACAGAATAAATATTATATATATATATATATAATAAAATATATAATAAATTTTTTTTTAAAAATATAATAATAATATAATGAATAATATATACTATTTTATATAACTAATATTTAAAAAGAATAATATATAAAGTATTTAAAATAAAAAGGATTAAAATTGAATTTAATTAAGATATCTAGGGCTTAATTTGCAAAATAATAAAAAATCTTGGACTTAATTAAAACACAAACTAAAAATCGAGGGACTCATTGGGTAATTAAACCCTAATCCCAAAACTACGTCGTTTTTTGGAACTGATTTTAAAAGGGCGCTAGGATTAAATTGAAATAAATATAAAATATTAGGGCTAAATTAAAATAAAAACTAAATAAAATTTAAAAATTTAAAAACACGGAAGGGTTGATTGGGCAATTTACCCATTTTACAAAAACACGCGGATCCTCCCCAGGTAAATGGGTCAACGCGCGGGTCCTCTTCCTAATACGGTGTCGTTTTAGTGCTTATCGAATTAAGCAAAACGACACCCTTTTTGTTGGATTATATAAGCCAAAACTTAAGCCTAAAACTCATTTAGCAATCAGTTTTTTTAAAAAAAACTTTAAAATCCTCTGAAAGAGGAGAAAAGGGGGCTCTCCGGCCCCGACCTCAGGCCTGCGGCCACTGGACTGCGAGCACCCACGCGCTGTATGCGCCGCCGTATACGGCGGTTGGAAGGCTAAAGCCTTCGTTCCTCTCGACAAATCGCAGGTAATCTTTTCTTCCTTTTAAACTTAACTGTTTTCTTTTTTAAAAAATAATTTATATGCGTTGAACAGAGACTAAAACGATATAGCAAAATCACCTTTAAGTAAACAAGTACTTCATATATCTTCTGCAAATATGCGTGTATATCTTTTTGTATATCTCTCAAAAAATCGGTCCTTTACATCGTATTTGATTCAGGCTTTTATAGCCACTGTTTACAACATATTTTGGTAAGAATAATTTCCTTCAATTTCTTCCTATTTTGTATGCTGCTTTTCTTTCATTTGTGTGCAGGTGAGCGAGGAAAATCCGGCGATGATCGTGCTGGTGATGATGACAGACTAGGCATTGACTGCGCCTGGGCTTGCGGTGCTGATGGAGGGTAGCTGGAATGACGGAAACCGAAGGGGCATGACACTTGGCTTGGCTTCTGGAACTTTCTGTTTATGGCTCCTAGGGTTCCAAAAACCCTAGGTCTTCCCTCATCTGTTAACACATTGGGCCATTTGGACCGTACCTGCTTGTGGGTTGGGTGTAAATGGGTTAATGGGTAGTTTTAGGTATTCTGGTTTAAACCAGTTGGGTGTAATCGGGTTAGTGCTTTTGGGCTACAAAGGTAAATGAACTTTGGGCTTTGTAAATGGACTTATTAATGGACCTTTTATTTATTTATTTATTAATTTATGGGCCCGAGAAAATTTAGGTTATTACAGATCAAAAGGAATGAAAGTTGATAAAATAAAACAAAAAAATATGATAAGAGAATTTGAGCTGAAAAAAAATAAACAAACCATTCATCCTAGCCAAAATTTGAGAGCTATTTCGGCATCTAATTGCCCAAAGCCGAATGAGTTCTATTTCGGCACCACCGTCCTTCCCATATTCAAATTGCTTATTTTGCTCCTTAATTTTAACCCTTAGCACAGTTTGAATTTCATTCAAACTCCTTCCCACCGTTTAGCAGCCTTATCCACCCCTTGCACCGCTTCAGCACGCTGCTAAGAGAGTCCTGATCAGACTCCAACTTCTTCCCCATGTGAGCAGCAAAAACCCAACCTTCCGTGCGCGAGGTGAGGCTCGAACCCCAGACCTCCGTCCGTCATTGCGCCTTCGTCCGTGCTGCTGGCCATTGCACCACGCTTCTCTCTTTACTAATATAGGGTCACAATTAATTATAACCTTTACCTGCTTCAGTTCTGGCCTGCTTTAAAACATAAAACAGAATTCGCCCGCACAAGGACTCAAACTTGCGCCCTCTCATCGTGCCTAGCACGCTGCTGCCACTGCGCCACGGCACTCCTTGTGCTGGATTATGCTCGCAACTCCTCTTAACCCCTATTTTAACCGCAACTTGAATACTAAAAAAAAACAACCATTTGCGCGCGCCGTGCCTTGAACCCAGGCACTTCCCACGCCCTCCTAGTGTGCTTAGCCACTGGGCCAGGTGCTTGTTTGTCCTAAAACTTAGCCCAAATCACTTATAAGGCCTACTGCCCTGATCCCTTTAAGAATAAAGAAATGCTCAAATTTTTGGCAGAGCCCTAGGTCGAGCCCAGGACTTTTCCCGCACTATAAACCCTTCGTAATTTATTTAATTACTAACTAAACATACTAAATAATAATAAAAATTAAATCATCCCATTTATTCAGGCCGTTTGCTACCCGAACCTAAACTCAGGGCCTAAAACTTTCAGGCCCAAAAATCAGGGCGTTACAACTCTACTCCCCTTAAAGAAATTTCGTCCTCGAAATTTCAAACCATCAACTAACCGTATTACTCAAGTCAAACCACTATGCTTCTGCTGCGCACTCTAGCTCTAATTGTAAATTAAGTAAATAATACACCATGAGAGAAGTACGTACCAGCATCTGCTTCTGGAGCGTCTCCGTCCTCACGGCGACATGCTGCATAGACCAAAGCTGGTTGTCTCGCGTCAGCATGTCCCATACCCCTGTCTGGTGCTCTACGACCATGACCCATTCCATTGCTACGGCCTCTTACTGGCTGCTGGCTACCCCTCAGCGGCTGTATATTACCCGTACCAGTAGTTTGTCCATAATTTGGTCTCCGAGGACACTCTCTGAAACGATGCTCCATTGATCCGCATCTTAAACAGGCTCAAATCCTTTTTCAGCATTCACCATAATGGCTTTTCCCGCAATCAACACAAGGTTGCAATCTAACAGCAGCAATAGGGGCTTCAGCTCGAAACGGCCCATCTGCCTTGGCACTTTTCCTATGCCTCTGATCAGAATTGGAGAGCCCTAAATCTATTTTGTTTTTACTCCTTTTCTTTTCCCAGCTCTGCGCTCAGCGCACTTCACATCCTCAGCTATCTTAGCTTTCTCTAACAATGCTGTAAAATCTCGCTCCCTCTATGGAGCTATTAATACTCGTAGACTATCCCAGAGGTCATCCTCAAACCGAACACAACGTTCGTACTCTGTTGCTACTATTCCACGGGCAAATCGGCTAAGTCGCAAAAACTCTGCCTCATACTCAGCCATAGACCGATCCCCTTGAGTTAAGTTTAAGAATTCCTTCCTCCAGGCATCTACATAGCTTGCCCCAACGTACTTCCCTTGAAATGCGGATTTAAAGAATTCCCAGGTAATCCGCTCAAGTTGGGTGCCCTCTTTCACAGTCAACCACCACTGGTAAGCTTCCTCCCTAAGTAGTGATATCGCCCCTTTCAGCTTTTGCTCAGCCGTGCAATCCAGGTCATCCATTATTCTCTCTATGGCTTCCAACCAGTACTCAGCCACATTCGGGGCTACCTTAGAAATGCCCCTAAAGACTTCTGCTCCATTCAATTGGAGACGTTCCAAAATTGACCCACGGCCTCCGATATCAGTGTTGGGTCTAGCGACCTTCTCCAGAATACGAAGCATGGCTTGGGACAGTGCGTCATCCCCAGCCGTACGATCATACGATCCTGTCCCACTATCCATCGTAGGCGATGCCGGTGTCTCACTAGCGTCCACAATAGGTATAGTATTAGAAGTAAGGAACTCAGCACGAGCCCCTCTACGGCCTCTACCACGGCCCCTAGTACCTCATCCACGAGTACCACGTGTGCTCATCGTATCTATTGAATTGTCTATATTAAGAGTTTTATGCACAGATAGAGTTTTAGAGTTCGCTTTCCCAAATCTCAGCCTAGCTACAGTCTCAATCTTATAGTCTCAATATAGCTCTAACAACAATGCCATAACGGAGTCTCAATAATATAACAGATACTTAGTAAAGTTCAGGAAAGGTACTTACAGACTTGGTGCCGGGGATTCGGTGTGCCACTTCTTTAGAATTAAAAAATTTAAATTTATTCTTTGTGCACTTTGAAAACAAAATTTAAAAGAATTTTTTAACATTTCCACAAAATCGATTTCAGTGTTTTTCCATGGAACTGGATTTTAAAATTTTATGAGAAACGTTCAGACCCGATCCACAGTCGAGTTATTACAACCGGGCTCTAATACCACTAAATGTAACCCTAAACCCGACCCAAACGTTACTATCGAATTCGACGTGTCACATCGAAGCGTTACTAAAAAAGACGTATTTTATCTAAAATCTTTCTTAGTGTTTAAAGGATATCTTTGTTATAGATTAAAGTGAATGAAAGCTGTGCACCAGGTAGGAAGCTAGAAAAGAGGAGGTGAGTTTATTAGACTGCTTAAGTACCTAGCTCTCCACGGATCCAATCCTAGACATGCACACCACCATTGCCACACTTTAACTGAGTGATTGTTCATGGAAAATCAATTCGTTTAAAACCATTTGAAAATGTTATTAATTTTGAAAACATTTTCGTTGCGAAAGCTTTGCTTTGTTTCGCGATATTTTAAAATCAAGTAACCTTTTTAAAACGCGCCCTAGAGCTATTCAATTTCAAACAATTAAAAATAATTAAAGCGGCCTTATTACAACTTAAAACCCAAAAACATAAAAGAAATAATCTAAAATAAAAGTGAGGGTATAAATGATTATTTTAAACAGTCCACATGGCCACTCTGAATCCCTCTAGCTCCAAGTCCACCGATCTAAGGCTCACCTGCAAAGATGGAAAAAAAGGGGTGAGTTTGGAAAACTCAGTGTGTAAAATAAACCCAACTAGAGCCTATATCGGTTCAAGCTTTACTGGGCCTAACCCCTATTCAGAAATCAGAGTTAACTGGGCCTTAGCCCATATAAATATTAATCTGGGCCATAGCCCCTTACAGTATTAGAGTATACTGGGCCTAGCCCATATCAACGCAGTTGGGCCCATTTCAAAACAGTCTCATATGATTAACGCAAGATAACCCCATCCAACCCTGCACTTGCCTCCGTCCATCCCTACACTTCCTGTGGGGAATAAATCACCCACGCCATCCCTACATTTATAGTGTTAGCATCGGTTGCGGTACTAACTATAATCTGCAGCAAAGCTGCTTATATCAGAATATGTGGCACGACCACCGTAAGCGAGTTCTTCCTCCATAACAAAACCCAACCCCATGCAGTATGACATGTATGCAGAATATATATAATTAACAAGGCATGCTTCAGAAAGGCAGTCAGATTATAGCGTAAGAACAGTTATTTACCCTCGAGGGGCGTAATCGTAAACTTACCCCTTTAGGGGTATTACGGTAATTCTACCTTACAGAGGTATTTCAGTAATTTTATCAGTCTTTTTAAGGTTTCATGCTCATTACAGTTATTAACGTGTCTTCAGAATACTTACCGGACGTTTTTACCGAAATGGGCCTGTTAGCCCATTACCCAATTTCGGCCCATCGAAGCCCAAATTCACCGAGGTGCACGAAATTGTGCACTTTACAATCTTACCATTGAAGTTACCAAAATTATCAATACAAACAATCCCACGAGCACTCGCACGCTCGCAGGTTCTCGAAATGCCAGCTTTTAGACATTTCGAGTTTTCGGCTTTTGCCGATCTAGTCTACTAGTGGGTGTCGTTTACACACCTGCTTTACGACAAAACGTTGACAAGATCCATACACGAGCAGCCTTTATCGATCTCCAACTACCAGATCTAGATGCTCCAACAGAGTCAATCCTCTATGCTCTTTGATTGCTTGTCCTTAAATCCACACGAGGATCTACTTGCCAGAAATGTTCCGAAGTACCTTCCTATCCAGATTTGTTGTAGATCAAATCCCTAAAATACAAGGGGTGAATAGATCTAGTGATTCAGCTTTTAGAACTTATTCTTAGGCATGCTTATTTCGGTTTAAGAAGAAAATAGAAGAATAACGAAGAAAAAAATAGAGAATTTGGCTAAGGAGTAAAGTCCGCTATCACGTAGTGTGGTTCAGCTTTTCGAAGGGTAATCGGTTAGCAATGGTTTGAGAGAGATTGGTTGAAGAAAAAAGAAAAGGGAAAGAATTTTAAGAATAGCAATAAAAGATTTAGGCTTCGGTGAAGAAAAGAAAGATGGATCAAAATGAATGAAAGTTGATAAAATAAAATAAAAAAAATATGATAAGAGAATTTGAGCTGAAAAAAAATAAACAAACCATTCATCCTAGCCAAAATTTGAGAGCTATTTCGGCATCTAATTGCCTAAAGCCGAATGAGTTCTATTTCGGCACCACCGTCCTTCCCATATTCAAATTCATTGTTTTGCTCTTTAATTTTAGCCCTTAGCACAGTTTGAATTTCATTCAAACTCCTTCCCACTGTTTAGCAGCCTTATCCACCCCTTGCATCTCTTCAGCACGCTGCTAAGAGAGTCCTGATCAGACTCCAACTCCTTCCCCACGCGAGCAGCAAAAACCCAACCTTCCGTGCGCGAGGTGAGGCTCGAACCCTAGACCTCTGTCCGCCTTTGCGCCTTTGCCCGTGCTGCTGGCCACTACACCACGCTTCTCTCTTTACTAATATGGGGTCACAATTTATTATAACCTTTACCTGCTTCAGTTCTGGCCCGCTTTAAAACATAAAACAGAATTCACCCGCGCAAGGACTCGAACCTGCACCCCCTCCTCGTGCTCAGCACGCTGCTGCTACTGCGCCACGACACTCCTTGTGCTGGATTATGCTCGCAACTCCTCTTAACCCCTATTCTAACCATAACCTGAATACTAAAAAAAAACAACCATTTGCACGCACCGTGCCTTGAACCCAGGCACTTCCCACGCCCTCCTAGCGTGCTTAGCCACTGGGCTAAGTGCTTGTTTGTGCTAAAACTTAGCTCAAATCACTTATAAGGCCTACTGTCTAGATCCCTTTAAAAATAAAGAAATGCTCAAATTTTTGCCAGAGCCCTGGGTCGAGCCCAGGACTTTTCCCGTACTATAAACCCTTCATAATTTATTTAATTACTAACTAAACATACTAAATAATAAAAATAAAAATTAAATCATCCCATTTATTCAGGCCGTCTCCTACCCGAACCCAAACTCAAGGCCCAAAACTTCTAGGCCCAAAAATAGGGGCGTTACAGGTCGCGCAAGGAGACTGTGGACCTATTACTTGGTGTGTAGGGATGGGTGGGTCGACTTTATCCCTACATGGTGTGTAGGGTTGGTACGGAGATAGTGTGTAATGGGCTTAGGCCCCACTATTACTGTTACTGGATTGGGCTCAGGCCCATACTGTTTCTAATTCTGAAATGGGCTAAGGCCCTAACTGAAACTGAAAGGGGCTTAGGCCCAAATTGTGTTTACTTTAATTGTTTGCTTATATGGGATTACACACTGAGTTTTCGTAAACTCACCCTTCTGTTTATCTGCGCAGGTAATCCTTAAGCGGATCGGTGCTGCGAGGGATTCGAAGGTGGCCACACAATCGCGCATGCTTCTATTTTGACTTTTTAAGTATTTATCTTTAATTTGGGTATTTTATGTAACAAGGCCACTTTAAGTTTTTAACGTTTAATTTGGGGTTTTACTTAAATTAATTTATAACTGCTAGCAGTAGGACGAATTTTCAAAAGAGAACTATTTTTCAAAAATACCACGAATGTGTAAATGGTTTTAAGAGCTACTACAAGAAAACAACGTTTTACAAGTAAGTGGTAGTACGCAACTGTTTTAAAAAGCTTCCGCTACAAACTAGATTTTGAAATTAATAACGTTTTAAAGTAACTACTTTTGATAGCGACACAAGTTTTAAAATCATCTTTTAGATCACACAAAGAGGCTTAATAAAGATTGGACTTTGCAAACAATATCTTGCTTTAGGAGAAACACTTCAATGTGACATCGCAAGATTCGGCCATCACGTCTAGGCAGGGTTTGGGGTGTTACAAAGATAGATCAATTACAAAGAAACATTAGAATTATAAAATAAATTCTGGCCATCATTCCTTATTTGAGCAGTAATCATTGTAGGTAAATTTTGAAAACCATGGGAACCATAAAAGAATCCCTTCATCAACCCAACCAGAGTGTGAGCAACAATATTTGCCTCCCTCAAAACCTGATGAATTTTCACCTTCCAATCTATTCTACAAAGTTCTTGAATTCTTAGAATCAAATCCCTATTCATCTATCCTTGGAGCCTATCATTAAGGGCTTCAATAGCTATAGCACAATCAGTTTCGATAATGATATTAAAGTATTTGGCAGGCCAAGCCAATTGGAGACCATCATAAATCACCCATAACTTCGATTGTTCATCACTACATCTGTCTATAATCTTTTTAATCCTACAAATCCACCTATTATGTTCATCGCTAGCCACTGTCATTGAGGAAGCTAAGCCCAAGCCTGGATTGCGTCCCATCTGTGTTCAACTTAAAGGATGGTACCACAAAAGGACAAAGTGGTAGCACTCTAACTGCTCCTATTTATTGTGAAATCTATCATTTGATGTCGACTTTGGCAACCTATAATGCGAGTTCATTCATGGCTCTATTTTAATCCTCGGATCCCTAAGTTGTTCAACTTATCCAATTCCTAGACCCGACTAAGCTTCTTATGGCTCCAACTTTGGAAGTTGATGATTCCAAAGGCACTTTCATTTTCCTTTTAATAGTGGGTTAATTGAATGAGTGGTAAGGCTATCTATGATTGTTAGAGATGATACCAACAATGACATTAATAACAAAGGTAGCTCAATTGAATTGATGTTGAACGATTCAAGCCGGAATTTTATGAAATTGGTGAAGAATAAATTGGCTAGAATTGAGTCATCTTAGCTATTAGTGTTAAGTCCAACAATGGAGAATTGGAATATCAAGAGGAAAGAATGAGGAAAGGTGAAAATTATGATATTGAGTTTTTGGGCGTTTTCATTTTTGGTATTTTTTAAATCAAATTTAGTTGATAAATTTGTTTTCTTAGCTTTTAAGGTGAAACGACCACAAAGAAAAGTAAAAACTGCAAGAAGAAACAATTACATAATGTATAAATGTTGAGAGTTAATTTTTTAGAATCAATACTAAATTGACATAATGTATAAATGTTTGAGGATTAAAGTTGCTATTATGCCAATTTTGAAACCTGATACGCTATCTTTTTGTTAGCCATTTAATGACTGATGACCAAAAAATAAAAAATCGAATAGTTGAATGGCTATTTTATAACTTTTCAAAATTGGGTGTAAAAAAAGCTAACTAATAGTTAAGTAATTACCAATATTGACTATCCAATTTTAAAAGGTAAAAAACAAAAATAGTCACTAAAGTATTGCATACGTTCTATTTTGATTATTGAACTTTTAATTTTTTCTATTTTAGTTACTAAACTACTCAAAATCAAATAATTACTTTGAAAATAATAAAACAAACATGCGTATATGTCAATTTCACTTGTTTCTTATAAATAAATAACAGAATGAAATTATACATATCATTATGATATACATATATTCATATAAAAAAAAAAACATCACCATGGAGTTATATCATTATGATATACATATACAGATGATCTTCGTGCATTTTTTTCTACAGTTTCTTTCGGCTTATAAATCTGAGCTTGTCGTCGATAACTGTAAAATATAACAGTAACCAGGCAGCTTTTCCTAAATTTTGTAAATTTGTCATTTTTGGATAAATTTATTGAATTCTTTTAAAATTGTAAATATTAAGCGCTAAATTTATGAATTTTTTTTATATTTAAAATTAAATTAATAAAATATATAAATATTAAAGAGTTAAATTTATTATTAGATCAATAAAAAAAACTTATGCAATTCCGTTAAATGGAACATGAACACTAATTTAGTAAATATTTTTGTGCTTTACCCAATTTTTAAATAGGTTTAACAGGTTGTGAGGTTTAAAGGCCCTAACATTTGGGCCATATCGTGAAACCGACCATTAAGCCAACATATATATGTTGAAGTTGACATCGAACCTTAATGTTCCCACGCTTGGTATTCTTATGGATTGTAAAATCAATTTTAAAACGTAAAAGAAATATAAATGTTGTGAGGTAAACACGAAATATTAATCTATAAGAACAATATTTTTTGAAGCTTAACCTTATTCGAAAGCACATGGTGTCACTTGTTAGCTCCTCCATCCATTGCAATCTTTTTGGCTAAAAAGGGCAAAAAGTCGTTTGTTTTCCAATCCAATTAGTAACGATTGTTCGTATATCAGAAATGTTGGAGATTCAACTTGAGTAGAAATGTGAAGCAGATAAATAACTTAAAAAACCTTAGATCGATTACTGCTTATAATCGTCTTTGATAGATGACAGCTAGTAAATCTCGGTTTGGATTGTAGAATTTGCAACATGTAACTTATCCCCAAGAGCATTTCAAGATCTTTTCCATTATTTCTTTTGATGCATTTGGCACTTCACTCAAAGCTTTGTGATTACACTGACAATGCACCAAAAATGCCTGCTTCATTCATTAAACCGAACAACGATCGATATTTAGAGCCTGCTGTAGCTGCTAACGTGCTGGGATTGGGGTATAAGCCTTGAGCTGAGCCATGAGATCAATGTCCCCAAATACTTCAAAGACTGTCTTGGAAAAAAGGGTGCCTAGTTTTTATAAGTGGAGAAGATTTGAATCTTGGAATATCTCTTTGTTAAAGCTAAAATATTGTGAACTACCTACTGATTCCTTCTCCAACTCACACAGTCAATGAGCATTGAAAGTCCACAGAGAAAATGTACAAATTTCAATGACAAAATCAATTTGCATGATTAAGTACCAAATATCAATAAATACCAAACAATGGAGTGGAAGCTTTGGCATTTTGGTACTGCACGCATTTGTGTGGAACCAAGGGAAGGTTTTTGGTCCCAAAACAATGCTTGGAAGCCTAGTTTTAAATAGCATTCCATCTAAGGATAGGTTAGAGACGTTGGGAATGGAGGTTCATAATAAAGGTTGGTTGCTGCTTTAAGCATTTCTTTTTCGAGTTTGACAATACAAAAGCCATCTGGACTGGAGTTGTTCACTTCTCCAAGTGAACAGAAGTACAAATTATAAAATGGGCAGTGAAGGGAGATTAGAGCATTAATGTCTATCATCCTTGTAAGTACACAAATTTACCCGGGCCCAGAATGGCTAATCGGCCCAAACCAAAAAGAAAAAGAAATATAAACTAAAATCCAATTATAAGAACAAGCCCAATAAGGCCCTAAACCTTAACCCAATTGACCCGATAGGCCCGGTGTCCACATCAGCCCTCAGCTAGTAGGAAACCCTAGTTTCCCCTAGCGTCGTTCCCTCCTTCCCCTCCCACGTGCTTCGCCGGCGTGTCCAACGCCCGAGGATCGGCGCCCATTTGTCCCCTTGCACTGAAACAGAAATCCTTTTCGTTGACCTTGTTCCCAACTTGCAAGAAAACCAAAAATGGAAACAAAACAAGACCACAAGGCAGAGGGCAGAAACGAGGCAAGAAAAGAAGCAAAATAGACAATAGCAATAATAAATCAATTGTATTTCGGCTATAAAGCCCAAAAAGACAGATTGTAGTGGGAAAATACGAAAAAAAGCAATCAAAAAAAAAAACAAAAAGGTACTTCTTAAACGAAGCATCTCTTTCGATTTTCATTTCTTCGTTATTCTTGATGTTTATTTACAGTATATAAAAGAATAAAAAAGGAGGACTAGGGGGGTCGTCATTTTCGGATCCTTACATGCTTCGCATCAATCGAAGTCCGAGGGAGGATTCCGTGGCTTATGAGCAGTGAAACCTTCGGTTTCATCTTCGAACAAAGCGGATCCTGTTTCCATATGGTGCGATCCATCGAAGTATGGAGGCGAAATGGCTAATGGCCAAAGGACCATTTGATTCGATTGAGGAAGATGAAATATAGAGGATAGGGCTGCGTTTTTTTTATTCGGCCGAGTGTGAGAGAGGAGGCTTTTGTTTTTGACATTTTTAAATCAGCCAAATGAAAGATTTTAGGGTTTCTTAACCTGTTTTTTGTGAAGCATGAAACGGCACTGTTTAGGGCCTATTCCAGTGGCCTTAAAACGGTGCCGTATAGGGCCCGTGTGATCCGACCCGATACCCAGGGGGATCCGCGCGTTTCCCATTATTGGGATATTTATGCGCGAGGTCCCTCCATTCTGAAGGGCCTATAATTTGGTCTTTTTCTTTTTTTATTTCCTTAAATTTGACCACAAAGTTCTCTGCACTTTTCAAATCAACCCTAATGCGTTGGAATATGGACACGTGTTCAGGAATTTCCTTTTTTACCCATATGGTCCCCCTATTTCATTCGCACGTGCAAGTTAGCCCCTGTCTCTTTTACTTGTTATTTTATTTTTTATTTTTATGTGAATTCGCCCCGAACTGTTGTCCAAAGTTCAAATTGGCCCCTTTATATTTTATTAACTAGTATTATTGTTACCTTATGATTGTTTTTTTATGCTTATTTTCGCCATTATTGTTATATTTACCTTCATTCTTTTTATTAGGTTTTGTCTTTTTGTTATTTTATCATCATTTATATTATTGTTAATATTATTCCTTAGTTTATTATTATTATTACCTTATCATTTTAACATTGTATTACCAATATACTATCATTACTTTTATTAATGTATTGTCGTCATTAGTATTTACTTCATTATCATTATATTATTACCATTGCTATCATCATATTATTAAATTAATCAATTTTTTTATTTAATTCTGTCATGTTACGTATTTTCCATTTTTGTTTCTTCTTGTTTCTTATCTATATTATTATTACTATCATTATTGTCACTATTTCAAACATCCCATGAATTTTTACATGTATTATCCCTTCTAAATCATCACACGTAGCATTCATTTTAATTTTTTTTTTTAGGTATCTTTGTACTTTAAATTATTATATATGTATCTACGCATAATTTTACTTAAACGTTTTTTGTACATTATTTTATCTCAAATTTCTCTTTTCACCTCATTTATTCTAAATATTTTATACATTATTTATGTTAAACCAATTTATATTTTTTTAAGTTTTTATTGTTATACTATCTTCTACGTAAACGACTTTTAAATTCTTTCACGATTTATTGCAAACCTTTGATCGATGTTTACCTTAAGATTTCGTATGTTATTTGTTTCGCACATATCTTATACATACATATATACTTCATCTTAAATTCATTTGTTTATACCTTGAGCTTTATATGGTATTTCAAATTATTTTCTAAATTATTTATTTCATATATCAATGGTCTTAGATTGTATTATACTATTCACTTTGAATTATTATTTTACATATACCTATTGTAAAATCGTTTTTTATGTATTATTTATTTAAAATTGTTTCTTTATTCTAAGGGCTTTTCCATGCATCATTTTAAATCATTTGGTATATTCTTTATATTTTTTATATATTTTATCTTATTTTATATATACCTTAAAATTTCATATACTATGTAGTTTAAACCATTCTGCATTAAATTTTTATGTGCCGATGGTTTCAAGGTGTCCCATCATCATTCACCCTAAGTTTTATATATATTATTTATTTGCAACCGTTTTCTTATATTCATTTTGAATTATTCTTATATATTAGTTATTTTAAACCATTACCCACTTGAAACCGCTCTATGTTATCTTATTTCATTTTCCTTTATTGGGTTTATATTGGAGTTTAAGTAACATATGTTATGTAAATATCTCCATCGTGTATTATTGTCTATGGTATTTTCGTCATCGTCATTTGCTTATATTCATGCTGTATTATTCCACGCTCCATATTACGTTTATTGTTTTATCTAGCCTAAGTCATATCAAACATTGATCCAACAACATATTTATTCAACTTGAATCGCTTGGTTTTTATTTCAAACAAAATAATGTACGTCGTTTAAAGATCTCTCGCCATTATTCAAAAGACAAAAGTTTTAAAATAAGGCAATGTTTCGCGTTTTGGAACATCCAGGAATTGTGCCCTAACTTACGGGGTTGCGATTCTCTCGTTAATTCTAGATAGCTAAATATCCTTTTGAGTTTTAAAATACACGGAAATCCAATCTAAATTAAAGACAAACTAGCGCTTGGGGATTCATGATATCATGTCCTAATTTACAGGATGTGATACTCCGATATCTCGAGGCGAGGAAGTTTTTAGTGATCGTTTTGAGCTAATTCAAGCATTTTTTTTAAAAAAAAATCGACATCAATAAAAAGAGGGATCATATTTCAAATTCATTCTCGATTTTCAACTTTCGACTCTAGGACAATAATTAATTAATTTGGTACCAATTTTGGGCGTGACGGGGGTGCTAATCCTTCCTCGCACGTAACCGATTTCCGAACCCATTCTCTCGAGTTTCGAAGACCAAAAACATCATTTTCATAAACTAAACGTTTTATTAAAACAAAGGTGGTCCGATCATACCTAACAAAGATCGGTGGCGACTCCCCGTTTTAATTTTTATTTTCAAACCAAAATCGATTCCCGTTTGCAAGATAAAATGGTTTCGACAATCCTCAGAGTTTGCTTCATCCACTGCTTGTAAATGGTAGGAGCTCCAAGTAAAAAATGGATTCTTAATACTTGTGTATTAGAATAATCGTAACTATTAGTATTGGCTACTTAGTGATCATGGTTTGGACGTAACTATGGGCAACAAAGGAAATATAATAGTTGCAATAAGTTAAATGCTTAAGTTAAGACTCAATTTTTTAAGTTTTGTTCACATGAAAGTTAAACCTTTTTAAATGATCATTCGATTAAATAAGAGTTAAATATTTTTAAAATTATCTAAATAATAGTTTCTCAAATATTGTATATCTTATTTTATTTTAAATTCATCAATATTCACCTTGCGTTTCTGTGGATGAATTTGCCCGTGAGATCAACCTCTTTCAATTCTTCCACAGTACCCTAACGTTTTAACCTTGTCATAATCAGTGCCATTGCTTATCCACTTTGTTTTGGTTGTCTTTTCCTTTTTAATATTTGTTCAAGGGACCCCATCTTACATATACCGGAAAATGTGTCATAAAATAAAGTGAAATCAAGCCTTAGTTGGTTTCAGCCCCATGCTATATTCAACACAAATACAATAACTTTAGGTTAACATCATCTCAGGAACCATAGCTCTTAATAAATTTGTCCCCTCCTTTCTTCATAGTAATTGAAAACCTATATGATAATGCTTGCATGTGTTCTTGCTTTGCCTCTTATCTATTATGCTATAAATATTAAGTTTTAATTTGAAAACAACTTAGGGCATGGGGAGGCTTTGGACGGTTCTTTCCCAACAAGAACATGTTCCACATACAAGACTCCATGAAATTAAGCCTACCAAGACTAAAACTTGCCACCTGTTTTTTTCTTTTTTTTTTTGATAAAAATAATAATAGTAAAAGGAAATCAATCAACGTAAAGGACACACATTATATTACATTATATAAATTAAGATATAATTTAATAATCTTCCGATCCTACATGAATGATTTCTTGACAAGAGATCCCTTCTTGTAGTTATCCATCCTAATAATTAAGATAACATATCAAACAAGCTAGTGTTAGTTTAGTTTATTCACATTTCACTCTATCCATCTTTGTTTATTTATTTTCTTATCAAAAGAGATCATGTGGGTTGGTAGCTTTCCTTTTCTAACCACATTGAACCCCCCCCCCCCAAAAAATGATGGTGATTTTTGAAAAAAAAATTATAGATTCTCCTAGGGTGTAAAACTTAATAAGTAGAATAAAATTGGTTGGATACAAAAATCTTAAAAAATTATAAAATTATAAATATAAGATCTTTTTAAGAAACACTATTTTAAGAGTACAATACTTTTATCTCGGATTAAAATAATGTAGTTATATTTAAATTGTTCTAGTATATCAAAATAAATTTAGAGAGATAAAGAAATATCCACTCACTCAAAATAGATGAACTCGATTTGTTTTTATCTTTTAATTATGGTCATTATGTTTATATATAGAGTATCAAAAGTTACCTATCTTTCTCTTTAAAAGGACATAACTTTTCCTTTGAAAGAGTTTATAAATAATTGTGTTGATTGAAATATAGAGATCTCTATTTAATTTAATATCATATTCTTTGTTTCTTTTCCATTATATATACATATTATATATATATGAATGATTATTGTATATATATTATAAATATATAATAGTATATTTCTATTTAAAAATACTTTATATAATATATATACTATGAATATATTTTTACTTCCAAAATTTTACCATATAATTAAGCCTAAGCTCTAGGAAAACCATTCTAATACATATAATTATTGACTTTAGTTTAATGAATCAAAATATAATGAAATTAATAGGAAAACATAAAAAACACTTAAATCGTTGAGTCTATTATAATACATGTTATTATGGTTCACACGCTAAGTGTTGGGTTAATTATTATTTTTGTCAAATTATTAAATAAAAGTTTGAAGGTTAAAATATGCTCTAAGTTTTTATACACATTGATATTTGTATTTTAGTCTTCTACTAAATTTGTTGGAGTGTCATTTTGAAATTATAAAAGAAAAAACTATATTCACCTCGTAGTAATGTAAACAATAAAAATAATGTCAAAAATATTGATTAGAATTTTGTTTCTTAAAAGTATAGGTTCGAAGTTATCAATGATAAAATAATTTTTGTAGTGTTCTCAAGAAAAATTGATGTCAACATTTTAATTGAAAAGATTAACAATATTAACTATTTACACTAACTAATGACATTATAAAGTAGATGAACACAATTATATTAAAAATTAAAGCATATAGATTAAATCTCAAGTTTCAACATACTTTAGGAGCCAAAACTGAAATTTGACTATTATCTTATAATGTTAAAAAAAAAAAAAAAAAAACAAGACAAACTTGGAAGAAATAAGAAGCCATATGTCTGTATCTAAGATTCTTAGAAAATTTATATTGTATAAAATCACATAACAATTTAATGAAAACATTAACAATACTAGCTAGTTGGGCTAATTAATGTCATTATAAGAATATAAGAAGCGAATTATGTTAGAAATTAAAGTATAGAGATTAGATCACAAATTAAGGCATAATAGAGAGACCAAAATTAAAATTTTAGAACTAATTTATTATGAAAAAAAAAAAGATGACACCATGGCTATGGGTACTAGGTACCAAAAGAATTACCTTCCTTTTATATATAGTTTCTATATTTATAGATAATTTCTCGGAAATAGAACAGAATGGCCATTGAAGAATAATTTCACAATATGTAACTATTAAAAAGTTAACGGTATCGAAAAGTGTGGTTTTGAAATTTTATTTTCGTAAATTGGACTCTAAATATTTAATTTATTAATGGAGATATTTTAGAAGTAAATTGAATTTTGGTCGAGTACTTCTGTCGAATTAGGGATTAAATTAAGTATAGAGATTAAATTTTAAAAGTGCCAAAAGTTTAATTTTTTAAAAATTTCATTAATTTGAAATGAAATAAGGATTGAAATGACAATTTTACCATCTCATTATCTTAATGGACGATCATGAGGTAAATTATGTATATATATATATATATATATATATATATATTATAAAGATTAGAAATAATTAAATAAATATATAATAAAAACATAATAAAATATTATAATATAAAACTAAGTAGTGGGGAACCAAAAACATTTCCCTTTTCATTTTTAAATTTCGAAACAAAAAGCTTAGGGGAGAAGACGAAACCGCAAGGGTTTCTAAATTTCAAGTTTTAATTAGTTAGTGCAGTTTAATTTTTTTTTTTTATAATTTTTATGTTTTCGGAGTCTTGAAAGTTTAATCTAGCAGACCTATGTTGTAATTTTTGTTACTGCTAAAATTTGAGGATGTTACCATTGTTGAGTGGTTGAAGTTTAGGGACCAATTTGATAGATTTTAAGCTTAGTATAGAAAAAAGACTAAATTGTAAAGTCAATTGATGATTTTGTGCTATAGGGACTTTAATGCTCAAATTGTGAAATTTAGGGTGTAATTGAGAAATAGAAAGTCCTATAGGGACTCTAGAAAATTCAGAATTAGGTTTGGGGGCTAAATGTGAAAATTGTGTTAGTCCCGGTTTTATGGGCTAAATTGAATAATATGCAAAAGTTTTATAATTTAGCAATTGAATGCAAATTTGGTTGTGTATTGTTAATTTATTATAATTTTTTAATTCGTAGCTAACGTTGACTCAGAGTCCTCAAAAAAGAAAGGAGAAGACAAGGTCGTCGACAAATAGCTCGAAGTTTATAGTTTGTGTTTTTATAATACTAACTATTTCAATTGTTGCATTTACACATTGCATTATTTGGTAAATATATAAGGTGAGTTAGTCCTTTGGAATAATTTTGTGAAATGCTAAATTTGAATTGAAATGTTGTGATCGACTGGTTATTGGTGACAAGGGATTAAATTGTATAGTTGTAAAAATATTGTATATTGTATGTGAAATTAAATTTGACATGGAAATGCGACATGTTGTTATGTATATGAATGGATGATTGAATTGGTGAATTCGTGATATGGAATTAAGGAATTGGTTTACAAACTAAATTGAGAAAATTGTTATCCTATTAACTGTTAAGGCAGGGTTGGGTATAATTGGCATGCCATATGATAGGAAGAGTTCAGGGTTTTACGACTACGTGTCAGGGAGTGCTGGACACCTCAGTTGTCGATTATATCAACCAGTGCTGGGCACATTTATTTTTGGTTTTACCGGTCAGTGTAGAGCTCAATTCATTATTACGGGTTTATCCATCAAGCACTGGGTGCCAAATTAGTGTGTTGGTTGGATCCGCGTATCCGTTCAAGTCCGAGTTGTATTAATAGGGAAAAAATAAAAGTGGAAGTCAGGATTATAACTTGTGAAATGAATTAAAATAAAGTTGATTATGAATTTTAGATTGTATACAATGAATTTTGAGATAAAATGATACATTAATGTTGATTTTTCAATGAATTTGAGTTGAAAGGGTGATGATCCATGTTAATATTTTGAATTGGGTTAGAAATTGAAGCTATAAAAATGTGAAAGTACATGTAAAATGTGCATATTGTTCATTACATTTAACTTATGCATTGGTATGTATCGTACTGTGTTTAATATTCAGATTATAGAAATACCACTAAGTTATACTCAGCGTACGATTTTATTTTCAGTGCGCAAGTTAGGTACTTAAAGAATCAATTGTTGATCCAGCATCTAGCGGCAATCCCGAACTCAAGTGTTGGTAAATTTTTCGTTTTGGCCTTGGCATGTACTTAGGAATGTGTTTGTACTTATAAAGGTCATTTTTTGTTTTGGTTTACATATCGAAGGCTATTGATATATATGTATGAATGTGATGTTAATGGTCTTGTTGTTGATGACTTGTTAGCTTGCTTGGTTTTTATGCCTAATGTTCAAATGGATGAGATAATATTATGGTATGCATTGCGTTTTGATTGATGCTTGGATGTGGAATGATAGTTGATATACATTTAGGTTATGTTTGGGTAAGTTAATGCTTAATATTGGAGATTGATTGAATGGTTGTTTGGTGCTTGAGAAGTTGAAGATGAATATGTCATTTAGTGATTTTTGAATTGGTATTTGTATGTTCTTTTGGTTGTGCTTGGTATAATGGAAATGGTTGAGGTGCCTTAAAGGCATATTGGTATTGGTATAATGGAAATGGTTGAGGTGCCTTAAAGGCATATTGGTATTGTTGTGTGTATGTTCATTTGGTTAGCTTAAAATTATGAATTGAGGTGTCAATTTTGACATTTTAGTTAGACATAAAGGATGGTGGTTTTAAAGGATGACTTGGGCTTGTTTTGATTTGCTTTTGAAGTGGTTGAATATGGTTTAAATCGGGTGACTTGTAGCCTAAGTTATTTATGTTAGAAATATTGTTTTGAAAGGTAACTACAAGTTCATACTGTCTGAGACACGGCCTGGCACACAACCGTGTTCCATACATGAGCTCATGACACGACCGTGTGGTTTGTAAAAATTTAAGGGATTTTGGTGCACACGAGCACAAAGAGTTAATAGTTTGCTCACACGGCCATGTGGCTTATTTCACACTGGCACGGATCTCGTACATGGTTTAGTGACATGGCTGTGTGGTTCATCACACACGGGCTAAGCTTTCGCACACTGCCATGTGACCATTGTATGCAGATTTTTCCTTCCTTTTTAAATTTGTTTCAATTTAATCCCTATGAATTGCCCTCCTAGTTTTAACCTTCTGTAAGCTCGATATTAATTCAAAATTGATTGAATCACATGCTAGCTTGATTAATTATGAATTTTTGATAATTAATTGAGATTTTAAATTATAATTTGCTTGCAAGTGCTTTGTATTTGTTCGTAGTGCCTTATTACTTGGGTCTGGCGATTGGGCAGAGTAAGGGGTGTTACACAATCATCCTTTCAAAAGAAAAAAAAAAACTTCACAATGATAATTAGTCTTTTATTATTATTATTAGATTTCTTTCTCATTTACGTTGCAGGTGATTAAATGCATTTTTTTATAAATTTAAAATATATAATTTATAACATATAATATATTTAATGTAACTAATATTTCAAATAATATATTAATAATATTTTATAAATAAAAAATTTAAAATAATATAGAAATTTATAACTATATTAAAAAGTAAATTATAATATTAAATTAAAATAAAAAGATAAAACAACAAGCATCAATTATTATAAATTATTCATGATAAGTACGAAAAATATTTACATTAAGTTATTAAATATGAAAAATATTTATCTTAAATTAATAAACACATTTAATAATGATGATTAAAAAATAATTATTGAAATAACTAATAATTCTAAATTAAATAAAAATCTTTTTAAAATATCAATTTAGTAATATGGTAGAAAATAAAAGGTATTGCCATCAGTTCAAAAAAATTTTCAAACTCGTACATTTATATATATTATAATTTTTTTACACCAATATTTTATTTTAAGTGAAAAAAATAGGATAACATTAACCCCATCTTATGTATACGCATTCATATTTGACAATTCATTTATTAGCCTTAGTCTGTCCTTAAGTACTTATTGAAATTTCAAATTAATAAATTTTATTTATTTATTTATGCTTAAAATAAAATAAAATAAAATAAAATAATTTAATATAGTTTATTAACGTAATTAATAGGTGCTAAAAGTAAAATGTTTTAGTTTCATTCTTAATGCGTTTTTGGGTGATTATTCAATGTTAATGGTGAATTTTATGCTCGTAATCCTTTTAATTCATGCTTTTATACTTAGGAAAGCATTTGGGAGAAAAAATAGCGAAAACCGGAAAATCAAAGCGAGTTACATGAGCCACATGAGCTGGACCATTCCACACAGCCGTGTGTGCCACACGGGCTGCCACATGCCCATGCGGCAGGATGTATCAATTTCACGAATTGCATTCCAAATAGTGGAAAAACGTGATTTTTAGGGTTTTTTAGGCATTCTGAGACCTATATATGACAAAAATAATAAAATAGGAGTAAGTCATCATAGAATACTCAAGAAAACAACTCGAAAAACATCATTGAAGTGGATTTTGAAGCAGATTTTCGTTAAGATCGAAAACTCCTAGTTGATTTCTCAGGAGACTATTATGAGTTTCTTTATTTCTTTCAGTTATACTGTCTCTGAGATGTTTTTATTTGCAACCATGAACTAATTTTCTAAATACCTAGAGGAGATGAACCCTACGATGAATTCTGTCTTTTAATTTTTATTTTACGCAATAAATTCTTCGATCTTGTTCTCAATTATGTGTGCTTAATTCTTAGTTTGATATTTCTAGATTATTGATTCATGTTTGATGTGCTTAGATCAGAGGAGGAATATACCCTATTTAAGAGTAGACTTAGCGTAATTGAGTGGAGTTGCATGCAATCCTAGAAATAGGACAACATAAATCTACCGGATTAGAGTCAAATCTAATAGGGGAATCCATAGATCAAGTTAATGCGATAATAATGGTTTTAATTAGAAAGAAATTTCAATTAATCAACCTTGAGTCAGTTGCTCTTATTTTTGAAGAGACATATTAGAATAATTTAGGGATTTTTACAGATTAGGATATTAAGTGAAGAAATTGCGTAAGTTAGATTGATAGTGACAGATGAAGTGTAGGTAAATTCTTTCCTGGTTATTGTTTCGCTTCTTGGTTATTATTCGATTTTTTTCCTGATTTGTTCTTTGTCGCGTTCGTAGTTAATTAATTTAGTTAATTTTAGTTTTAATCAATAGCTCAAATTTATCGGTTAAATAATAGAAAGAAGATAATTACTAGTGCTTTTAGTCTTCGTGGGAACGATATCTTTGCTCACCATAGCTATACTATTAATTGATAGGTGCACTTGCCTTAATCCGATTTTTAGTTAGCTTCGTGGACATCAGTAACAATAAGTTACTAAATTCTAAACTTTTAAATTGATTTTAAAATTTTACAAAAGATTACATTAAATGATTTACAAAACAATAATCAACTTCATAATTATAATTGTATAAATTACATAAGCTATTAATAAAAATAAATTAAATTTATAATTTTAAAACATCAAAGTTTTTGTAACATTATATTGTAATTATATATAATTTAAAGTTATAAAATTATTATAATTTACATCTTAACTTATAATTTAGACTATCATGTTAAATAATTCTAAACTAAAACCTTTAAAATTAATAATATATTAAGTAAATAATCAATTTATTAACAGATAATTAAAATATTGTAATGACATATTAATGATATTACAACAAATAATCATAACAAAATAGTAGATAAAACAATAACTATAAATTCATGATTTTGCATAATCTATTAATTAGAATAAAAGATAATTAGTTTTTAAGGGAACTTTTTTAGTGACGATTTATGAAAGTGTCAGGATATCTTATTTTACTTTTTCTTTTCTTTTCCCCAGCGAAAAGGAAACAACGTCTAATTTTAATGGCACCAAACCATACATTTTATCTTATTTTCTTTTTTGATAATGCTACTCTCCTTTGTTTTCAAATCTTGATCGATCCTTGTCTCCCTCACCATCATTTCTTTGGCACTCATGCAATTGATGAAAAGATTAGAAGCATAAGTGTTGTATCATGACCTTATGAATAATCTATGGACAATACCATTCATTTTGGGCAAGTTTAGGTTCCCTCTTCTCCTAATTTATCACTCATTTTGATTGATCTATTTTTTTATTTATTTTAAATCTATGGATAAGCTTGTAGAACAACTTGTTGGAAGGTTTAAGTCCAAATCTTTTGTATATATTTTAATGAAATGTTTGGAATTTTGGATTAAAGTAGTATCTACTATTGCTTTTGGTTGAAGAAATGAAACAAATATTACTACATTTACGAGATCATAAAAGCATGAATAAGCAGTAACTATTTTCTCTCAAAACCATAATTTTGAAGATAAATTGTCTAATCTCACCCATTCTATTACTTCATGCATGATCTATTTATGATTTTCTTTATAAAAGCCAAAAGAAGATCATAATTGACAAAAACCCATATAATCATACAAAAATATCACTAATCTAGCACAATTCCTTAACGAGGTCTTCACTATTAGAATATCCCCACCCTCATAACTCAAACTATACCCAATCCATAACAATTGAATTGATAACCAATCCTCATATAAACCTAACCAAGTTGGTACTAGATATTGGAACCTATAGCTTTACCGACCACCAAACTTATAAATAAATAAAATGATCCAATCAAAGCTCCATTTGTTTCAACATAAAAGTTTTTACGGAAAATATTTCTAGCATTTTCTGATGTTTGTTTCCTATAAAATAGGATGGTTAACGTAAAATGTTTTTCATTCAACGTAAAATTACCCCCTTATTTCCGTAAAATGTCTTACCAATTTTTTTTTCCATAAGACATTTTCCAGACTGATAAGACTTTGTTCACTGTAACACCCCCATACCCAACTTGAGCATCTGGTCAAAGCACCGGGACGTTACATTCTTTACTACATTCTTCAATTATCAAATATTTTCTTATAAATTTTCACAACTATTCAATTTAGCCCTTTTTTATCATAAAAGTTCAATACTCACTAATTAATCATATTAAATCAATTTTCTTTCTTATTACACTTTAATCACATAATTTATCTCAATATCTTGTTTTACATATCAAATTTCTATGTATTTCACTTCTATTATTTCATCTACATATTTTCTCAAGTTTAACAATTTAGTCATTGTCATCATAAAAATTCCATATTTCTCTACAATTTCACTTTTACAGTACTTTATGCATATTTCATAATCTCATAACACATTCATTAAAGTTTTATCATAATTTTCTTATTCACATATTAAATTATTTCACACTTCAACTTTTGTACAATTTTCAATTTAGTCCCTATTGCATGTAATTTATTTTTCACCATATAAGTACTTTAATCAAATAATTCATTATAATATATTATTGCACATAACAAATTTTCATGCATGTCACTTCTCTTGTTTCAATTATAAATTTCACAAAGTTTACAATTTAATCATTAACATCATGAAGATTCATTATTTATTATAATTTCACATTAACATCACTTTTTAATCAATTCACTACTTCATTTAAACTCTTTATCATAAATTTCAAATGTATGTTTGTTTCATTGAAAACAAATTTTATGAAATATTTTCTGAAAATCTGTCAAACAATAGAAAATATTTAATACAGATTCACCCAAACATCAAAGAATATTAGTTTTTCCAAAAAAGTAAGTCATTTTCCGGAAGCCATTTTCAACGAAACAAACGGAGCCCAAATCTTAAAACAAATGCAGTATCAAAAAAAAAAAAAAAGAAATACATGATATTTTATCTTTATTCAAATTCTTTTTTCAATTTACAAAATGAATATAATGCTACACATATGTTATAGAAAATTAAATATTTAGGTGATAATTTTATCTTCATTAATAGTAATTTTTAGTGACATAAATGGGTGTTACTATATTTTCTTCATAATAATGACAAACTAAATGTTCTATTAATAAAATACATTTATGATAATGACAAGAGTTTACAATTTTATTCATAAAACAAAAAATTTAAAAACTAATCACTAATAAATTGTTGATTTAGTTACGCAAGCACAACATAAAATAAAAATCAAAAGGCATAATGATTTATTCGATCCGCTAACTTTACAAAAAAAAAAAATCATTTTAGCTCTCTATTTAATATTTCGTCTCTGCTAGCCCTTGAACTTGCATTGTTTGTCAAATCACCCCAAAAGGGATGAAAAAGATAACGTTTGTTAACTTTGTTGATGTGGCAATTCACGTGTATGCCACGTTAGCGATTAATTAATTTTTAAAAATTAAAAAAATATTAAAAGATTATTTGTAACACCCCTCGCCCAGTCCGGTCGTTAGACTCGAGCTATGGAATGCTAACACTATTACCGGAGTAGTCACATACAGTTTATAGCCATAAATTCAATTAAATATCAATTTATTTCATAATCCCATACACAATATTAATTACAAACAAAATCGAGACACGGTTGAGCTTATGAAAACTCATAAGTTGACCCGAGCATGAATAAGGACTAATCTGAGAACTTTTCAAGTTTTGGAGACGTATCAAGACTTAGAATAGGGTATCGATACCCTAGTTAGGAAGTATCAATACTATTTTAGCATTCTACCATTTTGGAAAATTGAATCACAAGCCAACTTTATTGATACCTTTATAAAGAATCATTCCTTGGAAATAAGTATCGATACTCTATATAATTGTAACATCCTGTTTTTTAGTGATACCAGAAACGGTGGTTTCGAAACCTCGTTTTCCAATAATCGAGTCCGTAAATATTACTAGTTAATATTTTTGAGTTTATGATAGTATTGTATTGAGTTTTGGTCTAGAAATTTATGTGAATTGATAGTTAATTAATGTATAAGGACTAAATCATAAAAGTCATAAAACCTAATCGTTATTGATTTTTATTGATTAAAGGACTTATTTAGCAATTAAACCAAAGTTTAAATGACAACTAGACCACATTATTTTAAGGTGGGAGGTTAACACCCACTTTTGGTCATTCTTTTATTTGAAAATTTAGTTAGAATGTTAAAATAAAAATGTTAAGAAAAAAAATAATAGTAGGAAGAAAGAGAAAGGACGTCATTCTCATCTTCTTCGACCGTTTTTCACCATTGAAGAAATTTTGAAAGCTTTAAAAAAATCCTCTAATATTTGGCCCTTGCATGGTGAGTATTCTAAATCCATTTTTCATAAATTTTATGTTGTTAATATCGTGGTAGCTTTATTTAGCTAACTCAAGTACTATTTCGTAATATAGACCGTTTTTCACCATTGAAGAAATTTTGAAAGCTTTAAAAAAATCCTTTAATATTTGGCCCTTGCATGGTGAGTATTCTAAATCCATTTTTCATAAATTTTATGTTGTTAAGATCGTGGTAGCTTTATTTAGCTAACTCAAGTACTATTTCGTAATACTGTTAAAGTTTTCAAAAGTTGCCATTGTTGTTTTCTTGAAGCTTTTGATGTTAAATGGTTAGCTTTTAAGCTTAAATGTGAAAAATGATTAATTTGTAAAGTGAAATTGTTGTTTTTGTTAAAAAGGACTAAAGTGTAAACAATGTAATAATAGTGTGAAATTTCTATGGTAATAGATGGTAGAGAGTCATAGGAGAATGTATTTGAAATTGAATTGTAAAATGATGCTCAAATGTGAAAGTTGTGCTTTAATCATATAACATAGTGCTTGAGTATGATATGTTGTGTTGGATTATAATTAGAAATGGGATAACTTATGGACGATGGTATAATGATAGTTATTTGAAGGTTAATTAGATAGATGACTAGGTATAAAATGGTATGTATTTATATAAAGATGTTGGTAATCACCTATTGCTTGGTTAATTGATTTATTGGATGTTGAATGAGCAAGTAGTATGCATATGGTCATTTGTAAGTGTATTGGATATATGAAGGCATGTATTGTTCATTGAATTGGCATGATTGAATGAGTTAATTGATTGGTTTGAAGTAATTAGAAGACTAGCTATAAATTAGCAAGTATTTGGATGTGTTTTGTTGGCAAATAAGGCACAGTGAATGGATTGATTTTGGTATAGAATAAATGAATGAATTGGTATGTATTTTGGTTAGTTTTTGTAGGACTTATTGGTGCTTAAAATCACCATTTGGGCAAAGCAAAATTTGGGCATGAAAGGGTACCTAAAATGAAGTTTTTGACAAATTTTGCTATAATGTATTGATACCCGGGCATAGGTAACAATACTTGACATTTTCAAATAGATTTTTAAACAAATAGAATTCCAAAATGGTATCGATACTAGGTTAAAGTATCAATACCCAACTCTATAGTACTGATACTCTACAATGGTATCAATACCATTGTATGTTGATACATTATTTCTAAATAAGCAGATTCATAAGTTGGTATCGATACTTATGAGTCAGTACCATTAGCCAAGTATCGATACATATTTCCAAAGTTTTGTAACTTTGCAAATTAGTCCTATTTCATCTTGAACATTAAAAAGGGGCCCTTATAAGCTCGATTTAGACTCATTTGAATTGTTTATTTAATATGATTAATTTATTCATGATTTAATTACGAGATTTGTGGCAAAAGTTGCCTCGGCAACAATGTGACATCCCGTTGCTTGGACTTGGCGAGCGAGTCAGGCAATAGGGTGTTACATTTTTTTATAATTTTTATGCTTTTTAAATAATTTGAATAATTTTTAATTCTTAAAAATATTTTTTTTACTTTTTAAAATTTAAAAATTTAATTAATTGTTGATGTGACATCCATAAAACAATTCATGTGTATGCTACATCAACAAAGTTAACAAACATTAACTTTTCCATCCATTTTAGGGTGATTTGACAAAAAACACAAATTTAAGGGCTAAAAGAGACGAAAATTAAATAGAGAGCTAAAATGACTTTTTTTTTTTTGTAAAGTTGGAAGGTCAAATAAGTCATTATGCCATATCAAAATGTCACTAAAAAGTCCCCACCTGTTGTAAATACATTAAATGGATGTCTATAACCCCTTTAAACATATTAAAGTAAGAGATAAAACTCTTTACTTTATTTATAATCAGGAGATGATTAAATGGAGTAATTAATAAAACTTAACTCACATTTATTGATTGAATGTAGAGGAGCTTATAAATAGTACCTTGTAAGTGAAAATTAAACAAAAAAAATTCTCCCGTATTTTTCATCTACTTTTTACTTATTATTATTGTTTTATTAATTTTTCTATTAAACCACCAATTTTTTGGTGGCGGCTTCTTAGAATCGTCATGTAAAATATAATAAAAATAGCAAAAAGTGGCATATTCCCATGGTCGTAGTGTGAAACATATTTTTTTGTGACAAAAATAATGCGTCACCTTTTATGTATTATAAGTACGAAAAATCAAATTGTCACTAACAAGCTTATTAATAATAGTAACAATAAATATGAAAAAAGTTTAATAAAATAAAATAAAAAATAATTCGCCACTAAAAATAGTTTACTTGGTGACAATTAATAAATGTCACACGTTTGTCCAAATGTCACAAAACTATTACCCATCAAATTTTTTAAAAAATAAATTTTTATGCCAAAACATATAGTGACGCAAACCTATAACGTTTCCAAAAATTGTCATGTAAAATATATCATTAGTTATTTAACATGACGATTATTTATTTTTATCACGTTTGTAGTATATTTTGTGACGTTATGTCATTTGCCGCTAACATAATTGATAGATTTATTGTAGTGTCATTAGCATCCGGTTATTTGGTCTCATAAAGTATTAAATTAATTAGGTTACATGGGCTTATAGAAATATCATTTAATTTGCTATTAAATTAGATACTTTAATTATGATTAATGAGCTCATAATTAAGTATTAACATAATTTAATATAAGGGTAGTGATACTTAATTATGATAAGTATTTTCTTCTCTTCTCTATTTAAAAGTAAAAACTACTCAAAAATAATGTATCTAAATTAAAAAAAAATATTCAACAATGTGTTGACTTGATGGTTAGAGTGTTTCATCATCCTAGGTGTGGTTTGAGTTCGAGTCGCGCTAATTACATTACTATTAGGACTTTACCCTCATATTATAATTTATGAAAAAAAATTAATTGCTAATTCAATAACATCTCCAACGAATCAAAATAAATCTTCTAGCACTAATTATCAATTTACTAAAGATCTTGTGTCCGTTTGTTTGCCAGTAAAATGATTTCTGGAAAATGATTTATATTTCTAGAAATGATTTACTTTTCTGGTGTTTGGATGAATCTGTGTAAAATATTTTCTGTTGTTTGGCAGATTTTTTAAAAATATTTTCCGGAAAAGCTATTTTTACATATATTAATAAATTTATATGCCATATACATAAGTAGTCCGGATTACATATGTTGGTTTTTTAGCAGAAAACTAAAGGAGAAAAAGAAAAATGAATGCAAAGTAGTTTAAACAAGAAGAAAACTGAATTTGATCTCCAAAAATCAGATCTTTTTCATTGACTTGAGAAGCATTTATGTTACAATGAAATATGGCCGTTACCTACTGTATAACTGCTCCCACTAATACATGACTAAAGCTTAGCTAGAATTGCACACAAAATGTAGCCGACATACCAACTATAACATTAAACATAAATCAACAACTACTCTTGCTAACTTTAAGTATAAATTACAAAGAATTAAATCAAGTTACAAATGAACAAAATAAACAAAATGTTGCTGCTTCTTTGGTTCAGCTTGGATGCTGGTCTGCCTGCTGGTTTGCTGCTGGTTTCCTGTTGCATTGCAGGCCAAAGTTCAACAAAATCCTGTACCTTGCTTACTAACAAAGTAATGCATATTCCTTTTAGTGCATTAAGGGGAATTATGATTATGGTATGTTAGATATCAAAAGAACCTATATATTCTTAAAAACTAAAGATATGAAAAAGCAAAGTGTTGAAATGACTATTCAATGACATTGAAAATAATATCTAGGTGTCCAAAATTCAGATTCAAGGGCATAAGCAAAGCAAATAACAAAGACAATGTCACCACAAAAACTGTAAACTAAATGAAATATCGTGCAAGGCTGATCCAGAGATAAAAAATAAAATCTTTATTTGAAGTTCAAGGTCTTTGAAATGAACATACCCAAGCAAGCAACAAGGTATCTTCCAAAGCAATACAGTGCAAATGATTCATAGCAATCACGTAGTATCGAACAATCAACACTAATTGATTGATGCACCAAGGATACAAACTGTTAAAATATTTAACGTTTATAGGTAAGAAGCTAATCAACACAAAATATATACCGTACCTTGAGGTCTCGATGGTAAACACCCCTGCTATGGCAGTAATCCACAGCATTAATAAGCTGCTGAAAATACTTTCTAGCTTCATCTTCCTTCAACCTCCCTTTGCTTGCCTGGCAGAGGAAGATATCAAGACAATAAAAACCAGATTAATATATAGTAATAAAACGTTGATACACAACTGAGATTTGACTCCTGAAGCACTTTTACATTCCAAGATTAAACACAAATTTCTTACAATTTTGTTAAAAAGTTCACCACCAGTCACAAGTTCCAGGACAATGTATATTTTCGTCTTGCTAGCCATCACCTGTACCAAGAATATTGCTAGAAGTTACCAAGAAATATAGCCTTACCATACTTAAAATATTTTTTAAAAGCCAAGTGGAGTCTTCTTCTGACAAAATGCAAGTCAAATTTGAAAGAGAGCAAACGAGAAGCAAGGAAGAAATGCATGGAGATCAATAAAGTAACTAAACTGGTAAAACTTCGTGCCAAACCTCATATAAGTGGGTGACATTTGGGTGTATGATGAGTTTCATTGTTGAAATTTCTCATTTAAACTGCAATTGAAAAGAGAAAAGAAAAAATGTAGCATGCATAAGGTAAAACATAAATAAGATTCATAAGGTAAAACAAATCCATCGCTTAATACTATTTTGAAGAATAGTTTTCTTCTTTTTGGGTAAAACATTAAGCAACCAAATGAGAGACATTCAAATAAGTCAATCTCAATTCAGAATTAAGTCAAGCTCACAAATAAAACATGTATAATTGCCACCAAACTGGAGGACATGTTATCCGGACTCTTCATTTTCCCTAAAATAAAGCATAGCACACATGTGCTCAACAAATATTCAATATGGGGGATTGATCCTCCACTTAAACAAAGGAACTTAGAAAAAGTTTAGCAAACCCATGTCGGACTCATAACCATATCTGAAACTCACCACAGAGTTGAGTAACATAGCATTGAGGGGAATAGAACCCGATAAAGAAAAGAAGAAAAGAAATAAACTAAATTCTCTTGTATTGACTAAGTTGAATTATACCTTCTTTTGCAAGCTAATTTCTATTCCGCAAATCAACCAAAAAGTGTATGAGGCCAAGCCGAGAGATTGTTTCGCCCTTCATCAGAAGATTCTCTGACAAACATCAATATCCATCCTCTTACAAATTTTACCAGCTATAAATAATAGACATCATAAAGAAGAAACTAATGTAGGCATGATACTATACCATTGTGCTCTATTCAAGCCAAAATTGCCAAAAAAAATACCAGACAAATAAGTATAAGGTTAATGGAAACCAATTAAATACACAGAAAAGTAACTTTCTAACAATGTGCACACAACGTATATTCCATAATCGAATAAATGAACCCAGAAAAGAAACTCGCAGGGAAAAGGATCACTAAATAAGAGTCATGAAATGAAACTTCACTTAAAATTTAAATTAATAAGAACAAAAAAGGATGAGTTCAAGATAATTAACAATAAAAATTCAATTCTTATTAATAATGGGGAAAAAATCCATGAAAATTCGCTATCCACCTATCAACACTTTCTCTATTGACGCAAGTAGCTTTATATTACCAGCATTTTGATTTTTGTTTTTTTTTTTTTTTATCAAATCAAGTCAAAAGGGCAGATTTTTGGATTTAAGTCTGAAATGAAATGATAAGCAGAAACAAATTGCCCACACCAACCCAAGAAACGATCAAATTTATGGCAAGATGGATTAAACATCCAAATACAGAATAAAACCAAGACGAAATATGGTATAAGCAACAATCTTAAACGAAATTAAATCACAAAATTCCTAGTACACCAGCTAGACAACAAAGGAGGTTCCGCATTTCGGAATAAGATCCCTTTAACATCAATGTTTCCAGAAACACAAAATAAATATAAACTAATAAAAAAATAAAAATGTTAGAAACGAAAGAACGATCATTGCCTTAAGCCAAGACCCAGCGAATAATTTATGGTAGATTTGCCTGAGAAAGAGAGAAAGAGAGGAAAGGAAACAGAATATGCTGAGAAGAGAGATATGCGACAGACTTTTGCCTGGAAGAGAATATGAAGAACGGAGGAAGGAAAAGGAATGAAGAACGGAAAGAAGGAGAAGGAGCCTTACCTGGATGGAGGAGGAACTGGAAAAGGTCCTTGACCAAACTTTCTCGTCGTCGTTCTTCGAAATCGCGCAGCTCTTGAGGAATTTAGGGCGGGGGTAGAGTACCTGGCAGTGGCACTGATTTGCAACCGAAGGGGAAGGGGAAGGGGAAAGGGGAGAAGAAGGCGTCATTTTTCCGGAAAATGTTTTACCGAATTCAAAAGGGTAAGACATTTTCCCCAAATTGCAGGTCATTTTACTCGTGTCTTGGAAATCATTTTCCAAATGGAAAATATTTTCAGACTTCCAAACACCGTAAAACCAAGAAAATATTTTCCCTAAAATATTTTCTTGGTAAACAAACGCACCGTTATTTGTATAATTCATGTTGTTTGAGCCTTAAATCTAATTTTTAAAATAAAAGAAAATCCATTCCATCATGTTGTCGTATCCGCTAAATTTGAGATAAAAGAAACACTTAATATTTTCAATTCCTTTAATTATCTCATTTCAACCACTTTTGTAGTATAACGCACCCCACTCCCAAGCCATAAGAGTATACCAATCATCGTGGCGAAAAATTTAAGGGAGTTAGCTGTCGAAAATATGCCATTACTCACTTTCCACAAATAACATTCACTTGCCTATCAACAATCACCTTTTGCATCATTCAAATTCAATTAATATTATCAATTTAGGCTTTATTCATTCTAATCCATTTTGCCCTGCATTTACATAAATCTTCTGTTTAGATGAAAATTTTGTTCTATCTTAATATTTTTAAAATTTGTGAATAATTTCAAGAGGAAATTTTAATAATTCAATTTCTTTTTTTAAATTTCACCTAATAATATTTTTTGTATTTTTATTTGATTTGATATGTATGACCCCATTTTAAGATAAAACAAAACTAAAACTTCAAAATTTTTTTATTTAATTATAATATATATTTTTAAAATTTTATTTTATTGTAGCTATTTACAAATTTTTACAAATATAATGATATCCATATTGAATATTTTTTATATTTTAATATAATTAATTTTTTTAATTTGTAAAATTCCAGTAGCTTAATTTTTCTAAATCAATTATTTATTCGAGCAAAGTACATTTTGATTTTAAAAATTTTAATTTCATTCAAACCTACTCTAGTAGATTAGTTTTGAAGAGGAGAGAATTAAGTTGAGATTGGTCCTTTGTAAGCTACTAAGAGGAGAAAATGAAGTAAATCAATTATTTAAGTAATATGGTATTGGTGAAAATTTGATTTTGGGGGGTTGGGGTATGGATTCAGTAGATAGAGGTCATATTTGGGGTTGCATGGCAGAAGAAAGATTGATGAGTGGCTTAATGAAATTTTCTATGAATTTAATACAATATTACTATAAATAATACATTTACTATTTTTTAGGGAAATATGTTTAGTACACTTAAATAATATAGTAAGGGCACTTGTTACGTTTTGCCAAAATCCTAATAAAAATAGTAACATTAGTAGACATGTTAGGCAGATTGTGTGTTCAAAATTATATATATATATATATACACACATATTATAGAGCTAGTGATTAGTCAAAGAAAATGACCCCTCAAATTTTGGTAATAATTAGTGAGAAAAAGGCCAACTATATGAAGAGTAAATAGCAAGATTAAGCTCGTGAGCATTTGATATGTAAGGAGTTTCCAACGTGTAAATTATGTGTGCTTAAATTAATTTAACTTCATTGTTATACAGCACTATACAGCAGAAAAATTGGTCCACAATGACAACACTAAAGCCTCCATATTACACACACTCAATAAATATTTTTCCTCATTCTGATTTCACAAAATATTGTGTATAAATATAATTATTTTATTATTTTGAGAATGATATAATGTGATTTGTGCCAAAAATATTATTATTTTATTATTTCAATCAAAACCCTATTTATTTTTAATAAAATTTTGTTTTTCACTCAGATAATCATTAATCATCATTAGGGTTTGGTGAAGGAAATGTTTTTAAACTCTTTGTTCTTTTTCGTAGCTTTAAATTAATGCCCCTTTTTTTTTTTCCTTATAGTTCCATTTGGTTTGTCAATTTATTGCACGAAATTTATGTATGAACGGGGTTTTTGTTGAAAAATAGATGGAATGAGAACATTAATTAGGTTGTGCTAAGACTTTTCTTTTGTGTCTGGTTTCTATTTGGTTGAATGTGATCATGGTTCTTTCTTGTTTTGCTTTGGGTTTAGGATGAATGTGACTATCTAGAACTGTAGAGGTCTAGGGCAACAAAGCACAGTCCATGCTTTGATGGATGTTTGTTTTAAATGAAACCCCAATATTGTATTTCTTATTAAGATGAAATAGAGGAGATCTTGAATGGAATTCGTTACAAATAGGTTGAGTTTGCTAATTTTTATTATGTTGATCCTCTAGGTATTGTGAAGGGGTTGCCTCTTTGGTGGAATCAAAATGTACTGTTAAATGTTCTTGATGCCACTAAAACCCTAGTCAAAACGAGGATTGAAGATGATAAAAGAAGTTTCTAGTCTTTTACCTTAGTGTATGGCTGCCCATTTATTGAAGGGAAGACAACAGTTTGGGAATCCCACAGAGATGAGGAAACCTAGTGCTGCCTGTAACACCCCAAACCCGGCCCAGACGTTATGGCCGAATCTGGCGTGTCACATTGAAGTGTTTTAGCGAAAATCGTGATTGAAAACCCTTCTTAAACAAAATAAACCTTAATTAACTTAAAAATAAACACACCTTTCAGTTGCGAAAGCCTTGTTTAAAACATTTGATTTAAGAAAACTTTATCATTTAAAAAAAATAAGTTGCGGAAACATAGAAAACATTCTATAATTTAGGAATCCCATGTTCAACTTCTCGTAATTACAATGAAAATGATAATAATCCAAATAATAATAATAAGGAAGCCTTATTACATTTCGGTCTAAAAAATACTTAATAAAATAAAGAACTTATATGCTTTTAAAAGAGAAACAAGTCCAAGTTGTCTTGCTAGCTGGCCACCCAGAGTCCCTCCAAACATACCTTCTACTGAGCATCACCTGAAAATAAAATAAAAGAGGAGGGTGAGTTTTCGCAAACTCAGTGTGTACAACCCTCTACGGAAAACAAGCATTCAAAAAAAACATCATTCATCAATCATGCAATGCAATCCCATCCAAATTATCCATCCGCTACACACCAGCTTCGTCCCCCGTCACACCATGTGGGGATATAAATATCGACCCACCCAGCCCACACACCATGGTAGCTCGGTTACGGAACTACCTTCATTTACATATTGGGCTTTAAAAGCCGTTGGTGGATCCACGATTGTCAAGCAACCATGCGATCTTCATATCCTTCCTTCGTTCCATATTCCCCATCCCATACGCAACCTAAGCAGAATATCATATGTATGCAGCAAATAGGCATGTCACATTCAATAAACTTACATTTAACACATAGAGGTATTTTGGTCATTTTTGCCCTTAGGGGTATTTCGGTAATTTTTTCTTAATTTTTGCCTATTGTGGGCCCAACAGCCCATCGGGCCCATTTAGCCCATTCCGACCTGTATGGCCAAATCACAACCCAAGTCCACGAAATCGCCTGTGGGTCTCAGGAAACCTTTTGGTCTCTCCTTTACGAGTGTTCGCGCACTCACGAGACCACCGTAGCCAAACTTTCAGCTTTTTAGCATTTCGGCATTTCGACATTTCGGCATTTCGGTATTTCAGCTTTTGCCGATTTATAGTGTGTGTGTAGTGTATGTACACACCTGGTAAGCAAGCGTGATGCGATCTCCTTAGCCCAAACTTACAATCAATATCACTCAAAGATTAATCTTACATACTTATCGAATACTTTACCAAAAGCCAGAATCTCACCTTAACCTTACCTGAACGCCAAGCCTTTACTAACTTTTACTTTGATCACTAAATGCGCGTATTTCTCAGATCTGAAGAGCAAATCGGCAGGAATCCAAAACCAAGATCTGACACTAATTCCACTAGATTCGGTTAAAGAGTATTCAACCCTTGAGAGATTCAACTTTTTGGCTTTTCAAATTTAGTATGGTGAATAAGGTTTATTTGGTACAGATTAAAGAAGAAGAGTAGAGGAAGAAATTGGCTAAGTGAAACAAAGAAAATTGTGTAGACAAGAATAGAAATCGGCAGAAAGAAAAGAAAGAAAAACAAAAGGGTTTTCGACTTTTTGGATCTTGAAAAGAAAAGGGTTTTCGGCTTTTGTAGAAAGGGGTTTCTGGCAACAAGGTGAAGAAAATTTTGTGATAGCTTTGGCAACCTTGTATTCGGCCCCTATTTATAGCCCTTATAGCTGAATTTTCCATGGCCAATTCCCAATTCGGCTCCATCACTTCTCCCTTCTCATCTCCTCGTTTTTCTCCCTGATAACCCCTTGATCTTTTCCTTAATTTTCTCTCCTGAACACTTCCCTTGGAGTCCTCTTTCACGCCACTACCATCCTTCTAGAAGGCCAAAATTAAACTTCTAAAAATACTAAGCTAGGATTTGAACCTTGGATCTCCTTGCTAGGTACTAACGCCACCTCCCCGCTCTCTAAGTGGCGTCACCTAGCCACTCCTCCACAAGGCTTTTTGATGCTATTTTCCCCTATTTTTATTTAAAAGCCTAACTACTTGCCAACCCTGATTATTTAAATAATTAAACTATAATTTTATTTATTCTTAGGTTCGAAATCAAACCTTAATTAAGACCTACTATAATTATCACATGGCTAGGAACATAAAACACAATTTTTATCAAATCTAAAAATAAAAAAATTTCAGGATTTTGGGATTTTTGGGTTTCGGGATTTTTGGGGCGTTACACTGCCTACACGATTTCAATGATGTTCTATTGAGAACACCATGGAAACTACCACCTAGGAGACCAGTTCTAGCCAAGCTGCAAGGGATGCTCAAGCAACTAGATCAAGTCAAAACGCAGAGAAGGTTGAGAAGATTCTGGAATTACGCAGGGGTGCCATAGAGATAAAGGCTCCACGTGCACTAATGGACTTTCTCCTTATTTAGAATTTGTTATTAGTTTTTCCCCTGATAAATAGCAATAATTGTATAGAGAGGGGCATGAAATCGTTGAACTTATTCTTCTTCCTTAAAAACTATTCTTTTCATTTTCCCTATTTTTCTGTCTCTTCTTAAGCACACAACAATTTGGTGCTTTCATTGACCTTACCAAAATGGTAAACAATACCGAAGCCATTGTAACACTTCAGGATACATCAAACCGTCATGAGTAGGTCCTCACTTCGCTGCAAAATCATGTTGCGAATCAAGAACAGTGGAACGTCACCATGCAGTCAACTCTTCAGGAAATGACTAAGCAGTTACAGGCCATTTCATTCCAGTTGGGCATATCGGCAACAACTTCGAGTGGAGGTGAACTCACTGCCGATAGTACTATGACCTGGGGTAAGGCTAAGGTGAGATACGATTCTGATGACACTTTTCTGTTTCCTCCCAAACCTGTCTAAGTAGAACCTCCCCTTTTCATGGGAAAAGATCCGAAAGAATAGCTAGCATCGGCTGCTAATTTTTTTTGAATTCTATGGTATCGAAGACCATCATTGTATCACGATGGAGTCTTTTTGAATGGATGGGACCGTGAAGAAATGGTTCCGATGGATGCAACGAAAAAGACAGTTGGCATGATGGAATCATCTAATTGAGGCGATCCGCAAACGATTCACGGTCATGAAAATAGAATCACTGATGGGACAATTATCGAAACTCATACAAACGACAATAGTGAAAGATTATCAGTCCATTTTTGAGGATTTAGCACTGCGCACTCACAATTTATCTGATGAATTTTTGCTTGACTGCTTTATTTCTAGGTTGCGAGCAGACAGTAAATCGTAAGTGTTGGCCACCGTTCAACATCCATGACAGAAGTCTAGGCTTTAGCCCGATTCCATGAAGCCCGCATGCATGAATGATGCTACTTGGGCCGTACTTCGGGTTTAAAATTGCCACCACTCTTGCCAACACCAGGTTTGCCCTCTACTGGACCAAAATTTCAGCCAGACTGTCCTCCACCTTCAGAACATCGACACCCTCTTACTAATACAACAAACCCTGTTCATCGTATTTCTTCTGCTGAGGCTCAAGCACCCCGCCAAAAATGGCTTTGCTATTACTGTGATGACCAATTTGTTTCGGGGCATAAATGCAAGGATCCCTAGATTTTCTTGCTCAACGATGAGTCTGTTGATGAGGAGCGGAACATTGCCACAGATTAGCAACTCGTTCAATTTGAGGAGACTGAAACTCCACCCATTCCGATCCATGAACAATCAACGATGTCATTCAATGCCTTTGCGAGCTGCAACAATCTGAATACTCTGCGAGTTCAAGGGATGATTCAAAGTAAACTGGTGTACATTTTAATTGATGAGGGCAGCACCCATAATTTTATTCAGTAGAAGGTCGCTAAGCATTTGGGTTTGAAGCTCCAAGCCGCACCAAACTTCAAGGTTCTAGTGGGTAATTACCAACGGCTACCCAATGAAGGATGCATTAGTGATGTGAAAGTGTTGGTTCAAGGGACTGAATTAGTCACAGATTTATATGTTCTACCCCTTGAAGGAACATAAGTCGTTTTGGGCGTGGCATGGATGGCCACACTAGGGCCAGTTACTATAGACTTCATGAGACTGACATTTGAGTTCAACCAAGGGAATAACCATTTTTGCTAGCAAAGAGACACCGAATTTGGACCCTAACAAATTCAATTCCAAGCATTGCGACGATTATCGAACACTGGGGCTGTCGCTGAGTTTTTTCGTTTACAACTTGAAGGATAATGGGATACAAAATTTCTTGACATTAAAGCTAATCTTTGCACATTGCTCGATGAATTTCACATTGTATTTGAAGTAGTGCCAGGCTTAACTCCACCACAGGATAACGACTACGCTATTCATCTCAACACAACAAGTTCCCCTGTTAATGTTCGACCATACCGTTATCCCTACTTCCAAAAGGCTGAGATCAAAAAACAAGTTCGTCAAATGCTCGATGTAACGCCTCAAAAATCTCGAAACCCAAAAATCTTGAAATCCTAAAATCTTGAATTTTTTTTATTTTCGGTTTTGATAAAAATTATGTTTTATGTTTCTAGCCATGTGATAATTATAGTAGGTCTGAATTAAGGTTTGAGTTCAAACCTAGGAATAAATGAAATTATAGTTTAATTATTAAAAGAATCAGGGTTGGGAAGTAGTTGGGCTTTTAAATAAAAATAGGGGGAAAATAGCATTAAAAAGCCTTGTGGAGGAGTGGCTAAGTGACGCCACTTAGAAAGCAAGAAGATGGCGTTAGTAGCTAGTAAGGAGATCCAAGGTTCAAATCTTAGCTTAGTATTTTTAGAAGTTTAATTTTGGCCTTCTAGAAGGATGGTAGTGGCGTGAAAGAAGACTCCAAGGGAAGTGTTCAGGAGAGAAAATTAATGAAAAGATCAAGGGGTTATTAGGGAGAAAAACGAGGAGATGAGAAGGGAGAAGTGATGGAGCTAAATTGGGAATTGGGCATGGAAAATTCAGCTATAAGGGCTATAAATAGGGGCCGAATATAGGGTTTCCAGGCTACTGCCAAAATTCTTCTTCACGTTGTTTCCAGAAACCCCTTTCCCTAAAAGTCAAAAACCCTTTTCTTTTCAAGATCTAAAAAGTCAAAAACCCTTTTGTTTTCTTTCTTTTCTTCCTGCCGATTTCTATTTTTCTCTACACAATTTTCTTTGTTTCACTTAGCCGATTTCTTCTTCTACTCTTCTTCTTTAATCTGTACCAAATAAACCTTATTCACCATACTAAATTTGAAAAGCCGAAAAGTCGAATCTCTTAAGGGCTGAATACTCTTTGACTGAATCTAGTGGAATTAGTGTCAGATCTTAGTTTTAGATTCCTGCCGATTTACTCTTCAGATCTGAGAAATACGTATGTTTAGTGATCAAAGTAAAAGTTAGCAAAGGCTTGGCATTCAGGTAAGGTTAAAGTGAGATTCCGGCTTTTGGTAAAGTATTCGATAAGTATGTAAGATTAATCTTTGAGTGATATCGATTGTAGGTTTGGGCTAAGGAGATCGCATCATGCTTGCTTACTAGGTGTATACATACACTGCATACACACTATGAATCGGCAAAAGCCGAAACACCGAAATACCGAAATGCTGAAAAGCCAAAAGTTTGGCTGTGGTGGTCTTGCGAGTGCACGAACACTCGTAAGGGAGAGACCGATGGGTTTTCTAAGACCCACAGGCAATTTCGTGGACTTGGGTTGTGATTTGGCCATACAGGTCGGAATGGGCTAAATGGGCTGTTTGGCCCACAATAGGAAAAAACTGAATATTGATGCTATGTGATAGGAATTTGTATGTGAGCATGAAGATGAATGTGACTGGGCCTAACGGGCCATATAAATATGTCTGGGCCTAACGAGCCATATAAATGTGTCTGGGCCTAACGGGCCATATAAATTTGATTTGGGCGAAATGGGCCATATACAATTGATTTGGGCCTAATGGGTCATATAAATATGAATATGAATTTGTTTGGACTTTGTAAGGGGTTTTGGGCCTAGTATATGACAACTACATAAGACTTAATTAAATTTTGCGACCGTGGACAACTCAAAGAGTTAAGGTGTGGCAACGGGTATATGCATGTTTAGAATTGGATCTAGGGAGAGCTTGGTACTTAAGCAGTCTTAATGACCCACCTCCTCTTCTCTGGAATCCTACCTGGTGCATTGTATTCATTCATCTTAGCTCGCGGGACTTGTTAACTGGCCAAGGTAAGTAAAAACCATAATTAAGGGAAAATTATCGAAATGCCTCTAAGGGCAAAAATGACCAAAATACCCCTATATGTTAAATGTAAGTTTATTGAATGTGACATGCCTATTTGCTGCATACATATGATATTCTGCTTAGGTTGCATATGGGATGGGAAATATGGAACGGAGGAAATATATGTGGATCGCATGGTTGCTTGACAATCGTGGATCCACCGACGGCTTTTAAAGCCCAATATATAAATGTAGGTAGTTCCGCAACCGGGCTACCATGGTGTGTAGGCTGGGTGGGTCGATATTTATATCCCCACATGGTGTGATGGGGGACGGAGCTGGTGTGTAGCGAATGGATAAATTGGATGGGATTGCATTGCATGATTGATGAATGATGTTTTTTTTGAATGGTTGTTTTCCGTCGAGGGTTGTACACACTGAGTTTGCGAAAACTCACCCCCCTCTTTTATTTTATTTCCAGGTAATGCTCAGTAGAAGGTTCGATGTTTGGAGGGACTTTGGGTGGCCAGCTAGCAAGACAAATTGGACTTGTTTCTCTTTTAAAAGCATATAAGTTCTTTATTTTATTAAGTATTTTTCGGGTCGGAATGTAATAAGGCTTCCTTCTTATTATTATTTGGATTATTATCATTTTCATTATAATTACGAGAAGTTGAACATGTGGATACTAGAAGGCAGGAGTTCCTGAATTTGACTCAAGGGATTAAATCAGTGGCGGAGTATGAGGCGGAGTTTCTACGCCTTAGTAGGTATGCAAGAGTAATGGTGGCAACGGACTATGAGCGTTACGTTAAGTTTGAGGACGGACTGAGAGACAACCTTAGGGTATTGATAGCTCCACAAAGGGAGCGAGTTTTCTCAGAATTGGTGGAGAAAGCGAAGATAGCGGAGGAGGTTAAGCGCACTGAGCGCTTAAATCGGGAGAAAGAAAGGGGTAAGGATAAAAGGGAGGCTGAGACTCCTGGTGTTGATCAGAGGCCTAGGGCTTGGGCCAGAGTTGTTGGGCCAGTTAGAGCAGGGCCCCTTGCTATTAATCTAGGGGTACCACCTTGTGCTGATTGTGGGAGAAGCCATAGAGGCGAGTGTTCGAAAAGGACGGGAGCTTGTTTTGCTTGTGGGTCTATGAAGCATAGGATCAAGGATTGCCCTTAAACGCTAGGTCGAGAGCCAGCAGTAGGTCAAGGTGGTGCTCAGCCACCAAGGGGTGGACAGCTACCGCTGAGAGGCCGTGATCAGGCCAGGGGTGGAAACGGTTTAGATCGTGGAACACCAGGCAGAGGTGCTGGTCATGCTGAGGCAAGGCAGCCAGCTTTGGTTTATGCAACACGTCGTCAAGAGGATGAAGACGCTCCAGAAGCGAATACTGGTACGTACTTTATCCATGGTGTGCGTTCTATCTATTTTGAAATTAGAAATAGAGTGCGCAGTAGAAGCGTAGTGGTGTAACCTAGGCGGTGCGACTATTGCGTAGTTGGAAATTTCGAGGACAAAATTTCTTTTAGGGGGATAGAGTTGTAACGCCCCAAAAATCCTGAAACCCAAAAATTTTAAAATCCTGAAATTTCTTTATTTTCGATTTTGATAAAAATTGTGTTTTTTGTTCCTAGCCATGTGATAATTATAGTAGGTCTTCGAACCTAGGAATAAATGAAATTGTAGTTTAATTATTAAAAGAATCAGGGTTGGCAAGTAGTTGGGCTTTTAAATAAAAATAGGGGGAAAATAACATCAAAAAACCTTGTGGAGGAGTGGCTTAGTGACGCCACTTAGAGAGCTGGGAGGTGACGTTAGTAGCTAACAAGGAGATCCAAGGTTCGAATCCTAGCTTAGTATTTTTAGAAGTTTAGTTTTAGCCTTCTAGAAGGATGGTAGTGGCATGAAAGAGGACTCCAAGGGAAGTGTTCAGGAGAGAAAATTAAGAAAAAGATCAAGGGGTTATCAGGGAGAAAAACGAGGAGATGAGAAGGGAAAAGTGATTGAGCTAAATTAGGAATTGGGCATGGAAAATTTAGCTATAAGGGCTATAAATAGGGGCCAAATACAGGGTTGCCAAGCTACTGCCGAAATTCTTCTTCACCTTGTTTCCAGAAACCCCTTTCTCCAAAAGCCGAAAACCCTTTTCTTTTCAAGACCCAAAAAGCTGAAAACCTTTTTGTTTTCTTTATTTTCTTCCTGCCAATTTATATTCTTCTCTACACAATTTTCTTTATTTCACTTAGCCGATTTCTTCCACTCTTCTTCTTTAATCTGTACCAAATAAACCTTATTCACCATACTAAATTTGAAAAGCTGAAAAACCGAATCTCTTAAGGGCTGAATACTCTTTGACCGAATCTAATGGAATTAGTGTCAGATCTTAGTTTTGGAATCCTGCCGATTTGCTCTTCAAATTTGAGAAATACGCGTGTTTAGTGATCAAAGTAAAAGTTAGTAAAGGCTTGGAGTTCAGGTAAGGTTAAGGTGAGATTCCGGCTTTTGGTAAAGTATTCGATAAGTATGTAAGATTAATTTTTGAGTGATATAAATTGTAGGTTTGGGCTAAGGAGATCGCATCACGCTTGCTTACCAGGTGTGTACATACACTGCACACACACTTTGAATCGGCAAAAGCCAAAATGCCGAAATGCCGAAATGTCGAAAAGCCAAAAGTTTGGCTACGGTGGTCTTGTGAGTGCGCGAACACTCATAAGGGAGAGACTGATAGGTTTCCTGAGACCCACGGGTGATTTCGTGGACTTGGGTTGTGATTTGGCCATACAGGTCAGAATGGGCTAAATGGGCCCGATGGGCTGTTGGGCCCACAATAGGCAAAAACTGAATATTGATGCTATGTGATAGGAATTTGTATGTGAGCATGAAGATGAATGTGACTGGGCCTAATGGGCCATATAAATGTGTCTGGGCCTAACAAGCCATATAAATGTGATTTGGGCCTAATGGGCCATATACAAGTGATTTGGGCCTAATAGGCTATATGAATATGATTGGGCTTAATGGGCCAAATACAGGTATGTAAATTTGTTTGGACTTTGTAAGGGGTTTTGGGCCTAGTAACGATTCTTGGAAAATCTATATCAAAATATCCACTGTAAGTTCTTATCTTTAATCTACAATTACGTTAATTCTGTGGTTATTTATCATAAAACCCATACATTTGTTATTTTGTCTTGATTTTGCCTGTTTAAGTCTAGGAGAGAGACGTTAGGCCCTTGTGTTTAAGACAAAATAATAACAGAAGGTTTTAGGTACCGAAGATGAATAACATGGAAGAAACAGATTGTTTATATAAAGATAAAACCTGCAGTCATATTATGCATATAGATTCTAAATAAGAAAATAATATTTCGGCCCTTAGTAAAGGATTTAATAGTCTAATAGATATAACCTCTATATATTTTATTAAAATATATAATAAGGTCAATAATATAGAAGAAAAAGTAAATAATCTAGGAAATATTAAGGAATTAGATTTGAACAACAAATCTAAAGAAATATTGTAGAAGTTAATAATAAATTAGAACAAGTTATAAATAATAATATAGAGTGGACATAGATCTAGGTCCTTTATATTATGGTAATAGTAATATAATTTTAACTTTATTCAGGCAAGAAGAAGAAACTTCTTCTTGAAGAATCATCTTCTACTATTAAAAGAAATAAAAATGCGAAAAGAAAATCTATAACTCAACAAAAATATGATTTCCAATCCTATAAAGAACTTATAGAACATTGGAAAAGAAGATTTACTAACAGTAAAGATAAAAATGAAAGAGTAGAATATCTAAAATTAATAGAGGAACTTTATGAAAAACATAAAGATCTATTTGCTATGTTTAATTATCATTATATGTTATATTACGACTCTCTGAGAAAGTAGTAGTTCTAGTAATTTCGATAATCAAGAAGATTTAAAAGCCACTAGTTATAAATCTGATGAAGAAGACACTTCAACAGATGAGGAAGAAAACATAGAAATACCAGAACCTATGGATATTGAAAATACAGATCCTTATGGTAAAAGAAAAATAGAATCAGATACTCAAAAAGATGATTATCAGAGAACTTTAAACAAATATTTTGAAACAATAGATAATACAATTAGGATTTTTGGTAATCAAACCGAAGATATAGCTACTAATGAAATTAAAACCGAATATACGGGAGAATCTTCTAATCAACAAACTAGTCAAACTATACCTATACCACATAGGATAGATGACTTAAATAAAAGAAATGTGGCCCAAGGAGGAATATATTTAGACTTAACTAATATTCAAATAGCAGACTATAAAAAAACCATAGATGATTGGGCACAGTCAATGACAATTGTTGTAAACAACAACAGTACTTGGTCAAAAGAAAAATTTTTAAACTATTTTGTTGGAACTTTTCAAGGAGATGTTTTACAATTTTTAAGAAGATGGGAAGAATCTGATGTAGGAAAAATCTAAAAAGGACAATTAATTAATCAGATAGGTACCCCTAAAGACCTTTTAAAAGGATTAACAAATATCCTAAAAACAGAATTTTGTGGTTATTTTGATAAAAAAGATCAAGATAGTATAGCTAGTTATGTTTTATCAAAAATAAAATTATGTGATATAAGATATTTAGAAGAATTTTCTAAAAAATTTCTTCATGAATATCAAAAGCTTAAAAACGAAAATATAGAATTTTGGAAAAACTAATATTTTCATAAATTACCTCCACCATGGGATGAGATATGTATAAAGAAATATGTATCTTATTTAGATAAACATAGTAAAGAAGCAGGAATAGCAAAAGAAAATATAGATTCTATAGGTAATAGGATAAATTTTGCAAAAGAAAGAATAACTTTGCATTGTTTACAAACTAAAGCTGCTAAACAAGTAAAAAATAAATTAAGTTATAGTCATTGTACAAAAATTCTAGAAAACGAATGGGAATTTGGATGTAAAACAATATGTCCTAGTACTTATAAAAAACATAGAAAGAAAAATAGGAAATATAAATTTGTTAGATGGAAGCCAGGAAATAAAAAATATACTGGTAATAATCATAAGAAAAAGAAAAAAATTATTAGAAGAAAAACTTCTAAAAAATCCAAAAAACAAATATGTAAATGTTTTATATGTGATGAGGAAGGTCATATAGCAACAAACTGTCCTAACAAAGGCAAAAATGCTAAAAAGGTAATTAAAAGTCTTAAAGAACAAGATTTAGAAATATGTTTTGAAGAGGAAATAAATCCCGAAGAAATATTATATGAGCTAATATTAGAAACAGATTCTGATTCAGATGAAGAAGAATATATATTTATGTTTAATGTAGGAAGTAGTTCTAAAAATCAATTAGAAGAAATTCCTCAAAAAGAACAACAAGATATTAAATTAGGAAATTTAATTGGAGAAGAAAAGACTTTTCGATGAAATGATAGAAAAATTAATAAAAATCATATTTCTAAAGAAGAAATATATAAAATATATAAGTTTAAAATTTGGAGTCAAAGATATATAGAGAAAATTAGTGGCAATACAGTCGCTAAAGATACTAGAGGAGGGTTAACAGAAATCCCATCATTCACTAAAGAAAAAATCATGAGGATTAAAAAGAAATACCCCCAAGTTAGATATATACATTTAGGAATAATTATGATAACAATTAGAGCTTTATTTAGAAGAGGTCATGATATACCTATAATAGCAGTATTATTAGATAAAAGATTTGAAAATCCAATAAAAGCACTTATTGGAGGTATTCAGTCTAATTTACATAATGGTGTAATAGGATTTAAAGTAAAACCAAATTATTTTATATCCATTACAGATCCTCTAATAGAAGAATGTTTATGCTTAAGGATTCAGACAAAAAATTCTGAAATTAAAGATTTAGCAGAAGATCTAGCAATAAGTTGGACTTCTATCAATGAATATACCAACACGGCAGAAGTAGAAATTAAAGAAATTAATAATAAAATAATTGAGTTATTTGAGCCTAATAAATTTACTACAGAAATTCAGCCTAAATTATTACATTTAAAAGATTTATCAATACCAAGAGATTGGATGATAGATAGAATAAGTGGAGCCAGTACTTCAAAACCAGTAAGTACAATAGAGTATGTGTCATCAGATGATAGACTATATTTTAAAAATAATGCTATAACAAATACGAATGACAATTTAGTTTTACCCTCTAACTCTTAAACGGAAGAAGGTGAGGATAATATAAGTATAAATTCAACACCAATAGGTATGAAAACAGTTCAGATACCTATTTTTCCTACAGAACCTAATAGAAATTCTAGAAACACTAGAATGGAAAAAATACAATTAGCTACTATTATTCAACAAATGAAAATGGGAAAAAATGATATTATTACATTTTTAAACTTTCAACCTAGAAAGTATTATACATATATAGAAATTACATTTCAATTTAGAGAATATAAAACATATTCTTTACATGCTTTGTTAGATACAGGAGCTACCACCAGTAGTTGCAGAGAAAATGCGATACCTGTAGAAAAATAGGAATTAATGAAAAATCCAATTAGAGCTATATGAATAGATGGTAAAGAAACTATAATTCAATTTAAGGCTAGAAATATACCAATTTATATAAATAATGTAAGATTTATAATCCCTAAAATATTATGTTTTCCTGAAATGCATGGAGACATATTATTAGGAAATAATTTTATATATCATCATTTACCGTTTTCTATTGATAAAAACTTGGTAATATTGTCAACAGAAAAAACTTCTGTAGAAATACCTTTAGTAGAAAATCATAAATTTGTGTGTGATAAAAAATTTACACCACAAAGAAAAGAACAAATTAAACAACTTGAAACAAATCATTGGTTGTTTAAAATTTTAGAAAACAATTTTAGTGAAGAACCATTAAAGTTATGGCAAAATAGTCCTTGATATTGTGAAATAAAATTACAAAATCCTAATAAAATAATTAGAGTTAAACCTATGATCTATACTAAACAAGATATAGATGAATTCAACATACAAATTAAAGAATTATTAGACAAAGGATTAATAGAAATAACTAATAGTCCACATTCCAGTCCAGCTTTTATGGTAAGAAACCATGCTGAAATAAAAAGAGGAAAAGCTAGGATGGTCATTAATTATAAAAAATTAAATCAAAATACTATCTTTGATGGATATTTCATTCCAAGAAAAGATGTTTTAATAAATCAATCTAAACAAGCACAATATTTTAGTAAATTTGATTGTAAATCAGGATTTTGGCAAATCATGCTAACCGAAGAATCTAAACCATTAACAGCTTTTAGTGCACCTGGTGGTCATTATCAATGGAAAGTAATGCCATTTGGTTTATGTAATGCACCACAAATCTTTCAAAGATGGATGGATTCAATATTTAACAAATATAAAAAGTTTTGTGTAGTATATATAGATGATATATTAATATTTTCAGATAATTTAGAACAACATAGGAAACACCTAAATATAATTTCCCAAGAATTCATAAAACATGGAATAATTCTAAGTCCTAAGAAAATAGAATTAGAAAAAACAGAAATAGATTTTTTAGGATTAAAATTATCTAATGATGGTCTTAAACTACAAGATCATATAATAATAAAGATAAAAGAATTTCCTGAAGATATTAAAGATAAAAAACATCTTCAACAATTTTTAGGAATTATCAATTATGGAAGAAATTTCTTTCCTAACTTATCTAAAAAAATAGGTAAGCTATATGAAAAGTTAAAAAAGGACAAACCTTTTGAATGGACTAAAAAAGATTCTGAAACTATAAAAAATTTAAAATCTGAAATAAATTATATTCCAAAAGTTTATTTACCTAAAATAGGTGATACATTAATTTTAGAAACAGATGCATCACAAAAATATTGGAGATGTGTTTTAAAGGCTAAAACAAAAAAGGAAGAAGAATCAATATGTGGATATAGTTCAGGAAAATTTAAGATAAACGAAGTTAATTATGCCACATATGAAAAGGAATTGTTAGCAATTAAGAAAGGAATAAAAAATTTCCGTATATATTTAGCACCTGAAAAATTTATTATAAAAACTGATAATCAAGCAGTTAAACAATTTCTAACTAATAAAAGTTTAGAAACTGTACCCAGAAGAATACGATGGTATAATGATATATGTTCTTTTAATTTTGAAGTATTATATATAAAAGGTACTAATAATATTATTGCTGATTATCTTAGCAGGCCTTATGGATAGAGGTAAAAAACCTCTAGAACAAGTCGGAGAATGGACTACGGTTCATAAAAAACCCAACAAAGGGAAGCAAACAAGTCCTAATCAAGGATTTACTCCGATATTAACATCATATTATGCTAATCAAGAATATTATGTTCCTTATCCAATGGTAAGACAACCAATTGGATCTTCTCCATGTTATGCATCAAAAATGGTAAACCAATACCCGCCAAGAATAATAAGTCAATACCCTTGGTCTCAGGATCCAAACTCAGCGTTTCAAGCTAGTTATTCCGAGGTCATAAAAGGAGCAGAAGATTTGTTGAAACAACAACAAATTTTTCCTAAAGTAAAAGACTTCTATAACCCAGGTTTACCAATAAATTTATATAACCTTATTAATGAAATATGGAAAACCCATATTACAGATCAAAGAGCAAATTTTAGAAGAGCTCTTACAAAACTTTCCCAATTTTTAGTTGAAAAAACAACTAAAGAAAATGAAGCACATGATTTATTATTAAAATCCATTTTATACAGAGATTGGGAAGAACTCGAAATAGAGTTTAAAAATATCAATGAGATAAACAATCTTATTGATATATTTCAATATTTTATTCATAAAGGAACAAATAGTCCCATTATGAATAAAATGTTTAGAATATGCTTATATAATAAATCTAAGAATATATTACCATTTGAAGTTTTTGAAAAAATTAATAGAGCTATTTGCAACCAGCAAGCTCAATTTAAAAAAGTCTTTTCTGAGTACTTTTTACAATCTTTTATTTACATAAATGAAATAGGAGAAGAATTTCCTACTATAAAATTTAGGCTAGATCATGAACCATTTGATATAAGCAGTATTGAATGGGGTTTTGTTAGAGAAATAGTAGTACAAAATTTTTCTTTTCACCTTCTAAAAAACTTTCCTGCTATTATAAAAGCTATATATCACTATTAGTATATGCAGATGATTTTTTCTATTATTTTTATATCCAAATAAGTAGTCTAATTGGTATTGCTGAAAAAGAACGTTTTTATCAACCCTATCAAATATGGATTATTCAAAAAATGATTGATAGTCCTTATTTATCAGCAGCCAAAGAAGACAAAAAACACTTGACAAAAACTATTGACAAGTGTTACAATGATCCAAAATATCTTCAAATCCAAGCAGGAATTGATTTAATGTCAACAGCTCGACATGTACTTCAGGATCAAACATATACACTATATACTGATGGAAGAAGAATAATAGCTGATAAAAATAGTGTAATGCAGAAATCGAGAGATGAAGAATCCATACAACTACTAAAGAAAATAGCAGATATGGAAATAGATGATTTTCCTTCTAACATAACAGAAGAAATCAAAAACACGTGGAAGGCTTGGAACTCACCAGAGCCATCACCAGAATCTTTACATCTGGATGAAATTGAGACACTAAATCTTGATAACATCTAAGAAGGATAAAGACAAAACAAAGACCACGTGGAAAGTCAAGAAGACTTTCAAGAAGATTTTTCAAGATTGGCAGTAAATAAAAATTCAAGCCATCCAAGTATGGACAAAGACAGGACAAGACAACTGAAAACATACGTGGAAGCAACAATAAATTCATCCTTATCAGAAACACTGTTCGGGATTGAAGAAAAAATCAAATAGAGTTTAGAAATTTTGTTATAAATAGCAATGTAAAGAGCCTAAACAGGGCATCGAAAAATAGTTTAGAAATCTTTTCTTTTTACTTTCAGTATTCTCTCTTTGTAAATAATCTTTCCTTGTAAAAATATTTCCTTCACTTTTAATAAAATAACGATCTTCCGCATCTGTGGACAACTCAGAGGGTTAAGGTGTGGCAACGGGTATATGCATGTCTAGGATTGGATATAGGGAGAGCTTGGTACTTAAGCGGTCTTAATGACCCACCTCCTCTTCTCTGGAATCCTACCTGGTGCATAGTATTTATTCATCTTAGCTCGCGGGACTTGTTAATAGGCCAAGGTAAGTAAAAATCATAATTAAAGGAAAATTATCGAAATGCCCCTAAGGGTAAAAATGACCAAAATTCCCCTATGTGTTAAATATAAGTTTATTGAATGTGACATGCCTATTTGCTGCATACATATGATATTTTGCTTAGGTTGCATATGGGATGGGAAATATGGAACGGAGGAAGTATATGAGGATCGCATGGTTGCTTGACAATCGTGGATCCACCGACGGTTTTTAAAGCCCAATATGTAAATGAAGGTAGTTCCGCAACCGGGCTACCATGGTGTGTGGGCTGGGTGGGTCGATATTTATATCCCCATATGGTGTGATGGGGGACGGAGCTGGTGTGTAGCGGATGGATAATTTGGATGAGATTGCATTACATGATTGATGAATGATGTTTTTTTTTGAATGCTTGTTTTCCATCGAGGGTTGTACACACTGAGTTTGCGAAAACTTAACCCCCTCTTTTATTTTATTTTTGGTGATGCTCGTGAGAAGGTTCGATGTTTGGAGGGACTCTGGGTGGCCAGCTAGCAAGACAACTTGGACTTGTTTCTCTTTTAAAAGCATATAAGTTCTTTATTTTATTAAGTATTTTTTAGACCGAAATGTAATAAGGCTTCCTTCTTATTATTATTTGGATTATTATCATTTTCATTGTAATTACGAGAAGTTAAACATGGGATTCCTAAATTGTAGCATGTTTTCTACATTTTTGCAACTTAATTTTTAAATGATAAAGTTTTCTTAAATCAAATGTTTTAAACAAGGCTTTCGCAACTGAAAGGTGTGTTTATTTTTAAGTTAATTAAGGTTTCTTTTGTTTAAGAAGGATTTTCAATGAAAACAAAGTTTTTGTTAAAACACTTCAATGTGACACGCTAGATTCGGCCATAACGTCTGGGCCAGGTTTAGGGTGTTACACTCGACAACCAACATATTCGAAAGAGCGTTAGTCTTTTTTCTTCTCCCGTATTGCTGATGTGAAAAAAAGATGGTACTTGGTGATTTTGTGTTGACTACCGTGCCCTAAATGCCATCATTATCCGAGATAAATTTCCTATTCTGACAGCAGATGACTTATTTGACGAATTGGGAAAATCAAGGTTCTTTTCTAAACTCGATCTATTGGCAAGATATCATCAGATCTGGGTGCGCAAGAAGGATGTGCACAGCATTCCGTACTCACGAGGGTCATTAAGAGTTTCTCGTTATGCCATTCAGCTTGACGAACGCTCCCTCGACTTTTCAAGCCACGATGAATGACATTTTTAGACCTTAGTTGTGGAAGTTTGTACTAATTTTCTTGGACGACGTTTTGGTTTTCACTCAGACTTGGCAAGAGCATCTTCAACATTTACGGCAAGTGTTACTCACACTATATCACCATGGGTTTGTGGCGAAATGGTCGAAGTGTTCCTTTGGGCAAGAAACTGTTGAATACTTGGGTCATGTGGTGTCTAGCAAGGGACTAGTATTGGATTCCACCAAAATCGAAGCAATTTGAGCTTGGCCGGTGCCTACTTTTACCAAGGATGTACGTGCTTTTTTGGGTATTATAGGATATTATCGGTGGTTCATTTGGGGCTACGCTAATTTGGCAGCAACTCTAACGAATTTATTAAAGAAAGATGACACTATCCAGTGGACTACAGTAGCTCAGAAAGCTTTCGACACTCTAAAAACTTGTCTGTGTTCAACTCTAGTATTGCATTTGCCTGATTTTGAGAAAGAATTTGTGCTCGAAATAGATGCTTCCGGGGTTGAAATTGGTGCAGTTTTGACCCAAGGTAATAGACCATTGGCGTACTATAGCCAAAAATTGAGTCCCAAAATTTGTGCTCGAAATAGATGTTTCTGGGGTTGAAATGTATGCCATTACCTAGGCTATCGGAAAATGGAGACAATACCTGTTCGGTCGTAGTTTTATTATCGTCACTGATAAAAAATACCTTTGTGAACTGACGCAACAAGTCATCCAAACACCGGAACAACAAAAATGGTTAATGAAGTTGATAGGCTTTGATTTTGAGATTAAATATCATCCTAGCAAGCTCAATACTGTCGCCGACACCTTATCTAATGAGGTAGGCAGTCAATTGATGGCCTTGACCCGGTCGACATTTGGGATTTCAGAAGACATCCGCACTGTGAGTATTTATGATTCTGAATTGTGCCACATCCAAGAATAGATTCGCACTGGGGACTTAGTAGCTCAAGGTAGAATGAACAAGCAGGACTGATTTTGTGGCAAGGATGGATCATGGTTCCAAATGAAAGTGCCCTCTGATCTCTTCTACTTCTAGAATTCCACAGTTTTAATCTCTGAGGTCATACTGGAATTCTTAGAACATTTTGAAGATTGTCCACCAATTTCTATTGGATGAGGATGCACAAACATGTCCGTAAATTTGTCTCTAAATGCCAAGTATGCCAATGGATGAAGAGTGACAGCTTGCTCTTGCAGGTCACCTTCAACCCTGCCCATTCCATAACAGGTATTTGAAGATATTTCTGTTGACTTCATTACCGGGCTGCCTAAGTCGAATGGGAAAGAGGCAATTCTTGTGGTTGTGGGCCGCTGACAAAATACGACCATTTTTTTACCTTGCTGAGACATTATGATGCTTATTACATTGCTAAGGTAATGGTTCAAGGTGTTATTAAACTATATGGAATTCCTCGATCCATTGTTAGCGTTAGGGACCCCTTTTTTTGAGCGAACTGTGGACTGAAATTGCTGGTTTGCAAGGAACTGAATTGTGTCTTAGTTCAGCCCATCATCCACAATTCGATGGCCAAATAGAGGTCTTAAATCGCTGCTTGGAAATGTACCTCCGTTGTATGACAGATGATGAACCGGCTAACTGGGAAGGCTATTTCACTTGGGATGAATATTGGTACAACACCGCATTTCAAACATCGGCAGGCATGATCCCATTTCAAGCACCTTATGGCCGAGACCCTCCTACCATCGTATCTTATGAGGAAGGTGGTTCTCTTAATACTTAAGTCGATAAGGCTCTTTAAGACCGAGATGACTTATTGAGAGAACTAAAGAACTATCTGTCCCAAGCCCAATTGCGCATGAAAAATCAAGCTGATAAGAAATGCAGAGAACTGGAGTTTGTAGCGAGTGATAGGGTATTTGTTCGATTATAACCTTATCGACAACTATCCTTCCGGCTATACAAATATCAGAAACTAAGTCTTAGGTTTTTTGGTCCATAAAAGGTTATTCAACGTGTTGGCAATATGGCTTACAAGCTGAAATTACCAGTGTCCACTCGCATTCATCTTATATTCCACATTTCATGGCTAAAACTTTGCAAAGGGCAGCCACTACAGCAGATTGCTCCGCTACCATTGTTCAGAGAGGCTGATCTGATCAATGAGACTTCCGCTATGTCGAACCCTGATGACAAGGTTCATTTTTTAGGGGAGGTATTGTTGAGAACATCATGGAAACTACCACCCAGGAGACCAGTTCTAGCCAAGCTGTAGGGGATGCTCAAGCAACCAGCTCAAGTTAAAACGCAGAAAAGGTTGAGAAGATTCTAGAATTACGCAGGGGTGCCAGAGAGAGAAATGCTCCACGTGCACTAACGAACTTTGTCCTTATTTAGAATTTGTTATTGGTTGTTCCCTTGATAAATAGCAATAATTGTATAGAGAGGGGCATGAAATCGCGAACTTATTCTTCTTCCTTAAAAACTATTCTCTTCATTTTCCCTATTTTTCTATTTCTTCTTAAGCACATAACATGTTTGTATCAACTTTGAGAACCCAGGTAAAGGTTATTAATTCATTGAGGGTAACTGGTTTTAACAACTTCATCTTTGATGCAATTTGCAGGCCTTACCAGTTTGGGGAGGGGATTTCACCTGGGCCAATAATAGGGAGGAATAAAGTTTCAAAAAAAAAAGGCCTGCAAAATTCTACACAACGAAAGTTGGTTTGCCATGTTTCCTAATAGCACAGGAACTATTGAAATGGTTATCAGTGTTGGAAAAATTAGTAGTTACTCTAAAAGTTTAAATTTTTTTCTAAAACTAAGCCATTTTGTTATTTATATTAATAAACTTTAATCAAAATATACTAGTGCTTTTTACGAAGCAGACTAAAGTCGATCCTAGCTTCAATCGAGCAACCTTCTTCATTATCCTTGAATCACGAATTGCCTCAAGTATGGGCTCGAGTAGCACGAACCAAATCATAGAATGAAAGACTTTTATTTACTTTTAGTAGGAAAGTTTATATCTCTCTATAATCGAACACTGTGCATTTTTCTTAAAAAATAGTATTTATTCTTAGAAATAAGTTTCCACTACTTTTTATCAGAATAACGGCGTATGGGAAGGTGTCTAAATTGTTTAACTGATAGTTCTTATTTATAGAGAAATGGTACAACAGTTCTATTCGGATAGGGCTTGATTAAATAATAATATTTTAAAAGAGGATACAACTTTTACTCTAAGTAGAAGAGGTAGGGGTGGCAACGCCTTTTTGTAATACCATAGGGTTGTGAAACTCACGTCCAACTTGATCGCTAGATTAAAATGTGTGATGTCACATTACGTTGTCAAAGAAACTTAGACTAATTCAATATCACTTTCCTGGGTGACATGGCATTCAATCGAATAAATCTAATATAATTTCAATCTAATGCAAAAACACATACAATGAATGTTAATTGATCTCAATTAAAGTAATTAGTAATTGTACGAGGTCAAATACAAAGTTGGGGTTTGAATTTGAACTCAATGTATCTCGAGACAGACCTCTCTTGTTTCACTATTTTTACTTCGATGTGGTATTGTCTTGAGACTTAGGCGATGTTGTCACAAGACTTATTCATTTACTCTCGAGACTTAAACCTGTGAGATGCACTAAATGGTTGAATTTGTTCTTGAGGTCTCAACACATATTCTTCCTATCTTAAGACACTAATGCAATATTTCCCTTAAATGAACATTTTTAAGCATTAAAATACCAACCTATTCAAGCCTTACTTACACCATTATTATACCAATCTCAATTGCTTAAACTTAACATAGTAAAACATGATCAAATCTTCCAATAATTGAATAGCCAATACTCTTCAACCTAACCAAGCTTGGCAAGTAAACAAACCTTTGTTATCATGCATAATAATTTATAACTCATGCATTAAAGTTCATCAAAGAAAAATTTATAGGTCCATTACTAAACAAGCATACCAAGTGAACCAAAATGTTATGTAAACACCAAGATTAGCCTTGGTACATGCCATTAGCTATATATATATATATATATATATATATATATATGAATACAAATGAACTCAAACTTGGCCCGAGCTAAGTTGAGCTACTAAATTTGGATGCTTTCTGATTTCAATATACTAGAAACTTGTCTGAGACTTACGCATGGAAAAAAATAACCATATGCTAAGTACGGAATACTCAATGGTGCCAAAACAATTGGAAATCAACGTAAATACATAAAATGAATAAGCAAATTAAATAACATTAAGATACATAGTAACCAAAGTTCTTCTCAGTATAGTTATTATATAAAAAAATATTATTTAGCTAATCAATTCTTAAGGTATCCATATTTGATTTGTCTTGTCATACCAATATAGTTATTTATGAAATCAATGAAACACCTCGTTTACCAATTATTAGATTATCGATGCACTATCATGGTATTTGCATCTCGTTTTATATTTTACATTCGACATTCATTTCCAATATTATATTTCCATTTCCATTTTACTATGATAAGCATTTCACATTTTATTTTCATATTACAACTTCTATTAATTGACTCGGATTTGAGAAAGGATACGCGGATCAATCCACTAACACACCAGTAGATGAACTATAACACCCCTCACCCAACTTGATCACCAAGTCCGAGCTACGGAATGCTACAGTCGTTGAAGTAACTAAAAACAAGTAACATTCAATTTCAATATAAACCATCCCAATATAACCAATTCAGTTCATAATCACATTATACAGTCCTCCTCGGGTATTATACGAGTCTACGTATGCTCTAAAATTAACCTAGAATTAAATAAGGATCAAATTGTAACATTTTCAAAATTTCAACCTGATGTCGTGACATGAGGGAGTTCCTCATCTCGACATGACTCACTGACTTGGCCCTCATTGTGATGACGGGGTTTTTGGTCACACCGTGGCCTAAAACCCATGCCTCATCTCGATGACTATCACTTGACGTCATGACGTGGACTCTGTTTTTGGTAGAACTTAGGCCATTTGGTATCTATTTCATGTGAACCTTTCAACTTAACCAAATGGTGCATTTTGCACAACATTTACCAACACAAGACCATTCCAATAACATTTCAAAACATCATTTTAAAACCAATTCATACCAATCAATTCTTTATGCCATATTTGGCACCCAAACATAACAATTCAACCTAATCTATCTCTATAACACCTCTATACCTAATTTGACCTTCGAGACCTAGTATAGAACAATTACATTTGTTTCCAAAGTGCTCTTGGCTAAACACTAGGTAATTTGAACATTTTATGACTAAATTTTAACATTTACGACTTATTAATATAATTACTAATGTTTCAAAACTTTATCGGTTAAACGAGTTCACTTGGAAGTAAATAGAATAAATTTTTTATTTAAAACATGGGGCAAGTATTGGTACCAAAACCTAATGTATTGATACATATAACAAGGTATTTGTTCCCCTGACAACTATCGATACCAAAATCAGATTCTGGAACTCAAATTTTTCAAAACTTTCATGCAGGTACTGATCATGATTTTCTGTGATAAGTTTTATAAATTTACAATTAATCGTTCTTAAAACTAACTATTATCACGATGTAGGCAAGTGTACCTATCGAGCAGTAGTATAGCTTTAGCAAGACCGAATTGTCGAACCCAAAGGACCTAAAAGTGCTAGTAATGACTGTCTTTTTATTATCTAGCCTAAAAATAAAGAGGTTTGTTTTAATTAACTAATTAACTAAACTAAGAAATTGCAGAAAATAGGATTGGGAAATTACTTTTGGAAAAACGATTGATTTAGGACAATACCTAAGGAAAAATCCACCTAGACTTCACTTGTTATTTTGGCTCCAAATCGGACGATTTATTCATTTAACTTGTTCCGTAGAAATCCTTAAGTTATGTTATTATCCCTATTCAAGACTAATAACGTCTAATCCCTAGATTGAATAATTGAGACTTTTCTCTAATTAACACCCTAGGGTTGCATTAACTCAAGCTATGGATCCCCTTATCAGGTTTCACCCTAATCCGGCAAAATCTTGTCACCCTATCTCTAGGCGCACAATCAACTCCGTTTAATTATGACAAAGTCACTCTTAGACAGGGACTATTCATCCTCCAACTAAGAGCATTAACTTGAATCGATATCCTGAAATATCAAAACAAGAATTAAGAACACATAATTAAGAACAAGTGAAATATTTATCATACAATTCAGAAAATAATAACAATATTCATCTTAGGATTCATCCCCCTTAGGTATTTAGGGTTTTTAGTTCATAACTAAATAGGAAAACATCTCAGAAGAAATACAAAACATAAAGAAAACCCAAAACTCTTGAAGGGAAATTGAGGAGAGATCTTCAGTCTTGATGATGAATCCGGCTTATAAGATGGATCAATCGGCTTTCTTGGAGTAATTCCTTTCTCCCTACTCTCCGTCCCCGCTTTAGTCTTCCTCTAAGGTGTTTAAATAGGCTTTATAATGCCTAAAAGCCCTCAAACTTGTCCTTTTCCGAATGGAACTTAACTAGGGCTCGGCAGGGACACGCCTGTGTCACACGCCCATGTGCGATTACTTTAGGCCGTGGTCGAGCCTGTTAGAATAGCACATGCATGTGTTTTGCCCGTGTGAGGAAGTCCAGGCCGTGTTATTTTTCCATGTCAGCACATTTTCTCCGTTTTTGGCCCATTCTTGTTCTTTTTGCTCTCCTATGCTTACTTAAGTATAAAATATGAAATTAAAGGATTAGGAGCATCAAATTCACCAAATCTAAGGAGAATTCATTCATAAATGTGTTAAGCATGGGATAAAAATATGTATAAATTATGGTTTATCAAATACCCCCACACTTAAGCGTTTGCTTGTCCTCAAGCAAAATATTCAATTCACAATTAAGAATTCCTTTTCCTATCAATAATATCTCAAACTAATCCATAAGTAATCATACATTGAGAATTCAACTAAAAGAACATTAAAGCTTCAAACATTCCAAGTTGAGTATTTAATCACGAAAAACTTAGGCATCTCCCCTCATCTAAGTAGTTACTATTGATTCGAAATCTCACAGAGTTTAACATCCTCACTTAAAGGTTCACTCAAATCACTTGAAGTATTTAAGGACAATGAAATCAACACTCATCAGTCAATATGAAAAGTTATTACCATAGGCTTACATGAAAATCAAATCTCCACCACTATAAATTGAAATGATACATCAATCAAAAGGTCTTTAGAGGGTTGTAACGAGGCTTGGTTAGAGGGTGTGGTCACAAGCTGAAAGAAAAGGTTAGAATCGAGATTGAGTTGAAAAATTACTTAACTAGAAAAATATTTAATTATCACTTGCGTACAATAGAGCTTCTTCTCAAAATATGGATTTTAAATACCTAAGCTCAAAAACAAAAGATTACTACTAATATGTGTACATGTATATATATATATATTTAGAACAAGTCAAATAACATAGACTAGCTATTAAGAACAAGACATAGCTAAGCAATTTATTCAAATCAAATCTCGACAAAAATAGGGATCAAATTAATTTTGGGGATTTCAATAGTAACGAGTTAAGGGTTAATATTAAGGGTAATACAAGGAATGGCTTGTTAAGCTCAAAGGGGTTTACTAAGGGTTAATCGTGCATGTAGGCTTTTCATGGCATGAGTGGGTTAATCCTAAGTGCCTCTATCATATTGACATATCAAATCAAATGGTGTGGTCTTGACATGCATAATCAAGCAAGTTCTAGAATAACAATTCAATATTGACACACTCAAAGCAATAATAAAAGTGAGCATGAAAGAAATAATAGATTCTCTTAAAGGCTCAATAATCTCACAAAAATTATGGCTTTTTGATGTTTAAACTTGTGTATTTCAATTCAAGATAATACCTAAACTTGGGGAAACAACCTAACATTTTAAAATTCTTAAAAATCAACTTATCATGCTTAATTCTCTAATGTATTAAAGTTTAAATAATCAATGCATGAATGCCTATGTTTTAATTCAGGATATTTCAATAAAAATCATAAATCAATCAAAATTTATCCTAATCATGATATGAGAGATTTACAAGAGAATAAGGCAACATTCAGAGATTTTTCTAATAATGAAATGAACATCCCCCCACACTTAAGATGTACATTGTCTTCAATGTACAAAGATATATAGAAAAATATAATTATAAGATCATAAGATAGGGAGAGAATTGAAACTTCCTGAGTGTTAAATGAATGAACTCCCTAGTTTGAAGTTCTGTAGAGTGGAGGAGGATACTCCGGTGTTGGTAGAGGTTAGGTCCCACAAGTGTTTTGCCAAAATAATATTATATCTCGTGATTGAGCAGGGCATGGCAGTCGTGGAGAACCTTTTCCAATGGAGTTTGAAGTTCCTAAGTGATTGTGAGCTTTGGAGCTCTTTATAACTGTGAGAAAATCAGGAACTTTTTAGGGAATATTAGGAAGAATAATTACTCATAAAAAAATAGCCGAGATTAAAATTAATTTATAAAACCTACATATAAAGTAGTATCAAAAAGGAAATAATATTTAAGAGTTAAAAGTGAAATTAATAAAAACATAAAATAAAAATAAAAATAAAAATAAAAAATAAAAATAAAGATAAAATTAAATTAAACATCATCATCGCCGGATGGTTCGTGAGGTGGTGGTGGCAATGAGATGTGGAAGTGCTGACAAATCTATTGGAGAGTAGCATCAATGTTATCAAATCGTTGAAAACACTGCTGCTCGAATCGATTGAAGTGCTCAGAGATGTCAGCATATGAAGCCGCCGCATGAAATGGATGATAGGAGGGTGGTGGCTGAGATGGTGGGTCCTCGTGCTGTGGAGGGACATCATCAGTAATGTCCTCTAAGGCCTCCTCCTTGGTTCATTGGGCGAGACGATATTGGGGAGGGTAGGTTCCTTGGCGCTTCTCGATCATCCTCATGCTAAGCATGCTCGAGATGCCTTGTGGGTACATCAGACCAATGAGGGTCAAGGATGATTCTTGTGCCGCGGTGTCGAGGAGTCCGAAGTGCCGCGCCAGTCGAGTCACGTAGGGGCCAATAGCGATGACCCCCTTCCAATGTCGCTCCATCTAATGGCGAATGGCAAGGGCGATAAAGTAGGCAAGGTCGAGAACGTGCCCATGCAACATACACTATAAGTAGTAGACGTCGTGAGTAGTGATGACGCCGGTGCTCTCTCTCCGTCCTGTCAAGGTGTGAGATAAAATAGAATGTAAGTACCTCAAGGATGGAGGGAGAGATGATGCCTTGGAGCAACTGGGGTCGTAGCTGGCCGAACGTGGGATGAGGGCGTCCCAGCAATGTGAAGGAGAACGATGGATGTGGCGGTTGAGAGCATGTAAGTCATTCTTCTCTTTGAAACTCCTCTGTGTAAAGACTCAGTGTTGAACCAAACTCTGGAACGCTTAACTGGCGGACTAGGCCGCCAAGTCAGAATTGGACCATGCCGGGATCATCATGGTTGGCATTACGGTCTGAAGATGGAATGTCGAGCACAGTTCCATCTTGAGCTCGAGATACGTCAGCTCGACGATCTCAAAGAAGAGGTTCCATGGGTCGGTGGTGAGAAGTGCCCAAATCGCATCAGCCAACTAGACTTGTTCTACTACAACCCAGTTGATGCAGCGGCCCGCAGGTTAGGCCCAGAGTATTTGAAAAATTTCTTCTTGGGGCCCAATGGGGAACTGTAGGAAATGAGGACAGATTTTCGCGGTAGGACCCGAGGAAGATGATGCTCCCTTCTTTTTCTTCGATGCGGGGACGACAGCTTTATTTTCTCGTGAAGACGACATGGTGAACCTGCAATCAAAATCATTAATTCGTCTTGATAAGTGGTCAAAGTAAAATACAACTAAATTTAAAGAGGAAAAAGTCATAAATAAGTTCAGCCACAACTAACAAATCTAACTAAAACAATAAGTTTAATAGGTTACTTTAGTGGCATTGCATGGTAGTATGAGTAAAGATGGCAATGAATTTTATGGAATGCAACATATTATATGGATGAACAAAAATGTCAGCACAAAAGGCATAGTATTTCAACTATCCTAACCATGAATATTCACTTTAAGCTAGTCAAATGAAGTAGAGAAATCATGCAATGAGTAAGAATTTTAACATGAAAAAGATGATAATTGTTCTATAAATGAAATTTGAGTGATAAAAAGATGAAAATATCATGAAAAATATAGATTACGATGATAAATAGCATTATAAATCAATAAAATAAAAGAGAAAAAAGTAAACAAACGCTAGAAAGAGGAGAATGAACGTCAAAAATGGGGTTGGAAGCGACGCATGGGCGTGGCAGAGAGGTCGTATGGACTTGCAGTGGCTAGGGTTAGGTTTTTTGGGTGAAGAAGACAATAAATAGTGCAGCCTATTTATAGATTTTGGGGCACACGGCCAGGGGACACGCCCGTGTGCCCCAATTTTAGCCCGTATGTTTCGTATTTTTCCTATTTTGGTGCGTCTGAAATTTATCCCACGCCCGTGTACCTTGGGCGTGTTGGTGTACAAGGCCGTGCTGCACGATCGTGTCTAGCTTCGTTTGCTTCTCCCATGCCTGTGTGTGTAGGCCCACACCCATGTTAATTTGAAAGGTTCGACCACGGGTACTAGACACGGGCGTGTTGTACGCCTGTGCTATTTTTTCAGGTTCAATCACAGTTCTCAGGCACGGGCATGTCGCACGCCAGTGTTGTTTTGGAAGGTTAGCCTATGACCATGTCGTACGGTCGTGGCGAGTTATTGCAACCCGTGTTTGAGAAAAATCTTTGCCCTGTTTCCACACGGTCCTAAGCACACCCGTGTGTTTGGCCGTGTCTGTGTGGTGAACCTATTTTCAAGTGCTCTGTTAGTAAGTTTGGTGTTAACCACTAAAATTTAAAGAAGTTAATATAGTTAGTGCTTGGGTTGCCTCTTGAGAAGCACTTATTTATAGTCTAAGCTCGACTTACCTCTTCATTAAATGGTAATGGTGGTTCGAGGAGTTTATACTCTTCATTCCTGCTATCAATCTTATCAAAATAAGGTTCTAGACGGGAGTTATTTACCTTAAAAGTGCCGAACTTGGGATGACTTACCTCGACTGTACTGAAAGGGAAAATACTAAGTACCATAAGAGGGATTTCTTCATTCGGGTTGGTAGTGACAATGTGAGGATTTGCGGTATCAAATAAAACTTTATCTCCAACCTTAAGTTGATTCGGTGAGGTATTGAGTTCATTCTGGCGTAGTTTTGGGTTATCGTGTGTTCTCAATTTATGTGTCCGCCATTCATCTAGCTCCTCTATTTATAGCCTTCGTTCTTCATGAATGGGTCCTATATTATTGCTAGAGCATGACTCATGTGCTTCCTTCAAACTCATTTCCTGCAAAGTATGTTGCACCATATTGTCAGTTTTAGTGGAATGGTTTATACAATCACTTCAGTTTTCGACATGTTGCCAAAATTTTGAGCTTGAAGGGTGATTGGTTCGTCTCCCACACGAAGTGTGAGTTCACCTGTGCCAAGATCAATAATTCTTCTAGCAGTTGCTAAAAAAGGCCTTCCTAAAATCAAAGGAGTGTTGGTATCCTCCTCTATGTCTAGAATAATAAAGTCAACGGGGAATATAAACTTATCGATTTTAACTAGCACGTCCTCAATAATACCCCTAAGAAATCTGATGGTTTTATCTGCTAATTGAATGCCCATCCTAGTCTGTTTAAGTTTCCCAAGACCTAGTTGCTTAAACATTTTGTAAGGCATGACGTTGATACTAGCCACTAAATAAGCTAATGCATTATTAACATCTAAACTACCAATTAAGCAAGGAATTGTAAAACTCCCTGGATCTTTTAATTTATTGGGTAGCTTATTCTATTGAATAGCTGAGCAAACTGCGTTTAGTTCTACATGTGACGCCTTGTCCAACTTCCGCTTATTTGCTAAAAGCTCCTTTAAAAATTTCACTGCGTTCGGCATATGCGAGAGAGCTTCAATAAACGGTAATTTAATATGTAATTTTTTTTTAAGAATTTAAGGAATTTACCAAATTGTTCATCTGAGCGGTTTTTTCTTGTCGCATTAGGTTATAGCACACGAGGTTTATATTCTACACTTATCATTTTTTTTCATTATGACCTACCTCACCTTTACCTTTGCTTACTACGGTTTCTTGCCTCGGTTCTGGCTCAGGCTCAACTGATACCTTGAACATTAATCTCGTTGAGCTGTTCCCTTGGGTTAGGCTCAGTGTTACTTGGCAAGCTACCTTGTGGTCGTTCAGAAATTAGTTTGGACAGCTGGCCTATCTGAGTTTCGAGCCCTTAGATCGACGCTTGTTGATTTTTAAGTGCTGTCTCTGTATTCTAGAAACAAATTTCTGACACCAAGATGAATTTGGACAGCATCTCCTGAAGGTTTGGTTTCTTTTCCTGTTGATAAGGTGGTTGTTGAAAACCTGGAGGATTTTGTGGTCTTTGATTCCCTTGACCACCCCAAGAGAAATTTGGATGGTTCCTCCATCCTGCATTATAAGTATTACTGTAAGGATTATTTTGAGATCGAGGATTATTACCCATGTAATTTAATTACTCGTTCTCCATGTTGTGGCTATAGGGTTGATATTCTGAATTGTTCAATCCACCTTCTCTTGCTTCACATTGCATTACTGGATGGACATGTGTAGAACCAAATAAACCATCAATCTTTTTATTTAAAAGTTCTACCTAATTTGACAACATAGTAACCGAATCGGCGTTATAAACGCCTGCTGTTTTAGTTGGTTTAGTCCTCATGACTTGCCACTGATATTTATTCAGTGACATCTCTTCAATGAATTCGTAAGCCTATTCAGGTGTTTTGTTGTTGATGGTTCCACCAGCGGCTGCGTCAATCATCTGTCCTGTCGAGGGATTCACACCATTGTAGAACAGTTGAACTTGCAGCCATAGGGGTAACCCATGGTGAGGGCACCTTCGCAGTAGGTCCTTATATCTCTCCCATGAATTGTAAAGAGTTTCTAAATCCATCTGCACAAAAGAAGAGATATCATTACGTAATTTAGCCATTTTAGCCGGCGAAAAATACTTTAATAAAATTTTTTTCAGTCATTTGTTCCCAAGTAGTGATGGACCCTCGTGGTAACGAGTTCAACCACTGTTTAGCTCTGTTCCTCAGTGAAAAAGGGAATAACCGAAGATGAATGGCATCATCAGAAACACCATTAATTTTAAAAGTGTCACAAAACTCTAGAAAATTTGCCAAGTGAGTGTTAGAATTCTCATCCTGCAAACCACCAAACTGAACAAATTGCTGTATCATTTGAATCGTGTTAGGTTTCAGTTCAAAATTATTTGCAGCAATAGCAGGCCTAGCTATACTTGACTCAGTTCCTATTAAATTAGGTTTAGCATAATCATACATAGTACGAGGAGCAGGATTCTGATTTGCTAGATCAGTAGGTATCGCAAGAGGTAGCTGATTTTTCTGATTTTCAGCCATCTCTTCGGTTGTAGTTGAGATATCGTCCTCTTGCTCTTCCTCTGTGTATCTTAAGCTTCGTCTTATTTCTCATCGATTTTTACGAGCTGTGCGATCGATCTCTTCGTCAAAAAGTAGTGGTCCCGACAGGTTTCTTCTAGTCATAAACTATAAGAACCTGCCAGAAGAAAGAAAAATAAAATTAGTCAAATAAAAATTAAAATTAAATTAAATTGCAATACAAGTAAATGGCTAAAGTAATAAAAATTGAGTGTTCCTAATACCCTAGTTCCCTAGCAACGGCGCCAAAAAGTTGATCGTGATTTTCCGTGATAAGTTTTATAAATTTACAATTAATCGTTCTTGAAACTAACTATTACCACGATGTAGGCAAGTGTACCTATCGAACAGTAGTATAGCTTTAGCAAGACTGGATTGTCGAACCCAAAGGAACTAAAAGTACTAGTAATGACTATCTTTTTATTATCTAGCCTAAAAATAATAGGGTTTGTTTTAATTAACTTATTAACTAAACTAAGAAATTGCAGAAAATGGGATTGGGAAGTTACTTTTGGAAAAACGATTGATTTAGGACAATACCTAAGGAAAAATCCACCTAGACTTCACTTGGTCTGTAGAAATCCCTAACTTATGTTATTATCCCTATTCAAGACTAATAATGTCTAATCCCTAGATTGAATAATTGAGACTTTTCTCTAATTAACATCCTAAGGTTGCATTAACTCGATCTATCGATCCTCTTATTAGGTTTCACCCTAATCTGGCAAAATCTTGTCACCTTATCTCTAGGCGCACAATCAACTCCGCTTAATTATGACAAAGTCACTCTTAGACAGGGATTATTCATCCTCCAACTAAGAGCATTAACTTGAATCGATATCTTAAAATATCAAAACAAGAATTAAGAACACATAATTAAGAATAAGTCAAATATTTATCATACAATTCAGAAAATAATAAGAGGATTCGTCTTAGGTTTCATCCCTCTTAGGTATTTAAGGGTTCTAGTTCATAACTAAATAGGAAAACATCTCAGAAGAATAAAGAATACAAAACATAAAGAAAACCCAAAACCCCTGAAGGGAAATTGAGGAGAGATCTTCAGTTTTGATAATGAATCTGGCTTCTGAGATGGATCAATCGGCTTTCTTAGAGTAATTCCTTGCTCTCTACTCTCCGCCCCCCCATTAGTCTTCTTCTAGGGTGTTTAAATAGGCTTTAGAATGCCTAAAAGCCCTCAAACTTGCCCTTTTTCGAATGGAACTTAACTATGGCTCAGCAGGGACATGCCCGTATACTATTACTTCAGGCCGTGATCGAGCCTGTTAGAATGGCACGGGTGTGTGTTTTGCCCGTGTGAGGAAGTCCAGGCCATGTTGTTTTCCCATGTCGGCCCAGTTTCTCTGTTTTTGGCTCGTTTTTTGTTCTTTTTGTTCTCCTATGCTCACCTAAGTATAAAACATGGAATTAGAGGATTAGGAGCATCAAATTCACCAAATCTAAGGAGAATTCATTCATAAACGTGTTAAGCATGGGATAAAGATATGTATAAATTACAGTTTATTAGGTACCAAAACCTAAGGTATCGATACATATAACACGCATTACGCACTGAATCTCCCACTTGTCAAAACAGACCCTATGGCATGCCAACTGTACCTGTGACTATATCAAACATTGTTAATAGGGCATTATTAATTATCAAATAAAATTCAATCTTATAACATAATAGAACAAGATTAATTTCATGTGCCAATTTCATCAGTAATTCACCAAAGAACATCATATACTATTAACAGACAATTTAGTTAAGACTTACTTTATTTCAAACAATACTTTACAATCTTATCATGTTCAATTCTAACCAAGTAAGCTTATCACAACAATTTACCATTTATAAACAATTAATATATATGATGAAAATCAAACCAAGGTTATTTATCGTTAACCATAATTAAAGCACATTATATTTCAAGATAAAATGACATTACATTACCACAACCGTAAACATATATATACATTTTGATATATATCAACTGCATTAAATCACTTTATAGCACAAATAATGTTATGATAATATAATAAACATGCATATACTTATTTTATGCTTATATCAAGCCATTTTCAATGTAGATAGCATCGTATCACAATGCAAACACTTATATACTTATATTGACATAATTTGAACAAATCGAGTAATCGAGTTATAGATACCTCTATTCATATTTGAGCTTATACATAACTCGATTCGATTAACCTAAAAATCATTTTTTTTAATTTTTTGAATCGAAACGAGTTTTACTCACCCCTACCAGCAAGTGTGTGACAGCCCTAATTTGACCCTAGTCGGAAAGTGGTTTCGGGACCACAAAATCGAGTCATAAAAATAATTAACCGTTATATTTTATTCTTATTGTATGTGAACATGCATGTGTGAAAGATACATACTTTAATTTTGTTATTTGAATGTGAAATTTTTTAAATAGGACTTATGTGAGACAATTGTGAAATGTGATAGCTAAATTGTAAAGTGATCTATAAATGCATGTTGTCAAAAAGGTGGACTTGCATGTCAAATTAGCCATTTTGTTTTACTGGCCGGCCATGATATTGATTAAAATATATTATATGTGTTTTATATTAGAATTTTAATATACAAAATAAATAAGAAAATAAGATAAAGAGTTAGGGGGAGGAAAAATCAAAGTGAATCCATTTTACTCCTCTATTGCCGTAGCTTGAAGTGAGGAAGAAGGAAATTCTTGCTTAAATTTTCAGCTTAGATGATGGCTATAACGAGGTAAGTACTAAGAAATTCTTGAAAAATTATGCATAGTTTGGATGATTGGTTTGAATGCTACCTATTCCATGTTTTAAATTTGAGTTATTTGGGGGTTTGAAATTCGGTCAAGAAGCTAGAACTCTTAGTATATATATATATATATATATATATATATATATTTTCTTTATTAAATCGGATAGTAATGTGGAGAATGATGAATTGTTAAATTGCTTTTAACTTGAAGGTAGAGTTTAGAATGTGTTTTAGGGAGATGCCGATTAGGGAGATGCCGAATGTAGTCATTGTAGGTATCTTAAGAAATAATATTGTGGCTTGAGTTGCTAACAATCGGTCAAGGACTATGAGGATTAACAATTTCATTATGATGTATAGGTGTTAATTACCATGTATTTAGATGATTTGAAGATTAGGTAGTGGCTTGTTATTGCATTGTAGGGTAAAAATTTTTAGTATAGTTAGTTGGGCATTCGGCATTACTTATAATAATGGTTATGAGAGTGTAAAAGATTAGAAGTTATTTTAACGAGTAATAACCTTTATATGAACATGTTAGAATCGGCTATAAATGTGATTGAGTGATTCGGTCATTGCTTGGCATAGGTGAAACCAATATGAAATTTGCTACAATGGTCATGAAATGGAAATTTCAATGGAAGCAGAGTTTGTTTAGCTAGGGACGAATGGGGTTTATACGATATCAAGTCATGCATTATATATAAATATACATGTATATTTTTTCCTTATGTATACACCTTGTGTCTTAGAGATATTCGAATATATATATATACTAAATATCTAGTTTAATTCATGTTTAAGGTAGCATAATAGGTCATGTAAATCTTTGTTGTGCATGCGAATTAGATAGAGAATAAATAAGCATGAAAATGAGTCATGGCATATTTTATAAAAAAATAAATATGTATTGGAGTTATATATGATTATTAAATGTGACTACTAAGAAGTATGGTTGAATAAGTAATTAAATAAATTCATTTGTTTAAATTAAGCTCAAGAGCAAAGAGGAACTAGATCAGATAAGGGAAAGGAGAAAGCAATCGAATAGCCTATCCGCAATTGTTCAAAAATATCTGAGGTAAGTTTTGAGTAGTTCCTTTTAGCATGAAATTGATGATGCTTTTATAAGAGTATATTTAGTGAATTGCGACCCTTGGTTTGTTGTTGATTATAGATGTTTAATAAATAGTGCATGTATATGATTTATAGTATAATGGTTACTTTAGAATTAAGCTTGTATGGAAATGAATGTGTGGTATTAAATGTAACTCTTAAGCCGAAATATGAATGATGATGTGCATATTGAGCTTGTATATGAATGTAGTAAATGACTACTAAAGTGATAGGTGAAATGAGATGTGTTAAATTATGATTAAGTATAAATGGTATTTGAAGAATATATCCGGACTTGAAGTCAAGAAGGCTTTATCTTTGGAAATATAGCGGACTCAAGTCCAGTAGGCTTTATCTTTGGAAATATATCCAGAACTCAAGTCCATGAGCTTTATTTGGAATGGTACCGGGTTAAAGACCCGTGGACTTGTGTTATAAATGTGTTTGAGTTCTAAGACTTGCGGGACCGAGGCCGAAGCTAAGTAAGACTACGACATTGAAAATCTGTGGTAACCTTCATCGAGTAAGTTATATATATATATTCGGCCAATAGGGTTTATAACTATTGTACTTGTGAGTTTTCATCCAAGTGATCTACAATTTAAATTTGGGTTCTTGTGATACTTAATGATCGTTTTAAATAAAACGTTTTAATTGTTTGAAATGCTTAAAACTTACTAAGCCTCGAAAGCTTACTCTATTTCTTATTTCTTTGTTTTATAGATTGTTGACTTTGGCCACAGACTCGGGGATCGTCAGCAGTTCTTCATACTATCGATCTTTTTGGTACAGTTATATTTTGGAATCGATATGGCATGTATAGATTAGGCTGTTGACGAATATGTTTTGTAATTGTAATTATTTTGGCCATATGAAAATGGCATTTATAACTCAAGGTTCAGTATGTATTCAGCTAAATTTCTTCTTTTATTGCTAATTTTGTGAATGAAAAATTAAATGTTTAGCTCAATAATACCTTATAGCCTAAACCGGCGATCGGACTTAGGCTTGGGGTGTTACAAAGTGGTTGGTGCTCTGTAGTAACCAAGGGAATTAGGGTAATTTGGCGTGTGGTACCTGTTGCTGTAGTAAGGGTGACAGGATTAGTGGTTATAGAATCTTTTAGGGTTTTCACTAGGTGCTTTAAGGTGGGAAGGACGACACTCACATATATAAGAAGGGTTCCTTCAGAGGTAGAAGGAGAAGAAGCCTGGGTAAAGTCGAAGCTATTGGGAGTTCCTGAGGTTGGTGAAATGGGGTATGATGAGTAGGGTGGAGGAGTTCACTTGGTAAGCAGGATTATTGGTCTGGTTGAATTGGTCAGCGGGGGTGCCACTTTAGGATTTTAAAGCCATGTTCTCTATGCTCATGGCACCAATTGCTGATATCGCGTATAACGACTCGAAAGTCAGTGGTGTCGAGAAGTGTGGTTTCGGGACTCTATTTTTGTAACCCAAAATCGTAAATATTTTTATTAAATATTTACAAAGTTATATTAGAAGCGAATTGAATTTCAGTTAGAAATTTTTGTTGAATTAGTTTTTAATTAGGGTACAAGGACTAAATTGCTTAAGTGGTAAAAAAGTAATTATTATTAAATAATAAGCTAAAAATAAAACTAAGGGACTTGAAAGGAAAATATACCTTTTTTTAGTTGTAGTGGACGGTCATGATGTATATATATTATATATAAGTTATATATTATGTTAACATTAATCTATGTTATAATAAAATCATATTAAAATAAAAATAAAGAATAATATTAGGCAAGTGGATAGTACGAGAAGCCATATTCTCTTTTAATTTTGCTTCATTTTGAAACCAAGGTGAAAGGGTAGAAGCACATACAGCCTAGGGCTGAAAATTTGCAAGTTCAATTTTGTTAGTGTAATTTAGTCTTTTGCTCATAATTTATATATTTTCAAAATCCTGATACCCTAAGCCAGCTAACCTATGTCTTATTTTTTGGTACTACTTAAGATTTTTGATGTTACCATTGTTGAGCAGTTAAATATTTAAGGACTAATTTTATAGATTTTTAGGTTAGAAGTGAAAAAGGACTAAATTATGAAGTTAATTGTTGATTTTGAGTAATATGGACCAAATTGTGAAAATTTCAAAATTTAAGGGTAGAAATGAGAATTATGGAATTAAATTTGGCTTAAAGTGAAATTGGTATTAAAATTTAGGGTTAAATGTGAAATTTAAGCTAGTTTAGATTTTAGGGATTAAATTGAATGAAGTGTAAAATTTGTATAAATTAACAATTAAATGTGAAATTGTTTGTGTCTTAATGATATATATGGTTTATTTATTTTCGTAGCTAACATCAACCAGATTCTTCGAAAAAGAAGGGAAAAGACAAGGTCGTCGATGAATAGCTCGGAGTTTACGGTTTGTTTGTTCGAGCTAATTTACAAGTTGCTGTAGATTGATTTGTTTGTTCATGGTAAGCATTTTAGGTGAGATTTCTTGTTCAATTGGGCTTAATTTATAACAACCTATTTTTTAGTGGTATTGAAAACATTGGTTTGGGACCACAAATTCGGTGAGTGAGTTCATAAATATTATTATTTAATATTTACGAGTCAAATATAGTATTTCATTGAATTTTGATTTATAATTGAATTGAAATTTTGAGAATGTTTCAAACTAGTCCTGGTTAAATTCTATATGGTATTGGAGCATACATTAGCCCGTATATGATCTGAGAAATGATGTATTTGTTAATACCAAATTGAATTGACTATGTTTGGATGATTTTTGTCAAATTTGATTACTAATTATGAAATTATGAAGTATTCTATGTTTATTTGAGATAATCAATGTAAATTGAATGTGTTTTATTCTAGTTATGAATGTAGCATTCTGTAACTCGGGTCCGACGACCGGATCGAGTTATGGGTGTTACAGTTAGTGGTATGAGAGCTATGGTTTAGTTGGTTCTCGGACTGAACGTAACATGTATTGAGTCGAGAAATACATGCCATTTTATAACCTGCGATAGTGTGATGTCTCTTGAATCGAATTGATTTTTCTTTTCATATAGATAAAAGATGTCATCTTAATTCAACCGAACTAATTTCAATGAAGTAAAGAGTAATGTTCAAGCCTCGATGCATGAGGCTACTCATAGTACGCTCATTTCTGAGGGCCAGGGAAGTGAGGCCCGTGGAGCCTTCTTCTATATAATGCCAGGATGGTTTAGTGACCATAGAAGAGTCAATTATGTGGCTCAATGACCTCCACCCCCAATCCTCAAACCTCTTATACGACCAAATACTCACAAAATTCCTTTTGATAAAGGCCGATTATGAGGAGTCGAAGAGTTTAGCAAATAATTGAGTGATAATTCAATCAGGGTCGAGTATTAGTTAGTAAACACACGAAAAGTGATAGATGAAATGTTACGTCTTTCTGAAAATTTTCTTAGATATGCCATGTCATTGTTAAAATAAGAGGCATCTCACTGGTAGTCAACTTTAACTACTATGGTACCAAAAGAATGGATTAACTGGAATTTTTTTAAAACTGAATTTCGAACTGAATATGTCAACAAATGATACCTTGATAAGAAGAAGAAGAAATTTCTCGAGTTGAAACAAGGAAACGGATTAGTTGCTAATGTGAATTTGTTCAACTTAATATTTATGCTCGTGAGATTGTACCAACTAAGGAAGGAATGTGTATTTGTTTTGAAGATGGATTAAACAACAAGATCAAGTTGTGGGTTGATGTAATGGAAATTTGTAAGTTCATAGTTTTATCTGATTGATATCAATTAATGGAAGAAAATTGAAATTACAAAAAACAGAAAGAAACGAAAGCTCGTGACCTTTGTAAACATACCACACTTAGAACAGTTTTTGCTTCCCCACCGAAGAAAAAGAAAGAATCGAGTAGTCGTTTTCAGTGCCATCAAGGTTTTCTGATAGTGATAGAATGAAAAAGAGTGTTGTGAGACCATCGATGACTTTAGTAACCAGTGAATGTAGCCTTTATTGATGGAATCATTTTGGGATATGTAGATTGAAATACTGTCATATCAAGCTAATTTGAATAGAAATCAGAATGTAAGACATGTTGTTAATTCTACGATAGGTAGACAAATAGGAATTTGAAGTACAAGTAGAGTCAGTAGAAGCGGAACAAAAGACATAGTCATTTGATCTGAAGCTCGAGCTTCCATTAGAACTTATGCAATCCGAGTACGTGAAGAAGCTTCCGTTCTTGATGATATTGCTAGTACCTTGTCTATCTTTAATGTTACTTTGTATGCATTAATTGACACTGGGACAACCTGTTCATATATATATGCACAACATTAGTAACAGAAAAGAGTTTACCAGTTTAGTCGACTAAATATGTTGTTAAAGTAATAAACCCTTTAGAACAAAGAGTCATAATTGATTTGGTTTGCAAATAGTGTCCACTGAAAATTTAAGGCTATGATTTTCTAACTGATTTGATGTTACTGCCATTTAACAAATTTGATGTTATACTAGGACGGATTCATTGACTGTTCATGATGTTGTAGTGAATTGCCGATAGAAACAAATTTATTTGAGATGTTAGAAAGGTGAATTGATTTTTGTTGAATTTGCTAAGTATGATTGTGCTTCAAATATGATTTTAGCAATGTCCGTACATAAATTTATATGAAAAGGTTGTGATATGCTTTAACTTCTATCCTGGATTCTAAATTATTTGAAATGAAAGTTGATCAATTACAGTTTGCGAGTTTACATATGTTTTTCCTACAGAATTGTCGACTTTACTACCAGAGCAAGTCAAATTTGCTATAGAATTAATGTCAAGGATTGCTTCAATTTTGATTACTTTGTACAGAATAGCTCTAACCAAATTAAAAGAATTAAAAGCCTAGTTGTAAGAATTAATCGACAAAGATTTTATTTGACTGAGTATATCACCTTAGGGAACACTCGTTCTATTCATGAAAAAGAAATATGGTTTGATGAGATTATGTATAGATTATTGATAGTTGAAATAAGTGACGATAAAGAATAAATATATGTTACCTCTTATTGATGATTTATTCGATTAGCTGATAGATGCCACATTGTTTTCAAAGATTGATCTTAGATTTGGTTACTACCAATTGTGAGTGAAAGAGGTTGATTCAGCCTAAATATAAGAAGGAATTCATTTTTTAGAGTAATGCTTCACTCAAATCACTTTGAATTATGTTGGTTCGATTATTATAGAGTTGAGAGTTAAACTATTAATTCTTCAAAGAAGATTACTAATTTTTGTATGTATTGTGATAATAGTCTATATTTCCGAAATCAAATATGTATGCTAAACAATTCTGAAATTATACAAGGTGTCTTATATGAGGTTCTAGCATCACCTTTGTGATTTAAACTAGGTGGCGACAAAATGTGTAATTTTTAGAGACAAAGTTACTGGTGGTTGAAGATAAAACGTGAAATTTCAGAGTTTGTACCAAGATTTCTGATATGTCAATAGGTCAAAAACTAAATATCAAGTTCTGTCTGAATTATTAAGGTTTGTTATGATTGTTGATTGGGAATGAGAATGAGTCATGATAAATTTCGTATTTGAACTACCTTTGACGATGAGAAAGAAATACTTCATCTGAATTACTATTATCAGTCTGATGAAATCGACTCATTTTATTCTAGTAAGACCAGATAAGTCACTTGAAAAGCTAGTTGGGTTGCATGTATTTGAGATTTACCTCTAGATTCTGGAGTAAATTTCGCAATGTTATAACGCAAACAGACAAACAGGCGGAATGAGTAATTCAAATTCTAGAAGATATAATACAGTTTTATATTTTCAAGTTCAAGGGCAATTGAGAAAATGTTTACTGTTGGTTGAATTCATTTATAATAATAACTATTAGTATTGTATTAAAATGATACTGTTGAAAGATTTTTATGGATGAAAATGTAAAAGCCCGTTATACTGGTCAAATGGGAGCTAGAACAAGCTAGTTGGAACATATTTGAATTGGAAAATTGAAGAGTCTTTTAGAACACAGTAACCGAAACTATTTCAAGTGAGGAATTTCGAGGATGAAATTTTCTATGGGGAGAGTTGTAACAACCCAATTTTTAGTGGTGCTAGAAACAGTGGTTTCGGGACTACAAATCCGATGAGTGAGTTCATAAATATTATTATTTCATATTTACAAATCAAATATAGTATTATCTTGGATTTCGATTTATAATTTAATTGAAATTTTGAGAATGTTTCAAATTAGTCCTAGTTAAATTCAGGATGGTATTGGAGCATACATTAGCCCGTGTATGATATGAGAAATTATGTATTTATTAATACTAAATTGAGTTGACTATGTTTGGATTTTTTTTTTAAATTTGAGTTATAATTATGCAATTATGAAGTATAATATGTTTATTTGAGATAATCAATGTAAATTGAATTTGTTCTATTTTGGTTATAACTGTAGCATTTCGTAACTCGGGTTTGACGGTTGGGCCAGGTTATGGGTGTAACACCGCAAATAATTTGTTTTTGTTTCGGTAAATATCTGACACAAGTGTGTATCTACTTTAGTGACTAAGTGTTCTGAATGTGTGTTTGAAGTCTTGGGTTCAAGTCCCACCTTTAGCAAAATTTTGTTATTTTTGGAATCAAGCCTTACCCTTGTTCAGTGGGCTTATATTAAATTGTTTGTTAAGTCATATCAGAATGAGCCTGCTGGTTTGAGTGATAAGGGAACTGGTGTGTTGGAGGTCTTATGTTCGAATCTCTGTGTTAGCTTGAGCGTTAATTTTTACTCTGTTGTTTGATGGTGTTTCAGTGGAGTTAAAAGTCTGAGGAGGTTATGATTTAGTGGGTTAGTGGGAGAAAGTTAAGGAATGTGTTATCATATCTTTTATTCTTTTTCCTTTTATTAATTTTTTTCCAAAATTTTGGTTTCTTTCCCCAAAATTCTAACGCGATTTCTGCTTCTTTCTCTATTCTTTCCTTCTGTGTTCTTCCTCTTCAATCTGTGCCCTCATCTATTCATCCAAAATTTGTATTGCGATTCACGGTGTTCATTAATTGGCTTGGTAAGTGAAGTTGGGTTTTTGCTAACTTTTGGTTTTGAAATTTTAGGGCAATCTTATTATTGGCTGATTAATGGTTGTAATCGATGGATTCTGTGGCGTAGGAGAAGGCGGTGAGGTAGGGGTTGTCGTTTCAACGGTTTAGTTTTGATCGTGTGGGCGTTTTCTGCTGTGGTAAGTTTTTGGGCATCAATTGATTTAGTTTTGCTAACTTTATTCTGATTTTATGTACTCATGGTATCGGGAGTGTTTGTGCATCGAAAACATACCAGGTGTATACCCAAAACATAGAAAAACGATCTTCGACGAAAGCCATAAAACCCCACTGTCAACGCCACACGAGCGTGTAGTCACCGGTGTGGTTGGCTGTGTACGAGACACGACCGTGTGGTGGCCAGAGTGTAGCCGTGTGGGCCACACGGGCTAGGCTAAGTTGGGCGTGAGGTCCACATAGGCATGTGGGCCCACACGGGCATGTCACACGGGGGTGTGGATTTTGGGCCCAGCCATGTGGGCCACATGAGCAATGGCCAATCTGGGCATGTAGGCTACACGGGTGTGTAGGCCCACACGGGCAAATCACACGGGCGTGTGGGCTTATAATTCTGAAATTTTCCCTAGGGTCGCACGGGTCACTCCGATCGACTGTGTGCTTACTGTAGGATCGGTAAGGGCTAGTTAAACCCTGATTTGCTTGCTATGATATTTTGATAGACTAATCTGAGTAGGTTACTAAATGTATGCCTGACTATACTGATGTATGTATATCCGTTATTTGTAAAAAGCATGTTGAGCATGTTTGATTTGTTATATCTGTATCTGAATTTCTGTATATGTAATTGGGGTGAGATATGTATATGTGGAGGAAGTGTTCTGTTCGATGTTAATCGCCTTTATTCTGGTAGCTTGGCTGCATATTATCTGATATGTGTCTTATTGGCATAATGTGGTGTGTAGGGACGGGTGGGTGTTTTTAACCCCACATAATGTGATGGGATGATCGGAGTTAGTGTGTAGAGGATGAGGGTAGAATTTTGCATATCTGAATCTGTATCTTTATCTGACTAAGCATATGATTATGTATGTTTGCATGCTTAATTCTATTGGGTTACACATTGAGTTTACGTAAACTCACATCTGTTTGTCTGTTTTGTCAAGTAATCCACAGACTTAGGCGGATCAGTGCAACAGAGACTCAGCGATGACCACTTGAACGTAAATTGATAAAACTTAATTATTTATGGGTTATTCATGAATTTGGTTATATTTTGAGAGATTGTAAATTCTGGGACTTTCTGGACTTTTTGGGTTTTATAACTACTGGTTTTGGTTTTATATGTTGTTAAACTGCATGATTAAACAAAAACCTTTTCCTCTAAAAGTGACAATTTATACGCAAACAAAGGTTTTTATAAAACACAATTGCGTATTCAAATTATAACTATTTTAAGGCTTCTGCTGTAATAAGTTTTGGCAAATGGACTAATTTAACGGTGTTTTCAATTAAAAATGTGAATGTTCTAACGAGACAATTCCGTTTGCAAAACCCCTGCCTTGTGACACTTCCAGATTCGGCCATAATGTCTAAGTCGGGTTTGAGGTGTTACAATGGGTGTTACATAATTGAATCAATTAAAGATTATTAGAACTCAATTGTGCATATTTGAGAAATATATGTATTTTTATAAATGTATGAATTGAATATATATATATGTTAGGATACTATGGTTGTTATTAAGTTGAATAAATGTAAATATATGTTAAGAATAAATGTAAATTTGAAATGTTCATTGGTATTGAAATATGAAATAGAAACCCTATTAAATATTTAGACAGAATCGGATATAGTTGGCATGTCATAGGATAGGAAGAGTTTAGGGTTACTTCGACTATGAGTTCATGAGGAACAGGGTGCCAATTTGCTTCAGTTAACCGATGAGACACTAAGTGACGAGGCATTGGATGTGTAACTATTGTGTTGGTTCGATCTGTGTATTTGTCCAATTCTGAGTTCGTTAATAGGGGAAACAAATGTTAACTTTATAATTAATGACTTTGAATCAGTAATGCTATTTAAATAGCAAAGGTATGAAATGAAATGAAATGTGAAATGGAAATAAAAATAGTGAATGGTATTGATTTTGTATGAAATGAATGGAACCATAGTTGATATGATCATTATGTAGATATATGAAAGTAGATTTGTAATGCTATATGATAAATGAATTAAAATTTCCATGTAGTAGCCTTAGAAAAGTGTATATTGAGAAATTTATGTTTATATGAATTTGCACATTCGAATTATTTCTAACATAGCATCATTTAGTTTCATTTGAGCATTTGTGTGATTTATAATTTGTTCAAATGTTTGGATTATAGAAATATCACTGAGTCACTCAGTGTACGATTTTGTTTTCCGTGTATAGGTTAGGTACTATTCGGTTCACTCGTTGACTCAGCATACAATTACAGTCCTAAACTCAAGTGTTGGTAATGCTTTTATTTTTGCTTGGCATGTACCTAGGAAGTCTTTTAAGTTTTAAAGCTCATTTTGTAATTTAACGGCTAGTTTGCGTTTTGGTTGGCAATTTAGAAAACTATGTGTTTATATATGTGAGTGTGAATGTAATGGTAGTAGCCTTATTGATGATGACATGTTTGGTTGAATGATTTCCATGCTTAATGTCTAAATAGATGAGATAACACTAAGGTCTAGATATATGATCCTTGAGTAGTTGAAGGTTAATATGTTATTTAGTGAGAATTGAATTGGCATTTTATAGGTTCTACTAGTTTTCTTTGGTATAAGGAAAATGGTTTAGGTGTATCGATTACTTATTAGTTTAATTGCATATACATATGTAATTAGTTAGTTTTGAATTGTGGTACATTGTTTAGAGATCTAGGTTGGTTGATTTTAATGGTGTGTTTGGTATGAAATTAGTGTTTTTGAATTAAGTTATGCATTTATAAATGTATTTAAGATTACCATTTAAGTTTATATGAATTTGGGTATGAAATGAACCTTTTAAATATAGTTTTTACCATTCCTAAACCCAGGTATTGATATTTTTGGCATTGATATCGATACTTTTTTTTGTACAGTTTTAAAATAAACAGAATGCTAAAATGGTATCAATTTTGTCACAAATAAAAAATTGGGACTAGTAGTTTTGAGGGTAATTTAGGTATTTTAGCTCTAGTGTGCTTGGAAATTTCATAGCATGGCAAACTAAAAATGTTTTCATCTATGGCTTTTAGAATATCAAATCAATTTTTTAAAATGATGTTCTAAAGATCTTTAATTTTGCATTGAGGACTATTTTGAGAAAAAAAAAGGATTAAAGTTAGGAGTACTAAAAGGGTAAATAACACAAAACTTCAACCTAAAATTTCCCCCCGCCTATAGGTTATCCATAATAGTTTTCTTCCATGCTATTGTGTTGTTGTCCCTTTGCATTCCCAAGCCCTGGTCATCAAATTTTGATTCTCAAACTTCATTCCTTTGATTTCTTTCATTCTTCCATTAATTTCATCATCTCTCAAACTTGTGGGTTTTCTGAATTTTCAACCAAACGTCTGATTTTCTCTCGTTTAATGTAATGATTCACTTCCCTTAGTTTTTAACATTATCTGGCCTTTAAAATTGAGTTTTTAACCATTGAATCAAGAGTTTTGAATAGATGTCGAAAATTGGTAATTGTGGATTCTGAGATTTTGAATAAAAACAAGGTTTCAAAGTGTTTTTCAATTAGTTTTGATGTGATTAGAAGGTTTCTAAACATTCGTTAAAGTTTCATTATAGAATTCCAACGTTTTATTGATTTTTTGTAAAAATTATCATAATATGTTGAAAATTTTAGAACCATGAATCTATATAGTTTTGAGTAATTTGGAGGTTGAAAATTGTTGGTAGATGTTTAATTAGTCAATTAGAATCAATTTCATGTATTAAGATCGAGTGGGTGTTGAGATATTTATGTTTCAACTAAGTTTGTCAAAATTTTAGTTCATGAGAATTTAGCTTAGGCTTCTATTTTTAGTTGATTTTAGTGAGCCCTTGGCTGAATGATAATTTTGTGTGTTGTGTGAATTATTGTGGTGAAACTTCAGAGTCGTTAAGACCTTCTATGAGTAAAGCGAAAGGTAATAAAAAGCTAGTTTAAACTTTCAGGGACAAGACATAAGCGTAAACGGTGAGTGTTTCGATTCACTGCTTGTAGACACGGTTCATAATGTTAATTGGGAACTTAGGGGTAACTTAAACCCCTACTCTAAGTTTCGATTGTAAGCTTTCTTATACCCCTTTCTTAAATTGTGAAATATGTGATTATGTGTTGTGAAATGAGAAATATGATGTGATAAGTGACATGTGAAATATTTTTGTGATGGCTATTGTGAAAGTTTTAGTTGTGGGCATGTTGTACATGCCGAATGGCAGTGGTGTTGTGCATAAAATGCAATTGTGCAGTGAAAAAGTGGAGGAAACGATAAGTAAAATGTGTGTTTAATTGCAGATATTTTGGCCTTGTGATCTTTGAGACAATTAGATATGTTGGCATTCCATAGGATTGTGAGTACTCATATATGTGTGTGTTTTTGGGGTGTTAAGGCCCAAGATAGATTTGGAGAGATAAGGAATTGTGAGCTAAGCTCCATTCCTTGGGATATGTTGGCGTGTTGGAGAGTGATAGCTACATGCTATGCTTTAGGGATATTTTTGACTTAATGAGTGATTTGGTGTGTTGGAGATTTGTGTATATGTGAATGCTCAAGAAAATGGTACATCATCTGCACCTCCTATGCCACTGGTGTTGGCCTTCTAATGGAAGCTATGATTGGAGCATTTCAGAGGATTGTTTGTGCTCACACTCCTCCTACACTTACCAAACCTGTGCTTGTTAACCGAGGGTTACATTTTGAACGTCTGCAGGCATTGGGTGGTAAAGAGTTTTTTAGAGTGAAAGAGACCGATCCGATCGTAGCTGAATACTGGTTGGAGGGAGTTGAAAAATTCCTCAATCAGATGTCCTATTCTGATGAGGAGAAGTTGGGTTGTACTATGTCCCTACTCGATGGTGAGGCTCATCGATGGTGGAATGTTGTTAATATAGGTACTATCGCTGATTTTTTGACTTGGGGATATTTTATGGAGGTTTTTAAGAGAAAGTTTATCCATGGCTAATTATAAGTCAGATGCTCTTGAGATGGTTTTTTCTGAGAGGGACCACTGTAAAAGGTTTTGTTTTAGGCTTAATCATGATATTTGGGTTTATTTGGCAACTTAGAACATGGAGTTGGTTGATGAGTTAGTTGAGAAAGCTAAAAGAGTTGAAGAGACTTTCGCTAAGCCACCTCATTCTGTGCTAACTAAATCAGGTAAAAGGACTTTCGATGGTGCTTCTGGTCAACTGCCCAAAAGAGGGTGAGATAATCAGAGTTCTAGTTGAGGTACGAGACGTGGGTTTTGACCGAGTTAGTCTAAGTAGTAGAATAGTGTTGTAGTTAGTACCAGTAGTTCAATGGGCGGTTCTGGTTTGACCGCTTTTTGCACATTATGAGTGTAGGCATCCTGGTGAGTGCTACAAGTTGATAAGTGGATGTTTTAAGTGTGGCTCAAAGGAGCATATGTTGAGGGATTGTCCAAATAGAGTTGAGGTTTCACAGGTTTAGAGTTCTGCGCCTACTAGAAGTCATGGTGTGGTAGAGGTAATGGGAGACCAGTTGGGCAACTAGTTGTTGCTCATACTGTTGCTACTCAGGTTAAGTCTGGAGGTCTAGCAAGAGTTTATGCTTTTATAGAGTTAGAGGATCAGGATCCAACTGATGTTATCGTAGGTACTTTCACTTTGTAGCCTGTTCCATTATTCTCTTTAGTTGATTCTAGTCCTACAGATTCGTATATCTTGAGTGAATTGGCATGTAAGTTAGGGATTCCTATAGAGACTATTTGTTTGGGTATGACTTTTATTAGCTCTTTCGGTGATAGTGTTGTGGTAAATCCTGTGTAAGAAGGTGTCCCCTTATGATTCAAGGGCATGTTTTCTTTGTGGATATGATGGAATTTCCTTTCTATGGTTTTGATGTGATTTTTGGAATGAACTGATTAATTAAACATAAAATTAAAGTAGATTTTGAAACGAAATGAATTACTTTGAGGAATAGTGATGGGTTGGAAATTGTTGTTGTTGCTAAAAGATCGAAATTTATGTATAATGTGGTTTCGACTATACAGGTTGAGAAGATGACAGGGAAAGGTTGTAAAGCTTACTTAACTTTCGTTATGAACTCAGTTAGCAAGGAGTTGAGAGTTTAGGACATTCACGTAGTTAAGGATTTTCCTAACGTGTTATCTAAAGAATTGCTTGGTTTGCCACTGGTGTCTATTACGCCCTATTGCATGGCACCAAAAGAGCTTAAGGAGTTAAAGATTCAGTTGCAAGAGTTTGTTGACAGAGGGTTCATTTGACTAAGTGTATCTCTGTAGGGTGCATCGGTTTTGTTTTTGAAGAAGAATAATGGTACGTTATGGTTATGTATTGACTATAGGTAGTTGAATAAGCTAACCATTAAGAATAAGTATACTTTGCGTTGAATTGATGACTTATTTGATCAATTTAGAGGAGTGAAAGTGTTTTTGAATATTGGTTTAGGATTTGGGTATTATCAATTGAACGTGAATGAGTCTGACATCTTGACAATGACTTTTAGGATTCCGTATGGACCTTATAAGTTTTTGGTCATGCTGTTTGGTTTAACTAATTCCCCTATTGCATTTATGGATTTGATGAACTGTGTGTTTTGTTCGTACTTGGATCAATTTTTGATTGTTTTCATAGATGATATTTTGGTGTATTCTCGTTTTAAGGAGGATCACGATGCACATTTGAGAATTGTTTTACAGATATTGAGAGATAAACAATTGTATGCAAAGTTGAGAAAGCACGAATTTTGGTTGAAAGAGGTGAAGTTCTTAGGTTATGTTATTTCGGTAGATGGAATCCGTGTGGATCCAAAGAAAATTGAAGCAATCTTAGAGTGGAAACCGCCTAGGAGTGTTATTGAGGTTCAGAGTTTATTGGGTTTAGCCGGTTACTATCGTAGGATTATTGAAGGGTTTTCTCTCATTGTTGCTCCCTTAACAAAATTGCTTTAGAAAATGTGGTGTTTGAGTGGACTGATAGGGGGCAGAAAAGTTTTGAGCAGCTTAAGGAAATTTTAACTAAGGCACCTATGTTAATTCAACCAGAGCCTGGAAAAGATTTTATGGTTTACAGTGATGCTTCGTATTCAGGTCTCGGTGTTATGTTAATTCAGTGGGGAAAGGTTGTGGCTTATGCCTTGAGACAATTGAAGACAAATGAGCGTAATTATCCAACTCATGACTTGGAGTTAGCTGCTGTGGTATTTGCGCTTAAGATTTGACACCATCACTTGTATGGTTAGAAGTGTGTTATTTATATAGATCGTAAGAGTCTTAAGTACCTTTTCACCTAAAAGGAGTTGAATTTAAGGCAAAGGTTTTAGATTGAACTTTTGAAGTATTATGATTGTGTGATAGAGTATCATCCTGGCAAGGTGAATGTTATTGCTGATGCTTTGAGTAAGAAATCGATAACGGAATTAAGACCTATGTTTGTACGCTTGAGTTTAGGTAGTGATGGCGGGTTGTTAGTTGAACTTCAAGTGAATCCAACTTTGTCACAACAAATTAAAGAGAAAGAGTCATAAGATGGGGAGTTACTATTGAGAATTCGATAGGTTGAGCAATGTGTTAACTGGGATTTTGATGTTGACAACGATGGTATATTAAAGTTTTGAGGTAGATTGTGTTTGTTACATGATGAATATTTAAGGCAAACAATTCTTACCGAGTCGTATAATAGCCCTTACACTATGCATCCCGGTAGTGGTAAAATATATCATGATCTTCAAGAGATTTATTAGTGGCCTAGATTGAAACATAATGTTACGGATTTCGTTACTCGATGTTTAGTTTGTCAGAAGGTAAAGCCAGAATGTCAGTATCTTTTAGGTTTATTGCAACTGATTGCGATTCTTGAATGGAAGTAAGAAAGGATCACTCTAGACTTTTTTCCAGGTTTGCCTTTAACCTTGACAAAAAAAGATCCAGTATGGTTAATAGTTGATCAGTTTTAGAAGAGTGCGCATTTCTTGGCAATGCGTATCAATTATTCTTTGTAGAAGTTGGTAGAGTTGTATATTTATGAAATTTTACGTTTTCACTGTGTTCTAGTTTCTATTATTTCAGACAGGGATCCGCGTTTTACTTTTGGGTTTTGAAAAGTTTGTAAGAGGCTGTAGGGTCAAAACCTAGTTTTAGTACAGCTTATCATCCTCAGAAAGATGGTCAACAAGAGAGGGAAATTCAAGTTTTAGAGGATATGTTGGAAAGCTTTTTGATTAAGTTCAGTGGTAGTTGGGAAAGGAATTTGCCCTTAGTAGAGTTTGCCTACAACAAAAATTTTGAAGTGAGTATTCGTATGGCACCTTTGATGTGTTGTATGGTAGGAAGTGTAAAACTTCTTTGTGTTGGAATGAATTGGATGAGAAAAAGGTTGTTGGACTGAATTTGATTTGAGAGACTGAAGAGAAAGTGAAGTTTATTTGTTAAAGGGTGAAAGCAGAATCTAATAGGCAGAAAGCTTATATAGATTTGAAACGTTAAGATATCGAGTTTTAAGTTGGCGATAAGGTGTTCTTAAAATTTTTGCCTTGGAAATAGGTTTTGAGGTTTGGTAGAAAGGGTAAGTTGAGTCCAAGGTATGTTGGACCTTATAAAGGTGTTGAAAGGATTAATTCAGTAGCTTATCGACTCAAGTTGATGCCAGAACTTGAGCGAATTCATGATGTTTTCCATGTATCTATGTTACGGAAGTATTGTTCAGATCTGTCGCATATTGTGCTAGTGGAAGAGATTGAAGTTCAGACTAATCTCACTTATGAGAAAGATCCGATTGAGATTCTGGCTCGCGAAAAGAAGGTTTTGTAATACAACCACAAGACAGAAAAAGCTACTTGGGAAGCCGAAGATGTGATGAAACGACAATATCATTATTTGTTTAGCTCAAGTAAATTTCAAGGATGAATTTTTTTTTTGAGGGAGAAAGTTCTCACACCCCAAAATTGTGCCAAATAGTTTTGAGGGTCTCTTAGGGATTTTAGATCTAGTGTGCTCGAAAATTTGATAGCATGGTAAACTGAAAATGTCTTCGTCTATGACTTATAAAAAATCAAATCAAATTTTGAAAATGATATTCTAAAGCTAGAACTACTAAAGGGTAAACAACCTAAAACATCGAAAACAACCAAATATTTCCCCTTTGTATTCCCAAGCCCTAGTCATCAACTTTTGGTTCCCCAACTTCATTCCTTTTATTTCATTCATTCTCATAACATTAACCCTCCATAGAAATCCATAAAAACTAACAAAAACACAATTGATTTCATCATCTGTCAAACTTGTAGGTGTTCTGAATTTTCAACCAAATGTTCGATTTTCTCCTATTGAAGGTAAAAATTCGCTTCTCTATTAGTTTTCAATGTTATCTAGCCCTTAAAATTGAGTTTTTAACAATTGAATCAAGAGTTTTGAATAAATGTCAAAAATTGGGTCCTTAATGGTGGATTTCGGGATTTTCATAAAAACGAGGTTTCAAAGTGTTTTTCAATTATCTTTGATGTGATTAGAAGGTTTCTAAACATTCCTTAAAGTTACGTTAAAAAATTCCAACGTTTTATTAAATTTTTGTGAAAATTGCCATAGTATGCTGAAAATTTTGGAACCATGAATATGTATAGTTTTTAGTAGTTTGAAGGTTGAGAATTGTTCTTAGATGTTTACTTAGTTGATTAGAATCAGTTTCATATATTAAGATCGAGTGGGTGTTGAGATTTTTATATTTCGACTAAGTTTGTTGAAATTTTAGTTTCATTAGAATTTGCCTTAGACTTGTGTTTTTAGTTGATTTTGGTGAGTCCTTGGCTGAATGATAATTGAGTGTATTGTGTGAATTATTGTGGTGAAGCTTAGAGTCGTTAGGACCTTCTACAAGTAAAGTGAAAGGCAAGGAAAAGTTAGTTTAAGCTTTCGACGACAAGGCGAAAGCATGAACAGTGAGTGTTTGGAAACGATGCTTGTAGACATGGTTCATAGTGTTAATTTGGAACCTAGAAGTAGCCTAAAACCCTACTCTGAGTTCCAACTGTAAGCTTTCTTATACCCCTTTTCTAAATTGTAAAATATGTGATTGTGTGTTGTGAAATGAGAAATATAATGTTATAAGTTACATGAGAAATATACTTGTGATAATGATTGTGAAAGTGTTAGTTGTAGGCATGTTTTCCATGCCGAATGATAGTGGTAATGTTGTGCTTATAATGTGATTGTGTAGTGAAAAAGTGCATGAAATGGTAAGTAAAATGTGTGTTTAACTGCAGATATTTTGGCCTTGTGATTTTTGAGACTATTGGATATAGTTGGCATGCGATAAAATTATGAGTACTTACCTATATGTTGTGTTTTTAGGGCGTTAAGGCCCAAGACAGATTTGGAGAGGTAAGGGAATATGAGCTAAGCTCCATTTATCGGGATATGTTGGTATGTTAGAGAGTGATAGCTATATGCTATGCTTTAAGGATATGTTCGAATTTATGAGCCATTTGGTGTGTTGGTGATTCATGTATCCGATGTGTGGTGATAGAGCCCAGTTTTCTGTTTCATAGCCTTAAATGCCAAACTATCGTTAAATATTTATAAATGTGATATTATGATATGTGATGTATGCATGAACAAAGTGGATAAATAAGCTAAATGTATTGATTAGTAATAATTGAATATGACAATATATTCTTTTAATACAATGTGTTTGTTGTTGAGCTTTGATCATTTTTGATTAATGTATAAATGCGTGTCTATTTGGTGGTTACTCTAAACATTCAGTGAACTTGTTTAAGTTCACACACTCATTTTCAAACCTTTGTAAAGTGTTAGCATTACGATGTGAGCGGTGTATAAAATTTCCAAGGGAGTGATCCAAGTAGACTTAACATCTGAATAGGTGATTTCTATTTTATTATTTTGAACTATGAGAATAAGGTAATGTGGTAGACTTGTGATAGATTATTACTTTAATATTTTGAATGATTACGTGGTTTCGTTATCTGCTAAAATCTATGGACATTTGTCGTCAATTTGTTGGCTTATATAGTCTTGTTGTTGACAACTCATTAAACTACAAATATGGATGTTTCATTTGAGGATTGTTGAGGCTTTATGAACTTCCTGATATGGTATGTGCTTAATTGTGTTAAATGCCCTGTTTTGGTTTGATTTTTGTTGCTGAATACAAAGGTATCGATAATCGGGCATTAGTATCGATACTTTTGAGCTGAATTGAATGAGTAAGAAAATAGTAGTTCATTTTCGTATCGATATGAATTCTCGAGTATCAATACACGGGGTAAAAACAAAAATACTTTTTGAGATGTACCGATAATATCTTGGGTTTTAAATTTTGATGAGAAACAAAATGTTGAATTGGTACCGATTATTCGATTGGTATCAATACCATCTAAGAGAATTTTCAATACCATTGAATGAGTATCGATACCTATATGATTTGTTTTGAATTTTTATTATATGGCCTTAAAGCATGCTTCTCGCTTGTGTGATGATCGCTTAATGCATGTTTATTTAATTTTAATCTCTTTTAAGTTAAATTAGACTTAAAACTCCAGTAACTATTTGATTATGATGACAATCGCATGGCAATGAGATGTATTATGATTTGTTGATGATGAGACGATGGTTTAACGTCCTATTACTTGGGCTCGACAACCGGGTCGGGTATAGGGTGTTAGAAATTTTTATTTAAGTATCGATACTTCTTCATATAATATTGATACCATAAAATAATTATACCCTTGTTTTGCAAAGAAAGCAAAATTGAAGTTTGGTATCGATTTTCAGTAAGGTATCGATATCGATATCAACTCTAGATTTTCAAAATTGACATTTAAACTTTAAAATTTTACAATTCACAATTAGGTCCTTGTAAAATTCAAAGTTTCTAATATTTTCAAATATATATGATTCAAAGATAAATCATTGAATTTTTGTTTAGTAAGGTAATTGTTGATTGATGAAATTTGTTGTAGCATCTTATTACTCGGGTCCAACAACCAAGCTGGGTAAGGGGTGTTACAATTATAGAGGAGAGAGGGGTGGTTGCTATGAGGGTCAGTTCACCCAGTCAGGTTGTAGAGCTAGAGGTTATAGAGAGTGGAGTTGAAGATAACATAAAGCATAAGAGGTGGAAGAGTGTTGAAAAAGTGTAGGCTTAGTATTCTCGAAGATTCAATCCTCTCTTTATTGCTCCTAGAGGTATTTATAGGTAAGGGGTCTCGTGTAAAATGGTTTTAACTTGTTGAACTTGCCATCTAGTCAATATTACGAAGCGCGTAGGGGATGTCTTTGATGGGACGAGGATGTCTGTGATGGGACAGATCTTGACACTCATTCTAACTTGATGGGATAAAGTAGTTGAGCCCACGTGATATTTGGTGACCAACAACTTCATGTTCCCAATGAAGCTCAAGAATCTGGATGATGAATGGTATGCAATTTCCTGGATGGTCATCTAAAAAAGGAAAGCTCACGGGTGGCCTTTGGGTTTGCTCATGGTAGGTTTATTGCTTAAGCGTCTTTCTAGCTTGTCATGTGTCTTGACACATATGGAGTATAATGTTAGAAATATACTACTGCAAAATGAAATTGTTAGCACCGACAAGAAAAATAAACTGAGTGTAAATAAATAAAATAATCATTGTACCATGGAAGAACCATTACCTTAGAAGTAAATCCACCCTGATCGGTGTAATCATATAGTGGATTTTGCCCTCCAAGGTTAACACAATACTTTAATATTTGTACACCCAACTAAAAATGTGGAATGTAATCGGTATTACACTTTTCAAAAGGAATCGGAAAACTAGATTAGAAAATAAAGCTGAAAACTTGGTCGAAAAATTTAATCAAAAAATTTGCTAAAATGAAAATAGGTGAGCTGAGAAAAGAAGAATGAGAGAAGAGATTGTTGTTTTTTTCTTGTCATCAAATAGAGAGAGTGACATTGCTATTTATAAGATTTTTTGAAAGGTAAAAACAATAGGCTTTTAATGTTTTTGCAAAAGTAACAAATGGATCAGACAAAACATTAATATGTTTGTAACAGTTAAAACTAATAAAATTAACAGTTAAACCTTAAACATTAAACACGGACACGGACCGGGCAAGCGGTAACACATGTATGTTGGTCCTTTAGTCTCAATTACTCAATCAGGGTAAGAAGTAAGGTTATATTTAAACCCTCTTAATAAACTTTTCTCAAACAATACGGGATTTCCCACTTTGTATTACCAACATATACTATGAATTAATTTCTACTAGGTTGAATGAGATTTGTAGCTTTTCTTACCTTAGTAAAAGTTTGTGAGTTTTATGAATTAGAGTGATTCTTTTTTTTCAAACTTTGCTTTCATTTCAATTTGTTTTGGTGTTGTAGAGAATTCAATTTTCTCCCTTTGTTCAACATTTCTAGTTTAAGTTTGTAGACATTCTTATTTAAGGGTTTCATAGAATTCTCTATTCCATTCTATTTTTAATTTATTTCTATTATACTATTATGTTAATTTGACATCCAAATTTGACTTTATTTATTATTTATCTAAGTTATTTTATTGAGGTTTTTATTCCATGATCGGCATCCTATTCTTTCCATCTAGGCCTATTTGCCTAGTAAGCTTATTTTTTCTTTTGCCTTTGCTTAGTCTATTTTCTTTTTCTTTTCATTGTTTTATTCTATCCTCATTTTGTTGAATTCAAATATGATTTCTATAAATTATTTGTCTTAGAGATTGTGTAACACCCCAAATGTTATAAAATATTTGAGTGTTAATTGTGCCATGTAAATTGATCTGGTTCAGCGATTAAGTGTCTGGTTGTGCACTTGAGGTTCTATGTTTGATCCTTGATAAGCTATAAAAGTAACATATTTTAATCTCATTCTTAATGCATTTTTGGATGATTAATTATGCAAATTAGTGAATTTGATCTCCTAATCCTTTAAATTCATGTTTCTATACTTAGGAGAACATTTGGGAGTGAAAGGAGCAAAAAACGAGCCAAATTCGGACAAAAACAGTTGTTTTCAGGATCCATATGACCTAGGCATTTCCACACGAACTGGACACATGCCCATGTGGCAGCCCGTTTCGATTTCGTACCGTACTTCCCAAATGCATGGAAAAACCCAATTTTTAGGGTTTCTGAGCATTCTAAAATCTATAAATATCCCTTAGAATAAGACATAAAGGGGTAATCAAAGAAGATCGAAGAAAACACTCGAAGAGCACCATCGGAATCAACTCGGAAGGGGACCTCCATCAAGATCGAAGATCTCCTTTTAATTTCTTTCGAAGTTTTATTTAGTTTCTTTATGTCTTGTGGTTACTCTGACTTTGAGATTTTTCTATTCAAGATTACGAACTAAATTCCCTAGATACCTAGGGAAGATGAAACCTATGATGAATCATTTTATTTAATTAATGTTTTTACGCGATAAATACTTGATTCTTGTTCTCAATTATGTATGCTTATTTGTTGGTTTAATATTTCTGAGATATTAATTCATGTTTAATGTGTGCTTATTTCAGTAAAGGAAAATTCCCTGTTTAAGAGTACATCTAGCATAATTGAATGGAGTTGCGTGCAATCCTAGAAATAGGACAACAAAAATCTATCGGATTAGAGTCAAACCTAATAGGGGAATCCATAGATTAAGTTAATACGACAATAGGGGTTTTAATTAGAAAGAAATTTCAATTAATCAACCTAGAGTTAGTTGTTCTTACTCTTGAAAGAGATATTAACATAATTTAGGGACTTCTATGGATCAAGACACAAGTGAATAAATCATTTAATTCAGATTCATAATAAAAGGTGAAGTCTAGGTGGATTCTTTCCTGGGTACTGTCTATCTCATTGGTTATCTTCGATTATTTTCCCATTTCATTCTCTGTTACGTTCTTAGTTAAATTAGTTTAAAATTTTTAGATTAAAACACAATCAGTCCAAATTTTCGGCTAAATAAAAAGAAGATGGTAATTACTAGTACTTTTAGTCCTCGTGGATACGATATTCTCTACTCACCATAGTTATACTATTATTCGATAGGTGCACTTGCATTTGTCGTATTTATAGCTAGTTTAGTGACCATCAAGTTTTTTATCCTTATTTTGTTGAATTTAAATATAATTTCTTTCAATTATTTGTCTTAGATTTTGTGTAACGCCCCAAATGTTATAACGCATTTGAGTGTTAATTATGGCATGTAAATTGATCTGGTTCAGCAGTTAAGTGTCTGGTTGTGCACTTGAGGTTTTATGTTTGATCCCATTCCCTTAAAATTATTTATTAAATTTGTCCCAAAACCTAGCTTGTCACACCTAACTTTTCTTTACTTTTTGTACGTTTCTTAACAAGTGTGAGGCCTTGGCCTAGTCGTGGTGTCCCAAACCCAACTGGGACAGTTTGACCCGAATTTCGAACATCACATTAGCCACTGAAGTAACTCTCCGTTTAAACCACCACAAAGCACACCAACCAACCATTCACACCACACAATTATTCAGAATATTTAAAAAGTATATAATCATACTTTCGCTGTGCTACTCTGAACATTCAATTAACAGTAAGAATAAACTTAATATTTAGGAAAGAAATTACCCTAAAAGCTTCAATTACACATGCGTGCATGCAAAAAGGTATTTTGAAAGGCTATGTTTGAAAGGATATTGGAAATTGTTTTACTTAAAAACATGTGATTAGATTTAAATCATAATATAATACAATGTTAAAAAAAACTCCATTTCACAAGGTCTGAAAATAGTATTATAGAATTTATATGTATAAGTATTATTTTGGAAAATTTATTAAAGCATCATGCACACTTCATTAAATTATCACTTAATTAGTTAGTAGGCATTTAGCAGTTTACGTGACTTGACCAAATTCTATGTTACATCTCATACAAACCAAGCACATGTTTGTAAACAAATCACACAAAAAAATCTAAGGCTTACCTCGATGACCAGTGACTACTCAACCTGCACTTACAAGTTAGTCGAACGATTATTGAAACCAATTATCAAACAATCACAATCCATCATTCAATCATCTATCTAACACAATGATAAAAGTTTTAAACCAAACAAGTAAAGAGCCCATAATGTCCAATTACAACCCAACAATTATAAGGAAGTCTAATAATAAATCCCATAATCTGATCCCATCTTGACTTCCTCATTGGGTTTGGGAACACAACATACCTTTGTATAGCCTCGATTTGGATCACTTGGATGGCTCACTTCCCCATCTCTTTACAAGCTAAGTCACTACAATATTATACAAGATTGGATGATCTTATTGAAGCTTAATGAGTGCTCAAACATACTACGAATAAACACATCAGTTAGGTTAGAAGGTAAATATACAATAACGATTTATAAATTATTATAGCTCACACAAAATAGTAACTCACACGACATAATAAAACTCATAAAATAAGCAGTGCACATATAATAAGCGATTTGCATAAAATAGGCGTATCACATAAAATATCAATTCGCATAAAACATTAGTTCATATGATATAATAGTTCATAATAAATAGCAGTTCATACTATATAACAGTTCATAACACATAACATTTTATAGCACATAACAGATCATTTCACATAACAGTGCATACCACATCATAACTCATATATTTCAAATAATGATAAATTAGCATTTTTGTGATTATAAAACATATAGAGGAGTCTATCACCACACATTGGATAAACGGATCTCTATATAACGCCTCGTTATTGACTCAAAAGAGCATTGTGATGTCTCCAATGTAAGTGTAGCACGAATGCTCACACTCTCCAATACTCTCGACTCATATAAAGCCCTGCACTATCTCCAGGGAATTGAGCTATGCTCTACATTCCCTTATCTCTCCAACGCATCTCTGGGCTACAATGTCCATTGTAATAAAAAGGGTTAGTACACACAATCCTATGGCATGCCAACTATATCCAATGGTTCCATGGTTCCATAAAGTCACAATGCCAACATATCTCTTTCAACACATTCATAATATTCAGTATAATAGGGCTCGCAATTAAGTAGAGCTAGCATATTATAACACAGTTCGCAATTCACAATTCGCAGTAAATTTGTAGTAAAGTATGGTTCGCAAATAATATAACTTTCATGAAACATATATTGCACACATAATCACAGTTTACATATCATACATGTCATAGCCCACATAACTCATAATTCGCATATCTTATTTAGCATAGGGCACGCAATAGCTTAGCTTACATACAATACAACTCAAAATCTCACAATACACAGTTTGGCAAATAAATACAATTCGTCATGTTAATACAGATCACCAAATTAACATAGTTCACTATAATAATATAATTCGCCAAGTTAACACGGTTCGCAATATAACATAGTACATAAATATAATTGGCTCACACTACAGTTGAGCTCGCACCTAGCATTTCACAATAATAAAATTTTGTACTAATCTAAGCTTGCATTACCATAGAGCTCATAATTCATATAATCATTCATGCATGCATAGATGTAAATTATCAGTAAAATTCACATGTTATAAGAGTTCACGTTAAATTTTTATATTAGTTCACAAGCATTACAAAACCCATATACATATATATTATATATATATAATAAAACCCACGATTATATATTGTATGTACTGATTGTCACTCGCGATAAGTTTTAAAATTTATAATTGATCATACTTGAACTAACTATTATCACGATGAAAGCAAGTGCACCTATTGAATAGTTGTAAGGGCCTAAATTCAAGGTTATCGGAACAGTGGTTTCGTAACCACAAATTCGATTTAAAGAGAAATTTATTTCAATATTTTTACATGAAAATTGATATGATAGGAAAATCGTATGAAAATATTGATAGAAAAATTTTATCGATTTAGTGGTTAGTTAGAAAAAGAAATTATTGAAGAAATTAGGTAAAAATAAGGTATCGAGACCTCTATCTCGTAAAACTGAGCCAAAAATAATTTTATAAATATTTATGAAATGTTAGTAATGTGGTATTAAAATTTCGTTAGGAAATTTTAATGTTTGGATAGTTAATTAAATGAAAAGGACTAAATTGTAAAAGATGTAAAAGTTGTTAGAATGATTAAATAGCTTAAGTGTCTAATGAGGAAGGATTTAAAAGGAAATTTGACCCAAAATTTATTTGGGCTGGACGGTAAGGGCATGAAAACAGTAGAAAATTTGATGAATTAAGGGCAAAATTGGAATATTGCAAAATTAACTAAATAAAGCTAGGACTAAATAGGAAATATCTAGATTTCTCTACATTTCTCTTCAATTCCAGCAGCTAAAAATGCCATAGGAGGGTTATCTAAGCTAGTATTCCATAATGTTTGCACCAAGTGAGTTAATCCCTGCCTTTTTCTTGTAATTTTTGTGTTTCTAAGACTTTTACAACTAGGTCCTACTATTAATTTCATTAGTTTTTGATTTCATGGATGAAATTGAAAGTTGCCATGGTTGAGTTCTGTAAGTCTATGATAAAATGGAATGAAATTGAAGCTTTAATTTGTTTATGAGATGATTTTATTAGGTAATTTCAATAGAAATTGATTTTTAGGACCTAATTGTGAAAATGTTTGGAATTAAAGTCTATTGCTGAAATTCTGATTCCTAAAGGTTGTAAACTAGTTTAAGGTGATAGAATAAAGTGTTAATTGAGAAAAATCAGCTCAATTGAGAGGTTAATTGAGTAGGTACGAAATTGTTATTTATTAAAAGCTTAAGGGAAAAATGGTAATAAGCAGCTTGCACTAAAACAATATTGGACAGCAGCAGTAGACTAACTTTGAAAAATAACCATAAATTTTAGGAATCGAATTAGAAGATGAACAAAATATAAAATTAAATCTTATTGAGTCTAGTTTCTCATAGAAGAAATGGTGTAAGCAATGGATCTGTAAATCATGAGATATAATGAATTTTGTGAGACAAGGTCAGAATGAATTTGGATTCCCCTGTTTTGACTTTGAAAAATCATCAACAATTGGATAAAAATAATTAGGGGATTAAATTTATATGTTTAGAATCCTGAATGAGTCTATTTTTAAGACAAATAAACGAGAACATTATCTGAATCTTTTATGAAGAGATAATTAATTTTTAGTGAAGAAGGGTCAGAACTGTTAGACAGTAGAACAGGGGTGACTTTAAAGAATAAACTGTACCTATTGGCTAAACCAAAAAAATTCTAAAAATTTTATGGTAAGAATATATGTAAGTCTAGTTTCAGTGAAAATTATCCGATCCTAATTTGGAGTTCTGTAGCTTAAGATAAAAATAATTTAGTGACTATGACTCAAGTAGACAGCTTTGAATGAACTATAAATAATAATGAAATTATAGAGAATATTGCATACGAACATGAAATGTATTAAATTGATAATTAAATTTATTTATTTAGATCCAAAAGATTCAAATACGAAGCTAGATCGAGGAAAGGAAAAAGTTCAGGATTAGTAGATTTTTATATACAAACGAGTATCAAGGTAAGTTCGTGTAACTTGAATTATATTCTTAAATGCTTGAAATGTATGTTTTTTATATGAATATGATTTGAATGTTCATTATATGAAAATTGATGAAACATTGACAGATTTGATAAAAGGGGAAGAAATCCCGGTTGAATGAAAGGAAAATTCTATGGATCTCTAAAAAGGAATTGACGGTAAAAAGGATCTAGCCCGGACGGGTGATCCTATCCTGATATAGCCCTCCAAGAAGAATATGTGTAAAATGGATATTACGAGGATTTAGCTTTGACTCGGTAATCCCATTTGTAAGGATGAGGTTCGCGGGAGTGTGCTCTCTGAAATGAAAATGTGCGCACATGAAATGAATTGACGGACCTGGATTGTACACTAAAAGTGTACCTCTGAAAAATCCATCGAAATTCTGAGCAATTCAGCGGGATAAATATAAAAAAAAAATAACAAGGGAATGGAAATCATAGTATTGATGAGTTCATCAATCATGATATATATTATTGATACATGGAAATTATTGTACTAACTTGAATGTTAAGTTTATGCATGTTAGGGTAACAATGCATTGAATGGATATATGTAATGTTTATTGTATTGTACTGAAAATATTAGGTAAGTATAATTCTTGTTAGATGAGCTTACTAAGCACAAAGTGCTTAACCTGTTTCCTTTTCCCCTGTTTTGTAGTGTTAAGAGCTCGGAGATCAGATTTGGTCCGAGACACATCACACTATCAACCTCAAGATTTCGGTATATAAAGAAACTTTATTTTGGGAATCAATGGCATGTATAAGCTGATAAAGTAAATGATTTTGTGAAATGAATATAAGGTTAGCCAATGGTATGGCTAACAAATCTTAGTTTTGGTATGTGATGAGGTTATCTTATAAAAATGCATGAATCTATCTTAAAAATATGTTGAATTGGATTGGTTGATGTGGATTGGTCTCAATTTAATATTGCAGGGAAGGTTAGATATATGTAAAAGGGATTATATTGAGTTTTCTTAAAAAAAAAAATTAATTCGTAAACTCCGGTAATGCCTCGTACCCTATTCCGACAATGAATACGAGTAGGGGGTATTACATTTATTGGTATCAGAGCTACGGTTTAGTCAGTTCTAAGACCGATGTAACAAATACGAGATTAGCTATACATGCCATTTAAATTATTATTGATAGTATGATATCTCCTGACCATTTAAATGTGTTTTTCTTATAGTAAATGTCTACCGACCGAGCTCAATCTGAGGAAGCCGGGAGTCATGCTCTGGCTCCAGAATAGGCACAGAGGGAAGCTGAAGTAACTAGTAGTACAAGGCCCGTATCTGAGGGCTAAGGGGAGGAGGCAAAACGATCCTTCTTTCAAATGATGAATGAATGTTTTAGTCAATATTTAAGAACTAACCCTGCAGTGCAACACGCTCAAGCTCCCCCTCCTGCTCCTCTGCCGGTTTCGGAGATCCCATAGGGTACAGGTACTGAATCTTTTAGAAAAGGAAAAGCTTCAGTAGATAAAATTTGAAAATATGGGGCTGAAGAATTTCGAGCAGCAGTTGATGATGATTTCGAACGGGCTGAATTCTGGTTAGAAAACACTACTCGGGTTTTGGAGGAATTATCTTGTACACCAGAAGAATGTCTGAAATGTGTCGTCTCACTGCTAAAAGACATGGCTTACCATTGGTGGAATACTAAAGCTTCAGTTGTTCCGAAAGAAGAAATTACATGGGAATTCTTTCAGACTGAGTTCAAAAAGAAATATATCAGTCAGAGGTTTCTCGATCAAAAGAGAAAAGAATTTTTTTGAGCTGAAGCAGGGTAACAGATCAGTATCTGAGTATAAAAGAGAATTTGTTCGGTTGAGTAAATATGCTCAGGAATGGGTACAGTCAGAAGCCGAAATGTGCAAAAGATTCGAAGAAGGGTTGAATAAATACATTCTTGAAATTCGATAGTTTGCTACATTGGCAGACAGAGCTTATAAAGCAGAAGAATTGATTAAAGAAAAGAAACAGGCTGAGAGGGAAGCTCGAAATTTTAGTAAAAGACCGATGGAAAAATCCCGTTTTTCTGTTTCAAAGAAATTGAAGAAATACCAGGATTGTTCTACCTCAACGACTGGGTACTCAGGTACAGAGCGAGGTTCTCAACACACTAATCCAAGACCTTTCACTCCATCAGCGACTAGTGTTGGCAGTGTTGGTATCCCTAAGCCGATATGTCAGTATTGTAATAAAATTCATTTTGGTGAATGCCGATTAAAGAGTGGGGCTTGTTATCGATGTGGTTCTTTCGACCATTTCATCAAAGATTGTCCAAAAATAGGTGATAAAGAAGCTGAGCAGATATCGAAGCTCAGTAATCCAGTTTTGAGAGGCAGACCACCTCGACCATTTGATAATGTCAGTGGTAGCCGAGGAGCTACGAACGATATTACAGGTAAGTCTGAAGCATGAGCACCTGCTAAGACATATGTCATCTGTGCCAGAGAAGTTGTCTCAGCATCTGATGTTATTACTGGTACATTTTTTTTACTTGATACTGATATTACTGCATTGATTGATCCTGGTTCTACGCATTCATATATATGTGTTAAACTTGCAATTGTTAAAAATTTATCTGTTGAACCTACTGAATTTGTGGTTAAAGTCTCAAACCCCGTGGGCCAATTTGTGTTAGTGGATAAAATTTGTAAAAATTGTCCACTGATGGTAAAAGGTTATTGTTTCCTGGTTGATTTGATGTTACTGCCATTTGATGAATTTGACGTGATATTGGGCATGGATTGGCTAACCCAGCATGATGCAGTAGTAAATTGTAGACATAAATATATTATGTTAAAATGTCAGAATGGTGAGTTGTTTCAGGTTAAATCTGATCAGACAGAGGGGTTATCTGATGTGATTTCAGTTATGGCAGCACAGAGGTATGTTAAAAAAAGGGTATGATGTTTACTTGGCTTATGTACTTGACACCAAGGTATCTGAGCCAAAGATACAGGCAGTTCCAGTGGTATGTGTGTAATATCCCGAATTAGGGCCTAATCGGAATAGTGGTTTCGTGACCACAAATCCGAGATAGAAATAATTATTTTATAATTATTTTGAGGTTTATGATATGATTACATGATTGTGTGAAAATTTCGTGAAGAAATTCTATGCCTAAAGTGTTTAAATTGAAAGTAGAGACTAAATCGAATAAGTTGCAAAATTTGCATTCTAGAAGTTTTTAGTATGAAATTGCATTGAAATATTAATTAGGAGGTCTTAAATAGCAATTTGACTAATTTAAGTTCATGGACAAAATTAGGACATGGAAGGAATTTTTGGAAAGTTTAGTAGTAAGGGCATTTTGGTCATTTAGTTATTAAAATGAATTAAAAACAAAATTAAAGCCAATTTTTGTCCATCTTCTTCATTAGGCCGAAATTTCAAGGGTTCTCCATAGCTAGGGTTTGTTTCAAGCTTCCAAGCTCCATAGTAAGTGATTCCAAGCCCCGTTTTTAATGTTCTTTACGTTTTTGAGATCCCGATAACTCGATAAGCTTATGTTAGCAATAATTTAACCTAGGGTTTATATTTGGAAAAATACCCATAGGTGAAATTTGTGTATTTTTATGTTTTATGATAGAATATGAAGTTTTAAATTATGTTAGACAACTTGTACTACTCGATTTTAAGCAAAAACGAGTAAAAGGGCTTAATCGGTAAAAATACCTAATAGTCACAAGTACATGTTAGAGTGAGAATTTGATGTTGCCATAGAAGAGAAAAGTGATCAGCATGTTGTAAAACATAAGAATAAGGAATAAAGTTTAATCCCGAGCCTAGGGGCAAAAATGTAAATATGTAAAAGTTTAGGGGTAAAATTATAATTTTGTAAAAATTTGAGTTAAGGATTAATTTGATAATGTGAGTATTAAATAAGCTAAATGTGTTATTATAGATCAAGAGAAACGGGAATCAAGTCGCGATCGAGGAAAAGAAAAGATTGTGGACTAAATTGCAAAATCTTTATATTTTGGTACCAAGGTAAGTTCATGTGTAAATAATGTAGCATAATTGTTATTTTTAAGTTATTGATGTTAAATATATGTGATGCTGAATTTTATTATGAAATGTATGCTTTGTGGTTAATTTCAAATAATATGTAAATTATGTGAGCTACTTGTTAAATATAAAGTGTTACCGAGTATTGGTTTCGTTATTTTACGGAAGATGGCAAGGATATGTGTTTGAGGAAAATCCCGTTTGAACCTTAGGAATAGATTAGGATACAAGTGACATGTCACTAGGATGGTTGAGCATCCGAGCTCGTTGAGTTGAGTCCGAGTTCGTGAGATGTAACTAGGCATCCGAGCTCGTTGAGTTGAGTTCGAGTTCGTGAGATGTAACTAGGCATCCGAGCTCATTGAGTTGAGCCCGAGTTCACTTATGGATGTGAACGCCCGAGCTCGTTGAGTTGAGTCCGAGTTCGCTTATGGGCGGGTTACATGATTGCTGGATTGCATATATGGCACTTATGTGCAAGTTATCCATGTATCCGAATTATATTCCGATGTGTTCAACGGGTAAAGTTATACTCAAATGGAGGAATATTCGAGATGTAAAGAGACGTATTGGTAAGTGATGTGAAATGGATATTTTGGACAGGTATGTATTTAACCCTCGGGTTGAGTATTGATACAATCACGATAAGGTAATAAGATGATGAAAAATGATTAGAAATGTGATATGTGTTTTAGTGATGCATGCTAATGTTGATTGGTATGACCGTTTGTTATGTTACTTATTATTTGCATATGAACTTACTAAGCATTTATGCTTACTCCCTCCTTCTTACTCATTGTAGTTTTGGACAAGCCAGCTCAGGAGTCGGGATAGGTCGAAGGCTCAATCACACTATCCGGAAGACTTTTGGTAAATGGCTTGTAAATTTAAGTATGGCATGTATAGCAATATACCTATTTTGTGTAAATGATCTTATGATATGGTGATGGAATGGTTGAGAAAATGTTTGATAATGATAAATTATGAAAATGGTTAGTTTAGATTATGTTTGATGTTAAGGAAAATTATTAAGATACTTAGTGCATAAAAACTCATAAAAGGGATGAAATTTGCCATAAACAGAATGCTACAGCAACACTGACACGAGTTTGAAAATTTACTAAAAATCATAGAAATTGAATTTGGTGATGGAGTACATATCAAATTTAATCTTATTATGTCTAGTTTCACATGAAACAAATGAAACAGGTAAAGGAATTATATGTTAAAAGATATTTGAATTTTAGTGAAACAGGGTCATAGCAGTTTCTGAATCCCCTGTTCCAAATTTAGAAATTCACCATAAATTGTAAAGATATAATTAGGTGGTGTATTTTATATCCTCAGAATCCTTATTGAGTCTAGGTTTATTATAAATAAACCTCATAGTCATATGATTTTTTTACAGAGATAAATGTGGTTCGTAGTAAACAGAGGTCAAACCAGTCAAGTCCTGAAACATGGGTAACTTTAGCTAATAAACTGTACTAATTGACTCAACAAAAAATTCTAGAAAAAAATTAGTAGATAGGTATATGAGTCTAGATTCAAGAAAAATTTACGGATCTTGATTTCGAGATTCGTAACTCGAGATATGATTTTTCTTGTGACTGTGATGCAAGTAGCTTAAAAGCTGTGAATGTAGAAACAAATAATCCAAAGTTCTAAAAATGTTAAATTAAGCTTAGTAACACCTCATACTCGACTCCGGCGACGGTCTCGGGCGTGGGGGCGTTACAATGTGAATTTTCTGATGTGTTTCTAGAGGAATTATCAGGATTGCCACCAGAAAGAGAAGTGGAATTTTCTATAGATTTGATTCCGGGAACTACTCTGATCTCCATAGCTCCGTACCAGATGGCTCCTACAGAATTAAAGGAGTTAAAGACACAGTTGCAAGAGCTTGTTGACAGGGGTTTTATCCAACTGAGTCATTCACCTTGGGGTGCTCCGGTTCTATTTATGAAAAAGAAGGACGGGTCTTTGAGATTGTGTATTGACTACCGACAGCTTAATAAAGTAACCCTAAAGAATAAGTACCCGTTACCCCGGATCGATGATTTATTTGATCAGCTGAAATGTGCTACCGTGTTTTCAAAGATTGATCTTCGATCGGGTTATTATCAGCTACGGGTAAAGGAGTCAGATGTGCCAAAAATAGCTTTTAGAACCAGGTACGGGCATTATGAGTTTCTGGTTATTCCGTTTGGGCTAACTAATACACCTACAGTATTCATGGATTTGATGAACCGAATATTCAGACCGTATTTAGACAGATTTGTGGTAGTATTTATTGATGATATTTTGATTTATTCTCAGGATGAAGAAGAACATGCAGAACATTTGAGAACTATGTTGCAAATTCTGCGAGAGAAGCAATTATATGCTAAATTCAGTAAATGTGAATTTTAGCTTCGAGAAGTGGGTTTTCTAGGACATATTGTACCTACCGAAGGCATCAGGGTAGATCCGAGTAAAATCTCAGCTATTTTCAATTGGAGTCCACCAAAGAACTTATTTGAAGTTAGAAGTTGCTTGGGTTTAGTTGGTTATTATCAGAGGTTTGTACAGGGATTCTCTTTGATAGCTTCTCCAATGACTCGATTATTGCAGAAAGATTTAAAGTTTGAATGGACTGATGAATGTCAGCAAAGTTTCAACCGATTGAAAGATCTACTAACGAAAGCACATGTATTAGTGCAGCCTGAACAGGATAAGGAATTTGTTGTTTACAGTGATGCCTCATTAAATGGTTTAGGTTGTGTCTTGATGCAAGATGGTAAAGTAATAGCCTATGCTTTAAGACAACTTAAACCACATAAAAGAAATTACCCAGTACATGATCTTGAATTAGCTGCTATTGTATTTGCACTGAAGATATGGCGGCATTACTTGTACGGTGAGAAATGTCATATTTATATTGATCATAAAAGCTTGAAATATTTGATGACACAGAAAGATTTGAATTTGAGACAACGCAGGTGGCTTGAACTAATAAAGGACTATGATTTGATTATTGATTACCATCCGGGAAAAGCTAATGTTGTAGCTGATGCTTTGAGCCAGAAATCTCTATTTGCTTTACGAGCTATGAATACCTGGTTATCACTGACTGATGATGGTTCAATCCTAGCTGAATTGAGAGTTAAACCGACATTTTTACAGCAAATATGTGAAGCTCAGAAGAATGATGAGAAGTACAGGTTAAACATGCACAGTGTGAGTCAGGTAATGATTCTGAATTTCAGATCGATTCTGATGGTTGTTTATTATTCAGAGGTAGGGAATGTGTACCTCAGAATTGAGAGCTCATACAGAAGATTCTACGCGAGGCTCACAGCAGTACTATATCTGTACATCCGGGGAGTAATAAAATGTATAATGATCTGAAAAAGATGTACTGGTGGTCGGGAATGAAACGTGATATCTCTTAGTTTGTATCAAGCTGTTTAATATGTTAGCAAGTTAAAGCTGAGCATCAGGTACCTTCGGGGTTACTTCATCCAATTACTATACCAGAATGGAAATGGGAAAGAATCACTATGGATTTTGTATTGGGATTACCTTTGTCTCCGAGGAAAAAAGATGCTATTTGGGTGATTGTTGACCGATTGACAAAGTCAGCACACTTTATTCCAGTACGTATGGATTATTCTTTAGATAAACTAGCTGAACTGTACATATCAGAGATTGTCAGGCTACATGGAGTGCCTGTCTCCATTATATCAGATAGAGATCCTCGATTTACGTCTCGTTTCTGGGACAAATTGCAAGAAGCCTTGGGTACCAGTTGTTTTTCAATACTGCATTTCATCCTTAGACAGATGGCCAATCTGAGCGTGTAATTCAAGTATTGGAAGATATGCTCCGATGTTGTATACAAGAATTTGAAGGTAATTGGGAGAGGTATCTACATTTGATTGAATTTGCTTACAATAACAGTTATCAGTCCAGTATTAAAATGGCTCCGTATGAAGCTTTGTATGGGAGAAAATGTAGAACATCGTTATATTGGAAAGAGCTCAGTGAAAGGAAGATACATGGGGTTGATTTGATCCGGGAAACGGAAGAAAAAGTAAAGGTTATTCGAGATAGTCTAAAAGCAGCCTCCGATCGTCAAAAATCATATGCCGACCTTAAACAAAAAGAGATTGAATTTCAAGTCAGTGACAAGGTATTTCTGTAAGTGTCTCCTTGGAAGAAAGTTCTTCGATTCGGTCGAAAGGGTAAATTGAGTCCAAGATTTATTGGGCCCTATGAAATCATAGAAAGAATTGGATCGGTCGCTTATCGATTGGCATTACCACCGGAACTTGATAGAATCCATAATGTTTTTCATGTATCTATGTTACGACGATATCGATCAGATTCTTCACATGCTATTTCTCCGGCAGAAGTGGAGATTCAATCGGATATAACTTACAGTGAAGAACCGGTCAAGATATTGGCACGGGAGACAAAAGAGCTTAGAAATAAAAAGATAAATTTGGTGAAAGTATTGTGGCAAAAGCACGAGATTGAGGAAGCAACATGGGAACCGGAGGAGGCAATAAGAAAACAATACCCAAACCTCTTTACTAGTAAGATTTTCAAGGACGAAAATCCTTAAAGGGGGGGAGAGTTGTAAGGGCCTAAATTCAAGGTTATCGGAACAGTGGTTTTGTAACCACAAATCCGATTTAAAGAGAAATTTATTTCAATATTTTTACATGAAATTGATATGATAGGAAAATCGTATGAAAATATTGATAGAAAAATTTTATCGATTTAGTGGTTAGTTAGAAAAAGAAATTATTGAAGAAATTGGGTAAAAATAAGGTATCAAGACCTCTATCTCGTAAAACTGATCCAAAAATAATTTTATAAATATTTATGAAATGTTAGTAATGTGGTATTAAAATTTCGTTAGGAAATTTTAATGTTTGGATAGTTAATTAAATGAAAAGGACTGAATTGTAAAAGATGTGAAAGTTGCTAGAATGATTAAATAGCTTAAGTGTCTAATGAGAAAGGATTTAAAAAGAAATTTGACCCAAAATTTATTTGGGCTGGACGGCAAGGGCATGAAAACAACAGAAAAATTGATGAATTAAGGGCAAAATTGGAATATTGCAAAATTAACTAAATAAAGCTAGGACTAAATAGGAAATATCTAGATTTCTCTTCATTTCTCTTCAATTCCAGCAGCTAAAAACACCATAGGAGGGTTCTCTAAGCTGGTATTCCATAATTTTTGCACCAAGTGAGTTAATCCTTGCCTTTTTCTTGTAATTTTTGTGTTTCTAAGACTTTTACAACTAGGTCCTACTATTAAATTCATTAGTTTTTGATTTCATGGATGAAATTGAAAGTCACCATGGTTGATTTCTGCTCTATGATAAAATAGAATGAAATTGGAGCTTTAATTTGTTTATGAGATGATTTTATTAGGTAATTTCAATAGAAATTGATTTTTAGGACCTAAATGTGAAAATGTTTGGAATTAAAGTCTATTGCTGAAATTCTGATTCCTAAAGGTTGTAAACTAGTTTAAGGTGATAGAATAAAGTGTTAATTGAGAAAAATCAGCTCAATTGAGAGGCTAATTGAGTAGGGACGAAATTGTTATTTATTAAAAGCTTAAGGGAAAAATGGTAATAAGCAGCTTGCACTAAAACAATATTGGATAGCAGCAGTAGACTAACTTTGAAAAATAACCATAAATTGTAGTAATTAAATTAGAAAATGAAAAAAATATAAAATTAAATCTTATTGAGTCTAGTTTCTCATAAAAGAAACGGTGTAAGCAATGGATCTATAAATCATGAGATATAATGAATTTTTTGAGACAAGGTTAGAATGAATTCGGATTCCTCTATTTTGACTTTGAAAAATCATCAAAAATTGGATAAAAATAATTAGAGGATTAAATTTATATGTTTAGAATCCTGAATGAGTCTATTTTTAAGAGAAATAAACGAGAACATTATCTGAATCTTGTATGAAGAGATAATTAATTTTTAGTGAAGAAGGGTCAGAACTATTAGACAGCAGAATAGGGGTGACTTTAAAGAATAAACTGTACTTATTGACTAAACCAAAAAAATTCTAAAAATTTTATGGTGAGAAGATACGTAAGTCTAGTTTCAGGGAAAATTATCTGATCCTAATTTTGAGTTCTATAGCTTTAGTGACTATGACTCAAGTAGACAGCTTTGAATGAACTATAAATAATAATGAAATTATAGAGAATATTGCATACGAACATGAAATGTATTAAATTGATAATTAAATTTATTTATTTAGATCCAGAAGATTCAAATACGAAGCTAGATCGAGGAAAGGAAAAAGTTCGGGATTAGTAGATTTTTATATACAAACGAGTATCAAGGTAAGCTCGTGTAACTTGAATTATATTCTTAAATGCTTGAAATGTATGTTTTTTATATGAATATGATTTGAATGTTCATTATATGAAAATTGATGAAACATTGACATATTTGATAAAAGGGGAAGAAATCCCGGTTGAATGAAAGGAAAATTCTATGGATCTCTAAAAAGGAATTGACGGTAAAAAGGATCTAGCCCGGACGGGTGATCCTATCCTGATATAGCCCTCCCGAAGAATATGTGTAAAATGGATATTACAGGGGATTTAGCCTGGACTGGTAATCCCGCTGTAAGGATGAGGTTTGCGGGAGTGTGCTCTCTAAAATGAAAATGTGCGCACATGAAATGAATTGACGGACCTGGATTGTACACTAAAAGTGTACCTCTGAAAAATCCATCGAAATTCTGAGCAATTCAGCGGGATAAATATAAAAAAAAATAACAAGGGAATGGAAATCCTAGTATTGATGAGTTCATCAATCATGATATATATTATTGATACATGGAAATTATTGTACTAACTTGAATGTTGAGTTTGTGCATGTTAGGGTAACAATGCATTGAATGGATATATGTAATGTTTATTGTATTGTACTGAAAATATTAGGTAAGTATAATTCTTGTTAGATGAGCTTACTAAGCACAAAGTGCTTAACCTGTTTCCTTTTCCCCTGTTTTGTAGTGTTAAGAGCTCGGAGATCAGATTTGGTCGGAGACACATCACACTATCAACCTCAAGATTTCGGTATATAAAGAAACTTTATTTTGGGAATCAATGGCATGTATAAGCTGATAAAGTAAATGATTTTGTGAAATGAATATAAGGTTAGCCAATGGTATGGCTAACAAATCTTGGTTTTGGTATGTGATGAGGTTATCTTATAAAAATGCATGAATCTATCTTGAAAATATGTTGAATTGGATTGGTTGATGTGGATTGGTCTCGATTTAATATTGCAAGGAAGGTTAGATATATGTAAAAGGGATTATATTGAGTTTTCTTAAAAAAAATTAATTCGTAAACTCCGATAATGCCTCATACCCTATTCCGGCAATGAGTACGGGTAGGGGGTATTACAATAGTAGTATAGTTTTAGCAAGACCGGATGTCGAGCCCAAAGGAACTAAAAGTACTAGTATTAACTTTCTTCTTATTATCTAGCCTAAGAATAATGAAGTTTGTTTTATCTAACTAATTAACTAATATAAGAATGCACAGAAAATAACTTGGGGAAATACTTTTGGGAAAACTGATTAATTTTAGACAACATCCAAGGAAGAATCCACCTAGACTTCTTTTGTTAATTGACTCTGAACCAGAAGATTTATTGACTTGACTTGATCCGTAGAAATCCCTAAGTTAAGTTATTATCCTTATTCAAGACTAATAACGTCTAACCCTAGGTTGATAAATTGAAATCTCTTTCTAATTAAGACCCCTAGTTTTGCTTTAACTCGATCTATGGATTCTCTTATTAGATTTGACTCTAATTCGGCAGATTTATATCGTCCTATCTCTAGGATTGCATGCAACTCCGCTTAATTATGAATGATCTACTCTTAGACAGGGACCATTCATCCTCCGAATAAGCACATCATTACTTGAATCAATATCCTGGAATATTTAAACAAGAGTTAAAGTCATAATTAAGAACAAATCAAGTATTTATCATACAGTTCAGAAAATATTAACAAGATTCGTCTTAGGTTTCATCCCCCTTAGTTATTTAGGGGATTTAGTTCATAACTATAAAATAAAACATCTCAGAAGAATAATAACAAAACATAAAGAAAACCCAAAAACCCCTGAAGGAAATTGAAGGGAGATCTTCACTCTTGGAGGTGAATCCAGCTTCCGAGATAGATCAATCGGCTTCCTTCGAGTAATTTATTGATTCCTACTCCCCGTCCTCCCTTTAATCCTCCTCTAGGGTGTTTAAATAGGCTTTAGAATGCATAAAAGTCCTCAAGAATGGCCTTTTCTGAATAGGACTATACTTGTGTTCGGCAGGGACACGCCCGTGTGCGATTATTTCAGGCCGTGGTCGATTCTGCCAAATGGACACGGCCGTGTGGTCTACCCGTGTGAGGAAGTCTAGGCCCTGTTGATTTCCCATGTTGGCCCATTTTCTCCGTTTTTGGCCCGTTTCTTATTCTTTTTTCTCTCCTATGCTCACCTAAGTATAAAACATGAAATTAAAGTATTAGGAGCATCGAATTCACCAAATCTAAGGAGAAATCATTCATAAATGTGTTAAGCATGGGATAATAATATGTACAAATTATGGTTTATCAAATACCCCCACACTTAAGCGTTTGTTTGTCCTCAAGCAAAATCTTCAATTTTGAATTAAGAATTCATTTTTCTCAATTTATAATTCCTATCAATAATATCTCAAACTAATCCATAAGTAATCATACATTGAGAATTTAAGTAGAAGAACATTAAAGTTTCAAACATTCCAAGTTGAGCATTTTATCATGAAAAACATAGGCATCTCCCTTCATCTAAGTAATCACTTGATCGTGATTTTTCGTGATAAGTTTTATAAATTTATAATTAATCATTCTTAAAACTAACTATTATCACGATGTAGGCAAGTGTACCTATCGAACAGTAGTATAGCTTTAGCAAGACCGGATTGTCGAACCCAAAGGAACTAAAAGTACTAGTAATGACTGTCTTTTTATTATCTAGCCTAAAAATAAAGGGGTTTGTTTTAATTAACTAACGAAACTAAGAAATTGCAGAAAATAGGATTGGGAAATTACTTTTGGAAAAACGATTGATTTAAGACAATACCTAAGGAAAAATCCACCTAGACTTCACTTGTTATTTTGGCTCCGAACCGGACGATTTATTTATTTAACTTGTTCCGTAGAAATCCCCAAGTTATGTTATTATCCCTATTCAAGACTAATAACGTCTAATCCCTAGATTGAATAATTGAGACTTTTCTCTAATTAACACCCTAGGGTTGCATTAACTCGATTTATGGATCCCCTTATTAAGTTTCACCCTAATCCGGAAAAACCTTGTCACCCTATCTCTAGGTGCGCAATCAAATCCGCTTAATTATGACAAAGTCACTCATAGACAGGGATTATTCATCCTCTAACTAAGAGCATTAACTTGAATCGATATCCTAAAATACCAAAGTAAGAATTAAGAACACATAATTAAGAACAAGTCAAATATTTATCATACAATTCAGAAAATAATAACAAGATTCGTCTAAGGTTTCATCCCCCTTAGGTATTTAGGGGTTATAGTTCATAACTAAATAGGAAAACATCTCTGAAGAATAAAGACTACAAAACATAAAGAAAACCCAAAACTCATTGAAGGGAAATTGAGGAGAAATCTTCAGTTTTGATGGTAAATCCGGCTTCTGAGATGGATCAATCAGTTTTCTTGGAGTAATTCCTTGCTCTCTACTCTCTGTCTCCCTTTTAGTCTTCCTCTAGAGTGTTTAAATAGGCTTAAGAATGCCTAAAATCCCTCAAACTTCCCCTTTTCCGAATGGAACTTAGCTAGGGCTCCGTAGGGACACGCTCGTGTGACACGCCTGTGTGCGATTACTTCAGGCCGTGGTCGAGGCTAAGAGATCAACATGCCCGTGCTGAGGTTGATTTGGGCAGTGGTCAAGCCTGTTAGAATGGCACAGACGTGTGTTCTGCCCGTGTGAGGAAGTCCAGGCCAAGTTGTTTCCCCCTGTCGGCCTATTTTCTCCGTTTTAGGCCCGTTTCTTGTTCTTATCGCTCTCCTATGCTCACCTAAGTATAAAACATGAAATTAAAGGATTAGGAGCATCAAATTCACCAAATCTAAGGAGAAATCTTTCATAAACGTTTTAAGCGAGGGATAAAAATATGTATAAATTACGGTTTATCAAATACCCCCACACTTAAGCATTTACTTGTCCTCAAGCAAAATACTCAATTCACAATTAAGAATTCCTTTTTCTTAACTTATAATTCCTATCAATAATATCTCAAAATAATCCATAAGTAATCATACATTAAGAATTCAACTAAAAGAACATTAAAGCTTCAAACATTCCAAGTTGAGTATTTAATCACGAAAAACTTAGGCATCTCCCTTCATCTAAGTAGTTACCATTGATTCGAAATCTCACAGAGTTTAACATCCTCACTTAAAGGTTCACTCAAATCACTTAAAGTGTTTTAATGACAATGAAATTAGCACTCATCAGTCAATATGAAAAGTTATTACCATAGGCTTGCATGAAAATCAAATCTCCACCACTATAAATTGAAATGATACATCAATCAAGAGGTCTTTAGAGGGTTGTAACGAGGCTTGGTTCGGGGGTGTGGTCACAAGCTAAAAAAAAAGGTTAGAATCGAGATTGAGTTGAAAAATTACTTAACTAGAAAAAAAATTAATTATCACTTGCGTACAACAGAGCTTCTTCTCAAAATATGGAATTTAAATACCTAAACTCAAAAACAAAATATTATTACTAATATGTATACATGTATATTTATATATATATTAATTAAGAACAAGTCAAATAACATAGACTAAGGCTTAATATTAAGGCTTATATACATGTATATTCAAATAAACTCTCGACAAAAATAGGGATCAAATTAATTGAGGGGATTTGAACAATAATGGGTTAAGGGTTAATATTAAGGGTAATACAAGGAATGGTTTGTTAAGCTCAAAGGGGTTTACTAAGGCTTAATCATGGAGGTAGGCTTTTCATGGCATGAGTGGGTTAATCCTAAGTGCCTCTATCATCTTGACATATCAAATTAAATGGTGTAGTCTTAACGATGCCGGTGCCCTATCTCCACCCTGTCAAGGTGTGAGATAAAACAGAATATAAGTACCTCAAGGATGGAGGAAGAGCTGATGCCTTAGAGCGACTAGGGTCATAACTAGTCGAACGTGGGACGAGGGCGATTCAGCATTTTGAAGGAGAATAATGAATATGGCAGTTAAGGGTATCGAGGTCGTTCTCCTCTTGGAACTCCTCCATGTAAAGACCCACTGCCGAACCAAACTCTAGAACGCTCAACTGGCAGACTAAATCGCCAAGTCAGAATTGGACCGTGCAGGGATCATCATGGTTGGTCATTACAGTCTGGAGATGGAATGTCAAACACAGTTCCATCGTGAGCTCGAGATATGTCAACTCGACGATCTCAAAGAGGAGGTTCCACGGGTCGGTCGTGAGAAGTGCCCAAATCGCGTCAGCCAACTAGACTTGTTCTACTTCAGCCCAGTCGATGCAGCAGCCCGAAATTAAAGGTTGGACCTAGAGTATTTGGAAAAGTTTTTCTTGGGGCCCAATGGGGAACTGAAGGGAAGGATGATGAATTTTCGCGATAGGACCCGAAGAAGATGACGCTCCCTTTCTTTTCTTTGAGGCGGGGATAGAGGCTTTCTTTCCTCGTGAAGATGATATGGTGAACCTGCAATCAAAACCATCAATTCATTTTGATGAATGGACAATATAAAATGTAACTAAATTCAAAGAGAAGAAAGTCATAAAGAAATTCAGCCACAACTACTAGCACTAATAATTCTAACTAAAACGATAAATTGTATGGCATAAATGTCATGGCATTTGTATGAAATCAAGATGTCAAAGAATTCAATGGAAATATAAAAAGCATAGGTTTAGCACAATGCATGGGTTTTAATGGCAAATAATAAGAAGCAATTGAAAACTATTAATATTGACTTAGTATAGGTGAATAAGGCATGAGAGTTTCACAAAAATATGTCATGTGGAATGAATGATAACTAATCTAGAAGAAATGAAACTTGAATGATAGCATAGTGTGAGACAAATAAAGATTATGGCATAAAAAATGAGTGAAAATGATAACAAAGTGAACATAGTGTGAGATAAATGAAGATTATAGCATTAAAAATGAGTGAAATTAAAAGGAAAAGAGTGAAAAAACGCTAAAAATTGAAGAATAAGCGTCAAGAATGAGGTTGGAAGCAGCGCACGGGCGTGGCAGGGAGGCTGTGTGGACCTACAAAGGCTAGGATTAAAGTTTTTGAGAGAAGAAGACAATGAATAGTGCAGGGTATTTATAGATTTTGGGACACACGGCTAGGGGACACGCCCGTGTGCCCCAATTTTAGCCCGTGTGTTTCACGTTTTTCCCAATTTTGTCATGCCTGACATTCGCCCCACGCCCGTGTTCCATGGGCATGTTAGTGCACACGACTGTGTCACATGACCGTGTCTAGCTTCGTTCGCTTCTCCCACACCTGTGTATGTAGGGACACGTCCGTTTTGATTTAACAGGTTTGACCACGGGAGTTAGACACGGGCGTTTCGCACGTTCGTGCTAGTTTCTCAGGTTTCAACCATGATTTTAAGGCACGGGCGTGTCGCACGCCCGTGTTGTTTTGGCAGGTTCGCCCACGGCCATGTCGCACGGTCGTGGCCATTTATCGCAGCCCGTGTTTGGGAAAAATTCTTGCCCTATTTTCACACAGCACGCCCGTGTGCTTGGCCGTGTCTATGTGGTGAACCTATTTTCAAGAGCTCCGTTAGTAAGTTAGGTGTTAACCACTAAAATTTAAAGAAGTTAATATAGTTAGTGGTCGGGTTGCCTCCCGAGAAGCGTTTATTTATAGTCTAAGCTTGACTTACCTCTCCTTTGAATGGTCATGGTGGTTCGAGGAGTTTAGACTCCTTATTCCTGCTATCAATCTCATCAAAATAAGGTCTTAGATGGGTGTTGTTTACCTTAAAAGTGCTGAACTTGAGATAACTTACCTCGACTGTACCGAATGGGAAAATACTAAGTACCGTAAGAGGGATTTCTTCATTCGGTTTGGCAGTGACAATGTGAGGATCTGCGGTATCTAGTAAGACTTTATCTCCAACCTTAAGTTGAATTGGAGAAGTATTGAGCTCGTTCTGGCGTAGTTTTGATTTATCCTGTGTTCTCAATTTATGTGTCCACCATTCATCTAGCTCCTCGATTTGTAGCCTTCGTTCTTCATGAATGGGTCCTCTATTATTGATGGAGCATGGCTCATGTGCTTCCTTCAATCTCATTTCCTGCAAACTAAGTTGCATCATATTGTCAGTTTTAGTGGAATGGTTTATACAATCACCTTCAATTTTCGACATGTTGCCAAAATTTCAAGCTTAAAGGGTGATTGTTTCGTCTCCCACACGAAGTGTGAGTTCACCTGTGCCAACATCAATAATTGTTCTAGCAGTTGCTAAAAAGGGCCTTCCCAAAATCGAAGGAGCGTTACTATCCTCCTCTATGTCTAAAACAACGAAGTCAACGGGAAATATAAAGTTATCGATTTTAACTAGCACATCTTCAATAATACCCCTAGGAAATCTTATAGTTTTATCTACTAATTGAATGCTCATCCTAGTCTGTTTGGGTTTTCCAAGACCTAGTTGTTTAAACATTTTGTAAGGCATGACGTTGATACTAGCCCCTAAATCAGCTAATGCATTATTAACATCTAAACTACCAATTAAGCAAGGAATTGTAAAACTCCCTGGATCTTTTAATTTGTTGGGTAGCTTATTCTATAGGATAGCTGAGCAAACTGCGTTTAGCTCCACATGCGATGCCTCGTCCAACTTCCGCTTATTTGCTAAAAGCTCCTTTAAAAATTTCATTACATTTGGCATCTGCGATAGAGCTTCAATAAATGGTAAGTTAATATGTAATTTTTTTTACGAGTTTAAGGAATTTACCAAATTGTTCATCTGAGCGGTCTTTCCTTGTTGCGTTAGGGTATGGCACACGAGGTTTATATTCTGCACTCGTCGTTTTATTTTCATTATGACCTATCTTACCTTTACCTTTGCTCACCACAGTTTCTTGCCTCGGTTCTAGTTCAGGCTCAACGAATCTTTGTTCCCATTAAACATTAATTGCGTTGAGTTGTTCCCTTGGGTTAGGTTCAGTATTACTTGGCAAGCTACCTTGTGGTCGTTCGGAGATTAGTTTGGATAGCTGGCCTATCTGAGTTTCGATCGCTTGTTGATTGTTAAGGATATTCTGGAAACGAGTTTCTAACACCGCGATGAATTTGGATAGCATCTCCTCAAGGTTCGATTTCTTTTCCTGTTGATAAGGTGGCTGTTGAAAATCCAGAGGATTTTTTGGCCTTTGATTTCCTTGACCAACCCAAGAGAAATTTGGGTGGTTCCTCCAACCTACATTATAAATATTACTGTACGGGTTATTTTGAGATCAAAAGTTATTGTTACCCATATAGTTGACTTGTTCATCTTCGGTTGTAGGATTGAATGGTTGATATTCTGTATGTACACCTCATCCACTTGAATTACACCTCATCACTGGATGTACCTGCGTAGAACCAAGTAAACCATCAATCTTTTTGTTTAGAAGTTCTACCTGATTTGACAGCATAGTAACCAAGTTGATGTTATAAACGCCTGCTATTTTAGTTGGCTTAGTCCTCATGACTTACCACTGATAGTTATTCAGTGACATCTCCTCAATAAATTAATAAGCCTCTTCAGGTGTTTTATTGTTGATGGTTCCACCAGCGGCTGCGTCAATCATCTGTCTTGTCAAGGGATTCACACCATTGTAGAACGTTTGAACTTGCAGCCATAAATAACCCATGGTGAGGGCACCTTCGTAGTAGGTCCTTGTATCTTTCCTATGCATCGTAAAGTGTTTCTAACTCCATCTGTACTAAAGAAGAGATATCATTACGTAATTTACTTGTTTTAGCCAACGAAAAATATTTTAATAAAAATATTTCGGTCATTTGATCCCAAGTAGTGATAGACCATTGTGGTAACGAGTTCAACCACTGTTTAGCCTTATTCCTCAGTGAAAAAGGGAATAACTGAAGACGAATGACATTATCAGAAACGCCATTAATTTTAAAAGTGTCGCAAAACTCCAGGAAATTCGCCAAGTGAGTATTGAGATTCACATCTTGCAAACCATCAAACTGAACAAATTGCTGTATCATTTGAATCGTCTTAGGTTTCAGTTCAAATTTATTTGCAGCAATAGCAGGTCTAACTATACTTGACTCAGTTCTTGTTAATGTAGGTTTAGCATAATCATACATAGTACGATGAGCAGGATTCTGATTTGCTAATTCAGCGGGTATCGCAGGAGGTAACTGATTTTCCTGATTTTCAGTCATCTCCTCGGTTGTAGCTGAGATATCGTCCTCTTGCTCTTCCTCTGTGTATCTTAGGCTTTGCCTTATTTCTCATCGGTTTTTACGAGTTGTGCGATCGATTTTTTCATCAAACAGTAATGGTCCTGACGGGTTTCTTCTAGTCATAAACTATAAGAACCTGTCAGAAGGAAGAAAAATAAAATTAGTCAAATAAAAATTAAAATTAAATTAAATTACAGTAAAAGTAAATGGCTAAAGTAATAAAAATTGAGTGTTCCTAATATCCTAGTTCCCCGGCAACGGCGCCAAAAACTTGATCGTGATTTTTCGTGATAAGTTTTATAAATTTATAATTAATCGTTCTTGAAACTAACTATTATCACGATGTAGGCAAGTTTACTTATTGAACAGTAGTATAGCTTTTGCAAGACCGGATTGTCGAACACAAAGGAACTAAAAGTACTAGTACTGACTGTCTTTTTATTATCTAGCCTAAAAATAAAGGGGTTTGTTTTAATTAACTAACTAAACTAAGAAATTACAAAAAATAGGATTGGGAAATTACTTTTGGAAAAACGATTGATTTAGGACAATACGTAAGGAAAAATCCACCTAGACTTCACTTGTTATTTTGGCTCCGAACCAGAGGATTTATTCATTTAACATGTTCTGTAGAAATCCCTAAGTTATGTTATTATCCTTATTCAAGACTAATAACGTCTAATCCCTAGATTGAATAATTGAGACTTTTGCCTAATTAACACCCTAGGGTTGCATTCACTCGATCTATGGATCCCTTTATTAGGTTTCACCCTAATTTGGCAAAATCTTGTCACCCTATCTCTAGGCACGCAATCAATTCTGCTTAATTATGACAAAGTCACTCTTAAACAGGGACTATTCATCCTCCAACTAAGAGCATTAACTTGAATCGATATCCTAAAATACCAAAGCAATAACTAAGAACACATAATTAAGAACAAGTCAAATATTTATCAAATGATTCAGAAAATAATAACAAGATTCGTCTTAGGTTTCATCCCTCTTAGGTATTTAGGGGTTTTAGTTCATAACTAAATAGGAAAACATCTCTGAAGAATAAAGACTACAAAACATAAAGAAAACCCAAAACTCCTTGAAGGGAAATTGAGGAGAAATCTTCAGTCTTGATGGTGAATCCTACTTCTGAGATGGATCAATCAGCTTTCTTGGAGTAATTCCTTGCTCCCTACTCTCCGTCTCCCTTTTAGTCTTCCTCTAGAGTGTTTAAATAGGCTTAAGAATGCTTAAAAGCCCTCAAACTTGCCCTTTTCCGAATGGAACATAGCTAAGGCTTGGCAGGGACATGCCTGTGTGACACGCCCGTGTGTGATTACTTCAGGCTGTGGTCGAGGTTGAGAGATCAACATGCCCATGCTGAGGTTGATTTAGGCTGTGGTCGAGCCTGTTAGAATGGCACGGGCGTGTGTTCTGCCCGTGTGAGGAAGTCCAGGCCGTGTTATTTTCCCCCGTCGGCCCATTTTCTCCGTTTTAGGCCTGTTTCTTGTTCTTTTCGCTCTCCTATGCTCACCTAAGTATAAAACATGAAATTAAAGGATTAGGAGCATCAAATTCACCAAATCTAAGGAGAAATCATTCATAAACGTGTTAAGCGAGGGATAAAAATATGTATAAATTACGGTTTATCATCACCTTTGATTCAAAATCTCACAGAGTTTAACATCCTCACTAAAGATTCACTCAAATCACTCGAAGTGTTTAAGGATAATAAAATTAGTACTCAATAGTCAATATGAAAAGTTATTACCATAGGCTTGCGTGAGAATCAAATCTTCACCACTATATATTGAGATGATATATCAATCAAGAGGTCTTTAGAAGGTTGTAACGAGGCTTTGGTTAGGGGGTGTGGTCACAAGCTGAAAGAGAAGGTTAGAATCGAGATTGAATTGAAGAATTACTTAACTAGAAAAATACTAAAACTTTAACAAATTGCATCCTTAATTTAGATAACCTATAATTGAGCTTTTCTTTTGGATAACATCGTTTTAACATAAGCATTATATAATTTCATCATCATTTTTTTTAAAACAAATCAAGTAACATAGACTAACTATCAAAGATAAAACATAGCTAAGCAATTTATTCAAATCAAATCTCGACAAAAATAGGGATAAAATTATTTGAGGGGATTTCATCAATAATGAGTTATGGGTTAATATTGAGGGTAAATCAATGAATGAGGTGTTAGGCTCAAAAGGGGTTCACTAAGGGTTAATTGTGAAGGTAGGATTTTATAGAGTGAGTGGTTTAAACTTAAGTGCCTCTATCATCTTGACATATCAAATCAAATGGTGTGGTCTTGACATGCATAATCAAACAAGTTCTAGAATAACAATTCGATATTGACGTACTCAAAGCAACAATAAAAGTGAGCATGAAAGAATTAATAGATGCTCTAAAGGCTCAAAATCTCACAAAAATTATGGCCTATTGATGTTTAAACCTGTGGGTTTCAATTCAAGGTAATACCTAAACTTGGGGAAAACAACCTAAAATTTTAAATTCTCAAAAATCAAATTATCATGCTTGATTCTCTAATGTCTTAAATTTTAAATAATCAATACACGAATGCCTATGTTTTAATTCAAGACATGTCAATAAAAATTATAAATTAATCAAAATTCATCCTAATAATGATATAAGGGATTTACAAGAGAACAAGACAAAATTCAGGGATTTTTCTGATAGTGATATAATTGACCCCCCCACACTTAAGATGTACATTGCCCTCAATGTACAAAGATAGAGTTAGTGACAATTATAGATATAAGATCTTAAGATAACGAGAGGAGTGAAACTTCCTGAATGTTAAATGGATAAACTCCTTAGGTTGGAGTTATGTAGAGTTGAAGAGAATACTCCGGTGGTGGTAGAGGTTGGATTCCACAAGTGCTACGCCAAAAGAATATTATATCTCGCGGTAGCTATGGTCGTGGTCGAGTAGGGCATGGCAGTCATAGAAGACCTTTTCCAATGGAGTTTCAAGTTCCTACGTAATAGTGAGCTTTGGAGCTCTTTATAACTGTGATAGAATCAGAAACTTTTTAGGAATATAGAGGAATAGGATTACTCATGAAGAAATAATCAAAAATATAAAGTACTTAATAATTATAAAAATCCTAAAAAATGAAATGAAATATTTTTAAAAAAATAAAATTAGAAAAATAGGTATTGGGGCACACGGCCGTAGGGCACGCCCGTGTGCCTTTTATTTAGCCCGTGTTTTTCGTGGGTTTCAAATTTTGGGAGCTTTGGTGCACACGGCCATGTCACACGGCCGTGTCCTACTTCGTTCGCTTTTCCCACGCCTGTGTTAGTTTGATAGTGTCAACCATGGGTGAGGGGCACAGGTGTGCCGTACGCCCGTGTTACTTTCTCAGTTTCAACCACGGTTCTAAGACACGGATGTGTCGCACGCCCGTATTGTTTTGGCAGGATTTCCTACTGCCAGATCGCACGGTCGTGGTAATTTATCGCATCCCGTGTTTTGGGGAAAAATTTTACTCTGTTTTCACACGGTCGTATCGCACGGTCGTGTCGCCTCTCGTGTTATGGACACGGCCTAAGGCACGCCCGTGTGCTAGGCTGTGTGGATTTAGGAACCTGTGTTCAAAGACTCCATTACTGATCTAGATGTTAAAACTAAAATTTAAATAAATTAAAACCGTTAGTACTCAAGTTGCCTCCCGAGAAGCGCTTGTTTCTAGTCTAAGCTCGACTTACCTCGGTTTCACGTGGTCACGGTGGTTTCAGGAGTTTACACTCATCATTCCTGCTATTAGTTTTATCAAAATAAGGTTTTAAACGAGTAATATTTACCTTAAACGTGCCGAATTTGGAATGAGTTGCCTCGACTGTACTGTATGGGAAGATGTTAAGTACCGTAAGAGGGATTGCTCCATTCGGTTCAAAAATGGCAATACGAGGGTCTACAGCATCTAATAGTACCTTGTCCCCAAACTTAAGTTGATTTGGTGAAAAATCGAATTCGTCATGGCGTGGTTTCGGTTTATCATGTTCTTTCAGTCTATGTGTTCGCCATTCATCTAGTTCCTGGATCCGTAGCCTTCGTTCTTCATAGATAGGTCCTTTGTTGTTTCGTAAATATGGCTCATTTACGCTCTTCGAGCGTGTTTTCTGCGAAGAAGGTTGCACCACATGATCAGTATTAGTAACATGATTTATACTACCACCCTCGTTACTCAAATTACGAGCTTGAAGAGTGATTGTTTCATCACCCACACGAAGTGTGAGTTCGCCTGTGCCAACGTCGATAATTGTTCTAGCAGTTGCTAAAAAGGGCCTTCCTAAAATTAAAGGAACGTTACTATCCTCCTCTATGTCTAAAACAACGAAATCCATTGGGAATATAAATTTGTCAATTTTAACGAGTACATCTTCAACAATACCCCTAGGAAATCTGATAGTTTTATCTGCTAATTGAATGCTCATCCTAGTTTGTTTGGGTTTTCCAAGACCTAGTTGCTTAAACATTTTGTGAGGCATGACATTGATACTAACCCCTAAACCAGCCAACGCATTGTTCACATCTAAACTACCAATTAAAAAAGGAATTGTAAAACTCTCTGAATCTTTTAATTTGTTGGGCAGCTTATTTTGTAGAATAGCTGAGCAAACTGCGTTTAACTCCACATGTGACACCTTGTCTAACTTCTTCTTATTCACTAAAAGCTCTTTTAAAAACTTCATTGCGTCCGACATCTGCGAGAGAGCTTCAATAAACGATAAGTTAATATGTAATTTTTTTAAAAGTTTAATAAATTTACCAAATTTTTCATCTGAGCAGTCTTTCCTTGTCGCACTAGGCTATGGCACACGAGGTTTATATTCTACACTTATCGATTTTTGCTCATTGTGGCCTACCTCACCTTTACCTTTGCTTTCCATAATTTCTTGCTTTGGTTCTGGTTCATATGCAACTAACCCTTCCTCATTTCTAACATTAATCGCATTGAGTTGTTCCCTTGGGTTAAGTTCAGTATTACTTGGCAAGCTACCTTGTGTCGTTCAGAATTAATTTGGACAGCTAGCCTATCTGAGTTTCAAGCCCTTGGATCGACGCTTGTTGATTTTTAAGTGCTGTCTCGGTATTCTGGAAATGAGTTTCTGACACCAAGATGAATTTTGCTAGCATCTCTTCAAGGTTCGATTTCTTTTCCTATTGATAAGGTGGTTGTTGAAAGCCCGAAGGATTTTGTGGCCTTTGATTTCCTTGACCACTCCATGAGAAATTTGGGTGGTTCCTCCAACCTGCATTATAAGTATTACTGTATGGGTTATTTTGAGATCTACAGTTATTATTACCCATATAGTGGACTTGTTCCTCCTTGGTTGTAGGAATAAAGGGTTGGTATTCTGTATGTATGCCTCCTCCACTTGAATCACACCTCATCACTGGATGTTCCTTTGTAAAACCAAGTAAACAATCAATCTTTTTATTTCGAAGTTCCACCTGATTTGATAACATATTAACCGCATCGACGTTATAAACGCCTGCTGTTTCGGTTGGCTTAGTCCTCATGACTTGCCACTGATAGTTATTTAGTGAAATCTCGTAAGCCTCTTCAAGTGTTTTGCTGTTTATGGTTCCACCGGCAACTGCATAAATTATCTGTCTCGTCGAGGGGTTTACACCATTATAAAATGTTTGAACTTGCAGCCAAAAATGTAACCCATAATGAGGGCACCTTCGCAGTAGGTCCTTATATCTCTCTTATGCATCATAGAATGTTTCTGAATCCATCTGCACAAAAGAAGAAATATCGTTCCTTAGTTTAGCTGTTTTAGCAGGTGGAAAGTATTTAAGTAAGAACTTTTCGGTCATTTGTTCCCAAGTAGTGATTGATTTTCGTGGTAACGAGTTCAACCACTGTTTAGCTTTATTCCTCAGTGAAAAGGGAAATAGCCGAAGGCGAATGGAATCGTCAGAAATGCCATTGATTTTGAATGTGTCGCAAAGTTCCAAAAATTTTGCTAAATGAGTATTTGGGTTTCCGTCTTGCAAACCATCAAACTGAACAAATTGTTGTATCATTTGACTTGTGTTAGGTTTCAGTTCAAAATTATTTGCAGCAATAGCAGGCCTAAATATACTCGATTCAGTTCTTGCTAAAGTAGGTTTAGCATAATCATACATAGTACGAGGAGCAGGATTCTAATTTACTGGGTCAGCAGCAATCGCAAGTGGTAGCGGATTTTCCTAATTTTCAACCATCTCCTCAGTTGTAGTTGGAGTATCTTCCTCTCGCTCTTCCTCTATATATCTTAAGCTTCTCCTAATTTCTCTCCGGTTTCTGCGAGCTGTGTTCTCGATCTCACTATCAAATAGTAATGGTCCTGTCAGGTTTCTTCTAGTCATAAACTATAAGAACCTGCCAGAAGAAAATAAAAGAAAATTTAGTGAATAAAAATAAGAACAAAGTTAAATTGCAATAAAAGTAAATGGCTAAAGTAATAAAAATTGAGTGCTCCTAATATCTTAGTTCCCCGACAACGGCGCCAAAAACTTGATTGCCACTCGCGATAAGTTTTAAAATTTATAATTGATTGTACTTGAACTAACTATTATCACGATGAAGGCAAGCGCACCTATCGAACAGTAGTATAGTTTTAGCAAGACCGGATGTCGAACCCAAAGGAACTAAAAGTACTAGTATTAACTTTCTTCTTATTATCTAGCCTAAGAATAATGAAGGTTGTTTTATCTAACTAATTAGCTAATCTAAGAATGCACAGAAAATAAGTTGGGGAAATACTTTTGGGAAAACTGATTGATTTTAGACAACAACCAAGGAAGAATCCACCTAGACTTCTCTTGTTAATTGACTCTGAACCAGAAGATTTATTCACTTGACTTGATCAGTAAAAATCCCTAAGTTATGTTATTATCCCTATTCAAGACTAATAACGTCTAAACCTAGGTTGATTAATTGAAATCTCTTTCTAATTAAAACCCTAGTTTTGCATTAACTCGATCTATGGATTCCCTTATTAGATTTGACTCTAATCTAGCAGATTTATGTCGTCCTATCTCTAGGATTGCATGCAACTCCGCTTAATTATGAATGATCTACTCTTTGACAGGGACTATTCATCCTCCGAATAAGCACATCAATACTTGAATCAATATCCTAGAATATTCAAACAAGAGTTAAAGTCATAATTAAGAACAAATCAAGTATTTATCATACAGTTCAGAAAATATTAATAAGATCCATCTTAGGTTTCATCCCCCTTAGGTATTTAGGGGATTTAGTTCATAACTATAAAAGAAAACATCTCAAAAGAATAATAACAAAACATAAAGAAAACCTAAAAACCCCTGAAGGAAATTGAAGGGAGATCTTCAATCTTGGAGGTGAATCCGGCTTCCGAGATGGATCAATCAGCTTCCTTCGAGTAATTCATTACTTCCTACTCTCCGTCCCCCCTTTAATCCTCCTCTAGGGTGTTTAAATAAAGAATGGCCTTTTTCGAATAGGACTATACTTGGGTTCGATAAGGAACACCCGTGTGACATGCCCGTGTGAGACTACTTCAAGCCGTGGTCAATTCTGCCAAATGGACACGGCCGTGTGGTCTATCCGTGTGAGGAAGTCCAGGCCGTGTTGATTTCCCAGTTAGCCCATTTTCTCCGTTTTCGGCCCGTTTCTTGTTCTTTTTGCTCTCCTGCGCTCACCTAAGTATAAAACATGAAATTAAAGGATTAGGAGCATCGAATTCACCAAATCTAAGGAGAAATCATTCATAAATGTGTTAAGCATGGGATAATAATATGTATAAATTACGGTTTATCATATACATATACCTTTTTAGTACACCAACTCACCTTAAATATTATGCTCTCACACACACGCAATAATTAAATGCAAAATTCACACATACTTATCACGTCAAGTATATGGCTTATAGCTACAGCCTACCTATTTTATTCCTATAACTACATGCACATTTTAAATTCATGCATTTGGCTCATTAAATTCGCACAGCATGCATACCCAACACTCAACAAAATTACAATGGTTTAGACCAGGAAAAATCAATGTTCACATATTAATTAAGCAAGGGTTTGCATATGTTACCTTAACCTAAGTACTGGAGTTTAAATGCAGTATATCATATCACTCACCTTAGTTCTTGCTTCAACTACGATACTCAAGTAAGCTTTAATTTGCCTTTCTTCATGCTTGTAGAGGCTCCCAAATGACTTGGCACTTTACATACACATGAAGCACAATACAAGATATTATTAACAACAACATACACAATCAAATCATTCCAAAATCACAAATCAAATCCTCTTAACTTCTATACCGAAAACTTAACTAGTTTTGCTAAAATAGGTGTTTAACCACTCAAATCTTGCTTCTAAGCTTAGATTTGAACTTCATACATCCTAAATATTATCCAATTACATATCTAAACCATAAATTTTATCCAATTACATCGATCTTATTTTTCCAAAAATATAAAGCTTATGTGATCTTTTAAAGGGAGAAAACATTCAATTTGCTTAAATTCATTAAGGATTTGTTAAATTAAGATAAAATACCTTTTAATTAGATCAAAATGAGTTATAAATCACTTTAAAACCAAAGCATAGCCAAGAAATACAATATCTACCATTTTCAAGCCAAAAATCAACTTAAAGTCAAATGATATATTGAGATCTTGATTATATCATTTAAATCTAGAATCAAAATAATATCTCAGTTAGTTTAATCATAAAAATTAGAATCTCACCTCAATTTTTCAAAATCAACGAGCTATGAAGCTAATTCGAGCTTAAATGTGTGAAGATCTCTTGAGGATTTCAAGGATGAAAACATGAGTGTTCCTCATAATTGAAAAGAGATTTTGTTCTTAGAGAGCTTAGGAATCAAAAAGGATGAACTAATTTTGGAAGAAAACATTGATTTGGTATTTGGCAAATTTTTGAAGAAGATGAAGAATGAGAGGGAATGAGACAGTGGAGGTTGTTAAATAGGCACCAAATTTTTAAAAATTGGGTCATTATCCATTTAACCAGCTTCAGTTTCTTCCCTTTTTAAAATTTCAAAATTATTTTCAAATCAAACCTCGTTTTTAAAAATCTATTTTAACCAAATTAGTTCCCAGACACCTAATATAATTTTTTAACCCTTAATTTTTAATTCTAATTATTTTAATATATTATTTAAATAATTTTAGATTATTGAATTATATAATCTATTTACGAGTTTCGGTTCACTAACCCTGATCCTACTTACCTTATACTAACTCGATTTTTAGGGTGTGACACTAGTGGTTAAGGAGGGTCGTAAGTTTCTTTGTCTCCTAATTTTGAATCACGTTGTATTGAAAGTTGAAATATTTTTTTTGTTTCTTCTCTACTATTCCACCCAACTTGTTAGAATTCTGGTAAAACTCAAATTCTGAGTATTCAGATTGTGATCAAAACTAAAGGTGGTTAAAAGATTTATTTTGATTTTTATTTTTGAACTTTTTTAAAATGATATCTAAAACTTATCCCTAATTGTCGTCCCCCACTTTCCCCCTCATTCTTCCACTCTCTTTCCTTTTTTCACTTTTGTTGTTAAACAACATTTTATCTCTTGTCGTCCTCTCCCTCTTCTTCTCTTTCAATTTTGCATATTCTCATTTTGGAAACTTCCTTTCTTTATTGTTATTCCTTCATTTCGTCTCTTCCTATTATTTTTTTTGTTGTCCAAACCTTGTTTTTCCTGTGCTGCCGCATCTTCTTGTTTTGTTACTGGTCATACTTGAATAGGGTGTCTTGGTATAGTATCCATGTAGTAGCCCAAATTTGACAGGGCTAAAAATAGAATAAAGGAATTAAATAAATATTTATTTATTTAAAATGTCCGTTTAAAAGTCCAATTACAAAGCTCAAAGTTTTTCGGTTTAATACAGAAGCACTACCTAGCAGACCCGGTTACAATTTAAAACTCAACTAGCCCACTACCCGTGTACCCAAATACACCCATAGCCCAACTTAAACCAAACCCGGTTACACCCAAACCCAAATAACAGACCCAGGACTAAAGTAGCCCAAAAGGCCCAAAACGGTAAAAACAGAGAAGGAAACCCTAGGGTTTCCTGAGAACTCAGCGCCGTAAGGAGTTTCTGGAAGCTTCGGGCACTCCAAGCGACGTGGCCTTTCATCTCACACAGATTCAACGGCTCGATCGTCGCCACCAAGCACGCCGTGATTTCTCGACTCTGCCATCATACATCACGCCACCATTAATGTGCAAATCATGCCAGGAACATCGGATTTCCTCGCGTTAAGATACGGCGTTGGCTCCATTAGCACGCAAAACACCAGTGATTGAGCAAGATTCTCGCAGTTACCTGCGAGCAAAAGAGGAAACAACGACAGCAGAAAATAGGAATAAAATAGGGAAATTTCTTTCCATTGTAAATCATGTACAAAAGGTTATAAAAGCCTTTCTTTTTCTGTAAAAAGGGAGTTTTTTTGGAGAAGATACAAAGAGATATAAAAAAAAAACAGAATATTTTTCATACAAAGGCAATCAACAGACTTCATAGAGCATAAAGGTGAATACTTTATCTATTTTCAATATATATTGACAATAAAAAAGAAAAGAGAAACAAACCTTGTCGAAACGGGAATTTTTCCAGTTTTTGACCGCCACATAGGGCGGTGTTTGCGGTGGCGCGCGGGCGTGTGAACACCTGAGAATGGAGGCTCGACGGAGCTCCATTCCCGGTCCCAGATCCTATTTTAGAGGATTCTTTCTTTTTTTTTTTTTTCAAAACCGGCTTAAAATGAATTTAAATTTAAATCAAGGCTTATATAGCCATACAGAAACGGTGTCGTTTTGCTTAATTCAATAAGCATTAAAACGGCACCGTTTGAGCTAGGATCCGCGTGTTGACCCGATTACCCGGGGAGGATCCGCGTGTTTTTGAGGATTGGGTTAATTACTCGATTAGGTCCTTTTGCATTTTTAATATTTATAATTTCATTTTTATTTATTTCTAATTTAGCCCTAAGGATTTTATTATGTTTCAAATTAGTCCTCTCGGTGATTTTGAAACAGTATTTAGAAAACGACGTCGTTCCTTGGGAGTAGGGTATTTTTCCCAATGAGTCCCTAACCTGTTGCACACGTTTCATTTAAATCCCTGATTCAGTTTTATCTTTCTAATTTCACCCCTGTAATTTTATAAAATTTTAAATTTAATCCTATGTATGTTTTTAAACCTATATATTTTAATTATACGATTATTTTCACCTGATATTTATTATGTATAAACCCCCTATATATATATATATATATATATATATATATATATATATTAATTTTCTTATTATTATATTATTTAGTAAATGCTATTTTGAAATTATTATTAAGTATTATATTGGTATTATTTATTACATTATTATTTACTTATATCTATATTATATTTTATCATACTACTTCATGATTTTTCTAATATCATATTAATATATATTTTAACATATATCATTACTTATTATTTATTATATTATATTTTTGTTACATAATATTTATATTTTTATATTATTTTACATTTTAGCAATACATTATTTAATATTATTATTATCTATTACATTTTTTTGTATATTATTATTCACACTTTTATTTTCATGTCAAATTAATATTAAATATTTTATTAATTATTTCCTTTATATTTTTAAAACCCATATATATATATATATATATATATATATATATATATATATATATTTATCCAAAACTATAAAATTAGTATTTTACATATTATTATACCATTTCAAAATTCATTATTAATAACTATATTTTCATGTACTATTAAATATGTTTATTTTCCTATATTCTCTATAGTACAATATCATATTATTTATATTATTTTGTTATAATTCTAAAACAAAAGTTATTATATGTATATATTGTCATTACATTGCCAAAAATTTGATTTGAATTCACATATTTAAAAATTACTCCCTTTATTTATATTTTAATATATATATATATTAAACCTTTTTGTATTATGTCAATATATTAAATGTTGGGCTCATAATTTTATTAAATGATAAGTGCTTGGCATATTATTATTTTTAGCATTTTTATATATATATATATATATATATATATATATGTATCAAATTGTATATCATGCATCATTTTTTATTATTAATATATTTAAATATATGTTGAATTACATGTTTATGTGTTTTTACCTATTCTTCTTAAATATATTATGTTTTATGTATATTTCACTTATTTAAAATTTGCCATGTTTTATTCTTATATACATGCTAGTTAATGTATGATATTCATGCTATTGTGCTTTTATTTACCTATTATGATAACATGTTATCTCGAATGTTATGTTAATATGCTCCTTCATGTGTCAATTTTAAAAAACGAGACTCTAAAGTCTTTAAAAATAAAGGCAATGATTCGTGTTTGGAAATTTCGAGAAAAGTAGTGCCTTAACTTATTGGGTTGCAACTTTTCTCATTAATTTCAAATAATCAAGCACCCTTCTAAGATTTTAAAGTTTTCAAAGCACAAGCAACTGTCTTGGAATTTCAAGGTGTTGTGTCCTAACTTACTGGATATGGCATTTTGTTGTTTCAAGATAGGGATTTCCAAAAAGGCGAACTTAGTGTCAAATGTCTTAAAAATATTGCATCCGAACTTATTGGATGTAATATTTTGATTCATTTGACACAAGTGAACCATAGTTTTCAAAAATAAAAAATATTAAAAAAAAGGATTGCATATTGAAATTTTTTAATTTCCGACGTTAAAAACATGTGATAATTAATTAGGTATCAATTTTTGGGCGTTACGAGGGTGCTAATCCTTCCTCGTACGTAACCGACTCCCAAAACCGTTCTTTTTATTTCGTAGACCAAAACTAATGATTTTAAAACAAAATGTTTTAAAGGTGATCCAAACACACCTAAAAAGATTGGTGGCGACCCCTGTTTTTGTTTCTTTAAAGTCGATTCCCATTTTCCCAAAACTCGATTTTAAAATGGTTTCGACAGCTTGGCAACTCCACTGGGGACTTATAAGAGAGTCAAGCCGTGTAATTGATTATCTCTTGTCTTAATGTCGGAAATTAAAAATTTTAAAATTTAATTCTCTTTGCATTACATGTGTTTGTATTATTACATATTCTGATACGCATTGCATTTGCATGACCGTTGTGGTCACACCCTTAAGTGGGAGTGAGTAGCTACGCCTTCGTGAGGTTTTCGCCTCCGTGCAGGATAGTGGATCACTTTCGGGATACATCCATACCTATGGTTTCGTGAGATTTTCATCTCCGTGTAGCCATAGGGAAATGTATCCCCCTGAACTGAACTCGATTCAAATGAGCCTATAATGGGTGAGGATCGAGGAATCTGCTGGTTCAGGTACCTCAAACTTTAGAACCAACCTCATATAGAGAAAAACTATAAGAGCCCAACTTAGTTAGAGTTAAATCTTAAATATTACCCTTATAAATTATCATTGGGATTTATTAATATTATGCGATGCTGGCTATTTCTTTTCTTTTGTTTGCATGACATTTTTGCATTTACAAAGTTATCAATTCACGATCAGTCTCTATGTTAGGAAGTTTTGTTATGGAGAATGGACTTCTTGATAGAGTGGAGGGCAACGCCGATGTTCATAAATGGTCAGAGCAAACTCATCTAGAAAAGGGAGACAGCATAGCTATGGGATACGTGTCGAAATTGTCAGATTATACCCATATTAGTGTCACACAGAATAATCTCCAAGAGCTTAAGGAAATTTGGGATCAGTGGGGCAATGAGACCAAGCAGTTATTCTACGATAATTATGGAGATCTACCTTACTTGCTTGATATTTAGATAAATGAGCACTTGTTCCGAGCCCTTGCCTAGTTTTGGAATCCGGCGTACAGTTGTTTCACTTTTGGGGAAGTAGACTTAGTACCTACCGTGGAAGAGTACACTGCCTTACTTCGTTGTCTCAGGTTTTAGAGTGACAGGATCTATTCTCGAGCTACTTGTGTCCCTACGTTTTGGAAGAAATTATTGACCATTACGGGGATGAGCGAGCAGTGGATCAGGGCCAGAATTAAAGAAAAGGGTGAGTGCAAGTGCATTTCGTGGGATGCTTTGAAAGATTTAATTTTGACACACCCCGATGAGACAAAGAAGGTAGACATTTTTGCCTTAAGTTTGTATGGACTAATGGTTTTTCCTAGGTCTTTGGGATATGTGGACGAGGTGACCACAGATCTTTTTCATCGACTCAGTAAAAGGGTCACTTCCGTCCCTACGATTTTGGCGGAGACATTCAAGTCTTTAGGTGCGTGTAGGAAGGCTGGTGCAGGCAAGTTTATAGGGTGTGCTCAGTTACTCATGGCTTGGTTCTACAGTCACTTCTGATTGATTGATAGAATTATTTGTCAGGTATTTTTTGAGAACTACTCCCCGTTGAAAGATATAGCGGCCTCATCTAGGAAAGTAGATATGCCGGAAGAGAATTGGATAGCATTACTTCAGAATCTTCAGTCGAAGGATGTTAAGTGGATATCTCCATGGATGGTTCCTGGAGAGATACTTTATCGATGCGGTTGCTTTGATTGGGTTCCCCTGTTGGGAATTTGGGGTGCCATTGGTTATGCCCCTCTGCTTGTGTTAAGGCAGCATGGATTGAGACAGTTCGTACCAGCAACTCATGGGTTGGCTCAAAGTGAGTTTATATACCAAGGAGCCGATTATAAAAAGAAGGTTAGTGAGGTTTCTAGTGCTTGGAACAAGACTCGTCGATTGAAGGGAGTGGCCATTAGTCCTGCTACGACCCCAGAATATGTCGAGTGGAGGAGTCGAAGGATTAACGACAATGTCCCTATAACAAAAATGGAGGAAGCTCGACCAATGGAGGAATATTTTCAAGTAATACCCTCAGAGCTTGATATTGTAAAGCAAGAATTTAAGAGAAAGAATTTGGAACTCGAAAAGAAGATAGAAAAGCTTGAGGAGGAGAAATGTACCTGAGTCTAGATGTTGACATGCAAAAGAAAGAGGTTGAAAAAGTTAGGAAGGAAAAGAGGAAGGTTGAGGAAGACCGAGATGATTTAAAAGAGGAGTATAAGAAGGCACAAGTATCTTTAAAGCGAGTGGGGTTAGGAAGGTCTTCGAAATAGTGGCAGAAAGAAGTTTAAGAGGAGAAAGCTAGAGCTGAGTATTGGGAGAAGAAGTTCTAGGAGATGCGGTCGCAGAATTTGGCATTAGAGAAAGAGAATAAAGGGTTTAAGACTAAGGTAATTAAGCTTGGAAGATCCCTTCATTGGCACCGAAACCAAGATCCTACGGTCGAGTTAGAAGAGCTAAAAAGTAAGGTTGAAGAATTGGAAATGGCATTGCATAATGGTGAACTTCGGATTGAGCAACTCGAGGCGCAAAAAGATTGTATAAAAAGAGAGCTCCATCAAGTTAAAGGTCAAGTCATGGATAGGGATTACATTATTAGGGAGGCTATAGCCCAGATCCGAGAGATTGCTAAATATGTTTGAGACTTAGCAGTACGAGCTGATGTGTTGAGTATGATGTATGAGTCAGCGTCTGATAAAGGTCGAAAGTTAGCCCTTTTATTAGATAAAGTTAGAACTTTAGGCATTAGGGCAAAGGTGTATATGTAATCCATTTATATGTAAATATATTCTTTTTCTAAATAAAGTTTTCTAAATGAGATTGAATCGAGATCGATGCCTTTTTACATTCATACATTTGCATTACATCACATCATATGCATTCAAAGTTATAGAAAGACCCTAATTAGTTAAAGTTTACTTATAAAGGTAGAAAAGAAAATCTGAAAATCACACATCCTTACGGCATCCGCACTAAAACTAAGAGTATGGATCAAAGGTTCGAGCAATTGCAAAAGGATATGCAAGACCAATTGTAAGAGCAATTGGCCAAGATGCAAAATGACATGAGGGAACAAATGTTAGAGGCTTAGAGGAATATGATGGCTGAAATGGCTCAGCTTCTAAGGGCCACTGATAAAGGGAAGGCCCCCATGGCTATCACTGATGAGGAGGGTGGGAATCGTCCTCCGGGTTTTACTCCGCCTCATGTGCCACTACAAACTGAAGCACCTCCTAGAAGACTATCTGTCACTGTAAAGCCTCAACATGGGCCAGTTGATGCTGGGATCCATATGAATTACCCAAATGGCTCGGGATTCAATTTGGGTGATAACCCTACTAATCCTCTCATTCCTGATCTAGATATGGTGGAAAAGAAAGATTTGAAAGCCAAAGCTGCAAGGCAGTTAGATGAACGCTGCAGATGGCTGGAAGAAAAATTCAAGACTTTGGAAGCTGGCAATCATCATGGGATTGATGCCAAAGACTTAAGTTTGGTCCCAGACTTAGTGTTGCCTCACAAATTCAAGATGCCAGAGTTTGAGAAGTACAATGGTACTACTTGCCCAGAGGCCCACATCACAATGTTCTGTAGAAAGATGACTGGGTACGTAAACAATGATCAGCTGCTGATCCATTGTTTTCAAGACAGTTTAGTGGGAGCGACAGCAAGGTGGTATAATCAGTTGAGCCAAACTAGAATAAATTCATGGAGGGATCTTGCGCAAGCCTTCATGCAGCAGTACAATCATGTGACTGACATGACCTCTGATAGGATCACTCTGCAAAACATGGAAAAGAAGCCTAATGAGAATTTTAAGCAATACGCACAACGTTGGAGGGAGGTGTCAATGCAGGTTCAACCACTACTGTTGGAGAAAGAAACCACAATGTTGTTCATCAACACTCTGAAGGCTCCATTCATCACTCACATGATTGGAAGCACTACCAAAAGTTTTGCAGACATAGTTATGGCAGGAGAGATGATAGTGAATGCCATAAAGGGTGGAAAAATTGAGGGGGAAGTGGCCAAAAGATCGGCCCCAAGGAGAAAAGATAATGAGGTGAACAATACAAGTAGCTTCAACTCAAAAGCAGTCACGGTTAGTCAGCCCAAAGTAGCCACAGTTGGGCAACAGGGCTCTTAAAGGCAGGAATCTGGCACCAAGCATAAGAGGATCCAATTTACACCTATAACTGTGACATATCGTGAGCTTTATCAAAGCTTATATGACGCGCATGCTATAGCTCCTTTCCACTTAAAACCATTACAGCCTCCGTATCCTAAATGGTATGATGCAAATACCAGATGCGAGTACCATGCCAGAATATCGGGGCATTCAATTGAAACTTGTATTGGATTCAAGAAAGCCATAGAGAGGTTGATCAAGAACGGGGTTGTGAAATTTGATAGTACCCCAAATACTGAGAACCCTTTGCCAAACCATGACAATCAAGGAGTGAATGCCATTGGTGAAGCTAGTGAAAGAAAGATAAAGGAAAATGTTACTGAAGTAAGGATGCATTTGAAGGTAGTTTGGAAAGAGATGGTGAAGCGATAGATGATAACCTCTGAGAAAGAAAGAGAAAAAACGGGGAACTACTGTGAGTTCCATGGAAAAGAGGGTCATGAGACCCAAAATTGTGAAGAATTCAGAGCCTTGGTGCAAGGCTTTATAGATAATAAAGAGCTACAAATTTTTGAAGGTAACTCTTATAAAAGAGAAATAAGCACGTTGGAAGGTGAACAAGGAACCAGCCAACCAAGAATTATTATTTCCTTGCCAGGGAATAATGCAGTGGGGGCGCAAACCAGGCCCAAGGTCGTCATCAATAAACACACTCCTTTCCCTTACAAAGATGACAAGAGGGTGTCATGGAGCTATGACTGCAGTATAACAGTACCTGAGAGGGAGAGTATAGCCAGTGTGCCTAGGGGCGTGCAAAATGAAGGTCCCCATACACGAAGTGGGAAGCGTTATGATGAGGGGGGCATCAGAGTGGAGCCCACGAAAACAAAGGATGTTAAGAAGAAAAAAGAGGCTGAAGTATCCATCAATGAACCAGTAAGGGAGGAGGAGGCTAAGGAATTCCTAAAGTTCCTTAAGCATAGTGAATATAGTGTGGCCGAGCAGTTGCGTAAGCAGCCAGCGCGTATATCAATATTAGCCTTACTTCTGAGTTCTGAGGTGCATCGGGATGCATTATTGAAGGTACTTAACGAAACATATGTCACCCACGACATATCCGTTAACAAGTTGGACCGGTTAGTGAATAACATCAGTGCTGACAATTTCATCTACTTCAATGATGATGAAATTTCACCTGGGGGCATAGGGTCAACCAAGGCTTTGCACATCACTACTCGATGCAAAGGATACACGCTTCCAAGTGTACTCGTTGATAACGGGTTGGCTTTGAACGTCCTTCCATTATCCATATTGAATAGACTACCCATTGATAGCTTGCATATGAAAACATGTCACAATGTGGTAAGAGCCTTCGATGGAACTGAAAGGAAAGTAATGGGGCGAATTGACATCCCTTTGGAAATTGGGCCAAATACGTATGAAGTTGATTTCTTGGTGATGGATATCAAGCCCTCTTATAATTGTTTATTGGGGAGACCATGGATACACTCGGTAGGAGCGGTGCCCTCCTCATTACACCAAAAATTAAAGTTAGTGACAGATGAACGGTTAATAACCATCAATGCTGAGGAGGATATTATAATAACAGTCACTAGCAAGGCCCCTTATGTCGAGGCAAGTGAAGAGGCTATGGAGTGTTCTTTCCGCTCTTTAGAAATCATCAATGCAACCTTCATTCTGGAAGGAAGTGAGGTGCCGGTACCTAAAATGTCTAGAACCACAAGGATGGCCCCGCAAATGATGATGGGAAAAGGAGCATTGCCAGGAAAAGGATTAGGAAGACAGTTGCAAGGAGGGATTTAGATCCCAAAACTGATTGAGAAGAAGGATCGCTTTGGTTTGGGCTTTAAGCCAGACCATAAGCACAAGAGGTAAGAGATTGATAAGTGCTAAGTAAGAAGGAAGGCGCGTTTGAACGGAGGAGAAGTGGAGTGGGAACCGATGACATTCCCACCTATATCCGAATCCTTTAAGTCAGGATGATTATTGATGGAAGAAAGTCATCAGATCAACGCTGCACACAATAAGGGATTGGAGCAAGGAATTCTCGAGGGTATTCGCCCTTATGAACCAGGGAGTTCTCTGAACAATTGGACTGCGGAGGACCTTCTTGTAGTCTTTAGAAATTTTTCAAATTAATTCTCAAAACATGTCTGTTACTCTGGGGCCTAGGAGTAATAAGATTACGTTTGTGAAAAGGCTATTGATCATTTATTATTATTTTAATAAAACATAATTATCAATTTGGACGAATATGATTTCTTTTTATCAATCAATATTTCGTTAAACTTTTTCTTTCATAGCATACAAACAGCCATTCTTTGATTCATTTATTCTTTGTATATTCTTTCATACCTCCACAAGTCTCTAGATATCAATGACATGAGCACTGATACTGCAACTCCTGATTTCTCTTGCGAACAAGACATGTGTTTAGAGGAACCTCAGGATTTTGAAAATGTTCAAGATTATGATGTGTCTCCTGATCTGTTAAGAATGGTAGATAAATTATGCCGCATGAGAAGGAGGCAATAGAAAATATAGCCCAAGAGGAAGGGAAGGAGTTAAAAATTGGAACACTGATTTCTGAGGACACAAGGTGTGGCTTGATTGAGTTGCTCCGGGAGTTCAAGGATATCTTCGCATGGTCTTATCAGGATATGCCCAGATTGAGTACTGATATTGTAATACATCATCTTCCGATAAGACAGGATTGCAAACCAGTCCAGTAGAAGTTGCAGAGAATGCGGGCAGATATTGTTCTAAAAATAAAAGATGAGGTTAAGAAGCAGTTCGATGCAGGATTCCTACAAGAGGTTAAGTACTCCGAATGGGTAGCTAATATTGTGCCGGTCCCTAAAAAGGATGGGAAGGTACGAATGTGCGTTGACTACAGAGATCTGAATAAAGCTAGCCCAAAAGACAACTTTCCTTTGCCGCACATCGACACTTTGGTAGATAACACGGCAGGACATTCGTTGTTTTCCTTTACGGATGGTTTCTCGGGGTACAATCAGATAAAGATGCATCCAGAGAACATGGATAAAACTACCTTCATACCCTTGTGGGGCACCTTTTGCTACAAAGTAATGCCGTTTGGACTGAAAAACGCACGGGCAACCTACCAGCGGGCCATGGTGAACTTGTTCCACGACATGATGCATAGGGACATTGAGGTATATGTTGATGACATGATTGCTAAATCTCGAACAGAGGAAGAGCATATTAAAGTTTTGAGGAGAGTATTCTTAAGGTTAAAAAAGTTTCAGTTAAGGCTCAATCCGGCAAAGTGCACTTTCGGAGCTAGTCGGGAAAACTATTGGGTTTCGTAGTCAATGAAAAGGGAATAGAAGTTGACTCAGATAAAGTCAGAGCAATATGAGAATTGCCTCCACCACAAACTCAAAAGGAAGTTCGAGGATTCCTAGGAAGGTTAAATTACATCGCTCGGTTCATTTCACAACTGACTGAGAAATGTGATCCTATCTTTCGTCTCCTTAGAAAGCATAATCAAGATACTTGGGATGAGGAATGCCAGAATGCTTTTGAAAAAGTCAAGCAATATTTGTTGAATGCTCCGATATTATCTCCACCTAACCCAGATAAACCATTAATACTGTACTTGTCAGTGTTCAGTAATTCTATGGGATGTGTGCTTGGTCAGCATGATGAGTCAGGGAAAAAAGAGAAGGCAATTTATTATCTCAGTAAAAAATTCACTGACTGTGAAATGAGATATTCCCCAATTGAAAAGTTGTGTTGTACGCTAATTTGGACAACCCGAAGATTAAGACAGTACATGCTATACCATACCACTTGGCTCATCTCAAAGCTTGATCCATTGAAGTACATGATGGAGTCAACGACTCTAAATGGGAGAATGGCTAGATGGCAAATTTTGCTTTCAGAGTCAGAAGGCTATAAAAGGAAGTGCGGTAGCTGACTTCTTGGCCAGTAGAGCTCTAGAGGATTATGAGCCATTCAACTTTGATTTTCCAAATGAGGAGTTAATATGTATAGCAATGACCGAAGATTTTCCATGGAGGCTCAATTTTGATGGGGCTTGTAATACAGTTGGAAATGGAATTGGGGCAGTCTTGGTATCCCCCAATGGCGATCATTACCCATTCACGTGCAAGTTGGACTTTGATTGTACGAACAATATGGCTGAGTATGAAGCATGCATCATGGGACTTCAAGCAGCCATAGAGCGGGGTATAAAAACCCTAGAAGTATATGGAGATTCTGTGTTGGTAATTTATCAGCTTAGAGGTGAATGGGAGACAAGGGACCCTAAATTGATCAATTATCGAAAGGTAGTTTTAGGGTTACTTGAGGAGTTTGATGACATCACTTTCAATTATCTCCCACGAGACGAAAATCAGATGGCAGATGCTTTAGCAACCTTGGCCTCGATGATTAAAGCAAATAAAGAGGAAGAGGTGAGACCAATTCAAATGAGTGTCTACAAGGCTCCAGCTAGTTGTTGTAACATTGAAAAGGAAGAAAATGATGATCATCCTTGGTATCAGGATATATTGCGATATGTAAGAGATCGTAAATATCCAGAACAGGAAACTGAAAATGACAAACAAACTTTGAGAAGGTTTGCTTGAGATAATATCTTGGATGGGGATGTTTTGTATAAGAAAAGAAAAGACCAAGTACTTTTGAGATGTGTCGATGCTGTGGAAGCTAGGCTAATTTTAGAAGAAGTTCATGAAGAGGTTTTTGGGACGCATGCAAATGGGTTCACGATGGCAAGGCAAATCATGAGGTTTGGCTATTATTGGGCCACCATAGAAGGGGACTGTATCAACTATGTCAAGAAATGCCATAAGTGTCAGATTTATGGGGACAAAATTCATGTACCACCATCACCTTTACATGTTATGACTTCTCCATGGCCTTTCTCCATGTGGGGCATGGATGTCATTGGACCAATATCACCGAAAGCTTCGAATGGACATCGGTTTATCTTCATGATAATTGACTACTTTACAAAATGGGTAGAGGCCGCTTCTTTGCGAATGTTACTAAGTCAGCTGTGAGTCGATTCTTAAAGAAGGAGATTATTTGTCGGTATGGAATGCCTGAGAAGATCATATCTGACAATGCAATGAACTTAAACAACAAAACAATAGCAGAGGTTTGTGACCAGTTCAAGATCAAGCATCACAATTCTTCTCCCTATCATCCAAAAATGAATGGGGCAGTGGAGGCTACCAACAAGAACATTAAGAAAATAGTGGGAAAGATGACTGAGACTTATAGAGATTGGCATGAGAAGCTACCGTCTGCACTCCTAGCCTATCGAACATCTGTCAGAACCTCTACTAGGGCAACCCTATTCTCATTAGTTTACGGGATGGAGGCAGTGTTGCCTATTGAAGTAGAAATACCTTCTCTCCGAATTTTGACAGAGATAAGGTTAGATGAAGCTGAATGGGTTTAATCCTGATATGACCAGTTAAACTTGATTGAGGAAAAGAAGCTGAGAGCCATCCGACATGGTCAGATGTATCAGAAGCGTATGATGTGAGCTTACGATAAAAAGGTTCGTCCAAGGGAATTCCATGAGGGGGACCTTGTGCTAAAGAAGATCCTTCCCATTCAGAAGGACTTTAGAGGAAAATGGATGCCAAATTGGGAGGGGCCATACATCGTGAAGAAGGCTTTCTCTGGAGGAGCGTTGATTTTGACAGAAATGGATAGGAAGAGTCTACCCAATCTAGTGAATTCAGACTCAGTCAAAAAGTACTTTGTCTAAAGGAGAGGAGAATCCAAGGTGAAAACCCGCAAAGGGCGCCTTGGATTTTCAAACAAAAAAAAAATGGAGAGGCCAAGGTGAAAACCCGCAAAGGGCACCTTGTGACCAAAGGGGTTTTGAGTTGAAAACCCGAAATGGCAGCTCAAATTTTGAAAGGCATACAACAATTTTGCTATATTCGACTCAACAAAGAGTGAAGCACGTTGTATATTGGGGCATCAACAAAGTACTTTGGATCTTTTAAACACATGTTGAACTCAAGAAAGATTTCATAGAGTTGGTGTATAGACGCTCAAGTGGCGATATCTAGAGCATCTAACTTTTATCCTGTTTGCTATCTTTAGATTCTATTTCTTCTCAAAGATATGCTATCAGATTTATTTCCTTTGTATTTTTGACAATTCATTCAAATCCAATTATTCTTAAAGATTTATTCATTTTCTATTATTTTTTAAGTATGTTGTATTGAAATAATGATAGATGAATTAAATATGTTCACAAACGAAGTTTTGCACATTACTTTGGAATTTTTAGATAATGCAAGGAACTAAAATAGGACCATTGTTCGAGAAATTCACATAAGTAAGGAACGAAGGAACTCGAGGAATTTCTTTCTTCCAGTCCAAAAGGAAAATGGACAAAACCAATGATTCAATTCTCAGGAAAGATTATCTTGCAGACATCCTCAGTGGATCGTAGCATTTGAGGAAGGGTACAGGCCTACAGGCTGAGCAAGAGTAATACTTTGAGAAGGAATAAGTAATGACGTCTAGGATAGAGGTCATGTTCACAACATTTTGCATCATAGCATGTTTAATTAGGAACATTCGACTCATTTCGATCATGGCATCCTAATTATCAGGTATAATCATTCTACAGGTTATCAAAGACGACGCGCATTAAACCCCCTAAGTAGTAGGGTAATAAGCCGCAGCATAGCAGATCTGACCTTCAGATGTTTATACTGAAACAGATCCAAGATAGTTTGGCATCCTTATGCTTACAAGGAACAAATCAAAGACATAGCTGATTTGGCTTTCACGTGTTTATGTTGAAGCAAGTCTAAGATGATTTGGCATCTCTGTATTGTCAGAGAACAAATCGAAGTTTGGCGTCTCCATATTCGACGGAAGGTAGACACATAGCAGATCTAACCTTCAGATGATTAGACTGAAGCAGATCCAATATGATTTGGTACTCTTGTGTTTACAAGGAACAAATCGAGGACATAGCAGATTTAACTCTCAGATGTTCTCAAATAGATTCAAGATGGTTTGGCATCCTTGTGCTTACAAGGAACAAATCGAAGACATAGCTGATTTGGCTTTCACATGTTTATGTTGAAGCAAATCTAAGATGATTTGGCATCTCTGTAATTTCAGAGAACAAATCGAAGTTTGGCGTCTCCATATTCGACGGAGGACAGACACATAGCAGATTTAACCTTCAGATGATTAGTCTGAAGTAGATCCAAGATGATTTGGCATTCTTGTGTTTACAAGGAACAAATCGAGGGCATAGCAGATTTGACTCTCAAATGTTCTCAAATAGATCCAAGATGATTTGGCATCCTTGCGCTTACAAGGAGCAAATCGAAGACATAGCTGATTTGGCTTTCGCTGAAGCAAATCTAAGATGATTTGGCATCTCTGTATGGTCAGGGAACAAATCGAAAAAGCAGATTTAGTGTCTCTGTGTTCGACGAAGAGCAGATCGAAGGCATCAACATAACAGCCTTGAGTTTGCAAATGAGTAGATTAAGGACCATGATCCGAAAGGGCAAGACAAATTTGGTCTTTCTATGAGTCTTTGCTCGATTCCCTGTTACACAGCAATGAGAAAAGAGGGGTAGCTGTAGTAGCCCAAATTTGACCGGGCTAAAAATAGAATAAAGGAATTAAATAAATATTTATTTATTTAAAATGTCCGTTTAAAAGTCCAATTACAAAGCCCAATGTTTTTCGGTTTAATACAGAAGCACTACCCAGAAGACCTGGTTACAATTTAAAACTCAACTAGCCCACTACCCGTGTACCCAAATACACCCATAGCCCAACTTAAACCAAACCCGGTTACACCCAAACCCAAATAACAGACCCAGGACTAAAGTGGCCCAAAAGGCCCAAAACGGTAAAAATAGACAAGAAAACTGACGTGGCCTTTCATCTCGCACAGATTCAACGGCTCGATCGTCGCCACCAAGCACGCCGTGATTTCTCGACTCTGCCATCATACATCGCGCCACCATTAATGTGCAAATCATGCCAGGATCGTCAGATTTCCTCGCGTTACGATATGGCGTTGGCTCCATCAGCACGCAAAACACCAGTGATCGAGCAAGATTCTCGCAGTTACCTGCGAGCAAAAGAGGAAACAACGACAGCAGAAAATAGGAATAAAATAGGGAAAGAAATCAAAGATTTCTTTCAATTGTAAATCATATACAAAAGGTTATAAAAGCCTTTCTTTTTCTGTAAAAAGGGAGTTTTTTTGGAGAAGATACAAAGAGATATAAAAAAAAAAACAGAATATTTTCATACAAAGGCAATCAACAGACTTCATAAAGCATAAAGGTGAATACTTTATCTATTTTCAATATATATTGACAATAAAAAAGAAAAGAGAAACAAACCTTGTCAAAACGGGAATTTTTCCAGTTTCCGACCGCCACATAGGGCGGTGTTTGCGGTGGCGCGTAGGCCCCTGAACACCTGAGAATGGAGGCTCGACGGAGCTCCATTGCCGGTCCCAGATCCTATTTCAGAGGATTCTTTCTTTCTTCTTTTTTTCAGAACCGGCTTAAAATGATTTTAAATTTAAATCAGGGCTTATATAGCCATACAGAAACGGTGTCATTTTGCTTAATTCAATAATCATTAAAACGGCACCGTTTGAGCTAGGATCCGCGTGTTGACCCGATTACCCGGGGAGGATCCGCGTGTTTTTGAGGATTGGGTTAATTACTCGATTAGGTCCTTTTGCATTTTTAATATTTATAATTTCATTTTTATTTATTTCTAATTTAGCCCTAAGGATTTTATTTTGTTTCAAATTAGTCCTCTCGGTGATTTTGAAACAGTATTTAGAAAACGACGTCGTTCCTTGGGAATAGGGTATTTTGCCCAATGAGTCCCTAACCTTTGCACACATTTCATTTAAATTCCTGATTCAGTTTTATCTTTCTAATTTTGCCCCTGTAATTTTATAAAATTTGAAATTTAATCCTATGTATGTTTTTAAACCTATATATTTTAATTATACGATTATTTTCAATTGATATTTATTATGTATAAATCCTTATATATATATATATATATATTAATTTTCTTATTATTATATTATTTAGTAAATGCTATTTTGAAATTATTATTAAGTATTATATTGGTATTATTTATTACATTATTATTTACTTATATCTATATTATATTTTATCATACTACTTCATGATTTTTCTAATATCATATTAATATATATTTTAACATATATCATTACTTATTATTTATTATATTATATTTTTGTTACATAATATTTATATTTTTATATTATTATATTATTTTACATTTTAGCAATACATTATTTAATATTATTATTATCTATTATATTTTTTTGTATATTATTTTTCACATTATTATTTTCATATCAAATTAATATTAATTATTTTATTAATTATTTCCTTTATATTTTTAAAACCCATATATATATATTTATCCAAAACTATAAAATTAGTATTTTACATATTATTATACCGTTTCAAAATTCATTATTAATAACTATATTTTCATGTACTATTAAATATGTTTATTATCTTATATTCTCTATAGTACAATATCATATTATTTATATTATTTTGTTATAATTCTAAAACAAAAGTTATTATATGTATATATTGTCATTACATTGCCAAAAATTTGATTTGAATTCACACATTTAAAAATTACTCCCTTTATTTATATTTTAATATATATATTAAACCTTTTTGTATTATGTCAATATATTAAATGTTGGTCTCATAATTTTATTAAATGATAAGTGCTTGGCATATTATTATTTTTAGCGTTTTATATATATATATATATATATATATATATATATATATATATATATCACATTGTATATCATGCATCATTTTTTATTATTAATATGTTTAAATATATGTTGAATTACATGTTTATGTGTTTTTATCTATTCTTCTTAAATATATTATGTTTTATGTATATTTTACTTATTTAAAATTTGTCATGTTTTATTCTTATATACATGCTAGTTAATGTATGATATTCATGTTATTGTGCTTTTATTTACCTATTATGATAACATGTTATCTCGAATGTTATGTTAATATGCCCCTTCATGTGTCAATTTTAAAAAACGAGACTCTAAAGTCTTTAAAAATAAAGGCAATGATTGGTGTTTGGAAATTTCGAGAAAAGTAGTGCCCTACTTATTGGGTTGCAACTTTTCTCATTAATTTCAAATAATCAAGCACCCTTCTAAGATTTTAAAGTTTTCAAAGCACAAGCAACTGTCTCGAAATTTTAAGGTGTTGTGACCTAACTTACGGGATATGGCATTTTGTTGTTTCAAGATAGGGATTTCCAAAAAGGCTAACTTAGTGTCAAATGTCTTAAAAATATTGCATCCTAACTTATTAGATGTAATATTTTGATTCATTTGACACAAGTGAACCATAGTTTTCAAAAATCAAAAATATTAAAAAAAAGGATTGCATCTTGAAATTTTTTAATTTCCAACCTTAAAGACATGTGATAATTAATTAGGTACCAATTTTTAGGCGTTACGAGGGTGCTAATCCTTCCTCGTACGTAACCGACTCCCGAACCCGTTCTTTTTATTTCGTAGACCAAAACTAATGATTTTAAAACAAAATGTTTTAAAGGTGATCCAATCACACCTGAAAAGATTGGTGGCGACTCCTGTTTTCGTTTCTTTAAAGTCGATTCCCATTTTCCCAAAACTCGATTTTAAAATGGTTTCGATAATTCATACTATTCGTAAGTGTTGTTTCTTCTCCTCTTAATGGTTTTGTTTTTCTCTCTTTCACGTGGAAGGTATGTGATCATTTAATTTGGCCGATAAGTCTATGGCCCGACCATTTTTTATGGTTTTTTTAAGTGAGGAATGTATGCGACATAACCCTCCTGCAAACTGAGTATTTCGACAATATCTTTCTCTAAGGGTAAGTAGTCGAATGCCTTAGTTTTAGAGGTTGTCTTGTGTTAGCTATGCTAGGGCCGAATGCCCAATACTTGGTCAAATGCTCTAAGGGAGCAAGGGCTAAATGCCTTAGACTGATTCTGTATGTTGTTACTATGTAACGACCCGATAGTCAAGGGTGTTGGAAAATGAAGTTTGGGACTCCATTTCCATAAAACAAACCCGTAAATATTAAGTAAATATTTTTATTTAATATTTACGAGATTAGTTTAGTTGTGAATTAGATTTTGATTAAGTGAATTTTGTGAAATTAGGAGTTGTTAACGTATAAGGACTAAATCGCGTATAAGTTAAAAGTTTGAATTATAGATTGAAATAGATTTAAGGGACTAAAGTAGCAATTATATATTTATTATGTATAGTGGACGGCATTAATGGTGTGTATTATATATATGATAGTCTAATATATATTATATGTTATAATAAATAAAATGAATTTAACATATATAGGTTAAAAAATAATAATAGTTATAATAATAAAAACGAAAGGAAAAAGATGTTAACATGCAAAAATTAGAAAGAAAAGAAAAGAAAAGAACAGAAAAGAAAAGAAAGAAATAAAAAAGAAAGAAGAATGCATGGCTTAGGAACTTAGGAGTTCAAGCTTAAATTGGTTAGTGCAATTTAGTCCCTTTTCTTGTACTTTTTATGTTTTTGGAATTCCGATACTTAGGGCTAGCTGACCCCTGTTGCAATTTTTAGTATTGCTTAGAATTTTAGATGTTACTATTGTTGAATAGTTTAAATACTAAGGGTAAATTGATAGATTTTTAAGTTAGAAATGGAAAAGGACCAAATTGTAGAACAAATTGTAAATTTTGAGTAATAGGGACTAAATTGTGAAAATTTTAAAATTTAAAGGTATAATTGAAAATAGGGAGCTAAATATAGCTTAGAGTAAAATTAGCATAAAAATATAGAGTTAAATGTGAAGGTTAAAATTAGTCTCAGTTTAGGGGCTAAATTGAAATTTAAGCAAATATAGTGTAAAAATTGAAAATTAATGTGGAATTGAATTGTGTAATATTAATGCATTTTTAATTATTTTACTCCATGGCTAACGTCATACTAGAATCCTCAAGTAAAAAAGGGAAGGATAAAATTGACGTTGAATAGCTCAGAATTCACGGTTTGTGTTCTATAATCTGAACTAAGTTATAAATTATTGCATTTTGAATTATTTCATATGGTAAGCATTTGAGGTGAGTACTTTGGTACTTTGAGATTGAATTGAATTCATATTTGATTGAAATGGATTGATTTTGTATATTATCAATGTATTGACTATATGAATAATGAATTGAATATATGTTTATATGTGTAAATATATGAGAATTGGACATTGGATATAATTGAAAGTGAAATGGAACCCTATTAACTGTTCAGGCTAAGTCGGATATAGATGGCATGCCCTAGGATAGGAAGAGTTCAGGGATTTCTTCAACCTCGAGTCGATGAGGCACTGGGTGCCAATTTGCTCCGGTTTAACCGATGAGACACTAGGTGTCAATTTATATAGCGTTGGGCGCAATTATTACTTCAAATTTTTTCGATAAGGCACTGGATGTCAAACTGATGTGTTGGTTGGATTTGTATATATGTCTGAATCTGAGTCATGTTAATAAGGGTAAATAAAAAATTATGTATTTGATATTGAGATGGCAAATATGATAAATAAATATGAAATGATGAAATGAAGTGTGATTTGTGATATGAAATTAAATAGTTGTATCATGCTATTACATGAGATGAGATTAGCAAATGCTATATGAAATTGCTTTGGTATATGATTGAACAGGTGAAAATTGTATTAAGTGTGAATAAGGAATGAGCAAAATAAAAAAAATTATATTATTGAATTGAAACACATTTACATAGCTTTACTTGATGCATTTTTACATTTTAATTACTTATGTCAAGTTTATATTATTCGGATTATGGAAATACCACTGAGTTATACTCAACGTACAATTTTGTTTTTCTATGCCAGGTTAGGTACATTTTAGTTTACAGTCAACTCAGCATCCAACCTCAATCCCGAGCTCAAGTGTGGTGATATTTCATTTTGTAATCGCATATACCTAGGAAGTCCTTGGTTGTTAATTTTTTTGTTAATGTGGTGCTATTTTAGGTTTCAAGTATTATGATGATTATTTGTATATATGTTGCGGTTGCAGTGATATATATGTATTTGGTATGTTAGCTTGACATGAGATTTTGGTATGTGTGGTAGCTTTAAGTTTGAGATTCTAATTAGCTAAAATGTTAGCCCAATATTGATAAACTTGGTATAAATGATGCTTTGAATGGTTAAATGATTTGCTAGAATGTTTGATGATATAAAATGTGGTAACAATGAGGGTACATTGGTTAGGCACCTAAGAAGGTTGTTTTAGCATGTTTTGAGTATGTTTAATTGTGTTTTGGATAGGTTAAATGGTTGGTATTTGAGTTACTTAATGCCTAAGCAAGTAGGAAATGGTAAACTTGAGTTTTAAGGTACATTTAAATGGACACGGCCTAAGACACAATTTTTCATACGGCCATGTGACACACACGGGCATGTGCCCTGAACATGTAGAATAATTGCATAAGTGTAGTTGTCACACAGGCTCGCACACAGCCTGTAGCATGGTCGTGTGACCCAAGTCAATGAGTTACACGGGCTGGGACACGATCGTGTTTCCCAACTTTGAAAGTCACACGGCCTGGGGTATTCCACACGGCTGTGTGTCCCTTGCTTTTAGGCATTTTGAAATTTCACCCTAAACTTCTAGAATTGTTTCAAATTAGTCCCTGCCTATTTTTAGACTATTTTTAGGGTCTCGTAATCTTGTTTTAAGGTCTGTAAGGATAGCTTTTACTCTAAATTGATATGTGTTATGGATCAACATGATTAAGCAACCAACAAGTAAAAAAGGCGAAAGAAATTGAGAAATTGAACACACAAATTTAACGTGTAAAAATCCTTCCAAAGAGGATAAAAAACCATAGGCAAAGATAATTTTACTGTAATGGCAAAAGAACGAAGAGTACAAAAGATGGAGATAAAACTAACCCCGAAAATTCAAAAACAAATAACCCTCAAAACGTAAACACAAAATTCTCTAAATGTGTTATGAGTTATAATCTCTAATGGGTGTGTATTCTAAGGTTGTAAAAGAGCCTATTTATATGCTAAATTCATAGGTCAAATAATAATAAAATAATCTAGACTAATCAGGATTTGCTTGAAATAAATAAATAGAGTTTGACTGGAAGATTATTCTTAGATTTGACTGAAATAGGAGTCATACTTAATAGTATATTATAGCATGATTTGTTATTGAAATGTTTAAGACACGATTATAGAAATATTAAATTAGCATACATTGCCCCTATATCATGTGATGTTAATATTTAACTTGTATCATTGCTTGCGGATGAATTAAATTGTTCTAATTGGTTGGTAATACCCGTAACCTTAATCTGGCAACGGAGAGGGGTTAGGGGTGTTACATGCTAATCAGTTGAGGTTGATGTCTTATGCAGAACATGGATTGTTGTTATAGTGTCGACCTCCAAAAATTAACCGGGTGTCTGTCCCTAAATGAAAACTCGTAAATGGAAAAGGTACTTGAATATGTGTAGCCACCACACACAGGCGTTTGAGCCTATCCTGAACGGTTTGATAAGGTCGTGTTGGCTAAATGTGTGAGTGCAGTGATATTGTTTTACTATGTGGATACGTTCGATGTCTAGTAAACATAATCTGACATGTATGTTATTGTGTGCATATGTTCTAACAGCATGTTAGTTCATGTAGTAAATCTGTGTACTGGTCCATATGTATGTGCATACAAGCATGTCTCTGTTTAGTAATTTTGAATGTGCATGCCTCTAATTTTTTAATCTGTATGTTCTTACTAGCATGATTGTTAGTTGTTAAAATTGTAAATGAGCATGTCTTGTTTAAGTATGTTTAATTGAGTTATGACATCTACATGTGCATTTAGGTTGGGATATGTGTATGATACAAAGGAAACTATGGTAGATTATGATTTGCGATTCTGGCAATTTACTCATAATTCTAATTTTGACAATTAATCTGCAATATTTGTTTCTGGCGGTACTTCTTCACTATACTTAGCAGTTCGTTTGCATAATACCTAGTGGCTAAAGTGTAACAGCCCGGTTTAGACCCTAGTTAGAAAAGTAGTTTTAGGACCACAAATTCGAGTCAGAAAAATATTTTAATATTATTTTTCGTGCTTATAATATGTGAATTAGCACGTGTGAAAGTTTCGTATGAAAATTTTATCATTTGTGTGCTTAATTTGCAAAAAAGACTTAATCGCAGAAAATGTAAAAGTGGCCTTCTATTTGCTAAAGTGCCTATTTGCTATGTCTTTTTGAATGAGAGGTCCTTATTATGTTATTAGACCATGGATATATTAAATGGACATTAATGGCCTTAAAATATGTGATTTTACAATGGATTAATAAAGGTTAATGTGGTAATTTAGTATATTATGTTAATTTAATAAAACAAAAACATAAATTTGGTGTTATATTCATCAACATTGCCGAATTTATCAAAGAAAAAGAAATAACAAGAGCTTCTAGGGTTCGACCATTGATTTTTTTTTATTTAGGTATGTGTTTTGTTCAGTTTTTGATAATTTCTACGTTTTTGTGATCGTTGCTTAGTGTTCTATCAAGCCCATGTTTGAATTTCTAAAATTGTTGATGATTTTGAGTTGATTCATTGATGAAACTATGAGTTTTATGAAGTTTGATGATAATATATGGAAGTTTGATGTTGGGTTAACATGTTTTGTCTTTGAATTTTTGATTAATTTGAGTAATTTGGGCTAAATTGTAAAAATAATATTTTGAGGGACTAAAATGTTAAATAAATAAAATGTGGGGGCTTATATGAACACTATGAATATTCGGCTAGGCATGTGTGCAAATAAATTTTGTGTATTTTGTGATTTTGTGAAATAGGGACTAAAGTGTCAAAATGTGAAAATGTGAGGGCTAAATTGTAAAATGCCCTAAAAATGTATATATGGATTGATTTGAATGAATGTGAGTTTGAATAAGTAAAATTTGAATTGATTAGATCAAGAACAAAAGAAAACAAAATTAGATCGGGGGAAGTCAAAAGTCATTGAGTAGTTGATTCCGTTCGTTCGAATCCATACGAGGTAAGTCAATATACAATAAACATGTTTAAGTTGATTTATTTATGTTATATAACGTTGAATTGTGATTAATGGCTATGTGAAAGCTCAATATGTGATATCCGAGAAAGTTTCGATAATGTAACGACGTCCGAAAAGCCCCGTACGAACCATAAGAATAGTTAGGATACATATGTCATGACATAGGATCCGATATGTGTGTTTTCATGTAAGACCACGTGTGGGACATTGGCATCGACTTATGATTTACGTGTAAGACCATGTCTGGGACATCGGCATCGTATTTGATTTCGTGTAAGACCCTGTCTGAGACAGTGGCATCGATATTTGATTACATGTAAGACCAAGTCTGGGACGTTGGCATTATACGAGCTTTCCAAGCTATCCAAGTATCCTTATTAATTCCGAACGGTTCAACAGGCATTCCGAGAAATGAATTGTTACATGAGTAAGTACTTAATTCAGGTACGTTTGTAATTTATATGTTGATTGAGAAGGAAATGTATGTATATGTAAATATATATGGACATATGAAACAAGTATGAGCTACTAAGAGAATAAGATGTGTTATACATGGAATGGAATTATGAATCATTGAGCCATATGAGATATACAAACGTTTGGATATATTATGCCATGAGTTATATGAATGAATTGATCTAAATTGATGTTATGTGTTAAGTTTATTTGTATATGGCTTACTAAGCTGTTGAAAGCTTACTTTGTGTGTGTTTTCAATTGTTTTATAGATATCGTAGCTATCGGGAGCTCGAGGATCGTCAAAGATCATCACCACACTATCAAACTCTATTTTGGTACATTTTGAAAGTGTAAATATTAGAGTACGGCATGTATAGGCTAGAAGTATGTGAATATGTTTTGTAAAGTGTATATTTAGCCATGTGATATGGCTTAATTATGGTTGAACTTATGGTTTGATTTTACTATATGATATATGATGCAAATTATGCCTATGTGATGTGTTCATGAATGGCCAAATGAATTAGTCAATTTGATAAGTTTTGGTGTGTGCTTATTTGAGGATTTGGTATGAAAATGAATGAATTGAAATGAGGTTATGAAACAAATGTTTAGATATGATTTTGTCTTATGATTTAGCATAATTTGGTATGGTTATTAAGCATGAAATTGGTTGATAATCATATGGTATGATTGACGTATGTTTTTTATTGTGAATTGGTTGAGAATTTGGTATAAAATGTTTGGTTTTGGTGCTTGTAGGTTTGACCCAAAAAGGGTGGCAAAATTGGTCTTGTAAATGGCTTATTTTTGCCCACACGAGCAAGGACACGAGCGTGTGTCTCAGCCGTGTTGCTCAATGGCCATTTCGAAGTGAGCCTGGGTAGACCACACGATCGCACACACGGGCGTGTGCTAGGCCATGTAGCCAAGTTAGTTTCGAGCACGGGTTAGACACATGGGCGTGTGACTAGCCGTGTGACCCAAGTTAGTAGCCTCCTTAATTTTCACATGGCCTAGCACATGGGCATGTCATGTGGCCGTATGGACAAGTCAGTATGTATGCCCTGTTTTGCCACAGCCTAGACACGCGGGTGTGTCTAATGCTGTGTAAGGCACACGGCCTGCTCAAAAGGGCGTGTGACCCTTTATAACTTTGAAAAATGTTTAAATTTCGAAAAAATTTGTATGAGCTCGGTTTAGTCCCGACCCCTTTCTAAAGCATGCTTAAGGTCTCGTAGACCTATATAAGGGACAATTGTGAATGATTATTATATTTTTTGATTATGTTATACTTAGGTATATGACAATGTTCCGATATGTTCGGTAACGCCTTTAACCCTGTTCTGACGATGAATACGGGTTAGGGGTGTTACATTATGACCACAATTTGGTCTGTTGGATTAATGGGTTTTTAATAACCCTATTTGGCATGATGGTAGGTCAGAGATGGTGTGTAGCAGTTGTGGGTAGGATCTGTAACACCCCTAACCCATATCTATCACCAGAACAGGGTTACGGAGTATTACCGGAGTAGTATTACCGGAGTTTACAGAACATTTACAGATAATTTATACTAGTTACTAAGCATTTTTTGATATCCATCATAATGTCCCTTAAATGGACCCTCGAGGCCCAATACGAACATTAGAAACGAATCGGGACTCAATTGGGATCTCATAAAATTTTCCTCAAAATTTTAAAAGTTTTGCTTATGAACAGTACCCACACGCCTGTGTGGTCTAGGGACACGCCTGTGTTCCTAACCCGTGTAACTCTCTGACTTATAAGGCATGAAGAAATTGAAGTCACACAGCCAAGTCACACGCCCGTCTGCCAGGCTGTGTGGCGAATTTTATTTTCAAAATTTAGGTGCAGTTTTCACACTGTCGTGTAACACGCCCGTATCCAAGGTTGTGCCAACCACACGGCTGAGACACACGCCCGTGCCTCTGCCCGTGTGCCCAATTTTAACTATTCTATTTCTCATTTTTAAGATGTAGGGGACACACGGCCCGACCATATGCCCATGGGACAAGCCGTGTGTCACACATGGCCAAGACACACGCCTGTGTATCTACCCGTTTAGAAAAAATAAAGCCATTTCCTAACCTCATTTGTCACCCATAACTCATCATTTTCCTGCACCAAAACTCACAAGAATATATCCACCAATCCAGTGTCATATTCACATAAAATTTGCCATCAATCATGTGGTATTAACTCATGCATCAATGGATATAAACTCACTCTTATCATAAACTTATATGCTAACATAATTCCAACAACTAATACATAATAAACATTCATGTGATTACCAAAACATCACTTCAAAAATAGACAAACTTAGACCATCACTAGCCACTCCAATGACTAGATTACAAAACAACAATTACAAGCCATTATTGGCCAAATAAGCTTATACATGTCATTATACCAAATGAGATTTCTAATTATACCAAAATAAGACAGTGGATAGTGTGATGATTGCTCCAACAGACTTCCAACCTTCTCAAGCTTTTGAGCACTATAAAAATAGGGAAAATTAAATGGAGTAAGCATTTTATGCTTAGTAAGTTCGTATAACGGAAAATAACTTACTGGTCATATTTATTATTACAAGCAAACATAAATATACATTCCATCAATTTTGGGTAAGTTACCTAAACACATATACTTATTCAAACAAGTTAGTCACGTAATCTCATATAAATATCAAGTAAACATAGATGAGCCCATCATAATATAAGCTTTCATTTAATTTCACCTTTCCACGTCTCAAAAGTCCTTTCTGTTGAACTATTGAAGTTTTGATGGACATCCAGTTAGTTTACTCAAGGTATACTTGTCAACTATTTGACAATTCGTACCCAAAAGCACCCATTGGGGCACAAAATCAACGAGTACACTCTCGAGTCACATAATATATTATAGGATTACCAATTCAAGTTAAATCCTTTTCATATCATATGCGCTGAAGAGCTTAATCTGGATTACCCGTTCGGTCTAAATCCAATCTATAGCATATGCTCAAGCGGTTTACATCAAGATTACCCATCCGGGCTAAATCCTTAATACAACATGTGTAGTATTATTCTCATTTAAGAATATCACCTTATTCCATCGAATTTCAACGTTCAACCGGAACATGACAATTTGTTTACATTTCACAACTTATGATTAATTTCATTATGTGTATCATCTCATACATATCAACACAATCATATAATTCAATTCAAGCATATTAACATACATATTTAAGTTACACGAACTTACCTTGAAAATGGTTCGTATTTGAATGTCAACTAATCTGAAACCTTTTACTTTCCTCGATCTAGTTCCGTAGTTGGTCTTTTTGGATCTATATGGATAAATTTAACTATTAATCTATCACATTTCATTTACATTTGCATTCTATTACATCCTAGGCAAAATTACCATTTTGCCCCTATCCTTTTCAAAAATTTAGATTTCGTCCTTAGGTTCGGAAAATGAAATTCATGAAATTTAACCCTCTTTCCAAGCCTAGCCGATATTTATATACTACATTTACAGCACATACATTTCACAAATTTTAGAATTTTCCATGGGTTTTACAACTTTTTCATTTTAGTCCCTAAATCAAGTTTTCATCAAATATTGCTTTGTGAGTAATAGTTGTTTATCTATGAATAACTTTTCATTTTCTACCATAAATTTCTAATTTTCAGCATATTCATCCATGACCCAAATTTTATACATTGATAACTTTTCAAATAAATCCCCTAAATAGAAAGATTAGATTATCCCGATTCTAAAAATATAGAAATTACTAAAAACGATGCTTGATTTCATACCTTTTTAAGCTTAAAAAGTTTTCTTCCTCTCTCCTAGGGTTTCCATAGAAAAATTGGGGAAGATGATATGAAAATAGATGATTTTTTCCTTTTTAATTAATTATCATCTATTAATTTTATTAATTTCCAATTTAGTCCCTACCCTTTTCTAATTTTTTCATTGATGAGTTATTAAAATATCTACTAACTACTCTTCAATGGTCTAATTACCATATAAGGACCTTAAGTTTTGAATTCCATAGCTATTTCATACCTATAGCTACTAAAACCCAACTTTTTCATTTTATTCAATTTTGTCCTTTCCCTAATTAGACACACAATCAGTAAAATTTTCGTATCAAAATTTTCATGTGATCTTCCTATCATGATGCCAACCATAAAATAAAAATAAAATAAATTTTTATTTTTGGCTCAGATTTGTGGTCTCGAAACTACTGTTCCAACCTCACCAAAAATGGACTGTTATAGGATCTGATCTGCCTGATACTTTGCATTGCTAAGCATGTCATGTCATCTGATATCTGCTTTAATACGACATATATTTTTTTGTACATTGTGTTTTATTTGATATGCCATTATGCTACGGCATACAGTGGAGTTTGACGTTGGGTTTTAGTAGGTTAGATAAAAACGTGATGCATGATTTTACTATTAATAGATTATGAAGACCATTTTCAAATTTTGGTAAGCGATTGATTTTTCCACTGCAAATCAAATCGTACAAATGACTTTTCCAAAAATGCCTAATTTAAAAATATTGTTTCTAAAGTAACTCGACTTCAAAATAACAAACGTTTTGGTAATAAATTGCTTAACAACAGTAAGTTATCTGAAGTAAATTAAATGGGTTTTTCATAAGACAACTTCATGAGTTTAAACAATATTTTAGGAATGCGCGAGCGTTTTAGCCATCACGGTGGCTAATATAACCTTCATAATCTGATCGTAACGTCTAGATCAAGTTTGGGTGTTGCAATTTGAGTTCCGCATCACTTTAATGATCACAACTCAGATGATGAGACTTTAGTATTGTTAGTAAAATTGAGGTTATTAATTTTTGAGTATTTAAATTCAAGTTCCACTATTTATTATTATATATGGATTTTAATCTAATGAAACGGTTTTAGTCCAACTAATTATAATTCTTAGTATGTTTGTGACTTGTATTAATTTATATTATTTCAAAATTGTTTGGATATATGTTTATAATTATAATAATATAATTCTATCGTATTGTAATTCTCAAAAGAAAAAGAAAAAAATCACAACTCAGTTGCACATGTCCTAAAATTAATGCTATCGGTGGACCCATTTTAGCCTCTTTTCTAGCTTACTAGAAAAGCATAAGCACTTTATCAGACATTTTTTCCCTAAATTATTACTCATTTAACCACCCCCACTTTGAAAAGGCTCTCCCATAGACTTCACTAATAAGATTATCTGTTTTCGGTTTCTTTTTCTTCTTTGTTCATTATGTATCTGCTCTCATTTCATGTTTACAGCATTACATTTTTCATACAAGAATGAAGAAAAAAAGGAAAGTTTTATGGGCTTGAATTTTTAATTCTTTTGCTTCTTTGTGAATGTGATGAAAACTATTTTGAATTGAGGATCATCTCTATGTGAAAAACTGGGTTTATTTTATGATAAAAACATCTATAATCCAAGAAAAGAAAGTAAGCAAGCCCCCAAGGCAAAAAGGGAGGATGGGATGATACTCCTTTTTTTCCCACATTGAAGAGCTTTTTGAATAATGATGGGGATCTCATCTCCCAGTGGTTGGCATATAAAACCTACCTTTGAAGGTATAATATAGAAAGTAAATTAATAAATAATGGCTGCCTACAAGCTCTACTTTTAAAAGTGGAAGTCTGGGATTTCTAGGAATCAGCATTTTATACTTTAGTTGCCTAAATAATTCAATATTCCATGAACTTGGCATTTCCTTTTAGGTAATGCAAACATTTCCATTTTACTTTTACCAAACCAAATCTACAGTAAAATGTTTCTTGACTGTGTATAAATTCTTAATCTAATGTTGGTAATCATCATTTCTTATTTCTACTTTAGTGTTGTAATTGTGTTTGAATTCAAATATATTTTTCACGATAGGTATAATTTTATCTTTGTATGTATATTTGTCCATTTAAAATTTTAAAGGGACTAAAATGATAATTTTTTATTTTAAAGGAAGTCAAGGCCCTGCCTACCTCTTAGCGTCACCCTTATCTCACGGTGTCTAATCTCACAACTAAAGTATCAAACCTCACCACTATAATAATCAATTTCACTATCATTACTACTTTTGATCTCATCAAAACCAATTTCACTGTCAATCAAAATGGGACATAATTACTAATAACTTTACCTATATATTTATAGCATGATTATGGTACAATTGATATACGTTTGATCGGAGCAATGATGGATTTAGGTGATCATATCTTCTATCTACAGTTGGACTTTGCTTCTTCCTTTAATTTGTTTCGGTGTGTTAGGATGCAATGGTTCATTGCTTCCTGTTTAGGTTTACTTTTGTTATCTTTAGAGGTGGTTAAAGTGAAAAAAAAGAAGGGAAAAAAACATTGGGAAATGATGGAAGCAAAGCAATAAAAAAAAAAAAAAGTAGATGAAGAAAAGAAGAGGGTAGAGGTATAATGCATCTCCATCTCTCAACATTTATTTGCTAATCTTTGTTACTTTGTGGTGTCAATTCCCTTTTTTCTTTTTGGGAAATAAATATTTCCACTTTTCCTTTTCAATGTGAAAGTGTTTGGAAGGGAACGATGATGATCAAGTAGGTTAAGGGATGTTAGATATTCTCAGACATTAGTGGGGCTTACCCATTCATTTCTGATTAAATTTCGATTATTAACAAAATTTAGATTTATCAATAATTTTTTTATATAATATATATAATTATTAATAATCTCTTCTCAATATTTAAATAAAAAGATAAACTCATTTCAACGTGATTAAATTTACGTTTTTATGTACTAACAATAATAACAATGTCATCCAAGCCTTAGTTTAATTCACGATTCATCAATAATTTTACTTTTTTTTTATAATTGTAATACATACATACATACATATATATATATATATATATATATATATATATATTATTTGAGTTTTAACTCAAATGATGTATATATTATATAGACTTTTGTTGGATTGATTTCTTGTGTATTTGTAGTGATCTTTACTAATAATAAAGTTTAAATAATAAAATGGTACTTAAACTATATTAGTTTTCCCAAATTGATATCTAAACTTTCTTTTGTCAAAACTAATACATAAGCTATTAAACAATTATTTATTTTACCCCAACTATTAGTCCTACTATAAAAAAATTTTGGCCAATCACAACTTGCCAGATAAGTATCTATTTATTTCTTTTTTCAAAATATTACTAAAATAGCAGCTCCTTCCTTCCTTTCCTCAATCCTTCTTCTCTAGCTTCTCTTTGCATCATTGCCTCACCACTGGACCCTTACTTCAGTCGTTTTGCTTCCATTGAAGAACTTGAAAGCTTCAGCCGTTGAAGCTAAAGTTCTAGTATGTGGTGGTGCTTCTAAAGGATCTTGCCTTCAATCTTTAAAAGGTAACTTCATGGCTGCCTTGGATACATGCGCTCAAATTAAAATAACGGACCCGAATCTAGAATGGGTAATAGAGACTATGCTTTTAGCTAGAGTCATGGTGACATGGTATTACTTCAAAACAACAACGTCTAGCTCATCAACGGTGCCAAGTTGGGGATAGCCGGATGGGAACAGGGTCGGGACCTGGTTTTGAGTCTGATTTTGTACCGACCCGAAAATGATATTAGCTCACGGTTTGAGATTCAAAACGCAACCACCATCCCTCAGATGTACCATTCCACAACGACGTTACTTGGTGACGGAAGAGTTTTAGTCGGCGGAAGCAATCCCCACACGTTTTACAATTTCACCGGCATACTTTTCCCTACTGAACTAAGCTTAGAGACATTCTCGTTAGCGTACATGGATACTAAATTCAACAACTTGCGAGGCTGCGACCAACCATCATTGCAATGTCAATTAACAAGTTGTAGTACTATTTTAAAAAAAAAAATAAATAGATATTTACATGGCAAGTTGTGAGTCAGTGGAAATTTTTTTCTTAAGCAAACTAAGTGTTGGGATAAAGTAAATAAAAGTTTAATAGTCTAGATACCAATTATGACAAAATAAAAATTTCAGATATCAATTTAGAAAAAGTGTTATAATTCAGGTACTTAAGCCTAATAATAAAATGGGATTTGGTCAAACTCTTAATGCAAACAGAAGTGAACGTTGTCCGTCAAGTATCAAAAGCACTCATCCCAATGCCATTCATGGATGTTTTTAACCTTTCACTAATACCTTTATCGCTAGATTAAAATTCCGTACATATTCAATTACTTCTTTTATTTTCATTTTACCTATAATTTTAAAAATTCACACATATGATCTAACAATTATCTTTTTTTAATACAATGCCTAAAATTACTCATAATTTTTCCCTAACCCTTAAATAAGAATACTCAAACTCATGTCTTCTTATATTAACAATAATACATATACTAACTGATCAATATATGCAGAATGTCTCATATAGATAAATTAAATTAAATTATTTTGTAGAATTAATAACTCAAAAATAATATTTAATTATTATACTATTTGTAAAACTTGCAAGTAAGTATTTAACTAATTTATGACTTTTATTTTATCTTTATTATTAAAATATAAATAAAAAAAAAACTAAAAGTGAATTTCACCTGGATGTTTTTGTTTGAAGTTGCAAAATTTTCAAACTTACTTTTTTTATCTTGGTCGGGTAAAAACTTTAAAACCCTAGTATGGCACCGACAAATTTGAGGTGTTTGGAATGCAAGAAAACCCATTGTAGACAAAAAAAATAAAAGGTAGCCATAGAAATGAAATTGTAAACATTAATGTTAGTTCATGTATAAATTTGGAAATTGGAAATAGTTTTTGTGAATCCAAAACCCCACCTTTGCTATCAACTTTCACACTCAAATAAGAAAAAAACATGTGGAAGTATGGTGCATATATACATCAGCCACGCCACACTTATCTTCATCCTCTCAACACTTCATTACAGATAAGCAATGGATTAAGTTATATTGGAAATCAAGATTACCCAATATTTGATGATTAATTATTATATCATGCAAATCTTCAGGTAAAAATAACATTATTATCAGCTACAATAACTACTTTATTTTTCAACATTGAAGAATTGCATGTAACCCATATGATCTGTTAATTCATAATTTTACGTGGAGAAATATTCACAAAATTTAAAATGAAATGAATATTCGATTTTAATATCCAAAATATTTATCTAGTGATTGATTAAAATTTCAAATCTCCAAAATATTTATATTAAAATCAAAGTGAATTTAAGGAATGATTTTTGTCTCATATTTATATGCAGAATTAATACCATATCGTAAATCTAATATTCAAAATATGTAATATATATCCATAAAAAAACTAGATTGAAAATTGTTGAATATTTAATTTTCAATGACGGTATAAATTGTGTTAAGTATAGGTTATCTTAAATCATGTTATGGTACTCATCACTCTATTCCACTTAAATTTATGATTTAATTTGTATATTTTTTTTTATGTTATCTAATTTGCGTCCTCTATTATTATAATAATATTAATTAGCCTAAATATAGCACCCTTAATCATTTCGGTATTTCAATTCATAATACTAATATTTTTATAAAAATTCAAGTGAATATTTTAATTTAAATAGTCAGTGATATTAATTATTTAAATTTATTAGTAATTTTATAAAAATATATATTATATTATCTTATATTAGAAGTTAAAATAAAGTGATTACATCACAAATTTAGATAAATAGAGTGGAAGAAAACGGAAAGATTTACCTTTCTCATCTATACTATTTATAATACATTTTTATTTTGATATTGCACAGTTTATTACTTCGTGATAAATAATTGTACTCATTTAATTTTCTTAATATAACGTATTTTTGTGTTTAAATTTCATTTTATTCTCAATTTAAACAATTGTACTACATTTAGTATTCTTAATATGATGTATTTATGTGTTTAAATTTCATTTTATTCACAATTTAATCTGTTTTTTTATTTTAAATGTGTTATTATTAATTAGTTTCAAACTATACGTTTAATTATTTATTATATGTTATTTTTAAACCAACCTCTATATACGTGATTTTTACATACATACTCATGAGATAGAATTTCTAGTAATGTATTATATGATATTGGGAGTCTAAAAATATTTTGGAGTAAATTTATATCTCTAATTAAAAATCAATTACTTATATGAGCTTCCTTTAAGACAAGTTAGTACTAAAAGAAAAATATCCCCATCCCAACAAATTGTCGGTGCAGCAAGTTCATGGTTAGACCGTACACTGTAGTGATCAGCTTACATGGCAATTAAAAAATAATCTAATCATGGTCAATATTTTTTTGCTATAGACACTAAATCCCATGTTTCTCAGACCGAAAAGTGAGAATGAAATTCCCTTCATGCCCTTATAAATCTCATTTACTCCTTAGGAAATTTAAATTGCGTTGAGGATAATAGTAATTGTCGAAACTATTTTTTTTTTATTTTTAGAAAAAAAATGGGGATCGACTTTTTAAAATGAGTGTGGAGTCGCCACCAATCTCTTGATTTAAGTGTGATTGGGTCACCTACTAAAACGCTTTGTTCATGTAAAATCAAAAATTGGGTTCGGGAGTCGGTTACGCATAAGGAAGGGTTAGCACCCTCATTACGCGCAAAATTGATACCAAATTGATTTGATGCTATCCTTATGCCAAAAGATTATTTTTTTTAAAAGAAAGGATTTTCCAAAGTATAATTCTTTTAAAATGTTCAAATAGTTTAAATTAGTAGTCAAAATTCTCTTGCTTCAAAGATATGCAGTATCATACCCAGCACGATTGGATACGATCCCTTATACCTTTAAAAACATGATTAATTTTTGACATTTGAAAACTCGTACACTAAAATTATAGAAGGTTGTCCAAATATTTAGTTTACCGAAAAAATCATACCCAGTACAATTGAGTACGATTTTCTGAGTTCCCCAAATATTAGATATTGCCTTGTTTCAGAATTTTTGAATGATAAAGAAAATTAAAAATTTTCTCAAAATACGTTTATCCGTTTTAAAATGGAATGCTTAATGAATTGTGTCAAAACATTGGCATAAGAAGGGATTAATGATCATGAAATAATAGAATACAACAAGTCACAATTAATAAATCAAACAATTATGTACAACTATTCTAAGTAAAATGTGACCAAATTCTTAATCATGGATGGTAAACAATCAATACAAAAATAATATACAACAACAATTAACATGGCACAATATAAAATGATCCACAAAGTATGAACAAAATAAAATGAATTAGAACTTAATAAAGTATAGGATATTTTCAAAATAATGATGAATTAAATAAAACTAGGGATTATTTAAAATAAATATTATGGATAAAAATATTTGAATCGAATAATATGCAAAATATTTTAAACACAACTTTATTTAAAAATTGACAATGTGCATGATAATTTGAATAATATATAAAATATAAAAGAAAAATAAAACACATAATAAAATATAATGTACATAACAAATTCATAAAACATGTATAAATAAATTTGAACATAATTGTTTGTAAAAAAATAGCATGAAATTAATAATGTATAAAAAAAATTAAGTAAATATATAAATTATACATGTAACGAATCTTTAAAAAAAAAATCTAATCATACACACAAAAAGGTAAAAAACTTATATTTACAAAATACATAAATTTAGTGATGCATTTTTTATAAAACTATATTTTTAAAGGGAAATTTAAAACACATAATATATAACATAATTTTACATGTAACAAATCGATTTGAATTAATGGAACATATAAATAATACATACATAAGGATAACATGAGAGTATATACAATAAATAAGTTATATGATTTAAAATATGGTTCTTAAAAGAAATATATTATACACATAAGTAACTTTAAAAAAGGATATATGGAAAAATATTTACATAAAGTTATATGAAAATAATAATATGCACCATAGTAAAAATAATTTAATAAGTGTTATATACATGTGAAGACACTTTAGAAATAATTGTATATTTGAATAACATGGAATTAAAATATGAATTATAAAATTAACTTTAATTTTATTATAAAATATACTTGTAATAAATTTAAATAACAATTAGATATGAATCTACTAAAAAACTACATATATAAAAATAATCTAGCTTTAATAACGAATGTAAGTTAAATATAAGTAATAAGTACATGCTTAATAATAACTTAAATAATACATAAAATATGTGGAATCTTCCTTTAAATAATAAAGATATATAATAAAATATGTGAATAGATCTAAAAGAAATTATATATAAAATACTAGTATTTAGTAATGTATATAAAATAATATATATATACCAATATTTTTTGCATATGTATAGTTAGAATTTGAATATTGTATAAAATATGTAATTTCATTTTAAATAACAAATACATATATAATCATAAATATGTGAATAAATTAAAAAATAGTTAAATGTATACAATATTTTAATGTTAATAATATTCATAGAACAAAGCCGATTTTATTATGAGGTATATACATGTATAATAATGCATAAAACATTACACAAAATCGTATGCAACATGTGGAAATACAATTACTCAAATTACAACAAATAGTCAACCAATAATATAAATGATACAATTAATATAAACATTTCCAAATAATATACATGTTAAGAGAAAAACAAAATGAATCTAAACAAATTACCTAATTGAAATCAAAGTAAAATAAAAAAGATAATTTACAAAATAAATAAACTACTAATAATAAAATAAGGACTCATATATAACACGCATGAATTCACAAGGACCACGATTGAAATTATCCCTGATCCTGAAACACTGCATTGAGACGTGGGTTAAAATGCAAAGCCATACAAATTTTGGGAAAAAAATTAAAAGGAAAATAAAACAAATCAGGCGCAAAGGGGAGCGGATCATAACGAGGCGCAAAGAGGAGGGACTTGCCGCATAAATAATCCATTTGAGGTGCAAAGGTGCAAATCTGGGTCTCTAGGCGGGTTGATGCGCGGATCTTCCCCCCCTTTCTGAAACGGCGCCGTTTCAATAATAGGTCATTTAAGACCTTTCTTTCCCTATTCTTTCCCAAGCACAGCCCCCATTTTGGCCGAAAATCACTGCCATGAAATCCAATTGCTAGGGTTTTCTTTGCTAGCAGCCGAACCACCATAGTTTTGGTGGCCAACAACATGCAAACAGTACCTGACCTCACCGTTGAAGGCACTCGATCATGCTTTAAAAGGATTTGGTAAGTATTTTCTTTCTTTTCTTCTTTATTTTAGAAAAACTTCAAATCTCACACTTTTTTTTTTTTAAAAAATGAAAATCAAAGAAGATATCAACACTATTCGACCCCTCGCCCTTACCTCCGCACCCTGAGGTATTCGGGCTTTCATTGGGGTCAATTCTCATACTAAAAAAATCCAAACCAACAGAAAGAAAATAAATCAAAGAGAGGAAATAAAACTTGAAATCACCTTTGATAAGAATTGCTTTTTCTCTATTCTTTATGCGTGTGTATGCATATAGTATGCGTAATCTCCTCCCCCCTTTGTAGGTACAATCATCGGCTTTTATAGACAAATTTACAGAGAAAAATAAAAAATAAAAATACGTTTTATTTCCTGTCATCTGTTGTATTCTGTTAGCTTGGCTTCTTCTCGTGTATTCCTTTTGCAGAATCATCCGTACGGAGGAGTGGGGAGAGACACGCGGGAACCAGACCCGCTGGCACTATTCTGGCGTATTCCAGAAGTCTCTGGCACTCTGCTGAAATTTCTTTTGGTCTTTTCGGGTTTGGGCTATTCGGGCATTGGACCAAATGTAATTGGGTTGGATTTTTTTTTTTTGGGCTAGTATAAGTTTAGTGTTTATTAAAGGTTGTAAATAGACTATTTGGACTTTGTTTGATTTTTCATTTGGGTTTATTTGTCTGACTATTTATTTATTGCAAATAAATAAAAAACATAGGGGCCCAGGCAAAATTGGTTAACTACAGCAGTTATTTGTATTTGTTAGTGTACAAATATGGAAGGTTGTATAAACTAGATAGCTTGGATTTTTGTCTCTATCGAAGCTTCCTTCGTGTTAACCTTCCACCACTGAAAGCGGACATGCCTTTGATGTCGCTTTTCGATATTCTTTCTTCATCTTTGTTTAGTTTCTTCTCTTTGTTACTTCCTTCACCTAATTATGTTTTTCTTTTTACTCCTTAGTGGAGAGGCTTGGTTTTATTTCCTATCCTTCACACCCATTAGGTGTTTTTGTCCTAATCAATGTGAGAGTAGGTTATTCCTTGGTCTATTGATTTCCTAAGTGTCATTGGAAGCCTCGACTGGGCTCCTTTTATGGATTCTGATTTTATTTACCTGGTTCTCTCTGGTTCTTGTTTGTTTTGGGGCTTTTGATTGTTCCCTACTGTATATGTGGAGGAAACTTGTCCTAGTAGCTCAATTAGTGAATTTTATCTAATTCAAGTTTTGTCTACTTGTGAACTATCAAGGTTCCCTCATCAAGATAACCAGGTAACTAATTCTTCTTTGTTCTTTAATCAAATTTTCTAGTTGGACAATTCTCACGACTACCTAATTTAATTTCACATTGAATAAATTAACTTAATTAAATTATTTTCAAAGTTGTAGAATTTTCTTCTGATTCAAATGCAGTCTGATCTAGCTTTTGTTGAGCTAACAGAAGGACCAATCGGACATACAGTTACGCTCGAGTAATTGTAATTATGTATAAAAGTATTGTTTCGATAATTCGTAATTTACTTAATCATAGAGTCAGTCCACAATAAGTATCATGATTGAAAACTCCCTATTATATACTTTTTACGAAAGTAATTCATCAAACTATTTTGTCCAATGACATCGTCATGTGTGTGTTATCCTTGTATGATATCATTGATTCCTTTAAGTTAAATTTGTTTACTCAATACAATTTTATTTTATCTCATTTTCACTATTTTGTCTTCTTAATGATTAATATGATCATTGCCAATAAATGATTGTGATAAATTGCTTATTCGAGAACAAGCAACCCATGGCCACATTTTATATTTATCAATTCACACAATTCTAGTGAGAGGATACCGTTAACTCTTTATTCGAGCTATGAATTCCATTGTTGCTAGTAAAGCCATGCCATACACAAGTCATGTACCCAACATACTAATTATGGGTTCGATCATCTTTAAAGCATAAGCCTCTACTTATATCAAAGCACATGAGTTACATACGCATGGTCAATAACTAACTCAAGATTTAGGTAAATCACACCATGAATGTCACAAGTGAATTAACTCACAAACAAATTCAGAATTAATTCAACTTGGGTCCAATCTGATGTATCATTCTTCCAATGAGTACATCTATGTCTCTACTTGTGGAGTCAATTGGTCCGATAGCCAAGACTAGTCATCTCCTCAATTGGAATTGTAGACAACATAATAATCCTTCTAAGCATTTGAATCAAACGCTTACTTTGATTCTTTTACGAGATTATGGACTTGTTTAGATTATATACTGAAGTAAGTTGTCTTTCTCGCAATGTAAACATTCTTACAGTGTCATTTATCATCATTTTGAACTTAGACAATTAATGAGTTAATATTTGTTTGTCACAGTTCAGCTATGTATGCAAAACATGAAAGACAGAAACATAAAAGACATAATAGTGAAATGTGAAATTAACTTTATTTATTTATTCATCATTCAAATACATAGAAAATAATTACATGTTTACTACAATATGAGCACCTTTACCAACAATCTCCCACTTGCCCTAGTGAATTAAATGTGTCATGTTTTACATTCTCAAATCTTCGACGTGTTTGTTAAAACTCCTAGTTACAAGAGTCTTAGCAAACAAATCTGCAAGGTTATATTCAGAAGCTACTTTCACCACAGCTATTATTCCTTCAATTAAACAAATATTTGGATGTGCGCAAAGCATAACATACATAAGGCTTCCAACTATCGAAAAATATTGAACCTTACTCATACGCTCTCTTTCTTTTGCTGCCATAGGACAGGCACCCAAAGAAAGATGAAAACTCGATCCAGTCGGTTGAGCACCTGGCTTCGCATTGGTCATTGCAAACCATTCCAGTACCTTATCGATGTATGAAACTTATGATAAAGCTATCGTTTTATTCTTTCGGTCCCTAAGGATTCAAATTCCAATAATATAACTAGCTTCACCCAAGTCCTTCTTGCTAAATTATTGAGATAACCACAATTTAATCGATAACAATTCCTGTACATTGTTTCCGATAAGTAGAATATCATCGACATATAGAATGAGGAAGACCACCTTTTTGTCCTTTATATGTTTATAAACAAAAGTATCCTCAGCATTTTGCTCAAACCCAAAAATCTTAATCATTTGATCAAATCTTTTATTCCATGAGTGGGACGTCTGTTTACATCCATAAATGAATCTTAGCAGTTTGCAAACTTTCTACTTTTTTCCTTTGACAACATAACTAGTGAGTTGAGCCATGTAAATGGTCTCATCAAGATAGCCATTCAAGAATGTTGTATTGACATCCATTTGCTAGACCTCGTAATTGAGAGCAACAACAATGGATAAGAGTATGCGGATAGACTTGAGCATGGCCATTGGAGAATCAGTCTCATCATAATCGATACTTTCTTTATATGTGTAGTCTTTCCCTAAAAGTTTATCTTTATGTGTTTCCATTTTTCCTTCCGCATTTTTATTTTTGTAGATCCACTTACACCTTATGGAATCCTAACCGGAAAGTCTACAAGTTCCCACACCGTATTAGATTCTATAGAATCCATCTTGGCATCTATGACATGTTTCTAGAGCTTGAAATCAATGTCTTGTATTACCTCATCAGAAGTTAGTGGATCATCATCCTCGTGAGTGGCTTTCGTATTATAAATATTATCATCGTAGATGAAGAAGTTTGGTTTCTTAGAAACTCTCCCACTATGACAGACTCCCCTATGTTATTGATTGTTTGCATGTCTTTGAACAACTTTCTTGAAAATTAAAATTGGTGATTGTTCTACAACTCCCGAAAGTTTATCGAGTATCACTTTATTTTGAGGCTTAAAGTTATCCATGTAGTTTTTCTCAATGAAAGTAGCATGAGTAGAAAATTTAATCGTATTATCTTTCAGATTGTAAAATAATCCACCACCCTTTGTTCCTTTCAGATATCCTACAAACATGCACAATTTTGTCCGAGCATCCAACTTCTTTGCACCCTTATCCAGAACATGTGTTGGACAACCCTATTTCTAAAGTGATTTAGAGTGGGTTTCTTTCCATGTCACGGTTCATAAGGTGTCTTACAAATAAACTTTATTGGCACATCATTCAGAATAAAGCAAATCGTTTGTATCGCATATCCCTGAAAGGAAGTAGAGAGTTGTGAATAGCTTAACACTGAATGAACCATGTCAAGCAAGGTTCTATTCCTTCTCTCAGCTACGTCATTCTGTTGTGGAGTGCCTGGCGTAGTTAAGTGGGATAAGATCTTATTCTCTATGAGGCCTCCTAAGAACTGGTCGAACAAGTATTCCTACCTCGGTCAAATCTAAGCTTCTTTATAGATCAACCTAATTGCTTTTCCACTTTCATAAGAAATTCTCAAAATTTATCAAAGGTTTCGCTTTTGCTGTGCATTAGATACACATATCCATATTCAGAATAGTCGTTGATGAAAGTCATGTAATAATCGTAACCTCCTCGGACATTGATGCTCATCGGACCACATACATCAGTGAGCACAAGTTCTAAGGGTAGGTTGCCCTTATACCTTTCATATTAAAAGACATCGTGCTCATTTTGCCTTTTACACAAGATTTACATTGTGGAAGATTAACTTCTTTAAGCCTACTTAAGAGACCATCTTTTAAGAGTTTAATGATTCTTTCTTAGTTAATATGACCAAGTCTTAAGTGTCATGGTTATCCCTCATTAGAGTTAGAAGTTTTAAGCTTCTTATTCACAATTTCATTTTAAATCATTGAGTAGTTATTTGTTTTGATAAAGTAGAGATTGTTTTTCATCCATCCATTATAGATTAAAGAACAATTTCTATGAATAGCAATCCCTTTATTGAATGCCAAGGAATAACTGTCTTTAAATAAACATACTGTAGAAACTGAGTTCATCTTAAAATGAGATATATAAAATACGTCATTTAAAATAAACTTTTTAAATTTATCAAAATGTAAAATAATTTCTCTCACTGCTTCGACTGAAACATAGTTCCCATCTTCAGTTCACAACAAGAGGTTTTTTTCATGCAAACTTCTCATTTTGTTGAACCCCTATAAAGAAACACAAAATGGTTGTGACACCAGAATCAATAACCTAGTTGTCAATTGATTCTTCCAATAAGCAAGCTTCAACCACAAAGAGTTTCATACTTTTGCCCTTTTTAGCTAGATAATCCAAATACTCTTTGCAATTTTATTTGAAGTGCTCTTTCATGTTGCAAAAGAAACATTTGATTTTTTAGGATCCTTTGACTTCTTAGTCCTCTTCCTATCCATGCGAGGTGGAATCAAAAACTTAGTTTGTTTCTTCTTTCTATTAGCTTTTTCCTTCCCCTTAGAAGATGAGGGACCAATTTCTAAGCTTGCCTCTGGTTTCTCCTGAACCAGTTTACCACCATTCAGCATCAACTCATAGGATTTAATTCCTTCATGAACTGATTCAAGGAAAGCGTCTTATTCCCTAAATTGTAAGCAGCCCTAAAGCCAACAAACTCCTTGGTCAAGGATTTAACACAATTTCAATTTGAGTGTTCACGTCTCATTCAACCATTGTCATTCACTTCTATAAGAATCCCACAAGCTTAAACATATGTTCTTTGACCAGAGTGTCGGGTTTCTGCTAAGAGTTCATCAAATTTGTAATAGTGGATTGTCAAGCCAATAATTCTTAACCACCGAGCAAATCCTCCAAAATTGTCATGATCTTTTTAGCAGTACGAAAATTCTCATATTACTTTTGTAGCACACTACTTATTCACGCTAATAAATAATATTAAGCAATCAACTCAAAATCTCTCCAGAGATTTCTCGCTTTGCACTCAACCTTAGGTGGCAAGGTTCGTTAAAGACAAATTTGTAACACCCTAGCCTATCTCTATTGTTGCATTAAGGTTACAGAGTATTACAACACATAACTACTCTCATTACATCATAAAAACTAATCAAATAATAATTTAAGTTCTATTAACCAGTCATCATTCATAATGTCGAAACCATTTTTAATTTTGAAAAGCGGGATCGACTGTAAAAAGAAATATAGAGTCCCCACCAATCCTTTTTGTTTAGGTGTGATCGGATCACCTATAAAACATTTTATTAAAATATTAATTTTGGCCTACGAAATTCAAGAAAACGAGTTCGGGAGTCAGTTACTTCTGAGGAAGAATTGGTACCTTATTGATTAATTAATGTCCTAATGTCTAAAATTTGAAAAGATTTTAAAATACAATCCCTTTAAAAAATGTTTGGATAAGTCAAAGTGGATATTGAGATTCTCTTGTTCCGAAGGAATAAAATATCATATCCAGTAGGTTAGGATACAACATTTCAAACCCTCGATACTAAGATCATCTCATGATTTCAAAAACTCATGCATTGAAATTTTAAAAAGGATATTCGCTTATTTGGTCAAACGATAAATCGAAACCCAATACGTTAGGGCAGGATTTCTCGAATTTCTAAACACAAAATATTTCCTTGTTTTGAGAAGTTTTCAAATAAGAGATTATAAAACCGGCTCAAAATGCATTTATTGAAGTAAAAATGAAATGGCTAATTTTGGACAAATCACTAGAATTTGAATGACGATGCAATAATAAGAAGCATTGGCATAGTATTGAGTATGAAATAATATGTGAGTTCAACATTATACAAATGAATGGCATTGATAACAATACGAACATACAATTTGAAATACACAATAGCGATAATCTCACAATCCTATTTTAAAAAACTATTAATAATAATCAAAGACTAATGTAATCTTAAAAATATAACTAACAAAAAACAATTAAAAATACATAAAGCGTAACAAGCCTTTAAACGTGGATGAATAAAATTAAAATAGTAATGTGATAAAAGAAAATTTTGAAATCAACACGATATAAAAACAATTTAAAAAATGAAATGTATAAAGATTTAAAATAAGCCATACATGAGAGAATTTGAAATAGGTTATATAAAGAAATAAAAATAAACATAATAATACATAAATGATTTTTAAAATAGATATTATGTAAGAAGAAATTTGAAATAAATAATATACAAAATAATTTAAAACAAAACATGTCGATTTGAAACTGATAATATACATGAAATGAAAAACTTAATATAAGTAATGTATATATAAAAAATACTAATATATGAAAGTGTTTAAAATAAATGAAATATATAATTTAAAATAGGGCCCTTAAAAAAAACAGATTATATACATAGATAGTTTTAAAAGAAGAAAAAATATATATATGTATATATACATAAATAGATTTAAAAGAAAATATATATGGATATATACATAAATAGATTTAAAAGAAAATATTTACATAAGATAATATAAAACCAATAATATATACTTAGAATAAAAATAAGTTAATGTAAACGTATATGTAAGTATAATAGTATTAAAATAAATATCATATAAATCTTTAAAGCTTAGAAATATATAAAAGAGGATTTTAAAATAAAAAAATTGTAAAATAAAAAAATGAAGGAAAAAAATGAAAGTATAAAATAACAAACTAGAACAATGCAAAATCAGTAAAATAATTCAAGATAATATCTTAAAACAATATCAAAAAGATGAATAATAAATAAATTTAAAAAAAATAAAAGAATTGCAAAAGGAAAAAGAAAATAAACTGAAATAAAAATAAAATCAAAAGGACAATTTACAAACAAATAAAGCTATTTAAACAATACTGATGACCAAAATACGACGCTCGCAAACCAATGGGGATTAAAAACGCAATTGTCCCAAACACCAAAACGCAGCGCTTTAGCTTGGACCAAATTGAATTGACACACAAATTTCAGGAAAAAGACGAAAGAAACAGAATAGGGTTTAATTAAAAGGTGGCGCAAATGGAAGGGACTAGCCGTGCAAATTACCTATTTAAGGCGAAGATGCGACCTATAGGTCGGGTCAACACGTGGATTCCCCCTCCCTTAATGGTGCCGTTTTGAACTTTTATTGAAACCTTTATTATTATTATTATTATTTTAAACGTTGCAAATCCCTTTTCTAAACAAAACCCCAAAGTTCTTAACCCTTTCTGCTAAGGTTTCATCCAAGAAACATGCCGCTGCCGGACCACCACCATATCTGGTGGCCGACTGTGTGCAAACAATGGCCTGAATCTGCCAATGGAGGAGAACTCCGACTATGACCATGAAGGTTTGGTAAGCGTGCTCTCTCTCCTTCTTTTCTTTATTTTCATATATTTACAAAAGTGAAAGAAGATAAAAATAATAATAATAAAAACTAGACGAAAACGACTTTAAATCCTGCTTTGTTTTAGAAAATAAGAGGGAGGATCTCTGAAAACGAAAGGGGTTTCAACACACTTTTATCTTTGCTATCACCAAGCAAGACCACACTCAAAATTAAACGAAAGCAAGATAAACCGAAAAAAGAATAAACGCAACCTTCTGCCAAGTTGATTTGATTTCTTTGTATTCCAATATGCATGCGTAAAAAAATCCTTTTGTTTACAATCGGCCTTATATAACCGCAAAATAATTAGAAATTACAAATGTCTGATTTTCCCCCCTATTTTACTGCTATTTTTCTTGTTGTTATTTACTGTATTATTGTTATTTGATTTCTTCTCACAAGTTTGGTATCAAACGAAGAGGGCTGTGGGCGTGGCGAAGCCGTTCGTGAGAGCTGTAGCACGGGGAAACCTAGTGTTTCCAGAAACTTCAACTTGCCCGGGCCATTTGGGCAAGTTTTGATATTAGGCCATTGGGCCTTGTATTTCTTTTGGGCTAGGTCTTAAGTTGGGGTTTTAGGTGTAATAGGATTTTGGGTTAGGTTTATTTAATTTAATTTGGGCCAAAGTTTTGTAATCTGGACTGATATTTTGTTTTATTTTTGTTTTGGGCTATTTTACTGTTGTAAATGGACTTTTATTTATTGTTTTATTGTTTTAATTTATTTTGTTTATTTTTGGATAATTTTATGGGCCCGAGCGAAATGGGCCTTTTACACATAGCATTCATACAAAAACAAGCTTTAAATTGAGTGTGCGGAACTTGAAAATTAATTTGGAAATAATTAGGGATTAATCTGAGACCAAACAGAAAATGTAGAAAAAACAGAAAACAAGAGTCACACGACTGTGTGACAAATCCCAAGCCGTGTGGCTCAAGGACATGGTCGTGTAACCAAAGCATGTAGAATTTGAAAATAGGGTCACACGACCGTGTGGCCAAACCATGTGCAATTCGAAATTGTGTCACATGGCTGTGTCGCCAGACCATGTAACAACCTGTGATTGTGTGGGAAAAGCCTTCACCAAAACTTAAGAATCACACAACCGTGTGAGGTACATGGTCGTGTGGTAGCCTGTGTCCCTAGTATTTCCTTCAAAATCAAACCAATTCACATTCAAATGCTTAGACTCCAAGTAATGCAACAATCAACAACTAAACCTATCCAAAATGTGTCTAAAAGTGTCAAAACATATCAATTCACACTCAACCTAAGTGTCTAACCGATATACCCTCATTGGCACCACAATTCAAATATATATACAACAACCATTCAATCACATGTATCACAAGTAAAATTCTTTCAAACATCCTTCAAATGAAAGATAACATATTCCAATATTCAATCAAACCATCAAATGTTCATTTAAATTATCATAAGATCATATCTTGTCATAACCAAACCTGCCATTTTCAAGCACAAGCATTTCAAAGTTGCCTATTAACCTAACCTACCAAAACAACCATTTAAAAACACCTATACAACCATTCATGCATTCATCAACTCAAACCACAAACATCCAAACTTACCAAATAAAACTTATATACTCACATTTTCCATGATCTTCAAAATATGCATCATATGATCATAATGCTTTAGACTTATATAACCAAAACCTTATTTACATGCCACCTATAACCAACCAAAATGAACAAATAGCTACCGAATGGATTGCGGGATAGTGTGATCTTCAACACGTTCCAATCGACAATGCAAATCTGACGATCTATAATGAAGAAAACCAACTAAAGTAAGCTTACAATAAGCTTCATAAGTTCGTAAAATGAAACAACGCATACTTATTAACTTATTTTAAAACATACAAATATGAAACTAACAATTCTTGCCATATATACATCATCATTTCAACCTTTCGAAATACTTAAACTTGGATGATTCATATCATCAAAATAAAACAAGTCAAATAATCATATACTATAATGTAAATCATCATAACATCTCATTCCATTTTCCTTTCAATAATTAACTATTTTGCCCGGAGAACGATAGTAAATTAACTTCGGATACATGTGAGGGAAATGCTTATACGAGCTAACATAAGGACATTAACCAATACATGATGCTGCTCACACAAGCTTTAGAGAATCCACAACACATGCAGGATCTCAAGCCATCAGTACGCTATTCATCACTGGTACATAGTACCTGCTAAATACACTGGCACGAAACTTGTTTAATACATCGGCATGAAGCCTACTAAATTCACCAACTCAAAAGCCTGTTGTGCCCAAAATGGCATGCCATTTTTATCCTAGCTATTCACTAAGTACACACGGGCTTATCTTGTTTTTCCAATACATTTCAAACTTGACTTTATACTTCCATTTCACTTATCAACCAATTGATCATAACCATATTCGATTTCATTTAATTAAACAAGTAATAAGTACAATAATTATAAATATAATAATTGAAATACGAACTTACCAACACACGATAACTAACGACATATGACAACGATTACTCGACGACTTTCCTTTTCCTCTGTTTATCAACAAATTGGTTCATTTCTTGATCTAAATATAATAGTTTAATTCAATTAACCAAATTAAACATCTTACAACACTTAAATTTATAATATTAACGCTTTAATGACATTTTACAAATTTACCCTAAACTTTCACCTTTTATTCAATTTAGTCCCTAAAACCAAAATTCTCAAAATTATCATAAATTAACCCAAAAACCCTTATTTAGAATTCCATATTGTCTCTATAAAGTCCAATTTTATCATTTTATTATAAAAATTTCATGTTATGTTATAGTTTTAACAACTTAGTCCCTGAACTTTAAAACTAACTAAAATCACTTTACAAAATAGTCCTATTTAATTATCAAGCTTAATAATATATCATAAAAGTTCATGAGCAAAACAAATTCATCCATGGTAAAACTCTAAAAATTTAACAATTTTACGAATTGGTTCCCAGGTTAGCTAGATTAAACTACAACGACGTAAAAAACGTAAAAATTACTAAAAATGATATAAAAAAAATGACCCACATGCATCAATTTTAGCTTGGCTGAAACTTAAGCTTTAACCATGGAGTTTCCCCTTCAATTTTCATGGATGAAAGACTAAGAAAGATGACAACTTGATTTTGTTTCTTTTGTTTTATTAATTAATTTACCATTTTTACATTTAATTAATAACTCAAATTTCATAATTATCACCACCTTAACCGCCCACTATATATTAATTAGGTCTCATTTCCTTTTAAATCCCTTAATTTATGTTTTTATAGCCATTAAACACAAATAAACTAATAGCGATTAAATTTTACAAGTTTTACGATTTAATCCTTATTACTTAATTAACTATTTAAACGTTAAAATTATCAAACTAAAATTTAATAAGACCTTGTAATAACCTTATAAATAATAAATAAATAATAGAAATATTGACTCATTGATCGAAATCGTGGTCCCAAAACCATTGTTTTCGTCACCACTAAAAATGGGCTGTTATAGAATTTATGTTTCTCACAAATAATAACTATTAGCAAGTTTCGTTTCCATTCTTGAAAGTTATTCACATTCAAGTTATTCTTAGTAAGAATGCTAATAAGAGGAGTAGGAGACATTTGAATTGAAAAACAGTAAAGATTCACTAATTATTATCTTTGTATGAAGCAAATATTTTCATTTCAGCAACATATCAAGAATGTAGTATGATGCATGCATCTTGTATTAAAACCTTGAAAAACATTTTTCCATTACTGCAATAATTCTCACACCTATCAATCAAATCAATTTGTGAATCTTAATTCTCAAAACTCCACACAAACCAACAACCATTTAATGTTTGGCCATCATCTATAGCCTAAATATAATTTTTTTGAGAAATTAGTTAATAAGAGACAATCTTGAGTGTGTAGCCATTGACTCAACACTAATCATGAACATGCTTTCATTTGTGAGTCATATTGGGACAATCTCATTGAAAGTCATGCATGACTAGTTGTCCTTAAAAGGAAATCTCATCTAGTGAACCCAAATGATAAAGTTTACCTTGGGGTGCGCCCTGGGTAGGAACCAACTCGAAGCTTTATCATGCTATCACTTAAGGACCATAAATAAAGGTTGTAGGTATTGTTCAAAGACCTTCTCCCACTCAATATTTTAAAAACATGTAAGGTTTTTATCCCATATTTCAAGAATGATCATACAATAGTCCTAGAGGCATTCTTACCTAATTTATATGACATGTTTCCATATTCGCATGGCACGCTATGGAAATTTTATAATAATATTCACATTTATTTATTCACAAGAACCAATCAATCATATAAACAAAAAATTTTGATTCTCCACAGTTTTTCTTTTAAGGGAAAAATCGAAGAATTAAATGTGAACCATGTACCAGGTAGGGTCCCAAGAAAGGGAGGTGAGTCATATTTGACCACTTAAAAACCAAGCTTTTCCTTTCCAGAGTCAATCTTAGGCATACACCTTCTCATTACAACACTTCTCACAACAATCAAATAACTTAAAGAAGTGAATGGAATAATACATCACATATCTTTACTCATTGTCATACTTTTTTTAATCGATCAACTGTGGATCATCTTACATAATTATATAAATTATAATGTAACATAATATAAATATCATAAACAATTATAAAATAGATATATAAGGAGATGGGTAATTAAAATAAAATTGTCAACCAAAGTTTTCATGGTTCTATTTCTAGAAAATAAATTAAAAACAAAAATTACATAGTTTTTCTCCACAGCTTGGGTTTTTAGCCGCCATCACTCCATATTCTCATCATCATGGATTCCTTTTGAAAAATTACATTTAAGTTCTATGTTCATTTCTAGCTCACAAGAACTCTATGAATTTAAAAAAATTATGAATTTAAAAAAATCAATCATATGTGGAGATGATAGCCCACAGTCTATTTTCTAAGAACCACAACCATAGCAAAATTAATAATTATATAACAAATATATAATATCACATCCATTCTCATATATAACTCAAAACATGCATAAGATCTAAAGAATGTCACTTTCTATGTAATTGAATCATTCAAGAATAAGAGAAATGTATTTTGATTATCTGTTTATATTTATAGATAGAGCACAACCTGGCTTTGATACCAATTGTTGGAAAATCGGGTTTGGAAAACGTAGCAGAAAATTAAGTTTAAGGAAAAAATAGAGTTTTAAATTTTTTCCAAAACTAGAACTTGGTTGTGATATCTAAAGTAATAAACACTTAATCAAAATTATATATTTTCGATTCAACTAGGATAAATGCTTCAACCAAGTAGTCTTCTCCGTTATCCTCAAGCTCATGTCTGCCGAGTGTGGGCTCACTTTAAATCAAAAAAATTTCCACAATTAGTGGGGTAATTTCATAATTTCTCTAAACTTTTATGTCAAGTTGTAAATAAGAAAATATTTCTAAAAAATTTTTGAAATAATTTTCAGAGAATTTTCTCTCTTGCAACAATGGAATTCATAGTTCAATTAAAGAGTTAACAATATCTTCTCATTGGCATTATATGGATTGATAAATATAGAATGTGGCCAAGGGTTGCTTGTTCTCGAACAAGCAATTTATCACAGTTATTTGCTGGCATAATAGAGAAGCTGGGAAAGGGATTTCTTAGCTTAAATGGAATAAAGTTTGTCAACCAAAGAACAAAAAGGGTATGGGATTCTGAGACATTCATTTATTTAATTTGATTGTTTTAGCTAAACAAGGGTAGTACCGTATCCATAACAACAACTTGCTTTGCCAAAAGGTCATTAAGGCTAAATATATCCCAAATGGCTCTTTTAAGGAAGCAACTATTGGGAAAAATCTATTTTTTTATTTAGAGAAATGTTTGGAGTAGTAAAAAGGTGTCATTGAGAGGAATTGTAATAGCCAGTTTTTAGTGGTTTCAAAACCCTGTTTACCTATGATTAAGTAAGTTTTAATATTTAATATCTATTAGTCTATTATAGTGTTATATGAAATCTTGGTTTGTTAATTTGGTTGTTTGGATTATCTATTTTAGTGTAGGGATGAAATCGTAAATATGGTAAAAGTTTACCATTATGGATTTCTTTCATTAGTGGTAATATGATAATCGATTAAGGGCTAAATCAATAATTTAACCACTTTTATATAATGGCTAGACAAGTGTTGGCTTTGTTTATAATGATGTTAATCTTGATTAATAATTAGATTGGACATGTATATATATCGTATCATAGTAGATGGAAAGAGGCAATTCATTTTCTTTCCTTCATCCTTTCCACAACCGTTTTTTTTCTTTATTGAGCTAGGAAAGTCGGTTAAGTTTGTGCTCTTGCACGATAAGCTAAATCAAATCTGTAGTGCATGAATTTTATATTTTTGAGATTGTTGTGTTTAAATCTAACTAATTGTGGTGTTCGTTTCTAAAACTGTTAAGGATTTCATGGGATCACCATTATTGGATGCTTGAAATTATAGTGCTAAATGATTAGATTAGAAGTGAAGCTATGAAAAAGGATCACTTGATAAAATGAAAATTTATTAGTTCTGAATATTAGATCTTATATAGACATTTCGAAGGCAGTTTGAGATTCCATAAACTATGTTATAAAAAAGGCTCAATTGTATAACGTGCTAGGCTTAAAGGAATTTTGAGTGATATAACTGAATTGACTTATATGTTTTACAAGAAAATGAATGATGTCGGTTGATAAAAATTGAATTAAAATTATGTTATAGATCAAGACTTGAATCCGTCAAAAGAAGATTGTGGGAAAAGAAAAGTTGTTGAGTAAACTTTATTGTGATGTGTTACCATTCCACAAAATAAGTTCATACAATATTAACATTATCTAACTTTCTTTCCTTTTTATTCTTAAATTGTATAATTGAAATTTTGGTAAGTAAATTTGGTTGCTAAATATATATAAAGGAGAAATACTAAATTATGTCTAAAGGAATGTGAATGAAATTACAAAATGATAGCATCCCGTTGAACTTAGTAAAAGACTCGTATACATGGTTACATGTTATTTCCTGATGATTTTGAGATCCAGCATTTGTTGTAAACTCAAAGATACATGTGGCACAGATTTAGTCTAGGCTGGTAATCTGATATTCTTTTAAAGGTTTAGCCTAGATCGGTAACCTTACATGTATATATAGCCCTAGCCAGGCTTTCGTTGTGTCAATAAAGGTTTAGCTCAGACGGGTAACCTTACACCCTATTTTTGATTAGTTCAAATGAGCCTTTGATGCGAAGCAAACCTGTGTTTTGAGTTCTTTTACGATGTTCATCGGGTAATACAAAACATGTGAAATATAAAATTGGCAAGTTAAAAAATGAGGAGAAAGGAAAGGTATGAGAATGGATTTGACACAAAGATAATTATATCATATTACATACTTGATATACTGTATGTGAAAGTATATGCACTTACCTTGTTGGCAAATTGTGTTGGCTGATAGGTAAACTGTGTTTGCGTATTAAATTATCATATAGTTATTATGTGAGATAAGTAGACTATCGAAATTGTATGAACTTACAAAGTATTTTAAATACTTACATCATATAGTTATTATGTGAGGTAAGTAGACTATCGAAATTGTATGAACTTACAAAGTATTTTAAATACTTACATCATATAGTTATTATGTGAGGTAAGTAGACTATCGAAATTGTATGAACTTACTAAGTATTTTAAAAACTTACATCTAGATTGCTTTTACCTTGTAGATTTTGAACATTTGGAACACATTGATTGGATCTGCAAAAAGTTCACACTATCCGTCAGAAGTTGTGGTAGAGTCTTGATTTATTGGAGTTGATCTAAGTGGCATGTATATAGTTATTTGGTTATTTGTAAACAAACTTATTAAACCTTGAAAGTGATTATTTTGAGTGTAGTGATGTATGATATTAAATATGAAGCTTTTTTCTGTTATGTTCCGCATTTTAAGTTCCGCTGGACCTATCGTAGTGTGGAGTGTCTGTGGAACAGTTTGCCATTTTTGAGTATCCATAGGAGATGTTCCAAATTAAATGTTTGCCTTACTTTTTGCAATAGTTGTATCCGCAGAATAATTCTCAATTAGCCATTTGAATATCAATGTGTAGTTTATCGATCTGTTAGAGTGATCTGCTACCTATTAGCCTGCAACATGATCCACCATGTATGTTGAAGTACGTTAAAGTTATGTGAGTTTTGTTCGGTAACGTCTTGTAACTTAGGTTTGGCGACCGGACCAGGCAAGGGGTGTTACATGAACTAAATGAAGAATTGGGAACGGAAAATCCACACACATCAAAAAAGATGTATATGTCCCCATGCAACAAAACTCATTGGTCCTATCTTCATGCCACAACATTTCTCAAGAGGTTAAAATGTGTGCCATCATTGATGTGAACTTAATGCAATGGAGGGAGGATATTGATATCTACTTCGAGAGGAGAATAACTTGGGGCCACACAAATTTATTTGGAAATCAATTTGGAGAACCAATGTTGGCAACAAGATTAAAGTTTTATCGTGCAAAATTTACAACAACATATTACCCTCCGATTGTGCTTTGAAGTCTCGTTTACTAGGTATAAACATTTCTTGCTTGAGATGTGGCTATGAGGTTGAGGACACATTGCACACACTGAAAGAATGTCCTATTGCTGAAAGGGTAATGATGAAAAGTGATATCTCGAATAGGTATAATAGAGAGTTTTTAAGTGGAGTTTAGTGAATCAAATTAGCAATGAGGGAACTTTAAAAAAAAAAAAAAGAGAAGAGTTTGATATGTTTTTATTCCTTTTATGGTCATTGCGTATTTCTAAAAATGCTTTATTTTCATAAATGCTAAAGATTTTGAGGCCAATGTTATTAAGAATGCTAAAAATATGCATTGCAAGTTCATTGCTGCAAATCTTAAAGGATCAGCAAGGGCATCTGCCACCATGCAATGGGAAAGGAACAAATGTTAGCTTAATTAAGGTCAATTCTGATGTTAGTTTCCTTAGCCATTGTTGCAAAAGAGGAGCATGAATTGTAACGACACTGGATTTGAGGGTCTTAAATTTTATTTTAGAAGGTGATGTGCTTACTGTCATAAAATGCCTTGTAAGTAATGAAAAAGACTTTACTAAAATTGGTCCTATTCTCTTAACTGCCAAAGCTCTTCTACAAAAATGTTTTGTTGTACAAATCAACCACACTCACAGAGAGAGGAACAAAGCAACCTATGATCTTGTTAAATTTAGTCTCAATGTTCATATTTGTTTATTTTGGATTGAAGATTATCCTTAGGGGTGTTCAAACTTTGATTAAAACTGAATTAATCGACCGAACCGATCTAATTCAGTAAATCAGTCAGTTAGCTAATCTAATTCAGTCAGAGGTCGGTTAAAAGTTTTTTAGAATTTCGATTAACAGTTAATTTGGTTCAAAATTGGTTAATTAATCAAACTTAATAAATAATATTATATATTAAATGCATTAAGCTATTACTAGTTCGGTTAATCTGGTCAAATGAACATTATTACTTTATTTTTTTTATATATTTTATACTTGTTTTAACAAAAAATATGTATATAATTTGGTTAATTCGGTTAATCGACGTAATTAACAGAAATATTTCGGTTCGATTAACGATTAAAGTATTAAAAGGTTCGATTAATTTGGTTAATACTAGTTCGGTTCGATTAACCAATCAAAGTGGTAGACTCCTTATTTGAGTCGATCTAAGTGGCATGTATATAGTCATTTGGTTATTTGTAAACAAACTTATTAAACCTTAAAGGTGATTATTTTGAGTTTCGTGATGTATGATATTAAATATGAAGCTTTGTTCTATTATGTTTCGTGGGACCTATTGCAATATAGAGTGTCCGCGAAATAGTTCTCCATTTTTAAGTATCTATAGGAGATGTTCCAAATTAGATGTCCGCCTTACTTTTTGCAATAGTTGTATCCACGGAATAATCCTCAATTAGCCATCTGAATATCAATGTATAGTTGATCAATCCTTTGGAGCAATCTGCCACCTATTAGCCTATAGCATGATCCACCATGTATGTTAAAGTATGTGAAAGTTATGTAAGTTTCGTTTGGTAACCTCCTATAGCTTAGGTTTGGCGACTGGACCGGGTAAGGGTGTTACAGGAACTAAATGAAGAATTGGGAATGGAAAATCCACACACATCAAAAAAGATGTTTGGGTCCCGATGCAACAGAACTCATTGGTCTTATCTCTATGCCATAGAATTTCCCGATAGGCTAAAGTGTGTACCTTTATTGATGTGAGCCGAATGCAATGGAAAGAGGATCTCATCAAGGATGAATTTTCAAACAAAGAACTGGAATCCATTCTTAAGATCCCATTGATGATGCTAGTTGGAATGAGAACTTAGGGCCACATAAATTTATTTGGAAATCAATTTGGAGAGCCAATGTTGGCAACAATATTAAAGTTTTCTCGTGCAGAATTTGCAATAACATATTACCTTCCGATTATGCTTTGAAGTCTTGTTTACAAGGTATAAACATTTCTTGCTTGAGATGTGGCTATGAGGTCAAGGACACATTGCACGCACTAAGAGAATGTCCTATTGCTAAGAGGGTAATGATGAAAAATGATATCCCGAATATGATGCATAATGGAGAGTTCTCCAGTGGAGTTGAGTGGATCGAATTAGCAGCGAGGGAACTTAAAAAAGAAGAGTTCGATATATTTTTATTCATTTTGTGGTCATTATGGATATCTAAAAATGCTTTATTTTCATAAATGCTAAAGATTTTGAGGCCAAAATTATTGAGAATGCTAAAAACCTGCATTGCAAGTTTATTACTGCAAATCTTAAAGGAAAAGCAAGGGCGTCCGCCACCATGCAATTGGAAAGGAGCAAATGTTGGCTTAATTAAGGTCAATTTTAATGCTAGTTTCCTTATAGGAGATGGAATTAACAAAAAAAAAAACATTTAAAGTTCGGTTAATTTGGTTAATCAACTGAATTAACCGAAATATTTTGGTTCGATTAATTTTTATTTGAAAAAAAATTTAGTTTGGTTAATGGTTAAATGATTAAAATGTTCAGTTAATACTAGTTTGATTTGATTAACCGTTTGAACACTCCTAATTATCCCTATTGTATTCACCAAGCTATTATGACTGGTGCTGTTAATATTTAATTGAAATCAATTTTATCCTTAAAAAAAATTTAAGGTTGAATAAAATAGGTAAAAAAAAATTGCAATTTAAGTTTATTTGATAGCTAAAATAAGAAAGATAATATTTTTTATTTTTTATTTTTTTAACATTAACTCATTATAGATTTTTATAATATATGGTTTTTTTTATAGAATACCTAGAACTATTCATACTCCTTTTTGAATTCTTAAATGGTTCTTACACTGATAACAATATCAATATCAATCGAGCTAAAACTCAATCGACTTATTTTTTTTAATTTTTTAATTTTTTATACTTTAGACAAATTGTTAAGCCAAGATATAAATCAAATACCTAGATTTCTAAGATTATATTTTTTACTCAGTCAAATAGAAACTTTAAAATAAAAATACAGAAAAATCCAGCTAAAGTTAAAAAAGAGAGATAAGAAAGAAGTTATATGGAAACCAAATCCAAGGAACAAAATCTTCCACTCCATGTTTTACTAATTAGCAAAGAAAATTTTGTGTACCATAAATAACTACTTGATTCCCTCTTTCCTATCTCTTGTTTTAATTGTGGGCTTTCTTTTATTTTATTTTATATATATATTATCTTTTATATACATATATATGTGTGTGTGTTTTCATGCTGATCTATTTTCGTTGTTCTCTCCTTGTTGAAATCGAAAGGCTCTCTTTATCGTTCCTTCAATGGCAGTTGAAGCTCGGCATCTGAATATTTTCTCTTCTCAGTTCATCACCAATAGTCACAGGTGCTTGAAAACATCTATATCCCTTTCCTTTCTTTCTTTTTCAAAAATGGGTTTAATTTATTCTCAAGTTTCTTTCCTTGTTTAACATGATCTCTTTCTTTTTTTGGTTGTTGTAGCAGAGATTTTATTAAATCAAATCAAGGGATTGGGGATATATACAATACCCAGATGGATTCTTGTGTTCCTTTAATTGATTCAAATTCAATGCATGAAGGTTCACAACTTTTACCATTATATCAACCCCTCCTCTGTCATCCAAATATTTCAGCCAACAAAGCTGATAGTGGTCTTACAACTTACAACATGAGTATCCCAGTTTCAGCTCCAAGAAAAAGGTCTAGAGATTCATTCACCAATGGCTTTGATTCGTATTCACTCCCTCAAAACAACAACCTTTCTGGTGCTTCCTCGGACGTTGATGATGACGTCTTCTCCCAGATCCAACAACAACATGATATTGACCGTTTTATTTCTGATCATGTAAGTTCCTTTATTATTATTATTTTTAAAAACCAACTTTTGTTAGTACAGTTGTTTCCTTATGGTCAATTAAAATTGGTATGTTTTACATATTAATTACAGACAGAAAAAATGAGGTTGGAAGTTGAAGAGAGACGAAAGAGGCAGTCAAGAATGTTGATTACAGCGATCCAAGAAAGGGTGATGAAGAAACTCAAGGAAAAAGATGAAGAAATCCAGAGAATAGGGAAACTCAACTGGGTTCTTCAAGAACGGGTTAAAAGCCTATACGTAGAGAATCAACTGTGGAGAGACATGGCACAAACAAACGAAGCGACGGCCAATTCCCTACGCAACAATCTAGAACAAGTCCTGGCACATGCGGGAGACAGCAGGGGAGGAGGTGCCGCTTTGGCAGATGATGCAGAGTCCAGCTGTGGCAGCAGCGACCAAGGGTGGCGTGAGGTGGTGCCACCACAAGCACAGGGGAGTTGTGGGGCGCAAGATAATAATAAGGCGGTGGTTGTTGGGAACAATAATAGGAAGTGCAGAAAGTGTGGGGAGAAAGAGTCAAGTGTCCTGTTGCTGCCATGCAGACATCTATGTCTTTGTACAATGTGTGGGTCCACCATGGTAGGCACTTGCCCTGTTTGTCTTTCTCTTACCAACGCCAGTGTTCATGTTAACATGTTATGAACACTTGCTTTTCTTTTTACTTTTTCTTACAGTTGTTTAGTGAAACAAAATCAAGAAAAAGGAAATGCAAATATATTTCTACAAATGGATCAAGAGGTTTACTTTGATGAATTTTGTATAACAAAAATGGTCAAAGTTAGAGGTTTATTGTTCATTTACTGGGTCAAATTATGTTATCTAAAAAGAAATAAAGAATGGGTAAGTTAGATATGTTATAAATTTAGAGGGGAGGTGGTCATTTATCGATCCATTCCTTTTTACTTTTTTGGTGTATGGAAATTAAAGGGTGGTCGCCACTCACGAAAGCCATTGGCCCTTTGTTCTTTGCCCCCACGGAAAAGGCAATGAGTGGGGTTAGTCCCCTCCCATCACTTTACTCCAAACATCTTTGAATCATCTAATTTAGTAACTTTTTCTTTTTCTAATCACCTTTAACTACTGAGTTGAAAACTTTTTCAATGTTGGTGAACTTAAATGATACAAGGTTTCAAATTCCCATTCTTCTACCTCAATATTGTAATAATAATAATAATAAAACCTTAGTTAATGAAGATCCAAAGCCCCCTTAGGAGAGAAAAATGATAAAAAAAAATTAACCATGATTTTGGTTTATACTTCACTTCTCAAATTGAAATGAAATGGAATGATTGATTTCTCCCCGTTCTTTTTCTTTTTCACCTATTGGGGTTTTGTCCAGATTTTCTTTTATATAATAAGGAGTTAAAAAGGCAGAGACATATCTAAAGCAAATATTTTCATTCACTTGTCAATGGTCTATTTTTATGATATAATTCCTCACAAGATTTCACAAAATAAACCTTTTTTTTAGGATGCTCTTCTTCCTTTGCCTTTGTGTAAAAGAATTTTGAAAGACAAGCAATGTAATTATGGGACTCCCCAACAGCCAAGGAATTAGAGCTAGCTATCATTTTCTAGGCAATCAAGTCTTAGTTGCCTTCCCTTTTATGATTACATTATTGGTACTAGGGAGGAAGAAAAAAAAATCTAGTCAGCTCAGCTATTCCTTTGAATGAGTGGTATTTAATACTATCCACTACCTTACTTAAAGGTTGCCTTAGCTTTCCTTGCTACTTCTAGTTGTAAGAAATAAAACTCTATCCAACTATCTAAGAGAGGGGGGCTGTCCCATATCTATTCCAGGTTTGGTTCCTTGGCTATATTGTTTTGATTGAGAAATAATTATAATTGTATTTTTATATTATTGTTGTTACTATTTTGATTAACAAATTATATTTATATAGGATTTAACTATTACTATCTGAGTCAAGATTAAAATTTTAAAATCTGAAAATTAGAGGGATTAATTTGGACTAAATGCACAACTTACATATAGTACAAGGAGTAACAGTAGAACTTGACCAAACTTTAAAAATAGATTAGTTTTAGTTGTAGGTTTACATATGCCAAAAGTCCTTATCCCTTTGCTTTTATTATTAAAATAATCTCAGTTCAATTTTGTATTTCTCAACCTTTTCAAACCACCAAACTAAGCAGCTTTCTACATCAATATGATATAAATCGCACTTAATCAAGCAACTCTCTGCACACATATGATGTAAACTTCCTTTATCGTACTAATTAAAATCTTGAATAACTTTAGAGTCATAACAAAATTATACAGGTAAATTGTATTTACTATATTTAACTAACTATCAATTAAGTCTATAAATATAATAATTTTTTATACTGATATAAATATGCATATGCACACATAGAATCTTAGAAGAAGGATCAAGGGAGGATAAAAATACTAAACTTTTAAAGTATGAAGCCCTTATTTGTTTTTAAGTGAGAGGAGGTAATTAGTAATAATTAAAGCATTAAAGTAAGAGAACGTGGCAATTGGGCTGGCGGAGCTGACACATCAGTTTAGGAAAGAGAGACAATGATAATTTCTTGACGTAGGCCCACCCTCCATGTGTAACCTTAAAATAATTATTACATCTTTTACTAACTTATGTCTTTCTGCCACCATAAATCTAATTAATATTTTTTTCCAACTTTATATAATTTATAATAAATTAAGATATTTATGGGATTTTTAATTCCTTCGATTTCGGATAAAACCTTTAAATGCTTGATAAAGGAGCAAGGTCTTTCCTTTATTTTTTCTTAATTTTTTCGATTTTAACTCATATTTTTTTATCAAAGTAGATAAAAATATATTAATTTTAATTTGGATTTAATTTTTTTTCAGGATAAAATCTTGAAATTCAAGATAAGAGTACTGATGTGGCATAAAACTATTGAAAATGGATACAGATGACGTGGCGTCACTGTTTCATACAATCATTTCTCCTAATTCTGAGGGTGGGAGAGATGATGATAAAAATCAAAATTATAGATATCCTATCTTTTCAACATGGTAATAAATATTTCTTTCATATTGTATAAAAATAGTAAAAAATAAACATAAATATATTTTTTTGAAAACATATATAGTAAAAACATAAGCTATAATGGTTCAATGGTGCAAATTCTTCAAGGACTTAATTAAATTTTTAATATTTTTGCTGAAAGCTTTGTTTACCCTTAAGTGTATAGTTTTCTTTATCATTTGTGTAATAATTTTCTAAATTTTATATTATTTATATATCTCATTATTTTAAGTTATGTCATCATACCTAATACCATGGTTTATTTCATGAAAAATGGTAAAACTAAAGTCTAAAGTAATAAAAGTAAAGGGATAAAATCGTAACTATAAAACAAAGATACTGAAAATCAAGGGAAAACTGAAAATTAGCCACTAAACCCCAAAGGGGGGGGGGGATTTGTGAATTCAAAAACAAAGTCGTTTCACGTGGATCCCTCCATGATTCAGACACTTGAACTCGCACAAATGTGCCTAAATTAGCAGGTTCTCGGTTTCCCATTCTGCTTTTTCTTGATGTAAATTTTGTCGGCTTTGCACCCTCCAAGATTAGGCATCACAACTCTATGTGAAACCCAACACGGGAAAAGAAAAACTATTATTATTGTCATAATCTGCAACAAGGGAAAGTTTGAATGCATGATGCTTATGTTGGGTCATGCTCACGCCCCCACTATCCTTCTTCACCTTTCCTCGCCTTGTTTCTAGGGGTTTTCTATTCACCTCTCTTCCACACTTCCCTAACCCTTCTTTCTTTATATATATATATATATCAACCATTCTATTTACGCGCGAAGCTAAAATAAATTTTTAAGGGTCAGTTGAAAATTTAATATTTTATAGTTTAGGCGTGAAGTTAAAATAAATTTTTGAGGGGTCGGATAAAAATTTAATATTTTATAGTTTATATCTTTATAATTTATAAAGGATTAAATTAAATTTTTATAATTTTAGGGGGGTCAAAGTGTAATTTTATTTTTACTAATTTAAATTTTTTAAAAAAATTTAAGAGCCAAAAGAGTAAATTTATATTTTAAGGGGGGTCGGGGCCCATGCAAGCCCCTTGGCTTCGCCCCTGATTCTATTGCATGTAAATATAAAAATATCATCCACCTTTCTCTTTTCTCTACACGTATAATATGAAATATCAATTACTGGAAAATCCAAGAAATAAATAATTAAATATTAATATGTCATTCACTTAACAACTCACTTATATATCATATGAGAAATGATTGTATGTAAATGATGATTTATGCGTCATCGTATCCTTTCCAATAGTTTTATGCCACATCAAGCATTTTATCCCGAATTTCAAGATTTTATCACGAAAAAAATTAAATCCAAATTAAAATATCAAATTCGGGATAAAATCTTGAAATTTAGGATAAGAATACTGATGTGGCATAAAACTATTGGAAAGGGATACAGATGACGTGGCGTCACTGTTTCATACAATCCTTTCTCCAGAATTAGATAGCTTAGAATTAATGTATGTTTTTTTACTTGTAGATTGATATTGATCCATTGTACTGGTCATTGAATCGTTACTTGAGGTTCATTAATCTAACTTTTAAAAGAAAAACTTAATAGCTCAATAATTTAAATAAAAACTTTCGAATAATTTAATTATTTAAATAAAAATTTTCAAATAATTTAACAATCATTTTATATTTTTTTTTAAATTGAATCACCAAGACGTAAATTTACTAATAATTTAAGACGTAATTTAACCATAAAATACGTTCAAATGAATGTCATAAAATCACACATGTTAATGTGATGTGCGCCTTTTCATTCTCCCAAAAAAAAAACTTTCTTTTTTATCCTTCAATCATAACACAAGATTAGAAAAAGTTGATAGACTCAAAGCCCCATACACCATGCATCATGTCTCTTTGATGACAAGAAAAGATGCAGTCAACAGAAAAGGAATTTTGGCATTTTGTTTTGCTTGCTTTGCTTCATAGCTTAATTAGTAAATTTATCCTTATAAGCAATTAATAAAATTGAACAATCAAGCATATAAATAGGTAAAAGAAGTAGATTTCATTCATTGTTTTCGTGAAAGGGCCCATTGATTCAATCAATGTGAATGGAAGGTTTGGAGTGTAGGAGATGCTTAGGGAACTTTGTCATAAAGGAGAATAAGACTCATTCATTAGACAACATGGCCATATCAAGAAGAAAGTAACATAACAGGCTATCAAGACAAACCTACTAGTCCATCCCACATGATTTGCCAACCCTTTGATATCATACAGGTACTGAAAATGACACATTGGCCCCCACTCTTTGGTATTGGTATTTTGTCAGTGTTAAAGGACCCATTAGCTGACACAAAATACAGGATCTCTTAATCTTTCCAAGACAATGAAAAATGTAAATAGGGATGGGTCCCGGTTGTGTAAAGAGAGAAAGGTGTGCCATAAAGAACTCCACTTTGTACATTTATCCTTATTCCATGCAGTTGGGTGGGGTATTGAAGGGGATGGAGTGCACAAAACTGAACATGAAATATGGATCCAATTAAGAGGTGTGGGACCCTAGTTTTGAATCTTAACCTTTCTTTTACTTTTTTTTTTTTTACTTGGTTTTTTTTTTTTTCAAATGTGAAATATAACGGGGGCATGCTGCTGGTCCATCACCTTAAAATTGATGTTTGCTTTTCTCTGTTCCCCTTGCAACACAATTTCCCTTTATGACATGGTGTCCCACTCCAAAAGACCAAGTTGCAAGAGATAAAGAAAAAGGGAAAGAAGGAGCACTACCAATCTAGAATTATGACCTTTCCACATATCACAATGCACGTGCCTTGATTTGGGAATTTTTAAAGCATGGGTTTACTTTTAAGGCATGTAGATTTTGGTAATTGTGATTTGTATAGATTGGGGGTGGTAGTGGAGTGGAAGTAAAGCTAAGGGATCATTATTTGATGGTTGAATCCACCAAAACCCAATAAGGATGAGGAACCCATAAAAAGTAACCTTTTTTAAATGGTGTTTATAAAAAAGATGGGTGAACACATCATATTATCCCACTAAAACTATAGTAATTCCCTGCCTACATAACCGTTTCGGTCCTATTCAATTCCATTAACGGGGGGTTTTGACTTTTGAGGCAGCTTAGTGCAAATTAACCCAACACCCATCTTGGCTAGAATCATGATGTCTTTCCTTTTTCTAGTTTTTAATACCTTAAGTCCTAGTGAGCAACATAAATGGTTTTTTCATTTAGGGATTATGATTCCCTTCATCTTCTCCAACTCAGAATACATAACTTATTGAAATTTTGAAACTTGGGATACAGGTGAAGTATCAAGACTACAAGGCTGAAATTTAACCTTTCTCTTCCATTTTATAAACGCATTTTTGGGACATGTTGAAATGAACGAGTGAATTGGAACAAATAAAAGGTAAAGTATTATGGAATCGGGCGGATTATATTTCGATTCCTCTACTGAAAAAAAGAAGAAGCAAATTAATCTTTATACATTGGAAACATGTAAATTATCGCCTCTGTTAAATTTTATGTGTTATTTGCTAATTTGGTCCTTGAACTATAGTTAAAAGAGTACGCTCTTTCAAGCAACTTGCCAAAAAAAAAAAATCTAAAAAGTTGAGATAAAACACACACACAAAAAAGTAGGGTTAACTAAACCAATTATCCCTACACTTTGTTTGAAATTACATTTTGATCACTCAACTTTCAAAAGTTACATAATAGTCATTAACATTATCAAATTGTTACATTTTTGTCACTTTTCTATTAACTACTATTAAGAGAATGACGTGACATGATAATTTAAATGGTTAATTATTAATTTAACCCTAAACTATAGCTAAAATTTGACTTTGATACTTTTAAAAATTTTGTAACCATAATTCTAAAAAAAATAAAAGATCTTATAAATGATAGTATAAATATTTTTAAAAAGTACTAAAATTATATTTTTTTAAAAATTAAATAGTTTTTTTATCTTTTTTTTTTCTTAAGAAATGAAAGTCAGATTTCCATTAAAACAAAATTGAACCCAAATTTGTTAAAACCAAAACTTACATTCAAATTCAAATAATCATGTTTTTATTTTTATTTTATTTTTGAAAATTTTAGCTCTCTTTCAGTGATGGGAAACATTCCCATTTTCAATAAAATTCTCGATTTTATTAGAATTGTCTAATGCAATGAGACATTAACCTTACCTATTGAAGATGTTCTCCAATGCAATTCTAAAAACACCTATTTCAATAAAATCATGATTTTATTATTGTTGAAATATAATCAAACCAAAGAAACAACACATTTACAATAAATAAAATCTTTTGATTTTGTATCTCTCTTTAGCGATGAAGAAGAAGATGAAGAAAAAGAGCTCTTTTTGCTACTTCTCCACCTCCAGAGACGTGTTGATGGCTTTGGGGTTTTATTTTAAATTAAAATTCCATTTTTTATCTTTTATTTCTTCCTATAAGTTTAAAACATTATTTTCTAAAATTTCAGAACTCATGGAGTACTTGTTCAGAACCCAAAATTTTATATTAAAAATTCAAAACCCAGTTAAATCGAGTAACTTAAAGATTAATGCTTTTTAGGGTATTAAACAATAAGATCTTCAAATGAAAGAGTTAGTAATAACTAAGGGAATGTGAAAATGAGTAATCAAAATTTTATAATGATAATTACACACCATTAGGAGATACAAAAGCATAAGAGATGCGAAAATAAGTATCCACTAAAGTAGAAGAAAGTAAACATTAAATAAATTTTTTATGTATCTTTTAGTTGGAAACATGGGCAACGAAGGTGAAACTGAACATTAACAAAAGCATGAACAATTTGAAAGTGAGTAATCAAAATTTTTAGTTAAATTTTTTTTTTTTTTTGCTTCAATCAAGTTCTTATTTATTTATTTTTGGCTTTAATCAAGCATGAGAATTTTTTTTTTGATATTCCTAGGTTTCGTAAAATAGGGGAAAAAGTCTTGTAAAAATATGATGATTTTTGGGTTCAATACAAATTCTTAAAATTTTTTTACATATGTATTTTGAATTTTTAGAAATTTTTACATTTATATTTAAAATATTTAAAATTATTGTTACTATAATTCAAAAATTGAATTAATAATTAATAACCTACATATAAAATTTAAGGAAGAAACTAATTTACTGAATCGGGAAAAAGAAGTTGACCATGGAATCTTTCTTGTTTATTGTGTTTGACGTAGATTTGCGGGATCAAAGCAAAGCTTCTTTAGGAAATTATATTTAAGAAATTGTATTATTAGGATTAGGATACAATGGGTATCCAACCTTATTTTAACTTAATGAAATCCACCCGACTCAAATTTGATTGGCTTGTTAGTACGGATGAGAATATTGAACTCTTACTACTCCCAACCAGGTTTCTACTTAATATTTTTGGGATCCTAGATAAAATAATAAAATAGAGTTTTAAATTCTTTAAAAGTTAATAAAAACAATTTGGGTCCTTAAAAGCTAAAGCTAAATAAATATTTTTTGCGCCTCTTAAATGTTGGTAAAATTTTTTTATTTTTAAAAGAATTATTTTTGAGTTCTTAAAACTTAGAAAATAATATTTTAAACTCTTTTTATCTTTAGGCTATGAGCGATTGTACCTCCAAACAACCCCAAGACCGAGCCTGCTGGAAATCCCCTTTAAACCCAAAATCAAAAAAAATTGAAGTAGCAAATAAACATTAGAATCAATTTTATTAAAATTTCTGAATGCTTCAACATAAATAAAAATAATTTAATCATTAGGACTACATAGAATTAATAATTGAAGAAGGCCTGAATATAGTATAGGAATGTGTGCCCCTCCAAAGGTCAGAGGTACTAAAAGTCACAACTCAAGCATTTAGTTTGGAAGAAATGATTAAATTGAAATTGTATCCGTTGCAACTGAATGATCACTTTATTTTGTTTAAACAACCGATTTAGTTAATATTCGAACCGAATTACTATTAATCATGTAAGGCCTAAATTTTGCTCGGGCCATATGGAAATCAAAACTAAAAAACTAAATTAAAACAGTCCAGTAATAAGTCCATTTACAAATAATAAACCCAAAAATAAAACCAACCCAACAGGCCCAACATCCAAATAAACCAAAAACCAAAAACCCAAATCACTAAAAATTAAAACCAAACCTAGGCCCAAATGTAACCCAAACCCTAATAGCCCAAATAAAAAAACAAGGAAAAACCCTAGGCTACTTGAGAGTTTCAGCCACCGCATGCCCCATGACCTCCGCGCCCGCTCCACGTTCGCACCCACGAACCGCGTCGTTCTCCACCATGCGCCCATGTTGTTCTCCACGTAGCTGCAAAAATGGAGGAAGGATCAATAGAAAACCGTTGTCTCTTCGGGCTATAAAAAGCCATGAGTATTCATTTGTTTTTTTTTGGACGGGATCCATATGAAATACATACAAAAAAAAAAAAAAAAAAGAAAAGCATCTAGTGCAAAGGAAATTTAAAAGGTGATTTTTGATCATTTCTGTTTGTTGAGTTTCTATTTATGTTGGGGTGCAAAGAGTAATAAAAAGAAGAAGAAGTGAGAGCACTTACCAAACCTCCGTGGGCATAGTTGGGGCTCTCCTCCGTTGGCGAAATCGGCCATCATCGGTGCACTGTCGGCCACCGTACGGTGGTGGTTCGATGGCTGCATGTTTTTAGGATGAAACCTTAGCAGAAAGGGTTAAAAAAAAAGGGCTTTGGGTTTTCTAAAAGTTTTTTTTTTATGTTTTAGAAAAAAGAAATAAAATAAAAGGTTTACTTAAATTTTAAAACAGCACCTTTTGGGGAAAGGCAGTCCGCGTGTTTGACCCACTCCATAGGTTAGATCCGCGCATTTTCCCCTTAAATGGGTAATTTGCGCGGCCAGTCATTCCCATTTGCACCACCTTCAATTTAATCTATTATATTTCTTTCAATTTCTCCCTAAAGTTTGCACGATGTTTCAATTTAGTCCGCGCTTGTGCTGTACGTTTTGTGAATTGGAACATTTGCATTTTAAATCCTTGTTCTTTTGTGCGTATCTTATTTTGGTCCTTAACCTGTCTTGATTTATTTATTTATTACTTTTCTGTTTTATTATTATTTATTTTAAATTTCCCAATATATTATTTATTTCAATTAATTTAACTTTCTTTCATGTATATTATTTACGTTAAGCTTATATATTATTGACTTTAGATATTTGTATATATTAAAGTCTTGAATTTTATTTTTGAATTGTTACAAATTTTTTTTATATATATTATTTGACTTATTAATTATTATCTTTTATGTATGTTACATAGTTTTTTAAAATTGTAATTCAAAATTTGATTTTTTTTATTGTTTTATTATTTATTTATGGTTCTTTATTCATTTTAAATATTTACCCTATATTATCATGTATGTGTATATTCTTTTGTAAAATTTATCACATAATTCATTTTTTAAATTGCTTCACTATTTACTCAAGTTTTTTTTTGATGTTTTATTTTATTTATATATATACATATATATTATCCATTGTAACTTCACCATTTTTTTTAAAAATTGTTTTTTTATATGTCATTAATTTTATATACATTATTGTATATTTGATTTCCTTTATACAAAGTCTTGTTTTGTTTCTTAGCTTTTATTTTACGTATATATATTTTTGTTTTTTGAACCGTTATTTTATCATTCTTTTTATGTAATCCTCGACATTGTTTTAGTACTATGAGAGATATTAATTATGTTATTATTACATTTTCCTTAATCATTTATATTTGCATTGGAAGTTGGCATGTTGTGCAATGTGAATTATCATTTAGCATTTGTATTTTTATTTCATTCGTGTAATGGTTTTATTAATGAATCATAGTCTTAAATAAATGCATTTCATTTAATTATTGCATTTTATTCAAGAATTTTTTTAACAAGGCAATGTTTCGTGTTTGGAAATTTGGAAAATTGTGCCCTAACGTGCTGGGTTTCGGTTTACCGTTGGACCAAATAACCGAATACCCTTTTAAACTTCGTTGCATGTTTTGGAAATCATGAGGTGATCTCAGTTTTTGGAAACATAAAATATCGTATCCTAACGTGCTGGATGTGGTATTTTATTCCTTTGGAACTGGTGAATCTTAAAATCCAACTTGAGTTGTTCGCGCATTTTTAAAGGGATCATGTTTTAACATTTTTCTTCAAATTTTTAACGTTAGGACATTAATTAGTCAATTGGTACCAATTTTGGGCGTTACGAGGGTGCTAACCCTTCCTCGTGCGTAACCGACTCCCGAACCCTTTTTCTTGAATTTTGTAGACCCAAAATTATTGTTTTAATAAATCAAAATGTTTTATTAAAATGATCAATCTCAAGGTGATCCGATCACACCTCGAAAAAGGATCGGTGGCGACTCCAAACTTTTATTTTAAAAAGTCGATTCCCGTTTTCCAAACAAATGGTTTCGACAGCTTGGCGACTCTGCTAGGGAGACTCCAAACTTTCGTTTTACAAAGTCGATTTCCGTTTTTCAAAAAAAATAGTTTCGACAAATCAAATTATTTGAAATATAAAAATTTTTAACCGTAAACCGAATTGAAATATTTCATTCAGTCGGTTAACCGAATAAACCGAAATTTATACATTTTTTGATTAAAATAAATAAAAAACATATAAAAAATACATTGCTAATGTTCATTTTTTTAATAGTTCAAATTTTTTAAATGAAAGTGAAAAAAAAAAAAAAAGAGGTATTAGAAACATTACATAAATCTTAAAAGTTAACAACCAAACAAAAAGTTAACAATTATATATAATATATATTATTTATTTTGGTTAATTGTTTAATTCGGTTAATTATCTGATTTTGAACCAGATTAATCGAGAACCGAAATCTCAAAAAATCATTAACCGACTTCCGACCGAACTAAATTCGATCACTGATCGATTAACTAAATTAGATAAATTTGGTCAGTTAATTCGGTTTTAACCGAACTATGAACACCCCTATTTTATTCTAACTACACAATTTTTTTAACTAGGAACTCTATTATACCTACACAATTTTTTAACTAACAGTTCCAAAAAAAAAATTGAACAATTTTTTTTTTTTTTTAAAGTGGGAACTTGATTCTCACTTTTACTTGAAAGTGAAACTAAGTCTTATATAAGTAAATATGGGGATTATTGAATTTCTCACAAATCCAAAATAACTAGAGAGATTTCCCTCCAAAGTAAAAGTTGCACACTTTATTTTCTTTGAAAACACTATGTAAAATGTTTTCCAAAAAATTATCATCCTTTGTAATTTTCTTGGCATAATGATTTATTTAACCTTTCAATTTTATTAAAAAATTATTTTAGTCTTTCATTTAATTTTTCATTTCTTTTAACCTTTAAAGTTGTTTTGTTTGTCAAATCAACTCAAAATAGAAAAGAGTTAAATCTATTAACTTTACTTATATGGATGCCATTTCAACCATTCATTAAATTTTTAAATTTCAAAAAAAATTAAAGGTATATATAAAAAATATTTTTAAAATTTTAAGATATTAATTAATTGCTTATGTGGGATATATGTGGACTACCATGTGGATGCCATATCGGCAAAGTAAACGGATGTTAACTTTTTCATTAATTTTTGAGTGATTCAATAAACAAGCCAAGTTTAAGTACTAAAAGAGAAAGAAAAGTTAAATGAAGGATTAATATATATATATATATATATATAAACAAGGTAAGATTGTGGTTGGCCCAACAGATATATGGACAGGAGAAAATATGTTTTGATTGTTGAATCTTGAGATGAGGATATAAGATCAACTTCATCATCTCATTATTAGGAGATGGACTCAAATCTATGTTATAACAAAACCAATTTCAACTTTCATTAATTTATGCTGATTCAACTTGCCATATACACATGGGACTAACTGATAAAAGCACATAAATTAACACTACATATTTTTCAGTGTGTTTCCAAAGTAAAGAAATAATTCCGGCCTAAATATCCAAAATTTTGCATAAATTTGTTAGGTAAAATAATAAAAAAAAACAAAAAATAGATGAGGAAGCATCTTTAGATATGTTGAAATATTTGAATTTTATGATTTTGATATTTTAAATTAACACACAAGTATTTTAGAGAATGTAATTCTTTCTCTTTTCGGGAAGATGAAATCCTAAAAAAGTTATGTATATGTAATTAGGAGATCATATCCTTAATATATAACTTTTGCACATTAGCCTCAATTTGTAATTAGTCCATCATCAATTAGAAATTAGTTATATGAGTATCTATATATATTCGGCCCTTTATTTAATAACCGAAACCCATTAAGCCTTAACCATATTAGATCACTTTTAATTTCGGTGAACTTTTTATGATAGTAAATGATAACATCTAATTACTCTTATATATACGTGATGTCCATATAAGCTAACAACCTCTCACTTAGACACCAAAAGCTAATTATATTATAACACATATCATAATACAATCTTATGAACGAAAGAATTTACTATTATAACCAAAAGGTATTATGAATAATCTTGTACATTAATTGTATTAATATAGAATCAGGACAACTTTTGTTACATACATCGTAACTAAATCCATCACTAATGATCTATATCAACACAACAAAATGACATAGATCAAGTATGAATGTGTAGTATGGAAATTGTATGCAATGTGATTTAATCATGTCTATTTCCAATTGGTCCTCTTTTAAACCTTGGTGAAATAAAATCTTACCAAAACCAGAGTGTGAATAAACCAAATAAACTTTATTTCTGCAGAAAATAACCTTAAAATATCCATAAACTAGAATAATTGAAAATGCTGATAGAATAGAAAATATTTAAACCTAAATATCCTCAAATGTCATTACACCCACATGATCAGTCTGCTCATAAAAACCTTGGGTAGTTCCTTTAGTAAGCGAATCAACAATGATGGAGTTTGTTCTAATATGTTGTATAAACACTTGACCACTTTAAACTATTTATTTAATAATTAGGAATTTAAAGTCTATGTGCTTTAACTTTGATGTACTCCTATTGTTATGAGAATAAATGACTACCATCTATTGTCCCAACTCATAGTCTAGTGACAAAATTTTGTATGCATATTCCAACAAAATTAGAGTTTGTATACCTGACGATCTTTAACTTAGTAAACCATTGATATGTGAGTATGTAATATTTTGATTTTTGAAGATAATGTATGACTCATTTGGATGCTTTCCTATGATTCAACCTAAATTGCTCAAATGTTTTTTTAACATCCCAACAATGTGCACAATATTTGGATGTGCACAAGCCTAAGCATACATTAGACTCCTTGCTGATGAAGCATAGGGAATATTTTGCATTTCCTTAATCTCAAAATCATTCTTAGGCTATTGATTGAGATTAAACTTATTAATGGCAAGCAATATGTTGTAGGCATATAAAACTAGAAAAATATGCTTACTCCTATTACATAGCAACCTTTACCCAGATTGAAGGCCTGTTTGGATAAAGAGTACCACATAGGTCACTTCGATGACCCAATTGATAGACCAATCATACATTCAATTCACATTTAAACTAGAGTTAAAAACAAGTATTTCATCAATTTGAGCAATACTAAGTCATTACAAACAAAACACTAAGCTCTTATGGGCCTTAAAACATTGATTGAAGGTCTGAATTTAAAAATTGAGAGCCAAGTCCCTATACCTAAGGCTAGTGTATCGATACATGATCCTATGTCTTGAAACTCATAAGCTATTTCTCGAGACTTAGGTGCCATATCTCAAAATTTTCCCCACCATGTTTTGAGTATACTTCGATATGTCAAATACGTTGGTATAAGTTTGGTTATAAGTTAGCATGTTTTGGATGCAATTTGAGGCATGTTTACATGATTTTAAACCTTATTTTATGCAATTTTAATCATAAGTCTCAAGACAAGATGAATATGTCTCGATATAGGATGGACATTCTTGGAAAATGTATTGAGACTTAAGAAACATGTCTCAAGACATGACACTGATACTATAGCAATTTAGCCATTGAATTATATAGTCCCAAGACATAAGGTCCATGTCCTGAGACATTGGATCCTTGGAGCTAAATTTTGGCTACTGACTTGTATTGTTTAAGACCAAGTACTATGTCTTGATACTTAAGAGCAGAGAATCAAATTTTAAGTCCTAAAACACATCTAAATCATACCAAAACTCAATCATATCATAACAACTCATACAATAATAAAAGAAGACACTTAAAGACTTCTAAAATAGCTCAATCATCAAAAGAATACCATATAATCTAGTCCATAACCCATCACGCTAGAATAAATAAAAAATTATACGCAATGTCATAGTTCATTCTAGTGTCTCAATGACAAACCTTTCAATAATAATTAAAAAACTAACCTAGTATCATTCATACCTTCAAGACCTTTAAGGAATAAGAAACTAAAATATATAGAACATAATTGAACTAACTTAGAACACCTAAGTACATTCCAATTATGAAACGAAATGGTACACATACTAGATTCTCATACTTTTTCTTCCTTGTAATGGTGACGTGACCCCAAAATATAAGTTGATCTTCTTTTGATCTACTTTAGTAGACAATAAAACAATGATTTGTTAAGCAAAATAATTTTGAGATTGAGATATATAAATACAAATAGAGTAATTCCAAATTGCAAATGAGAATGTCATAAGTTAATCGGAGACAGAAACATAATCATATAATAATTTAGTTTCGTTACTCATGTAAAACACTTTAAGAAAGATCAAGATTTTTAGACATGTTTTATCTTAGTAGTTTAATCATTTCATTTCTTGTCACATCCCAAAATTCAGCCTAGTAGTTTCGGGTTAATGAATCGATTGTTCGATTTGGGCTCGTGATTAGTTTTCGAAATTATGGCCTAAAATTAGGTTTGAGAATTCAGAATTAAGTAATCAGGAAATATTTTCCTTAAAAATTTCAAAATAAAAGTTAATTTAAAAAGAAATGAGGAAAAAACTTTTAGTTAGAAAGGAAGACTAATTTGAAAATGGGGCAAAGTTGGGAGTTGCCCACAAGTGAATTGACCAAAAATTAAAAGAGTTAGGATTTCACAAATTTTTTTAAACATAACCGTTGTTCCTCCCTATTCCCTACTTAGTATTTCAAAATTTTACAAACACCAAAACTCTCTAGTTACTCTCAAATCGAACTCTTCAATTTGATTTTCCTTTCTCCCAAACTCCAAAATCTCTCTCAATTTTTAAGAAAACCATCAAGAACATCACCAATTTTTTTATTATTTTTCTATTGGGTTTTCACGAAATTCAATTCTCAGTCTATTTTTCTTCACCAAACAAAGGGAAGATTATGTGTCTTGGCTATGTTTTCATGTATCCTATTCTTACAAATCAAGGTTTGATTCTTTGGAATGAGTTTTTACGAGTTTAATGGATTATATCAAAAATTGAAGTCAATAATGGTGAAATCGGGAATTCCAAACTAACTTTAGTTTCTAAGTGATTTTGAAACTTATTTTTATTAGATTAAAAGTGTCGAAACCATTATTTGAAAGACGGGAATCGACTTTGTTTGCAAACAAAAATTAAAATGGGGAGTCGCCACCGATCTTTATTTAGTGTGATCGGATCACCTTTGTTTTTATAAAATAATTTTAGTTTACTAAAACGACATTTTGGTCTACGAAATTGAAGAGAATAAGTTCGGGAGTCGGCTACGTACGAGGAAGGATTAGCACTCTCGACACGCCCAAAAATTGGTACCAAACTGATTAGTAAGTGTCTTAATGTTGAAGATTGAAAAACGGAAATGGATTTAAAATACGATCCCTTTTTATTAATGCCGATTTAAAAAAAAATGCTTGAATTAGCTCAAAACGATCGTTAAAGATTTTCTCGTCTCGAGATATTGGAGTATCACATCCCGTGAGTTAGGACACGATATCATGAATTCCCGAGAGCAAGTTGGTCTTTAATTTTAATTGAAATTTCATGTATTTTAAGAACTCAAAAGGATATTTAGCTATTTAGAATCAACGAGAAAACTGAAACCCCGTAAGTTAGGGCATAATTTCTCGATGTTCCAAAACCCGAAGCATTGCCTTATTTTGAAACTTTGTTTTTGATGAATAGCGAATTCGATGTTTAAACGACATATTATTTGTTTGGATTAAAACGAAACGCTTCACACGCGATATGATTTAAACTAGTTAAAATGAAAGGGAATATAGAGCATGGAACGGTGATATATGAATTAGATGCTATGTTATTGGAGGTCAATAAAGATACTAACAAATAATTTCTAAGGCATGCAAAGGCGACATACAATGAATATTATTTAAATACCAATATCAACAATTAAAGAAAAGTGAAATAAATAATGTGAACAATGACAAGACAATTTTAAATAAAACATTCACCAAATAGTTTAGTAATATATGACATATAAAAGTTTAAACTAAATAATATGTATATAGAAAAAGATAAAAAAATGAAATAAAATAAAACACATAATATATAAAAAAATATAAAGAAAATTTTAAAAAAAATAATAATGTAAAATAAATTTAAAGCAAATAACATATAAAATAATTTAAACAAAGTAATATATATAAAACTTTAAAATAGATAATATACACAAAGATTTAAAAAAAAAATCATATATGGGTAAAAATTAAAATGAATAATATGTAAAAATAATTTTGACAATATATAATATATAAGAAATGTAACGCCCTGATTCTTGGGCTTGGAAGTATTGGGCATTGAGTCTGGGTTTGGGTATAAGACGGCCCGAATAATTTGGATGTTATTATTTTTATTATTATTATTTCGTATGGTTAGTGTAGCAATTAAATAAATTACGAAGGGTTATGGTATGGGAAAAAGGTCTTGGGCTTGGCCCATAGCTTTAACAAAATTCTCAAATTTTGCCTCTTAAGAGAATCTGGGCAGTAGGCCTTATTAATAATTTGGGCTGAGTTTTAGCATAGAGGAGCACCTGGCCTAATGGCTAAGCATGCTAGGAAGGCTGGGAGGTGCTTGTGTTCAAGGCACGGCGCACGCAATTTGGGAGTTTTTTTTAGTATGCAGATCGCGGTTGGAATAAGGGTTAAGAGGAGTTGCGAGTATAATTTAACACAAGGAGTGCCTGTGGCGCAGTGGCAGCAGCGTGCTAGGTATGCGGATAGGGTGCAGGTTCGAGTCCTTGTGCGGGCGAACTCCGTTTTATTTTTAAAGTGGGCCAGAACTGAAGCAGGGAAGGTTTATTTCCCTTCTCCCCTCTCCTTATTCATATTTTTCTTTTCTTTTTCTTTCATCTTTTCTTTTCTCTTCTCCATAGTCTAACCCATACTCTTTTCTTTCTGTCTCTTCCTTTATTTTCTTTTCTTTCATCTTTTCTTTTCTCAAAAGCTGAATCTTGCTATAGTCGAACCTCTATTATTTTCCCTTTTTCTTTCAAAAGGTGAAAACCTTCATATCTATGGTGTAGGAAGCCGAATCTTTGGCTACTTGAACCTGTCTCTTCTGACTACGGTAGATCGGGATTAGTATCATAGATAAGAACACTCTCTTGAGCAGAACAATGATTGGTAAGTATTCGAATCACTTTCGTTAGTTATTCATGATTTAAGGAAAAAGTCAAAACCCCTTAAGGGTGGCTAACGTTGGGACTAAGGGCATTTTTGCCTCTTTCCTTTGGTTTTGTATGTGCTAGCGTGGACAAGGTGGCGTACAGCGGAGGGCTTGAAGGCTAACTCGGTTGGACATTTAGATCTAATCCATATTTCGGCAGAAAGGCAACACGTGCGTGGATCTCGCCAGCGTATCGTTACAGATCAGGTGTGTAAACGACACCCACTAGTAGACTAGATCGGCAAAAGTCGAAATGCCGAAATACCGAAAAGCCGACATTTCAAGAACTTGCGAGCGTGCGAGCGCTCGTGGGATTGTTTGTATTGATAATTTGGTAACTTCAACGGTAAGATTGCAAAGTGCGCAATTTCGTACACCTCGATGAATTTGGGCTTAATGGGCCATGGGCCCAAACTGGTAAAAACGTACGGTAAGTGTTTCTGTTAATACGTTAATAACTGTAATAAGCATGAAACCCTAAAAAGACTGATAAAATTTCTAAAATACCTCTGTAAGGTAGGATTACTGTAATACCCCTAAAGGGGTAAGTTACGATTACGCCCTCGAGGGTAAATAACTGTTCTTATGCTATAATCTGACTGCCTTTCTGAAGTATGCCTTGTTAATTATATATATATTTTGCATACATGTCATACAGCATGGGGTTGGGTTTTGTTATGGAGGAAGAACTCGTTCTGGTGGCTGTGCCACATATTCTGATATAAGCAGCTTTGCTACGGATTATAGTTAGTGCCACAACCGGTGCTAACACTATAAGTGTAGGGATGACGTGGGTGATTTATTTCCCACAGGAAGTGTAGGGATGGACGGAGGCAAGTGCAGGGTTGGATGGGGTTATCATGCATTAATCATATGAGACTGTTTTGTTATGGGCCAACTGTATTGAAATGGGCCCAACTATGTTGATATGAGCTAGGCCCAGTAAGCTCTGATACTGTAAGGGGCTATGGCCCAGATTAATATTGATATGGGCTAAGTCCCAGTTAACACTGATTTCTGAATAGGGCTTAGGCCCAGTAAAGCTTGAACTGATTTGGGCTCTGGTTGGGATACTTTACACACTGAGTTTTCCAAACTCACCTCCTTTTTCCCATCTTTGCAGGTAAGCCTTAGATCGGTGGACTTCGAGCTAGAGGGATTCAAAGTGGCCATGTGGACTGTTTAAAATAAGTATTTACGCCTTCACTTTTATTTTAGATTATTTCCTTTATGTTTTCGGGTTTTAATTTGTAATAAGGCCGCTTTAATTATTTTAGTATGTTTTGTTAGCTTAGATATGATATTGTTTTAATTGTTTAAAATTGAATAGCTCTTGGGCGCGTTTTAAAAAGATTACCTGATTTCAAAACATCGCGAAACAAGACAAAGCTTCCGCAACGAAAACATTTTCAAAATTAATAAGTGATTTCAAATGATTTAAAACGAAATGGTTTTCATTGAACAATCACTTAGTTAAAGTGTGGCAATGGTGGTGTGTATGTCTAGGAGTGGATCCGTGGAGAGCTTGGTACTTAAGCAGTCTAATAGACTCACCTCCTCTTTTCTGGCATCCTACCTGGTGCACAGCTTCCATTCACTTTAAATTAAAACGAAAATATACTTTAAACTCTAAGAAAGGTTTTAGATAAAACATGACTTCTCAAGTAGCATTCCCATGTGACACGCTAAATTCGGCCGTAACGTATGGGCCGGGTCTGGGGTGTTACAAGAAATATGTAAAACAATTTAATATAAGTAATATATACGAAATCTTAAAGTAAGTAATGATAAAAGGTTTGCGATAAACAATAAAAGAATTTGAAATCGTTTACATATAAAATAGTATAACAAAATAACATATAAAACTTAAAATATATAAGATGGTTTAACATAAATAATGTAAAAAGCATTTAGAATAAATGAGGTGAAAAGGGAAATTTGAGATAAAACAATGTATAAAAACCGTTCAAGTAAAAAGTATGTGTATATATGTATATAATAATTTAGAGTACAAAGATATATATAAAAAAAATTGCAAAATGAATACTATATATGATGATTTAGAGGAGATAATATATGCGAAATATTTAAAAGTGATGATAGTTTAAAACACATGATATGTTCAAAAATAGTGACAATAATAATAGTAATAATAAAATAAATAATATAACATTAGAAGGTATAAAAGATATACACAAACATATGATAAAAAGATAATAATGAGGGTAGAAATGAAAATAAATCCGATCTATAAGAATAATAATGAATAAATGAATAAACAAACAAGTAGATATTAAAAATTAACTAAATTAGATTAATAGTATAATCATAATAACATTAATAAAATAAACAATCCACCACCAACAATAATGAAAATATAAATAGAATGAGTAATTCATGAAATAAAATGATATAAAAATAATAATAATAAAAGAATAATGAATGAATAAATAATAAAATAATAATAACCAAGGTAAACAAAAATCGAAAAGAAATAAAGGAATTATGAAATGATTTCAATGACATAAATTAGTGATGTACATTGATAAATAAATGGACAATAGGTGTATATAAACTGATAAATAGGTGAGCGAATAAATAAATTAGGACTAAGTTGAAATTTAATTAAATTTAAGATGTAAATTATAAAAATAAAAAAAAATAGGCCACTAAGGACCAAGGCGAAACGCTCACAAAGAACGAGGGGTTGATTGGGAAAATATTCCCAGCCCTCTATGCGCAGCGTTTCATCCATCTGGGCCAAGGACCAAATCAAAAATAAAATAAAATAAAAGGGCGAAAATTTAAAAAAAAAGGAAACAAAGCTATACGGGATTAAACGAAAAGGACAGAAACGGCGAAGGGACTAAAGCGAGAAATTTCCTATTTAAAGGAAACACGCGAACCCACCTAGAGCTGGTCGGGTCGCGCACGGACGTGGTCCAAGCAACGCCGTATCGGCGTTGGTATACCAGGTGCAAAACGGCACCGTTTCTCTTTGTTACTTAAGAAAAATAAAATTTCATTTTGTTTCATTTTCTCTCAAAAATTCAAAACACCTCTCATTTCTCTCCTCATGTTTCTTCTCTGCTAGGGTTAGAGAACCCATCATTGCCACCGTCGTCATGCCACCGTAGATGGCGATCGGAGTCGCGCGAAAAGGGGTTTTTAACCTCGATTTTTAAAGTGCCCGAAGACCATGTTCTCTTAACCCTAAAAGCATGAGAGGAGGGACCCCCGTCTTACCCTTTGGAAATCGGTTCCAACGACGGAGCAAGGGCTCTGACGTCGCGACTTCGAGGTTCAGGTGAGTCCTCTTTTTTTCTCTTTATTTTTTTGTTTCAAAACTGATTTAAAAAAAGAATAAAAAATAAAGGCTAAAAAAAATAAAGAAACAGAAGTAAAAAGACAAGAGAATGAAGTTCAACCTTTTTGTTTTTTTGATTGCTTAAATCATGTTCGTAAAAAATACATTGGTAATGTTCGGCCTTTTATAGTCGGTTACAAAATATATTATTATTTGTTTTTCTGTTTGCCACTGTTGCCGAGTCATTTCATTGTTGCTGTGTACGCTATTGTGTTTTGTCTCTACTTTCTTTTTTTCGTTTGTTTGCAGGTGCTGGAGAGGTCAACGGAGGGAGAAGGTGACCTTTTTGCTGCTTTGGTGAAACGACGACAGGGGGATGTCAGATCCTTGGGACGAGGTGCTGATTAGGCATTAGCAGCGGCGCATCCAGAAACCTAGGGTTTCTTAGTTTAGCTAGTAGTGGTTAATTTTTGGGCCAATTGGGCTTTGCAACTTTAGGCTTGTTTTTTGGGTTAAGTTTTTTGTAAATAGGTTATTTAGTTTAATAATTTTTTTTAGGTTTTATTTAATTTAGTGGGCCGGGCGAATTTGGGCCTGTACAGATGTCCCTCTTTGCTCATTGTCGTGCAACGAAAATGGAGCAAAGACTATAAAAGGGCCAAATTTGCCAGGACCTGTCGAGTCTTGACTTTTTTTCTTCAAATATCTTAAATATGCTCCCATGCAGCTTTAGAGATAAGATTTGTGACTTATAGCTTCAATCTGTTCCATTGCAACTTCAGGGAAATAAGATATGCTATCTTCAGTCTGCTTCACTGCGACTTCAGGGAGATAGGACTTGCTTTGATATGCTCTTCTCCACTGCAACTTCAGGAAGATAAGATCTGTAACTTATAGCTTCAATCTGTTCCGCTACAACTTCAGAGAAATAAGATTTGTTATCCTGAGTCTGCTCTACTGTAACTTCAGGGAGATAAGACTTGTAACTTCAACCTACTCCACTGCATCTTCAGGGAGATAAGGTTAATGGCTTCGATCTGCTCCACTGCAACTTCATGGAGATAAGACTTGTAACTTTAATCTACTTAACTGCAACTTTAAGAAGATAAGATTTGCTATCTTCAGTCTGCTCCACTGCAACTTCAGAGAGATAAGACTCGTATCCTCAACCTACTCCACTGCAACTTCAGGGAGATAAGATCTACTTTCTTCAGTCTGTTCCACCACAACTTCGGGGAGATAAAAATTGTAACTTCAACCTACTCCACTGCATTTTCAGGGAGATAAGGTTAATGGCTTCGATCTGCTCCACTGCAACTTCAGGGAGATAAGATTCGCTATTTTAACCTGCTCCATCGCAACTTCAGGGAAATGAGGTTTGTAACTTCGACTTGCTCCACTGCAACTTCAGGGAGATAAGATTTAATATCTTCAGTCTGCTCCACTGCAACTTTAAGGAGATAAGACTTGTGATTTGTAGCTTCAATCGATCTTGCTACACTGTCCCCCGAGGGACATGACCTATAGAATCGATTTCTCGAGCCTATGCATATGCCAAATGATCAAAATGAATCAAATGCTTCTGACTAGAGGTGTATGAATGATGTTTGTATGAATGCAAAATGTCATTTTTCAATGCTTAATTTGATATTACTCGATGTTTATCGATGTTTTGTCATTGATGTATTAATCAGTCCTTTTCTTCAGTTGGTATCTCTTGAAGGATTTAGGCTATTCTTTGCTCGATGTTTCCTTGTATTTGGGTAGTTCAAACTAATTAGTCCCCTTTTAGGTCCCTGTATCATTTAAAATCATTTCAGAGTAATATGCAGAACCCCTCTTTGAATGTCATTAGTCCATTAATCATTGTTTCAATGAAAAACACTTTAATGAGATTGTTGCAATGGACAAAATAGAATTTTATTGAGCGCAATGCTTGAAATGAATCAAGTAATAGCAAATTTTTCTAAGATACAAAATGAATCCGATGAAAATAGGTGCCCCAGATATCGTGCATGAGCTTCTCTGCGCAAAACTCCTTGAGGACCCTTTGAACTTGGTACGTGTTCGAAAAACCAAGAGTACTTTGTTGATGCCCCAAGATGTAGCATCCCTTCTCTTTGTTGATTTAGAGAAGACAAAATTACTGTATACCCTATTTTCGATCAAAATTTGAATTGCCCATTCCTGGGTTTTCAACTCAAAACCCCTTTGGTGTCAAAGCGCCCTTTTATGGGTTTTTGCCTTGGCCTCTCCGTTTTTTTTCTAGGTAAGGTACCTCTTGACCGAGTCTGAATTCACGGGGTTAGGCAAACTTTTTCCAGCCATCTTAGTCAAAATCAGAGCCCCTCCAAAGAAAGCTTTCTTCACCACATAAGGTCCCTCCCAATTTGGCATCCATTTTCCTCTGAAGTCTTTTTGTATGGGGAGAATCTTTTTCAAAACAAGGTCTCCTTCACAGAATTCTCTGGGGCGAACCTTCTTGTTATAAGCCCGCATCATTCGTTTTTTGTATATTTGACCATGGCGAATAGCTTTCAGCCTCTTTTCTTCAATTAAGTTCAGCTGATCGTACCGTGTCTGAATCCATTATTCTTCATCTAACTTTAATTCTGACAGCACTCGTAGAGAAGGAATCTCAACCTCAATAGGCAGAACTGCCACCATTCTATAAACCAAAGAGAAAGGTATTGCCCTGGTAGAGGTTCTGATTGACGTTCGGTAGGCATAGAAGGCAAATGGTAATTTCTCGTGCCAATCTTTGTAAGTCTCAGTCATTTTTCCCACAATCTTCTTGATGTTCTTATTTGCTGCTTCTACCGCACCATTCATCTTTGGGCAATATGGTAATGAGTTATGGTGTTTGATCTTGAATTTGTTACAGACCTCCGCTATTGTGCTGTTATTCAAATTCAAGGTATTGTCCGATATGATCTTCTCAGGGATCCCGTATCGACATATGATCTCTTTCTTTAAGAACTTGCTGAGCTGATTTCGTGACATTGGCATAAGAAGTGGCTTCTACCCATTTGGTGAAGTAATCGATGAGCATAAAAATGAACCGATGCCCGTTAGACGCTTTCAGCGAGATTGACCCGATGACGTCTATCCTCCACATTGAGAAAGGCCATGGAGAAGTTATGACATAAAGAGGTGAAGGAGGTACATGAATCTTATCCCCATAGATTTGGCATTTATGGCACTTTTTTGCATAGTTGATGCAATCCCCTTCCATAGTGGACCAATAATATCCGAATCTCATGATTTGTCTGGCCATTGTGAAACCATTAGCGTGTGTTCCACAGACACCCTCATGGACCTCTTGCAAGATTTGCTTAGCCTCGACAGCGTCGACACATCGTAGGAGCACTTGATCTTTTCTTCTTTTATATAGGATCTCTCTATCTAAGACATAATCACTAGCCAGCCTTCTCAACGTCCTTTTATCATTCTTAGTCGCCTGGTCTGGATATTCACGATTCCTCACATATCGCAGTATATCTTGATACCAAGGGTGATCATCTTTTTCTTCTTCTTCGTCAATGTTGTAGCAGTGAGCTGGGGCCTCATAGATACTCATCTGGATAGGCTTCAATCTTCTTACTTGTTTACTTTGATTATAGAAGCTAGAGTTGCCAAGGCGTCAGCCGTCTGGTTTTCATCTCGTGGGAGATAGAAAAAGTGACATCATCAAACTCCTTAATTAGTTCTAGAACCAGCTTTCGGTAATTGATTAATTTAGGGTCTCTCGTCTCCCATTCACCTTTGAGTTGATAGATCACTAATACAGAATCTCTATATAATTCTAGCACCTTGATTTTGCATTCAATAGCCACACGGATATCTATGATGCATGCTTCATACTCCGCCATGTTATTTGTGCAATTAAAATCCAATTTACTAGTAAAGGGATAATGATCTCCATTTGGGGATACTGGAACTGCTCCGATTCCATTACCCATAGCATTTGAGGCTCCGTCAAAATTCAGTCTCCAAGGATGATCTTTTTGAGAGTCTTCTTCCGTGGTTGCAACGTACATTAAGTCTTCATTTGGGAAATCAAAACTCAAAGGCTCATAATCTTCTAGAGCCCTACTAGCTAAAAAGTCTGCTATCGCACTTCCTTTTATAGCGTTCTGGTTCACGTAGACTATGTCAAATTCAGAAAGCAGAATTTGCCAACGAGCCATTCTTCCGTTCAAAGCATTTAACTCCATCATCTACTTCAGAGGGTCTAGTTTTGAGATGAGCCAAGTTGTATGGTACAACATGTACTGTCTCAGTCTTCGGGTTGTCCAGATCAAAGCACAACACAATTTCTCGATTGGCAAATATCTTGTCTCGCATTCAGTGAACTTCTTGCTAAGATAGTATATCGCTTTTTCCTTTCTTCCTGACTCATCATGTTGGCCTAAAACACACCCCATGGAGTTCTCGAACACTATAAAATACAGTATCAGCGATTTATCTGGGCAATGTGGCATTAGCACCAGGGCATTAGACAGGTAACGCTTGACTTTATCGAAAGTTCTTTGGCACTCCTCATCCCATACACCTGGATTGGGTTTCCTAAGGAGGCAGAATATTGGGTCATATTTCTCTGTTAGTTGTGAAATGAACCGGGCGATGTAATTTAGCCTTCCTAGGAAACCTCAAACTTCTTTTTGAGTACGTGGCAGAGGTAATTCTTGTATGGTCTTGACTTTATTTGGGTCAATCTCGATCCCCTTTTCACTGACTATGAATCCTAACAACTTTCTTGACCTGGCTCCGAAGGTACATTTTGCAGGATTGAGCTTTAGTTGAAACTTTCTTAACCTTAGGAATAGTTTTTTTAAGACTTGTATGTGCTCCTTTTCTGTCTTGGATTTCACAATCATATCATTGACATAAGCTTCGATCTCCTTATGCATCATGTCATGGAATAAAGTTACCATGGCTCTCTGATATGTTGCTCCTGTGTTCTTTAGTCCAAATGGCATCACCTTATAACAGAACGTTCCCCACATGGTCATGAATGTGGTCTTTTCCATGTCTTCGAGATGCATCTTTATCTGATTATATCCTAATAATCCATCCATGAAGGAGAAAAGTGAGTAACCTGCCGTGTTATCCACTAATGTATCAATGTGAGGCAATGGAAAATTGTCTTTTGGGCTGGCTTTGTTCAGATCTCGATAGTCCACACATATTCGCACCTTCCCATATTTCTTAGGGACATGGACTATATTAGCCACCCATTCTGAATATTTAACCACTTGTAAGAAGCCGTCATCGAATTGCTTCTTGACCTCTTCTTTTATTTTCAAAAGAACATCGGGCCTCATCCTTCGGAGCTTTTGCTGCACTAGCTTGCATTCTTCCTTTATGGGGAGCCAGTGTACCACTATGTCAGTATTCAACCCGGGCATGTCTTGATACGACCATGCGAAGACATCCTTGAATTCTTGTAGTAATTTAATAAGGTCTCGCCTTGTTTCCACGGTGATACAAACTCCAATATTCATATCTTTTCCTTCTCCTAAGCTCATGATTTCTACTGACTCTTTGTGAGGTAGGATTTGTTTTTCATCTTGTTCAACCATCCTTAACAAATCCGGAGATAGGTTATAGTTTCGGTCATCTTCAAAATCCTGAGAATCCTTCGTAAACATATCTTGCTCAAAAGGACACTTTGAGTTAGTAGCAGTGTTACTCACGTCATTGATATCTGGAGACCTGTTATAGAAATGAAGAAAAGTCCAAAGAACAAAAGAATCTAAGAATATTTATTGGGGGTATGATTATGAATGAAATGGAAAGAATAAAAGAATATTTGCTCATGATGATACTCAAAGATGCATTTTTATTGAAATAACGATATTGTATAAGAGCCTATTTCACAAAAGGATTCCTATTGCCCCTAGGCTTAGAGCAATAGGCTTGTTTTGGACATTACCCTGAATTAATTTTAAAAGTTACAGGGATCTCCTCGGCAGTCCAATTGTTTAAAAAGCTCCCGTGCACGTATGGGTAGATGCCTACATGATCTTCCTCTCTCGTTTCTTCCTCGGATACGGCGTTAATGCTAAAATTTTTCAACATTTTTTCGGGAGGTCCCTTCCTTGTCAATCTTCCTTCAGAGTAAATAGCCCCTCCCGACACGAATATTCTAGATATGTGATGAAAGGTCATTGGCTCCCATTTGATCCATTCTCCGTTTAAACGCGCTCTTCTCCTCTCTTGTCTCTTCTCTATCTCCCTTTTCTTCTGTCTTGCATCTGGCTTGTACCCTAAACCGAAATGGTCTCATTTGTCCGTGAGCATGGGTGCCTCGATCCTTCCTTGTAGATTTCTTCCAAGCCCTTTTTCGGGCACAGCTTCATTCCTGATTGTCAATTGCAAGCCCATCTTGGTAGTTTTGGAGATTTTGGGCACTAGGACCTTGTTCCTTTTGACAATAAAGGTTGCATTCACAAATTCTAATGATCGGAAAGAACATTCTATTACTTCATCATCTGTCCCCACATAAGGTGCATCGCTGGCAACGGACGCAATGATATCCTCTTTCGCGTTTATGGTCACTAATCACCATTCCGTTATAAACTTGAGCTTTTGATGCAGCGATGACGGTACTGCCCCTGCTGAGTGAATCCATTGCCTTCCCAACAAGCAATTGTAAGAGGGTTTGATGTCCATTACTAAGAAATCTACCTCGTACGTACTTGAACCGATCAAAAGGTGTATCTCAATCCTTTCCATCACTTTTCTCTTGGTGCCGTCAAATGTCCTTACTATATTATGGCACGTCTTCATATGGGAACTATCCACTGGCAACCTATTCAGTGTGGATAGGGGTAGGACATTTAGTGCAGACCCGTTTCAATCAACACTGCCGGTAATGTATGTCCTTTACAGCGGGTGGTGATGTGTAGCGCCTTTGTTAACCCCATTCCCCCCGGCGGTATTTCATCGTTATTAAAAAATATAAAGTTATCGGCGCTTATATTATTGACGAGACGATCCAGTTTGTTGACAGAGATATCCGTGACGTAGGTTTCGTTTAGCACCTTCATTAATGCGCTCCGGTGTGTCTCCGAGCTTAAAAGTAAGGCTAGCACTGAAATACGAGCCGGCTGCTTATGTAGCTATTCTACTACGCTATATTCGCTGTGCTTTAAGAACTTTAAAAATTCCTTAGCCTCCTTTTCAGTCACCGGCTCATTGACTGGTAATTCGGGTCTGATTGTCTTCTCTTTCCTTTGCTTGTCTATTTGGGTCTTTTCTTTGACAATTTCAGTTCTTGTACTTGCAGGATCATAACGTCTCCCGCTACGTGTATGGAAACCCATATCTTGGTTCTCCCTTGAAGCGCTAGTCGGGCTCTCCTCCTCTGAGATTATCACGTTACAATCGTAATTCTAGGGAACCCTTTTGCTATCATTGTAGAGGAAGGATACAGGTTTCTGGATTGTGACTCTCGGCATCATTTGTATTCTTGCTTCATTGTTTCTGGGTCGCGAAATGATCACCACAGTATGATTGACTCTTTGGACCCCTTTTGTTGTTCCATCCTCTGAGGCGTAAACCCCTCCTTCTTCTGACCCTTCGATTTTTTCGTAAAATTCCATCTCCTTATTATCCATCAAATTTTACACTATAGACCTGAATTTATTGCACTCTTGGATGTCATGGTCTTTATCAGCATGAAACTCGCAGTATCTTCTTGCTTCTCTAGGCCTTTCCCTTGAATCTTGTGTGATTAAACCTCCTTCCACCATCCTCTTTCAAACCTATTTCAACGGGGTTTTTACCTCTGATATATCTATCTTGGTTATCCTCCTTCCATTTTCGATGATCGCATTTACCCCTTTGTCTGAATGACTAGGTAACGGATTTCCTTCCACATTAGGTCCTGTGGGCTCATCAAACTTCACGACGCCCATGCCTATGAGCCTCTCGACCACCTTTTTGAAGGCAGTGCAGTTCTTAATCGTGTGCCCTGAGATTCCTGCATGGTATTCGCATTGAGTATTTGCGTCATACCACTTAGGGAATGGAGGTTACAGGGGTTTCAAGTAGTAAGGTGACACCACATGGGCATCGAATAAACTCTGATACAATTCCATGTATGTCATTGGGATAGGAGTAAACTGGATTCTTTTCGTGTTAGGCCTCGGGTTTGAATCTTGTCTTGCAGAGCCCTGATGGCTGGTAGTCACTGTCTTTGGTTGGCTCACAGTGACTGGCTTAGAATAACTCTTCTTGTATACACCCGCATTGTTCACTTCATTCTCTTTCCTTCTCGGAGCTGATTTCTTAGCATTTTTCCCTGTCTCAATCTTCTCACATCTTATCGCATTCTCTATCATCTCTCTTGACATTACTATGTCTAAGAAGCTCTTAGTAGCGCTTCCCAACATGTGGTTGATAAATGGAGCTATCAGAGTGTTGACAAAGAGCATAGTCGTTTCTTTCTCCAATAGAGGTGGTTGAACTTGCGTCGCCACCTCTCTCAATCTTTGGGCGTACTGCCTGAAGCTCTAATTTTATTTCTTTTCCATGTTTTGTAACGTGATTCGATCGGGTGCTATGTCTGTCACGTGGCCGTTTTGCTTCATGAAAGCTTGTGCCAAGTCTTTCCATGAATGGATTTGCGCGCTACTTAGTTGGTTATACCATTTGGCCGCGGACCCGACCAAACTGTCTTGGAAGCAATGGATTAATAACTGATTGTTATGAACATACCTTGCCATTCTTCGACAAAACATGGTGATGTGAGCCACTGGACAGCTTGGTCCATTGTATTTTTCAAAGTCTGGGATTTTGAATTTAGGAGGGAGGACTAGGTCTAAGACCAAGCTTAAATCTTTAGCGTCGATCCCACAATAATAGTCAGTACTCTCTATCATTCTGAACTTTTCCTCCAACCACTTGCATCGGTCTTCCAATTCTTTTGAGAGCCTCGTTCTCACTCTTTCTTCTGTCATATTGTCCAGATTAAGGATTGTAGGATTAACAGGATTATCCCCGGGATTAGAGCCTGAGCCCGTTTGATAATTGATTGGCATCGAGGTGTCGGCCTGAAATTGCTGAGGCCTGATCGTAACAGATGATCTTCACATGTGTAGCTTGGGCTACATTTGAGCATTCATCGGGGTAAAACCGAGAGGGTAGAGGGGATCTTCAGTAATGGATGGCCTTTGCATATGTGTCTCATGTTGCGTTTGAGCGTTTGCCGGGGTAAAGCCAGGGGGTAGAGAGAATCTCCATTTTTATTTTCCATGTCGGCCATAGGGCCCTTTCCTTTGTCCGGCTTACTAGTCAGTAGTCGGGTTAGCTCTTCTATCATATTTCTTTGGGATTCCAGCATCTGGTCCTTCATTTTCTGCTGGATTTTTGCTAATTGTTCTTGTACTTATGCTTGCATCTGCTCCTGTGTCTCTTTCTGCATTTGCTCCAGTCTCTCTAGCTTTTTATCCATTACTTCAGTTTTCCTCCTTGTACTGTAGGGATGTGTATTCAGGATATTTTCGTCGATTTCCAGGTTACTGAAACATTTTTAATTAATTAGAATCTTTTTATGGCTTTTAATGCATATGATGTAATGCAAATGCATGAATGCAAAAAGAGGCGTTGATTCTAATTCAATTTCATTAGAAGAACTTTACTAGAAGAAAAATTTCTTTACATAGAATAGATGATTACATTACGACTTTGCCCTAATGCCCAAAGCCTTAACTTTCCTAAGAAGCCAAGATAAGTTTTGACCTCGATCTGATTCTGACTCGTATCTTAGGCTTAATACATCAGTCTGAACTGCAAAGGTTTGCAAATGATTGGCTATCTCCCGAACTTGAGCCACAGCTTCGCCCATGACATAATTTCTATTCCTGATTTGATCTTAAGAGTGGTGAAGTTGTTCTTTGCATTGTTCGTTGTTTGCTATAAGGAATCCCATTCGATTTTTGCTATCTTGTAGTGCCCTTTCGAGTTCCTCTATTCTTTCTTTCAACTCTTCTATTTTACTTAAGCTGGTCTTCAGCTCAAATAAGGATTTACGGCTTCGATGCAGATATAGTGATTTTTCCAATTCGGCTATTCGAGCTTGTAGTTTCTCTTTTTCACTCTGGCTTTCCAACAAACTCTTTTTCAAAACATCTTCCTGCACTCGAGCATCTTGGAACTTCTTCTCCCAATGATCGGCTCTAGTCTTTTTTTTTTTGAGTTCGTAACGCCACTAATCCGACGTCTTACCCAAACCGGCAGTTCTTATTGACGTACGCAGCTTTTTATAATCAGTCTTCAGACTATCCAAGTCCTCCTCAGCTCTATTCTTCCCTTTCCTTAGCTTCTCTGCCTCTAGCTTGTAGATGTCGACATCTAATCCTAGCCGCATCTTTTCCTCCTCTAATTACTCTATCTTCTTTCCCAATTCCGAGCTTCTTTTCTCAAAGTCTTGCTTGATAATTTCTAACTCAGATGGGATCACTAGCAAATGTTCTTCTATCGGTCGGGAATTTTCCTAACTTGGCATTGGGATGTTGTCGTTGACTCTTTTACCCCACCACCATTCATACTCGGGGGTCGTCATCGGACCCGTGGTGACTCCTTTCATTCTTCGAGTTTGGTTCCAATCATCTGATATCTCACGAACCTTCCTCTTATAACTGTTATCTTTATAGGGGAACTCACATTGTGCTAACCCTTGTGTCACCGTATAAACTACCTTGATCGATATTGCCTTAACACCATCAGTGGAACGTATCCTACAGCTCCCCATATTCCAGCCAGAGGGACCCAATCAAAATCACTGCACCGATATAAGATCCTATCAGGGATCAACCACGGAGCCCTCCATTCAACATCTTCGGCCTGCAAATTCTAGAGAATAGTAATCCATTTCTCTTCTGAGATGTTGTCTCGCCTTGATGTAGCCACTAATTCTCTTAATGGGGAATAGTATTTGGAGAAAACCTGATAGGAGACCTTCTCCACCTTCCAAAAATGGCTATGGAACCAGGCTAATAGAAGCTGTGCACAACCAATAAATCTTTCTTCGCCCGCTCTCCGACATGCATTCAAGAATCTAAAAGTTTCTGTTAGGACTGCCGGGACGGGTGTGGTACATTTATCAAATCGATCGAATAAATTTGAGGCAACTTCATCTACTTGCCCTAGCGCTTTAGGAAAAATGATCAGACCGTAGAGGCTCAAGGCGAAAACATCAACCCTCTTCTTCATATCCGGGTGTGCTAGGATTAAGTCCCTCAAATTCCTCCAAGAAATACACTTACTATCCCCTTTTTGCTTGATACGGGCTAAAAACCATTGTTCACTCATCTCTGTGGTACTCATCAATTTCTTTAAAATGTCGAGACATTAACAGGTCTTGAATAGGCCCTACTGGCTTGAATCTTCGGGCAATTAAGTAACGCCATGTATTCCTCCACAGTAGGTACCAAATTGATTCCTCCGAAGGTGAAGCAACTGTAAACGGGGTTCCAAAATTGTACGAGGGCCTAGAACAAGTGCTTGTCCACCTTTACATCGAGTCAATAGGGTAGGTCGCCATAATTATAGTAAAAGAGTTGCTTGACCTCGCTATTCCAACTATTCCATATATCCCTTAATTCTTGCAGGTCGTTCTGAGTCACACTAATACGAGTGAAATCCCACAACTCTGGTTCATATCCTTTGGTCAAACTGTCTCCCTTCTCTTGTTGCGTTCTCACGGACCACACTCGAACGGCCGCATTATCCTCCACTCTATCAAGAAATCCCTTTTCCATGCTAAACTCTCCTATCTAGTAACCGAACGTGAATCAACACCCTTTTATGATAAGATGTCATGCAATAACAACAAAACACAACAAGTCAGTATTAAAACAAAGAATATAACTCAAAGTAAACAGGAAATAGTCAAGCACCTATTTTGGTAACCACTAGGGTTTGGTGTGGTTCTACCTAGGGTAGGCTCTTATGGCTCATTACATGAGGTTTGGTTCTAAAGTAAAGGTACCTGAACCAGCAGATTCCTCGATCCTCACCCATTATAGGCTCATATAGATCGAGTTTGATTCAGGGGAATACATTTCCCTACGGCTATATGGAGATGAAAATCTCACGAAGACGCATGTACGGATGTATTCCGAAAGCGATCCACTATCCTATACGGAGGTGAAGACCTCACCAAGGAGTAGTTTCTCACTTCCACTTAAGGGTGTGACCACAGTGGTCATGCAATGCAATGTGCAAGGATCTATGCATAAAAAACTTGAAGCTATAATGAAAATAGGAATAAAACGATGAAAGCCGTAAGAAAAACGGATGGAATGCAATGAAGGCATAGTAGGTTTAAAACGAGTTTTCAATTTTCGAAAAAGGACAAAAATTAATCAATTTATGGCTCGACCCTCAAGTCCCCAGTGGAGTCGCCAAGCTGTCGAAACCATTTTTTGAAAGATGGGAATCGACTTTGTTTGCAAATGAAAATTAAAACGGAGAGTTGCCACCGATCTTTATTTAGTGTGATCGGATCACCTTTGTTTTTATAAAACAATTTTAGTTTACTAAAACGACATTTTGGTCTACGAAATTCAAGAGAATAAGTTCAGGAGTCGGTTACGTGCGAGGAAGGATTAGCACCCTCGACACGCCCAAAAATTGGTACCGAACTGATTAGTAAGTGTCTTAATGTCGAAGATTGAAAATCGAAAATGGATTTAAAATACGATCCCTTTTTGTTAATGCCGATTTAAAAAAAAACGCTTGAATTAGCTCAAAACGATCATTAAAGATTTCCTCGTCTCGAGATATCAGAGTATCACATCTCGTGAGTTAGGGCACAATATCATGAATTCCCGAGCGCAAGTTGGTCTTTAATTTTAATTGAAATTTCATGTATTTTAAGAACTCAAAAGGATATTTAGCTATTTAGAATCAACGAGAAAACTGAAACCCCGTAAGTTAGGGCACAATTCCTCGATGTTCCAAAACCCGAAGCATTGCCTTATTTTGAAACTTTATTTTTGAAGAATAGTGAATTCGATGTTTAAACGACATATTATTTGTTTGGATTAAAATGAAACGCTTCACACACGATATGATTTAAACTAGTGGAAATGAAAGGGAATATAGAGCATGGAACGGTGATACATGAATTAGATGCTATGTTATTGGAGGTCAATGAAGATACTAACAAATAATTTCTAAGGCAGGCAAAGGCGACATACGATGAATATTATTTAAATACCAATATCAACAATTAAAGAAAAGTGAAATAAATAATGTGAACAATGACAAGACAATTTTAAATAAAACATTCACCAAATAGTTTAGTAATATACGACATATAAAAGTTCAAAATAAATAATATGTATATAGAAAAGGATAAAAAAATGAAATAAAATAAAACACATAATATATAAAAAATATAAAGCAAATTTTTTAAAAAATAATAATGTAAAAGAAATTTAAAGCAAATAACATATAAAATAATTTAAACAAAGTAATATATATAAAACTTTAAAATAGATAATATACACAAAGATTTAAAATAAATCATATATGGGTAAAAATTTAAAATGAATAATATGTAAAAATAATTTTGACAATATATAATATATAAGAAATATGTAAAACAATTTAATATAAGTAATATATACGAAATCTTAAAGTAAGTAAAGATAAAAGGTTTGCGATAAACAATAAAAGAATTTGAAATCGTTTACATATAAAATAGTATAACAAAATAACATATAAAACTTAAAATATATAAGATGGTTTAACATAAATAATGTATAAAACATTTAGAATAAATGATGTGAAAAAGGGGAATTTGAGATAAAACAATGTATAAAAACCGTTTAAGTAAAAAGTATGTGTATATATGTATATAATAAATTAGAGTACAAAGATATATATAAAAAAAATTGCATAATGAATACTATATATGATGATTTAGAGGAGATAATATATGCGAAATATTTAAAAGTGATGATAGTTTAAAACACATGATATGTTCAAAAACAGTGACAATAATAATAGTAATAATAAAATAAATAATATAACATTTGAATGTATAAAAGATATACACAAACATATGATAAAAAGATAATAATGAGGGTAGAAATGAAAATTAATCCGATCTATAAGAATAATAATGAATAAATGAATAAACAAACAAGTAGATATTAAATATTAACTAAATTAGATTAATAGTATAATCATAATAACATTAATAAAATAAACAATCCACCACCAACAATAATGAAAATATAAATAGAATAAGTAATTCATGAAATAAAATGATATAAAAATAATAATAATAAAAGAATAATGAATGAATAAATAATAAAATAATAATAACAAAGGTAAACGAAAATCAAAAAAAAATAAAGGAATTATGAAATGATTTCAATGACATAAATTAGTGATGTACATTGATAAATAAATGGACAATAGGTGTATATAAACCGATAAATAGGTGAACGAATAAATAAATTAGGACTAAGTTGAAATTTAATTAAATTTAAGATGCAAATTATAAAAATAAAAAAATATAGGCCACTAAGGACCAAGGCGAAACGCGCACAAAGAACGAGGGGCTGATTGGGAAAATATCCCCAGCCCTTTATGCGCAGCGTTTCATCCATCTGGGCCAACGACCAAATCAAAAATAAAATAAAATAAAAGGGCGAAAATTTTAAAAAAAGGAAACAAAGCTATACGGGATTAAACGAAAAGGACAGAAAAGGCGGAGGGACTAAAGCGGGAAATTTCCCATTTAAAGGAAATGCGCGGACCCCCTAGAGTGGGTCGGGTCGCGCACGGGCGTGGTCCAAGCGACGCCGTTTCAGCGTTGGTATACAAAGTGCAAAACGGCACCATTTCTCTTTATTACTTAAGCAAAATAAAATTTCATTTTGTTTCGTTTTCTCTCAAAAATTTCAGAACACCTCCCCTTTCTCTCCTCATGCTTCTTCTTTGCTAGGGTTAGAGAACCTATCATTGCCACTGTCGTCATGCCACCGTAGATGGCGATCGGAGTCGCACGAAAAGGGGTTTTTAACCTCGGTTTTTAAAGTGCCCGAAGACCGTGTTCTCTTAACCCCAAAAGCATGAGAGGAGGGACCCCCGTCTTACCCTTTGGAAATTGGTTCCAACGATGGAGCAAGGGCTCCGACGTCGCAACTTCGAGGTTCAGGTGAGTCCTCTTTTTTTTTTCTTTATTTTTTTGTTTCAAAACTGATTTAAAAAAAAGAATAAAAAATAAAGGCTAAAAAAATAAAGAAACAGAAGTAAAAAGACAAGAGAATGAAGTTCAACCTTTTTGTTTATTTGATTGCTTAAATCGTGTCCGTAAAATATACATTTGTAATGTTCAGCCTTTTATAGTCGGTTACAAAATATATTATTATTTGTTTTTCTGTTTGCCACTATTGCCGAGTCATTTCATTGTTTCTGTGTACGCTATTGTTGTAACACCCTAAACCCGGCCTGGAAGTTTGGCTCAAATCTGGCGTGTCACATTGAAGTGTTTTTCGGAAACCATGTTTCCATTAAAAACCCTTCGTAATAATTAAAAACTTATACCCTTTTTAAACCTCGTTAGAAAACCTCAGCTGAATAACATTCTTAACAACTTTGTAAAAATCTTGGTAGTTATGAAGCTTAATTTAAAAATAATTGCGGATACGTGATGTTTTGAAAATGATGAGTTGCTTGGAAAAGCGTGTTCTAATACTAGCAATTATAAGAGCAATAAATAAAATTCCAAATTAGAAATCCGAGAAAATTACAACGGCTTTACTACAACCCACATAAAATAATTTAAAAGCAATAATCAAAAGCGTAACATAAACAATGTGTGTGTCTCCTCCGAGCCCCTCATGACTCAGATCCATCTAAGGTGGAAATTACGAAAGGTTAATAAGCGGGGTGAGTTTACTTAAAACTCGATGTGTGATCCCTACTATATAAAAGGGACGATCGGTCATATAAAAGAATTAAAAGTCCGGCCCTAGCCCTACTAATGATTTACTGTATCAATTGGGCCTTAGCCCATTATAATGACGATGCACCAGATGAGCCTTAGCCCTATACAAAAATCGAGTTAAGCGGGCCTTATCCCATATCAATATCAATGCGGGCGTAGCCTATAACAAGTCGAGGTATATTGGGCCTTGCCCATATCAACCTGATTGGGTCTATTTCAATACTGATTGGCCCATAACAAAACAATCTCATATGATTAATGCATGATAACCCCATCCAACCCTGCACTTGCCTCCGTCCATCCTTACACTTCCTGTGGGAATAAACCACCCACGCCATCCCTACACTTACAGTGTTAGCACCGGTTGCGGCACTAACTATAATCCGCAAAGAAAGCTTATATATATATAATATGTGGCGACCACCAGGCCAGTTCTTCCTCCATAACAAAACCCAACCCCATGTAGTATGACATGTATGCGAGAATATACATAATTAACAAGGCATGCTTGTAAAAGCGATGATTATAAGCGTAAAACGATTTATTTACCCTCGAGGGGCATAATCAAAAACTTACCCCTTCAGTCAGAATATCATGCCCATATTTGAATCAAACAACCACAGTCAAATCATCCATATCACCAATATATATTCACAATCAAATCCGTCAACCACACAGTCCAAGTCAGTCACTTGCCCACAAGGGCAAAACGGTCATTTAACACCCTAGAGGCAAAATAGTAATTTTACCCCACAAGAGTATCTCGGTAATTCTACCCTACAGGGGTATTTCAATAATTCTACCCTACAGGGGTATTTTGGTAATTCTACCCTATAAGGGTATTTCGGTAATTCTACCCTACAGGGGTATTTCTGTAATTTTACAAACCAGCAGTATTTTGGTAATTTTACAAACCAGGGGTATTTTGGTTTTTACAAATCGATGGTATTTCGATAATTTGGTAAACTAAAGTATTCTAAACAGGGATAACAATACGAATGGGCTAAAGCCCTTTCTCGGCCCAAATGGGCCCACACGCTCGTGTGGCCCTTTTAGCCCAAATCTAGCCACAGATATCAGATTCACCTAGCCTAGTCCAATATTTACTACACAATCAAACAACTTATCCAATTGGGCCCGTAGGCTCATTGGCCCACATGGTCCCTTTCGGCCCATCGCGGCCCGAAGTAGCCATCCTACAGCTAGAGTAGTGAGAAATACACACCTGATAGGAGACTGGAGTTAATCCGCGCTGCGAGCACTCTTAGCTGACGCCCAACCCAAACGAGCACGCCATAAAGCGAAAATGATCAGCCAAGAAAGGTACCTTTACTCTCCTCATGGTTCTCTCTATTTAAAGCCAGCTTCGCATCCACTTCTATGCTAGCTTCCCGATGTGGGATCCCTCCATCAGCAGAGTTTAAATTCAACACCAACTCTTTCCGCCCCCTGTTAGCAAAATAAATGCTCTATGTTTGCCATGAGTTTCGAACCTTGGACCTCTTTGCCAACTCTATGACGCCCCCTTCCTACCTCTTATGTGGCGCTACTTTGTCACTAGACCACAAGGCTTTTTGTGGCACAATTTCTCCAACAATATTCTTAAGGCCTACCTACTACACCCAGGGTTTGATACACCTTAAACCAACTTTTTTGCCAGAGTCCAGGTTTGAAACAAGACTTCTTCAACACTTCTCAGCACATTCAACCACTAAAACTAGCCTTCATTAACGAAATTTACATGTACAACAAAATATTATAAGCTGCCTTCAACTGCTCCCATGCTCAAGGCCTAAAACTTCTATGCCTAAATTCAGGGTGTTACAACTCTACCTCCCTTAAAGAAATTTTGTCCCCGAAATTTCCATCTAACAGGGTAGTCATGTAACATCTACCCCACTACGCTACCGTTGCGCACTCTGATCCTACTATCACTATCACACTTCAACTAGAACTTGAAACATCTCAGACATACAACACTTATTCACTGAAGCAGACACATATTTATCACACATATATACAATTTCTATATCCAAACATCACATCCACATAAAACAAATACCAAATTTAAATTCAGACCAGATCTAAGGAATCTACAGTATTTTAATTTCTAAACAGACAAAAGTATTCAGAAGACTTACGGATTCGGCGCCGGAGACTCGGTGTGCCATACTTTTTAAGAGAAATACTTCAAACAAACCACGTGGTTGAGAATAATTTTGTAAAATTCAACCTTTGAAAACCCAATCCACAGCCAAGTTGTTGTAACTTGGCTCTGATACCACTAAATGTAACACCCTAAACTCGACCTGAAAGTTTGGCTCGAATCTGGCGTGTCACATTGAAGTGTTTTTCGAAAACCATGTTTCCATTAAAAACCCTTCGTAATAATTAAAAACTTATACCCTTTTTAAACCTTGTTAGAAAACCTCAGCTGAATAACATTCTTAACAACTTTTTAAAAATCTTGGCAGTTGCGAAAGCTTAATTTAAAAATAATTGCGGATACGTGAAGTTTTGAAAACAGTAGTTACTTTGGAAAATCGTGGTCTAATATTAGCAATTATAAGAGTAATAAATAAAATTCCAAATTAGAAATCCAAAAAATTACAACGGCTTACTACAACCCACATAAAATAATTTAAAAGTAATAATCAAAAAAGCGTAACATAAGCGATGTGTGTGGCTCCTCCGAGAGCCCTCGCGACTCCGTCCGTCTAAGGCTGGAAATTACCTGAAAGGTTAATAAACGGGGTGAGTTTACGAAAACTCAGTGTGTAATCCCTTACTATATAAAAGGGATAGTCAGTCATATAAAAGAATTAAAAGTGCGGCGCACCCTACTTACGATTTGAGTATCAATTTGGCCTTAGCCCATTATAATGACAGATGCGGATGGGCCTTAGCCCTATACAAAAATCGAGTTAAGCGGGCCTTAGCCCATATCAATATCAATGGGGCGTAGCCCCTATAACAAGTCGAGGTATATTAGGCCTTGCCCATATCAACACGATTGGGTCCATTTCAATACTGATTGGACCATAACAAAAAGCGATCTCATATGATTAATGCATGATAACCCCATCCAAACACGCACTTGCCTCCGTCCATCCCTACACTTCCTGTGGGAATAAACCACCCACGCCATCCCTACACTTACAGTGTTAGCACCGGTTGCGGCACTAACTATAATCCGTAGCAAAGTTGCTTATATCAGAATATGTAGCACAGCCACCAGAACGGGTTCTTCCTCCATAACAAAACCCAACCCCCATGCAGTATGACATGTATGCAGAATATACATAATTAACAAGGCATGCTTCAAAAAAGCGATCAGATTATAGCGTAGAAACGATTATTTACCCTCGAGGGCGTAATCGAAAACTTACCCCTTCAGTCAGAATATCATGCCCATATTTGAATCAAACAACCACAGTCAAGTCATCCATATCACCAACATATATTCACAATCAAATCCGTCAACCACACAGTCCAAGTCAGTCACTTGCCCACAAGGGCAAAACGATCATTTAACACTCTAGGGGCAAAATGGTAATTTTACCCCACAAGGGTATCTCGGTAATTCTACCCTACAGGGGTATTTCAATAATTCTACCCTACAGGGGTATTTTGGTAATTTTACCCTACAAGGGTATTTCGGTAATTCTACCCTACAGGGGTATTTTAGTAATTTTACAAACCAGGGGTATTTTGGTAATTTTACAAATTGATGGTATTTCGGTAATTTGGTAAACTAAAGTATTCTAAACAGGGATAACAATACGAATGGGCTAAAGCCCTTTCTCGGCCCAAATGGGCCCACACGCTCGTGTGGCCCTTTTAGCCCAAATCTAGCCACAGATATCAGATTCACCTAGCCTAGTCCAATATTTACTACACAATCAAGCAACTTATCCAATTGGGCCCGTAGGCCCCTTGGCCCATTTGGCCCCTTTCGGCCCATCGCGGCCCGAAGTAGCCATCCTACAGCTAGAGTAGTGAGAAATACACACCTGATAAGAGACTGGAGTTAATCCGCGCTTTGAGCACTCTTAGCCGACGCCCAACCCAAACGAGCACGCCATAAAGCGAAAGGGATCAGCCAAGAAAGGTACCTTTACTCTCCTCATGGTTCTCTCTATTTAAAGCCAGCTTCGCATCCACTCATATGCTAGCTTCCCGATGTGGGATCCCTTCATCAGCAGAGTTTAAATTCAGCACCAACTCTTGCCGCCCCCTGTTAGCAAAATAAATGCTCTATGTTTACCATGAGTTTCGAACCCTGGACCTCCTTGCCAACTCTATGACACCCCCTTCTTGCCTCTTATGTGGCGCTACTTTGCCACTAGACCACAAGGCTTTTTGTGGCACAATTTCTCCAACAATATTCTTGAGGCCTACCTACTACACCCAGGGCTTGATACACCTTAAACCAACTTTTTTGCCAGAGTCCAGGTTTGAACCAGGACTTCTCCAACACTTCTCAGCACATTCAACCACTAAAACTAGCCTTCATTAACGAAATTTACATGTACAACAAAATATTATAAGCTGCCTTCAACCGCTCCCATGCTCAAGGCCTAAAACTTCTATGCCCAAATTCAGGGTGTTACAATTGTGTTTTGTCTCTGCTTTCTTTTTTTCATTTGTTTGCAGACACTGGAGAGGTCAATGGAGGGAGCAGGTGACCTTCTTGCTACTTTGGTGAAACGACGGTAGGGGGATGTCAGATCCTTGGGACGAGAAGCCTCGGGACGAGGTGCTGATTAGGCGTTAGCAGCGGCACATCCAGAAACCTAGGGTTTCTTAGTTTAGCTAGTAGTGGTTAATTTTTGGGCCAATTGGGCTTTACAACTTTAGGCTTGTTTTTTGGGTTAAGTTTTTTGTAAATGGGCTATTTAGTTTAATAATTTTTTTGGGTTTTATTTAATTTAGTGGGCCGGGCGAATTTGGGCCCGTACAAAAAGGTTTCCATTATTACTTTAACCAATTGTTTAGAGATTTGAAAGATTTAATGATTTCTTATTTAAGATGTTCGTGAAAGTCAAATTTTCCAAAAACTTTAAATCTGAATTTCTAGGTGTTTTAGTGATTTAGATCTATTCTAAAGTGATTAGTTAGATATTTAGAATCAATTTCAAGCAAAAAAATAAGATCAAATCAAGAAATTTAAGTCTAGGCTTAACTAGTCGAAATTTTTAGTTTAAGGAGGGCTAGATTGGGTTTGTGTTTTTGTTTGATTTTTATTATGTTTGTGGTTGTTAATGACATATATGTATTCCGTGTATTATCTATGTGAAGTATCAGATCCTCTAGAGCCCTTTACAGGCAAGGCGAAAAGGAAGGCCAAGTTTGTTTAAGCTTTCAGCTAGTAACCGAAAGCAAGATCGGTTAATGTTTCGGAGTTGCTAGTGGTATGCAGGATTCATAGTGTTAATTGAGAGGTTAGGATCAGCCTAAACCCCTATCCTAAGTTTTGAGAGTAAGCATTTCCTTTTTTTTTTTTTGCCTTGTTTGTAGAATCATGCCTAAGTAAGACGAGTTGTGCTATATGATGCTAATGCAACAAGCAATATGTGAAAATACATTAATGTGACAAGTGATTTACTAATTTTTAATGAACACATATGAGGTCTAATATATGATAGCTCAATGAGAACTATTGTGGCACTTGTAAGTGCAATTAAATGTGTATCCGATAAGTATGTATTGTGAATGAGGTTGTGATGTGAAATTGGTGAATACGAATAGAGGTTATGTGCATTAGAAAAGTAAATAAATATGTGTAATTTTGGATATTTTGGCCTTGTGGTCTGTTAAAACCATTGGATATAGTTGGCATGTCATAGGATTGTGAGTATTCACCTTTGTGTTTTATGATTAGGCAATGGAAGCCCTATGACAAGATAGAGAGATAAGGGGATATTGAGACATGCTTTATTCAACAGGACATGCTTCATAATCTCAAGATGCTAATATATCATTATTTGAAATATGTGAGCTATGATGTGTGTAATCATATTTATAAGTATATTCTAAACTTTTTAGACATATAAAACATGAAAACAATTTTTCGACTTGATGAAAATGAGTTCCTGAATGTGCCTTAGTATGATTTCATTTAACTTATAGTAGTACTTCTAAATGTTCATTGAGGTTGTAAAAGCTCACACTCTTTCCTCAAAACTTGGAGGCTAGTAACACATCCAAGGAGTGAGGAGTAGGCAAGGGTGGTGATTCATCTAAGGCATAACTCTTGAGTAGGTGTTTTTGGTTTCAAATTATTGACAAAGGCAATGTGGGATCTTATTTGGGACTAAACTTTCTTACAAACTATTAAAAGACTTTGGATTTTGATTTGTGTTTTATTTGGATAGTTATGAATATTGTTGATGATGCATATTATGCTTGCTTGATATATTTATGTTAAAAGAGTTTGAGAATTGATTGAAATGTGATTTAATGGACAACACAGTATACCACATTTTTTAGCATGTTTCAATTGACCAAATAGTTCATTTTGTTCAGGTAGGTTTTTTAGAAAAGCATGATATGTTAATTTAGTAAGTTGAGCCTAATGATTTGCTAGTATATATTGTTTACTTTGAGGGTCAAAATATGCCATGATGTGTTATGGAGGTTGAAAGCATGTTTTAAATGTTGAATGAGAGTAATATGACTTGTGTGGATTGAGTAGAGACCTTAAATGCATGAAATAGTAAGTGAGGAAGTCCTAAAACACGAAATTGCAGGTTGTTGGACTGCTATTACAGAATATGTGGTCGACGTTGCGACGTCGTTTGAATGACATCGTGACAAGGAGGCGACATCGAGATGACCAAAGTCACATTGTCGTGATGAGGAACCTATCCTAGACCACGTCATGATGAGGTAAATCGTGTGGTCATGACGTGACTCACTGTTTGTTTTTGAGTTGTTTGGTTTCTTTGAAATCTAGCCCTAGATTTTATGCTATGCAATTGGAGTCCTTAAATGCTATGAAATGCCTTAAAATTGTGCATGATTCAATAATATATGTCTAATTTTATAATTTTACTTATAAATTTTCAAAAAGGTATTTTTCAAATATTGTGCCAAATTTACAAATTAGTCCTAGACTTTCGTTTTAAAATTAAATGAGTTTCATATATCAGTTTTCAGTAATTCTTTCAGATGTCACTTTCTTTAATACCCTATTGTATGCATGTATGTTTGATTTATTATTTTCGAGTAATTACATGAATAGTGTAAAATGACGAATTTTCCCTTGAATATTATTTTGAGAATTTTTCTAGGAAAGCATGATTCTAGGATATGCATGCTTATTTTTACTCGATGATTATTTTTTTATGCATGTATTTGCATGGTGTAACAGATAGTTTTGTGGTGTGATTGGTATTTGGTATGGAGAGTCACGTAAGTGACCAATGTGCTGTTCCAGATTCGGGTCATATAGTTCGGCTGGGTTTGGGGCACCACCTTTCCATTTCCATTATCGTAAGTCATTGTCTTTATAGTCATACCAACATGCCACTCATCCCATTAGTCACTAATCCATTATTCTGCATCTAGTTCTTGATATTTGGTTTTTAGTTTTCAATTAAGATTTAGTGTAGCATCTAGTTTTCTTTGTTCACATCAAACAGTCGCACTGATAAATTAGACTTAATTCAGTTGGTAATCATAAGTTGGCAACTTACTAGTGCTTAAATTCAGTAACTTCAATTCTAATTTCCTAAGTGGTTACTATCAGTTCTATGAGTTCGCTCCTTAGAATACTCGTTGTATGATTATTTCATTGTAAAATTTATTACTTGAATAACAATAATACAATTGCAGTAGAAGAGGCTTCAAAATTCTGTTATTTTATAACATTGTATTGAGGTTGCTTCAAACAAAAAAGTTCAAATAAATGAATATTCATGATTCTTAACTCTCCTCTAATTGTCGAAAATCACTATTTCTCTAAAGGTTTAGTAAAAATGTTTGTCTGTTGATGCAAAGTATCTACAAACTTAAGAGCTTCTAATATAACAATATTTAAGATAAATTTATCACTAAGTCATTTAGAGATCAAACATTTTCAAAGACTTACAAAATGCTCAAAAACATATTCTAATTGCGTTTCAACTTGTTGAAAAATAATTTTGAGTTACTACAAAAGTGTTTAAAGGAGTTTAAAATGTTTTTAAGGAAATTTGGTAACTAAGTATCGATAATAGGGGTCTTAGGTAAACACATTTGGAAGTGAAAGTTAAAACTTAACTTTCAAGTCGCAAGACTTCGGCTTGCAAGTCTCAAGACTTAGCCTTGTAATGATACTAGGGTCTTAACAAATTGATACCTCCTTATTGCTCATGTCACTTTATCCATACCCATTTTAATACTTGATATAATCATTAGTCCAATTGACACTTATTATAATCATTTAACATAACACTTTGTTTCACTTAAAGCAAGTCATGTTCATTATTATTTCTTATTAGCCAAATATTAACCATTTCACCCTTAGTAACCTTAGTAAAAGACACTCGGATACTCAAGATTCCAACTAAACACCATACACTTGTTGCACTAAATGTGCAACCCAACCATCACACCAAACACTAGGGCCTTCACTATGATCTTTCGTGCAATGTCGTAGGGCATGTAACACCTCATACCCATCTTGAAATACTTTCTTTGCTTAAACAAAAATTTTCTTTTAATAAAACACCATTTTAAGACATAATAAAAATTATTTAAAACATTTTTTTAATATTTTGAAAGCTTGAATACATTTTTAAAATAATTTTGAATCATTTCCCAAACATTAACATATGATATCAATAAATTTCCAAACATTTTCAAACTATTTCAAGTCTTATTTAAACATAGTTTCAAATTGCAAACATTAATAATTCCATTTATGAATAAATGACTACATTAGCTTCCAAATAGGATCCAAATGACACTTAATTTTGCAAGTCAAAATATTAACAAATTCATATAATAATGTTGAGTATGCCTCATATTTTAGTCAAATTTGAGAGATAAAAAACTCTGTTTATTTGTCTAATTCAAACTCTGATTAGTTGAGGTTATCTTATTATTATTTGACCTACGAATTTAGCCTATAAATAGGTTCTTTTATAACCTTTGAAAATACACCCATTAAAGATTAGAACTCATAACACATGTGGAGAATTTTGTGTTTACGTTTTGAGGTTTTTTTTTTGAGTTTCAAGGTTTAGTTTTTATCTCCATCATTTTCACTCTTCGTTCTTTTGCCACTATAGTAAAATTATCTTTGCCTGTGGTTTTTATTCTCTTTGGAGGGGTTTTTTCACGTTAAATTTGTGTGTTCAATTTCTCAATTTCTTCCGCTATTTTTTACTTATTCATTGCTTAATCGAGTCAATCTCCAACAAGTGGTATCAGAGTTAGTTCAATTTTTGTAGATCAGCCTGTTCAGAGATGGCATTAGCAAGGTTTGACATTGATAAGTTCGATGGTGTCACAAATTTCAATCTGTGACAAGTTCGGATGATGGCAATTTTAGTTCAGACTGACCTGAAAAATGTCGATATTGGAAAAAAGCCTAAGAATCTAGATCAGACAGAATGGGAAGAGCTTGATCAAAAGGCCTTGTCTACAATCCAGTTGTGCCTCGGGAATAGGGTATTACAGAAGCTTACGTCTGAATAGATCCTAGATTCGGGATGTTTTTTCCACATGTGTTCCAACAGAGAATGGTTCTCCACATACAGTTCGGTTGAAGGTGGAGTTGTGCTCATGGGAAACGATTCATCCAATAAGGTAATTGATATTGGCATTATTAAAATTAGGATGCATGATAGGACGATTAGGACACTATCAGATGTCAGGTATGTACCTAATTTATGAAAGAATCTCATCTCCTTAAGTATTATAGACTCAGAAGGTTGCAAAATCAATATTAAGTCAAACGACATTAAGTTGTCTCATAGGGCTTTTGTTTTGTTAAAAGGTAGAAGGATGAATATTATTTTTATTCTGGAAGGTTCTACAATGACTGGTGAAAATGGACATCCGTCGTCTGTTACAGAGTCGAAGTCAACTCGTTTGAAGTGGAGGCAACTTGGTCATAGGAGGAAAAAATGTATGGCCTTTTCATTGAAGAGAGGTTCTCTTTTGGATGTAGGTTTTGAAAAGTTAGAGCACTGTGTTCATGAAAATCAGACCTAGGTTATAGTGCAAAATTCAAAGTTTCTAGCTTCTAAGTACAAATTCGACTCAGTTAATTCCTTACATAGTTCAATATAGGCCCATAACGGGCTTTGGCAAAGATAGTGTTGTGGAATACGAGTCAAGGTGGAGATTTGTTGTGTATGTTTCATCTTTCAGCCAAATTCGAGAGATAATCTCCCAATTAAACTCTATTTATTTGTTTCAGTTGAACTCTGATTAGTCTAAATTATTTTATTATTATTTGACTTATGAATTTAGCCTATAAATAGGCTCTTTTAAAACCTTAGAAAATATACCTATTAAAGATTTGAACTCATAATACTTTTGGAGAATTTTATGTTTACGTTTTGAGGGTTATTTGTTTTTGAGTTTTGGGGTTTAGTTTTTATCTCCATCTTTTGTACTCTTCGTTCTTTTGCCATTATAGTAACATTATTTTTGCTCGTGTTTCCACGTTAAATTTGTGTGTTCAATTTCTCAATTTCTTTCGCTATTTTTTACTTGTTCATTGCTTAATCGGGTCGATCCCCAACAAATAGTCTAAGCCTCAATCTTTGTACATGCCAAAATACAAGTAAAAATTAGAACCTCAAAATATCGAATAATGATGTGATACTTCCAAGTTGAAATCAAAAGCTTATCGTTAAGTCCAACACACATTTAAACAACTGATGCGTAAGCTTGATGAGCTTAGTAAGTAACAATGAATAAACCTACATGTATTATGTTTTATAATGCTAATCCCTTCTTCAAAATGTCATATCAATTCATTCAAACCACGTTTTAGTATCCCTAATCAATTCATTTACATTAATTGACTTATAGGCTAACTTGCATTTTCGTAGTTCGTTAACTTATCACATAATGAAATTTACGTTTGAGATTCTTATGAATGGCTCATACAATATTTAAATACTTTATGTCTTAACCTTCTATCATTTTCAAACATGCGTACATAAGCTTTCATACATATTATTCACACCTTATATATATATATATACTTTTTTACCATTTCCTTTACTAAGGTATGCTTGGATCATCAAGTTACCTAATATTATTCAAGGTAAGTTCGTTAAACCTCACATCTTTAGAGCATATTTTCATATTAAATTCTCTTTCAACTTATCTATTCATTTATTATCTTTTCGTCTCATTTAGTACCCAATATCATTCGAGGACAAAATTTTGTTAAGAGAAGGAGAGTTGTAACACCCCGGTTCTGGCGGGTATAAGGTTTGGCGTACAGTTCTAAGTTAGTGTGATTAACGGAGTAGGCTTCGCCCAAGTGCATCTTTCAGCGTATAGAGTGGGTGTGTATAGTTATGTGGTTAGGTTAATAATGGTTCCTTGTCAAGTGGTTATGTTAGTTGGAATAAGATCAACGACCAAGTAAAATTAGTGCTGGGAATATGAGTTCATGTCAGGAATAGTGCATCCGTTAATTGTGGTACTGTACAGAATAAGTTGCAAAGTAAGCTGTTTAGGAACCAACTAGATGTGAACCAGAATAGTTAAAATATAAGGGAATTCTCAAGTAGGTTTCTCAGAAGTTTTAGACTTTTGATAAGACAATTCAGTAATGATGTGAAATTTGGGAAGTTCTAATAAGAACTTAGATTATAATAATAGATTTTCAAGTTTGGGAAATGAGAGTTCTTTTTTTCTTTCTCCTAAAATAAGGTTATCTGAGGCTTGAGGAACCAAAGACATTTCTCTGAGCTGAAGTTGAGATCCCAGATTTTATAAGTGATTGCTCCATATCAAGGTAAGTTTTATGACTCTGCATGTTGTGCTATGAAAGAATAGGTCTGTAAGAGTTCATGAATAGTAAGATGAAGAATTAAGGCTTAGTATAAGGGTTATCTGGGTTTGTGATGATAGTAAAGGTTATGAATGAGTTTTAATGGTGTTCTTTTGATTTATAAGCTGTGGTTGTTGCAATTTCTTGCTGGATATGGAGTTCAAGCTGCTATTCATAATTGTCAGGTGAGTCTCTACATCGACTCTTGCATGAATATTATTCACATGAGATATCTTTGTAGAAACTGATTGAACGATGAAATCAAATCTTGAAAAGTATAGTATGATGGTCATGTAACTATATGATTGAATGCATGTCATGGTAAGGAATCTGATAAGTAGATTTCGTCGTATATGTGTGTCTTAGATGTATGCTATGGGTATGCTCTATTAAGAGTAAGTTGTGGAGTTAAAGATGAAGGTGAATTGTATTAGTGCATGAAGGGTCTATCGAGAGATTCTATGTCTGTTCACTGAGGTGGAGTCTAAAAGGGTCTATCGGGACTAAAAACATGATCTCTAATATGAATATTGAAGCAAAGCCCCTGGCCATGACACCTTCTAAAAGGAACTAAAGGACAGTGATTACCTAATGGGGTTCCCTTGGTTTCCCAGGACGATGATGGGCAAGCCTTACATAACGTAAGTTTAGGTAAATCTATATCGTAAACATGTTAAGGAAGAAAGCCTTTGTGGCATAATATGAAAGAATGCCTTTGTGGCAAACTCCATAAAGAATGCCTTCGTGGCACACTCTTAAGAACCGCCCTTGTGGCGAACAATCAATAGCCCGTGTGGAAAATTCTAACATGATAGACTTTAGGGTGAAGACTTGAAAGACAATGTACATGGCAAAATGTGAAAGCAGTGCCCATGTGGCGTATCCTAGTAAGGCTCACAATTGTGTAACCTAAAGGAATGATTCTTGGTTGATTTTGTATTAAATTGCTTTAGCGTATTCATCATGGCTTGTAAGTGTGATTAGAAATATTAGTAAGGGATAGTGTTTCTATGGGCTACGTTAAAGTGTTATACAAGACCATTATTGTGAATAATGAAGTGATGAGATATAGAAGAAGTGATGGGTAAACATAAAATAAGCATATTCTGAATAAGGATTTTTTACCTATATATCAGAAGGAATGTACCTGATATGTATAGGTGATCCAACATGGATTGTGGAATGACGACTTAAAGTTACGCATAAAAGAGTAATGGTGATTCGGTCGGATGAACCTCTGTAAAGAAAATGGGTAAAGACTTATGAAAGATCAATTTTAAAGAGGCAAGTGGCATATCAAAGATGTTGATGGGTAAGAAATGAGCTCTGAGCAAAGTATGGTATCTGACGTGTAAATGAGAATAGAAATTGAAGGGGCATTCTTTAGTGACTAAGTTGAAGGTTCAAAATGATATGATCATCTGAATAAGTTACCAGTTGATATGTGTAAAAATGATAGAGGTAAATGATGTTTTCCTCATTAAGTTTTGTGCAAGGAGAGATAATGTCATGGATAGGCCTAAGGAGTGGTGTATTAGGCTATTATGCATATAGAGCAAGTTGGAGGCGTGTTAAAAGACTATAATACTCCTTAGAAATTCAATTAGAGTACCTGTAATTAATTAGGGTTTCAATTTGGATACCATTGTAGTTTAATTAGCTCATGTTGTATATATGTTTACTCATTGTATTTACTTATGTATTTTAGTTTGAAATTTGTAGTTAAGTAAGTTGTCATTATCTGTAAATGTTAAAAGCAAGTTAAGCCTGTGTCTATAATTGTGTGGTAATGCCCAAGGTCCAGATCTGATTAATTGGATCGGGTTGAGGGCTTTACAAGTTAACTCTAATAAAATCAACTTAGATACACGGAAATCCTCCACCACACCAATGAGCACCAAAGTACTAAACTGTAATATAGTGTAAGACATCCCTCCACCACACCGATGAGCTCATGAAATCATAAACTACACCACACCAAGATAAACATAAGTGCAAGGCTCGAAGGTGATATAAGGCGCACACAAGCGTGAAACCTTTGACAAAACTTTAAACACGTTATAGACTCTAATTGACATGCCAACTATATCCTAACATTTCACTAAGTCTATTAAGGCACATTGCAAGTATAATTAACATATATCCATTAAGGCAATTAACAAATATATGTACACATATCACATAATGGCACTTTATGTGCTTTCACATACGTATGATCAAATCCATCATATTTTTTTTCCAAATGTAGGCATCATAGATGCTTTTGTAACATGACATGCCAAATTTCTGGTTTGACATGTGGCACTATTCTTAACAAATATAGTGCATTATTGAGAAAATTGAAAAATTTCCCCTTTGTGACTTGATTCCTCTTATTACCAAAATTTCAAATATGGCTTTGAATAAGCCAGGAATGGCAAAAGTTGGGGCCGCGCCCCACCCATCTCGTATATATAATAATAATAATATTATTATTATTATTATGAAGTTCAAGACAACTTGATTTTTGAGTGGTCCACAATTTATTCTCCAAAAAAATATAGTCTCTTGCAAAAGTCCAAAACACTCTTTCATAAAATATTTACAATTTAGTCTTCATATTTTTTCAATTGTCAATTTGGTTTATTTTTTAGAAAACTTCGTATTTTTAATCAGTCTTGTTAAATACTTTCTTGATAAATTCAAATTTAATAATTTAATATCACATTAATATTATAACCCTTTCATATTATAATGTGAAATGACCAAAATGCCCTTAAGTGACAATTACCATTTTGCCTATTTGGCCAATTTCCTTGGTACACATCCTTGGGTACTAAAAATTATACTTTTACCCTTTTTTTTGATAGGATTGATAAAATTGCAATTTTGCTCTTATACTATCAAATATTTCCAATTTGGCCAAATTGCATGTTAAACCTTCAACTTTTCAAAATTATTGATTTGGTCATTTCATCCAATTTTCATTTCTGAGATCCCTTTCATTAATTCTCATAGCAAATATCACTTTATTTTCATAAGAATCTCTTTATCTAACAAATTTTTAATTTTCTAAGAAATTCACTATATCTACTACTAGAATAGTGCCATGTGTCTAATAAAAAAAATTTAGGGTATTATAAGACACTTGTCACTTTCTTCTAACATAGAGCGTGCATACTCATCCCTATTGTCATGCCAATTGTACCTAACTATTTCACTAAGTTTACAAGGGCAATTAATATCATTAATCACTTATGCAAGCATATGATTTTAATAACTTTTTTCTCAACAAGCTCTATAGTCACCATTGTAATTCACATTAAAGGTTCATTTGACACTATTATATTTAAGATTCATATATGACAATTATTTTACTATTCTTCACTTCGTCATATCGATTTACAATCTTTTACTCATTTACGAACATTATGTACTTCTCATTTCATAACCTCAGTTTTATACAATACCATGGGATTTAAATCACTTTATTAGTTCATTTTCACTTAAGATGAACCAAATATTAATATTAACAACAAAATCATTTTAACTATCCAGTTCCAACACTTTTAAGCCGTGGTCTCAAGTTTCTACATCAACTATTTATTAGCTTAATTAATCAGAATTAGTAAATATAATATTAAAGGAATATTTGGAAATTTAAGGGTACATACCACTTGCATGTGCAAAAATCAAAGATTAACTTTCTAAGAACTTGAATCTTCTCCAACACAAGCTTGAGAACTCCATTTCCAAATATTCTCATAAAAAATATAACAAAATATTAATCTTCAAGCTTTCATAGCTTTCTCATAACATAAACAAAAAAATACTAAGCAAGGAGGAGAAGCAAACATCATTACCAACCTTTATGAAGTTTTCTCTCAGTAGCTTCCATTTTCTCTCTCTAAATTCATGACAACCCTTGTTAAAATTTAAGGAAATGGTCGTGCAAAGCTAGCATAGAAAATGTTTTTTAAGGACTTGGCAAAATATCAAAGTTTGGGCGTTGGGTCTTTAGGAAACTTGTAGAAAAAAGCAAAGAAAATAAAGAAAAGAGAGAGGAGAGATTCTATGAGAGGGGGACTGGCTGGCTGCAAGGCAATGTGGAGATGATTCTTTATCTCTTTTTAACTACTTGTTCTTTGTTGATGACCTCATACTTTTTTGTGAGACATATTGGGCTCAAGCTACTTTAATCAACGAAGTTCTATATATTTTTTTGTCATTTCTCAGGGAAAAAGGTTAATAGGAACAAGTCTCAGCTTTTTTTCTCCCCTAATAAATCTGTTGAGTTAGTAAGTGATATCAACAACGAAGTAGGGTTTGAACTTGTTGATGATTTGGGGATGTATCTTGGCATGCCATTACTTAATAGGAGTGTTGGGAGGAACATTGTTGATTTTGTGGTGAGTAAGGTATGTAACAAACTAAATGGGTGGGAAGCGAAGAAACTTACACTGGTAGGAAAAATAAATTTAGCAAAGTTTGTTCTACTAGCTATTCCTAATTATTTAATGGGTAAAGTTTGCATTACAGTGTCTGTTTGTAATGAGATTGAAAAGTTGACACGTAACTTTATTTGAGGTCTTCTATGGAAGCTAGAAAACTATCAATTTTGTCATGGGAAGATTGTTTCCTTCCTTTAGAGGTTGGGGGTCTCAATTTGCGAAACTTAGCTAACCAGGGAAAAAATTATATGTTAAAGCTAGATTTTAAGATGTTGACAAATACGAAGGCCTTTCGAGTGCAAGTTTTGTGAAAGAAGTACAATTTCAATAGGGTTTTGCTGACCTCTATTGAAAGGAGTAACTGTTATAACACTATATTACTTTAGATAACACAACCAAGATCTTGATTAAATGTTTATTACTTTAGATATCACAACGAAGATCTTGTTTGGAAAAAAAAAATTAAAACTCTGGTTTTTCCCTAAATTTCTTTTCTGTTGCATTTTTCAAACCCTTTTTTTTCCAACAATTGGTATCATGAGCCAGGTTGTGTTCCATCTATAAGTATAAACATACAATCAAAATAAATTTCTCTTCTTCTTGAATGATTTGATTACATAGAAAATAACATTATTTAGATCTTATGCTTATTTTGAGTTATATATGGGAATGGATGCGATATTATATATTTGTTATATAATTTTTTTTTATTGCCGAGGTTATGGTTCTTAGGAAATAGACCGTGGACTATCATCTCCATGTAGGGCTATGTTTTTTTTTTAAATTCATAGAATTCTTGTGAGCTGGAAACAAACATAGGACTTAAATGTAATTTTTCCAATAGGAGTTCATGATGAGGAAAAGATGCGATGTCAGTTGAAGCCCAAGGAATGCCTTGTGGTGAAAAATTATATAATTTTAATTTTCCATTTATTTTCTAGAAATAGAACCATGGAAACTTTGGCTGGAAATTTTATTTTAATTACTTATCTCATTATATATCTTTTTTATGATTGTTTATAATATTAATATTATAATTGTGATATATATATGAGATGATTCACTGTTGATTGATTAAAAATAAGAAGTGTGATAATGAGAAAATTTATGTATTGTATTATTCTATTCATTTCTTTAGGTTATTCGATAACTATGAGAAATATGGTAATGAGAAGGTGCACGTATAGGATTTACTCTGGCTAGGAAAGGCTTGGTTTTTAAACAGTCAAATTTGAGTTGCCTCCCTTTCCTAGAACCATACCTGGTGCACGATTCTCATTCACTTCTTTGAGTTTTCCCTTCAAAGAAAAACATCGGAGAATCAAAATTATTTGTTTTAAGGTTGATTGATTCTTATGAATGAATATTTTAAAATTGCCATAGCATGCCATGCATATATTGGAAGCATGTCATTTAGATTAGGTAAGAATACCACTAGGACTATTGTATGATCATTCTTGAAATTTGGGATAAAAAAACATTGCATGTTTTTAAAATATTGAGTGGGATAAGGTCCTTGAACTAGACTTATGGCCTCCATTGATGGTCCTTACGTGATATCATGATAAAGTTGCGAGCTAATTCCTACCTTGGCCACACCCCAAGGTAAACTTTGTCATGTGGGTTCACTAGATGGGATTTTCTTTTAGGACAACTACTCATGGATGACTTTCAGAGACATTGTCCCAAGATGACTCACAAATGAGAGCATGTTCATGATAGGTGTCGAGTCATTGGTTACACACTCAAAATCATCTCTTATTAAATAGTTTCCCAAGAAACGATATTTAAGCTAGAGATGATGGCCAAACGTTAAACGATTGTTAGTTCGTATGGAGTCTTGAGAATTAAGATTCACGAATTGATTGGATGTACTCCATGTTCTTGCTAGTTAATCATGGGACCTCAAGACGACATGGTTGATAGGTTTGCGAATGATAGTAGCAAAGAATTTTTTTTCAAGGTTTTAATACAAGACGTATGCATCATACTGCATTTTTGATATGTTGCTAAAATGAAAAATATTTGCTTAAATAGTAATTAGTGAATCTTTATTATTTTTTTCCAGTTCAAATATGTCTCCTACTCCTCTTATTAACATTCTTACTGAGAATAAATTAAATGGGGATAACTTTCGAGAATGGAAACAGAACTTGCTAATAGTTTTTAGCTATGAGAAACACAAATTCATTCTTGATGAAATGTATCCTCCTGAAGGTCAGCCCAAAATGAGAAATCACTGCAAAGATTCTGACTCGATTGCTCGATGTTATATGTTAGCAAGCATGAGTAGTGTGTTGCAAAAGCAACATGAGAATTTTAGTACTGCCAAAGAGATTATGAAAAATTTGGAGGATTTTTTCAGAGGCTAAGTCGTATTGGCTCGACAATCCGCTTTACAAATTTAATGAATTCTCAGCAAAAACTCGGTACTCTGGTCAAAGAAAATATACTTAAGCTTACGAGATTCTTTGTGGAAGCTTATGAGAAAATATACCGGTGTATGATGTCATGTGGAGCATACAGACTTGATTTTAATTTCAACATCAGGGAACACACGGCCGTGTAGCATGACCGTGTGTCACATACAACTGAGACACACGCCCGTGTGGATAAAAATAGGCTATTTACCAAGCGATTTTGCCACCCCAAAGTGGCACACACCTACATCAAACCAATTGATACCAATACAAGGCATAAATAAGCATTCAATCAACTTCAACCAAGCATCATTTATTCCATTACAATACCAACAAATACAAGGCTCACCATATCACAATATATAATTCAAATACATACCAAAATTTACCCTTTTCATTCATCAATATGGTCATTTTCGAACATGCATCAAATTACCTAAACTCATAAACCTATTAATTACCAATTCATCAACCATTTGATATTCACCATATCCATTTTCAACAAACATCAAATACCATCATAACTAGCATTTATAAGGAAAACACTAAACTCAGACAAAGGCCATTTGCACACTTATATACATAATCAAAATCACCATTATAAGGCAACTCATATGGCTATATATATATATAAACCAAACCTAATATTTACAAACCAACACAAATGGCCAAAATACATATACCAAAAAGACCAAGTCCCTATGCATGCCATATAATTTATGTAACGCCCCTAGCCCGAATCCGTCACCGGAATAGATTATGGAGCATTACCGGAGTTACCGATTTATTTATTAGATATTTCATTTCATCTAACGTTCATATTTGGAACCAATTAAAATCAAACATATTGTCCTTTAATGTACTTATTTTTCTCGATATGTTTTACTTGAATTTATTACTCGTCTCAATTTAATTAATTTCATTGTATCAACGTATCAAAAATAATCACCTATTTACATGTCATGATATGTAACACCCCAAACCCAGCCTAGACGTTACGACCGGATCCGACATGCCACATTGAAGCATTCAAAACATTTTGTATTACCTAGTTTAGAAACTTAGTTGGTGTTTCAAAAGATACCTTTTAAAATAGGTTAAAGTGAATGGAAGAATTTGTGCACGGTAGGAAGCCAGGGAAAGAGGTGCGTGCGTCTGTCGGATCGCTTAAGTACCAAGCTCCTTCGGATCAATCCTAGACACATGCTTTGCCATTGCCACACTTTAACGTCGTGTATATTTTTAGGAAAACAATTTGATTAAGTCCGTTTAAGAAAAAGTGACTAACTTTGGAAAGCATTTTTATAGCGGAAGTCTTGCTTGTAGTCGTGATATTTTGAAATCAATTATTGTTTTGGAAAATGCGTCCTAGAGCTAATCCATTTCGATAGTTAAAATAAATCATTTTCATCATAATAAAATATAAATCAAAATCATAAGAATAATTAAGCGGCCTTATTACATTTAAAAAAAACCCAAAGCTATAAACGAAAATAAAAGGACGTCCAGTTCATCAGAAAGAAACCGAATTTGCAGAACCATGTGGCCACTCCGAATCCCTCACGGCTCCAAGCCCACTATGGTTGGGGATCACCTGCGAGGATGAAAATAAAGGGGTGAGTTTGGGGAAACTCAGTGTGTAAATTAACCCAACCATAGCCTATATCAGCTCAAACCACAGAAACAGAATAATTTGGCCTCAGCCCAGAACAGATTTCAGAATAAAGCCCATAGGCCCATAACAGATCAGAACAGATATTTCATATTTATACAGAAACCCAACCCAAATCCAACCATAAACACCCCCATACCATCCTTTCACCACGTGGGGAGACTACTCGACCCACCCAACCGCTACACGCCACAGACATATGCGCATGCATGGCTGCGGAATAGATAATGTGGCGAGTCACGAGAACAGAATAATTGTGGCGAGCCACGGAAGCAGAGATATATACGTGGCGAGCCACCGGATCAGATAATTTGTGGCATAGCCACCAGGACGCTTCCTCCATAATATAACCCATGTCCCCATGCAACAGATATTCATTCATGGCATACATCATACAGATTTAAATCATCATGCTTTTCAAACAAAATTAACCTTAGGGGTATAAAGGTCATTTTACACCTAGAGGTATCATGGTAATTTTCCATACATAGGGGTATTCTAGTAATCTAACTATTTTAGGGTTTTCATGAATATTTCTACCATTTACGTACAATCAGAAACACTTACCGCGCATACTTATCGAATTAGGCCCGTTGGCCCATTAACCGATTTTTGGCCCAATAAGCCCAAAATGTCAATAATGCACGAAATCGCGTGTACTGCAATTTTATCATTCAGATTACCAGAAATATTAACCCATTTATCTTACAAGCATTCGCACACTCGCAAGTCCCTAAAATACTGGCTTTTTGGCGTTTCAGCTTTTCGGCTTTTGCCGATCTAGTCTATGAGAGGGTGTCAGTCACACACCTATTTTATGACGATTCGCTGACGAGATCCACGCACGAACTGCCTAAAATTATATTATTACTATGTTAATGTAAATACTGAAACGAACTACATAATAACCCCTTACCATTTTCGGCCAATAACACTTTAGGCACTAGCGATCCTACCTTTGTCGAAAGTAGCGACTAGATCAAGATCCGATCGTTCCACTTCTCCAAACCCTTGATCGGTAGCCTCTAAATCACATTATTATCAAATTAAAATAGTTATCACAACCCCCTTATGTAACACCCCTAATCCCGCATCCGTCGCCGGAAGGATTTAAGAAGTATTACCAAATATGCAAGAAGTTTCTTTTAATTATAATCGGATAATTCCATTCATACAACAGACAAGGAGTCACATTAATTTAATAATTATCTTGATTCATTCATAAGTTCAATTCGATCAAAATATTTAAAAGATTAATTATATATCAACTACACATACATATTAACTAAGTGGAAATTATATAATAACTTAACAAGCCATTTTCGCATGGCTATATATATATACACACCAAAAGATACGTATTAACATCAAAAGTCCATCCTATACATGCCATTTTTAAAGTTCAACTACAAGGTACCAAGTGGGCTTGGATAGTGTGAATGACTTCGTCTTTGAAAACCCAGAGATCGATAGCTAACGAATGAGATCTAAAAAAGCAGAGAATTTAAGCGACAGAGTAAGCATTTCGATGCTTAGTAAGTTTAAGTAATGAGATCATTTACAACTAAAACATAACGTTTATAAGATAAATAAATACATAACATAAAACTCCATGATTATGTTACCTCACACTTCAATCATTATATTCATACGCATATGAGTCAAACGACTAAATTTCATTGTAGTAAAAATTTCGTACCTCGAATAAGCTAAATATTTCATGCAACCCTAAGATTCGACTCGGAGTTCACTATTCAATTGAACGAATACATTTAAAACCAAATCAACCTTTACAATGTATATATATAAAACATACCTTATCATCTTAGAATTTCGAACGTACTTATTGGAATTATTACAGCTGTATCACCAATTCCGAATCAACACGAATGTCTTCGGGATTTAACTCGGATATAGCAACTAGCACGAATGCCTTCGGGACTTAGCCCGGATATGAAAATTAGCACGTATGCCTTCGGGACTTAACCCGGATATAATCGACCAGCACGTATGCCTTCGGGAATTAACCAGGATATAATCGACCAGCACGTATGCCTTCGGGAATTGACCCGGATATAACACTCACGCAAGGTCTGCGGGTCTTAGCCCGAATATAGTCTCAATTTATCATGCATATGTCTTATCATCTTAATACATCGGTATTTCATTCACATTACTAGAACACAAGCACAACAAGCTTAATAACCATTCCACTTTCAGCTCAATAGACCCATATGAGGGCACGATTTTGATTTGCCATTCAACACAATTTCAATAACTATTCAATTACAAATCATAAGTACAAGCTATTTATCTCACTACATAAATCAAGTAGAACCATTATGTTATAGACTAATTGTTATGCTTAAATATGATCAAGATTTATCAATTCATAGACTAAGTTCCATTACTAGAAGACTTACCTCGGATATACTTGAGCGGTGGCAAAGTGGCTACTCGGCTACTTTTTCTTTCCCTTATCGAAATTGTCCCCTATGCTCTTGAGCTTAAGTTCAACAAATTTAAACTAGTCATTAATCGACTATTAAAGCATTACTTTAAGAATGTACTACATATAGATTCGGCTTTCACACATATAGATTATAGTAAGCTTTATAAAAATTGAAAATTTATTTATTAACAAATTTTCTTTAATGTTTACAATATAATTACAATTTCCTATAAACTAACTTCGAGCAACAAACCGAGTAAAGTATTTATAATTGGAGTTATGAAACTCCAAATTGATTGCCGTAAATTTTTCTTGACAGAAGACTCATTTATCTATTATCCATAAAATTTTTTGATAATTTTTAGTTTAGCCCAACAATACCAGATTTTTCTTAAATTTCACCTTGTTTCACTGCTTGACTAAACTGACCACTCTTCACTACAAATCAAATTTCTCATTGTACAGAATTCAAAATGTGTTCTCACTTATTTCATTTGAAACTAGACTCATTAAGTAATCTAATAATATAAATTTTATCTTAAGGCCATTTTTGTACAATTTATACTGATTTTATAAAAACGGAACAGGACATCTAGTAGTCATTTCGACTCAACCCCACAATACTGCAAATATCTCAAGATCGGTAACTCTTTTCTTTCTATAGTTTCTTTTGTAAGAAACTAGACTCTTCAAGCTTTACTTACATAATTTATCCAGCTTCTAACTCAACTCCTACAAATTATGGTGATTTTCCAAAATCACCTTACTGCAGCTGTCCTCAAACAGTTTAATACTAAATCACTCTTTCAAACATTCCTAGTATACATTTTATTCAAGTATGTATATTAACAATCGAATTTATCAAACAATTATCTATAAAATTCACTTCAACATTCTCAATACAATACATGGTGTTCAAACCATTATTCAAGTTCAAAATTCGGCTAATACACATATATATATATACACTAGAAATCAATTGTTAACATTTGTATTTCACCTTAATAGGTAGCTTAGCAAACCTTATTTTAACCTACAATTGTCCTTAACACAATTAAAGCATCCTCTTCATTCCATCAATTAAAAAATGCATACATTACCCAAATACCTAAAACCATATTCGGCCAAAGAACACAACTTGTTAGCCGATTCTTTTCCATTTAGCAACTAATGCCCAAATGTGTTCATTTGTTAGACTCTAATTCACCTATGTACCATTTTCATCCAAATAACATGAACAACAACCATTTCTTGAACATTTTCTCTTAACCAATTACTCATGATACCAAGCAAAATTCAAGATTTGGACATGGGCTAACTAAGGGACTTAGTAACTAACTCAATACATTCAACAATTTCAAAAGCTATTATGAATTTCATACCTTAATCAAGGCTAGGAGTGACCAAATGCTTGTTTCCCCTTCCCCTTTCTTCTTAGAGTTTCGGCCAAGGATTGCTAAAAGATGAACACAAATTTTCTTTTCTTTGTTTTATTCATCTAATTAGTTTAACCCCTTTTTATTATTATTATTATTTTATGCCATTAATACATTATTTTATTATTATTACAAACACATATTGCTTATCATCATGTCATGGCTGGCCACTATTAATTAAGTGGGGAAATTGACATGCAAGTCCACCCTTTTTATTTCATGCATTATTGAATCACTTCTAGAATTACCTATCATATTTCACATTTGTCTCATATAAGTCCTATTAAAAAGATTCACACTCAAATGAATAAATTAAAGATTGAAATTTTCACACATGCATATTCATGCACATTAAACATAGAAACTAACGGTTCTTTATTTTTATACTTCGGTTTTGTGGTCCCGAAACCACTTTCCGACTAGGGTCAATTTAGGGCCGTCACACCTTAGGGCTACAAGTCCAAATCGACAGCCTCCCTAACCTTTAAGGGTTTCGGCTTTTTCTAAAATACGAAAGAAAGACTAAGTTGAAAAGACTTACCACCGGTTCCTTCGGTCAATGATTCCAATTAACTTCTACTCAAATCTGTTACCGATCTAAGCCCTCAAATGATAGCAAAAGTCGAGCCTTCAGTGATCTTTAAAATTCGGCTATGTCCCTATGGCTATGCGTTTTCGGCTTTTTGTAACAGTGAAGAAAAGATGGAATAGTAGGGTTTTGCTGTGGTCTTGTCGACAGAAACTTAGGGTTTAGAGAACTAGAGAATTGGTTAGGAATGATGAAAAGAAGTATGAAGTCTTGGCTATAAGAATTCGCCACAAAGAAAGTATAACTTTCGGGATTTCGGCTTTTTATGGCAAATGGCTATAGGCTTAAAAATAATGGAAGGAAAGTGATGTTGAGTAGAGTGATAGGAGGATTCGGCTATGGAGGGAAAGAAAAAGAAAAGAATAGCAAATGGAGAGAAAAAAGAAAAGAAAAAGAGAGGGGAAGGATGATCAAAAAATGGCTCACTTACCCCCTAATGTCGAATTTATACTGGCACTAACCCTAGCCGAAACTTGCCCACCTAAAGCTCCCTTTGGCCGGCCAACTCTTGCTCCTCAAGAGTCCATCATTCGGCCAACTCTGCTTTCCTAATTAGCTCCTAAATCCTCTCCCTTATCCCCTCCTTACTCAATCTCCTGAGCAACTCAAACTCCTCCTGACAGACTTTTACTTCAGTTCCATTACCTCCCTTTTTCTGTACATAAAAATTAATTCCCTTAATTTGCTGTCATTGTGACTTGAACCTCAGTTCTCCCTAGCATCCACATGCCACTTCTAAAGCTCCTTAGTGCGCCACTTAGCCAACTCACCACAGGCTTCCTTGTGTTCTATTTTACACAATTAATACTTAAAAGCCCAGCTTACCAGAACCCCTTTTTCTTATGGAATGAAAATTAACTAAAACTACCGGGTTTTAACTTAAGCTTAGGCCTTCTAGAGGCCCACTAACATAATTAATCCTACACCAAGCAGACAAAACACAGAATATTAAATTTTAACAACATTTTCAGAATTCCTGAAAATTGGGGCGTTACATGATAAATATCATTCTCTTGCCATTTCTTCATAAACATAAATCAGGTAATTCATTATATCGATATTTCATGCATTTAAAAATACAATTCAAGTTACAATAGTTTACCTCGTTGCTTGTACATGTTTATAATTTCATTAATCTGATATCTTTTTTTTTTTCAAGTTTAAATCTTGTATTCAAGTTATCCGGATCTTTATAAAGAAATTTGATCGTCGTTTTCATTTATTTCATGTTGTAATACATTCAATTAATACTCTAAACAAAATTACCATTTTACCCCTAAACTTTTAATTAATGACGATTTCATCCTTAGGTTAAAATAAAATAAAATTATTGCAATTTAATCCTTATTCCCAGCCGTTATTCTCAAAAAAATTGATAACAACCCATGAATTCTATAAAATATCAGAATTTTCCATAATTTCAACACTTTTCAATTTGATCCTTAAAACATGTTTTTCCCTGATCTTGAGCTAAATTAATAATTTCATTCAATTTTGTAATTTTAAATAATAAAATAATCTATTTCATGCAAATTGGTCATTTCTAACATTTTTACAAAATTGCCCATAAAATTTTACTTTTATTCAATTTAGTCCATGAGCCTAAAACATGCAAATTAGCCATGCTAGCTGAATATTCATACATATTTTCCTCCTCCTCCTCTCCATTCCACATCCTTAATTTATATAACATGCAACAAGTGACATTATCAATAATTTCACTATTTACTTATATGTATATTCAAAACTGTCCATTTGCGTCATAGTCACTAAATTATTTATATCTTAAGCTACAGAACTAGAAATTAAGATCTGCTAATTTTCCCTGAAACTAGACTTGCATATCTTATTACCATAAAATTTTCAAAATTTTTGGTTTGGCCAATAAGTACAATTTATTCTTTAAAGTTACCCCTATTCTGTTGTCTGACAGTTCCGACCCTTCTTCACTAAGAATTAATTATCTTATTGTACGAGGTTCGGATTATATTCCTGCTTATTTCTATTGGAAATAGACTCATTAAGGATTCTAAACATATAAATTTATACCCATAATTATTTTTATCCAATTTTTTATGATTTTCTAAATTCAGAACAGGGGAACCAGAAATCATTCTGACCTTGTCTCAAAAAAGTTATTGTATCTCATGATTTACAATTCCGTTGCTTACATAATTTCTTTTATAAGAAACTAGACTCAATAAGATTTAATTTAATATTTTATTCATCCTCTAGTTAGATTTCTACAATTTTTGGTGACTTTTTCAAAGTTAGACTACTGCTGCTGCCTAAAATAGTTTTAGTGAAAAAATATTGATTTCCATTTAGCCCCAAATTTCATAGTTTATACAATTCAATCCTTGCTCAGTTAACTCCTCAATTGAGATAATTTTTCTCATTTAATACTTTATTCCATCATTTTAAACTACTTCATAACCCTTGAAAACCAGAACTTTAGGACTAGACCTTAATTCCAAACTCTTTCAGAATTAGGTCCTAAACCAATTTTCATCAATTTTACTTGATAAAATCACCATATATCAAAATTAAAGCTTCAATTATATGTTTATTCATCATATTCTTTGAGTACTCATCCATAAAAACTTCAAAAATTAGCCATGGAATCAAAAACTAATGAAATAGTAAGTTGGACCCAATTGTAAAAGTCCAAAAACATAAAAATTTCAAGGAGAAAGCAAGAATTAAACTTACATGAAGCTAGAGTATGAAAACCAGCTTGAACCCTCCTCCATAGCTGTTTTTCAGCTGATGAATATGAAGAGAAATGAAGAGAATTCTAGATATTCCAATTTAGTCCCATTTTTATTTAGTTAATTTTGGTAATTTTCCAATTTTGCCCTTATTTGGGCTTATTTGCCGCCCAAAATATCTCCTTTGGGCTTATTTGCACTTTAGGTCCTTCCTCATTTGACAATTGAGCTATTTAATCATTTTAGCAACTTTTACACCTCTTTCAATTTAGTCCTTTTTATTTAATTAGCTATCAGTACTTTAAAATTTATTGACAAAACTTTAATACTAACTTATTAACACTCCATAAATATTTATAAAAATATTTATGGCTCGATTTAAAATTCTCGAGGTCTCGATACCTCATTTTTGACTCTAATTATTTTAATATATATATTTTATACACTATTCACTAATTCAAAATTTTTCCTAACTTCACATTTAACTTATACTCACTAAATTAATAATATTCCCTACTCATTTGTCGGATTTAGTGATCTCGAATCACTGTTCCGTCACCACTGAAATTAGGCTGTTACACTTTAAATACCAAGGTTCATAGGTACCAAGTGATAAGTGGATAATGTGAAGCAATCACCGACGATCCCCGAATCCGAGCTAGCTTGATAACAGTATAAAACACGAGAAAATAAACAAAGTAAGCTATAAAGCTTAGTAAGCTCGTATACAATAAACTTAATTCAATCTCAAGAATATAATACAACAATTTAAATATATCAACATTTAGCATATATTAGCTAACAAACCTTTCATATACACAATTATGATATCAATCACATTCTTCGCAAGTTTCTTCTAACCAAAACTTATACATGTTACGTACGTACCTGTACCATCTCATATCATTCTCATACTCAATCACATCTTTCATTTACCCGTTGAACCATTCGGAATAGAAGTCGGATACTCAAGAGTCTAGCACACTAAGTACCTATACCATGGCCCGAAGCCAAATCAAGGTAACTTATATTCGAAATACTGATATCATGGCCTGAAGCCAAATCGGTATAACTCGCACCCGAAGTGAAAATATCATGGCTCGAAGAAAAATTCATGTATCCTTTAATGACATGTCACTAGTATCCTAAACTATTCCTAAGGTTCAACCGAGATTTCAAATGTCGAATCATCGTTGAATCAATATCGATCATATCCCTAGTCTCCTATTCAAAATTTATGCAATATCAAAGCATATGAAATACATTTATATCAAAACTTATAATATACGAACTTACCTCAGATGTGAAAATGACGAAATAGGTCGATTAGTCGATAACTTTAGTTTTTCGCCGATCTATATCCGAAATTCACTTTTCTTAATCTAAATATATTCAAAATTAACTTATTTAATAATATATCTATTTAATTTAATCCAAAACACACATTTAAGCACATTTACACTTTTACCCCTAGAGTTTCACAACTTTTACAATTTAGTCCCTAGGATTGTAAAACAAAATTTATTGAATTTCATCACAACCCAAGCCTAGAAGAATTAGTATTATAACCTTAGCAGGCCATAATTTTCATTTATTTCACATTTTAACCACTAAATTTTCACATTTTACAATTTAATTCTTAATTTGCATTTTCACTAAAAATCACTTAACAAAACTTGTATATCTTACAACAAACATCCATAATCTATCATCAAACATCAAAACACATGCTTATTCATCAATGGAAACATATAAAATCTTTAAAATTTTTGCAAATTAGTCCCTGGGCTAGCTAGACCTAGTTGCATCGATCTTAAAAACATAAAAATCATTAAAAACGGAGTAAAAAAATACTCACATGCAAAGCTAGAAGTGTAGGCCGAATGTTGAAGCTATTCCCATGGTTTTTTTAGGTTAAATTTTTGGCTAAGGAAGAAAACAAAGATGATAGCCTTTGTTTTATTATTTTTACTAACTTTAATTATTAAATTACTTAAATAACCTTTAATTTAAACATTAAAATTCACTTAAACTATGTACATAAATGTCTAATTAACTAAAAAGTAGTTAAATTATCACATAAGGACTTCCAATTTAAAGTTCTATAGCTATTAGACACCTTTAGCTACTAGAACATCACTTTTGCACTTTACGCGATTTAGTCCTTTTTATCAAATTGACCACTCAAACAGTAAAATTTCTGAACGAAATTTCCACATAATAATTTTATCATGCTGTAAACATTAAAATAATAATGAAATAAATATTTCAACTTCATATTTGTGGTCCCAAAACCACTATTTTGATTTGACTAAAAACGGGCTGTTACAACTCCCCCCCCTTAGGGATTTTCGTCCACAAAAATCCTACCAGTGAATAGGTTAGAGTGCTATTTTATCATAGCTTCCTTGGGTTCCCACGTGGCTTCTTCGACACCGTGCTTTTCCACAAAACTTTGACCAAAGCTATTCGCTTATTTCTTAATTCTTTAATCTCTCGAGCTAGAATTTTGATCGGTTCTTCGTTGTATGTCATGTCAGGTTGAATTTCAATTTCTGCATGAGAAATTATGTGTGAAAGATCTGATCTTTATCGACGCAACATCGATACGTGAAACACATTGTGGATCTTTTCTAACTCAGTTGGTAAAGCTAGTCGATATGCCACTAGACCTATTCTTTCGATGACCTTATACGGCCTGATAAATCATAGACTCAATTTACCTTTACGACCAAATCGAAGAATTTTCTTCCACAGAGACACTTTCAGAAATACTTTATCACCGATCTGAAATTCAATGTCTTTTCATTTCAAATCCACGTACGATTTCTGTCGATTTGAAGCTGGTTTTAAACTGTCGTGAATTACTTTCACTTTCTCTTTAGTCTCTCGGATCAAATCAACCCTGTGAATCTTTTTCTCACTAAGTTCGGTCCAGTACAATGGAGTTCGGCATTTGCCACCATACAAAGCTTCGTACGGTGCCATCTTTATGCTTGATTGAAAGCTGTTGTTATACGTAAATTCAACCAATGATAAATATTTCTCCCAATTGCCTTAACATTCTAAAACACAACATCGAAGCATATCTTCGAGAACTTGAATTACTCTCTCAGAGTGACCGTCAGTTTGCGGATGAAATGTTGTACTAAAGTTCAATCTCGTGCCTAAAGCTTTTTGCAATTTCTTCGAGAATATCGACGTGAACCTCGGATCTCTATCCGAAATAATCGAAACCGGCACCCCGTGCAATCTAACAATCTCAGAGATGTACAATTTAACTAATTTATCAAGCAAAAAATCAGTACGTACAGGAATGAAATGTGTCGATTTTGTCAATCGATCAACGACAACCCAAACAACATCTTTCTTTTTTGGAGTCATGGGTAGTCCCGATACGAAATCCATCGTAACTCTAGCCTGTTTCCACTTAGGTATCATTATTGGCTGAAGTAGTCCCGACAACACTTGATGTTCAGCTTTAACCTACTGACAAATCAAACATCTCGACACAAACTCCGAAATGTCTCGTTTCATGCCCAACCACCCATACTATTGTTTCAAGTCATTGTACATTTTGGTACTCCCCGGGTGAATAGATAAACAACCATTATGTGCTTCATGTAAAATTTTCTGAATAAGCTTAGAATTCTTTGGTACGCAAAATTCTGTTTCAGAACATTAAACAATCATCGAATTTGATCTGATATTCTGAATCATTATTTGACTCACACTGCTTTCTTTTAGCTTGTATCTCGATATCACACATTTGAACTTCACAAATTTGTTGAAGGAAAACCGGTTTAGCTTTCAACTCTGCCAGAATCAAATCATCATCAGACAAAGTCAGTCTTGTATTCATCGCTCTCAAAGCAAATAAAGATTTTCTACTCAAAGCATCCATGACTACATTCACTTTCCCCGAATGATAATCAATCACCAACTCATAAGCTTTCAACAACTCGAGCCATCTTCGTTGTTGCAAATTTAGATCTTTCTGAGTTATTATATACTTTAAATTTTTGTGATCAGTAAAGATATGATATTTTTAACCGTACAAATGATGTCGCCAAATTTTCAATGCGAAAACAATAGCAGCCAACTCGAAATTGTGTGTCGGATAGTTCTTTTCATGCGGCTTTAATTGTCTAGAGGGATAAGCTATCACTTTTCCCTCTTGCATCAACACCCAACCCAAATCGTTCAATGACGCGTTGCTGTAAATTATAAATTCTTTACCCGACTCAGGTTGAACCAAAACTAGTGCTTTAGTTAACAATACTTTCAATCGATCAAAACTCTGTTGACATTTCTCTGACCACTCAAACTTCACATCTTTTTGTAGCAATCTGGTCATAGGAGTAGCAATCATCGAGAATCCTTTTACAAAATGTCGATAGTAGCCAGCTAGTCCCAGAAAACTTTTGACTTTGAAGTCATTTCTCGGTGGTTTCCAATCAACAACAGTTGAAATCTTGCTCGGATCAATCTTATACCTTCCGCTGAAACAATGTGTCCCAGAAATCCAACCTTTCAGAGCCAAAACTCACATTTGCTGAATTTAGCGAACAATTGCTTATTTCTCAAGGTTTGTAGCACAATTCTCAAATGCTCGGCATGCTCAGACTCATCTCGAGAATAAATCAGAATGTCGTCAATGAACACAACAACAAATCTATCTAAATACGGTCTAAATAACCGGTTCATCAAATCCATAAAGATTGTAGGAGCATTAGTTAATCCAAAAGGCATAATAAGGAATTCATATTGTCTATACCTCGTTCTAAAAGTAGTTTTCAACATATCCAAATCTTTAACTCGTAACTGATAACAACCAGACCACAAATCAATCTTTGAAAACACCGTTGCACCTTTAAAATAATTAAATAAATCATCTATTCTTGGCAACGGATTCTTGTTCTTTATCGTAACTTTATTGAGCTGTCGGTAGTTATTACACATCCTTATTGACCCGTCTTTCTTCTTTACGAATAAAACTGGCGCACACCAGGGTAAAAAACTAGGTCGTGCAAAACCTCTATCTGTTAACTCTTACAACTGAGATTTCAACTCTTTAAATTCTGTCGAAGCCATTCTGTAAGGAGCTATAGATATCGGCGTAGTTCCCGGTATTAATTCAATAGCAAATTTAACCTCTCTAATCAGTGGTAGTCCTAGTAATTCTTCTAGAAACATATCCGAAAACTCACGGGCTATAGGCATTGATTCAATATTTGATTCAGACACTTTTGTATCCAGTATATAAGCAAGATAAGCTTCAAAACCTTTTCTCACACATTTCTGAGTTGACATTGACGAAATTACAATAGGTAATCCACTCGACTTATCTGATCCGATTCGAAGGATTTCACTATTTTAACATTTCAATTCAATAATATTTCGTCTACAATTTACAATGGCATCATGTAGAGTTAACCAATCCATACCCAGAATTACATCAAGCCCATCAAATGGAAATAGCATCAAATCAGTCGAAAAATAGTAAACCTGAGTCATTAAATGATAGTTCTAATAAACTTTATCAACTAGAACATATTTGCCTAATGGGTTCGATACTTTAATCATAAACTCAGTAAATTAAACAGGCAATTTTTTACTAGACAATAAATTATCACAAACATACGAATATGTCGATCCAGGATCAATTAAAGTAATCATATTAGAGTCATAAAGAGAAAAGGTACCAGTTATAACATCAGGTGATGATGCTCTTCGTGAGCGCGAATGGCATAAGCTCTAGTAGGTGCTCCCGCTTCAGATCTCATAGTCAAATCCTTTTTCGCGCCTCTACTACTGGTCACATTTCCAGCATTTCTCGGTCGCCTCCCTCTAGTGGCTGTATTACCGGGTCTTGTATTTTGGAATTGACCTTTCTCAGATAACTCAGGACAATCCTGAAAAAAATTATCTGGGGAACCACATTTGTAACAAGCTTTATTACTTTTATTCTAGCATTCTCCAAAATGTCGTCTCTCACACTATTGACACTCGGTTTTATTGTTTCTCACACTGCCAACACTCGATACTGATGTAGCTTGAGCTTTAGGACTTGAGTATTGTTTTCCACGATCTGTACTCGAATACCCGATTAAAGCATTTGGTCGAGTGAATGAATCTCTGGATTTCTTTGACAAAGATTGATATGGCTTACTCATCGATCTTTTTCTCGAATCTCTAGCCTCTGAATCTTCTTTTCTCTTTTCTTTGCTAGGCTCTTCAGTTTTGCAAGCTTTATCTACCAGGACAACAAATTCTTTCAATTCTAGAATTCCAACTAGAAGTTTAATATCCTCGTTCAACCCATCAACGAACCAATTGCACATGATTTCTTCAGTAAAAATAAATTCTCGAGCATATTTATTCAACCACACAAATTCCCTTTCATATTCAGTCATAGCCATTCGGCCCTATTTCAATTCTAGAAACTCTTTGTGCTTTTGATCGAGAAATCTCTGACTTATGTATTTCCTCAGGAACTCAGTCTGAAAGAATTCTCAAGTCACTCTTTCTCTCGGTACCACTGATACTAGAGTATTCCACCATTGGTACGCAGTGCCCTCAATAATGAAATGGCACACTTTAAACTCTCAGTTGGAGTACACGACAGTTCATTACATACCCGAATAGTATTTTCAAGCTAAAATTCAGCTTTCTCGAGATCGTCATCAACAGTAGATCTAAACTCCTCGGCCCTGTACTTACGAATTTTATCAACCTAAAGCTTATTTAATCGTTGAAATTCCACAACTTGAGGGGCTACAGGGATTGGTTGAGTATTAGGTGAGGATTTTATCAACCATTCGTTCATCATTTGGAAAAAGGCTTATTTAGCCTCTCCTTTGTGACTACTCATTATAGGTCTAGAATCAGATGACGCTGCTCCTTGAGCGGGAGCTGGTGCATTACTCTCTACATTGTCAGATACAGCTCGATCGTGATCTATTTACTATATGAAAACACATTTTAAAATGTCAGGAGTCATCACACTATCACAATTTATATATGGCATATATAGCTAGACTTTCTCATACGCTACGTTAGTCTTAGAATCGACTAAATCATAGCTCTGATACCAATAAATGTAACACCCCTCACCCATATTCAACGCCGGAATAGGGTTACAGAGCATTACTGGACTTATAAAACATTTAAACATTCAATTCACAAATAATTTCACATTTCATGAAAACATTATTCAAACTCAAGGACAATGTCCCTATAACGAGCCTACGAGGCCCTAAACATGCATTGGGAGTGGTTCAAAACTAAACCGATAACATAGAAAACTTTCACGAAACCTTGAAATTTTTTCTCAAAACAGAGGACACACGCCCATGTGGCACGATCGTATCTCTCACACAGCCACATACATGCCCGTGTCATAGGTTGTGTGGACATTCGAAATGGGAGCACATTGCCGTGTTCCAGCCCGTATCTGACCCTATGTAACTCTCTGACTTGGGTCACACGACCAACACACACGTCCGTGTGCCCTAAAAATGGTCGTACATGCCCGTGTACTAGGCTGTGTGCTATGCCATGCCAAACCTATAGGGTATACTGACTTATACCACACGGCCAAGTCACACGCCCGTGTGTGAGGCTGTGTGGAGCATGCTAACTTGATTTTAATTTCAACACCAGAGGACACACGGCTGTGTAACATGACCGTGTGTTACACACGGTTGAGACGCACGTCCGTGTCTCTACCCGTGTGGACAAAAATAGGCTATTTACTAAGCCATTTTGCTACCCCAAATTGGCAGACACCTATGTCAAACCAATTGATACCAATACAAGGCATAAATAAGCATTCAATCAACTTCAACCAAGCATCATTTATTCCATTACAATATGAACAAATACAAGACTCACCATATCACAATATACAGTGCAAATACATACCAAAATTTACCCTTTTCATTCATCAGTATGGTCATTTTCAAACATGCATCAAATTACCTAAACTCATAAACCTACTAATTGCCAATTCATTAACCATTTGATATTCACCATATCTATTTTCAACAAACATCAAATACCATGACAACTAGCATTTATAAGGCAATTACTAAACTCAGACAAAGGCCATTTGCACACTTATATACATCATCAAATTCACCATTATAACCCAACTCATATGGCTATATATATATATATATAAACCAAACCTAATATTTACAAACCAACACAAATGGACAAAATACATATACCAAAAAGAACAAGTCCCTATACATGCCATATACTTTAAATACCAAAGTTCATAGGTACCAAGTGATAAGTGGATAGTGTGAAGCAATCTCTGATGATCCCCGAATCTGAGCTAGCTTGATAACAGTATAAAATACGGGAAAATAAACAAAGTAAGCTATAAAGCTTAGTAAGCTCGTATACAATAAACTTAATTCAATCTCAAGATTATAATACAACAATTTAAATATATCAACATTTAACATATATTAGCTAACAAACCTTTCATAGACACAATTACGATATCAATCACATTCTTCACTAGTTTCTTCTAACCAAACCTTATACATGTTACGTACGTACCTGTACCATCTCATATAATTCTCATAATCAATCACATCTTTCATTTACCCGTTGAACCATTCGGAATAGAAGTCAGATACTCAAGTGTCTTGCACACTAAGTACCTATACCATGGCCCGAAGCTAAATCAAGGTAACTTATATCCGAACTACTGATATCATGGCCCGAAGCCAAATCAGCCAATATTCATAGGCCGAAGACAAATTGGTATAACTCGAACCTGAAGTGCAAATATCATGGCCGGAAGCCAAATCCATGTATCCTCTAATGACATGTCACTAGTATCCTAAACTATTCCTAAGGTTCAACCGGGATTTCGAATGTCTAATCATCATCGAATCACTATCGATCATATTCATAGTCTCGTATTCATAATTTATGTAATATCAAAACATATGAAATACATTTATATCAAAACTTATAATATACAAACTTACCTCGAATGTGAATATGACGAAATAGGTCGATTAGTCGATAGCTTTAGTTTTCCCCCGATCTAGATCCGATATTCCCTTTTCTTAATCTAAATATATTCAAAATTAACTTATTTAATAATCTCTCTATTCAATTTAATCCAAAACACACATTTAAGCACATTTACACTTTTACCCCTAGAATTTCATAACTTTTATGATTTAGTCCCTAGGCTCGTAAAACAAAATTTATTGAATTTCATCACAACCCAAGCCTAGCCGAATTAGTATTATAACCCTAATAGCCCATACTTTTCATTTATTTCACATTTTAACCACTAAATTTCTAGATTTCACAATTTAATCCTTAATTTGCATTTTAACTAAAAACCACTTAACAAAACTTATATCTCATAACAAAAATTCATAACCTATCATCAAACATCAAAACACATGCTTATTCATCAATGGAAACATCTAAAATCTTCAACAATTTTGCAAATTATCCCCTGGGCTTGCTAGACCTAGTTGCAACGATCTCAAAAACATAGAAATCATTAAAACGGAGTAAAAAATACTCACATGCAAAACTATAAGTGTAGGTCAAATGTTGAAGCTATTCCCATGGTTTTTTAGTTTAAATTTTCGACTATGGAAGAAAAACAAAGATGATAGCCTTCGTGTTATCATTTTTACTAACTTTAATTATTAAATTACTTAAATAACCTTTAATTAAAACATTAAAATTCACTTAAGCTATGTACATAAATGTCCACTCAACTAAAAAATGGTCAAATACCACATAAGGACTCCCACTTTAAATTTCTATAGCTATTAGACACCTTTAGCTAATAGAACATCACTTTTGCACTTTAAGCGATTTAGTCTGTTTTATCAAATTGACCACTCAAATAGTAAAATTTTTTAATGAAATTTTCACATAATCATTTTATCATGCTGTAAGAATTAAAATAATAATAAAATAAATATTTTAACTTTGAATTTGTTGTCCCGAAACCACTATTCTGATTTGACTAAAAAGGGCTGTTCCAAATCCCCTCTCCAAGAATGAGGTTTCGAATCCATTAGCACATTGTAAAGAGAGATACAAGAGATGATTCAATTTCATCAATGGGAGAATTTCTGTACAATCTCGATTAATCTGGGTACATACCGATTGTGTACAAATTTTACGCCGCATTAAAGGAGGCGGATACGAGTAGACCATGGATATACTAAAGATGTGGATACTAGTATGAAGGAAGGAAATTTCTATGTCACCTCCTGAGATAGTGAGTTATTATGACGTTCCATTATATCTCTATGATTTTGTACAATAAATTGACTTAATGTATTCCCAAGGGAAAATATGGACGACGTAATTACTCTCCTAATGGACAAAAAGGGTGACTGGAAATGCCACTTAGGAAAAAACTATCCCATATCGTTCTCTCATGTGAAGTTGACTTCTGCTGCTTGAATGTGGTTGAAATTTATCAGCACTAGAATTTGCCTTACTACAAACATGTATAATTACGATACGTTCCAGGAAATGTTCTTGTATGCGATTTTAACAAAGGAAAGAATTTGTGTGGGAACATGGATATATCAAAGCATGCTCCAATGCACAAGGAAGAATGAAGTGCCCACACTTAGTGATAGCCTTATGTTGACTAGCAAAGGTGCCGATGAGACGATCATGTCATGTCTTACAACCAATAAAGTTTCGATATTGGAACTAAGTGTGGAATATCTTATAAAGAATAGGAAACGAAAAAGGGAGATAAAAATAAAAAGTGAGAATGCACTATCCAATTCATAATGGTTAGTTCGCTGGATGCAAAAAGTCGTACCAATTTTTGAGGATTATACAAGGAAACACAGGTTGAAGCGGCCAAAATTTCCAATAGCTAAGTATGAGGTAAAGACCGAACCGAGCAAGCCAAAGGAAGAGAAAGAATTGAAAAAAAGGAAGATCCTAAAGAAGATTAGGAGGAAGATCTGAAGAGCAAACTAGGCAAAGTGGATGAAGCGTCAGATCCTGATTTCGTCTAATTTTAATCAATTTCATTTAATTTTTAAGTTTTATTTTAATTTGGACCTTGTGTTTTACTTTCATTCGGATGATTTTTATTTTTGGTTTTTATTTAGTTATGATTTTAATATTTTATATATGTAGTTGTGTTTAAATTTTTTAGTAGAAACCCTAAATTTTTTTAGGGCACAACAATGTTGAGCTAAAATCGAAAGGAGGACTTGTCCCAGATATTGTATTGCGCGAATCATGGCAATCAAGTAACCTCTTTACTTTATATATTTTTTTAGTTTTTAATACTCTTTACATTTTTTTATTTTTGCATGTTTTCTATATGTTTAATGTAACAACCCATATTCAGTAGTGTCAAAAACAATGGTTTCGGGACCACGACTACGACCAGTGAGTCAGTAATTTTTATTTATTTAATATTTACAGGGTTATTATAGTGTCGTATTAAATTTTGGTTAGAAAATTTTGACATTTAGATAGTTAATTAAGTAAAAAAAGGAATAAATTGTAAAAGCTATAAAAGTGAATCGCTATTAGTTTAATTGTACTTAACAGCTATAGAACCATGATTTGAGAGCTTTAAAAGGTAAATATGCCTTTTCTATCGTAGTGGACAGTTTTAAGGTGTTAATTTATGAAATTTTAGTTAAATTAAAAGGTTAAAATGAAAGATAAACAAAGTCAACATCTTCCTCTTTTTTCTTTGGAAAATCGAAACTCCTTTGTTGAGTAGGGAAGCATTCGGCCAAGCTTTAAGTCTCTTGCATGGTATGTGTTTTGAGTTCATTTTTAGATATATTTATGTTTTTGAGATCGTTGTAGCATAATCTAACTAACCTAGGGACTAATTCGCAAAATTTTTAAATGTTTAGAATTATATCATTGAAAAATTTGTAATGTTTTTGAAGTTTAATTTAAGATTATTAAGCTTGGTTGTTAGATAAGACTATTTTGTAAAAGTGAATTTTAGTTAGTTTTAAGTTTAAGGACTAAAATGATAAAATAATAAATTTACCCATATAGATTCAGAAAGACCAACCATGGAACTAGATCAAGGAAAACAAAAGGTTCTGGATTAGTTGAAATTCAAATACGAACCATTTTCAAGGTAAGTTCGTGTAAGTTAAAAATATATGTTAATATGCTTGAATTGAATAGTAGATTGTGTTGATATGTGTGAGATGATATATACATAATGACACAGTCTTAAGTTGTGTAAAATGGACAAATTATCATGTTTCGGTTGACTGTTGAATTTCGATGGGTTAAGAATAATAGTACATATGTTGCAAATATAATTTAGCCCGGACGGGTAATTCTAATGTAAGCCCTCTTGAGCTTAGGTTGTAAATTGGATTTAACTCAGACGGGTAATCCATATTAAGCTCTCTAAAGCATATGCTACGGATAGGATTTAGCCTGGACTGGTAATCCTACTGTAAAATGTACGACTCAAGAGTGTGCCTTTTTATTATGTACCCTAATGGGTACTTTTGCACTTGTGTATATTACCTGAACATCCGTTGAGATTTCAATAGTTCAACAGAAATTACTCTTGAAGTGTGGAAAGGTGAAATTAATGGAAGCTTGTAATATGATAAGCTCATCTATGTTTACTTGATATTCATATGAGATTATGTGACTAACTTGTTGAATAAGTGTATGTGTTTAGGTAACTTACCCAAAATCGATGGAATGTAAATTTATGTATGCTTGTATTAGTAAATATGACCGGTAAGTTTATTTTCCTTTATACGAACTTACTAAGCATAAAATGCTTACTCTGTTTAATTTTCCCTGTTTTATAGTGCTCAAAGCTCGCGAAGGTTGGAAGTCGGTCTGAGTAGTCATCACACGATCGACTATCTCATTTTGGTACAAATAGAAATCTCATTTTGGTATAATGGCATGTATAAGCTTATCTGGCCAATGATGGCTTGTAATTGTTGTTTTGTAATCTAGCCATTGGAGTGGCTAGGGATGGTCTAAGTTTGGCTATTTTTGAAGTAATATTTTGGTAATCACATGAGTGCTTATTATGTGGTCTGCCCGTGTGTCCCCTTCATCTTAAAAATGAGAAATAGAATGCTTAGAATTAGGCACACGGGCAGAGACACGGGCGTGTTACATGGCCGTGTGAAAACTGCACCTAAATTTTGAAAATAAAATTCACCACACGGCCTAGCACACGGGCGTGTGACTTCAATTTCTTCATGCCTTAAAAGTCAGAGAGTTACAAAGGTTAGGGACAGGGGTGTGTGTAGTACACGACTTGACCACACATGAGTTTTTGATTAAGTCCCGACTTGATTCTAATGCTCGTATTGGGCCTTGAGGGTCCAATTAAGGGACATTTTGAATGATCTTCGTCGATGAATAGTGATTTACAGGAATTATCTAAAAAATGTTCTGAATGTTTTAGTAATACTCCAAAACCCTATTTCGACGACGGATACGGGTTAGGGGTGTTACAGGAGAGATTTCTATTTTAAAGCTAAAGTTTGAGTATGAAATGGTCTCAAAAAAACAGAATGAGCCCATGTGAACTTAGTGAATAGCTAGGATACAAATGACATGTCATTAGGGCGTACTAAGTACTCTGTGTCGGTGGTCTCAATAGCAAGTACTTTGTACCGATGTTGTATAGTAGGCATTCTGTGTCGGTGTTATATTTTAGCAAGTACTATGTACCGGTGATGGATTCCGTACCGATGGCCTGAGGTCTTACATGTTTTGCAAATTCTCTAAAGCTTGTGTGAGCAACATTGTGTATCGATTAATGTCCTTTTGTTAGCTTGTGTGAGCATTACCCTCTCGTGTATCCGAAGTCAATTTACTATTGTTCTCCAGGAATAATAGTTAATGATCGAAATGGAAATGGAATAAAAATAAGATTATTTATATTTTGGTGTATAAATATTAATATTGTAACACCCCTAACCCGTCACTGTTACCGGATTAAGGTTAAAAAGTGTCACAACTAATAATTTAACAAACAAAGACTTTAAAACCTTTCAACTACTAACTCGATAATTATAATTTAAAACATTTGTTTAAGTGTGGCAAACCAACACAATAATACCTTAAATTGAGTTTTTAAGATGTAAACATAACTTCCAAACACTAAATAAATCGAAATTTTGGAGTTGAAAATAGTTAATAAAAATTCGTAGGTGGTATCGATACAAGAACAATACCTAATTGAAAAACGATATTAAATTGCAATTCTGTTTTCAAGACCAAAATTGGGGTATCAATTATTAATTTACGGTATCAATACTTTATATACGCGTAATGATACTTAATTAAAAATCGATACCATTTTAGCATTCTATTTTTCTAAAAACGTTTTCACAAAACTAAGTATCGATACTATCGATACTAGATGGCAAAGTATTGATACCTAAGTTTTAAATGGTAAAATCTCAAGTTTAAAAACTCAATATATACCATACATACATACCATCAAACAACACAGTGCTTAACTATTTATAACCCTACAAAAACACATTCATTTACCATAAAACAATTCAATTCAACCATCCTATAATATCTAAGCAATATGTCATTCAAAGGCACCTCAAACCAAGTTCACTCATTCAAATGATCTAATCCAAATTTCACATAGCATTAACCATCTATTCATTTTCCATCCGTCAACTTTTTTGGCCATAATAAAAACATGCATAAAAGCTTACCAAAACAAAACACCATTACCAAATCTTAACCTTAAAGATTCATCTAACCAAAAGCTAACTTATATTCACATTTAAGATTCACCATTCAACTAGACATAACATCTCAACAAAACATTAGATATATGAACAAGAAAGAGCCTATATACATGCCACATCCCAAAACAAAAATACCAAAAGCTACCAAATGACTGGATAGAGTGAGCCTTCATTTGATCCATCCGGTCAATCTGCAACTTTGATAACTACAAAAGAACACATTTGATTAATATCAAAGTATAAAGAGATAAATTTACAATTACTGATAACCAAATACACATTTGTAATTCACATTAGTTCTTGTTCACATGATAACATAAATCATGATAATACTCTTCTCAAATACCCCAACCATTCCATAACATCTTTTCATCAATATAAATATGTTCATATATATATATATTAACAAGTAATTCATTGAACCCTTGATGCTTTCTAATATCTTGAATATGCATTAACATTCAAAACCACAAATCAACCATATTTTTCGTTAACATTTAGCCCGATGAACTACGTAACTTGACTTGGATACACAAGTAACTACACCATACTAGAGGCATCATAGATGCATAACAGGGGCATCGAAGTACATACAAAGGAACGAATGAGCAAGCAGAGGCATCGTACTGCGAACAGAGACACCAAAGTGTATATAGAGGCACCGAAGTGCAAATCTCGTACAAGAGCGCATACTAACCTTATTGGCATGCCAATCGTATCCTACGCGATTACTATGTTCAACTGAGAAATGGACATAAATCCATTACTTTAATACATTCTCATCATACAAAAGCACTTCATCATTTTCGTACGTATACTATATCCTTAATACATTCTTATATATATAAATATACAACTCCAAACCAAACTACTATTGTTTCCTTTTAATTTCATATGAATAATTAATGGAATTTCTCGTACATTCAATAACTAATTAGAAAAAAATAGTATATTTAGAATAATTTTATTTTATATAATAAATCATTATGAACTTACCTACGATTCAATTTCGGTTAACACGCAAGGACTATTCTGTTATTTTCCCCTTTCCTCGGTTATTGTCTTTTTGGCTCAGTTCTTGATCTATATAGTAATTAAATTCAATATATTAAAATTGACATTAAATTTAATGCATAAGACCCTTAACTTTTCATTAATTACACATTCTCCCTAAATTTTTACATTTTTCACAATCTAGACTTTAAACCTGAGATTTTCGAAATTAACAAAAACTTGTAACAAAACATACTAACCAAAGTTTTACTCTACTATATCAGGCCTCATTTATTCTAATTTCAGAAAAATACTCTAGCAACTTTTAATATTTAATCAACATAATCCTTTACTCAAAAGCTAACAAAAATTACTTTATAACTAATTTTAATCATCAACTAAAACTTCCATTTCATCATTTAACATCCAAAATAATAAGGATTCATCAATGGTGAAATCCACAATTCTTAACAGTTTTAAAAACAAAGGCATGGGTTAGCTAGACCTAGTTGTAACAATCACAAAAACATAAAAATTACAAGAAACGGAATTGAAACAAGCTTACATGCAAGAGGAATGTAGTAATCGAACTTAGAGCTCCAAAAATGGTGACTTCTCCCTTTGATTTTCAATGGAAGAATATGAAAAAGAGATAACCATATTTTGTATTTTATTTTTCTTTAATCTAATTATATAATTACAGGTTTACCCTCAGTTATAACCTTATAATTTTAACAATTAAAAGGCCCATAACCGTCCATCTTTCAACCTTATGGACTATTTATTTCATAATTCCTCTAATATTTAGTAATTAAACTATCAAGTCAATACAATTCAATAATTACTAAGTTTTGTGTCTTCATAATTTAGTCATTTTTATTAAATTAACTAACTAAACATTGAAATTTCTTCACCAAAACTTAATAAGACTCTAATGTAACTCCATGATAATTAATTAAATAGTAAACACAACCTCTCATATCTGAATTTTGGTCCCAAAACCACTTTTTTCAACGCCACTGGAAAACAGAATATCATAAATATGTTATGTTTTGGTGACATGAATCATCCAGGTTTAAGTATTTCTGATAGTTGGGATGATGATATACGGTAAAGAGTTAGTAGTACTACATTTGTATGATTTGTAGTTAAGTTGACAGGTATGTCTTGTTTTGTTTACGAACTTACTAAGCTTTTTGCAGGCTTACTTTATTTGGTTTTATTTCTTTGCTATCGATAGGAACATTGTTGGAGATCAAACTATCCGAAAACTCATTCGATAGATATTTGTTTATTTTGGCTCGATTCTAAGTGGCATATAAATAGAGATTTGGTTATGTATGGTATAAGTACTATGGTTATATGTTGTGCGTTTTGAAGAATATAGCGTATTTTTGATATAAATCTTAATTGGTATGTTGGTTAGTTGAGGTATGCCATGATGAACGAATGAGCTTGTATCTAAATGCACTTTTTATGGTTGCTTTGGTATGTTTATGTCAATAAGCAACTTGAAATGTTTTGTGTTTAGTTGAAATGATCAAATTAGTTATGGTAAGATATGAACATAAGATGAGATGTATATGTATGTGATAATTTGGCATATGTAGTTGAAATTTTTGTAACGGCCCAAAATTCTTTATAATTATTTTCGTATTTTGTTGTTACAAATAATTGTCTGCCTCAGTGGTTATGTGTTCTGGGTGTGTGTGTGAGGTCCTAAGTTCAAGCCTTAGCTTGGGCAAAATTTTGTTTTTAATTGAAGGAATACCTATCTTTAATTAATAGGCTTATAAACAAATGTTGGTGAAATATAGCAGAATGGGCTCTTTGGTGCAGTGCTAAAATGGAGTCTGATGAGCGGGGAGGTCCGGAGGTGAAAATCGACGCAATCATAGAATTTATTTTCACTTCTGGTGTCGTGGGAATGTTATGGTTTGACTAAAACACTAAAGAGTTTGACTGAAATTTGAATTTGGTGGTTGAAAGAGGGGTAGACGGTTTTGGGGAGAAGATTAAGGGATTTTGGTGAGGAAATTAAGGAGTGAGAAGTTTGAGCACATTTAAACTGTATTTGCAAATTTGGCTATCCCTCTCCCTCTTTCTTTTCTGACGTTACTCCCTCCTCTACCATCTTTCTTTTCTTTATTTTTTTTTTCTTTCTGCCTCCATAACTGAATTCTATCCCTCTTTCCCCCACCCCTTTTCGATTTTTCCTTTAACTTCAATCTCCGTGTATTGCTGCCATATTTTTGAGTGATTTCCCCTCTACCTACTGATTTGTTCCCTCTCTATCCTTTTCTTTTCTTTTTTAGCCAAATTTCCCCATTGCTATTGTCTTTCTCTCTAATTCTCTCTTATAGTTTCCAAAACTTTAGGTGTTCTAGTTACCAAAACTTCAGGTGTTCCCCTTACCTTGTGTTTTTGGTCTATCCTGCTCTTTTTTGAATAAGTGTTCCATTTCTATTCTATGGGTTTACGCTTTCGGTAAGTGGTACTCGTTCTAGTTTAGACTGTTCTTGTAAATATTCTTTTAATAAGGGTTTCAATTGGAATTACAGGAATTAATTAAGGAGATTGTGATCATTCTTTTCCAAAGGTTTAAGTGAGTAGGACTTAGGCTGCACAAACAAGGTAAATGGTTGTCAATCAAGTGCATAAGTGTTGGAATAGGGACCATCTTAAATTTGTTTGAGGTGTGATTAATTGTGTGATCATGGTTGAACATAGGTTTCAGAGTGCTCGAGGATTGTGTGCGTATTTTTCGTAATCAGGTGTGTAAACACAACCCCAAAAATAGAATTCAGAAAAAAGCCAAAACAGGTGGTTGTCGACGCCACACGGGCGTGTGGCCGCCCGTGTGGTAAGCCGAGTGATCAAACACAGGCATGTGGTCGACAAGGTTGGTCATGTGCAATTCATGGGCCGAGCCGAATTAGGCTGTGTTGGCCCGAGTCAACTGTGGACCTACTGTAGGGTCAGTAAGCTTTACCTAGATCCCTAATCGATATCTCGACATTAGAATATGTATGATCAGTATCACGAGCATAATATTTATATCATTTCGATTATATGCATGTTTCCATGAGATGGCATGTCATGATTGTATGATGCATTGCATGGGGTTGGTATAATATGATTGGAGGAAGTGTACTGTACTGGCAGCTCCGCTGCAAATCACTGATGGCTCTAAGCCTATTATACTAATAGCTCTACTGCAAATACTGTTTAGTGTCGCAACTGGTGCTAATTTGTAAGTGCAGGGATGGGTGGGTGATTTATTCCCCGTAGGAGTGCAGGGTTGGACAGGAGATGGTGTATGGTGATTTATTGGGTAGGACTTGCATATTGTACACCATATTATTGCTACTGCATACTGATTCTGTAATGGCTAAGGCCCTACTGCTACTGTATACTGAGACTGTGATGGGCTAAGGCCCAAACTGGTACCTTTACTGTGAAGGGCTTAGGCCCAGTCTATTATTGTTTACATTTTGACTGTATAATTGCATGGGGATTACACTCTGAGTTTTTGTAAACTCATCCCTTTTGTTTTACTGTACTGGTAATCCCTAGTCATAGGCGGATCGGTGCAGCGGGGGACTCAGAGGTGGCCACACGACCGCATATATTTTCGTACTTGATTATGATTTTAAGTATTATTATTTGGGGTATTTTTACTGTAATAAGGCCTTTATGGATTTTTACCTTAATTTGGGATTTATTTATCGTTTCTTATGATTTATAATCACTAGTGGTAGGGAAACATGGGTTTTCAAAAGTTACAAATGTTTTCTTTCAAAACACTCACCACTGCGCAAACTATTTTAAAAGCTTCCACAAATTATAACGACTTGTAAATAAAACAAATAACTTGATTAAGAGATAATATAAGATAACGAAAATTGTTTAAACAGGGAAATGGTTTATCAACGACTTAGTTTTTGAAAGCACTTTCATGTGACATCGCCAGATTAGGCCATAACATCTAGGCCGGGTTTGGGGTGTTACAATTTGGCTTTTGGCATCTAGAATTTGGATAATGATTGAATGAGTTTCACGTGGTATATGTTTTGGTTGAATGTTTATTGTTTAGGTTTGAAATTGTGGTGCCAATGAGGGCATATTGGCCAATGAGAGCATGTATGTGTGAAAATTTCGTGAGCTAATTTTATCGTTTAATTGCTCAATTTGAGAAAAAAGACTAAATTGCGTAAAATGAAAAAGTTGCATTCTACTTGTTAAAGGTGCCTAATTGTTATGATTTATTAAATGAAAGGTCCTTATGATGTTATTAGACCATTGGTAGTGGAATTTGACATAGATGGCCTTATATTAGATGATTTAAATGTTTGATTATTAAGGGTTAATATGGTAATTTGGTTATTAAGTAAAATAAATAAAACAAACACCATTTTCATCCTTATTTTCTTCATCTATAATTGAAAGCAAAAGAAAAGAAGCCAAAGGTGTTGTTTTAGGGTTCGGCCCTTATTGCTATTAATTAAGGTATGTTCTTTGCTCGGTTTTTAATGATTTCTACGTTTTTGTAATCGTTGCTTTGTATTCTAGCTAGCCCGTGCCTTAATTTTTGAATTTGTTAATGATTTCATGAAGTGCCATTGTTGAATGCTTGAGCTTTTAAATGTTTGATAATGGAAAATGATTAATTGTTGATAGATTTAAATGTTTTGTAAAGTGATTTTAGGTAAAAAAAATGCAATTTAGGGATTAATTTGTGAAAGGTGTAAAATATGTGGTTAAATGTGTGAATAAATGAAAAGAATGGGCTGTTAAAGACCTATAGAGAATTTGGATAGGCTTGGGTTTAATGAAATTTCATGAATTTTGTGTATTTTTGAATTAGGGACTAAATTGTAAAAATATGGAACTTTAGGGGCTAAAGTGTAAAAATGCCTAAATATGTGTTTGTGGACTAAATTGAATGAATTTATGAATAAATGAGTTAATTCTGAATGTACATAGATCAAGAAAGAAAGAGATCGAATTTAGATCGGGGAAAATCAAAGGTTATCGAATAGTCTATTCGGTCCGTCTATCCCAAATACGAGGTAAGTTCATATGAAAATAAATGTCTTTAACTTGAATTATATATGTTTATTTGTCATTGAACTGCATTGAATATCGAATGATCAAATACGAACAAGAATCGATAGGATTACAATATCTGAAAGTCTCGTACGAACTTCAGGAATAGTATAGGATACAAATGTCATGACATTAGGATTACCGAGATGAGATTACGTGTAAGACCATGTCTAGGACATTGGCATCATTATGTAATTACATGTAAGACCATGTCTGGGACATTGGCATTGTTATTTGATTTCGTGTAAGACCATAGCTGGGCTATTAGCACCGATATGTGATAACATGTAAAACCATATCTGGGATATGGCATTGTATGAGCTATAAGTGATTTCAGAGTATCCTTAACGATTCCAAAAGGTTCAACGAGCAATGTCAAGACGAGTAAGAATGTGTGATTGAATTAAGTGATACAAGTACGTACGAGATTCATACGAGTATTGAAAAGGGAAGTATTTTTTGAATTTACACGTGTTTCTTGAATAGATATACAATGAGAAAGGTTTGTGAATTTATATGTGCTTATTCATAATCTGTCTATATGATGGGAATGATGTTGTTTCACAAGATAATTTATTTTTTTATGGCTTACTAATCTTTTTAAGCTTATCTTGTGTGTTCTTTCCCTATTTTATAGATAATCGAAGCTAGCTCGGACTCGAGGATCATCAGGAAACATCGTCACACTATCGATCAACTTGTTGGTACTTTTGATGCTTTGTAAATATGGTATATGGCATGTATAGGCTAGTGTCATGATGATATGTTTTGAGTTATGATATTAGCCATGAGAGTTAGCTTGTAAATGATGTAAATCTTGGTGTGTATTTGGCCAATTAGGTTGGCTTAATTTATGAGTTTGGTAAGTGATATGTGATGTATAAATTGCCTTGTGTTTTGGTATGTTTGGTATGGTTGTTGTGATGGTTATATAGTTTCTCAATTAGCTAGTTGTCAATTGGTGTATTATTGTTTGAAAAATGGCATATTGTGGCTTGGTTTTAAGATGATGAATTGGTAAGTTTTTGGTTATGAATTGGTTGTTGAATGGATGGATTTTAAACGGCATGAAATGTATATGAAATAGCATGTTTTGGCTGCCTATAAATGTATTGGAATGGTACAAAATGCTGTGGTTTAGGTATGCTTGAGAAAGGGTGAGAAATGTGGCTTAAACTAAGCCTAATTTCGCCCCACATAGTTGAGCACACGAGCGTGTGACTCGATCGTGTACCTGCTATAACTTAGTTAAAACAAGTCAGTGAGTTACACGGCTTAGACATACGGACGTGTCTACTGGCCGTATGTGGCACACGGGCTGACACGTGAGCGTGTGGCCAGTCGTGTGACCTAAGTCAGTATATATGCCCTGTTTCCACACGGCCTGTGACATGGGCATGTCCGTGGCCGTGTGAGGCACAAGGCTTGTTCACACGGGCGCGTGATCACTGTATGCATGAAAATTTTCTAAGTTTTTCTAAAGTTTATAAATGTTATCAATTTAGTCCCAAACTTCTTCCAAGCATGTTTTAAGGTCTCATAAAGCCCTATAAGGGACAATGTGATTATATTTGATCGATATTTATGTAATAATGGATTCATGTATGAGAAATGTATGTTGTATGCTGTAAGTTGTTCGATAATGCCTCATAACGTTATTCCAGTGATGGATACGGGTTAGGGGTGTTACACCCTTGGACACGCCCGTGTTAGAGACCGTGTTCAACCTCGTGTAACTCTCTGACTTGCACACACTGTCATGCCACACGCCCATGCTAGGCTGTGTGGGTAATTAATTTAATTTGAAATTAGGTACAGGTTTCACATGGCCAAGACACACGCCTATGTTCTAGGCCGTGTGGCACACACAGTTGAGATATACGCCCGTGTCTCTGCCCATTAAGGTGCAAGGGACACACGGACTAACCACATGCCCATATCACCAGGCCATGGGTCACACACTGTAACACCCTTAACCCGTATCTGTCACCGGATTAGGGTAAAAGGCATTACCGAACAAATCAGAACAATTTGCAACAATTCAATATCATCATCCACAACCATAGTCAAATATCAATATAGAGTCCCCTATATAGGTCATCGAGACCTTAAATTTACATTAGAAAGGGGTCGAGACTAAACCGAGCTCATGCAAAATTTTTCAAAACATAAACATTTTTTCAAAGAAGTATAGGTCACACACCCGTGTGAATAGGCCGTGTGCCTCACACGGCATTAGACACGCCCGTATGTCTAGGCCATGTCAAAACAAGGCATACATACTGACTTGGACACACGGCCACAGGACACGCCCGTATGCCTTGGCCATGGTCGAGACTGACTTGGGTCACACGGCTAGCCACACGCCCTTATGCCTTGGCCTTGCCCAAGACTGACTTAAAATCGTAGGGTACCCTAGGGGACACATGGTCGTGCAACAAGACCATGTGTCGCACATGGCTAAGACACACGCTCGTGTCTCTGCCCGTGTGGACAAAAATAGGCCATTTGAAAAGCCAATTTGCCACCCAAATTTGGGTCAACCTACAAGCAACATACCAAGCATTTTTGCATAACAATTTTAGCCAATTTCTACACCAAAACATACATCAACCATGCCATAACATTATCAACCATTTACATGTTCATTTCACATATCAATTTATGTCATTCCATAAATCAAAACATACCAAAACTTATAGTTTCATAATCTCAAACACATGACCAAATCTCATGTCAAAATCTTACTAATTTCCATAAATAAACACATACCAAAACTTACCAAACTTACCATTTCTCTTAACCATTCATGAACACATCAAATAGATCATATTGCCTCACATTTCATATATCAAAAATCAAATCATAATCACAACCATACCAAGCCATATCATATGGCTAAATATATACATCACAAAACATAATCAAAACACTTCTAGCCTATACATGCCATATACCGTATATACAACTCTCAAAATGGTCCCAAAAATGGATGTCTGATAGTGTGAATGAGTCGCTGACGATCCCTGGATCTGAGCTAGCTTTAAGATGCTGTAAGACAGAGAACATTTTACACAGTAAGCTTTAAAAGCTTAGTAAGTTCGTACCAAAAATAAACAACTGTTTATAATATACGAAACATCAACTAATAAACACTTAGTAGCTCATAATTCAACTATGAATTCTATTCTATCTCATATAACATATTCATTCGAATTCATCAAGCTTCATACATATAGTATCATTTACCACATAAACACCGAACATACCTGAGCTTTCCCTTATAATTTCATTTCATACTCACCTCTTGTTCAAATACATTAGTTTATTCAGAAGTCTTTCCATGCTTAAAGAATTCGCACACTTAGTGCATCTTTAATTTGTTGAAATTGTAACAATCTCACACACTTAGTGCCATTTCAACAAACCAAAGCTATCTCGATATCGCACACTTAGTGCCTTTCATTGCCGAAGCTATTCCAACTTGCACACTTAGTGCCATTTGTAGCCGAAGCTATTTCAAACCACACACTTAGTGCCGAACATAATCTATTAATATTATGCTCAAACCAAAATCAAATATCTATACAATTTATGCATTATCAAAGCATTAAAACATAGCTATAACATCAATTATCACATATGAACTTACCTCGTACTTGGAATTGACAATTCAGACCGTTTATTCAATGACCTTTGACTTCCCTCGGTGTAAATCTGAATTCCTCTTTTCTTGATCTATATGTATTCAAAATTAACTCTTTTATTCAACAAATCATTCGATTCAATCCATATACACATCTTTAGGGCATTTTACAAATTACCCCTCACATTTTCACATTTTAACACCTTAGTCCCTATTTCATAAAATCACAAAAAACATAAAATTCATCAAAACCATGCCTTAGTCGAATCTTCCTATGGTCCCTAGCAACCCATAACTTTCATTTATTTCACATTTCAACCCCTCAATTTACACTTTTCTCAATTTAATCCCTAATATGCATTTTTACTCAAAATTACTTTACAAAACATGTATATCAAGCACTAAGCTTTCATATTCCACCAATTAACATCATATAACTCATGAATTCATCAATGGCATAACTCAAACTATTTATCAAAATCAGAAATTCAAGCATGGGCTTTGTACATTACACTGTAACGATCTCAAAAATGTAAAAATTATCAAAAACTGTGTCAAAATCATACCTTAATTAGCCAATATGAGTGCCGAACCCTAAAACTCTTATTTTTCTATTCTTTTTCTTTGTAATTTTCTACAAGAAAGAAGATGAACACTTAAATTTCAATTTGTTTTATTTATATAACGTTTAGTAATTCATTTACTAAAATAACTTTTATTAAAACGTATAATAAACATATATTAGATGTCCATTAACGTCCACTCATCATTAAAATGGAATAACTGCCATGCAAGGACCCTTATTTTAAAAGCCAAAGTCAATTTAACACCTTCAACAACATAGCATGCAACTTTTACATTTTCTGCGATTTGGTCCTTTTTATCAAATTAAACACACAAATGATAAAATTTCCACACGAAACTTTCACACATATCAATTCACGTATTATAAGCATATAAAATAATATTAAAATATTTTTTAACTCAGATTTGTGGTTTCGAAACACTATTCTGACTAGGGTCTAAACCGGGCTGTTACAACTCTCCCTCCTTAGAGATTTTTGTCCCCAAAAATCTTACCAGTGAATAGGTTCAGATAACGTTCTTTCATTGCATTCTCTAGCTCCCACGTTGCTTCTTCAATTCTGTGTTTATGCCACAGTACTTTCACTAACGAGATTTTCTTATTTCGCAATTCTTTAATCTCATGAGCCAAAATACAAATCAGTTTTTCTTCATATGTCATATCTAGCTTAATCTCAATCTCTGACGGATTAATCACATGTGAAGGGTCAGATCTATACCGTCAAAGAATCGAAACATGAAATACATTATGGATCTTTTCTAACTCAGGTGGCAACAACAGTTTGTATGCAACTGGTCCGACATGCTCAATTATCTCATACGACCTAGTAAATCTCGGACTCAATTTGCCTTTACGACTGAATCTGAGTATTTTCTTCCACAGCGAGACTATCAAGAAGACTTTGTCCCCTATCTGAAACTCTATATCTTTTTGTTTCAAGTTCGCATACAATTTCTGACGATCTGATGCTGTATTCAGACTTTCGCAGATCACTTTTACTTTTTCTTCTGTTTCTCTGACCAAATCAACCCCGTGGATCTTATTCTCTCTAAGTTCTATCTAGTATAATGATGTTCGTCAATTTTCGACCATATAAAACTTCATAAGGAGTCATTTTGATACTCAATTGAAAGCTATTACTATATGCAAATTCAATCAGTGGCAAGTGTCGTTCCCACGTACCCTCAAACTCAAGAATACAACATCTCAACATATCCCCTAGAATCTGAATAATCCGCTCAGATTGATCATCCATTTGTGGGTGAAATGCAGTAGTAAAGTGTAGTTTCGTACCTAACACATCTTGCAGTTTCTTCCAAAAGCGCGATGTAAGCCTCGGATCTCTATCCGAAATAATAGAAATAGGTAATCCATGTAATCTCACAATCTGAGAAACATACAATTTAGCTAGTTTATCAAGCGAGTAATCAGTGCGAATCGGAACAAAATAAGCCTATTTAGTCGATCTATCCACAATAACCCAGATTGCATCTTTCTTGCTCGATGACAACGGTAAACCCGATAAAAAATCTATCGTGACTCTGTCCCATTTCCACTCAGGTATCATGATCGGCTGAAGCAATCCAGGAGGTACCTGATGCTCGACTTTTACTTGCTGACAGACTAAACATTTTGAAACCAAGTCGGGGATATCTCTTTTCATTTCAGACCACCAGTAATAATGTTTCAAATCATTATACATTTTCGTACTACCCTGATGAACAGATAACTGACTGTTGTGAGCTTCATTCAAAATCACCTAATTTAACTCTGGATTTCTCGTAACACAAATTCTTAACTCTGGATTTCTCGTAACACAAATTCTATCCCTGAATCTCAGATAATCATCATTATCAACTCTGAATTCTAAATCAGAATTTACTTCACACTGAGCTCTTTTTGCTAAAATCTCATTATCGATCTTCTGGGCTTCGATAATCTGTTGTAAAAACAACATTCTTGCTTTCAATTTGGCTAGAATTGAACCATCATCAGACATACAAAACAAAGCATTCAAAGCACGTAATGAAAACAATGATTTCTGACTCAAAGTATCAGCAACAACATTCGCTTTTCCCGGATGATAATTTATTACAAGCTCATAATATTTTGACAATTCTAACCACCTTCTTTGTCGCAGATTCAGATCTTTCTAAATCATCAGATATTTCAAACTCTTATGATCTGAATACACATGACATTTCTCACCAAATAGATAGTGGCGCAAAATCTTCAAAGCGAACACAATTGTAGCCAACTTAAGATCATGCGTCGGGTAGTTCTTTTCATGCGACTTTAACTGTCTCGAAGCATATGCAATGACTTTGCCTTCTTACATCAAAACACATCCTAGACCGATCAACGAAGCATCACTATAGATCACAAATTCTTTACCCGATTTAGGTTGTACCAATATCGGAGCTTCAGTCAACAAAGTTTTCAATTGATCAAAACTTTTCTGACACTTTTCAGACCATTCGAATTTCACATCTTTCTAAAGTAGTTTCGTCAACAGAGTCATAATCATAGAAAAGCCTTTTATAAACCGTCGATAATAACCAGTAAGTCCCAAAAAACTACAGACTTTAGAAACATTTTTCAGAGGCTTCCAATCCAAAATAGCCGAAATCTTGCTCGGATCAACTCGGATACTAGATGCCGATACAACATGTCCCAGAAAATCGACTTCTCCCAACCAAAATTCATATTTGCTAAACTTCACATATAACTGCTTATCTCACAAAGTCTGTAGTATTATTCTCAGATGCTTGGCATGTTAAGTTTCATCACGTGAATAAATCAAAATATCATCAATGAATACGATAAAAAATTGATCTAAATACAGTCTGAAAATTTTATTCATCAAAACCGTAAACACAGCAGGTGCAGTGCATTTGTTAATCTGAAAGGCATAACCAAAAACTCATAATGTTTGTACCTCATTCGGAAAGCAGTTTTCGGAATGTCTGAAGCTTTTACTCTCAATTGATAATATCCCGATCTCAGATCTATCTTTGAAAACACAATAGCTCCTTTCAACTAATCAAACAAATCATCAATTCACGGTAGTGGATATTTGTTCTTGATCGTCACTTTATTAAGTTGTCGATAATCAATGCACATTCTCATAGTTCCGTCTTTCTTTTTCACGAACAAAACTGGCTCACCCTAGGGAGAATAACTCGGTCTAGCAAAACCTCTATCTGTCAATTCTTGCAACTGAGCTTTCAACTCTTTTAATTCAGTCAGTGTCATTCTGTATAGAGTTATTGAAATTGGAGTAGTTCCCAGTACTAACTCAATGCCAAATTCAACCTCTTGGATCAGTGGTAAACCCAACAATTCTTCAGGAAACACATCCGAATACTCGCACACAACTGGTACTAATTCAATCTTTCTTTCGGTCACTTTACTATCAAGCACATACGCAAAGTAAGCTTCATAACCTTTTCTCAGATATTTCTGAGCTAACATCGAAGATATCACTACCGGTAAACCATTCATATCATTTAATTCTATACGGATAATCTCATTATTCTTATATCTCAAATCAGTCATCTTCCGTTTACAATTCACAACAGCATCATGCATCGTTAGCCAATCCATACCCAAGATTATGTCAAACTCATCAAATGGTAACAACAACAAATCAGCTAGAAAGTAATTACCCCGAATCATCAATGGACAATTCTTGCACACTTTATCAACTAATACACACTTGCCTAAGGGGTTCGATACTCTAATTGCTAATTCAGTAGACTCTACAGGCAAAGTCTTACTGGATACTAAATTCACACATATATACAAATGAGTAGACCCTGGAGCTATCAATGCAATAACTTTAGTATCATAAAGAGTAAAAGCATCGGTAATAACATCTGGAGATGACGCTTCTTTCGTGCTCATATAGCATAGGCTCGTGCAGGTGCTCTAGCGTCAGATCTTGCTGCAATGTCTCACGTCACACCTTTACCACCACTCATTTTTCTTCTATTTTTCGGTGGTCTACCTTTAGCTGCAGTGTTACTCGGCCTCATGTTCTGAGCATTATCTTTCTCAGCTAACTCTGGGCAATCTTTTATAAAGTGATCTCAAGAATCACAACTATAACAAGCTTGGTTATTAATTTTTCCCCAGCAATCTCCAAAATGCCGTCTTCCACATTGATTACACTCAGGCTTTTCATCCTTTGCATTACCAACACTCGATACTGAGGTAGTTTGAGTTTTAGGATTGGTATATTGCTTTCCACGATCTCTATTCTGATATCCCACTGAAGCTGTCGATCGATCATTGAAATTTTTAGATTTCTTTGACGAGGAATGATAAGATTTATTCATCGATCGCTTCCTCAAATCTCTAGCCTCTGAATCAGCTTTTCTCTTTTCTTTATTGAGATCTTCGGCTTTATAGGCCCTCTTAACTAGTACTACAAATTCTTTCAGTTCAAATATCCCAACTAACAGTTTTATATCTTCGTTCAGTCCATCAACATATCTTTTACACATGATCTCTTCAGTAGACACATATTCCTGGGCATATTTGCTCAAATGTACAAATTCTTTTTCGTATTCTGTTACATTCATCCGGCCTTGTTTCAATTCCAAAAACTCTTTATTTTTTTGATCGAGGAATCTTTGGCTTATATACTTCTTTTGGAACTTAGTCTGAAAGAATTCCCAGGTAACCCGTTCCCTAGGAACTACTGATGTCAACGTTTTCCATCAGTGATATGCATTGTCTCTAAACAGGGATAGTGCACATTTGATACATTCATCTGGAGTACATCGAATACTCGGATAGTGTTCTCAAGCTAGAACTCAGCCCTCTCTGCATCATCATCAACCGTAGCCCAAAACTCTTTAGCCCCATGTTTACGAATCTTATCAACGGGTGGCTTATTTAGTCAAATCGGATCTATTACTTGTGGCACAACTGGGACTTGTTGAGGAACAGGTGGGGGTGGAGGTTGTTAAGCAGTTGGATTCATTCGTATGAATTTCGTGAACCACTCAGTCATCATTTGGAAGAAGGCTTGCTTAGCCTTTCCTCCCTAACGACTAGATATCGACCTAGACTCAGCCGACACTGTCCCTTGAGCGGGAGCAGGCGCATTGCTCTCAACATAATCAGCTATTGCTCGTTCGGGATCCATTTGCTATATGAAAAACACATTTTAACAGTCAGGATTCATCACATTATTGAAATTCATATATATGACATGTATAGCTAGACTCGCATATGCTGTGGTAGTCCCAAAACCGACTAAACCATAGCTCTGATACTAATAAAATGTAACACCAGTAACTTGTATCCATCGCTGGATTAGGGTAAAAGGCATTACCAGAAAAATTGGAATAATTTGCAACAATTCAATATCATTATCCACAACCATAGTCAAATATCAATATAGAGTCCATTATATAGGTCACCGAAACCTTAAACTTGCATTAGAAAGGGGTCGGGACTAAACCGAGCTCATACAAAATTTTTCAAAACTTAAACATTTTTTCAAAGATGTACAGGTCACACACCCATGTGAACAGGTCGTATGCCTCACACGGCATTAGACACACCCCTGTGTCTAGGCCGTGTCAAAATAAGCCATACATACTAACTTGCACACATGGCCACAAGACACGCCCGTGTGCCTTGGCCGTGGTCGAGACTGACTTGGGTCACACGGCTAGCCTCACGCCCGTATGCCTTGGCGGTGCCCAAGATTGACTTAAAATCGTAGGGTACCCCAAGGGACACACGACCGTGCAACATGATCATGTGTCGCACATGGCTGAGACACACGCCCGTGTCTCTGCCCGTGTGGACAAAAATAGGCCATTTGAAAAGAAAATTTGCCACCCAAATTTGGGTCAACCTACAAGCAACATACCAAGCATTTTTGTATAACAATTTTAGCCAATTTCTATACAAAACATATATCAACCATGCCATAACATTATCAACCATTTACATGTTCATTTCACATACCAATTTATGTCATTCCATAAATCAAAACATACCAAAACTTATAGTTTCATAATCTCAAACACATGACCAAATCTCATGACAAAATCTTACTAATTTTCATAAATAAACACATACCAAAACTTACCAAACTTACCAAACTTACCATTTCTCTTAACCATTCATGAACACATCAAATAGATCATATTACCTCACATTGCATATACCAAAAATCAAATCATAATCACAACCATAGCAAGCCATATCATATGGCTAAATATATACATCACAAAACATAATCAAAACACTTCTAGCTTATACATACCATATACCATATATACAACTCTCAAAATGGGACCAAAAATAGATGTCCGATAGTGTGAATGAGACGCTGACGATCCCCAGATCCGAGCTAGCTTTAAGACACTGTAAGATAGAGAACATTTCACATAGTAAGCTTTAAAAGCTTAGTAAGTTTGTACCATAAATAAACAACAGTTTATAATATACGAAACATCAACTAATAAACAGTTAGTATTCATAATTCAACCATGAACTCTATTCTATCTCATATAACATATTCATTCGAATTCATCAAGCTTCCTACACATAGTATCATTTACCACATAAATACCGAACATATCTGAGCTTTCCCGTATAATTTCATTTCATACTCACCTCTTGTTCAAATACATTAGTTCATTTGGAAGTCTTTCCATGCTTAAAGAATTCGCACACTTAGTGCATCTTTAATTTGTTGAAACCGTAACAATATTTCACACTTAGTGCCATTTCAACAAACCGAAGCTATCTCAGTATCGTACACTTAGTGCCTTTCATAGCCGAAACTATTCCAACTCACACACTTAGTGCCATTTGTAGCCGAAGCTATTTCGAACTGCACACTTAGTGCCGAACATAATCTATTAACATTATGCTCAAACCGAAATCAAATATCTATACAATTTATGCATTATCAAATCATTAAAACATAGCTATAACATCAATTATCACATACGAACTTACCTCGTATTCGAAATTGATGATTTGGACTATTTACTCAATGACCTTCGACTTCCCTCAGTCTAAATCCGAATTCCTCTTTTCTTGATCTATATGTATTCAAAATTAACCATTTTATTCAACAAATCATTCAATTCAATCCATATACACATCTTTAGGGCATTTTACAAATTAGCCGTCATATTTTCACATTTTAACACTTTAGTCCCTATTTCATAAAATCACAAAATACATAAAATTAATCAAAACCATGCCTTAGTCGAATCTTCCTATAGTCCCTAGCAACCCATAACTTTCTTTTATTTCACATTTCAACCCCTCAATTTACACTTTTCTCAATTTAATCCCTAATATGCATTTTTACTCAAAATCACTTTACAAAACATGTATATCAAGCACTAAGCTTTCATATTCCACCAATTAACATCATAAAACTCATGAATTCATCAATGGCATAACTCAAAATATTCATCAAAATCATAAATTCAAGCATGGGCTTTGTACATTACACTACAACGATCTTAAAAAAGTAAAAATTATACAAAACCGAGTCAAAACCATACCTTAATTAGCCAATATGAGTGTCGAACCCTAAAACTCTTATTTTTCTCTTCTTTTTCTTTGTAATTTCGGCAAGAAAGAAAGATGAACACTTAAATTTCATTTTTTTATTCATATAACCTTTATTAATTCATTTACTAAAATAACCTTTATTAAAACATATAATAAACATATATTAGATGTCCATTAACGTCCACTCACCATTAAAATGGTATAATTTCCATGCAAGGACCCTTATTTTAAAAGCCAAAGTCAATTTAACACCTTCAACAACATAGCATGCAACTTTTACATTTTCTGCGATTAGGTCCTTTTTATCAAATTAAACACACAAATGATAAAATTTCCACACGAAACTTTCACACATATCAATTCACATATTATAAGCATATAAAATAATATTAAAATATTTTTTGACTCAGATTTGTGGTCCCAAAACCACTATTCTGACTAGGGTATAAACCAGGCTATTACACATGTGGTCTAGACACATGCCCATGTGTCTGCCCGTGTGGACAAAATGAAGCCATTTCTAGCTTCATTTCTCATCCAAAATTTCACCCAAGACCTGCACTTGAAACACACAACCAATACCAACCATTCTAAGCATTCAAAATAGGCAGTTTCATTATTTAACATGACATATCATTGCAAGCACAAGTGTTTATACACTTACCTTGGATTAATGTAGGCATCCATAACATTGATCACATATTCATGGCATAACACGTGTATATGTATATCATAATAATCTACTTAAACATACCAAAATGAACTATTACTAGCCATTCCAATGGCTAGGTTACAAAATGACATTTTTAAGCCACTATTGGCCATGTTTTCCTATACATGCCATTATACCAAAATGATTTTACTAAGTATACCCAAAATTCTATTTGATAGTGTGACGATGCTCCGATGATCTTCCAACCTTCACGAGTTTCCGAACACTATAAAACATGGGAAAATAAAATAGGGTAAGCATTACATGCTTAGTAAGTTCGTATAACAGAAACTAAACTTACCAACCTTGTTTATTAAAATCTAGGCATACAATGTTATGTTTCCATCCATTTGGCTAATTTGCCTAATCACATACATCCAATCAAACATGTTAGTCACAAAGTTTCCATACACATCAAGTAAGAATAGATGAGCTCATTAAGCAATATTCTTTCAAGTGATTATTATATCATCTCAAGATTTTCATGCTATGTCAAGAGTTTGATATCCGTTGAATCATTGAAATTTCGATGGATGCTCAAGTAATACACTCGTTGTAACAGCCTGATTTTGGGTCTAGTCGGAATAGTGGTTTCGGGACCACAAATTTGACGTAGCAAAGTTCACTTTTATTATATTTTTATAGTCTAAAATTTCAAGGTACAATTTTGTGAAAATTTTGATTGAAAATTTTGACGTTTGGGCACTCAATTTAGTCAGAAGGACTAAATTGTAAAAAGTGTAAAAGTTAAGTTCTACATGTTAGAGGTGTCCAATTGTTATGAAATTTTAAATTGGAGGTCTTTAAATGGAAATTAGACCATTGGTTAAGTTGGTGGACAAAAATAGACATGGTTTGGTATATTTCTAAAGTTTTTCATTAAAGGTAATTTGGTCATTTGGTAATTAAAATGAATTAAAAACAAAATTAAAAGCCAATTTTTGTCCATCTTCAACCCTTGGTCGAATTTCACATGAGGAAGAAATAGCTAGGTTTTTCAAGCTTCCAAGCTCGATTGTAAGTGCATCATAGTCTCGTTTTTAATGTTCTTTACATTTTTAAAATCCCCGTAGCTTAGTTTACCTATTTCAACCAATATTTTGAGCTAGGGTTTATATTTAAAAATTTACACATGGATGACATGCATGTATTTTGATGTTTTATGGAAGAATATGAATGTTTGGAGTGTGATAAAAAAAAAACTTTTACTAAGTTATTTTTGATGAAATTGCATAAAAAGACTAGTTTGTAAAAAGTTGTAAAATGTGTGTAAGTGTGTGATTTAGTGCAAATTTTGGACTTCTATAGTTAAGAAAATGGTTCGTCTAGGCCTAAAATGCAAGGAAATTGAATAAAAATTATTTTTCCACCCTAGGGGCAAAAACATAATTTTGTGAAACTTTAGGGGCAAAATTGTAATTTTTGCCATAGGATGTTTTTGGGTTGATCTGAATAATGTGAGTATTTAATGAGTCAAATGTGTTATTATATATCAAGAAAGGCGTGGAATCGACCTTGATTGGGGAAAGGAAAAGATTGTGGACTAAATTGCAAAATTACTATATTTTGCACCGAGGTAAGTTTGTATGTAAATAATATATCGTTTTTATTTATGTTACAATATTTTGTTATTATATGAGATGTGGTTGCATATTTAATGATCACTTGATGTAAATTATGAATTGAAATTGATTATGGATGAATTGGTAAAAGGTTGAAAAGTGAGGAATTTCCCGGTTGGACCTTCGGAATAGAAAAGATACGAATAATCCATTGTGAGAACACATATGTAGTACTATGTGCAGGCTACTATGTGTTTAAAATGGTTTAGGTCACGTGTGTAGTACTAAGTGCAGGCTACTATGCGTACCCGATAGCTTCGATCACATGTGTGGTACTAAGTGCAGGCCACTATGTGTAAGAGATGGTTTTGGACACAGATGTGGTACTAAGTGCAGGTATATGTGAGTGAAAATTTATAAGCAATATGCTCGATAGTTGATCAAACTTTCGGTAAGATGAAATAGAGTAAGTGAAATTATGTAAGAGTGAAATTTGTAATAAAATAGTTTTGGATAGCAGCAGTTGTGTGACTTTAAAAAATCACCAAAAATGGTGGAAATCGAATTAGAGGCTGAATAAGATATGAAATTAAAGCTTATTGAGTCCATTTTCACCTAAAAGAAACAGTGTAAGAAAAAGAATTTCATATTATGAGATATTTGAATTTTTGTGAGACAGGGTCAGAATGAATTTGGAATCCCCTAATTTTACTTGGAAAAATCAATAAAAATTGTACAAAAATAATTATGGGTTGTAATTTATATGCTTATCCAAATCTTGTACGAAGAGAGAATTAATTTTTAGTGCAGAGGGGTCAGAACTATTAGACAGCGAAACAGGGGGGACTTTAAAGGATAAGCTGTACTTATTGGCTAAACCAAAAATTCTGAAAATTTTATGGTAAGAAGATAATTAAGTCTAGTTTCAAGAAAAATTTGCAGATCTTAATTTGGAGTTCCGTTGTTCCAGACATAAATAATTTAGTGACTGTGACTCGAATAAACAGCTTGTTTTGAACTTGAGTAAATACTGAATTTATAACACGTTAATATGTTGTTTATTATTTACGTACTTACTTACTAAGCTATATTAGTACTTTCTTTTCTTTCCCCTGTCTTATAGTGTCACGAAGCTAGCTCTTCGGATATCGTCGAAGATCTATCCACACTATCAACACTCTTTTGGTATTTTGAAAACAATATTTTGGGATTATGGCATGCATAGAGGACTTGGTTATTTTGTTATATATCATAATTGATTTGGCTTAAAATGTTGGCCTTTAATATTTGATAGCTTATTTTGTATATGGCCATTGATATTGGCTAATATTGTTCAAGTTATAGGGTATAACGATGCATGATTTTGTTGTATGAGTGTGTAATGATTAAGTATGGGAATTTGCGACATGTGAATGGTCATGTGAGGGACACGGCCTTGGGCACGAGCATGTACCCTAATTTCAAGAAATTTTCCAATATACTCCAAAGTCCTCGGTTTTCCCTGGACCATTTCCAAAGTATGTTTTGGACCTCGCAGGTCCATATTAGGGACTTGATTATGAAAATTGAATTATTTTAATTTGGATTAAAAATTTATGTCACGGTTTTGTACGATTGCATGTGTTATGTTCCAGTAATGTCTCATACCCTGTTTCAGCATAGAACACGGGTAAGGGGTGTTACACTCGTTGTGTACAATTTAATAATCCATCAATTTCTTATTCAAGGGAACCCATTAGGGCACTTAACCAAGAAACACTCTGTCGAGCCACATAACGTATAACACGATTACCAATCTAGGCTAAATCCTTTATATAACGTAAGCTCAGGGGAGCTCGATTAGGATTACCAGTCTAGGCTAAACCCTAATCATAACATATGCTCGAGAAGTATTATATCGAGATTACCCATCCGGGCTAAATCCTTTCTATAACAAGGTCATTGGGATTACTCGTTCAAGCTAAATCTCGTCCACAACAAATGCAGGACCTTATTAGTTTCGGGAAAGCGTATATAATCATCGGAATTCAATATTCAATCGGGACTTAACCCGTTTTCATCATTTCAAGCATGTATTCAATTTTTCTTTATAGCAATCAAATAGTTCACATCAAATGATAATAACATTTCATATAATCACAACATTCAATTAAACATATTTATATGCCCGATTAAGTTACACGAACTTACCTCGACACTTATTCGCGTAAAAGTCTACTAATCCGAAATATTTTCTTTTCCTTGATCTAACCTCTAATTAGTGTTATCTGGATCTATATAAATGAATTTAACCATAAATTTCATTCATTTCATATATAAATGGACTCAATTTACGTCCTAGGTAAAATTACCATTTTGCCCCTAACTTTTCCAGAAATTCTGATTTTGTCCTTAGGCCTGGAAAATGAAACTTGTGCAACTTACTCTCTATTCCAAGCCTAACCAAAGCCCCCTTACAAAATTTACAGAACATGTATGCGTAAAATTTTAAAATTTTTCCTTTAATTTAACAAGTTTACATTTTAGTCCCTAATTTAAGTTTTCATCAAAAATCACTTTGCAGAAGTTGTTTATCTATCAATAATCTTTCATTTCCTACCATAAATTTCTAATTTCCAGCATAACACATCCATGACCCATTTTCTTACCTTGATAACTTTTCAAATTAATCCCTCAAATAGAGAGATTAAGCTATTCTGGTTTCAAAAATACCAAAATTACTAAAAATGGGACAATAGAACTTATACAATTAAGCCTTGAAAGTTTCCTCTCTCTCTCTCTCTCTCCTAGGGTTTCCATAAAATTTTAGGCAGAAGATGACAATAATAAGATGATATTTTATTTTATCATCTTTTAATTAATTAAGTATTTTGGTATCTCTAATTTAGTCCTTGCCTTTTTTCTATAATTCCATGGATGAGTCACCAAGAAAAATCTACATACTTTTCTTAATGGTCTAATTACCATATAAGGACCTTAAGTTTTGAATTCCATAGCTATTTATCCTTATAGCTACTAGAATTCAACTTTCGCATTTTATGCGATTTTGTCCTTCTCGTAATTAAGCACTTAATCGATAAAATTTTCGTTTCAAAATTTTCATATGACACGCCTATTATATTATGGACCATATAATGAAATAAAAATAAATCATGTTTTTGGGTCAGATTTGTGGTCCCGAAACCACTATTCCGATTTCACTGAAAAATGGGCTGTTACATAGGCACATAGGTTGATTGTGAATTGGTATATTTTGGCTTATTTTGGCACATTTTGAATAGGATTGAAATTTGGTTAATGCATAGCTTGGAGTATAAGTTTTGGTACGCGAAATGGCTTATGTTTAAAGGTTTTTTGGGGCACACACGGTTGGTACACAATTTGCCGCACGACCGTGTGTCCCACACAGTTGCATGACACAACCATGTGACCTCTTTAATTTTTGGTGCAGGTTTGTCCATAAGGTTTCAAAAAGTTACATGGCCTGGAGATATAGTTGTGTGACCTCAAGATACACATGCATAAGTTATTACACGATTTGGCCACAGGCCATGTTCTTGAGCTACATGGGTTGAGCCTTGTCACACGGCCGTGTAACCCTTGTTTTCACTTTCTACTCAAAATTTTGTAAAAGTTTCATTTTAATCTAAAATTGTTCCCGGCTTGTTTTAAATGTTTCGTAAGCTTGATTTAGGTCCCAATTTGATTGAATAGCATGAAAATGAATGGATATGATTTATTTATTTGTTTTTGATTGATATTAAAAAAGATATTCAAGGTTTAATGTCGTAACACCTTATAGGTCAAGTCAAGCGATCAAAATGGGGATAAGGCGTTATACTTGAGTTTGTAGAAATACAAGTTATTGGCTAGGAGCATGTTAATAGGATTTTGTGAATAAACTATAAATTTAGTTTGATAATAATTGATTCTAAATTTTCTAATTTTAGACTACTTAGTTCAATTCATTACACTATGAATAGATTTAAGATGCTAAGCATACCACATGATAAATAAATATATAAACAGCATGCATGTTTAATTAACTTATAGGTTGTAGAAATTGATAGACTTTGTCGATATAATTCATGTATTGAATTACCTAGGGACGACCTAAGACAATGTTTGGTAGACAATTTTTTGAGCCAAACAGTTATCTCGTGAATATTTCCTTAGTACCTATTTTGAGTCTGAATCCATTTTCTTAATAAACCAAAAATGAAACCATAAGCTTAATAAATAATCTATTTTATCCTTTATTTCTTGGTCCTTGCATAGATTTAGACGTTCGACCATTGATATTGAGGTTTTAGGCAGATACATCACGGAGGTTTCAAAAGTGAAAAAAGTGAGTGAACTAAGGTATTGTATGGTGAGTATAAGATTTCTTAAGCTTTTAGAAAAATAAGACAAAATGCCAATAGAGAAAATTTCGATGAAAAAAAATAAAAACAAAGTGAGTTGGAAAAAAGTACACATTTTTTTGAAAAAAATACAAGCTCGGATGATTGTACTCGTGAATACTATACTAGGCCTTAATAATGGAGAGAAAAGGAAGCTGAGATAAGTGGATATAAGGTGGTAAGATTATTCGAAATTGGGGAGTATCGGGGACAATACAATGTGCCAAACTTCTTTCGCGCTTAGCTATTTTGTCGAGCCTGTTCTTGAATTCTGAACCAACCTAAGGTGTAGAACGTTACAAGCCAAAAAGTTTTATGTGACTTAGGTAGTACTTTATATGGATGACATTGTGCTAACTTTTGATATTTTTACCACTTATATTCAGTTGAACATAATTGCTTGTTTGTATATCTATTTTGATGGAAACCTATACTTACCATTCTTTAGTTGTTTGTTTTTTAATTTATTGAACTATATGTTTATTCTAGAATTATATGTTTATTTACATTATCTTGTTAATATATTTCTATCCAATTTCCTGTATCAAGTTAGCTCAAGTACATTTTCTTTTCTTGCATGTTTATTTTTCGTTTTCAGTTTAGTTTGTTTTCAGTTTTTATTTTGTTTTTGCTTAGTTTATTTGAAGTCAAGCAAAGACTTATGTAGGGGAGTATTTGACCTGACATTAAATGTAGTAGTTATTTCGGTCTAATTCCGCACTTAAAGAGCTTGTTTTCTAGAACTTTTAGTATTTATTATTACATTTTTGGTATGCTGTAGTTAGTAGTAAAAGTTAGTAAAATAAGTGTTTTTCTAACACATTTTGTGAGTGTTGTAACTTATTAGGCCGACAAGGGCCTTAGGTAATGCTAATTTGTGTAATTGAATGTGTAGGATGATGAATTATAGGCTCAATAGATATAGGAGCAAGGGTTGGGTGATCCATAAGCTTCCCAAATTGTCAAAGCATGAAATGAACCAAGGAAGCCACAATTTCCTTATCGTGTCGCACCATAGATTGTGTATGACGCCATATAGGGTCAACGTGGTACCCAAGTATTTCGGGGTTATTTTTGTCTGTATAATAAATTTTATACAAAGACTTATGACTTGTCGAAGACCTAATTCAAACTGGCAATGTAGTAGCCCATTTCTGCCCGGGCCCGTAATTAAATAAATAAAAAAACAAAAATTAAAAATAACAGTACATTTAAGTCCTTTTACAGAACCCAAATACCATAGCCCACTAACCCGTAGGCCCAAAATTAAATGCCTAACCCAATAGCTCGTTACACCCATAACCCAGCTAAACTAGCCCAGTAACCCAAGACTTAATTGGCCCAATTGGCCCAACCTATCTTCAACTTCGGGAAACCCTAGCTAGAGTTTGCGCCGCAGCTCCCAAGCCATACCAAACGTCAGAAGATCTCGCGCCGCAAGCACCAGTGCGCAGTCAATGCCTGGTCTGTCGCCGCCATCGTCAAGCCATCATCACCATCGTGATTTTCGCTCTCACCTGCACACAAATGGAAAGGAAAGCAGCATAGCAGCACAAAAATAGGAAGAAACCAAAAGAAATTATTCTTACCAAATGTAAACAGTGGCTATAAAGCCCGAGTGCTATCGTTGTAATTGAGGACCCCGATTTTTACAGATACGAAAATACATACAAAAGAAAACAGGCATACGGATATTCAAAAAAAATTCAAGCAGTTTCTTTAAAAAGGTGATTCAAATTTCATACTCAGTCATTTATTGTTTGGCACGTATATGAGTAGTTTTTGTAAAATTTTGTTGAGGTTTAAAAAGGAAAATGGTTACCTACGATTTGTCGGAAGAAAGGAGGCTTTTAGCCTTCCAACCACTGTATACGGTGGAGCATGCGGTGCGTGAGTCCGATGACCGGGGCCTGGCCTGACGGAGACCGGAGCCCGAAGGACTGCCCTCTCCTCTCTTTCAGAGAGTTTTCAAAGTTTTTTTTTTTAAAACAGTTTCTAAAATGAAGTTTTGGGCTAAAAATTGACTTAAATAGTGTAATTAGAACGGTGTTGTTTTACATAATCTGATAAGTACCAAAACGGCACCGTTTAAGCCAAGATCCGCGTGTTGGCCCGAAACCCAGATAAGTTCCGCGTGTTTTTTTAATGGGCAAATTGCTCAATCAATCCTTCCGTTTTTTAGAAATCTATAATTTTATTTTATTTTTAAATTGGCCCAAGCGTTTTGCTCATATTCCAATTTAGTCCCAGTGGCCATTAAAATCTATTCTGAGGAACGGCGTTGTTTTCGGGGATAAAGGCAAATTGCCTAATGAGTCCTTCTGGTTTAACGCGTCTTTCAATTTGGCCCACAATTTTTAAATTTATTTATAATTAACCCTAAAATTATAAAATTAAATTAAATTTAAATTTTTTTTTATAAATTCAATTTATTTTAAATACTATATATATTTTTTTATATATTTAATAATATATTATTTTATTTATATTATTTATAATATTATATACATTTTTATAAATTTTATTATATATTTTTATTATATGCTATTTATTCCATCTATATTTTATTATATATTTTTTACTATATATATTAATTAGTTTACTATATTTTTATATGTAAATTTACTTAATATATCATTCTTGTTATTTCATATTTTATTTATCATATAGTTTATATCATTATATATGAATTTTATTTATAATTTTTTTATATATCATATATTTTACTATAAATTATTCCTTACATTACTTCTATTTTATTATAAAATATATATTATTTTATTACTTATTAATTATATATGTTTTTAAATTATTATTATTATATAAATATGTGTAATATCATTATTTAGCACATTCTTTATTAGTATATTAAGTTATTAAACCTTATAATATGATTTGTACATGTACTATTTTTTTTTAAAAAAGGTTCTCCTTTATTATTTTTATATTATTCTAAATATTTCTAAATATATTTATTTTTATTTTATTTGATTTATATTTTATATATTATAATTTGTTTATTTATTTTTGGTTTTCTCTTGCTTTGATCTTGTTTAGTATGTTAAACTTTATATATGATTTGTTTTTGTTTTTTACATATTCGCATGAAATTAATTATTTATGTTAATTTAAATTACATTTGCATAAATATTATCATATATGGATATTGCAATTTATATTTGTTATATTCATTATGCACTATGTTGTATCTTGCATGTAACGATAATGCATGTATATTTATGTTATCTATGATCATATATGCATAAAATGATAACGTATATTGTGTAACTTATGCCATTATTCATCTTCTTTATTATATTTGCATGGAATGTTAAAATAGTTATCATATAGGTTAATTTATTTAAATCCTTTGTAATATGTTAAATGCATCATCACTTTAAAGAACTTTTATATTCCATTTGATCCAAAAAGATTTTTTTTAAAAAAAATAGGGCAATTTTTTTTTGGTAGTTAGGAATTCGGAAATAATGCCCTAACATGCTAGGTTGTGATTTCCCGTTTGTCTAAATACCTAAAATATTCTTCTAAATAAGTTTCGAAAATTACAAGATGATTTTAGTTACAAAAGTTTAAAAATATCGTGTCCAATCATGCTGGATGTGATGATTATATTCTTTTGAAGCAATGGAATCTTGATTCTTTTTTAACTCAAATTATTACGGTTTTAAAAGAGATCTTATTTCTAAATTCTTTCAAACTTTTGACATTAAGACAAAATTACTTAATTTGGTACCAATTTTGTGCGTTACGAGGGTGCTAATCCTTCCTCGTACGTAACTGACTCCCGAACCTGTTTTTCTCGTAATTTCGTAGACCAAAAAGTTTTATAAAGTGATCCAATCACACTTTAAAAGGTTGGTGGCGACTCCCGTTTTCAAAATACCCTCCCCATTTAAAAGAGGTTTCGACAGCTTGGCGACTCCACTGGGGACTTAAGAGAGTTGAGCCAAGAAATTGCTTATTTTCTGTCTTAATGTCCAAAGTTTGGAAAATTTAAAATTTGATCCTTTTTTACATGAGTTTGCTGTATATGTTTGTTATCCTATTGCCGTACATTGTATTTGCATGACCGATGTGGTCGCACCCTTAAGTGGGAGCGTGAAGCTACGCTTTCGTGAGGTTTTCACCTTCGTATAAGCTAGTGGATTGCTTCCGGGATACTGTACCTATGTCTTCGTGAGATTTTCATCTCCGTATGGCCATAGGGAAATGTGTCCCCCTGAACTGAACTTGGTCTATATGAGCCTATAATGGGTAAAGACCGAGGAATCTACTGGTTTAGGTATCCTTACTTTAGAACTGAAACTCATATGGTGAACTTTAAAGAGCTTACCCTTGGAAATATAGTGATAGCCTTTAGTAAGCTACCCTTGTAAGTACTTGTTTATCATTTTTTTTATATATGATACTGACCTACTTTATTTTGTTGTTATTGCATGTCACTCAACATTTAAAGGTGTCGATTCAAGGTTTGATTTCTAGATTAGAAAGTTTTGTAATGAGGAACGAATATCTTAATAAAGTGGAGGACAACGCCTCTGTCTGTACATGGTCAGAGAAAACCCAGTTAGAGAAAAGAGATAGTGTCACCGAGGGGTATACCTCAGAGTTATGGGACTTCACTCGTATCAATTCGACACAGAATGAGTTTCAGGAGTTGAGAGACATTTGAGCTCAATGGAATGACGAGGCTAAGAAACTTTTCTATCAGAATTATGGAGACCTTCCCTATTTGCTAGACGTCAAAGTAGATAGGCACTTGTTTCGAGCTATGGTACAGTTCTAGAACCCTGCTTATAGTTGCTTTACATTTGGTGATGTTGATCTTGTACCTACTTTGGAGGAGTATACGACTTTACTACGTTGCCCGGGGATTCAGGGTCATAAAGCTTATGTTAGGCCGGCCAACCTTCCAACTTTGGCGAAAAAGTTGGTGATGATTACTGGGATGAGTGAGCAGTGGGCTGTAGCTCGTGTGCAGCAAATGGGTGATAGTAAGTGCGTTCCATGTGCCATTTTAAGGGATTTGATATCGACACACCCAGACGTGAAGAAAAGGGTCGACGTCCTGGCTTTGAGTATTTATGGTTTAGTGATTTTCCCAAAGTCTTTGAGACACATAGATGAGGCAGTTACGGATTTATTCGATCGACTTGGTAAACAGAACACACCTGTGCCTGCAATCCTAGCTCAGACAATTAGATCCTTGAGCGCATGTCGAAGAGCTGGTGAAGGAAGGTTCATTGGATGCGCACAGTTGCTGTTGGTTTGGTTTCACAGTCATTTTTGAAAGGTTGATAAGGTTCCTTGCCGAGTGTTCTTCAAAGACTACTCTCCACTAAAAGAAGTAGTAGACATGCCTAGGAGAGATGACATTTCAGAGGAAAGGTGGATAGACATTCTTCAGAATCTTCGTGAAGAGGATGTTAGGTGGAAGGCTCCTTGGTTGGTTCCTAGTGAAGTCCTTTACCGCTGTGGCAGTTTTGATTGGGTCCCTCTGCCAGGAATTTTGGGAGTTGTTGGATATGCACCATTTCTTGTTTTAAGGCAATATCGAGCGAGGCAGTACATACCGACTACACAGGGTTTAGTTTAGAGTGATTTCTCTTATAAAGGAGATCACTATAAGAAGAGGATGCGAGAGATTTCTGAGGCTTGGAAGAAGCCTTTCTGTATGAAGGTCTTGGCCAAAGGCTCGACGTCAACCCTTGAGTATAAAGGGTGGTTTAGTAAGAGAGTCAATGATAATGTCAGTGATTCCATCAGATTTGGAGGTTATGAAGCAAGAGTTCTAAAGAAAGAATTTGGAGCTTGAAAAGAGGATTGAGAAGCTCGAAGAAGAAAAAATGTGCTTGAGTCTCGACGGCGATGTTCAAAAGATGGAAGTCAAGAAGGTGAAAAAGGGAAAGAGAAAGATTGAAGAAGATCGAGATGATTTAAAGACGCACTTGAAAAGCAGATTAGGGAGATCTTCAGAGCAGTGGCAACAAGAGATTCAAGAGGAAAGAGCCAAAGCCGAGTATTGGGAGAAGAATTTCCAAGAGAGGCAGTCGAGTAATCAGACTCTAGAGAAGGAAAATCAAGAATTAAAAACCAAGGTGGCTGAACTTGGACGGTCTCTTCATCTTCAACGAAGTCGTAGCTCCGCGGTCGAGATAAAAGAATTGGAGAGAAAACTTGAAAGTTTGGAGTCAGCTTTGCATAATAGTAGGCTCCGAATCGAGCAGCTCGAGGCACGAGAGGGACATTGGAAAGGAGAATTTCACCAATCCTAAGAACGAGTTAGAGATAGAAATCATGTCATGAAAGAGGCCTTAGTTCAGATTCGAGAGGTTGCTGAACACTTACAGGATTTGGCAATACAAGCTAGAACACTGAGTATAATGTATGAGTCATCGTCAGACAGAGGACGAGAGTTAGCATTGTTATTAGATAGGGTTAAGACTCTAGGCCTACAGGCGAAAGCATATTTGTAATCCGTTTTATGAAAAGATTTTTGTTCCTTAAATAACATTTTCTAAAATGAAACTAAATCAGAATCGACATCTTTTTTGCATTCATACATTTGCATCTCATCACATCATATGCATTCAAGTTTATAGAAAGACCCTAATTAGTTAAAATTATTAGAGAGAAAGAGAGTAAGAGAAAGAAAATCTGGAAGCAACATATCCTTATGGTACACGCGCTAAGTCAAAGAATATGGACCCAAGATTTGAACAGCTACAAAAGGACATGCAGGACCAATTACAAGAGCAATTGGAAAAAATGCAAAACGACATGAGGGAGCAAATGTTGGAAGCTCAAAGGAACATGATGGCTGAGATGGCTCAACTACTGAGGGCCACAGATAAAGGAAAAGCCCCTATGACTATCACTGAAGAGGATAATGAGGGTCATCCTCCTGGTTTTACTCCACCTCACGTACAAACCCAACTTGAGGCATATCCCCGAGGGCTGTCTGTCACAATAGGCCTCAACAGGGTCAAGTCAATGCTGGAATACCCATAAACTTTCAAACTGGTTTGGGATTCAATCCTAGAGACAATCCTGCCAATCTGATTATCCCTGATCTAGATGTAGCTGAGAGGGAAGAAATGAGACTCGAATCATCGAGGCAATTAGAGAAAGAAATTTAGGGCATTAGAAAACACTGATAATCGTCAGGGAATGGATGCTAAGGACTTAAGTTTAGTCCCAGATTTGGTGCTTCCCCATAAGTTCAAAATGCCGGAATTCGAGAAGTACAATAGGATAACTTGCCCTGAAGCCCATATTACCATGTTCTGCAGATGGATGACTGGTTATGTAAACAATGATCAATTATTGATCCATTGTTTTTAGGATAGTTTGGTTGGGGCAGTGGCCAAGTGGTATAATCAACTGAGCCAGGCCAAAATAAGTTCATGGAGGGATCTTGCACAAGCCTTCATACAGCAATACAATCATGTGACTGACATGACTCCGGATAGGATCACGCTGCAAAACATGGAGAAAAAGCCTAATGAAAATTTTAGGCAATATGCACAGATATACAGAGAGGTGGCAATGCAAGTTCAGCCATCGTTGTTGGAAAAGGAGACTGCCATGTTGTTCATCAACACTCTAAAGGCTCCATTCATCACTCACATGATTGGGAGCACCACTAAAAGTTTTACGGATATCGTCATGGCGGGAGAGATGATCGAGAATGCCATAAGGGGTGGCAAAATCGGTGGGGAAGCGACCAAAAGATCGGCCCCAAAGAGACAGGATAGTGAAGTGAATAATGCAAGCATCTTCAACACGAGGGCAATCACAGTTGGTCAACCTAAAACAGCTGCAGTTGAGCAACATAGTTCTCAAAGGCAGGAGTCGGGTACAAGGCAGAATTCTGAAAGGATGCAATTCACACCTATCCCCGTGACGTATCGTGAGCTTTATCAAAGCTTATACGATGCACATGCTATTTATCCTTTTCACTTGAAACCACTGCAGCCCCCATATCCCAAATGGTATGACGTAAACGCCAGATGCGAATACCATGCTGGAATACCGGGGCATTCGATTGAAAATTGTACCTGTTTTAATAAGGCCGTAGAGAGGCTTATTAAGATGGGGGTAGTGAAGTTCGACAATACCCTTAATACTAAAAACCCGTTGCCAACTCATAGCGATCAAGGAGTGAATGCTATTGGCGAAGCCAGTGAGAGGAGAATGAAGGAAGGCGTGGCTGAGGTGAGAATGCCGATGAAGATGATTTGGGAAGAAATGGTAAAAAGAGAGTGATAATCTCTTAAGAAAGGAATGAATGAGCAAGAGACTACTGTGAGTTCCATGCCGAAGAGAGGCACAAGATCCAGGAATGCAATGAGTTTAAGGCCTTGATACAAAGCCTTATGGACAACAAAGAGCTAGGATTTTATAAAGCTGGGCCAAATGAGGGACATATATGCACATTAGGAGGTGCACCGAAGAATCAAAACCGGACAAGGATTATTATTTCTTTACCAGGAAGTAATGAAGTTGAAATGCCGGTGGTACCGAAAGTCATCATTCATAAACCTATTTCCTTTCCTTATAAGGATAACAAGAAGGTACCCTAAAATTATAATTGCCATGTATCAATGCCGAAGAAGGAGGATATAGCCAGTACGTCTAAGGATGTACAAGTTGAGGGTTCCCATACATGGAGTAGGAAGCGGTATGATGCGGTGGGCGTTAGAGAAGAGCCCACAAAAACAAAGAATGTTAGTACGGAGAAGGAGAAATAGGCTGAAGTGCTTGTCAAGGAGCCAGTAAAGGAGAAGGAGGCTAAGGAATTTCTAAAGTTCCTTAAGCATAGCGAGTATAGCGTGGTCGAACAGTTGCGTAGGCAGCCAGCTCGTATATCAGTATTGGCTCTACTTCTGAGTTCTAAGGTGCATCGGGATGCATTGATGAAGGTGCTCAACGAAACATATGTCACCTATGACATATCCGTTAACAAGCTGGACCAGTTGGTGAATAACATAAGTGCGGATAATTTCATCTATTTTAATGATGATGAAATCCCACCGGGAGGTAGGGGGTCAACTAAGGCCTTGCACATCACCACTCGATGCAAGGGGTACACACTCCCAAGTGTACTCGTCGATAATGGATCGACCATGAATGTTCTACCGTTGACTATATTGAATAGATTACCCATTGACGATTCTCACATGAAGACATGTCAGAATGTGGTAAGAGCCTTCGACGGTACAGAAAGGAAGGTGATGGGAAGGATTGACATCCCCTTAGAAATTGGGCCGAGTATATACGAAGTAGACTTCTTAGTGATGGATATCAAGCCCTCCTACAATTGCTTATTAGGGAGGCCATAGATACACTCAGCGGGAGTGGTGCCCTCATCATTGCACTAGAAATTAAAGTTAGTGACGGATGGACGGTTAGTAACCATCAATGCGGAGGAGGACATTATAGCCGCAGTCACTAGCAAGGCCCTTTATGTCGAGACAAATGAGAAGTCTTTTGAGTGTTCCTTTCGCTCTTTAGAATTCGTGAATGCAACCTTTATTTCAGAAGGGAGTGAGCTACTGATGCCAAAAATAACAAGAGCTACGAGGATGGCTCTACAAATGATAGTGGGAAAGGGAGTCTTACCAGGAAGAGGGTTAGAAAAATGCTGCAATGAGGGATTCAAATCCCAGAGCTAAAAGAGAAGAGAGATCGCTTTGGTCTGGGCTTTAAGCCAGACTATAAGCAAAGAAGGAAGGAAGTTGAGAAGCGCCAAGAGGGAAGAAGGGCGCGCATTAATGGAAGAGAAGTGGAGTGGGAGCTGATGACATTCCCTCCAATATCCCAAACATTCATATCGGGAGGGTTACTTATAGAAGAAAGTCATCAGATTAATGCTATACACGACGAAGGATCGGAGTAGGGCATTTGCCCTTACGAACTAGGAAGCTCTCTGAACAATTGGACTGCAGAGGAACTTCCTGTAGTCTTTAAGAATTTTTTAGAGTAATTTTCGAAACATTCTTGCTACTTTAGGGCCTAGGAGTAATAGGATTACATTTGTGAAATAGGCTTACGATCATCTATTATTTTTTTAATAAAACATAACTTTTATCAATTTGAACGTGTATTGTTAAATTTTGGCAATTCTTATTCTTTCATTCATAGCACATAAATAATCATTTTTAAATTCATTCATTCTTTGTATATTCTTTATACTTCACAGATCCCTAGATATCAATGATATGAGCACTGATATTACAAATCCTGATTTCTCTCGTGAGCAAGATATATGTTTAAAGGAATCTTAGGATTTTGAAGATGTCCAGGATTGTGATGTGTCTTTGGATATTTTGAGGATGCTAAAACAGGAGGAGAAACAAATCATGCCACATGAGAAAAAGGCAATAGAGAATATAGCCCTAGAGAAAAGTGGCACGTATATTGTCGAGGACACAAGGCAAGGACTGATCGAATTGCTACGTGAGTTCAAGGATATCTTCGCATGGTCCTATCAAGATATGCCAGGGTTAAATACCGATATTGTGGTGCATCATCTTCCAATAAGACAGGATTGTAAGCCAGTCCAATAGATGTTGCGAAGAATGAGGCCAGATATCGTATTGAACATAAATGACGAAGTCAAGAAGCAGTTCGATGCAGGATTCTTACAAGAGGTAAAGTACTCTGAATGGGTAGCTAACATTGTACCAGTCCCTAAGAAGGATTGGAAGGTACAAATGTGCGTTGATTACAGAGATCTGAACAAAGCTAGCCCAAAAGATAATTTCCCTCTGCCACACATAGACATTTTGGTAGACAACACATCGGGATATTCGTTGTTCTCCTTCATGGATGGTTTCTTAGGGTACAATCAGATAAAGATACATCCTGAGGACATGGATAAAACCACCTTTATAACATTATGGGGCATCTTTTGTTACAAGGTAATGCCCTTCGGGCTAAAGAATACAGGGGCAACATACCAAAGGGTTATGGTGACTTTATTCCACGATATGATGCACAAAGAAATTGAGGTGCATGTTGATGACATGATTGCTAAATCTCGAACAGAGAAGGAACATATTGAAGTTTTGAGGAAGCTGTTCCTGAGATTAAGAAAATTTCAGTTGAAGCTTAATCCGGCAAACTGCATCTTCAGAGCTAGGTCGGGGAAGTTATTAGGCTTTGTGGTCAGCGAAAAGGGAATAGAAGTTGACTCAGACAAAGTTAGATCCATACGAGAATTGCCTCCACCACGTACACAGAAGGAAATTTGGGGTTTTCTTGGAAGATTGAATTATATTGCTCGGTTTATTTCACAATTAACTGAGAAATGTGATCCTATATTTCACCTCCTTAGAAAACACAACCAAGGTACTTGGGATGAGGAATGCCAGAATGCTTTTGATAAGGTTAAGCAATACTTGTTAAATACTCCAGTGTTATCTCCGCCTAGTCCAGATAGACCATTAATTCTATACTTATCAGTGTTTAGTAATTCTATAGGATGTGTGCTTGGTCAACATGATGAGTTGGAAAGAAAGGAGAAGGCGATATACTATCTTAGCAAGAAATTCACAGAGTGTGAGATGAGATATTCGCCGATTGAGAAATTCTGTTGTGCTTTAATCTGGACGACTTAAAGGTTGAGGCAATATATGTTATATCATACGACTTGGCTAATTCCAAAACTCGATCCATTAAAGTACATGATGGAGTCAACAGCACCAAATGGAAGAATGGCAAGGTGGCAAATATTGCTTTCAGAATTTGACATAGTCTATGTGAGTCAAAAGGCTATAAAAGGGAGCGTGATAGTAGAATTTCTGGCTAGCAGAGCTCTAGAAGATTATGAGCCATTAAGCTTTGATTTCCCAAATGAGGAGTTGATGTGTATAGCAACTATAGAGGATTATCCTTGGAAGTTAAGCTTTGATGGGGCATCCAATGCGGTGGGAAATGGAATTGGGGCAGTCCTGGTATCCCCAAATGGTGATTATTATCCATTCACGTACAAGTTGGATTTTGATTGCACAAATAATATGGCCGAGTATGAAGCGTGCATCATGGGACTCCGAGCGGCTATAGAGCGAGGAATAAGAATCTTGGAAGTATATGGAGACTCTGTGTTGGTAATTTACCAACTTAAAGGTGAATGGGAGACAAGGGATCCTAAATTGATCAATTATCGAAAGGTAGTTTTGGGGTTACTTGAGGAGTTCGATAACATCACTTTCAATTATATCCCACGAGACGAAAACCAGATGGCAGATGCTCTAGCAACCTTGGCTTCAATGATTAGAGTGAATAAAGAGGAGGAGATGAGACCCATTCAGATGAGTATCTTTGAGGCTCCAGCTTGCTGTTTTAGCATTGAGGAAGAAGAAAAGGATGATAATCCTTGGTATCAGGATATATTGCGATATGTGAGATATCATAAATACCCAGAACAGGCAACTGAAAATGATAAGTGAACTTTAAAGAGATTAGCTTGCGATTACGTTTTGGATGGGGACATCTTGTACAAAAGAAGAAAGGACCAAGTACTGTCGAGTTGTGTTGACACCGTGGAGGCTAAGTTAATCTTGGAAGAAGTTCACGAGGGTGTTTGTAGGACGCACACTAATGGTTTCACGATGGCTAGACAAATCATGAGGTTTGGATATTATTGGTCTACTATGGAAGGGGATTATATCAATTACACCAAGAAATGCCATAAATGTCAGATCTATGGAGACAAGATTCATGTACCACCTTCACCTCTACATGTTATGACTTCTCCATGGCCTTTTTCCATATGGGGCATGGATGTCATTGGGCCAATATCACCAAAAGCTTCGAATGGGCATCGTTTTATTTTTATGGTCATTGACTACTTCACAAAATGGGTAGAGGTAGCTTCTTATGCTAGTGTCACCAAGTTAGCAGTAGGGCGTTCCTTGAAAAAGGAAATCATTTGTCGGTATGGAATGCCTAAAAAGATCATATCAGAAAATGTATTGAACTTGAACAACAGCACGATTGCGGAAGTCTGCAGCCAATTCAAGATTAAACATCATAATTCATCTCCATATTGCCCAAAGATGAATGGAACAGTAGAAGCTGCTAACAAAAACATCAAGAAGATAGTGGGGAAAATGACGAAACCTACAGAGATTGGTATGAGAAATTACCATTTGCACTCTTAGCCTACCGAACGTCCGTCAGAACCTCTACTGGGCAACTCCTTTCTCGTTGGTTTATGGGATGGAAACAGTGTTACCCATTGAAGTAGAAATACCATCTCTTCGAGTCTTTTCAGAGATAAAGTTGGATGAGGCTGAATGGATACAATCGCGATATGATCAGTTGAACTTGATTGAGGAAAAGAGGCTAAGGGCCATTCGTCATGGTTAGATGCATCAGAAGCGAATGATGCGAGCTTATGAGAAGAAAGTGCGACCAAGAGAATTCCACGAGGGGGATCTTGTGTTGAAAAAGATCCTTCCCATTCAGAAGGACTTTAGAGGAAAATGGACACCGAATTGGGAAGGGCCGTATGTCGTGAAGAAGGCCTTCTCTAGAGGTACATTAATCTTATCGGAAATGGATAGGAAGAGTTTACCCAATCTAGTAAATTCAGAATCAGTCAAAAAATAATTTGTCTAAAGGAGAGGAGAATCCAGGGTGAAAACACAAAAAGGGCACCTTGAGTTTTCGAAAAAAAAATAGAGAGGCCAAGGTGAAAACCCACAAAAGGGCGCCTTGTGACCAAAGGGGTTCTGAGTTGAAAACCCGAAAGGGCAGCTCAAATTTTGAAGAGCACACGGTAATCTTGCTATATCTGATTTAACAAAGAATGAAGCGCGTTGCATATCGGGGCATCAACAAAGTACTTTGGATCTTTTAAACACATGTTGAGCTCAAGAAAGTCTTCATGGAACTGGTGTATAGACACTCAAGCGGCGATATCTAGGACATCTAACTTTTGTCCTGTTTGCTATCTTTAGATTTTCTTTCTTCTCAAAGATAGGCTATCAGATTAATTTCCTTTGTATTTTTGACAAATTCATTCAAATCTAATTATTCTCAAGATTAAATTCATCTTCCATTATTCTTAAAGTATGTTGTATTAAAATAATGATAGATGAACTAAATAATTTTCACAAATGAAGTTTTACTCATTACTCTGGAAATTTCTAGATAATACAAGAAACTAAAACAAAATAATTGTTCGAGGAATTCATGTAAGTGAGGTTTGAAAGAACTCGAAGAAATTATTTCTTCAGTCTAAAATGATGATTGGACAAATCAAACGATTCGATCCTAGGAGAGGATCATTTTAAAGACATTTTCGGTGGGTCATAGCATTTGAAGAATGGTACAAATCCACAGGCTGAGTAGGAATGATACTTCGAAAGAAATAAGGATAAACTTTGACGAAGGAATGAGTGGTGACGTCTAAAATAGAGGTCATATACATAAACATTTTGCATTATAACAAGTTTAATTAGGATCATTCGACTCACATAGGTCATAGCATCCTATTAGGCATGAACTCATACACATTATACAGGTTATGTCCTTCAAGGGACAATGAAGATTGGTGCGCCTTAACCCCCTAAGCGGTAGGGTAACAGGCTAAAGCATAGCAGATCTGACCTTCAAGTGTTTAAGCTTAAGAAGATCCAAGATGATTTGGCATCTCTGTATTGTCAGAGAACAAATTGAAGAAACAGATTTGGCATCTCCATATTCGACGGTGAGCAGATCGAAGACATAGCAGATCTAACCTTCGGATGTTTTCATATCGAAGTAGATCCAAGATGATTTGGAATCCGTGCGTTTACAAGGAGCAAATCGAAGATATAGCAGATCTAACCTTCGGATGTTTTCATATCGAAGTAGATCCAAGATGATTTGGCATCCTTGCGTTTACAAGGAGTAGATCGAAGACATAGCAGATCTAACCTTCGGATGTTTTCATATCAAAGTAGATCCAAGATGATTTGGCATCCTTGCGTTTACAAGGAGCAGATAAAAAACATAGCATATCTAACCTTCAGATGTTTTCATATCGAAGTAGATCCAAGATGATTTGGCATCCTTGCGTTTACAAGGAGCAAATTGAAGACATAGCAGATCTAACCTTCGGATGTTTTCATATCGAAGTAGATCCAAGATGATTTGGCATCCTTGCGTTTACAAGGAGTAGATTGAAGGCATAGCAGATCTAACCTTCGGATGTTTTCATATCGAAGTAGATCTAAGATGATTCGGCATCCTTGCGTTTACAAGGAGCAGATCGAAGACATAGCAGATCTAACCTTCAGATGTTTTCATAACGAAGTAGATCTAAGATGATTTGGCATCCTTGGGTTTACAAGGAGCAAATCGAAGACATAGCTGATTTGGATTTCACGTGTTTACGCTGAAGCAGATCCAATATTTGGTGTCTCTGTATTGTCAGAGAGCAGATCGAAGATAGCAGATTTGGCATCTCTGTATTGTCAGAGAGTAAATCGAAGATAGCAGATTTGACATCTCTGTATTGTCAGAGAGTAGATCGAAGATAGCAGATTTGGCGTCTCTGTATTGTCAGTGAGCAGATCGAAGATAGTAGATTTAGCGTCTCTGTATTGTCAGAGAGCAGATCGAAGATAGCAGATTTGGCGTCTCTGTATTGCCAGAGAGCAGATCGAAGATATCAACATGGCGTCCCTGAGGTTACAAGGAGCAGGTTGAAGATAGCAGATATTGCATTCCTGAAGTTAAAATGAAGGAAATTGAAGCTATCATATTTATGGTCCAATACCTCTGAAGTTGCAGATAGGTTGAAGGCCATTTGAAGAAAGATCTCAAGATTGGGCCAGACCGGGCAAAATGGGTCCTTTTATAGTCTTTGCTCTATTATCGTTACACGACAATGAGCAAAGAGGGGCAGCTGTAGTAGCCCATTTCTGCCCGGGCCCGTAATTAAATAAATAAATAAACTAAAAAAAATTAAAAATAACAGTCCATTTACAGAACCCAAATACCATGGCCCACTAACCCGTAGGCCCAAAATTAAATGCCTAACCCAATAACCCGTTACACCCATAACCCAGCTAAACTAGCCTAGTAACCCAAGATTTAATTGGCCCAATTGGCCCAACCTATCTTCAGCTTCGGGGAACCCTAGCTAGGGTTTGCGCCGCAGCTCCAAAGCCATACCAAACGTCAGAAGATCTCGCGCCGCAAGCACCAGTGCGCAGTCAATGCCTGGCCCGTCGCCGCCATCGTCAAGCCATCATCACCGCCATGATTTCCGCTCTCACCTGCACACAAATGGAAAGGAAAGCAGTATAGCAGCACAAAAATAGGAAGAAACCAAAGGAAATTATTCTTACCAAATGTAAACAGTGGCTATAAAGCCCGAGTGCTATCGTTGTAATTGAGGACCCCGATTTTTACAGATATGAAAATATATACAAAAGAAAACAGACATACGGATATTCAAAAAAAATTCAAGCAGTTTCTTTAAAAAGGTGATTCAAATTTCATACTCAGTCCTTTATTGTTTGGCACGTATATGAGTCGTTTTTGTAAAATTTTGTTAAGGTTTAAAAAGGAAAATGGTTACCTACGATTTGCCGAAAGAAAGGAGGCTTTTAGCCTTCCAACCACCGTATACGGTGGAGCGTCTGATGCGTGAGTCGATGGTGGGGCTGGCCGACGGAGACCGGAGACCAAGCCCGGAAGATCGCGCGCTCTCTCTCTTGAGAGAGTTTTCAAATTTTTTTTTTAAAACAGTTTCTAAAATGAATTTTTGGGTTGAAAATTGACTTAAATAGTGTAATTAGAACAGTGTCGTTTTACTTAATCTGATAAGTACCAAAACGGCACCGTTTAAGATAGGATCCGCGTGTTGACCCGAAACTCAGATGAGATCCGCGTGTTTTTTTTAATGGGCAAATTGCTCAATTGATCCTTTCGTTTTTTAGAAATCTATAATTTTATTTTATTTTTATTTTTAAATTGGCCCAAGCGTTTTACGCGTATTCCAATTTAGTCCCAGTGGCCATTAAAATCTATTCTGAGGAACGACGTCGTTTTCGGGGATAAAGGCAAATTGCCTAATGAGTCCTTCTGGTTTAACGCGTCTTTCAATTTGGCCCACAATTTTTAAATTTATTTATAATTAACCCTAAAATTCTAAAATTAAATTAAATTTGAATTAAATTAAATTTATTTTAAATACTATATATATTTTATATATATATATAATAATATATTATTTTATTTATATTATTTATAATATTATATACATTTTTATAAATTTTATTATATATTTTTATTATATGCTATTTATTCCATCTATATTTTATTATATATTTTTTACTATATATATATTAATTATTTTACTATATTTTTATATGTAAATTTACTTAATATATCATTCTTGTTAGTTCATATTTTATTTATCATATAGTTTATATCATTATATATGTATTTTGTTTATAAATTTTTATATATCATATATTTTACTATAAATTATTCCTTACATTACTTCTATTTTATTATAAAATATATATTATTTTATTACTTATTAATTATTAATTATATATGTTTTTAATTTTTTATTATTATATAAATATGTGTAATATCATTATTTAGCACATTATTTCTTAGTATATTAAGTTATTAAACCTTATAATATGATTTGTACATGTACCATTTTTTTAAAAAAAAAGGATTCTCCTTTATTATTTTTATATTATTCTAAATATTTCTAAATATATTTATTTTTATTTTATTTGATTTATATTTTATATATTATAAATTGTTTATTTATTTTTGGTTTTCTCTTGCTTTGATCTTGTTTAGTAGGTTAAACTTTATATATGATTTGTTTTTGTTTTTTACATATTCGCATGAAATTAATTATTTATGTTAATTTAAATTACATTTGCATAAATATTATCATATATGGATATTGCAATTTATATTTGTTATATTCATTATGCACTATGTTGTATCTTGTATGTAACGATAATGCATGTATATTTATGTTATCTATGATCATATATGCATAAAATGATAACGTATATTGTGTAACTTATGCCATTATTCATCTTCTTTATTATATTTGCATGGAATGTTAAAATAGGTATCATATAGGTTAATTTATTTAAATCCTTTGTAATATGTTAAATGCATCATCACTTTAAAGAACTTTTAATTCCATTCGATCCAAAAAGATTTTTTTTTTTAAATAAGGCAATTTTTTTGGGTAGTTAGGAATTCGGAAATAGTGCCCTAACATGCTGGGTTGCGATTTCCCGTTTGTCTAAATACCTAAAATATTCTTCTAAATAAGTTTTGAAAATTACAAGATGATTTTAGTTACAAAAGTTTAAAAATATCGTGTCCAATCATGCTGGATGTGATGATTATATTCTTTTGAAGCAATGGAATCTTGATTCTTTTTTAACTCAAATTATTACGGTTTTAAAAGAGATCTTATTTCTAAATTCTTTCAAACTTTTGACATTAAGACAAAATTACTCAATTTGGTACCAATTTTGGGCGTTACGAGGGTGCTAATCCTTCCTCGTACGTAAATGACTCCCGAACCTGTTTTTCTCTTAATTTCGTAGACCAGAATATTTTAGAAAGTGATCCAATCACACTTTAAAAGGTTGGTGGTGACTCCCGTTTTCAAAATACCCTCCCCATTTAAAAGAGGTTTCGATAGGCAACACTCCTATAAATAAAATCTTAGGGGTTTGATGTAACTAAGTCATCTTCGATGCATCCAAAAACCCTAGTAATTTAGTAGTAGGATTAGATTAGGTTTTCTTTTACTTTTCATAAACTCTTTGTTCTTCTCTCTTGGAATCAATTTCAATCCAAAAGTTATTTTATTGAATCAAAACATTTCAGTTATTTGCCTTTGCAAGAGACGATATTTGTTATTTCAATTGAAAGATTCACTATTCCATTCTTCAATTGATTCAAATCCAAGATTATTCTAATCTCTTTTCTCTTTCGATTCAATCGTGTTATTTAAATGTTTAATTCAATTGAGTTTGAGACTATGAATAATATGAGTGGCTAAATCCTTTAAGAGAGAGTAACGAGTGGATAGGGGTGTGATTAACAAAAGATTTAGGGTTTCCCAACAGGATTTGTTGGTTTAAATTACGCGTTCCTAAACTCTAGGCTTGACAATCCTAGGAAGTAATTATAGGTTAAACAAGGTCGAGAGATAAGTTTTGCCAAGTAAAATGTAATTTATCCTGGTTGAGAAAGTGAGGTCGGAAGATAAGCGAGTATCAACCAATTGATTAATCGATTAGAGGTTGAAAGGTAATATTTGGTTAATTGATAGCTTATCCCCCCCTAAAACCCTAATATTAAATTAATTACAACCCCTTAAACGAGTTAATCTTTCGAATTGGTTTTATCTATTTAGTCATTTGTTTATTTTACTGTTTATTTATTTTATTTTATTTCTAATCTTATATTTTACGATTTATCATAATATAGGATTTAATTATTATTATTTAGTCTTATTACTGTAAAGAAGTTTTCAATAGATTTAATCCATACTCCTTTGGATACCATCCTCGAAATACTTCCCTGTATTCCATTGTAAACACAAATACTATATTATAATTTGACTCGTATACTTACGGACACCACCGATTTAATTTTATATATTTTTGATATGAGATTTATACAATAAACAATAACAAACATAAGTTGAATGAGGAACTATATGAAGACAATTTCTACCGACTGCCTTAATAATCCTTGGTTGACAGCTTTGCATTGGTTTATTCCGGATGTAGGCGAGATTAAACTCAATACGGATGGGGCAATATCACCAACTAGATCATATGATTCCATTGAAGGAGTTTTTAGAGATGAGAACGGGACGTGGTTATATGGCTTTTCAATGAGGCTTGGGGATGACATAATGTTCAAGGTCTAAGCAAGAGCGATACTTGAGGGTCTAATTTTAGCATGGGATAAGGGGTTTAGACAATTGGAATTAGAATGTGACAATGTCCTATTAGTGGACACGATTTCAGCTGGTGGAGCTGCCAATAGTAGACTGGTGAAGCTTCGCCTAATTTATTGACTACTAAATTGGAATTGGAAGGTTTGTACTCACCATGTTCCAAGAACTCAGAATGAAGTTGCGGATCACTTGGTCAAATATACTGCTACATGTTTCATGTGATTACAACTGATTGAGGAGCCACCACCTTTAGCGAGGGATCTACTACTGATTGATTATAATGGTCCTATGCTGCCTTAGTTTGATTTTTATTGTGTAATCCATAATGCTAGTTTATTCTACCAAAAAAAGAAATATCCGAAGTCATATTTTAGTCAAAGTCCATATAAATTGTGTGGTCCACATTTGATCACACTAAAGTAACCTGCTCCAAAGGTTCATATTAATCCTAAATATCAATAACCTTATCAAAATAATACTTCCATCGTAAAACCCTTGAGAATGACCAAAATATCCTTTTATGGAAAAATGGTTATTTTATTATTTTTTTACTCTTTGTACAATTTTTTCATAAGAAACAATTATTAATCAACCCAAATTCCTTAGTTCTCATTTAATACTTGATACACATAATGGGATGCTTTACCCTTTTCTCAATTAAATTGGTATATTTACAATTTAATCTCTTTGCTATCAAATCTTTTCAATTTGATCCCAAGAGATATTTGCATTTTACTCATACATATTCCAACTTATTCTTATATAAATTAAATAATGATTCACATTCCCATTTTGTCAAATTTCAATTTTACCCTTAACCTTTTCAAAATTTACAATTTAATCTTTTCATCACATTTTAACTTCTAAATTTCTTTTCATCCATATCAATCTCAAATATCAACTCTGTTTTCTTAAAAATTCTTTAATTGACTAATTTTCCAAATTTTTAAATCTTAGCATATCAAATCACAAAACAATGTCTTCTCGAAAATTTCGAGATGTTAAATAGAACTTTCTATGCTATGTGAAATGTAGTTTTAATATTGGTTAAAAAAAAGAATATATATAATATTAGAGTTAACAAAACATAACTCCATTCATTATTTCAATAAAGTTTAGTTGGTCAAACACTCGAAGAATGTTTGTATTTCCATCAAGCATTAGTTGATGAAGTTTTAAGATTCTCAACAAGCTTCAACCTGTCCAATGTGGCAAGCAAAAAGATGCAGGGATTGATTTTTCAGTAGATATAGCTCTCCCTCTCTTCGAGTTTTCCTTTTCCCCTACTGGGGTTATAGCATTATTAGTGGTTGCTTCTTTTAGAAGTCCCAAGTTTTAATTTTAATTTATTTGAACCGAAATTGGAGCTTTAAATTAATCTGCTGATGGGTATTTGTTCGATTCTAATTTAGAATCAAGAACTGGAAGATAAACTTTTGGTTTGTGGAACTTGTTTTTTTTCTCTTGATTTCAGTTAAATTTTGGTGATTAAACCTGTAGTCTTGGTCAATTTCCGTGATGGGTTATTTAGGATTTTGTTTAAGTATATGAGCTAGAAAAGGTCACTATTGGCTTCATCAAATTCGGTGATTAGTTTTGCTTAGCTTTGGTTATAAGTAATTACTTGAAGTGTAAAGAGTAGCAGAGGTCGTTGCCACCATTCGGAGTTCAAAAAATGGAGGAAACTGATGAATCCATAGTTGGCGTAGAAGAAGATGATGAAGACTTTCGTAGTTATTGTGAAGACTGAATGAGTGGTAAAAGAGGAAGTCGATGAATTTTCGGTGAAGATGTTCTTCAAGGGCATCTCTTTAGCTGAGTTTGGGGATTCTTTTTTGGCTTTTCAGGAATTGGGGTCGTAATGGAGGGATCAGCCAATAGTGTTCAAAGGTGGCAACTACAGCAGCAACATGCATGCTACCATACAATCATGCACGAGCATACAAGTAACCAAGCAGTTTAGCTGAGGCATGGAAATGTCCATGGTGTAATCCGGTTGAAGAACCATTTTTGTAATAGTTGACTTTTATTAGTTTGTCTGTTATCTTTTTATGTAATGTTCAGCTAAGATTAATTATGTTCTTAGCTGATTTAGCAGTCATTTTAGGATGTCATTATGCTGATTTTACAGCTTAGATACTTGCACAAGCAAGTTTTGTTTTCTTTCTATGTAACCCATCTACTTATGTATCATTTTTTTAATGAATGAAGCAACAAGCATAGCCAACTTGTTCTCTCATCTTTGTTTATCCGTTTTTGCTTCTGTTTTGAGCTTTCAAACACAAAATTTCTTTGTTTTGTTTCATTGATCATTTGATCGAAACTTAACACATACTTTACCCGGGTATAATACTTTGTTGCTCCAGTTTCAACAAGTTGTTCATACTTTACCCGGGTAAAATAGATCAGATTTTCTTCCTGTGTGAAAAACTCAACAAATGGTATCAAGAGCCTGTTGTCTTTGAGGGCCTTGGTTGTGCACAATTTGTGGCTGACTCGTGTTTGAAAGAAAGAAGCAGGAGCTTTTGTTGTTGGTCTATTTTTAGTTACTGCAAGTATGAGCTTCTCACCACCACCACCATCTGTTTTTGCTGGTGAAAATTACAACATCTGGGCTGTGAAAATGTGGACATATCTGCAGGCACATGACCTGTGGAATGTGGTCCAAAATTACACTGAGCCACCTCCCCTAAGAGCAAACCCGACCATTACTCAGATTAGGCAGTATAATGAAGACTGTGCAAAGAAGTACAAGGCCATGTCATGCCTTCAAAGTGGAGTTTCAGATGTGATCTTCACAAGGATAATGGCCTGTGACAGTCCAAAGCAGGCATGGGACAAACTCAAGGAGGAGTTTCAAGGATCTGAGAAGACTAGGCAACAGCAACTAATAAACTTGAGAAGGGATTTCGAGAATCTGAAGATGAATGAGTCAGAGACTGTCAAACAGTATGCTGATAGGATAATGGCCACTGTCAACAACCTAAGATTGCTTGGGGATGATTTCAGTGACCAGAGGGTAGTTGAAAAAGTCATAACAACCCTGCCAGAGAAGTATGAATCAAAGATCTCTTCCCCAGAGGACTCGAGGGACCTATCAACTATTCCATTGACAGATTTGATAAATGCTCTCTATGCATAAGAGCAAAGAAGGGCAAACAGAATGGAGGAGTATTTTGAGGGAGCCTTTTAGGCCAGAGGCAGAGAAGGCTCAAACTCGAGCTCCAACTTCAAAGGCAAGAAGTCTTAGACAGAAAAAAGGGACAAAGGCAAGAAGGAAGCCACCAAAAGAAAGTTTCCACCTTATGCTCATTTCAAGAAGACCAATCACCTTAAAAAATACTGCTGGTACAAGCCTGACATTTAGTGCAGAGGGTGCAAACAGCTTGGACACATTGAAAAGGTGTGTAAAAACAAACCAAAACCACAGCTACACCATCAGAATCAAGCTCAGACTGCTGAAGATGTTGAAGCACAGGAAGAGCATGTCTTCACAGCTTCTTGTTTTGCAAGCTCGAGCAAAGTTAGCAAGATGTGGTTGATTGATAGTCGGTGTACTCATCACATGGCTTCAAACAGAAGCATGTTTAAGGAGCTAGACACCACCTTTGTGACCAAAGTCAGAGTAGGGAATGGTGAGCTCATAGAGGCCAAAGGCAAAGGCAAAGCTGTGATTGGCACAAAGTCAGGTAACAAAACTATCTCTGAGGTTCTTTATGTACCTGACATTGACCAAAATCTGCTAAGTGTTGGTCAGCTACTGGAGAAGGGCTACTCTCTCATTTTTGAAGACAAGGTGTGTGTGATCAAAGATGCTGTTGACCAAGTGTTAGTAACAGTAGCCATGAGTGATCGAAGTTTCACTTTGGATGTAAATCAGCTAGAGCCAAAGACACATGTGGCTCAGGCTGATGAGTCAAGTTTGTGGCATAGAAGGCTAGGCCATGTGAACTACAAGTCACTTAGCCTACTGCACAAAATGAGTTTGGTTGAAGACATGTCCAGCATTGAGCCAAAGAAGGATGTGTGTGAAGTGCTGCCGACAGCAAGCGGCACTGCATCGCCTTTCCTACCAACAAAGCATGGAGAGCTCAAGAGAGGCTTCAGTTGGTTCATACAGACATTTGTGGACCCATGAAGACCACTTCCCCAAATAGGAACAGGTACTTTGCACTCTTTATTAATGATTGCACTATGTTCTGTTGGGTAAATTTTTTGAAGCAAAAGTTAGATGTTGCTGTCTTCTTCTGTAAATTTAAAGCTTTGGCTGAAAACCAAGCCAACTGTAAGCTGAAATGCTTAAGGTCAGATAATGGGACTGAGTATGTATCTCAAAGGTTCCAAAAGATATGTGATGATGCTGGAATTCTTCATCAGTTGACAACCATCTACACATCACAGCAAAATGGTGTCTGTGAGAGGAAGAACAAAACAGTTCTTGATATGGCTAGGTGCCTTTTGTTTGATGCTAAAATGCCTAACAATTTTTGGGCTGAGGCAGTAAACACATCAGTTTACTTGCTAAACAGACTTCCAACTAATGCAGTGAAAGGAAAAACACCCTTTGAAGCCTGGTTTGGACAAAAACCAACAATGTCACACACGAGGGTATTTGGTTGTTTGTGCTATACCAATGGTTCCAGAGAGAAAAGGACTAAGCTTGAAAAAGGTCCATGCCGGGGTGTTTGTAGGCTACAGCAGTGTGAAGAAAGGTTATAGGATCTTTGATCCATTGACCAAGAAGATCATTGTGAGCAGAGATGTAAAGTTCAATGAAGAAGGGTATTGGAAATGGGATGGAACTAATGCAAGCCTGCTTGAGGAAGATCAAAATAGTCCTGACCTGCAGCCTACTGAAATTGAAGCTGAAGTTGATGATGACTATGATGATGCACCTATTCGAGGCACTAGAACTTTGGCAGACATCTATGAAAGATGTGCCATGATTATAGTTGAGCCATCCTGCTATGCTGAAGTTGTAAAAGAGAAATGCTGGCAAGAGGCTTTGGAGGCTGAACTGAAGATGATTCAGAAGAATGACACTTGGGAGCTGGTCAATAGGCCAGAAAATAGAAAAGTCATTGGTGTTAAATGGGTGTTCAGGACCAAGACAAATTCAGATGGGTCTCTAAACGAACACAAGGCCAGGTTGGTTGTGAAGGGCTACAGTCAGCAGCAAGGGGTCGATTTCTTTGAAACCTTTGCACCTGTTGCAAGGTTGGATACCATAAGGTTTCTATTTGCCTTAGCAGCTCAGAAACAGTGGAAAGTGCACCAATTAGATGTGAAATCAGCTTTTTTAAATGGATTTCTCAAAGAAGAAATCTTCATTGAGCAGCCTGAAGGGTTTGAGGTCTCTGGTGAGAAACACAAGGTCTATAGGCTTAAGAAGGCCTTGTATGGCCTGAAACAGGCTCCAAGAGCCTGGTATGATAGAATTGATGTCTACTTGTCAAGGCTCGGGTTCACCAAAAGCATAAGTGAGCCCACTCTTTATGTCAAGAAGGATGAAAAGGAGACACTGCTGATTGTGTCATTATATGTTGATGACCTGCTAGTCACTGGCAGTAAAGATGAGCTGATTGAGGACTTTAAGAAGCAAATGCAAGACATTTTTGAGATGACTGATCTTGGTCTGATGACATACTTCCTTGGTATGGAGGTAAATCAGGGAGAACAAGGGATTTTTATAAGCCAGCAAGCCTTTGCATTGAAAGTTCTAAGCAAATTCAGCATGTCAAAGTGCAAGCCTGCTAGCACACCAGTTGCACTAGGAGAGAAGCTGTCAAGCACAAGTGAACATGATCGAGTTGATGAAAGAGGGTACAGAAGTTTGGTTGGTTGCTTACTTTACCTAACAGCAACAAGGCCAGACATCCTATATACTGTTGGCTTACTCAAGGTTCATGCACTGCTGCAATGTTGCACATTTTAAAGCAGCAAAGAGGGTCCTAAGATATGTCAATAGGACTTTAAATTTTGGTGTGAAGTTTGGAAGGTCAAAGAAGCTGAAACTTGTTGGTTATTCAGATAGTGACTGGGCTGGTTCAGTTGATGACATGAAGAGCACATCAGGCTACTTCTTCAGTCTAGGATCAAGTGTTTTCAGTTGGAGTTCAAAGAAGCAACAAACAGTAGCTCAATCCACTGCAGAGGTCGAGTATATTGCACTGCATCAACATTAACCAAGCCATTTGGCTTAGAAAGTTGCTGGATGACTTAAATGCTAGACAGATGGAAGCAACTGAAATCAATGTTGACAACCAGTCTGCTATTGCCATTGCCAAGAACCCTGTGTTCCATGGCAAAACAAAACATTTCAAGATCAAGTATCACTTTGTAAGAGAACCTGAACTTGCTAAGGAAATCTGCTTGGTACATTGCTGTTCGAGGGATCAGCTTGCTGATGTTCTGACCAAGCCATTAGCTGCTGGAAGGTTCGAATGTTTAAGGGAAGAGATTGGAGTTTGCTGCCTTGTAGCCAAGGAGGAGTGTTCAAAGGTGGCAACTACAGCAGCAACATGCATGCTACTATGTAATCATGCACGAGCATACAAGTAACCAAGCAGTTCAGCTGAGGCATGGAAATGTCCATGGTGTAATCCGGTTGAAGAACCATTTTTGTAATAGTTGACTTTTATTAGTTTGTCTGTTATCTTTTTATGTGATGTTCAGCTAAGATTAATTATGTTCTTAGCTGATTTAGCAGTCATTTTAGGATGTCATTATCTTTGATTTTCTGACTTAGATACTTGCACAAGCAAGCTTTGTTTTCTTTCTATGTAACCCATCTACTTATGTATCATTTTTTTAATGAATGAAGCAACAAGCATAGCCAACTTGTTCTCTCATCTTTTTTTATCCGTTTTTGCTTCTGTTTTGAGCTTTCAAACATAAAATTTCTTTGTTTTATTTCATTGATCATTTGATCGAAACTTAACACATACTTTACCCGGGTATAATACTTTGTTGCTCCAGTTTCAACAAGTTGTTCATACTTTACCCGGGTAAAATAGATCAGATTTTTTTCCTGTGTGAAAAACTCAACAAATAGCCCGGTTATTCAACTGCAGAAAAAGCTTGACTTTTATGTGGACGAATCCGTGGTTGATTATTTAGCTTTAATGGATGGTTTGACAGCGGCTATGCAGAACAAAATCCGCACTGTATATGTTTTTGCTGATTCCCGTTGTTATATGATCAGGTCGGTGAAGATTAATGATTATGTCGTTTTTATGACACCATTGTTCATCATATGATATCTCTGAACCTTCGTGTAATTTGAAGTTTCATTTTTCTTTCATTGTTTTGGAGTTACAGAAGATATGTATCTCTTGTTGATATTCACCCGCTAGGGAATATGGATTATAGATCAAGTAAGCTGAAATTTTGGTATCTTAAGTTTTGAAATTGGGTTCTTCAAAGCTAGTGCTAGAAACTCACCTTATTGCAACATTTATCTGTTTAATTATTAAATTGACTAAATGCAGAATTGTGTGTCCATTCATTCGGTTAACTCGGGCTAACTGTTAATAGTTGCTTTATAGATAATAGCTTATTTGAAGTTCAATGTCTATAGTAACACAAATAGCTTTCATGTTTTACCTTGAATTATGCTTTACTGACGTGAATTTCTGGCAGATAATGTACAAGAAAAAACTTGATAATCCACTTCTGTTGGCACTGAGGGAAAGGATCCTAGAACTGGCTCATAATTTGGAAGAGTTTGTTCTGAAACTTACCCCAAGCATCAACCTTTTGAGGCCGTTGCAGCTAGCTCAAGTAGAAATAGAAGCCATTTCTTCTCCTGCCAAGGGAGATAAATCACTTGAAAATTGTTCGATTTGCTGTGAGGACAAGCCAACATTGATGATGATTAATATTAAGTGTTCTCATAAATTCTGTTCCCATTGTATGAGAACTTAATGTTTATGGTAAACTGCAGTCGTCCCAGTCCCAATCAGGTGCCCTCAGTTAAGATGCAAATATTACATCTCCACTGTCGCGTGTAGATCCTTTCTTCCACTGGCTTTCAACGAGTCTTTAGAAATGGAATCTACTGTCCTTATCGGAATTGTTCTATCTTGCTTGACCCTCGTGAATGCTTGTCGGCTGGGGCTAGTTCATCTACTCAATCGGATAATAGCTGTGTTGAGTGCCCAGTTTGTCAAAGGTTTATATGTGTGGAATGTGGAGTTCCATGGCATTCGTCGACGAGTTGTGAAGAGTATCAAAACCTCCCTCTTGAGGAAAGAGATGCTGCAGACATTACCTTGCATCTCTTGGCACAGAACAAGAGATGGAAACCTTGCCAGCAGTGCACTAGGATGATTGAACTTACTCAAGGTTGCTATCATATGACATGCTGGTAAGATCAGTAGTGCTCAGTATTACAAAGAGCAATGCTTTCGTTGATTAAATAATGAGCAGATTGAACTTTGAAAGATGAAAATTTTTATGTTGATTTCCTTCATACTAGAGGTTAAATATTTGGTGCAGTTTTCTTGCTTTCTTCTGAGGCACATTCTTATTTGCTGCACTTGAATCTAGTAACAGGCCTGTTTACCAAGGACTATCTTTGAATGGTAACTTGGCTGCAAAGCTGAAAAAGGGGGTTGCAGGAAAGTGGCCTTTTATGCTGAGATGGTCTCTTTGTGTTGGGATCTTATTTGGTGCATCATATGATATAAAGTTATAACCAAGTCATCCATGACTTAACTACTTGGTTAATGGAGTTGGCCATCCTTTGAACTAATGAATTCTGTATGCTTGTGTTCAACTCTTGTTTGTTCACATTTGATGTTTTGAGCACGAACAATTTTTCAGTATATGGCTTCGTTTATTATATGGCTTGAAACCGACTTTGCTTCCTTGCCTACTTTTCAGGTGCGGGCATGAGTTTTGTTCTTCATGTGGTGCTGAGTACAGGGAAGGTCAACAGACCTGTCTATGTGGCCTTTGGGATGAAGATAACTCTGAAGACTTGGTCACCCATTGTGCCCAAGAATCGGAACAATGGGCATGGGAGACTTTCAATTCACTCCCTATGATCATGGATGCGTATTCGGACCAAGAAAGATCGCATCGGGCACTAATCCAAAGGTTCCTTGCTGGGGGTTTTAGTCTAAACGACCATCATCCCTCACCTCTCTGTACAGATTCTTATGTAGATACCATGAAGGACCTCCATCAGCTTCCTTGGCTCCAATGAAGTGAGTCCAATAAGGTTTACTGGGGTAAAGAATTTCTCACTCTATGGGCTCCATTTTCATTTACACACAATGAGACCATCACTCCTCAAAACTTATCTAGTTCTTGTTAGTTTGCAGGGAAGATTCTCTGCATGGTAGTTGCTTTCTTCTTGAAGGGAAAAGAAAGATGTTAGGGTAAACGTCTAGCTGATGTCATCAAATTGAATGGGAAGTTAATGAAACAATATCTTTGCAATGATATTAATAGCAGTCATCTTATATTGGTTTTGTGGTTGTAAAGTGTTGTGATAAGTTTATTAACCATTCATTTTATGGGAAAACCTAAACATGCACTGCCATTTTCAGTCTACATCAAGCCTCGTCTCCCACACTTACCTATAACAGCAAATGGGATTTCTTTTTTGATTTCTCGGCAAGGACACTATAATATTTAGAATTTTTGGCAACAAGAAGTTATAATATAGGCTTTCTCATTAGAGTGAGGCTATGGAATGACCCTTCGTTTTCTACCTGTATGTATGCCATAACATACATATATGTATCAAACAAAAAAAAAGAAGTTATGAACCCTCTTTATGGGCTTGATGGTTGAGAGATGCTTATTTACTTACTATGCAAGCCTTTTATGAAAGTAAGTAATAAAAAATTTAAATAAGGTATTAGAAAAATATGAGGGACACGTTTTCACTTGACTACAACTCCTCCCATCATTGGTCATAATTGAACAGCGCCGCCAACATTGGACCTCCGTAATGATAATGAAACTAATTCTTTGATTCTACGTGAAGGCAACAAACGGTGGTGATTCACTCCACCTTTCCACTCGAATCCAATCTGGCGGAAAAAAATGACCCCAAAAAAGCTCTTAATTTTATCTATTAGTTGAGGGTGAAGATCATTTGGTTTGATTAAAACATGAACTAAGAGGACAATGGCTTCGTAATGAAATATAGTCTATGAAAATGTAAAAAGATGAAAGACTACCTATCTCAGTATTCAACTGTATCTTGATATTCTCTCCTATTGCTATTCTTGATACGCAACCTGAAGGATGAAGTGGGTTAAAAATGGTGAACCTGCAGTGATGATAACACCCGCAGGCCACAACTTAGATAAACTTCAACATGAGATGGCATTAGAACCATAACTAATTGCCTTGAGATTTGAATCAGACATATTAGTCATCCACTTCTGCGGACCATTTGATTCCCCTGGTATATTATATGCATAAGATGGCCATCGAACATCAATGCCACATGAGCTTGTGATGCCCATTCTAATCACCCTTTGTGTTCTCTCAAGAACAATGAGGCTAGAAAAAGTGGAAAAACTGTTGCCTACAAATATATCAGCTCTTGAGCACACCTCATAGTCGATTGCTGACTGAATCAGATATGAATGCTTCTTGTAAATTCCATCTACCCCTAATTTCTTCTTCTCGAAAGGAACCAACCCTCTTTTCCAACCATCCAATATTGAAGAATCATTAAGGAGGCTCTCGGCAACCGCGAGATAAACAATGGCCGTAGATTCTAAGCCCACAATGTTCCTCACTCGTTCTATAATCTCTTGCTTGCTACTACAAATTTGGCTTATCCTTGATCGTTGCTCCAACTTCTTACAATGAATCATCCAGTCTATTTCTACCCTCATATGGATGGCTACATAAGGAGCATGTGACAGTGAAGAACCCTCTGCTCCGAAATTGGTTTTGCTCCTAAGCTTTCTTCCAATCCGCCTAATCTTGGACACAACTTTATCTGCTTCTTTAGCAATCTCATCAACCAACACAAGGCACTCAAAGACCCTTGCATAGTCCTTAACGGGCCAATGATCATGCCAAAGAAACGGATTCTTTCCAGCTATACTAATCACTTGGTACTTATCAATAGGACCTCGGCTGCTTTGCTCCAGCTGCTCCAGGTCTCTCTCAACTGTCCACTTTCTTCCACTTCCCTTTCGGAGATCATATTTTCCTGTTTGATTCCCAAGGTCCGAGTAACGACCCAACCGTACAAACCGGTTACAAAGTGAATTAAACCTTTCATATTGGAAGATTTGATCAAAGGAAATAGGGTGCAAGAGGTCAATTTCCTTGTAGAAAAGTGAAGCACTTAATCTAGGCATCAAAAGAGTTCGGTTCAACATTCTAGCTGTTAGACAAGCTCTTGCAAATGCTATCTTCTGATTGTTTAGTCCCCACACAATTTGAGGAACTTCCAAGAACTTATCTCCACGAATCCCTTCATGAGATTCTAAGTGTAAAGAGGGGCTTAGAATCAAGCGTAGGTTATTCGATTTGATCACACCATAGCCAGAAAATGAATGAAGAAAGATAGCTCTGAAAAACAGAGCAATAGTGACCAAAGCAAGGCAACATTTGCATGTTAAAGGAGTGAAAAAGCAGCCGAATAACCTCGAAAGCTTACAGGTAGAGGACAAGTCCATTTATAATTCACAAAATTTTACATCCTTCTCATAACCAACCTCATTGAATAGGAGAATTCAACGACGGGTTTAGCACATACCGAGTCTTATAATCACAACAACCTTGGGAATTACAGGCATCTAGAGTTGAGAAGACACCAAAAAGGTCACTTGGATATCACAATCTGCATAATTCACAAAAGAAATTATCATCAGAATCCATTTAAGCAAGACGAAATGAGAGATTGGATGATGATGAACGCCAAAAGAAAACCCTGTCTACCATATTTTTCAAAAAAAAAAAAAAAGAAAAGGAGAGACGGAAGAAGATGATGAAGTAGGCTAAAAAATTTACCTTGCTGTGGAATCTGCAAGTAGAGACAAAAGGAACTTGAATTTCGAGCAAGACCCAGGATTGAAAAAGACAACAAAATTTAAACAAAGAACGAGAAAGTGATGATCATGCATGGGAAAGAAATACAGAAAAGGCTGAATTCACATGAACCAAAATCAAGCCAATCCATGGCCATCACCATCATATGACAACCAAGAATGGATCAAGACATGATTAAAGACAACATGTCTATTTTCTTTTTAATATTAGATTAAAAATAATATATAAAAGATTCAAAAGAATGAATTGAGGACAATAAACAAGAATAAATGTTGGAAAATAGGATGGTATAGTTGTGGGGAAATTGCCAACAGAATGGAAGTGCAAAGGAGTCAGAAGGCTGAGGAAATAATATGATCATTGATAAACGCCCTTTAACTGTCTCATTAGGTCAAATCCAAAACAAGGATTTACTAAGATGATCCTTATCTATTAATCAAATTAATTGAGAAATTATTTGATTTATAAAATAATTTTATATTTACAGACAAATATTAAAACTATATATAATATGTAATGTTATAAACAAACTTTAATTTTGTGTGATTTTATAAATAAAATTTTGATTTGATTCAATTTTCACAAATCGCTAACAATATTATCGAAATAGGATCATTTTACGTTTATATATTGCATTCACAAACATTTATATTAATCTAATCTGAATATATATGTATGTATTCATTTCTTTAAATGGGTATAATTGAATCAAAATTAAATTTCATAAATTCATATGAATCACAATTCAAGTTTCTTGTGTATAATTACTTCAAAGCAAAATTCATGTATCAAATTGCACATTAAATCAACTTTCATGAATAATTTTAAGATTTATCCTAAAAATTTATCATATTTATAAATAAAAATTCTCATTCTTTCAAAGGACTTTTGTTATAATAAATTTATAATAAATAAAAATATTATATTTTGTAGAGAATTACTTCATATTTAAATTATTATTTTTTTCATTAACCAAAAAATTAATATAAATATATATAACACTTTAGTTTTAAATAGAAAAAAATAATGGGTTCAAAGAATCTTTTCAACAGACTAAAATATAATTTGTTGTTAAATTATATTATTATATTGACATTAGAATAATATTCTATTATAATTATTAAATTTTGAATATTAAGAATTGTTTTATTAAAGATAGATTTATATTACTTATCAACATTAAATTATACTTGTCGAAACCTCCTTAAAAAAACGGGTTTTAAAAACGAAAACAGGAGTCGCCACCAATCTTTTAAAGTGTGATTGGATCACTTTATAAAACGTTTTGGTCTACGAAATTATGAGAAAATAGGTTCGGGAGTCGGTTACGTACGAGGAAGGATTAGCACCCTCGTAACGCCCAAAATTAGTACCAAATTGAATAATTTTGCCTTAGTATATATCAGAAGTTTGAAAGAATTTATAAATGAGATTTCCTTAAAACTGTAAAAAGAATCAAGATTCCTTCGTTTTAAAAGAGTATAAACATCACATCCAGCATGATTGGACACAATATCTTTAATCTTTCGTAACTGAAATCATCTTGTGATTTGTAAAACTCGTTTAGAAGGATATTTTAGATATTTAGATAAACGCAAAATCGCAACCCAGCATGTTAGGGCACTATTTCCCAGATTCCTTACTATCAAAAACATTGCCTTATTTTTTTTAAAAAAAATCTTTTGAATTGAATGAAATATAAAGTTTTTTAAAATAATGATGCATTTAACATATTATGACATCAATACTAACAAAATAAATTACATACTTTAATATTTCATACAAATATAATAAAGTAGATGATGAATGACAACATAAATTATAGTATACATTATCATTTCATGTAATTATAATCATAGAGAATAACGAGAATAACAATATAGATTACAGAATACATACATAAAAATATAACGTAGAAAGCAATGAACCTAGTTATTACGTAACAATATTCTATGAAAATAATATTTATAAATAATCAATTCTTAATAGATATGAAAAATAACAAATAGGTGATGAGATATTATTACTATTTTAAAATAATATTGAATAAATATAATGAAATACATAACATAAAATTATGAACATACAAATCAAAAAATGAAAATAAGAAAATGAATACAAAAATTTTAAAAAAATGAAGTATTTAATAAAGTACTAAAATTAAGTATAAATGATGAAGGTAAGTTTTCTTAGAGATGATTAGTATATATATAAAACACATTACATGATATGATAACTTAATATACTCTTAAAAAAATATATGTTATTTGTAGTAAATTTTAAAATACTAAACATTAAAAATATAATAATAATATATGGATTATCTTATAAATATTTATAAATTTAATTTTGTATACTAATAAATAATAAGGAATAATATATAGAAAATAATATATAATAATATATGATATATAATAAAAATACATAAATAAAATATAATGAAACATGAATAATACAATAAATATTATAAGGATAATATATATATACTATTAATAATAATTTTTAAAATATTTGAAATTTTAGACATTTAATGAGTAATAAAATAATACCTAATTTTTAATAAAATAAAGGTAATATAAGGAAATACGATACGGTAAAATTTATAAAATATAATAAATTTGTAAACCAAAATACATATACAATGATATAAACTATATAATAAATGAAAATATAAAATAATAAAAATGATATATTAAGTAAATTTACATATAAACAAATAATAAAGTAATTAATATATATAATATAAAAATATATAATAAAATATAAATGGAATAAATAACATATAATAAAATTTATAAATAATGTATATAATGTTATAAATAATATAAATAAAATAATATAAAGAATATATATATAATATTTAAAACATATTGAATTTATAAAACAAAACTTAAATTTTATTTAATTTTAAAATTTTAGGGTTAATTATAAATAAATTTAAAATTTTAGGGCCAACCTAAAAGATTCGCTAAACCAGAGGGACTCACTGGGCAATTTAGCCCTAATCCCAAAACGACACTGTTTCCCGAATACCGTTTTAAAATCATGTGAGGACTAAATTGAAACAAAATTAAAACATTAGAGTTGAATTAAAAAATAAATAAAATGAAATTATAAATATTATAATTGCGAGAGGACCAATTGGGCAATTAACCCACTTTACGAAAACACGCGGATCCTCCCCGGGTAATTGGGTCAACACGCGGATCCTGAGCCGTGAAACGACACCATTTTGAGGCTTATTTTTCAAGCCAAACGACGTCGTTCGAGTAAGGCTATATAAGCCAAAATTTAACTCAAAATTCATTTGAAACCCAAGTTTTAAAAAAAAAATCTTTAAAAAATCCTCTGAATGAGGAGAAATGGGAGCCCTCCGGCCCTGGCCTCCGACCTTCGACTACTGGGTCGTACGTGCCCACGCGCCGCCATACACGGCAGTTTAGAAGGCTAAAAGCCTTCGCTTTTTCTGGGTAAATCACAAGTAACCTTCTTCTCTTTTAATATTACCAGTTTTTTTAAAAAAAATAGATTCGTATGCTCGTTAAAAAAATAAATAACAGAATATAAAACTTTAATCACCTTTTTTTAAGAAACTGCTTTGAATTTCTTTTTTATGTGTCTGTATATCTTCTATATTTTTGTAAAAAAATCGGTCCTTTGTACAGATTTGTGAAGAGGCTTTTATAGCCTTCTATGAACTGTTTACATTTAGAAAGAAATCTTTGATTTCTTTTCTCCTATCTGTTTTCCTTTTCTGCTGTGTTTTCTTTCTCTTTTTTGCAGGTGATCGAGGAAAGTAAACTACCGGCGTTGATTCGGCCATAGATCACGGCGTTGATTCGGGGCCAGAATCCCAGGGTGAAACGAACGGACATGAGTCGAAGGGGCATGACTTTTGGACTGATTGCGGCGCGAAGCTTCTGGAAACCCCAGGGTTTCCAGATTTTAGTTTAGGCACTAGGCCTCACTAGTTTGGGTCTGGCTTGGGTATTTGGGCTTGGGTGTAACCGGGTTCTGGGTTATAGGTTAATGGGTTAGCTGGGTAGTTTTAGGTATCCGATTTTTGGGCCTACGGGCTATTGTAAACGGACTGTTTAAAAATAAACATTCATTTATTACTCATTTGATTATGGGCCCGAGTAGATTTGGGCTGATACAGCTGCCCCTCTTTGCTCATTGTTGTGTAATAGGAATCGAGCAAAGACTATAAAAGGACCAAATTTGTTCGTTTTGGCCCAGTCTTTGAGATCTTTTCTTCAAATGGTCTTTAACCTATCTGCAACTTTAGAGGTATTGGACCATAAATATGATAGCTTCAATTTGCTTCACTTGTAACTTCAAGAAGGCAATATCTGCTATCTTCAACCTGCTCCTTGCAACCTCAGGGACGCCATGTTGATATCTTCGACCTATTCTCTGCCAATACAAAGACGCCAAGTCTGCTATCTTTGATCTGCTCTCTAACACTACAGAGACGCCAAATCTGCTATCTTTGATCTGCTCTCTGACAATACAGAGACGCCAAATTTGCTATCTTCGATCTGCTCTCTGACAATACAGAGACGCCAAATCTGTTTCTTCGATCTACTCTCTGACAATACAAAGACGCCAAATCTGTCATCTTCGATCTGCTCTCTGACAATACAGAGACGCCAAATCATCTTAGATCTACTTCAGCGTAAACACTTGAAAGCCAAATCTGCTATGTCTTCGATCTGCTCCTTGCAAACGCAAGGACACCAAATTATCTCGAATCTGCTCCCTGTCGAATACAAAGGTGCCAAATCATCTTGGATCTGCTCCCCTTTGAGTACGGAGATGCCAAATCTGTTGTTCTTTGATCTGCTCTCTGACAATACAGAGATGCCAAATCTGCTATCTTTGATTTGCTCTCTGACAATACAGAGATGCCAAATCTGTCATCTTCAATCTGCTCTCTGACAATACAGAGACGCCAAATCTGCTATCCTCGATCTGCTCTCTGACAATACAGAGACGCCAAATCTACTATCTTTGACCTACTCTCTGACAATACAGAGATGCCAAATCATCTTAGATTTGCTTCAACATAAACAAGTGAAAGCCAAATCAGCTATGTCTTCGATCTGCTCTCTGACAATACAGAGACGCAAAATCTGCTTGGATCTGCTTCAGCGTAAATACTTGAAGGTCAGATCTGCTATGCTTTAGTCTATTACCCTACTGCTTAGGGTTTAAAGCACATCAATCTTCATTGTCTCTTGAAGGACTTAACCTGTATAATGCATATGAGTTCATGCCTAATGATTAGGATGCTATGATCAAAGTGAGTCAAATGCTCCTAATTAAACCTGTTATAATGCAAAATATTTATGAATATGACCCCTATTCCAGACATCACTACTCATTCCTTCGTCGAAATTTATCCTTATTTCTCTCGAAATATCATTCTTACTCAGCCCGTGGGTTTGTACCATTCTTCAAATGCTATGACCCATCAAGAATGTTTGTAAGATGATCCTCTCTTAGGATCGAATCTTTTGATTTGTCCAATCATCATTTCGGACTAAAGAAAGAATCACCTCGAGTTCTTTCGAACCTCACTTACGTGAATTTCTTGAATAATTATTCTGTTTTAGCTTCTTGTATTATCTAGAAATTTCCAGAGTAACGAGCAAAACTTCATTTGTGAAATTTATTTAGTTCATCTATCATTATTTAATGCAACACACTTTAAGAATAATGGAAGATGAATTTAATCTTGAAAATAATTATATTTCAATGAATTTGTCAAAAATACAAAGGGAATTAATCTGAAAGCCTATCTTTAAGAAGAAATAGAATCAAAAGATAGCAAACAGGATAAAAGTTAGATACTCTACATATCGTCGCTTGAGCGTGTAGCAACCCGATTTAGACCCTAATTGGAACGGTGGTTTCGGGACCACGAATTCGAGTTAGAAAAATATTTTAAAATTATTTTCTGTGTTTATTTTGTGTTAATTTATATCTGTGAAATTTTCGTGATTTAATTTTATCGTTTAGGTATCCGATTTAATAAAAGGACTTAATCGCGTAAATTAAAAATTTGTAGTTTAATGTATAAAGGGTTGAATTGTTATTGGCTTTATAAAAGGAAGCCCTTAAGTGGTAAATAGCCCATTGGATTATTAAATGAACGGTAGTGGACATATATTATATTGTTTTGTTATAACTTTAGCATGGATAAATAAGCAAATTAAATGTTAAGTTAATAAAATATATTATAACATAAAACATAAATAATAATAAAAGAAAGCCATGTCCATTTTATTTCTATCATTGCCGAAACTAAAACAAGAGAGAAAAAGAAAATAAAACCTAGGTTCGCTGCTTTTCAAGCTCAATCAAGGTAAGAGTTTAACTCGGTTTTTGATGATTTTTATGTTTTTGAGATCGTTGCTTCGAGAACTACAAAACCCATGCTTAAATTTTTTATTTTGATGAATATTTTAAGTTATGCCATTGTTGATAGTTTGTGATTTTTGTGGTTTGATGATGAAATTAATGAAATATATGGACTTGTATGGTAATGGGTAAGATTCGGCTAAACATGGGTAATTGGAAATTTTTTGTATTTTGTGTTTTGTGCAATAGGGACTAAATTGTAAAAATTATAAATGTTAGGGGTAAAATGGTAATTTGCCTATTTATGTGTTGTTGGATTAAATTGAATGAAAATATGTTTGAATAAGCTTAATTTGAATATGTTTAGATCAAGAACTAAAGAAATCAGATTTGGACTAGGGAAAGTCAAAAGTTGTCGACTAGTCGATCTGTACCAATTTTTCGTTGTCCGAGGTAAGTTTATAAGCAAATAGACGTGTTTATTTGGAAATTTAATGTTATATTTATATGCTGTTATGAAATATTAGAATTTAAATATGCTATGGCCGAACATGATTAAACTAAGCTACTACACTTTTGAGTTCGATTCGATCGAGTTACAACGTTCGAAAGCCTCGTATGAACCTTAGGAATAGCTAGGATACATATGTCATAACATAGGATTCCGATATATGTGTGCGAGTAAGACCATGGCATCGATATGTGGTTTTGATATGTGTTTACGAGTAAGACCCTGTCTGGGACAGTGGCCTCGATTTGTGGCTACATGTAAGACCACGTCTAGGACGTTGGCATTGTACGATTTATGTGATTGTCCAAGTGTCTTATCTAATTCCGAATGGTTCATCAGGCAAAGGTAAATCGTGATCGAATGTGTAAAATAGGCTAAAAGGCAAGGTATGATTTAGCTTGTTAGCTACTGATAATAAGGTATGCATGTGACTTGATAGTTGATAAACTATATGTGATGTAAGGTTAAATATATATATGAATCAAATAAGTGTATTCGGCTTTGTATAAATGGTAAGTATATTATAGAATTAATTTTTGGTTATGCATATATAAGTGATCATAAATAATTGGTCTTATAAGAGTTATATGTACATATATTGAATTACGGTTCTTGGACTTATATAATTGTGCAGTGGTTGATTAGTTATGAAATTTTGGCTTTTGAAAATTGAGCAGTGGATTTATTACTTAACTTGTGAATATTCGGCTAAAGTAATAAATATATGTGGTTGGTATATTATTATTGAAGATGTAAGTTGATAGTAAGCTTGTTAATGATATTGAAATTTAGTTAAATTAAATTAACTATACTATCGGTTTGTTTATTTGCTTATGACTTACTAAGCTTAAGTAGCTTACTGTGTGTATATTTGTTTCTATTTTATAGATTTGGAGTCAAGCTACAAGCTCAGGGACTGTCAGCCAAGTTCATCACACTATCTACTGTTTTGGTATTTATTAGCTAAACTTAAATTATGGCATGTATAGGCTGGATCATATTTTGAAAATGATGAAAGTTGGTTATGTATAAATGCCATGCGAAAATGGCTAAGTTATTATATTAGTATTCGATTATGTTGAGTAAGTCTTTAAGTAATCTCTATCATTAAATTGCTTACTTGAATGCAAAGTATGTGTGATGAGTGTCATATGCTTTGAAAGTAGCTTGTGTGTTATGTTAGACTTAGTCTTGTATAACCTTAGTCAAATGTTTAATGAACTTGTTGATTAGTAATTGAGGTTGGAAGTTTGGATTTGCATGTGAATCTTAAACAATAGGTTTCGGCCAAAAAGAAAAAAAAAAGGTGAAGGTATAATGTATGTTTATTGTGTATTATTATGTGATTGTAAATATTATGTGCGGTATTGTCTTAATAATATATATATATAGTTCATGAATAACCTAGTTGGCTAATTAATGTGAATTTAAAATTTTAATAGAAATTTTAGCTTTGACTTTTGGGTAAATGCACACAGTGTAGGCATTCATAATGAATAAAATATATGTTTTAAATGTCTAGTTTATATTATGTCAAGGTCAAGGACGAATGCATAATATACAATTTGAACTGTTGATAATGTGCATAAACGATTGAATGATTCATTATAGAAGTCGGTGTACCATTGAAAATCATGAAGTTGTTGAATAAAAGAAAATGGAGTGTGCATGATATTAATTTCGAAACTTATTATTGTATTAAGTTATGATATGCGTGAATAACACTTGGACTTGCTATATTATTTAAGTTTTGCATGTTGAGTACATGTGTAAAGTGTTTATGAGAACAAGTGCTTATTGATTATATACATGTGATGGTCACTTAATTTTATTATTTATATGCAAGTAGTGTATGGGTATAATGTAATAATAGATTATATTAAATATTGCTGTTTCATGTGGATAATATGACTGTTCACATATATATGAGGTGAAACTTTTAAATTAAAAGTAGTATTAATTTAGTTAATTAATTTTAATTAACCTTTGAGACTTACGTTTGTGAATATTTATACATATATATGCATGTGTTCGTTTGAGATTGTGTTCTAATTTGGTAATGCTTTACGACCCTGTTCCGGCGACGGATACGGGTTAGGGGTGTTACATTTTATTGGTATCAGAGCTACGGTTTAGTCGGTTCTAGGACTAACGTAGCGCGGGTGAGTTTAGCTATACATGCCATAATTCTATATTGTGATAGTGTGATGACTTCTGACATTTGAAATGTGTTTTCATATAGTAAATGGATCTCGACAGAGCTGTAGCTGATGATGTCGAGAGTGTTACACCTGCTCCCAAGCAAGGGACAGCACAGGCTGATTCTCGACCGACTTTGAGTAATCAAAAAAATGAGGCTAAACAAGCCTTTTATCAAATGATGAATGACTGGTTCACTCAATATATCCGGACTAACCCGGTTACACAACAACCTTCACCCCCGATTAACCTATCTTCCATGCCTGTTGTACCTCGAGTAAGTGATCCGTTACGATTGAATAGACCACCTGTCGATAAAATCAGAAAACATGGAGCTGAAGAGTTTAAAGCCACTGATGATGATGCTGAGCGGGCTAAGTTTTGGCTTGATAATACCCTTCGTGTGTTTGATGAGTTGTCATGTACTCCAGACGAATGTTTGAAATGTGCTATATCCCTGCTTCGAGACACAGCATACCACTAGTGGAATACCCTAGTATCAGTAGTTCCGAGAGAGCAGGTAACCTAGGAATTCTTTCAGACTGAGTTCCGTAAGAAATATATTAGTCAGAGATTTATAGATCAGAAGTGTAAAGAATTTCTGGAGCTGAAACAGGGTCGGATGACAGTAACGGAGTATGAGCAGAAATTTGTGAGACTCAGCCGTTATGCCCGAGAGTGTGTTTCTACTGAAGCCATAATGTGTAAAAGATTTGAAGATGGGTTGAATGAAGATATCAAACTGTTAGTTGGCATACTTGAGATAAAAAAGTTTGTGGTACTTGTTGAGTGAGCCTGCAAAGCTGAAGAGCTTGGGAAAGAGAAAAGAAAAGCTGACTTTGAAGCTAGAGATGCACGAAAAGAGTACCCAGTAAGTCATTTCGGTCGGCATCAAAGAAGTCCCGAGATGATTTTAGTCGTTCAAAAGCCACTCTGGGTTTTTCTCAATGAGATCAGAACAAACCACCTGTGAATTCGAGAGCTACCTTGGTAGCCAATGTGGGTAATATCAGATCTAATCAACCAGAGTGTGAGCATTGTGGTAAACGACATCCTGGCAGTTGCAGATTACATGATCGAGCTTGTTTTAAATGTGGGTCAACGGAGCACTATATTGAGATTGCCCAAGGTTAGCTGAAGAGAATCTAGTGCAGAACTCGAGATCGGGTAATACTGCGGCTCGGGGTAGACCATCGAGAAATGCGAGTAATGTGAGTAGCAGTCAGAGAGGAAATAAAAATACAGCAAATAGATCTGAGGCTCGCGCACCTGCCAGAGCCTATGCTATACGTGCACGAGAGGAGGCTTCATCCCCGGATGTTATTATTGTACATTTACTCTTTATGATACTAATGTAATTGCATTGATTGATCCTGGTTCTACCCATTCTTATGTATGTGAGACATTAGTATTCAGCAAGACTCTACTTGTTGAGTCTACTGAGTTTGTGATTAGAGTGTCAAACCCCTTGGGCCGGTGTGTTATGGTTGATAAAGTGTGTAAGAATTGCCCTTTGATGGTTCGAGATCTGTGCTTTCCGGCTAATTTGATGTTTCTGCCATTTGATGAGTTCAATATAATTCTGGGTATGGATTAGCTAACTTTACATGATGCTGTTGTGAATTGCAAAAGAAAGACCATTGATCTACGGAGTCAGAATGATGAAGTTATCCGGATTGAATCTAGTGATTTGTATGGTTTACCAGCAGTGACATCTTCGATGCTAGCTCAGAAATATGTGAGAAAAGGGTGTGAAGCCTATGTTGCTTATGTGCTTGACAGTAAAGTGACTGAAAGAAACATCGAATTAGTACCTGTTGTATGTGAGTATCCAGATGTGTATCTAGAAGAATTACCGGGTTTGCCACCTATTCAGAAAGTAGAGTTTGGTATTGAGTTAATGCCTGGGACACTCCGATATCTATAGCTCCGTACAGAATGGCACCTATAAAATTAAAAGAATTGAAAGCTCAGTTATAAGAATTGACAGATAGAGGTTTCCACGATCGAGTTTCTCTCTGTGGGGTGCACCTATGTTGTTTGTGAAAAAGAAAGATGGAATTATGAGAATGTGCATCGATTACAGACAGCTTAATAAGGTGACTATAAAGAATAAGTATCCATTGCCACGAATTGATGATCTGTTTGATCAACTGAAAGTGGCTACAGTATTTTCGAAGATAGATTTGAGATCAGGCTACTATCAATTACGAGTTAAAGATTTAGATGTGCCAAAGACTGCTTTCAGAACGAGGTACGGACACGATGAGTTTTTGGTTATGCCATTTGGACTCACTAATGCACCTGCGATTTTTATGGATTTGATGAATCGGATCTTTAGACGTATCTAGATCGATTTGTGGTTGTGTTTATTGATGACATTTTGATCTACTCCCGTGATGAAGCTGAACATGCCAAACATTTGAGACTTGTGTTAGAGACATTGCAAGATAAGCAGTTGTATGCTAAATTCAGTAAATGTGAGTTCTGGTTAAGTGAATTCAGTTTTCTAGGTCACGTGGTATCAGCATCAGGTATTCGAGTTGATCCGAGCAAAATATCAGCTATACTGGATTGGAAACCTCCAAGAATGTTTCAAGTCCAAGCTTTCTAGGACTTCTTTGGTTATTCACGACGCTTCCGTGAAAGGTTTCTCTATGATTGCAACTCCGATGACAAAGCTACTGTGGAAAGATGTTAAGTTCGAGTGGTCAGAGAAGTGTCAGAAAAGTTTTGATCAGTTGAAAGCCCTTTTGATTGAAGCTCCAGTGCTAGTTCAGCCAGAATCGGGTAAAGAATCTGTTATTTATAGTGATGCATCATTAAATGGTTTAGGCTGTGTTCTGATGCAGGAAGGCAGAGTGATAGCTTATGCCTCGAGACAGTTAAAGCCACATGAAAAGAACTATCCCACACATGACTTGGAACTAGCAGCCATTGTGTTCGCATTAAAAATTTGGCGTCACTATCTGTTCGGTGAGAAATGTCATATTTACTAAAATATTTGATGACTCAGAAAGATCTGAATTTTAGACAACGTCGATAGTTGGAATTGCTAAAAGACTACGAGTTTGTGATTGACTATCACCCGGGAAAGGCTAACGTTGTTGCTGATGCTTTAAGCCAAAAGTCACTGTTTGCCTTGCGAGTAATGAATACGTATATGGCTATGTCAGATGATGGTTCGATAGTAGCCGAATTGAAAGCTAGACCGTTATTTGTTCAACAAATATGTGATGCCCAGAAGGTTGATAATGAATTGATCGCAAAACAAGCTCAGTGTGAGACAGATGTTGATTCAGAGTTCAGGGTTGATGCTAATGACTGTTTGAGATTCAGGGACCGGATATGTGTTCCAAGGAATACAGAGTTGATCCAGATGATTTTGAATGAAGCACATAGTAGTCGGTTTTCTGTCCACCCAGGTAGTACAAAGATGTATAATGATCTGAAACAGCTTTACTGGTGGCATAGTATGAAGCGAGACATTTTCGATTTTGTTACAAAATGTTTAGTCTGTTAACAAGTGAAAGTGGAACATCAGGTGCCTTAGGATTACTTCAACCTATCATGATACCTGAGTGGAAATGGGATAGAGTCACGACGGATTTTGTATCTGATTTACCGTTGACATTGAGCAAGAAAGATGCAATCTGGGTTGTTGTTGATAGATTGACTAAATCGGCTCATTTTGTTTCGATACGTAAAGATTACTCACTTGATAAGCTGGCTGAATTGTACGTTTCTCAGATTGTAAGATTACATGGTGTGCCAATATCCATTGTTCCGGATAGAGATCTGAGGTTTACATCGCGGTTTTGGAAGAAACTGCAAGATGCATTAGGTACGAAATTACATTTCAGTACTGCTTTCCATCCACAAACAGATGGCCAGTTTGAACGAATCATTCAGATACTTGAGGATATGTTGAGATGTTACATTATCGAGTTTGAAGGTATGTGGGAACGATACCTACCTCTGATTGAATTTGCGTATAGTAACAGCTATCAATCGAGTATCAAAATGGCACCTTATGAAGCTTTATATGGTCGTAAATGTCGTACGCCATTGTACTAGACTGAGCTCGGTGAAAATAAGATACACGGGGTTAACTTGATCAGAGAAACTGAACAGAAAGTAAAAGTGATCCGTGAAAGTTTAAAAGCAGCATTGGATCGTCAGAAATCTTATGCGGACTTGAAACGTAAAGATATAGAGTTTCAGATTGGAGAAAAAGTTTTCCTGAAAGTCTCACATGGAAGAAAATACTCAGATTTGGTCGTATTGGGCCAGTCGCTTATAGATTGCTGTTGCCACTTGAGTTGGAAAAGATACACAATGTATTCCACATTTCGATGCTTCGGAGGTATCGATCTGATCCTTCACAAGTGATTAGTCCATCTGAGATTGAAATTCAACATGATATGACCTATGAAGAAGAACCAATTCGCATTTTGACTCGTGAGGTTAAAAAGTTGCGGAATAAGAAGATTCCGTTAGTTAAAGTATTGTGGCATAAGCATGGAGTTGAGGAAGCAACATGAGAGCCAGAGGGTACAATGAAAGAATGTTATCCGAACCTATTCACCGGTAAGATTTTTGGGGATGAAAATCCCTGAAAGGGGAAGAGGTGTAACAACCCGATTTAGACCCTAATCGGAATGGTGGTTTCGGGACCACGAATCCGAGTCAGAAAAATATTTTAAAATTATTTTCTGTGTTTATTTTGTGTTAATTTATATCTGTGAAATTTTCGTGATTTAATTTTATCGTTTAGGTATCCGATTTAATAAAAGGACTTAATCGCGTAAATTAAAAATTTGTAGTTTAATGTATAAAGGGTTGAATTGTTATTGGCTTTATAAAAGGAAGCCCTTAAGTGGTAAATAGCCCATTGGATTATTAAATGAACGGTAATGGACATATATTATATTGTTTTGTTATAACTTTAGCATGGATAAATAAGTAAATTAAATGTTAAGTTAATAAAATATATTATAACATAAAACATAAATAATAATAAAAGAAAGCCATGTCCATTTTATTTCTATCATTTAGAAACTAAAACAAAGAGAAAAAGAAAATAAAACCTAGATTCGGTTGCTTTTCAAGCTCAATCAAGGTAAGAGTTTAACTCGGTTTTTGATGATTTTTATGTTTTTGAGATCGTTGCTTCGAGAACTACAAAACCCATGCTTAAATTTTTGATTTTAATGAATATTTTAAGTTGTGCCATTTTTGATAGTTTGTGATTTTTGTGGTTTGATGATGAAATTAATGAAATATATGGACTTGTATGGTAATGGGTAAGATTCGGCTAAACATGGGTAATTGGAAATTTTGTGTATTTTGTGTTTTGTGCAATAGAGACTAAATTGTAAAAATTATAAATGTTAGGGGTAAAATGGTAATTTGCCTATTTATGTGTTTTTGGACTAAATTGAATGAAAATATGTTTGAATGGGCTTAATTTGAATATGTTTAGATCAAGAACTAAAGAAATCAGATTTGGACTGGGAAAAGTCAAAAGTTGTCGACTAGTCGATCTGTACCAGTTTTTCGTTGTCCGAGGTAAGTTTATAAGCAAATAGAAGTGTTTATTTGGAAATTTAATGTTATATTTATATGCTGTTATGAAATATTATAATTAAATATGCTATGGCCGAACATGATTAAAATGGGCTACTACACTTTCGAGTTCAATTCGATCAAGTTACGACGTTCGAAAGCCTCGTATGAACCTTAGGAATAGCTAGGATACATATGTCATGACATAGGATTCCGATATATGTGTGCGAGTAAGACCATGGCATCGATATGTGGTTCCGATATGTGTTTACGAGTAAGACCCTGTCTGGGACAGTGGCATCGATTTGTGGCTACATGTAAGACCACGTCTGGGACGTTGGCATTGTATGATTTATGTGATTGTCCAAGTGTCTTATCTAATTTCGAATGGTTCATCAGGCAAAGGTAAATCGTGATCGAATGTGTAAAATGGGCTAAAAGGCAAGGTATGATTTAGCTTGTTAGCTACTGATAATAAGGTATGCATGTGACTTGATAGTTGATAAACTATATGTGATGTAAGGTTAAATATATATATGAATCAAATAAGTGTATTCGGCTTTGTATAAATGGTAAGTATATTATGGAATTAATTTTTGGTTATGCATATATAAGTGATCATAAATAATTGGTCTTATAAGAGTTATATGTACATAATATTGAATTACGGTACTTGGACTTATATAATTGTGCAGTGGTTGATTAGTTATGACATTTTGGCTTTTGAAAATTGAGCAGTGGATTTATTACTTAACTTGTGAATATTCGGCTAAAGTAATAAATATATGTGGTTGGTATATTATTATTGAAGATGTAAGTTGATAGTAAGCTTGTTAATGATATTGAAATTTAGTTAAACTAAATTAACTATACTATCGGTTTGTTTATTTGCTTATGACTTACTAAGCTTAAGTAGCTTACTGTGTGTATATTTGTTTTTATTTTATAGATTTGGAGTCAAGCTACAAGCTCAGGGACTGTCAGCCAAGTTCATCACACTATCTGCTGTTTTGGTATTTATTAGCTAAACTTAAATTATGGCATGTATAGGCTGGATCATATTTTGAAAATGATGAAAGTTGGTTATGTATAAATGCCATGCGAAAATGGATAAGTTATTATATTAGTATTCGATTATGTTAAGTAAGGCTTTAAGTAATCTCTATCATTAAATTGCTTGCTTGAATGCAAAGTATGTGTGATGAGTATCATATGCTTTGAAAGTAGCTTGTGTGTTATGTTAGACTTAATCTTGTATAACCTTAGTCAAATGTGTAATGAACTTGTTGATTAGTAATTGAGGTTGGAAGTTTGGATTTGCATGTGAATCTTAAACAATAGGTTTCGGCCAAAAAGAAAAAAAAAAGGTGAAGGTATAATGTATGTTTATTGTGTATTATTATGTGATTGTAAATATTATGTGCGTTATTGTCTTAATAATATATATATGTATATATATATATAGTTCATGAATAACCTAGTTGGCTAATTAATGTGAATTTAAAATTTTAATAGAAATTTTAGCTTTGACTTTTGGGTAAATGCGCAGGCTGTAGGCATTCATAATGAATAAAATATATGTTTTAAATGTCTAGTTTATATTTTGTCAAGGTCAAGGACGAATGCATAATATACAATTTGAACTATTGATAATGTGCATAAACGATTGAATGATTCATTATAGAAGTCGGTGTACTATTGAAAATCATGAAGTTGTTGAATAAAAGAAAATAGAGTGTGCATGATATTAATTTTGAAACTTATTATTGTATTAAGTTATGATATGCGTGAATAACATTTGGACTTACTATATTATTTAAGTTTTGCATGTTGAGTACATGTGTAAAGTGTTTACGAGAACAAGTGCTTATTGATTATATACATGTGATGGTCACTTAATTTTATTATTTATATACAAGTAGTGTATGGGTATAATGTAATATATAGACTATATTAAATATTGTTGTTTCATGTGGATAATATGATTGTTCACATATGCATGAGGTGAAACTTTTAAATTAAAAGTAGTATTAATTTAGTTAATTAATTTTAATTAACCTTTGAGACTTACGTTTGTGAATATTTATACATATATTTATATATATATGCATGTGTTCGTTTGAGATTGTGTTCTAATTCGGTAATGCTTTACGACCCTGTTCCGGCGATGGATACGGGTTAGGGGTGTTACAGAGCGTCTATACACCAGCTCCATGAAGTCTTTCTTGAGTTCAACATGTGTTTAAAAATCTAAGTACTTTGTTGATGCCCCGATATGCAACGCGCTTCGCTCTTTGTTGAATCAGATATAGCAAGATTACTGTATACCCTTCAAAATTTGAGCTGCTTTTCAACTCAAAACCCCCTTGGTCACAAGGCGCCCTTTGTGGGTTTTCACCTTGGCCTCTCCAATTTTTTTTTTTCGAAAACTCAAGGACCCTTTGCGGGTTTTCACCTTGGATTCTCCTCTCCTTTAGACAAAGTACTTTTTGATTGAATCTGAATTCACTGGATGGGTAAACTCTTCCCATCTATTTCTGTTAAGATCAATGCACCCCCAGAGAAGGCTTTCTTCACGACATATGGTCCTTCCCAATTTGGCATCCATTTTCCTCTAAAGTCCTTCTGAATGGGGAGAATCTTTTTCAAAACAAGGTCCCCCTCATGGAACTCTCTTGGACGAACCTTCTTGTCGTAAGCTCGCATCACTCACTTCTGATACATCTGACCATGGCGAATAGCTTTTATCCTCTTTTCTTCGATCAAGTTCAACTGGTTATACCGTGATTGAATCCACTCTGCCTCATCCAGCTTTATCTCTGACAAAATTCGAGGCGAAGGTATTTCAACTTCAATAGGTAACACTGCCTCCATCCCATAAACTAGTGAGAAAGGAGTTGCCCTAGTAGAGGTTCTAACAGACGTTCTATAGGCTAAGAGTGCAAATGGTAACTTCTCATGCCACTCTGTAGGTTTCCGTCATTTTCCCCACTATCTTCTTGATGTTTTTGTTAGCAGCTTCCACTGCCCCATTCATCTTTGAACGATATGGAGATGAATTATGATCCTTAATCTTAAACTGACTACAAACTTCTGCTATCGTTTTGTTGTTCAAGTTCAATGCATTGTCTGATATGATCCTCTCAGGCATCCCATACCGACAAATGATCTCTTTCTTCAAGAAACGACTTACAGCCGACTTAGTAACATTTGCATAAGAAGCAGCCTCTACCCACTTCGTGAAATAATCAATGACCACGAAAATAAAGCGATGCCCATTTGAAGCTTTGGTGATATTGGCCCAATGACATCCATGCCCCACATGGAAAAAGGCCATGGAGAAGTCATAACATGTAGAGGTGAAGGTGGTACATGAATCTTGTCTCCATAGATCTGACATTTATGGCATTTCTTGGAGTAGTTGATACAATCCCCTTCCATAGTAGACCAATAATATCCAAACCTCATGATTTGTCTAGCCATCGTGAAACCATGTGTCCTACAAACACCCTCGTGAACTTCTTCCAAAATTAACTTAGCTTCCACAACGTCCACACATCTCAACAATACTTGGTCCTTTTTTATTTTGTACAAGATGTCTCCATCCAAAACATAATCACAAGCTAATCTCCTTAAATTTCACTTATTATTTTCAGTTGCATGTTCTAGGTATTTATGATCTCTCACATATCATAATATATCTTGATACCAAGGGTTATCATCCTTTTCTTCTTCCTTCATGTTACAACAGCTAGCTGGAGCCTCAAAGATACTCATCTGAATAGGTCTCATCTCCTCCTCCTTATTCACTCCAATCATTGAAGCCAAGGTTGCTAGAGCATCTGCCATTTGGTTTTCGTCTCGTGGGATATAATTAAAAGTGATGTCATCAAACTCCTCAAGTAACCCCAAAAATACCTTTCGATAATTGATCAATTTAGGATCCCTTGTCTCCCATTCACCTCTAAGCTGGTAGACTACCAACGCAGAGTCTCCATATACTTTCAAGGTTCTTATTTCTCTCTCTATAGCCGCTCGGAGTCCCATGATGGATGCTTCATACTCAGCCATATTGTTTATGCAATCAAAATCCAACTTGCACGTGAATGGAAAATAATCGTCATTTGGGGATATTAAGACTGCCCCAATTCCATTTCCCACTGCATTGGATGCCCCATCAATGCTCAACTTCCAAGGACAATCCTCTGTAGTTGCTACACATATCAACTCCTCATTTGTGAAATTAGAATTCAACGGCTCGTAGTCTTCTAGAGCTCTACTAGCTAGAAAATCCGCTATCACACTTCCTTTTACAGCCTTCTGGCTCACGTAGACTATGTCAAACTCTGAAAGCAGAATTTTCCATCTTGCCATTCTTCCATTCAACGCTGTTGATTCCATCATATACTTCAAAGGATCAAGTTTTGAAATAAGCCAAGTAGTATGATATAGCATGCACTGTCTTAACCTTCGAGTCGTCCAGATTAAAGCACAACACAATTTCTCAATTGGTGAATATCTCATCTCACACTCTGTAAATTTCTTACTGATGTAGTATATCGCCTTCTCCTTTCTTTCCGACTCGTCATGTTGACCAAGCACACATCCCATAGAATTACTAAACACCGACAAGTACAGAATTAATGGTTTATCTGGACTAGGTGGAGACAACACTGGAGCATTTAACAAGTATTGCTTAACCTTATCAAAAGCATTCTGGCATTCCTCATCCCAAGTACCTGGTTGTGTTTTCTAAGGAGGCGAAATATAGGATCACATTTCTCAGTTAATTGTGAAATAAACCGAGCAATATAATTCAACCTTTCAAGAAAACCCCGGACTTCTTTTTGAGTACGTGGTGGAGGCAAATCTCGTATGGCTTTAACTTTGTCTGAGTCAACTTCTATTCTTTTTTCGCTGACCACGAAGCCTAGTAATTTCCCTGACCTAGCTCTAAAAGTGCACTTTGCCAGATTAAGCTTTAATCGAAACTTCTTTAATCTCAAGAATAGTTTTCCCAAAACTTTAATATGTTTCTCATCTGTTCGAGATTTGGCAATCATATCATCAACATACACTTCAATTTCCTTGTGCATCATATCATGGAATAAAGTCACCATAACCCTCTGGTATGTTGCCCCTGCATTCTTTAGCCCAAAGGCCATTACCTTGTAACAGAAAGTCCCCCATAAAGTTATAAAGGTGGTTTTATCCATGTCTTCAGGATGCATTTTTATCTGATTGTACCCCGAGAAACCATCCATGAAGGAGAACAACGAATATCCCGCCGTGTTGTCTACCAAAATATCTATGTGTGGCAGAGGGAAATTATCTTTTGGGCTAGCTTTGTTCAGATCTCTGTAATCAACGCACATTCGTACTTTCTCATCCTTCTTAGGAACTGGTACAATGTTAGCTACCCATTCAGAGTACTTCACCTCTTGTAAGAATCCTGCATCGATCTGCTTCTTGACTTCGTCCTTTATTTTTAACACGATATCTGGCCTCATTCTTCGCAACTTCTGTTGGACTGGCTTCCAATCCTGTCTTATTGGAAGACGATGCACCACAATATCGGTATTTAAACCTGGCATATCTTGATAGGACCATGCGAAGATATCCTTAAACTCACGAAGCAACTCAATCAGTCTTTGCCTTGTGTCTTCGGTAATATGCGTGCCAATTTTCACCTCTTTCCCTTCCTCTAGGGCTACATTCTCTATTGCCTCTTTCTCATGTGGCATGATTTGTTTCTCTTCCTGTTTTACCATCCTCAAAAGATCCAAAGACACATCACAATCTTGGACATCTTCAAAATCCTGAGATTCCTCTAAACACATGCCTTGCTCATGAGAGAAATCAGGATTTGTAATATCAGTGCTCATTTCGTTGATATCTAGAGATCTGTGAAGTATAAAGAATATACAAAGAATGAATGAATTTAAGAATGATTATTCATGTACTATGAATGAAAGAATAAGAATTGTCAAAATTTGACGGAACATTGGTTGATAAAAATGAAACAATACTCATTTGAATTGATAAAAGTTATATTTTATTAAAAAGATAATAGATGATCATAAGTCTATTTCACAAATGTAATTCTATTACTCCTAGGCTCTAGAGTAACAAGAACATTTCGAGAATTACTCTGAAAAATTCCTAAAGACTACAGGAAGTTCTTCAGCAGTCCAATTGTTCAAAGAGCTTCCCGATTCGTAAGGGTGAATGCCTTCAAGGCTTCCTTGCTATGATCCTTCGTCATGTATAGCATTAATCTGACGACTTTCTTCTATGAGTAACCCTCTCGATATGAAAGTTTGGGATATTAGAGGGAATGTCATCGGCTCCCACTCCACTTCTCTTCTATTAAGGCGCGCCCTTCTTCCTTCTTGGCGCTTCTCAATTTCCCTTCTCCTTTGCTTGTAGTCTGGTTTGAAGCCCAGACCAAAGCGATCTCTCTTCTCTTTCAATTCTGGGATCTGAGTCCCTCTTTACAGGTATTTTCCTAATCCTTTTCTTGGTAAGGCTCCCTTTCCTGTCGTCATTTGTAGAGCCATCCTTGTAGCTCTTGCTATATTTGGCACCGGTAACTCACTCCCTTCTGAAATAAAAGTGGCAGTTACAGATTCTAAATAGCGAAAGGAACACTCAATAGACTATTCATTTGTCTCGATACAAGGGGTCTTGCTAGTGACTGTGGCTATAATATCCTCCTCTGCATTAATGGTTACTAACCGTCTATCCGTCACTAACTTCAGTTTCTGGTGCAACGATGAGGGCACCGCTCCTGCTGAATGTATCCATGGCCTTCCTAATAAACAATTGTAGGAAGGCGTGATATCTATAACCAAGAAGTTTACTTCATATATATTCAGCCCGATTTCTAAGGGGATGTCAATCCTTCCCATCATCTTCCTTTCTATACCGTCAAAGGCTCTTACCAGATTTTGACATGTTTTCATGTAAGAATCGTCAATGGGTAATCTGTTCAATGTAGACAACGGTGTAATATTCAAGGCTGAACCATTATCGACAAGCACACTTGGGAGTGTGTACCCATTGTATCGAGTGGTAATGTGCAAGGCCTTAGTTGACCCCCTGCCCCCCGGTGGGATTTCATCATCATTAAAGTAGATGAAATTATCTGCGCTAATGTTATTCACCAACCGGTCTAGCTTGTTAACGGATATGTCATGGGTGACATATGTCTCATTAAGCACCTTCATCAATGCCTCCCTATGCGCCTCAAAACTTAAAAGTAGAGTCAATACTGATATGTGAGCCAGCTGCCTACGCAACTGCTCGACCATGCTATACTCACTATGCTTTAGGAACTTTAGAAATTCCTTAGCCTCCTCCTCTTTTACTGGCTCCTTGACAGGCACTTCAGCTTCTTTTTCTTTCTCCACACTAGCATTCTTTGTTTTTATGGGCTCCTCTCTGATGCACACCGTATCATACCGCTTCCCACTCCGTGTATAGGAACCTTTAACTTGTATATCCTTAGACATACTGGCTATATTCTCCTCTTCTGGCACTGTCACACTACAGTCATAACTCCATGGTACCTTCTTGTTGTCCTTATAAGGAAAGGAAACAAGTTTATGAATGATGACTTTAGGCACTGTTTGTGTCCCCACTTCATTATTCCCCAGCAGGGAAATAATAAACCTTGGCCAGCTAGTTCCTTTCTGTTCTTCCTCCAGCGCACATACTTGTTTTTCACAAGAGCTACCTTCAAATATTTGTAACTCTTTGTTGTCTATAAAGCCCTGCACCAAGGCCTTAAATTCTTCACAATTTTTATGGAACTCACCATAGTTCCTTGTTTCTCTTCTCTCATTTTTAGAGGTTAACATACCTCTCTTCATCATCTCCTCCCAGATCACCTTCATAGGCATCCTCACCTCAGCAGCATCCTCATTTATTCTTCTCTCACTGACTTCACCAATGGCATTCACTCCTTGATCGCCATGATTTGGCAACGGGTTTTTAGTACTAGGGGTATTATCGAACTTTACTACCCCATCTTAATAAGCCTTTCTACGGCCTTCTTAAAACCAGTACAATTTTCAATTGAATGCCTCGATATTCTAGCATGGTATTCGCATCTGGCATTTGCATCATACCATTTGGGATATGGGGGCCGCAAAGGTTTCAAGTGAAAAGGAGAAATAGCATGCGCATCGTATAAGCTTTGATAAAGCTCATGATACATCACGGGGATAGGTGTGAACTGCATTAGAATTCTGCCTTGTACCCGACTCCTTCCTTTGAGAACTCTATTGCTCAACCGCAGCTGTTTTAGGTTGACCAACTATGATTGCCCTCGTATTGAAGGTGCTTGTGTTATTCACTTCACCATCCTTTCTCCTTGGGGCCGATCTTTTGGTTGCTTCCCCCTTTATTTTGCCACCTCTTATGGCATTCTCGATCATCTCTCCTGCCATGACTATATCTGCAAAACTTTTAGTAGTACTCCCAATCATGTGACTGATGAATGGAGCCTTTAGGGTGTTGATGAATAACATGATGGTCTCATTCTCCAACAACGGTGGCTGAACTTGCACCGCCACCTCTCTCCATCTCTGTGCATATTGCCTAAAATTTTCATTAGGCTTTTTCTCCATGTTTTGCAACGTAATCCTGTCTGGAGTCATGTCAGTCACATGATTGTACTGCTGCATGAAGGCTTGTGCAAGATCCCTCCATGAACTTATTCTGGCCCGGCTCAGTTGATTGTACCACTTGGCTGCTACTCTAATTAAACTTTGTTGGAAACAGTGGATCAACAGTTGATCATTATTCACATACCCAGTCATTCTCCTACAGAACATCGTAATGTGGGCTTCTGGGCAAGTAGTCCCGTTGTACTTCTCAAATTCTGGCATCTTGAATTTGTGAGGAAGCACAAGTCTGGGACTAAGCTTAGATCTTTGGCATCAACTCTATGATGCCCATCAACATTCTCTAAAGCCTTAAATTTTTCCTCCAACCATTTGCAGCGTTCTTCCAACTGTCTAGCAGCCTTAGTTCTTAAATCCTCTTTTTCAGCCATGTCTAAGTCAGGAATGACAGGATTTGCAGGATTGTCACCCCAATTGAATCCTAAGCCAGTTGGGAAATTTATGGGGATCCCAGCATCGACTTGACTCTGTTGAGGCCTTATTATGACAGACGGCCCTCGGGAATATGTCTCAGGTTGGGTTTGTACGTGAGGTGGACTGAAACCAGGAGGATGACCCTCATTCTCCTCTTCAGTGATTGCCATGGGAGCCTTTCCCTTGTCAGTTGCTCTCAATAGTTGAGCCATCTCAGCCATCATGTTCCTTTGAGCCTCCATCATTTGCTCCATCATATCATTTTGCATTTTTGCCAATTGCTCTTGCAATTGGTCCTGCATGTCTTTCTATATCTGTTCAAATCTTTGGTCCATATTCTTCAACTTAGCGTGTGTACCATAAGATGTGTTGCTTCCAGATTTTCTTTCTCCTACTCTCCTTCTCCCTAATAATTTTAACTAAGGGTCTTTCTATAAACTTGAATGCATATGATGTGATGAAATGCAAATGCATGAATGCAAAAAGATGTCGATTCTGATTCAGTTTCATTTTAGAAAATGTTATTTAAGGAAAAAAATCTTTTCATAAAACAGATTACAAATGCACTTTTGCCCGTAGGCCTAGAGTCGTAACCCTATCTAATAATAATGCTAACTCTCGTCCTTTGTCTGACGATGGCTCATACATTACACTCAGTGTTCTAGCTTGTATTGCCAAATCCTGCAAGTGTTCGGCAACCTCTCAAATTTAAACTAAGGCCTCCTCCATGACATGATCTCTATCTCCCACTTGATCCCATAGATGGTGAAGTTCTCCTTTCCACTGTTCTTCTCTTGCCTCGAGCTGCTCAATCCGTAGCTCACAGTCCTGTAGTGCTGCTTCCAACCCTCCAATATTGTGCTTCATTTCCTTGATCTTGTTTAGACTTGCTTTTAACTTGACCGCGGAATTACGACTTCAATGATGATGAATAGATCGTCCAAGCTCTATCACCTTAACTTTTAATCCTTGATTTTCCTTTTCTAGGGCCTGATTATGCGACTGCATCTCTTGGAACTTCTTCTCCGAATACTCGACTTTGGCTCTTTCCTCTTGAATCTCTTGTTGCCATTGCTCTGAGGATCTCCCTAATCCGACCCTTTTCAATGTTACCTGGGCCTTCTTGTAGTGCGTCTTTAAGTCATCTCGATCTTCCTCGATCTTTCTCTTTTCCTTTTTCACCTTCTCGACTTCTATCTTTTGAACATCGACGTCGAGACTTAAGCACATTTTTTCCTCTTCGAGCTTCTCTATCCTCTTTTCAAGCTCTGAATTCTTTCTCTCGAACTCTTGCTTCATAACTTCCACTTCTGATGGAATCACTCGTAAGCTCTCCTCTAATGATCGAGCCACCCCCAAAATTAGCCTAGGGACATTGTCGTTGACTCTTCTACTAAACCACTCTTTATACTCAAGGGTTGACGTCGAGCATTCAGTCAAGATCTTCATACAGAAAGGCTTCTTCCAAGCCTCAAAAATCTCTCGCATCCTATTCTTGTAGTGATCTCCCTTATAAGAGAAATCGCTCTGAGCTAAACCCTGTGTAGCCGGTATAAATTGCCTCGCTCGATACTGCCTTAGAACAAGCAATGGTGTATATCCGACAACTCCCCAAATTCCTGGCAAAGGGACCCAATCAAAACTGCCACATCGATAAAGGACCTCACTAAGAACCAACCAGGGAGCCTTCCATATAACATTTTCCTCCCGAAGATTCTGAAGAATATCTATCCACCTTTCTTCTGAAATGTCATCTCTTCTAGGCTTGTCCACTGCTTCCTTTAAAGGAGAATAACCCTCAAAAAACACTCGGTAAGGAACCTTATCAAGCTTCCAGAAGTGGCTATGAAACCAAACCAATAGCAACTGTGCACATCCAATGAACCTTCCTTCATCAGCTCTTCGACATGCGTTCAAGGATCTTATCATCTCAGCCAGGATTGCAGGCACAGGTGTGTTCTGCTTACCAAGTCAATCGAATAAATTCACAACCGCCTCATCTATGTGCCCCAACGCCTTTGGGAAAATCAACATGCCGTAAATACTCAAAGCCAGGATGTCGACCCTTTTCTTCACGTCTGGATGCGTCGATATCAAGTCCCTCAAAATGGCCCATGGAATGCACTTACTATCACTCTTTTGCTGCACACGAGCTACAGCCCACTGCTCACTCATCCCAGTAATCATTACCAACTTTTTCGTAAAAGTTGGAAGGCTAGTAGGCCTAACATAAGCTTTGTGACCCTGAATTCTCGGGCAACGCAGTAAAGTCGTATACTCCTTTAAAATAGGTACAATATCAACATCACCAAATGTAAAGCAACTATAAGCAGGGTTCTAGAACTGTACCATAACTCAAAACAAGTGCCTATCTACCTTGACGCCTAGCAAATAGGGAAGGTCTCTGTAATTCTGATAAAAGAGCTGCTTAGCCTCGTCATCCTATTGGGCCCAAATATCTCTCAATTCCTACAATTCATTCTGCGTCGAATTAACACGGGTGAAGTCCTATAATTCTAACGTATACCCCTCGATGACACTATCTCCTTTCTTTAACTGGGTTTTCTCGACTGTGCATGCATGAAGCATTGTCCTCCACTTTATTAAGGTATTCGTTCCTCATTACAAAACTTTCTAATCTAGAAATCGAGCCGTGAATCGACATCTTTAAATGTCAAATGACATACAATGACAGCAAAATAAAAATAAATCAGTATCATATATAAAGAAAATGATAATCAAGTACTTATAAGGGTAGCTTTCTAAAGGTTATCACTATTTCCCTAGGGTAAACACTTAAAGGTTCACTATATGAGTTTTAGCTCTAAAGTAAGGGTACCTGAACCAACAGATTCCTCGGTCCTCACCCATTATAGGCTCATATAGACCAAGTTCAGTTCAGGGGGACACATTTCCCTATGGCCATACGGAGATGAAAATCTCACGAAGACATAGGTACAGTATCCCGGAAGTAATCCACTAGCTCATACGAAGGTGAAAACCTCACGAAAGAGTAGCTTCTCACTCCCACTTAAGGGTGCGACCACAACGGTCATGCAAATGCAATGTACGACAAACATATGCAACAAACACATGTAAAATAGGATCACATTTTAAATTTTCCAAACTTCCGACGTTAAAACATGAAATAATCAATTTCTTGGCTTGACTCTCTTAAGTCCCCAGTGGAGTTCACCAAGATGTCGAAACCTCCTTAAAAAAAACGGGTTTTAAAAACGAAAACAGGAGTCGCCACCAATCTTTTAAAGTGTGATTAGATCACTTTATAAAATGTTTTGGTCTACGAAATTATGAGAAAATCGGTTCGGGAGTCGGTTACATACGAGGAAGGATTAGCACCCTCATAACGCCCAAAATTGGTACCAAATTGAATAATTTTGCCTTAGTATCAGAAGTTTGAAAGAATTTATAAATGAGATTTCCTTAAGACTGTAAAAAGAATCAAGATTCCTTCGTTTTAAAAGAGTATAAACATCACATCCAGCACGATTGGACACAATATCTTTAATCTTTCGTAACTGAAATCAGCTTGTGATTTGTAAAACTCGTTTAGAAGGATATTTTAGATATTTAGATAAACGGGAAATCGCAACCCAGCATGTTAGGGCACCATTTCCCGGATTCCTTACTATAAAAAACATTGCCTTATTTTTTTTTAAAAAAAAATCTTTTGGATTGAATGAAATATAAAGTTTTTTAAAATAATGATGCATTTAACATATTATGACATCAATACTAACAAAATAAATTACATACTTTAATATTTCATACAAATACAATAAAGTAGATGATGAACGACAACATAAATTATAGTATACATTATCATTTCATGTAATTATAATCATAGAGAATAACGAGAATAACAATATAGATTACAGAATACATATATAAAAATATAACGTAGAAAGCAATGAACCTAGTTATTACGTAACAATATTCTATGAAAATAATATTTATAAATAATCAATTCTTAATAGATATGAAAAATAACAAATAGGTGATGATATATTATTTCTATTTTAAAATAATATTGAATAAATATAATGAAATACATAACATAAAATTATGAACATACAAATCAAAAAATGAAAATAAGAAAATGAATACAAAAATTTTAAAAAATGAAGTATTTAATAAAGTATTAAAATTAAGTATAAATGATGAAGGTAAGTTTTCTTAGAGATGATTAGTATATATATAAAACACATTACATGATATGATAACTTAATATACTCTTAAAAAAATATATGTTATTTGTAGTAAATTTTAAAATACTAAACATTAAAAATATAATAATAATATATGGATTATCTTATAAATATTTATAAATTTAATTTTGTATACTAATAAATAATAAGGGAATAATATATAGAAAATAATATATAATAATATATGATATATAATAAAAAATACATAAATAAAATATAATGAAACATGAATAATACAATAAATATTATAAGGATAATATATATATACTATTAATAATAATTTTTAAAATATTTGAAATTTTAGACATTTAATGAGTAATAAAATAATACCTGATTTTTAATAAAATAAAGGTAATATAAGGAAATACGATACGGTAAAATTTATAAAATATAATAAATTTGTAAACCAAAATACATATACAATGATATAAACTATATAATAAATGAAAATATAAAATAATAAAAATGATATATTAAGTAAATTTACATAAAAATAAATAATAAAGTAATTAATATATATAATATAAAAATATATAATAAAATATAAATGGAATAAATAACATATAATAAAATTTATAAATAATGTATATAATGTTATAAATAATATAAATAAAATAATATAAAGAATATATATATAATATTTAAAACATATTGAACTTATAAAACAAAACTTAAATTTCATTTAATTTTAAAATTTTAGGGTTAATTATAAATAAATTTAAAATTTTAGGGCCAAACTAAAAGATTCGCTAAACCAGAGGGACTCACTGGGCAATTTAGCCCTAATCCCAAAACGACACTGTTTCCCGAATACCGTTTTAAAATCACTGTGAGGACTAAATTGAAACAAAATTAAAACATTAGAGCTAAATTAAAAAATAAATAAAATAAAATTATAAATATTATAATTGCGAGAGGACCAATTGGGCAATTAACCCACTTTACGAAAACACGCGGATCCTCCCCGGGTAATCGAGTGAACACGCAGATCCTGAGCCGTGAAACGACACCGTTTTGAGGCTTATTTTTCAAGCCAAACGACGTCGTTCGAGTAAGGCTATATAAGCCAAAATTTAACTCAAAATTCATTTGAAACCCAAGTTTTAAAAAAAAATCTTTAAAAAATCCTCTGAATGAGGAGAAATGGAAGCCCTCCGGCCCCGGCCTCCGACCTTCGACTACTGGGTCGTACGTGCCCACGCGCCGCCATACACGGCGGTTTAGAAGGCTAAAAGCCTTCGCTTTTTCTGGGTAAATCACAAGTAAACTTCTTCTCTTTTAATATTACCAGTTTTTTTAAAAAAAAATAGATTCGTATGCTCGTTAAAAAAATAAATAACAGAATATAAAACTTTAATCACATTTTTTTAAGAAACTGCTTTGAATTTCTTTTTTATGTATCTGTATATCTTCTATCTTTTTGTAAAAAAATCGGTCCTTTGTACAGATTTGTGAAGAGGCTTTTATAGCCTTCTATGAACTGTTTACATTTAGAAAGAAATATTTGATTTCTTTTCTCCTATCTGTTTTCCTTTTCTGCTACGTTTTCTTTCCCTTTTTTACAGGTGATCGAGGAGAGTAAACCACTGGCGTTGATTCGGCCGTAGATCACGGCGTTGATTCGGGGCCAGAATCCCAGGGTGAAACGAACAGACATGAGTCGAAGGGGCATGACTTTTGGACTGATTGTGGCGCGAAGCTTCTGGAAACCCTAGGGTTTCCAGATTTTAGTTTAGGCACTGGACCTCACTAGTTTGGGTCCGCTCTGTATTTGGGCTTAGGTGTGTAGCAGGGTTACGGGTTACTGAGTTAATGGGTTAGCTGGGTAGTTCCGATTTTTGGGCTTACGGGCTATTGTAAACGGACTGTTTAAAAATAAACATTCATTTATTACTCATTTAATTATGGGCCCGGGCAGATTTGGGCTGCTACAATACTTTTATATGATTTAAGATTATCCATATTTTCTTATAAAAAAATATGATGGAAGAACGGGAGGCCCCTTTGAGCAACCTGTTATAATAGGAAAACCTTATATCTTGAAATTAATTCATCAAGTTGATGACTCATTCATAGTTTAACTTTTAGTGGCATTTTAATAAGAAAAATTGTTATTGTTAGAGTTGTGTGACTCAGATTTTATTAAAGAAATAATACAATGGTAAAATTAGGGTATCTGTAGAGGGCTTAAGGCTGAGGGCCGAAGTAGAATTTATATAGAACTACACTTCGTCTATTTGACATCGATTAGAATAAGGTTTTTCAACCTTTAAATAGATTTAGTCGAAACTCTTCTTGTATTATTTGATTTTTAACATTAGTAAATTTTATTCTCCTCTACTATGGTTCTTTTCGGAAAATGTTTCTACATAAAATCTGTATATTTTATTTTTCTTTCTTATTGCTTTGCGATCATTCTATACTATCATTATCGAGGTTCAGTTTTAACAATAACATTTTTAAATAACTTCATTCAAATAATAAGTAAAAATCAGTTAGAATTTATTTTTCATTTTTCATTCTAACTTTTATAGTTTGAATTTTTATTGTTGCAATTTTTTAATTATTAAAATACTTTTATATTTAATTATGTTAAACAATTATAATAATATTACTTTACATGTAATTAATTAATAATAATCATGTAAAATCACGTTCAAAGTATATAACATTAAAAACTATTTCCTACTTAAAAAGAAAGATGAAAAAAGAGCTCCAATTTTTTTTTCATGCCGTACAGATATGTTAAAAAAAAAAAAATCAATATATATACTTGTAAAAGGAAGGATCTCTCTCTTTTATAAGAAAATAGTTAAATTTGAGTTTTGGCCTCTCCCATATTTAAATTTGAGATTTCATTTTTAACAATTTCATCATATTTTTATAAAGTTATTAATTAGTTAATATATATATTATTAATTTCTTTTACTAAAATATTACGTGGTTATATATAATTCGAATGCACTAAAAGTCTTAGAGATTATCATATTGTTTTCTATTTCTTTTAAGTTTGCTTTGTTTTTTTTTTAAACTATAAAATAATAGTCAAATTTTAGTTTTATCCCCCCATACTATGATGAAACTTAAGATTTAATCTATATACTTTAATTTTTTATATATAATTTGATTCCTCTGCCTTTATAATGTTATTAGCTAGTCTAAATAATTAATATTGTTGACTATTTCAATCAAAATGATTACGTCAATTTTTCTTAACAACACAACTCCAATAAAAACAATTATTTTATCATGACGAGTTCAACAAGATGTTTTAAAGAAAAATCCTAATCAATATTTTCAACATTATTTTTAATGTTACATGAATACCAAGTGTTAACCTGAAACAATTGTTAAATAACAAGTTAAGTGCTGGTAGAAGTGACTAGGGAAGTCGACACTTCTCCAAGCACTGCAAAACACAAAACAAAACATGGGACACAAAATTTGTTTATACAATTCGATTTCCCTATGTCTGCGAAGCTTAGCTCAGTGAGAAATATCCATTATTTTCAAACACTTACAACAAGTGAACCTAAACCTATCATGTCTCCAGTGACAATTTCCTCATTTAATTTGCACTTTTAAAGACTAGAACTCTCACCACTAAATTCACTTCTAAAAACTTAGCTTTTAAAATCACAACATTAAGTTTTTATAATCAAATGCACTCACAAAAATAATGTTTCTCACTTGAACATATTAAGTGATCTCAATAATCAATACATCACCTATACAAGTCTCTTAATTATATAGAGTTTTTCGAGGCTTACTAACATAATCAATATCTATCACAATCTCTATTAAACAACAATTAAACTAGTTGAAAACAATATAATAATAACAAACAAGGTAAACATGGATTGTTGTAGAGCTAAGACTTCAACGTTCCAATCCAATCCAATTTTCTCACTCCAAGAAATTAAATAGACTCGATCCGATCTAATCGTGTTCCTCCAAGTTATATGATCTTCATTGATGGACTAGATACTATCCATGATTTCTTCTCAACCCAAAAACTCGATTCAATAAATTCTCAATCACATAAATATGGAAAGTTACTTGTTTGTTGCGGTGAGTAAAGAAGTGAGCACTTATGCATATATAAGCAAATGCATATTTTTGAAACACCAAATTAATATATATTATAATTTTAAAATGTTATACAAGTGAATTTAATAGAAGAATTTTAACAACGGTAATAATTAGACTTAATTTCTAAATCTAAAAAGTAGAGGAATTAAATTCTTAAAATAAAAATAAAAGTAGAAATTAAATTTCAAATATATAAAATATATAGAAACTTAAAACATATTTTACCATTAATATTTTTACTCTGTAATTTATTATAAATAAATAATCAACTTAATATGAAGCACGCAATGAAACCATTTAAAAGAAGAGAAAAAAAATTTATATCTAATTTTATTTAATTGAAAAAACAAGTACAAATAAATACTAATTTTTATGTTTTACTTATATTTTAAGAAAAAAAAAAGGAAAACTTTACTTTTATGATTTATAAATAATTTTAATCCAGAATACATAAAAAATCTGATTGACAGTTGGGACCCGGAGCAGGTGCCTGTGTAAATTCTCGTGACTTCCCAGTTGGAAAAAGTGAAAAATATTAAATTAGACATGTCTGCTTTTTAGTGAAAAAAAAATTCAAATGCATATATTTTCTTATTTAAAGAGTATAAAAATTAATAATTTTTTTAAAAAAATAGGCCATATTTTTTTAAAGTAATTAGTCTAAAGATTTTTCTAGAGAAAAATTAATTAATGATTTTTTTAAACAATTTTATTATAAGTTCTGATTAAATTTACTTTTTTTTAGCATAATGTTTAGAATCACTCATAGCTTCTCCCTAACGCATAAATAATATGATAAGATACTACAGTGCATTTGAACTTATTTCTTCTTACATTGATAATAATACTCATATCAATCAAGTTAATACTCAATCCTAATAATTCTTAAATGAAAAGAAAATGCGTGAAAAATGTTTCACTGTTTTCAATTATTTTACACTAGAACTTGTCATATTCTTATGATCGAAAAACTATTTTTTTATAAAAAAATTAATTATGTAATCAAATTGAAAATTAAAAAAAATGAAAAGAGGTGTTTTTTAATTGAATGCTTATAGTAGTTATTTATTAAATTTTAGGAGTCATAGAAGCTATTTAATAATTGGATTTAGGTGTAATTATTTGTAATTAGATAGAAGTGGTATATTTGGATAACTATTGTAATTGAAGTCTCCCATTAAATTGGGTATAATTGGAGGAGTCTAGTTTAAGGGTGAGATTGGTTCAATTCGATTTTTTTGAACTATATAAGATTATTCGAATTTTCGTTTTCCTAATTGAAACTGAATCGGTGGGCATAAAAAATTGGTTATCACTAAACCGTACTAAACCGGTTTGGTTTGAGTTTTTATATCGTTTTTGGGCTTTATTTAGACAAAATTGTCTTTGAATTTGAACTTTTCAACTTTAATTATATAAAATTATCTTTGTTTTATGTTTCTCAGACACTATTTGACAATTTTAATTTGTTTTTAATTGTACATAAAATATTAATTAATATGTTTATCTAAAAAATAATTTGTAAAATCTATAATTATAAATGTTTATTAAAAATTTAATTAAACATTGATTTAATCACGCTCAATCTTCACTGAACATAATCAAATGTTAAATTATTTGTATTTTATAATTCTTAATGTGTAATGACAACAAAAAAAACCCAACTTGAAAAGGTTAATAATGATAACCAAAATTTTAGAAGTTTTAACAAATATAATAATAAAAAAAAGAACACAATACATAATAAGTAAAAAAGAGATGAACACATGAATTCTTGGAAGTTTTAACAACAACAATAAATAATAAATGCATTCGTGAGAAATAGACACTAAAATTATTATTTTTTATTTAATTATAAAATATGTAAAAGTATAATAAAAGTTATATTTAAAATTTAGAAGCAATGAGTTTTGTTTTGGGTTTTAAATGGGTTTATATGTTGGGATTATATGTTCAAAAAAATATTGGGTTTTTTTTGGAACTTTTAAATTTTTTTTGGACTTTTCAGTGTTCAATGGAATAAACCGAAACTTAATCGAATTGATGTGTTCAATGACATCATCTAATCGAAACTGAAAAGAACTATAAAAAAACTCGAAACAAACCGAATCCATCTTAGCCCTAATCCAATTATACTTTCGAATACTTATCAAGGAGGATGAGAATTGAAGTAATTACATGAGTAATTACACTCAAATTCAATTATCTTATGGCTTTTCAAATACTTGTACATAATTTAACTTTGAGAAATTATTTTTATAAGAGTTTAAGTTATAAAAATTATAATTGAATCCACAGTAGTAGGTTGGATTAGATATATTTTGAGTTTATATATAACTCATTCATTTTATAAAGATATAACAAAAAAATATATTATTTAAATTCTAAAAAAATTTAAAAGTTATGGCCAAACAATATATTGTAGAAAATAATTTATATGTTATAAAACTGTTATAAAAAGTGTTACAATATTTATTTATAAAAATGTGTGTCCAAAAATATGAACATAACTTATTTATGTGTCCAGACTATATATTATAAAAAATAACTTTCTAAAATTATGAAAAAAAAATTATTTATAGGAAGTGTTTTGAAAATTATTAGACACTTTATAAAACATTTTATAAAGCTTATATATCTCATAAATTTTATATTACTTTTTACGTGATTTATGTATTATAAAAAAGGTTATAACCTAGCATAATTTTTCACACCAAATTAGGTTTATATAAGTTCTTATAATCCAAGCTATAGATTGTGTAACGCCCTCACCCCGACCAAATTCGTCGGGTTCCGATCTTGAGTGTTACTATATACATTATTTAGAAAAATCTATGAAATAGTTTACAATTCTTCATTTCTCTAATTATTTTATTTATCGTTTTAACTGAAAAACTTATATGAAACAAATGAAGTATTTTAAAATAAATTGTTACATTAGACTTGATACAAATCTTTACAATATAAAAATTTGTTATTAAAGACAGACACTAAAGACGTATCCCCATACTACACCACTTTTTCGCTGTATACATTATAGCCCACTCCGCCACCACCTTGGTGTACTCCTGGCATTGTCCCTTTAGGCGAAGTCTATTCCCAAATAACTGAAAAACAATAACAAACCTTGTAAGTACAAATGTACTTAGTGAGCTTTATTACGACAATACCTTGATGAATACTTTGCATTCTTATTTGAATTACTGTGTTCCAACCATTATTCTGTACCATTATTTCTGACAGGTACCACTACAATTTTATCATACTTTTATACGCCACCTATCATGCTCTTATCACACTCACATCTTCCTTATCTAACTAACTGAATATCTTTCTAAATTTTTCATAAATCTCTTTGCCACGTATTAATTTCCCAATAGAACATACCCTAAGAGTCCACTACCAACAAACCATGCCTTAACACATACACTTATTTCAAATAGTTGTTCACTGACATTTATCACGGGAAAAATACATATATGATTGACGAATACTTACACAGAACTAAATACCATCAAATTCACACCCAGGCATATCCTGGTTCAATACCACACATACCCATACTGATAAAGTATTATATAGACCATTTAGATGAATTTCATATAATTTTATTACGGAATCTCATAAACTCAAGATAACACTAACTCAGATTCTAAATAATTTTAGAAGAAGATACAATACAACTTAGACATAATGAATTTTGCATAACTCGGATTCAACCCTCACATAATACGAATTAGGTCATTTAATAATTTCTTAAGTTTCTCAAAATTATGAATACACTCAATTTCAATATTTATAGATCATCACGACAGATACTCTTCTTAACATACAGACACGCATCTCTTTTCATGAAAACACTTAAGACTTATTCAGTTAAATTACAGATCTTATTCAACTCTTAACCCTAAGTATCTGAATACATTATCTTATCTAGAACTAACATAATTTATTCCTATCTTACTATAAAGACAACCATTCAAATCTTACCAGAATTTCTTAACAGATCACGCCACACAGGCCAAACAAAACAAGCCATAAAGGTGTCATACAGAATATCGTGTTTACTGTCCTAGCGAACTTCACGAAAAATGCCATGGGTCTCACCATCATGGTCTTATACAAAGTTTCATGTATCGTGATCTGCTATTTCGATTTAAACATTATCGAAGGCTACACCACGAACATATATACAAGCATATCATATCATGCCATCGGTCTTCACCACATGGTTTTGCACACATTCATGTATTATGTTCTGCCTACTAGAGGCTACACCATGAATGGTTTCAAATCATTTCAAGCTGTCATGTGCCTCTATCTCATGGTCTTACACTCGTTTTCAATCCGTGATATACCAGGCTTATAACTGCCTTACCAGAGGCTTCACAATGGGACATTTCTCATTACTGACTTACCCAGATGTGATCGTATTCCTGACTGACATTCTTTTTGTATCACAAATATACCTACATTCTTGCCAATCAGTATTATTCTCAACAGAACCTTACACATATCATCATAACACTTACTTCATCTTTACTATGATCATACATTTACCGATACTATAAATATCATCATCATTTATATATAAATACTTCTACTTGAAAAGTTTACACAAGCGAGACAAGGTAAAGACTCACCTGATTCTCACCTATTGTAGTTCTAAGCTCCAGACCCAGACATCCCTCTCGAACCGACAACAACCACTTCTTAGAAACATAATTTCACTATTACAACTCTTATACATACAATTGAGTTATCATCTCAATCGTTGACAACCTTATGTAAAACCTTACACTTACAACTTACTGTTTAAAAACCACATACAAACTTACTCATTCAGAACTTAGCATGTAAAGCTAAAATACTTACCCTGATATGAAATAACCACTGATTAAATTCAGAACCTTAGATTCCAATTTAGTCAGGAAGAGATATCAAAGAGAACCAGAAAATAACATTTTAGGAAGAAAAAGAAGAACCTCCTTCAAGACCCATCTCACACATTTAAATATAACCCAACTTACTTAGTATAACTTAACAAGTGCCACACATTTTCAGAACCTGTCTATCTTAATGGCTTATGATGGTCACTAAACTAACTATAATTACGACAAAGGCAAGCACACCAATCAAACAATAATATAGTTATGGTGAGTAGGGAATATCGTATCCACGAGGACTAAAAGTACTAGTAATTACCGTTTCCTATTATTTAACCGTTAAATTGAAATGATTGTTTTTAATCTAAATTTACTAATCTAATTTAACTACGAACTCAACAGAGAATGAAATGGGAAAATAATCAAAGATAACCAATGAGAAAGACAATACCCAGGAAAGAATCCACCTAGACTTCACCTATTATTTTGAATCTGAATTAAACATTTATTCACTTGTGTCTTGATCCGTATAAATCCCTAAATTATGTTCATATCTCTTTCGAGAGTAAGAACAACTGACTCTAGGTTGATTAATTGAAATCTCTTTCTAATTAAAACCCCTATCATCGTATTAACTCGACCTATGGATTCCCCTATTAGATTTGGTTCTAATCTTGTAGATTTATGTCGTCCTATTTCTAGGATTGCATGCAACTCCACTCAATTATGCTAGATCTACTCTTAAACAGTGACTTTTTCTCCACTAAAATAAGCACGTTAAACATGAATTAATATCCTAAAAATATTAAAACACGAAATAAGCATACATAAATGAGAACAAGAATCAAGTATTTATCACGTAAAAACATAAATTAAATAATAAAATTCATCGTAGGTTTCATCTTCCCTAGGTATCTAGGGAATTTAGTTCATAATTTTGAATAAAAACATCTCCAAGTTAGGATAACCACAAGACATAAAGAAATTCAATAAAACTTCTAAAAAAGTTAAAAGGAGAGCTTCAATCTTGAAGGAGATGCACTTCTGAGTTGGCTCCTATGGTGTTCTTCGAGTGTTTTCTTTGATCTTCTTTGAGTGCCCCCTTAGGTTTTTCTGCATATCTAGGAAGCAAAGTGCAATATTAACACAGGCTAGCACATGGGCGTGTGGCCAACCCGTGTGGAAATGCCCAGGCCGTGTGGATCCTGGAAATAGCTTTATTTGTCTGATTTTGGCTCGTTTTTCACTCGTTTCACTCCCCTATGCTTACCTAAGTATAGAAACATGAATTTAGAGGATTAGGAGCATCAAATTCACTAATTTACATAATAAATCATCCAAAAACGCATCAAGAATGGGATTAAAAATATGTTACTCTTATAGCTTATCAGCCTACAATTCTAAGGGAAACATAATTAAGTTCCTTACATTTGCAATTATCAAGTTAGACTGTACAGTGGATTTTTAACCAGGTTACTTGTAATCTAACTAGTACAATATTCTAGACAAATCAAATGTACTATACATTTGGTGATAACTTATTCCATACTTACCCTTTTATCACCTAACACGAACTTCTCCTTAATATAGAAAAATAACATGAAATCAAATCCTTACTTTCTTATGTGGCGGATACTGAACACCCACATGTATACACTAAAATAATCATTTGGGCGGATAACACTTCGCCAGACAGTTTGTTAACTACTATACGCTAAAACCTAAGACTTGCTAGACCTGGGGTGCTACAGATTGTTTGCAATATGAACCCAAATATTTTGTAGTAGATGCTATACTGCAAATAGAAAAGGTTTTCTTACACCATATTGTTGGATATAAAACTATTTGGGAGAATAAAGCTAGACACAAGCACTAGAAAA